>CM066738.1:67503477-68907227 GCA_033961575.1 Aselliscus stoliczkanus | reverse complement strand
AGACTATAACTTTGTTGTCACAAAACCAAAACATAAAATGATAAATCCATAATTAAGCCAAAGATCAGGTTAGAAATATCACACTTGGATTTTCAAATCCTTTCTAAAATTCATTTCTTAAAGGTGCCTTTAGAGTACACAGAATTCTACATACATTATAACAGATACAGTTGATCTGTTACTCATGAATATTTAAGAACAATTTTATATAATGCTTATAATTTTGCTGAATCAGATAAAAATTGCATCAAAAGTGAGAGTATGTAACAATATTTATGGTAAGGATATTGTAGTTAATGAGAGCCAGGTTTCTCACTGTCAGAGAAAGAAGTTAAAAATAAGCAGGTCTATTGGTGCTGGATAAACTCAGAAGTACAAGTATGATGTCAAGGTTTTTGCTCTTGGTCATTTAAAAATAGAGACAGTGTGATATTGTGATTTGTAAGAAATATATACATTTGGTCATTCAGGTGACCAAAATATATTTGGCCTTCATCCCCAGTTCCTGGCTCATATCTCCCAAACCTCTTGGAATTTCCTACGTGATGAGAACAAAATGGTGTTTCTCGTTACATTAAAGGGGTGACTTTTTGACCCCACCTAAGGAGAGAGGGGCTGTTTGCCAGTAGAGCCAACCAGGTGGTTAAAGGATTGGAACTCTCAGTCCCACCCTCTGATTTCTGGGGAGAGGAAAAGGGTTTGACATTGAATCAACTGCCAATGGCCAATGACTTAGTGAATCCTAACTATGTAATGAAGCCTCCATGAAACCCAAAGGGACAGCTCGATGCCATCTTTATTGGAGAGCTTCTAAGTTGGGGAACCAGAAAGCTTCCATGTACCATCATGCTGGGTCCCAAAGCTCCATGAGGACAGAAGCTCCTTTGTTCGAGGCCGAGGCCTATGTATCTCTTCATTTGGATGTTGATTCGTATCCTTTAATATTCTTTGTAATAAATCCGTAATCTAGTAAATAAATGGGTTTTTCTGAATTGTGAGCCTTTATGGCAAATTAATTGAACCCCAGGAGGGGTGTGTGGGGAACCTCTAATTTATAGCCAGTTGGTCAGGGCTTGCAACTGGAGTTTGGAGTAAAGGGCAGTCTAGTGGGGCTAAGCCCTTTACCTGTGGAATCTGATGCTATTTCTAGATAGTGTCAGAACTGAGGTGAATTCCATTGCTTTTTGGGTGGGGAAGCCATCCTTAACCCCTCCATGTGGGAATTGCATCCAGGAATTCCTTTCAGATAGACACAGAAATAAATACAGATGTACATGTATACACAGGTTTGTATACATACATAGCTTTCCTAGCTCTGTCCACTAAGGGGGCATAGAACAAGTGATACCCCAGTAGCAATTAGCATATTAGCAGGTTTTGGCTTCTAACTACTATTCTTAAAGAAATCAGGCTCTTTGGAGAAATGCGTGATTCCAGAGCTGGGGCACGGAAAATATACAATAAGTCTGGACTATCTTCTCATACCAGGAAATCTTGAAAGAATTCCTAATGGGCAAAACTAGAACAATTTCAGTAACAAAGTAAATAATGATACTATGGGATTATAACCCAGAGAATAAAATAAATACCCATGAATTCATACTGACATAGATAATTGAATTAATAAGTAAATAAAGGAGAAGAGACATATCTTCCTTATAGAAGAATACCAATTAATAAATGTAAAAGAAATGAAAAACATAGAAAATCACCACCAGGACAACTTAATAACAATCACTGAAGGCAAAATCTACTGAATAATAGGTACTACTAAAATCAGTAGGCAAAGGTCTAAGGAGAAAAAGAGTATTTGCATAGCCTCAAAGTATCTCTCTCCAAATATTTATTAATTACAAAGGAAAAAAATAGTAATTTTGCAGCAGAGAAATATAGTGATCAAGGATAATATCACCAGTAATAAGAAACATCAACATCATGTTGAAATGATGCACTGAGAAGGGCACACCATCTGTGAGCTTCTTCTCCCAAATCTATAAATAACCTTCATCTACTTATGAAAAAAACCATTAGACAAACCTAAATTAAAGGACATTTTACAAAATATCTGACCAGTGCTCTTCAAAATGGTCAGTCATACAAAACTAAACAAAGACTAAAGAACTCTCTCACTGATTGGGAAGATTAAAGCAACATGACAACTAAATGCAATGTGGGATCCTGGATCCTTAAACAGAAAAAAGAAAATAGTGATAAAATCAGTAAAATCCAAATAAACTCTTTAGTTAACAGTGCTATACCAATGTTGATTTCTTGGTTTTGATAACAGTACTGTGGTTATATAAGAGGTTTACATTAGATGAAGGTTATTTAGGTATTTATTCTCTTTATTATCTTTGAAATTCTTCTTCAAGTCTAAAGTTATTTCAAAACAAAAAGTTAAAAAAGGCCAATATGCTAGATCAAGTCATTAAGTCAGTGAACAAACCAGGCTGACCATTCAGCATTGACTACTTTAAAAAAACTGTCTATTTTCTACTTATTACTCAACATAGCACATATTATAATTCTCATTTAGTTAAAATTTTCAGTCATACTTTACTATATTTAATGCACAAATTTCATGTGAAAATCGCTTTGTGAAGGTCTTGGGATATAACTCAAGTGAATTTCAAGCACATACATATGTGAAAAAGAAAAAGAAAAAAGTACTGAAAGAAAATATCCCAAAATCCAGCCTAACTTATGTTAGGGTGGTAGGATTGATTATGAATAGTTTTTTTCCTTCACTTTCCAATTTTCTGAAATAAGGTTGTGTTACTTTTATGAATTAAAAAATAAATTTAGGGCCGGCCGAGTGGCGCGGAGGTTAAACGCTGGCCTGGAAAGCCAGCGGCCCCGGTTGGGTCCCACATAGGGCCAGTGACACTGCCTTCAAAAAAAAAAATAATAATAAAATAAAATAAAATAAATTTAAAGTATAATTATTTAGATATAATTTATATATACACACATACTACTTTAGCAATGTATTGCTAGTCTTTCAACTAGTTAAAGAAAAAAGTGGTTTCTCCATATCTTGTCAATTTAGAAATGCAGTACATTAAAAAAAAAGATCGAGGGCTGGCCGAGTAGCTCAGTTGGTTAAGAGCTGGCTCAAGAGTGGGAGCTGAGCTCTGAGCAACAGCAGTTCAATGCGAACCCGAGTTGAGCAGCCATTGAGCTGCCAACAGGTGGCAGAATGGCTCAGCTAAAAAAAGATCAAAAATGTTTTTTACAAAATGACGAGAGTAGAGGCTGGAGATAACCAGGAAGGACAAAAGAATGAATGGGTATTGAAACCTTGTTCTTATGTCTTCTGTAAATTCCAGAAAAAGGAATCAAAATTAGTATTTATGAGGGAACATACTGCATTTCATACGTGATACAGCATTCATTACATATTTAAATGGTGACTAGGTGTCTGGCACTGTTTCAGGCACAGAGAATACAGATGTGAGCAACATAATCACACTGAAAATGCCAGGTGGTATTAAATGCTAAGAAGAGATTTGCAATCAGGTGCTAATAATGTGTGGCTGCAGTGGCAGGTTTAAATTAGATGTTCAAAGTCAGCCCCCTCCAAGGAAGTAAAATTTAAACTGAGATTGAGTGACAGCAAGAATCAGCAATGTGACAATAGCTCACAAAAAGATTACAGAGGAAACACTTAGTGCCAAGTCCTAAGGTTCAACTGATCTTGATATTATAAAGGCATAAAGGCGAGCTGCCAATTCAATGGGGAAAGAATAATTTTTTCAATATATGGTGCTGGGACAACTGAGTATCCATATACAAAAGAATGAAATTGGACCCCTACCTCACACCATATATAAAAATGAACTCAATATGGATCACAGACCTAAATGTAAGAGCTAAAACTCTTAGAAGAAAATACAGGACTAAATCTTTGTGACCTTGTGTTAGGCAATGGTTTCTTAGATATGACACCAAGAGCAAAAGCAACAACAACAACAACAACAACAACAACAACAACAAAAAATATATATATATATATATATATATATATATATATATAACTTCAACAAACTGTAAAACTTCTGTGCAGCAAATGATACTATCAAGTACAGAAAGGGCAATACACAAAATGAAAAAAAATATCTGCAAATTATATATTCAGTACAGGTCTAGTATCTAGAATATAAAAAGAACTCGTATAACTAATTAATAAAAAGACAAACAAACCCAATTTTTAAAATAGGCAAAGAATCTGAAGAGACAGACATCTCTTTAAGGAAGACATACAAATAACTGGTAAGCACATAAAACCCTCACTTACCAATGTGCTTACCAATCTCCAGTCATTAGGAAAATGAAAATCAAAACCACAGTGAGATACCACTTTACACTCACTAGGATGGCTATAATAAAGTCAGACAATAGTCAATGTTAGTAAGGATTTGGAAAAATTAAAATCCATGTGCACTGAAGATGGGATTGTAAAATGGTATAGCCTCTTTGGAAGATGGTTTGGTAGTTCCTCAAGAATGTAAATGTAACATAGCAATTCCACTCTAGGTATATGCCCAATAGAAATGAAAACATACGTCCACACAAAAATCTGTATACAAATGTTCATAGGAACATTAGTCAGAAGAGCCAACAATTTTCTTGTTGTCATCGTGACAGATTCTAATCCATTAAAAACTGGAAAAGATTTTCCTGCAAAACATTTGTTTAATGTACAAAAGCTTACCTGATTTCTCAGATAAAGGGAAAAGCCTGGCCAAAAAGAGTTGAATTCGTCCACAGAAGACTGTATTCTGGGATTTTGATAATCTTCTTAGGAGATCTAACAATATATGCAAAGGAAGGTTACACGGAAGAGATCATTCTATGTTTATTACAATCATACCCAAGTTTCTTAACCATTTTGTTGAGATTATTTTCCTAAGCAGTTGTTAAAATGGGGGAAAAACTATAATGTCACAAAAAAAACACTAGAAAATTAGGAATAAAGCAAGTTAGCAAAGGCAAGATAAGCTTTACCAATTTTTTTTGGTTTTTCATTAAGTTTTTACCCAGAACAGGAGCAGTTTAAAGTGACTGATCAGGTTTAACAAAAAGACTATTATTTAAAAATGAAGATACTAATCTATTAAGAAAATTTCAGTCCTTGTGTTTAATTCAACCACATGTTTTTCTGGCCACATTTACATTTAAAAAACAATCACTTACCACTGAATTACTTACCATTGCACATACGTAGTAAATAATTTTTCCCAGCAGAATAGAATGTATTCTGAAATTAAGATAGAAATTCCTATAGTTCAACAGTTGTTGCACTTCCTTCAATAATAAGTTGCAGGAATTAAAATATTAAAGAATACTAACATGCACTGAGAATCTACTATGCCACTTTCACTTTTTTCAACCAAATAATTGAAAAAATTCATTTTCAATGAAATAAAAGTATTTCAGATATGTAAACTAACAAAACATGATACTATGATGCTTTAAACATGTGAAAGTGTGCATTTTCAAGTTAATTGTTACTACTAAGTCAAATTTTGTACTTTTTTTTCACCATACATAATTCTTAACTTGGCTCCCCTAAGAGGGCATTATGTAATTCTTTCATAGGAACAAAATGTTTGGTAATTGGCAATATTAGAAACACAAGCAAAATAATCTATACTCAACTCTTGATCAACAGAAAAATAAAGTTAGCAGAAAAAGAAACTAAGGCACTTACTGATTTCCAAGTAGCAACATTTTTTTCCACAAAAGTGAATATTGTGTCACACTGATCCAAAGGAAGACAATCCAAAACATCTCCCAACAACACAAACGGAGTAGATGCAGTACAAATACCTTCAAGTGGAGCACAAGCCATTTAAAAGTTTAAAATACTATTGAGTAAAATAGCGCATGCAAAATCATTCTGAAGAATATTGTAAAGGTACACTTTGTCAATCCTAACAGACAAGAAATGGAAGCAACCTAAACGTCCCCAAACAGGACATACTTCAGTAAGTTTTGGTATGGGCACTCAATGATGATAATCATTCTTGATAACAGTTCTAGAGCATTTACTATATGTCAGGCACACTAAGTGCTTTACATATACTAAGAAATTTAATCCTTTTGGCCCTATGAGGTAGATAATATTATCTCTAGTTTATAGAATGGGAAAACGGAGACACAGAGAAATTAAATAACTTGCCCAAGTTCATAGAGCCAGTAAGTGGTAGAGCTGTGATACGAACTCAGGCAGTCTGGTTCCAGTCTATTTTCTTTACCACTAAGATATTCAAAAGAATATAATGCAGCCAATTAAAACAATGGTTATGATGACTACAGTAATTTGGGAAATGTTTATTATATAATGTTAAGTGAAAAGGGCAGGATTCAAAACTGTATGTGGAAGACTTCCAGTAAGATGGCGGAGTAGACGGACGCTGTGCCAACTGCCTCCGAGGATCACATCAAAATTACAAATAATTTATACATTTAACCTCAGAAGTCCCCTGAACACTAGATGGACAGAACCTCTAAACGAAGGACCTAAAGAGGAGGCCACGTCAAGTCTGGTATGAGAGGCGCAGAAGAGAGTGGGCGAGCCCTGTGAGGAATTCCCCAGTGGTGGCGAGGCTTCTCCGGTTGAGGGAAAGACCCTCCGGCCCCACACCGAGCTCACTAGCCCAGAGTTGCTTTGCCAGGAAGAGGAGTTCTACAATAGTGGGCAGTAGAAATTAGTGAGGACTCTCTTTGCTCGGCTAGGTGAGGCTGACGGCAGCTGGAGAACCAGTGGGGTCGGCGAACTGTGAACACTCCAGTGAGCACTCACCTGGTTCCTGTTGGAGGGAGTAGCTATTTGAGCCAGGCCCAGGAGCTTGTGGGGATGGACTGAACTGAGCACCTTTGGTGCAGAAGCTGGAGGTTTCGGGACCATTGTTCCCTTGGTGTGGAGCTTGCACACAAGTAGTGCCCAGGAGGGCACCATTTTTTCAGGGTGAGGCCCTCCCACAGAGGGTCAGATCCCGAACCTCACTGGTCTGGTGATTTGGCGCAATAGTGCGCGTGGTCTTGCATGCGCATATGGCCTTGGATTCCCACCCTCCGCCCTGCTTGTGCTGCATTGCCAGGGAAACACCTGGGCGGGTGCCCTCCGGCTCCAACAGGCTGCTCACTGAGACGCAGGAGTGCCCGAGCTGCATTGGGTCCCCACCCTCCACCCTGCTTGTGCTGCATAGCCAGGGAAATGCAGGGCAGGTGCTCTCCAGCTCTATCAGGCTGTTCACTGAAACACAGGAGTGCACGAGCCACCTTGGGTCCCCGCTCTCCACACTGTTTGTGCAGAGTTGCCAGGCTGGAGATTGGCTATTGGGCTGCTTAGCCTGATCTGTGAGCAGCTGATTGGGACAGGATGAGATGGGGAGTTTTCCTGAGAGTGTTGGGCTGGGAGCTGTGCCGCTGCGTGATCCGATCGGGGCTTTCATGGTGAGTTTGTGTGGGCTGGCTGCTGGTGCAGAGTGCATGCTGCTCTGACTTGGTGGGGGCCACTGACCACATCCAGTGGTGACTTGGGGGCTTACCCCTCCCACCTAGAGCTGTGTTGCCAGAGGTATCCTGAGCCCTTGGTGCCTGGCCCACACCTACGCAGGCCACAGAGGGTTTTTTGCAGCAGCAGACAACCCATAAAGATTTTTGGTACTGAGCACAGTTCCAGAGCACACAGCAGCTAATTGCAGAAAGCTCACTGCAAGCCTGAGAGGGAGGCCAGCGCCTAACATGTTAAGCCCTTCTCCCCAGTAGCTGGTGCTGAGTCGCCAAGAGACTCTCTATTGCTGAGCAAGTGGTCTGCAGTTTAAAGAGGACAGAGAGCACCCCGCCCCGAGCCCCCACCTCTCTTTTTTTTTTTCTTTCTTTTCTTTCTAGGTGATCTATCTAATACTTTGAAGCATTCACAGAACGACTGCCACAATGAAAAAATAAAGAAAAATGTCCCAAGTAAAAGATCAGAAGAAACCTCTAGAAATGGAACTAAATGAAACAGAGGTATCCAAACATTCAGAGACGGTATTTAGAAAACTGATGATAAGGATGTTTAAGAAACTTAGCACAGACATAAAGAAGGATAGGGAAACCATAAAAAAACAACCAGCTAGAACTAAAGAATACAATAACTGAAATAAAGAACACACTCAAAGGAATCACCAGTAGAACAGATGTAGCAGAGGCTCAATCAGAGAATTAGAAGCAAAAATAGCAGAAATCACCCAGCTGGAACAACAACAAAAAAGAATAAAAAAGAATGAATATAATTTAAGAGACCTCTGGGACAACATGAAACGCAAAAAGGAATACCAGAAAGAGAAGAGAGAAGCAAGGGACTGAGAATGTATTTAAAGAAATAATGCCTGAAAACTTCCCTACTCTGGTGAAGGAAATCAACATACAAGCACAGGAAGTGAAGAGAGTTCCAAACAAGCTGAACCCAAACAGGCCCACACCAAGGCACATCACAGTTAAAATGGTAAAGGTTAAAGACAAAGACAGAATCCTAAAGGCACCAAGAGAAAGACAGCAGGTTACATACAAAGGAACTCCTATAAGACTAACAGCTAACGTTTCTACAGAAACTCTGCAGGCCAGAGGGAGTGTCAGGAAGTATTCAAAGTGACACAAACTAAAGGTCTACAACCAAGAATGCTCTACCCAGCATGGCTATCACTCTAAATTGAAGGAGAGATAAAGAGCTTCACAGAAAAGAATAAGCTCAAGGAGTTTATTACCACCTAGACAGCATTGCAGGAAATGTTAAAAGGGCTTTTTTAAACAGAAGAAAATGGTAAACAAGCTAACCCAGGAAGACAAGAAATACAAATAACAAAAGGACAATAATATGCACCTATCAATAATCACTTTAAATGTCAATGGGTTAAATGCTCCAGTCAAAAGACACAGAGTGGCTGAGTGGATAAAAACATAGGACCCATGCATATGCTGTCTACAAGGGACTCATCTCAGATCAAAAGACACACACAGAATGAAAGTAAAGGGATGGAATAAGATATTTCATACAAATGTAAATGAGAAATGTCCTGGAGTAGCAATACTTATTTTGGACAAAATAGACTTTAAAATGAAGACTACAATAAAAGACAAAGAAGCGCACTACATAATAATAAAGGGATAGATTCAACAAGAGGACATAACCCTAGTAAACATCTATGCACCCAACATAAGAGCTCCTAAATACATAAAACAGATTTATACAGACATAAAGACAGAGATCAACAGTAACACTATCGTAGTAGGGGACTTCAACACCCCGTTGTCACCAATGGACAGATCCTCCAGACAGAAAATCAACACGGACACAGTGGCCTAAAATGACACTTTAGACAAGAAGGATTTAATTGATATCTTTAGAGCATTTCACCCCAAAGCTACAGAATATACATTCTTCTCAAGTGCACATGGAATATTTTCCAAGATAGACCACATGTTTGGCCACAAAACAAGTCTCAATAAATTTAAGAAGATTGAATCATATCAAGCATCTTCTCTGACCACAATGCTATGAAAGTAGAAATCAATTACAAGAATAATTCTAGAAAACAGACGAATACATAGAGGCTTAGTAACACGTTATTAAATGGCAAATGGGTCAAAAATGAGATCAAGGAGGAAATCAGAAGATACCTCAAGACAAATGAAAATGAAAACACCACAACCCTAAATCTCTGGGATGCAGTGAAAGCAGTCCTAAGAGGGAAGTCCACAGCAGTCCAGGCCTACCTAAAGAAGCAAGAACAATCTCAAATCAACAGACTATCTTTACACCTAAGGAAACTGGAAAAAGAACGGCAAAACAAACCCAAAAGGAGTACGAGGAAGAAAATAATAAAGACCAGAGCAAATATAAATGAACTAGAGGCCAAAAAAAAAAAAAAATACAAAAGATCAATGAAACCAAGAGCTGATTTTCTGAAAAGATAAACAAATTCGACAAATCCTTAGCCAGACTCACCAAGAAAAAAGAGAGAGAGGACCCAAGTTAATAAATCAGAAATGAAAGAGGGGAAGTGACAATAGATACCACAGAAATACAGAAAATTTTAAGAAAATACTATGAGCAACTATATGCCAACAAATTCGACAATCTGGAAGAAATGGATACATTCCTAGAAGCGTACAATCTACCAAGTCTGAACCAAAAAACCGAGAAACTCTGAACAGACTGATTACTGCCAAAGAAATTGAATCAGTAATCAACAATCTTCCAACAAACAAAAACCCTGGACCAGATGGCTTCACAGGTGAATTTTACAAAACATTCAAAAAAGAATTAATACCTATTCTCCTCAAACTATTCCAAAAAATACAGGAGGGAAGGCTCCCAAACACTTCCTATGAAGCCACTATCACCCTGATTCCTAAGTCAGACAAGATATTACAAAAAAGGAAAATTATAGGCTGATATCCCTAATGAACATAGATGCAAAAATTCTCAACAAAATACTAGGAAACCAAATTCAGCATCTCATTAAAATGATCATACACCACTATTAAGTGGAATTCCTTCCTGGTATGCAAGGTTGGTTCAATATCTGCAATCAATTAACAGAATACATCACATTAACAAAATGAAAAATAAAAATCATATGATCATATCAATAGATGCAGAAAAAGCATTTGACAAAATCCAGCAGCCATTTATGATAAACATTCTTAGCAAAGTGGGAATAGTGGGATCATATCTCAACATAATAAAAGCCATATATGATAAGCCCACAGCAAAATTCATACTCAATGGGGAAAGCCTAAAATATTCCCCTTAAGATCAGGAACAAGAGAAGGCTGCCCACTTTCACCACTTCTATTTAAGATAGTTCTGGAAGTTCTAGCCACAGCAATCAGAAAAGAAAATGAAATAAAAGGCATCCAAATTGGAAAAAAGGAAGTAAAATTGTCACTATATGCAGATGACATGATACTATATAGAGAGAATCCCAAAGACTCCACCAAAAAACCGCTAAAACTGATAAACGAATTTGGTAAGGTAGTAGGATACAAAATTAATATTCAGAAATCAGTTGTATTTGTATACACCAATAAAAAACTATCAAGAGGAAAATATACACCAATAATAAACTATCAGAAGAGGAAATCAGGAAATCAATCCCTTTTGCAAATGCTTCGAAAACAATAAAATATCCAGGAATCAATTTAACTAAAGAAGTAAAAGACCTGTACTCAAAAAATTATGAGACACAGAAGAGAGAAATCAAAAAAGATACAAATAAATGGAAATACATACCATGTTCATGGATAGGAAGAATTAATATAGTTAAAATGTCAATACTACCTAAGACAATATATAGATTCAATGCAATTCCAGTCAAACTCCCAAGGACATTTTTCTCAGAAATAGAATACAGACTCCTAAAATTTATAGGGAGCCACAAAGACCCCGAATAGCCATGGCAATCTTGAGAACTAAGAACAAAGTGGGAGGCAATATGCTACCTGACATCAAAACATATTACAAGACTACAGTAATCAAAACAGTATGGTACTGGCATAAAAACAGACACATAGACCAATGGAACAGAATAGAGAGCTCAGGAATAAACCCATCCATATACAGCCATTTAATCTATGACAATGCAAGCAAGAATTTGAGTAAATTAGTCTATTTATAAATGGTGCTGGGAAAACTGGACTGACACGTGCAAAAAAATGAAAATGGACCACCTACTTACACCATATACCAGAACAAACTCAAAATGGATTAAAGACTTAAATGTAAGACCTGAAACCATAAAACTCCTAGAAGAAAACATAGGGAGTATATTTGTAGACATTATTACCCTGAGTATTATTTTTACTGATATATCCCCTTGGGCTAGGGAAATGGAAGAAAAATATGAACATATGGGATTACATCAATCTTAAAAGATTTTTCTCATCAACGGAAATCATCAATAAAACAAGGCAGCCTACTGAATGGGAGACAATATTTGCCAACGATATATCTGATAAGGGGTTAATAGTCATAATTTATAAAACACTCATGAAACTCAACACCAAAAAAAAGAGCATATGAAAAAATGTTCAACCTCACTAATCATCAAAGAAATGCAAATAAAAACCACAATGAGATACCACCTTACTCCGGTCAGAATGGCTGACATCAATAAATCAACAAACAACAAGTGCTGGAGAGGTTTTGGAGAAAACGGAACCCTTGTGCACTGTTGGGACTGCAGATTGGTACAGCCATTATGGAAATCAGTATGGGAGTATATCAAAAAACTCGAAATGGAGCTACCGTATGACCCAGCAATTCCACTCTTGGGTATCTACCCAGAAGAATCCAAGACACTAATTCAAAAAAATATATGCACCCATTTATTGCAGTGATATTTATAATACCCAAGACTTGGAAACAACCAAAATACCCATCAGTAGATGACTGGATTAAGAAACTGTGGTACATTTATACAATGGAGTATTACTCCGCTATAAAGAATGAAACCGTATCATTTGCATCGATATGGATGGATACAGAGACTATTATGTTAAGTGAAATAAGTCAGTCGGAGAAAGACAAATACCATATAATCTCACTTACATGTGGAATCTGAAAAACTGAATGAATGAGCAAAGTAAACAGAAACAGACTCATAGATACAGAGAAAAAAACTGATGGTTGTTAGTTGGGAGGAGGGTGGGGATGAGGAAGAAGGGGAAGGTATTAGACAGCATAAATAGGTAACTAATATTGCCCCAGGGATACGAAACACAGTTCAGGGAATATAATAATGTTGTAAATATTTTGTGGGGTTTCAGATGGTCACCTGTCTTTTTAGGGAGACCACTTCATGGATGGAGCAGAGGCATTATCACTGCACTGTACTCCTGAAGCTGATGTTGTATATTATGCCAACTATAATTGAATATATAGGTAGTCACGGGATGTGGAGTATACTGTTGAAGGGATTCAAAGGAATTGTAATAGATATGTATGATATGGGGGGGGAATGGGGTGGCGAACTGGGGGAGAGGGATTGTCACTTTGAGAGGTAAAAAGTATAACTATTGCACTGTGTTGTACACCTGAAACTAATTTTTTAAAAAAATGTTTATTTCAGAATAAAAGAATATAAAAAAACCAAAACTGTACGTATATTTCAGTTACAACAATAACAATTTTTAAAAAGACTAGAGAAACTAAAACCATATACCAAATGAATGATAGCTTTTTAAGGTAGAGGAATTATGACTAGCATTTCTCCTTTTTCTCATTTCCAAATGTTCTGGAATGTTGCTAAATTGTCTTCATTTCTTGAAAAGATTATCTTCAAAACCAAAAAGGTTTGATACTGATTTCAATTACTATTAAACATTTAAAAAACAGTATTGTATCAGGGGAAAGAATAGTAAGGTAAAAAGTTCTTTAGTTCTAAATTCAATGTTTAATCAATGTTAATTTCTAAATTCAAGTGTGTATAGATTAAAAGATTTAATCTATACACACTTAATCTTTAATCTGATTAAAGATTTTCAGAAAAGGTCATTTAGACTAGCTAAAAATACTTTTATCTCCCTACTCATTCTTCCTTCCAGTTTAAGGTGATAGTAACACCTTAGTGTTTAAGAAAAGTAGTCAGTTAAGTAAATATGTAAAAAAAAAAATGAAGAAAAGAAATCTTGGGGGCACTGTAAGCCCAAAACACTGCATTAAACGTCATATTCAGAAAAAGGAAGTTATATCCAGCTCTACTGTGCACTAGTAAAATCACATCTGAAATGTGATGTGAGGGACACTGCCCACAATCAACGGGGAGCATAAAGCAGCCGGTTTCAACTCAATACAAGGGAAATCAGAGTGAGCTCCATTAATGGCTATAGAGGCAGGATGATCACTTGCCAGGAACAATACAGAGGGGAAGCAGGATAGGCCAGAGATGAGACTGGACTAGAGATGACCTCTAAAGTCCCTTAACATTTAGATTCTGTGATATTATAGGCCCTGGACCTCCAAGAGATTTGAAAGACATACTGCCTGCCTTTAGCTGCAGTATAGTTTGGCCTAAGTTAACTGACATTTGATCATTACAAATATTACGAAAATTACCTAGATTCTACTCGCAAAGATTCTGATTCAGTAAAACTAAGCTAGGGCCTGGCAGATTTAAAAATAGAGATTCACTGGTGATTCTGATGAGCTGGGTTATAGCATGATTCCCCCAGAACTTTCACAACCCGTGTCCCAGCCTCTACACGGCCCTCAGTGCTTCAATTTAACCCCGGCTACATATATACCGTCTCCTCAATTCCCAAACACTTTGCTATATTCATACTTCCACGGTTTTTACAATGCTTTTTCTGCCGATGTGGTCTTCCTCCTATCATGTGGTAAATTTCTACTTAATGTTTCAAAGCATAGTGTACACAGCACATCTAAAAAACTCCCGATACCTTTAAGCAGGCCACCTCAGCTATGCTTCTGAAGCACACTATACATACATTATAGCACTTATTATATCCTGTTTATCTCTGTTATATACACTTTCAGCTTTCTAAGGGTAGGCATTTTTATGTGTTTTAACCAGTAAAGTGTCTGACGCTGAACAGAAGATCAATAAATATCTGTTTAATTGAATTGAACAAAATATAGTATGGACAATTTGAAAACATGTCACATAAATAATATAATCTTAAGAAGAAATTTTCCCCACCAAATTAAAATAAATAAGCATTTAAGTGTTTACTTACAATTTAATTAAGTTCATAAGTCCTCCTCTTTCTCAAATAAAGGAAAAGTTCTAAATACTGACTACACAATTTCAAGTGTTACAAACATTACCAGTATAGGGCTGGCCGAGGGGCGCAATGGTTAAGAGCTGGCTTGGGACACCAGCGGACCCGGTTCGGATCCCACATATGAGGGCCAGTGACACTGCCCTCTATAGCTAAGATGGTGCTTAGCTGGAGCTGGGCTGCTCTGAGTCCCCGGGAAGGCATAGCCGCAGCCCCTGCTGCAGTGGGCTGCCATAGGCTACAGTGAGTGGCCGGCAGCCAGCATCAGTGGCTGCCAGCTGGTGTGAACTGCCAAGAGCTGCTGTGAGCAGCCGTTCAGAGGCCGGCCACTGATCTGCCTCACCTGAGAAGAGCGCAATGATGATACCAACATGGGCCAGTGAAGCAATGTCCTCCACAATCAGACTGAAGAACAAAAGTACAGCAATTTGTCTGTTCCCCTACCCCCAGTTCCCAAGCACTGTTCCCCTCCCCTAATTCCCCAATTTAAAAAAATCTAAAATAAAACACATTACCAGTACATAAGAGTAACACATCAAGGAAATCAATGAACCAAGCAGACGTTGGAAAATGACAGAAACTGGGCAAGGAACTCCATCACAGAACTCATTTAAGGATGCATAATGAATGAATGAATGAATAAGCATCTTATATAAAAGTTTAACATGTAAAGTCAGAATATGAATTATGCTTGTTCACAAAATAGCTTGCTCCTCCACTGGAAGACAAGCTTTACTTTTTTTTTTTTTTTTAAAGATTTTATTGGGGAATTGGGGGAGGGGAACAGCGTTGGGGAATCGGGGAAAGGGAACAGACAAGTTGCTGTCTTTTTGTTCTTCAGTCTAGTTGTGGAGGACATTGCTTCACTGGCCCATGTTGGTATCGTCATTGCGCTCTTCCCGGATGAGGCAGATCGGTCGCTGGCCTCTGGATGGTTGCTCGCCGTGGCAATTAGCAGCTCACACTGTCTGCCGGCCACTCACTGTAGCCTATGGCAGCCCACTGCAGCAGGGGCTGCAGCCCACTCCATCACCGGGACTCACACAGCCCAGCTCCAGGTGGAGCTGTTGTTAGCTGTAGAGGGCACTGTCACTGGCCCTCATATGTGGGATCTGAACCGGGGTTGGTGGCATCTCAAGCCAGTTCTTTTTTTTAAGATTTTATTGGGGAATTTGGGGAGGGGAACAGCATTGGGGAATCAGGGAAGGGGAACAGACAAGTTGCTGTCTTTTTGTTCTTCAGTCTAGTTGCGGAGGATGTTGCTTCACTGGATCATCTTGGTATCGTCATTGCGTTGTTCCCGGATGAGGCAGATCGGTCACTGGCCTCAGGATGGTTGCTCACCGTGGCTAGTGGCAACTCACGCTGGCTGCCGGCCACTCATGCTGGCTGCTGGCCACTCACTGTAGCCTATGGCAGCCCACTGCAGCAGGGGCTGCAGCCTACTCCATCACAGAGACTCACACAGCCCAGCTCCAGGTGGAGCTGTTGTTGGCTGTAGAGGGCAGTGTCACTGGCCCTCATATGTGGGATCCGAACCGGGGCCGCTGGCATCCCAAAACCAGCTCTTACCCAATACACCACTCGGTCGGCCCCCAAGCCAGCTCTTAACCAATGAGCCACTCGGCTGACCCAACTTTTACTTTTTTTTTTTAATCTTTATTTTTTTTATTAGTTTCAGGTGTACAACACAATGCAATAGTTATACTCTTTGCCCCCCAAAATGACAACTCTCCTCCCCCAGTTCGGCACCCCACTCCCCTCCCATATCATACATATCACAAGTCCCCTGACTCCCCTCCACAGTATACTCCACATCCCGTGATCATCCACATATTCAGTTACAGCTGGCATACAATACTATACAACATCAGTTTCAGCTGTACAGTGCAGTGATCAAGCCTCTACTCCATCCATGAAGTGGTCTCCCTAACAAGACATGTGACTATCTGACACGCCACAAAATTTTTACATTATTATAGTCCCTGAACTGTGTTTCATATCCTTGTGGCAATATTGTAGTTGTCTATTCCCTTCCCTTTCCCCATTTCCACCCCCCTCCCAACTAGCAACCCTCAGTTTTTCCTCTACATCTAAAAGTCTGTTTACTTTGATCGTTCACTCAGCTCTTCAGACTCCACACACAAGTGAGATCACATGGTACCTGTCCTTCTCCGACTGACTTATTTCTCGCAATATAATAGTCTCTTCACAACATTATCAATTACATTCCCAGAACTGCCCCCATATCCCTGCGGCAACATTGTAGTCCCACCTACACTGTCCAAAACCTTCCCCTCTCCCTCTTCCCCACTCCCTCCCAGCCAGCAACCATCAGATTTTCGTTTATATCTGCTTGACATGACTTCAGTCTTCTTAAATTTACTGAGACTTGTTTTGTGGCCTAACATGGTCTATCATGGAAAATGTCCCATGTGTACTCGAGAAGAATGTATATTCTGTTTTGTCAGGGTGAAATGCTCTAAATATATCAACGAAGTTCAGCTGGTCTAAAGTATCATTTAAGGCCCCTCTTTCTGTGTTGATTTTCTGTCTCAAGGGTCTGTCCATTGGTGATAATGGTGTTGAAGTCTCCTACTATGATAGTGTTACTGTTGATCTCTGTCTTTATGTCTGTTAAAATCTGCTATATGTAATTAGGAATTCCCATGTTGGGTGCATAGATGTTTATTAGGGTTATAGTGCCCTTCTTTGTCTTTTATTGTAGTCATTTTAAAGTCCATTTTGTCCAAAATAAGTATTGGTACTCCAGCTTTTTTTTTTTTCTCATTTCCATTTGCATGAAATATCTTATTCCATCCATAAACAGCATATACATGTGTCCTATTTTCTTATCTACTCAGCCAGTTTCTGTCTTTTGAGTGGAGCATTTAGCCCATTCACATTTAAAATGATTATTGATAGGTGCATATGTATTGCCATTTTGTTATTTGTATTCCTGGTCTCCCTGGGTTAGCTTGTTTACCCCTTTCTTTTGTTTAAAAAAGCCCTTTTAACATTTCTTGCAATGCTGGCTTGGTGGTAATGAATTCCTTAAGCTTATTCTTTTCTGAGAAGCTCTTTATTTCTCCTTCAATTTTAAGTGATAGCCGAGCTGGGTAGAGCAATCTTGGTTGTAGGCCTTTATTTTGTGTCACTTTGAAGATCTCCTGCCACTCCCTTCTGGCCTGCAGTGTTTCTGTAGACAAGTCAGCTGTTAGTCTAACAGGAGTTCCTTTGTATGTAACCTGCTGTCTTTCTCTTGCAGCCTTTAGGATTCTGTCTCTGTCTTTAACCTTTGCCGTTTTAACTATGATGTGTCTTGGTGTGGACCTGTTTGGGTTCAGCTTGTTTGGAGCCCTCTGCACTTCCTGGGCATGTATGTTGATTTCCTTCACCAGAGTACGGAAGTTTTCAGTCATTATTTTTTCAAATACATTCTCGACCCCTCGCTTCTTCTCTTCTCCTTCTGGTATTCCTATGATTCCAAGGTGGTTGTGTTTCACCTTGTCCCATAGGGCTCTTAAACTATTTTCATTGTTTTTTATTCTTTGGTCTTTTTGCTGTGCCAACTGGGTGATTTCTGGTATTTTGTCTTCCAAATCGCTGATCCGCTCCTCTGCTTCATCTACTCTACTGGTGATTCCTTCGAGTGTGTTCTTCATTTCAGTTATTGTATTCTTTCGTTCTAACAGGTTGTTTTTTATGATTTCCCTATCCTTCTTTATGTCCTCGCTAAGTTCCTTAAACATTCTTATCATCAGTGTTCTAAACTCTGTCTCTGAAAGCTTAGATCCCTCTGTTTCATTTAGTTCCATTTCTAGAGGTTTCTTCTGATCTTTTACTTGTGACATGTTTCTTTGTTTCCCCATTCTGGCTGTCACTCTGGGATTGCTTTGATGTATTAGACAGATCACCAGGAGAGCCCTGGCTGGATCACGTAGGCACAGTTCACAGCCCAACACTCCCTGGAAAACTCCCAGTCTCAGCCTGTCCCAATCAGCCGCTCGCAGATCAGGCCAAGCAGCCCGACAACCAATCACCAGCCTGGCAACTCTGCAAGCGCAGTGCGCAGAGTAGGGACCCTAGGCGGCTTGCGCACTCCCACGTCTCAGTGAGCAGCCTGTTGGAGCCGGAGCACGCCCACCAGGCGTTTCCCTGGCAACGCAGCACTAGCCGTACAGAGGGTGGGTATCCGAGGAGGCTCGTGCACTCCCGGGTCTCAGTGAGCAGCCTGTTGGAGGCAGAGGGCACCCACCCAGCATTTCCCTGGCAACGCAGTATAAGCCGGGTGGAGGGTGGGGATCCAAGGCACATGTGTGCGTGCACGCACACACGCACTTCTGCGCCAATTCCAGCAGACCAATGAGGTCTCGGACCTGATCCTCCGTGAGAGGGCCCAAGCCCGACAAAATGGCGCCCTCCCTACACCACTCGTGTGCAGGCTCCACACCACGGGAACAACAGTCCAAAAACCTCCGGCCTTTGCACCAAAGGTGCTCAGTTCAATCCGTCCCCACAGCCTCCTGGGTCCGGCTCACACAGCCACTCCCTAGACCAGGAACCAGGTGAGAGCTCACCGGTGAGCAAGCCTGGGTGCCGGTCCCACTGATTCTCCAGCCACTCTTAGCCTCACCAAGCTGAGCAAAGAGAGTCCTCATTAATTTACTGCCGGCTATCTTAGAACTCCTCTTCCTGGCAAAGGAACTCTAGGCTGGTGAGCTTGGAGTGCGGCCGGAGGATCTCTCCCCAACCAGAGAAGGTTCCCACGGCTGGGGCGTCCCTCATGGGGCTCGCCCTCTCTCGTCTCCGCCCGTCCTACCGGACCCAGCATGGCCTCCTCTTAAAGTTCTTCGTTTAGTGGTTCTGGTCATCTAGTGTTCCGGGGACCTCCAGGGTTGAATGCTGTATAATTTGTTTGTAATTTTGGTGTGATCCTGGGAGGCAGTTAGTACAGCGTCTGTCTATTGCGCCATTTTACCGGAAGTCTCTCCCAACTTTTCCTTTTTATGTTCCAGTTTTTGTAGGAATAAGTATCAAAATAATAAATATGTTAATAATGCTTTACAGATTTAAAGGCACTTTTCACATAAATTATCTGAATTAATCAAATGAGTATTTCAACCAAATTGGATAAGAATTCTCATGAATTATTCTTTCATTGCTTTTTTCTACAAATATTTTATGAGCTCCTACTATGTATGTTAGGCATTGTGTACTTACTATATGCCTTTTTTAAAACCTCTTGAAACTATGCCCCAATGCCACTGTCCCACTTTAACAGTTCCTACCTAGTTTTCCTGCCAGGAGTCTCCCAAGCCAACTCTTCCATAGCTCCTCGCTAGTATAATATTCAAAGTCCTTTATAAATGACACTAACCTAACCTTCCTACTTGTTTCCTTACCAATTTCAGCATCCTCTCACCCGCTCTGCTCCACGAGATTCTTTAGCCATGCTGATGTTGGCCTCGACGTAGCTATTCCCATCTGTTTCTGCTTGACAAATTCATCATCCCTCACATCCCAGCTCATGTTACAGCTTCCTTTCTAAGACTTTCCTGATTCCTTTAGACTCTGAAGTTGAGTCACTTCAACCACACTTTATTTCCACTTCAACCACAGTAATTACACCACAGTAAGACATTTACAAGTCTGTTTCCTCCATTAGCCACTAGGCTCCTTACAGGCAGAAAATATGTTTTATTCACCAGTGAATTTCCAAGTCCTAGCTTAGTACCAAGCACATAGTAGATGCTCAATAAATATTTACAATGAGTGAAACAACTGGAAAACAAAGAAAGTGCTAACACGTGTGCTGCATTCTAAAGATGAGAAGTAAATGTGAGTTAATTTCATTGGGACAACTTATTGGTACAGAAGGTAAGTAAAATTTGATACATGAACAAAATCAGATAGGTGGAGTGGTATAGGGAGAATAAGTTTTAAATAAAAAATGTCATATCCAAGATTACTTCAAAAAAAGAAAACCATACTTACCTTCTGTTACTCCTCCAATAGCAAGAGAAATAATAGCTAAAACATTTTCACATGGTGAATGATTTATCTACCAAGAGATGAGAGAACAACTTAATTTAGGGGCCAGAGTTCAGACTAATTTGATAACAATAAAAATATCCTCTGACATTAACTGATTATCACAAATATGGAATACAAATATTTTTCACAGAAGATGAAATTACTTTTAAGATGAAAATACAAAAAAGTGACTAATAGAGTCACTAATTATAAAAGTATATCAAGTAAGTACAAGCAGGTGATTAACTTAAAATCCAATGGTCTTAGGAAAATGGCTACATTAACATGATTAAGGCTGTAAGCTAATCAAGTACAGAAGTCTGAGGCCATAACTCAATCAATGGCACAGTGCAAAGGCAGGGCGCTGTACTGGTGCATCAATATGTCTGAGAGAGGGTATTAATAGAAGGGAGGTAGTGCCTAGGTTCAATAACATCATAAAAACCAGCATTTATTGAGTGTTCATTAACTCATTTTACACAACCTTGAAAGAATGGTATTTCCCTTCTCACAAACAAAAGTGAGGCTTAGAAAAACAAAGTAATTGCCCAATTTCTCACAACAGGTAAGTAACTAGGTCTGAAGAAGAGGAAAGAATGAAGTTTGACGCAGAATTGTCGAAAAGAAAGGGACATTATTATGGTCATGAGACAGAGCCAAGAATAAACTGTTGAAACTTTTCCTTTCATTCAGGTGCCCCACCAAAGGTACATAAATTCACTTTTTTCATGGTTGATTAAATTTCTTTACAGAAGTTGGATAGGCTCGTTATTTATTTTTTTTAAATGCTGATGAGAAAGATGCAGCCATAAGAAAATGAGAGCATGGAATCCTAATTTCGTGTTGAATGTCCTTGGACTAGATCTTTTGTGCCACTACAGGATGTGTCACTGTCTATATAACAAAGCAAGAAGGGCCATCTTCAAATTCTAGTTCTTGCCCAGGAATACTTATCAGGAAAAAGTATCTAGTTCTTGCCCAGGAATACTTATCAGGAAAAAGTATCAACTTTTCTTATACTCTTCACTTGGAGAGAGTTCTCTTCATCTGGTAAAACAAACCCTTCTAAGGATTTATTTAGCATATGTACTGTCAAAATCCTTAAATATTATATAACTCCTATACTAACTATGATCAAGTCAGCTTTCTCAAAGTAGCAAGCTCACTCTAGAAAAAATAATCATATTTAAACACTTGTTCTAAGAATAAATTTAAAAAAACATAATTTATTAATTTGCCAGCAACATTTTAACAATAAAGGAAAACATACTTACAATTTCTTCTTCTAGAACACCTCTGAAAGCTTGGTCAAGGGTACATTTTTTTTCATTTTCACTATTAAAAAAAGACAAGCTCCATTTTTTAAACAGCTCAGAGTAAGTATAAAGATTCAGGCAAGCATATTTCATGGATACTAATGCCTTACCTGCCAGGTAACTGGGTGAAGGTATTCAACAATGGCTTGATATTTTTGTTGTTCAGGGCCTCTCTGGTAGACTTCTAGAAAAATAAATATAGCAAATAAGTGGAAAGATTTTTGCTTCTTATTTACTGAAAAACATATAACTCAGTAAAAGTATGTCTAAAAATGTTTATAACTGGGAAAAATTACCTATCAGTCATTCTATCAGTAGTTCTTACTCAAATGCCACTTACTGATATAGACTCTCATCATGTTAATCCTAGCAAGAGCTTCCTACCTAGACTTCCTCATTCCAATTCTTCCCTCCTACCATCTCTTTAAATATCATATTCATGAGAGTATTCTGCTTTTTTAAAAAAAAGTCTCCAAATGACTCCTTATTTACAGACATTGGTTTTGAAGTTTCATATCCCTTGTTATCCCACTCAGTCTGTCCAATCTTATTTCCCACTACCCCATAACACATACTCTCCACTAAGGTCAAGCCATTTTTTTCCCCCATAATTTTCTATCAAGCACTCTCTGGTGTATTTACACATTCATTGTGGTTTTTTCTACCTGCTCATGCAAATTTTATCCATTCTTCAGGACCCATCTCAAGTCATACTTCCTCTAGGTAGCTTGCTTAATCAACATTGTCCCTCACACATAGTAAACACTGAATAAATACCTGCTGATTGTCTTAAAATACTCATAATTGAAAGACAAAAATACTGCAAAGTCTATTCGTTCTGTGAAAATTCACATACATTTGAAAAGGCATCTTATTACCTCATAGGAGTTAGTCCATTCCTGACTCTGCCAAAAATAGGCTGTGTTAATCTAGGCAAATCCCTTAATGCTTCGTTTTCCTCACCAGTTAAATAAAAGGGTTGTTGTAGATCCTTACTACTAGTAGCAGCAGTGAAATTACCTGGGAACTTGATAGAAATGCAAAATCTCACATCCCATTCCAAGCCTACTGACTTTACATTCAACAAGATCTCCAGGCGATCCCACCAGACACTGAAGCTGGAGTAGCACTATACTAGATGATCTCCAATTAAATATTCCTTCCCAAGACTAACATAATCTTAGATAGTCCTAACAATTACTCTTAGAATTTCAAAGCACTAAGATTACAGAACAACGCACAGAAAGAAAATCATTCTAACATAAACAAGATATAATCTGGTATAAAAAAATCAAACCCCACATTCTATGAGAAAAAAAATAACCGGCACACAAAAAACTACTTACTACAAAGAATCAATTTTCTTTCACAGAATTTTCATTCTGGCATCACTGTAACTACATAGGCACAGTTAAATACGTGAGTAGTTGAATCATGATTTGAAATATTAGCACAAATGCTAAAGACAAATACAGTCAAACAACTTAGAACAGGGTTCTTCGTGATGGGGGCTGTCTGGACAACAAAAAATACTGGCTTTGAAGTCAGCAAAAAGAGTTTAGTAAATCACCTAACTTTTCAGGGTGGGGTGTGGGGTGTGTGTGTGTGTGTGTGTGTGTGTGTGTTTGTGTCTCATTTCTCTCTTCATCTACGAGGGATAACAAAACCTAGCCCACTTCACAGTGCTGAGTTAAATAAACATGAAAACGCTCTGTAAGGTGTTTCTCAAATGCTAAAACTACTCTTCTCTAATTTGTAAGAATAAATGACATCTGGCAACCTTCCCCAAATCGATCTGTCTGTCTTTTCCCACTTAGGACCTCTTAGGAGTGAGATATTGAGTTAAAGGTACGGTGACTAGAAAGTCGGAACAAACCACCTGGTAACCAGGAGGCGGGGCGGGAGTCGGTTCTTTAGGCTTAAAACCGCTCCTGCCCTCCTCTTTCCCCAACTCCCTTCAAATTCTGGAGACACCTGCCAGGCTAAGTGAGCGCTGCAGGGAAGCTGGACTGGACGAGAGACAGTCTGCGGATGAATCCTTCATGTAGGGCTCACAGAACGCAGGGCCCCGGGTTCAGCCGGCGGAATGGAGGAGGCGGACCGCAAAGGACGCGCGGAAGCAGGTAAAGCGTCTTCTCCCCCTCGCAACCCTGAAGAGGCCGGGAGCCAACGCTGCGGCGTAGACACCTCTGTCCCCACTTTAGCTCAGGGCAAAATTCCAGTAATTAGAGAGGAGGGCTAAGAGTAGGGCCGGGTCAGGCTCGCACCCTCCCGTCTTCCGCTCACCGTAAACCGCATCCGCGCTTCGGGTAAACTGAAGAGTGGCGGTGTCGGAGACATCTTGACTAAGCGTGCCCGCCACCGCGCTGCGGCGCAAGCCGATGACGTCAGGACGGGGGCAACGAGATCACCAGCTCCGTGCGCGGCTAGAGCGGCCTGTGAGCAAAGGGGAGGGCCAGCGGGCAATCGGGGAACTTTTGTGGTGACCGAGTTCAAATGGGCGTTGGAAACCAGTCAACGACACAATTCCTAGTCCGGGTTGGTGGGTAACTCTTGGGATGACGGCATTTGGGCGGCCGTGACCTGTAAACTTCGCTCTGGGAGGCGGGAAACAGGTCCTCCCGCGCACCACCGTGGTTTTCCAGGTTCTGGGAAGCCGTTCGTATTTCAACGCGCCGCGCTGGAAGGGAACTGCTGCCTGAAAATTCAGGGCAAGTGGGTTATCTAGAAGAGCACGAGGCTGGGGAAGTGTTGGCTGCAGTTCCCCGGGATTTCTGTATCAGCTCTGTAGTTCATGGGCCTTGTAGCATCAGCAGTTCACTCTGAATAATGCGTTCTTATTTTGCCGCGTGTAATGCACTCCTGTGTATAATGCGCACCCACGTTCAATACGCACCCACGTTTTTGGCCCAAACTGCAGGGAAAAAGGTCTTTCGTTTAAATTTTTTAACTCAAATTTTTTATTTGTTTACATTTAGGTACTTGTTTTTTGTATAATAAAGGAATTTTAGCATTTTTTAAAACATTTTATGATATAAGAAATTTTATGTAACAAATAATTACAGAAAACAAGAACAGATACAAGGTACAAGAAGTTTTATATACCAGTAACAAATTTACGATATTTGCACGTCATACAAGACCAAGAACTCTTGGTTGTTGCAAGTTCATCTTAAGTTCAGCAAAACCAATGATATAATTATTTTGCATACGGATATCATTATTGATTTCTAGTTACACTTTCAACTCATAAGCATAAATAAAAGAATTAAGAACATTTATATACATACGGAATTAGTACTACCCATGTTTATTGCACATCCTTATTTTTCCCTCACAAATTTTGGGAGACAAGTGGGCATTAAAATACGGTATATCTGTCAACAGTGCTGTTGAAAAGCGTGAATGAAATAAATGCAAGTGTGGCATGCATAGCCATATAAGACATTGTTAATATCTTGGGATCAGTTAACTTTACGGGCATATATAGGTCTCTATAGAAAGAGAAAGGCCTCGGGGGAATGCAGTGTTAGGAGCTGTTAGTAAAATGCGTGGCACGGCGTCCAGGGTAGAGGCACCCCTTGCAAAATACTGCGTCCTTTGCAGTTTCCTCCCTTGTCTCCTCTCACTGGAGAGGCTTGGCCAGTGAAAAGACAAGTAGCAGTAAATTTCTTAGTTGGAATTATACTGTGGGGAAGGAAATTTTGCATTGACCCAAATGCTAGGAACTTCCTGCCAGCTCTTATTCCCTTCCACTTGTACGCTAACAATGAAAGCTGGGTGTGCTTTATCTCATTCCCTTCATTGACATCCAATGAGAATGTAGGAGGCTAATAAAAAAGATAACTTTGGATGATGTTGCCTATAAGTGGGAATTGTGAACAGTGATGGCTTCCTGGAGCACTGCAGTCTTTTTTAGAATCAATAGAACCATTCAGGTTTGATTGTATAACAAATCTCAAAATTGGCAAAATAAATTGGTGTTAACTGATTTAATAGGTACCTGATGTAATAGGATGATTATATTACGGATGATCATTAACTATCTAGCATAACTAAGACCCAAGAAAGAAATACAACTTTTTTTTTACAAAAATCAAAACATAAGAAGAGCTGGACTCATCCATCAAAGCCCAGTGATTTAGAATTCTCTTTATTCAGCAAACATTTGTTGAGTACGTTGTATGCAATGGACAGTATCTCTTGAAAGAATAATATATGAACAAATGAATAAACAAAATTATAAAGCTTAATTCCTGTTTTGAGGAGCTTTTAGTTTGTTTGACACAAAAGAAACAAATATATATACAATTTCTATCATAAATACTTTAGATAATAGCTACTGTAAGAGATTAAAGGAGAGAGCAATCACTACCATATGAGGTGCTCATGGAGCCTTCAAGGAGAAGATAGAATATGAGCTGGACCTAGAAAGATTCCAATAGACATAGTAGGTAGAAGTGGGAAGGGGTGAATAGGAAAGATATTCCCAATGGAGAGACTGGTATGAACAGAAGTATGGAAGGGAGAAAGCATAGTGAAAGATAACTGTTTAACATTGGATTCTGAACAGGAAGAGGGCTGAACAGTCAAGTTGGAACTAGATTGTATTAATGTTTGAGGCCAAAGAATGTTATGGGTTTAAAATGGCTTTTAGGGCCGGCCGAGTGGAGCGTTGGTTAAGAGCTGGCTTGGGACAACAGCGGCCCTGGTTCGTATCCTACATATGAGGGCCAGTGACATTGCCCTCTACAGCTAAGATGGTGAACAACAGCTCCAACTGGAGCTGGGCTGCTGTGAGTCCCCAGGACAGCATAGCTGCAGCCCCTGCTGCAGTGGGCTGCCATAGGCTACAGTGAGTGGCCGGCAGCCAGCATGAGCGGCCAGCAGCCAGCGTGAGCTGCCAAGAGCTGATGTGAGCAACCATCCAGAGGCCAGGTGACCAATCTGCCTCACCCGAGAAGAGCGCAATGACGATACCAACATGGGCCAGTGAAGCAATGTCCTCTACAACCAGACTGAAGAACAAAAGGACAACTTGTCTGTTCCCCTTTCCCAGTTCCCCAATGCTGTTCTCTGCCCCCAATTCCCCAATAAAATATTTTTTAAAAAAAAGGCTTTTACACTTCCTACCAACTTATGGCTGGCAGTATATTTGGGAGGAAGGAGAGATTAACTATTTTGCTAATGAGTGATGAAACACCGGATAAAGAAACTAGGAAAAAAAAGTAGCAATTCTCAGAGGATAATGAGGTGTTACTGTTTAATGGGTACAGATTTCAGATTGGGATGATGAAAAAGTTCTGGAGATGAATAGTGGTGATGCTTGCAAAACAGTGAGAATGTACTTAGTGCCACTGAATTGTACACTTAAAAATAGTGTTAAAAATGGGTAAAATGCTAAAATTTTTGTATATTTTACCATAGTAAAAATTAAAAATTTAAAAAGCAGTAATCAGATGTAGATAGCTTAAAAAGGGCAACAATGACACAAGATATCAGTATGATTTGAGACCTCAAGATTATATTTTAAGAAGTCAGGAAGGGGCCGGCCAAGTGGCGCGGTGGTTAAGAGCTGGCTTGGGATGCCTGCGGTCCTGGTTCGGATCCCACATATGAGGGCCAGTGACACTGCCCTCAAAAAAAAAAAAATGAAGTCAGAAAGTAGTAGGTTATACATTTGAAAAAGGTGATGTCCATCAAAAATCACTACATGGGCCGGCCAAGAGGCTCAGTTGGTTAAGAGTTAGCTTAAGAGCCCGTGCTTGGAGCAACAGGGCTGCTGGTTCGATTCCCACATTGGCCAGTGATGTGCCCAAACTGAGCTGCCACAGAGCTATCAATAGGTGGCAGGATGGCTCAGCTGGTGAGAGCACGTGCTCCTAACAACAAGGTTACCTGTTCAATGGTGGGCTACTCCCACCCTCAACTAAGACTGAACTTTGCATCTTGAGCTGATGTGCCACCCAGATGGCTCAGTGGATAGAGTGTGCGCTCTTAGCAAGGTTCGACTCCCGCACGGGATGGTGGCTACGCCTACCCGCAACTAAGATTGAACACAGCACCTTGAGCTTAGAGGCCATGACAGATGGTGGCTGGCGCCCTCCACAACTATGGTTGAAGAACAACAACTTAGCTGGTCCCCTTCCCTAATTCCCCAACGCTGTTACCCTCCCCCAATGCCTCAATTTAAAAAAAAAAATCACTACAGCAAAAGTATTTTAGCATTTAAATAACTTTTATGCTTTATAATCTCCAAAGCACTTAACATTTAGTACCTCATTTGATCCTAAGTGATATTTTGAGGTGGGTAATAACAACTGTTATGCCATTTTACACATAAGGAAGTAAACTCAAAGAGATGGGCTTCTTGATAGAAGTAATTGGCAAAATGAGACTACCTGGGATTTTGATTCCAAATTTTGTACTCTTTACACTGTTATACTGTTGTAAGTAATGCTTAAGTTTTATTGAGCACCCTCTATGAGCCAGACACTTTTCTTGTATTATTCCTACTCCATACAACATTACACGTAGCTATGTATCAGTGAGGAAACAGGCTCATCTGTCACATGACTAGAGGAAGCTAATTTGAGATTTGAGTCAGGTTTTAATTCCAAAGCTTGTATTTTTCTCAGGTCTTAACTCTTGAATCTTTACTAACCCATGGGCCTAGTTATTGTGTCATAAATTATTTCCTTACAGTTGGATAAGAGTGAGGATTATATTGTCATCAATAACACATTGTGAGTTTTTAAAAGTATAATAATAACAAAGGGCAGACATCCAATAACATGTTACCTTTCACTCAGATTTATTGTGTACTTGTTTTTCCTCTTATGCTAGTGAGGTAAGATGGACCTGCCTCTCTGTTAGGAAATACACTCCATGGGAAATTCTAGGCTGGGTGATTTAGGTAATTTCTGAGCATTGAGATCTTTATTCCTCTTCTTTTCCTTGGTGTGATCTTAGTTGGATTCAAGTTACCATTGAAGTGGTGAGATCTAGGAAAAAAGGACCAAAGGGGCAGCTTAGTTTGCTTTCGTTCTAGTCTTTATCCTCTAGCCCAGGCAAAGGAAATTTTTTGTTCCATGCTCACCAGTTAACCACATTAGGATGTTGGATTGCAGTTTTTGCTGGTTCCAGTTCTGGGCCTTAGCCATCTTTCCCTTTCACAAGCTGTAATTTCAGTGGATTGAAAGAATAATATTGACAGGAAACTGATGTTTGAGAGGCAAAGATGAGCAAAAAGAATGAGACACCATTGTTGGGAAAGGAATGGAACTGGAAGAATAATAATGGAAGAGGGATGGTACTTTGTGAATATTTTTGTGGAAAAAGGAATTACATGAAAACTATGGGTGCTATATTTTTATATAGTGGTGGCAACTTTTAAGCACTTCGTATTAATGTATTATTCAACACATATTTATTGAGTGCCTATTATCTGTCAGTCACAGGTACAATATTAGATTATATATGCAGTATGATTATTAAATTGTTAAGTACTGTGTATATCATTATCTAGTGTGCATGGTAAAATCCTGTTTGGTGAGCTTGGTTGGACCACATAGATGAGCGTAATTCATGGTGAGAAATAGAATAGTGGATGACTTCTTGCTCTGGTAAGCCCAGCTTCCCTGCAGGTTTAGGTAGAGATTTTGCCTCTTTTTAGTTTGTTCCTCTTTCCTGTCCTGTTTTTCTCTTCCCCTTACCAGTGTCTCCTGAGAGCACTTTAATAAACCATTTGCTCACGAATTCTCAGGTTTGCTTCTGGAGATCCTGATTGTGTTAATTTGGGTGTACCAAGAAGCAGACACCAACACAGGATTAGATGTGAAGAGCTTTATTATGGTGGGAGCAGGAGCAGGCAAGGAGAGCTTGCAAACTACAGAGTAGGCAAACACCTCTGGAAGGAGGGCGGGTTAGGTAGGAAGTTTGAGTGAAGTGCAGTTCCAAGAAAGGTTTGACTTTGCCAGTAGGGAGTCCTCAGGTCAGACATCTTTGTTGAAAGAGTCCTGCAGTTTGCCAGAATGGGTCTGCTATCCCTGCCATGCTCAGTCTTTGACTAGAAGCAGCCCTTGACAGCCTGGCCTCTGCAAATGTAGTTGACCCAGAGAGCAGTAGATGGGGCTATCGGTCAGTTGTGCTCCCCACAGCAAAAGATCTGAGTGGAGCATTTTCATGGCCACCACACTGTCCCAGGGTATTGATATAATAATATTTTATTCATTCATTTTCAGAAAATATTTTCTTTATTTGTTTATTCTCAATAAATATATATGAACCCGACACTTTAACAAAACAGAGTTATTACCCTCATGGAGCTTTTATTCTGTGGGAGAACACATTTTTTTTAAAGAGTTTATTGGGAATTGGGGGAGAGGAACAGTGTTGGGGAATTGGGGAAGGGGAACAGACAAGTTGCTGTCCTTTTGTTCTTCAGTCTATTTGTGAAGGATGTGGCTTCACTGGCCCATATTGGTATTATCATTGTGCTCTTCCCGGTGAGGCAGATCGGTCACCGGCCACTGGAGGGCCGCTCACAGCGGCTCTTGGCAGCTCACAGCAGCTGCCGGCCTCTCACACTGGCTGCCAGCCACTCACTGTAGCCTATGGCAGCCCACTGCAGCAGGGGCGGCGGCTATGCCATCCCTGGGACTCAGAGCAGCCCAGCTCCAGGTGGAGCTGTTGTTCACCATCTTAGTTGTAGAGGGCAGTGTCACTGGCCCTCATGTGGGATCCAAACCGGGGCCCCGCTGCTCAGAGCTGGCATCCCAAGCCAGCTCCTAACCAATGCACCACTCAGCCGATCCCCAATTTTTTTTTTAAGTAAATAAAATCATAAAAGAATTTAATTGTGATAAATGCTGTGAAGGAAATAATAGCTAACATCTATTGAGTGCTATTGAATGCTTGAATTCTAAATGTTTTAGATCAATGAACTAATTTAATCTTCGCAGCAACTTTATGAGGTAGTTACTCTTTATTCCCAGTTTTTTTTAAATATATATATATATATATATATATTTAAGATTTTATTGGGGAATTGGCGGAGGGGAACAGCGTTGGGGAATCGGGGAAGGGGAACAGACAAGTTGCTGTCTTTTTGTTCTTCAGTTTAGTTGCGGAGGATGTTGCTTCACTGGCCCACGTTGGTATCATCATTGCGCTCTTCCCGGATGAGGCAGATCGGTCGCTGGCCTCTGGTTGTCGCTCACCGAGGCTATTGACAGCTCACGCTTGGCTGCCAGCCACTCACACTGGCTGCGGGCCACTCACTGTAGCCTATGGCAGCCCACTGCAGCAGGGGCTGCAGCTTACCCCATCACCGGGACTCGCACAGCCCAGCTCCAGGTGGAGCTGTTGTTAGCTGTAGAGGGCAGTGTCACTGGCCCTCATGTGGGATCTGAACCGGGGCCGCTGGCATCCCAAAACCAGCGCTTAACCAATGCGCCACTCGGCCGGCCCTATATATATATTTTTATCTTGTTGATACTCACTGTTCCTTTTTTCAATTCTTTTTTTTAAAAAACTTTTTTTATTGGGGAACAATGTGTGTGTGTTTTGTTTGTTTTTGTTTTTTTTCCAGTACCCATCAGTTCCAAATCAAGTTGTCATCCTTCAGTCTTAGTTGTGAAGCGCACAAGCTCAGCTCCAACCAGTCTCCACTTTCAATCTAGTTGTGGGAGGGCGCAGCCCACCATCCCATGCAGAAGTCCAGCAACCTTGTTAAAAATATGTGCTCACACCCGCTGAGCCATCTGGTTGCCCTTTGGCAGCTCAGTGGCAGCTCAGCTCAGGTACAACTGGCCCAAGTGGGAATTGAACCGGCAACCCTGTTGCTCAGAGCTCATGCTCTAACCAACTGAGCCACCTGGCTGGCTCTACTCCCAGTGTTTAAGAGAAGAGCCTGAGGTGAACAGTGCTTAAGAACTCACAGGAATGAGAAACTGAGGTAGACAGTGCTCAGGCAGTATTTAAATAGAGTTGTTCAGAAAGACCTCTCTTAGCTCTGAGGAAGTGATATTTAAGTTAAAACTTAAAGGATGGAAATGGAATTAGTTGTATATTTGTGAGGGTGGGGTTTGGCAGGGGAACGCAAGAAAGAACACTTCAGGTGGAAGGAACAACATGTGCAGTGGCTTATGTTAGGGAGAAGGTTAGCACATTTGAGAAATCAAAAAAGGCTATAGTGTGCAAGATGGAGAACAGTGGAAAGTGAGGCTGGAGAAATGGACAGGGCCAGATTGCTCAGGACTTTGCACGTCTCTGGTGTTTCATTCTTCTGTTGTACACTACTGTCTTCTGGAATCTCACTGAACACATAAAGTTTGTTTTTAGAAGTTCTCTATTTTTTGCATAATCTGTTTCAGAGGGGAGTCATTTGCTTTCACTGATCACCTTGCTTCCGGTCAGGAGCAGCTGATCTCCTTCATAAGACTGGTGATGTTTCATTATGTATTCATGTTTACTATTGAAGATTAAGATTGTTCAGTCCTAATAGATATTGGAGGGGCTGTTTAGCACATTTCCCACCCCTCACATGCTATTCCCTTTCATACTATTCTTGTAATAAAAAAAACAATTGTGGACATATGACCAGGCCTGGCCAGCAATAAATCTTTGAAATTTTTTTCTGCAGCTGGAAAATATGGCTGCTGTACTTATCAGAATTTTTTTTTTAAATAAATAATAGAAACCTACTTTGGTTAGTGTTTTGAGAAGTAAGTTATTGGGAGGGTAAGTAAAAATCCGGAGATAAAGCTTGGGCTCAATGGAAGCAAGTCATAGTTTCAGTCTTGAGATGCTTCTAATAGATTGGCTCTGCTCCTGGATTCTGTGGCCTCTGGACACTTGCTACCACATCACTAAACACTCTTATTATTACACCATGCTGCTCCAGCTATCCTGCATCATCTCCAGCTATCAAACCTTTGCACCTTTTCCTCTAGATTCAAGGCATGGCTGGCAATATCTAATTCACTACACTCAGGTCTTGTGCTTGGGCTCTAGCTTCCAGAGAACAGGAAAAGTTATGCCGGTCCTTCCTCTCTTTGAGTTTCTGTAGTGAGCTGTAGAGCCCTGTTTTGAGATTTCCCTCCTACTGGAAAGGGTATTTGGAAGCTGAACAGCTAGTAGGATAATATCCATTGGTTGTTCTGTAGAATTCTCTGTTACCTCAGGGGCTATAGCCAATATTGAGCTAATGTTGCCATCTTCCCTATCACTTGAAGAAAGCCCATCTACAGAAAGAGAAAATGAGGCTAACACACAGAAGCAGTTGAAAGATGGGCTATAGGAAAAGAAAACAAGGAAAAGAAAGGGAAGAGAGATACAGGGGGAGAGAGAGATGGGAAAATGGTGGGAAGAGAGATTAATTGCAGATTATTTTGAGCTCTGGGCATTTTTTATGTCAGATGACAGCTTCATTATCACCTTCTAAGTTACATGAACAATTAAATCTCTTTTATAATAGTTTAATGCTATTTGGAGTTGGAGTTCATTCATTTGCATCAAAGAATCCCAATTAATAAAGGAGCTGAGGTAGGTTTCATCTACAATTGGGTGAATTATTGTTTTGTTTCTTTTTCATTTTTCAATACCAAAAAGGGGAGGCTGGGCTGCCCCTCTAAAGTTCTGAATGGGGTGGATTGACTTTCAAATGACCAAGTGTGCTGGAGATTATGATCTAGCAGTTGTGTGCCTGTATTACCTCCCATGAGCCAGGTGAAGTTTGTAGTTGGATTTTTTTTTTTTTTTGAGGGCAGTATCACTGGCCTTCGTATGTGGGACCCGAACCGGGGCCGCTGGCCTCCCAAGCCAGCGCCCAACCACCGCGCCAGTCGGCCGGCCCTGTAGTTGGATTTTTACCCCTGAGCAGTGATGGTCTTTTTCTGGATGCACAGGGAAGTAACAGGCATGACTCCTCTTAGGTGAGGAAGTGATTTGAGTGGCTGTAGGCATGAATATGAGCCTGTCATTATATGACCGGAAGCGATCTGGTAAGTGGGATTTCTTTTCTGAAGTAATGATGACTGTAAGACTTCAACATATGTCAACAAAGCTTGGGAAGTTTTAGAGAACGAGAGAAAAGGAGTGTTTGAGTTAACCACAATAGAGTCAAAGATTTGTTTTCAGGTAATTTATTTGAAAAGGGATCCAAGGAAGCTATGGAACCAGGGATAATGAAACAGGAGAAACAGCTATTGTAAAAGTACATTATAGTATTGGTCACTGCTGTGGATTGATTAGAACTCAATTTTGCTGAAATCTCTTGAGCAGCTGTATATAATGTGCCTCAAAATTGCCTGCTCAAAGAAAGGGTGGGGGAAGCATTTATCATTTGACTTTCAAACCTCATTCATTAAGGACTGGCTCATGGGACATTTGCAGTTGTGTTGCCTGCATACACAGAGGGCTCTCACAGGGGATCTATGCAATAGTACAATATTAGGGAAGCCCTGGAGCAGGAAAAAGATGCATGATCCAGCTGAGGTGAAGTGCTGTCAGTTTCAACTGTGTGGACCTGCTTGTCATAGCAGTGGCTAGAATAAAAGCAAGCCCAAAGGATGTGAGGCCGGGCCAAGGGATGTCTGATATAAGGGGAAAATGTACAAATTCTTAAAATCTTATATGAGGGGGACCAAAATAAACTCTAGTTGGATATTAGCTAATTTAAAAAGATAGATTCAAGTATACAGACTTTAAAAAATGAAAATGAACCTATACATTAGTAGAATCTAAAGTAATACGTACACTGCCAAGATCACTAGAAAAAAGAAGATAAATATACAGTTCATATAACAAGAATTAGAAAACAAAGGAAACTGCAAAATTCTCTCTCTCTATTGCTTTCTGTTTCTGTCTCTCTGTATTTGGGTGGGGAGATGGCATAATGTATAAATAAATACATAAACGAATATGTGTATATATATATACACATACATGTATATATATTGAAGTAAATATTACAATGGTAGAAACAAAAACATCAAAGCAGGGGTGGATTTAGCATAAAGTTTATACAACTTGGGAGAAGTGGTCTTTAGGAGTGGTGGTCTTTTAAAAAGAATATACAAAATTACAAATACAAAATTAGATATAAAAATGAATATCTGGAATGAGAAAATAAATGACAATACATTGCAGATGTTGTAACATAAACATCATAAAATTCAGATAACATTATTAACCTCCCGATATCCCTCTATAATACTTTTCTGCTACAGTTTTGACTACATATTCTTTGATCACCTCATCATATGAAATGATTATGTAATATTTTTATTAAAAAGAACAGAAAGATAATTCAGCCTTTTATTTAGCATAAGTGGGTATTTGTTATTATTGATAGTTTAGAAAAGCATTTCTTTTCTTTTCAGCTTCACAACTTATTATTGGATATGCCACATCTGTGACTTCTCAGCAATTTCTTGATTAGGTGATGTTTCTTGCTCTGAGAAGTCAGCTACAGCCAGACCTGAACCAGCCAGCCATGTCCTCTTTGCCATAGATACCCTTTACCTCTTTCCCCCCAGTAAGCCAGTCTTTGGTGGGGAGAGGTAGCCGTGAACTTCAAGTGTTGAACTCTGTATAGGGAGCAGAGCAACATCATTTTAAAATATCTTCTTCATTGGGTTTCTGGATGTTTAATGGGGTCCACCCAGGAGAGGTTGTCAGTGAAGGCCAAGAAGATGCAGTAGCACTGGCAATTCTCCAGATAAAAGGGAATATTAAAAAACAACAACAACCTAATTAGCCAAAAGATATCAAGAGGAACAAAAATAAGATGGGCAAGTAGAGAACAAATAGCATGCTGACAGACTTAAACCCATCCTTATTAGTAATTGCATTAAATTAGATGGTGGGTTAATAAAAAAATAGGTGGAATTTTAGGAATGCAGAAATATAGATTCCTGAGTTGGATTCTGGAACAGAAAAAGGACATTAAGGGAAAACTGGTGACATCCAATTAAAGTCTGGAGTTTATGTAATAGTAATGTTCCAGTGTTGACTTTTTAGTTTTGATAAAAGTACTATGCTTATATAAGATATTAACATTTGTGGAAACTATTGTAGATGAGACATATTCAGGATCTCTCAGTATTTTTTGCAAGTTTTCTGTAACTCTAAAGTTATTCCAAAATGAAATGTTTATTAAAAAATATAAGTAGACCAAAAATCAAATAAATATTTTATAGTGTCTGTCTAGGTTAAATAAACAAGACTCATATGAGTATGCTGTTTACAAAAATACACTTCAAAAATAAGACCAGATAGGTTTCAAGTAAAAGGATGGAAAAATACTTGTGCAAACACTAATGATGGGAAATACAGTATTACTATATTAACTTTGGGAAAAAAAACAGCTTTCTAGAAATAAAGAAGCTCCTTTCATAATAATTAAATGATAATCTCATTAGGAAAACAACAATCCTAAATGTGTATGCATCTGAAAACAAAACCTCATAATATATGAAGTAGAAATTTGCAGAAATAAACAGATAAATAGAAAAATCCATAATTATAGTTGGAGACTTTAATATATATATATATCAGTAATTGATAGAACAAGAAGAAAAAGAATGAGTAGAGCATAGACTATTTAAACACTATCATCCAACTTGATATAATTGATATTTATAAAACACTACATCCAAGAAATGAGAATGAATTTTCTCTTCAAGTACATTCAAAGATCATTCACCAAAGTAGACCATTGCTGAGGCATAAAACAAGTCTTAATACTTTTTTTTATTTTTTTTTAAATTTTTTATTTTTCAATTACTGAGATGTTAGTTTCCAGTGTATAACAGTGATTAGACATTTATATAACTTAGAAAAGATCACTCTGATATGTCTACTACCCATCTGACACCATATGTAGTTATTAAAAATATCATTAAATTATTCCCTATGCTGTACTTTAAATACCTCAGGGTTCTAACTAATATATATATATCTATATATCTATATATCTATATATCTATATATCTATATATCTATATATCTATATATCTATATATCTATATCTATATCTATATCTATATCTATATCTATTAGTTAGAGGTGTACAAAGCAACGTAATAGTCATTTAAACCCCTCATAATGTGATAAACCACCCCTCAAGCTACTACCCCTCTGACATCTTATACAGCTGTTATACCATCGACTGTCTTCCCTATGTTGTATTCCACATCCCGTGACTATATATACCTATATTTAGTTATAGTTGACCTTCAATATTATTCTACTTTAGCGCATTTAGCACATCTACAGAGTCTATGACATGATCCCTCTGATAAGTCCAGTGCCCATCTGGCACCTTACATGGTCTTTACAACATTGTTGACCTGTGACTTTTTATAACTGGCAATTTGCATATCTTAATCCCTTTCCCTTTTTCACCCATTCCGCCAACCTTCCTCCCATCTGGCAACCATTAAAGTATTCTCTGTATCTATGAGTTTGTTTTTCCACATATGAGTGAAATTATATGATATTTGCCTTTGTCTGTCTGATTTATTTTACTTAGCATAATACACTCTAGGTCCATCCATGTTCTCACAAATGGCAAGATTTCATTTTTTTTATAGCTGAGTAATATTCCACTGTATATATATGTAACTTTTTTATTCATTTGTCCATTGATGGACACTTAGGTTGCTTCCATATCTTGGCTATTGTAAATAATGCTGCAATGAACATAGGGATGCATATGTCTTTTTGAATTAGTATTTTGGGTTTCTTCAGATAAATACTGAGAAGTGATATTGCTAGGTATTCTTTGTCTCTTGTTACATAGCCTTTGTTTTAAAGTCTATTTTGTCTGATATAATTATTGATACCCCTGCTTTTTTTTCCCAATTCCATTTGCATGAAAGATCTTTTTCCATCTCTTTACTTTCAATTTGTGTATGTCCTTTCATCTGAAATTGGTCTCTTGTAGGCAGCTTATGTATGGGTATCATTTGGTTATGCATTCAGCCACTGTATGTCTTTTGATTGGAGCATTTAATCCATTTACATTTAAAGTGGTTATTAATAGATATGTAGTTATCACCATTTTTTTATTCATATATTTTTTCTCACCAGATATTTAGCTTTATTAATTCTATGGGCACAGCCCCATTGATTAGGAATAAATGAACAGTTTATAGTTTTAAAAAGGCAACTCTTTACTCCCCATATTTCCCCAGTCCCCACCAAACTTTTCAGTTTATTGCACATTTTGTCTAAAAACTGCAAGTTAGGGTTTTGCAGATCAATGTTTCAATTGTTTAAATAAGGAGCATGTAGGCTTTAGTTGAGGTATTCTACCACAAAGCATATGTATAAATGCTCATTACCAAATATACTATTACATTATTGCAGCTTTTAGTAACTTTTCCTTGGCCATTGCCTCTGGAACAGGATTTGGTTATGAGTTAGCTTGGTTACAGCCTGTGTTATGATGTGATAACATATAAATCCTAAAAACTAGTGTCTTAACAGAACCAAGGTTTCATTCTTGCTCATGCAAAATCCTCTTTAGGTCAGGTGATTCTCCAGGGCAGGTGTCCTGAAGTGACAATGGGGTTTTCCAGGTTACTTCTATCTTGTGTCACCACCATCTTAAATATGACTTTCAGATTTCCTCAGCAAGGGAAGTGAAAGTATAGAAAACTTATACCCAATGCTATGCTTTCACTACTTACACCAATCATATGACAATCAAGTCTGAAAAATGCAGTCTTTGAATATGTTGCTATATAGCCCAAGAGGAGTTTGAAGCATGAGCAGAGAGCATCTTTTCAACAGTTGGAGGAAGTCTCCTCCAATTACTAAACTCTAAAGTGAAGATGAGTGTGTCATTGCTGACTGAGTCAATCCTCCTCTTTATTCATTCATTCATTGTTGGATACCGAGGCTGCCTTTGTAAACTACGCTTCAATGAACATATGGATGCACACGTCCCCTCAAAGTAGTATTGTCGCGTCTCTGCGTGGCTGGGTCTAGCTTCCTCGAGAGGACCGGCGGGGACTCAGAAAAAGAAATAAAGAGCAAGAGACAGGGATAATTTAAAAAGCAATGTGAGCCAGGGGACTCTGTCTGATGGACAAGAGCCACGAGTCTGGTCAGCTTGCAACTTTTATTGAGTACAATCAGGGATGGGGCTTTGTTCTTTCTGAGGTCTGTAAATCACATGCGTCACCCAAGAATTTAGCCAAATCTCCCTATGCCTCACAGACTCCCTCAGACGAAAGACCCTTTGTTCAATACGACCTTGCCTCCTACGGGGACAGTTCACTATGAGACTTAAAGGCAAGAATGCAAGAAGGACTGCTGTTATCTTCTTAGGAAGATTTCTCTCTTTTCTAGCAGGTTGCTAACTCTGCAGATAAGGGTTCACAGGCCCTTAGGCCCCATATGCTTCACCTCCTTGATTCCTCCCAAAGTACCCAAGGATGGCGCCTGTCTTAGGCCGCCCTAATGTGCATATTTTAGGGTCTTTGCCCATCATTGGCTGACTTGCCCTCTCTCTTAGGGTCCCATGGGGTTTTGCCATAAACATAGTGAATATCCTGTCCCCATGAGGCCCTGCCCTTACGGGCGAATGCAGGGAGGCAAACGGCGAGGCTGCTGTGAGGCCACATAGTATTTTGGGTTTCTTTGGATAAATACCCAGAAGTGGAATGATTGGATCCTTCTTTGTCTCTATTGTAGCCTTTTTTTTAAAAAAAATCTTTTTTGTTTTGTATAAGTATGGCTCCCTCAGCTTTATTTTTTGTTTTCATTTCCATTTTTATGAAATATTTTCCATCCCTTTGCTTTCAGTCTCTGTGTGTCTTTTGGTCTGAAGTGAGTCTCTTGCAGGCAGCATAAGTAAGGGTCTTGATTTTTTATCCATTCAGCCACCCTATCTTTTGATTGGAACAATGAATCCATTGACATTGGAAGTAATTATTGATAGATATGTGGGTATTGCCATTTTTTTATTCATATTTTTTTTTTCTCACCTTAAAGAAGTCCCTCTAACATTCCTCATAATACTGGTTTGGTAGTGATGCCTTTAGGTTTTTCTTGTCTGGGAAGATCTTTATCTGTCCTTCGATTCTAAATAACAGCTTTGCTGGATAGAGTAGCCTTGACTGTAGGGCCTTGCTTTTTCATCATTTGAATATTTTCTGCCAATCTCTTCTGGCCTGCAAAGTTTCTGTTGAGAAACCATCTGACAGTCTTATGGGAGCTCCCTTGTAGGTAACTAACTGCTCTTCTCTTGCTACTTTTAAAATCCTTTATCTTTGGGCTGGCCGAGTGGCTCAGTTGGTTAAGAGCTCGCTCAAGAGTGCGAGCTGAGCTCTGAGCAACAGCAGTTCGATGCCCAGCCCAAACTGAGCTGCCGCTGAGCTGCCAACAGGTGGCAGGATGGCTCAGCTAAAAAAAAAAAAATAGGGCCGGCCGAGTGGCATGGTGGTTAAGTGCTGGCTTCGGAAGCCAGCGGCCCCGGTTCGGGTCCCACATATAAGGGCCAGTGACACTGCCCTAAAAAAAATAAAATAAAAATAAAATCCTTTATCTTCAACCTTTGGCATTTTAATTATGATGTGTCTTGGTGTGGGCCTCTTTGAGTTCATCTTGTTTGGGATTCTACACTTCCTGGGCTCATACGTTTATTTCTTTCACCAGGTTAGGGAAGTTTCCTGTCATTATTTCTTGAAATAGGTTTTTAATTCCTTGCTCTCTCTCTTCTCCATCTGGAACCCCTATGGCGATGTTGTATTCTTGATGTTGTCCCAGAAGTCCCTTAAACTCTCCTCATTTTTTTTTTTTTTTTTACTAATCTGTTTGGGTGATTTCTGCTATTTTATCTTTTTTTAATTAGCTTCAGGTGTACAACACAGTGCAATAGTTATACTTTTACCCCTCAAAGTGACAACCCCCCTCCCCGAATTCTCCACCCTACTCCTCCCCCCATATCATACTATCTATTACATTTCCTTTGACTCCCTTCCACCATATAATCCACATCCCGTGACTATCTATATATTCAATTACAGTTGGCATACAATATTATACAACATCAATTTCAGGTATAGAGTGCAGTCATCAAGCCTCTACTCCATCCATGAAGTGGTCTCCCTAACAAGACATGTGACCATCTGACACCCCATAAAATTTTTACAACATTATTATTTTCCTCGAATTGTCTTTAATATCCCTGTCACAATACTGTAGTTACCTATTTATGCTGTCTAATCCCTTCCCCTTCTCCCTCATCCCCACCCCCCTCCCAACTAACAACCCTGTTTTTCCTCTATATCTATGAGACTGTTTCTGTTTACTTTGCTCATTCATTCAGTTTTTCAAATTCCACATATAAGTGAGATCATATGGTATTTGTCTTTCTCCGACTGACTTATTTCACTGTCAGGCTATTTGGTAGTGAGGACTGGCATTGACTATGGTGGAGGAGCTGTTGTGCTGGGTGCTGACCCTGTAGAGCAGGATTGGCTTTAGTAGGGCTTTGGTTGTTGTCTGCTTAGTCTGTCTTTTGGGTGCATTGTCCTTGGAGGCGGCCGGGTGATGCTCAGGCTTGGCCTGAAGCTGGTCTCCAGGTGTGCCGGTTCAGCCAAAACCTGTGCACTGCCTGGGACCACCTAGCATGAGCCCCAAAACAATCCAAAGATGGCTGCCACCCATGCTTAGCTTGGAGGTGCCTCAAGAAGCCCAGCTGCAAACCAAGACTGGCTGTGGCTACTGCTGGGCTTAGGATTGCTCAGCAAGAGGTATGAGATGCACCAAAGTCATATGCTGCTTGTTTGGGATTTGTGGACTTTCAAGTGATTTTAGGAAAGTCTTCAGCATGAGCCAAGATAGGCTATTTGTATGGAAAAGCCACTGGCAGTGGCTTGGATGTGCCCGAAAGTTGGGTGGGGTGAGATCTCCAGGAATCACTCAGGGCAGGGGGAATGAAAGGTGTTATTTAGCCAGGTTGATGGACACTCTGATATGGCTGCTGCCTGCACTTGCATGCCACAGCAGGGGAGGGCTCAAGAACTAAACTATAGCTTCTGCCAGCTCCTTCATCTGGGAGAAAGCTGCCCCTCCAGTTCTCACCCTGAAGACAGATATCTCAGTTCCTCCTTGTATGTCTCTGGCATCTTTCAAGCTGCTGCCCCACTGCAGGAACTCAGAGTGAGTGAGTCCATCAGTGAATAAGTCCACGGGCCTGGGAGTACAGCTGCCCTCCATCTCACTCAGCCACAATCTTTGCTGGTTTTTACAGCCAGAAATTATGGAAAATTCTCTTCCTGGCACTGGAATCCTGGGTTGGGGAACCTGGTGTGAAGCTGGGACCCCTGGCTACTCTGGGAGGGACTTCTGCAGTCAAAATATCCCTCCCAATTTTTAATGGTCACATGTGGGTGTGGGACCAGCCCATTCTGCATCTCTGCCTCTCCCACCAGTCTCCAGGTGGCTTCTTCTGTATGTCCTTAGTTGTAGTGTTTCTGTTCAGCTAGACTTCAGGCAGTTCACAATGATGGTTCTGTAGTTTAGTTGTAATTTTGATGTGATTGTTAGAGGATGCAAGCACAATGTTTACCTACTCTGCCATCTTGACCAGAACCTATTACTCATATTTTTAATATTTTTTTCCTTCTTATTAAAGAAGTCCCTTTAACATTTCTTGTAATACCAGATTGGTGGTTATGAACTCCTTTAGCTTTTTCTTGTCTGGGATTTAAACTTCTAAAGGAATAAATCATATAGAATATATTCTCTGAAAATAATGGAATTTAGAAATAACAAATGGATTTCTAGAAAAATCACCAAATATTTGGAAATTAAGCAGTGGAATCCTGAATAATCCATAGGTCAAAAAGAAATCACAAGGGAATTTAGAAAATATTGTGTACTAATGATAATGAAGACACAATTAGCAACATTTGTGGATACAGCTAGAAAAATGCTTGGAGGAAAATTAGAAGATCAGTGATATAAATTTCCATCTCAAGAAGCAAGCAAAAGAAGAGCAAATTAAACCCTAAGAAAGACAAGTAAATAAGGCAATAGCATAGAAAACAAGTAATACAAAAATGAACAAAACCAACAGTTTGTTCTTTGAAAAGATGAGTAAAATCAATGAATTTTTAGCAAAATGTTCACGAATAAAAAGAGAAAATTCAAATTGTCATTATAAGAAATGAAAAAGGGGACATCAGTACAGATTGTACAGGCATTAAACAGATAATATGAGGATAGTAATTTTAAGGCAATAAATTTGACAACTTAGAGGACATGGAAAGTTTTTGTAAAACCCAATTTACTAAAACTTACAAATAAGAAATAGAAAATCTGGGCTGTCCGAGTGGCATGTTAGTTAGGAGCTGGCTTGGGACACCAGCTCTGAGCAGCAGGGCCCGGGTTCAGATCCCACATATGAGGGCCAGTGACACTGCCCTCTGTAGCAAAGGTGGTGAACGAAAGCTCCACCCTGTTGACTCTATAGCTAAGATGGTGAATGTTGCCTCTATAGCTAAGATGGCCGGCGATGGTGTGGGCTGCAGCCTCTGCTGCAGTGGGCTGCCAATAGGCTACAGTGATGGCCGGCAGCCAACATGAACCGTCGGCAACCAGCATGAGCTGCCAGTAACCAGCGTGAGCTGCCAAGAGCTGCCATGAGCCACCGTTCAGAGGCCAGCAAGCAAATGCCTTACACAGGAAGAGCGCAATGACAATTACCAACATGGGCCAGTGAAGCAATGTCCTCCACAACTAGACTGAAGAACAAAAAGGGACCGCAACTTGTCCGTTCCCCTTCCCTGATTCCCCTATGTTGTTCCCCTCCCCCACTTCCCTAATTTAAAAATCTTAAAAAAAAAATAGAAAGTATGAATAGTGCTATATCTGTTAAATAAAATTGACTGAGTAATGAAAACCTTTCCAGAGAGCAAACTCCATGTCTAGATGGCTTCATTGGTAAATTCTATATATTTATGGAGGAAATAGTAATCTTACATAAAGTCTTTTAGAGAATAAACCAGGAGAAACATTTACCAACTTGTTTTATGAACCTTGCATAACTCTGAAATCACAACCTTAAAAGTGTATTATAAGAAAAAAAAGTAAAGACTTATATCCTTTATGAACTTAGGGCTAGCATAAACATCAAATACCCAGTAATTAATTTCATAAAAGATGTACAAGAGTTTAAAAACACTGCTGAAGGGCTAGCCGAGTGGCACATTGGTTAAGAGCTAGCTTGGGACACAGCAGGCCCTGGTTCGGATCCCACATATGAGGACCAGTGACACTGCCCTCTACAACTAAGATGGTGAAAAACAGCTCCACCTGGAGCTGGGCTGCTGTGAGTCCCTGGGACGGAATAGCTGCAGCCCCTGCTGCAGTGGGCTGCCATAGGCTACAGTGAGTGGCCGGCAGCCACCGTGAATGGATGGCAGCCAGTGTGAGCTGTCAAGAGCCGCTGTGAGCGGCTGTCCAGAGGCCGGCGACCTGTCTGCCTCACCCCAGAAGAGCGCAATGATGATGCCAACATGGGTCAGTGAAGCAATATCCTCCACAACTAGACCGAAGAACAAAAGGACAGCAACTTGTCTGTTCCCCTTCCCCGGTTCCCCAATAAAATCTTAAAAACAAACAAACAAACAAAAAACACTGCTGAAATAAACTTAAGAAGACATAAATAAGTGAAAAAAACAAACCATGTTTATGAATTTGAAGATTCAGTATTGTAAAGGGATCAGTTTTTCCCAAGTGAATAATAGATTCAACATGCTAAATACCACAGCAAACTTGTAGAAATTGACAAACTGACTCTAAATTATAGACACACAAAGGACCTAAAATACCTAAGATAATATTGAAGAAGAACAAAGAGGAGTTATACTACCAGGTTTTGAGACTTTCTATAAACTGTTATAATTAAGTTTTAAAATATGTAATAAGGATAGAAAAGTAGACCAAAGGAATAGAATAGAGAGTCCAAAAACAGACTTAAACAGTTGGTTACTTGGTCTTTGACAGAAGTGTAAAAAGAATTCAATATGGAAAATGATCTTTGTAATAGTTCTGGAGCAACTGAATATCCACATAGAAAAAAAAAAAAAAAAGAACCTTGACCCATACCTTTCATTCTGTTCAAAAATTACTTTGAAATTAAATGACATAGAAGATAGGAAAACAATAGAAAACAATTAATGAAACTAAGTGTTGTTTTTTTTGAAAAGATAAAATTAACAAACCCTTTGTTAGACTAAGAAAAAAAAGTAGAAGCCTTGAATCAGAAATGAAAGACATTACAACTGATGTACAGGAATAAAAAGGATTATGAGACTATAAACAAGTATACACCAACAAACTCAATAAACCAGAAGAAATGGGTAAATTTCTATAAATATACAACTTACTAAAACTTAACTATGAAAAAATAGAAAGTCTGATCAGACCTATAAGTAGTGGAGATCGAATCAGTAATCAAATATCTCCCTGCTGTGTCTAGCGCAGCCAGTTGAACAGTCTGGAGGGGGGCGACGGAGGGTTAAGAAAGACAAAGAAATACTTGAAAGCGGGGGCTAGATGGACAGCTGTCTCTTGATGGAGGACAGTGACCCAGTCTAGAAACTGTGGTTTATTGATATAGTCTTACTTAAGCCGGCGGTGGGGATGGCGAAGGGGAGGAGATGGCCTTGGGCAGGGAACATTCCAGTGTGTCAACTGCAGGATATTCGCACCCAATGTATCGAATCAGGATGATTTGTAACCAGTGTACAGAAACCACCCCTGTATGTTGAGGTGCTGTGTCAGCCTTGCAAAAACACAACCAGAAAGTGTGCCTTGCACCAGCCTCTCCTTTACAGCTCCAGATTGTGGCCTTAGTCCCCTGCATCTCCCCAAATAGAAAAGCCCAGGACCAGATGTCTTTACCAGTGAATTCTGCTAAGCATTTGAGGAAGAGTTAATACCAGTCCTCAAACTCTTCCAAAAATAGAAGAGGGAGCATTCTAAATAATGCCAACATTACCCTGACACCAAAACTAGAGGAAGACACCACAAGAAATATCCCTAATGAACATAGACACAAAAATCTTAAAGTACTAGCAAACCAAATTCAACAGCACATTAAAAGGACCATAAATCACCACCAAGTGGAATCTATCCCTGGGATGCAAAGATTTCAACAGATGATTTCAATAAATATGATACACCACCTTAACAGAATGAAGGATAAAAAAAATCACACAGTCATGTCAATAGATGCATAAAAAAATTGACAAAATTCAACATCCTTTCATGATAAAAACTCAACAAATTATGTTTAAAAGGAATTTACCTTAACATAATAAAGGCCATATGAATAGCCCTCTGCTAACATCACGCTCAATAGTGAAAAGCTGAAGGCTTTTCCTCTAAGATCAGGAACAATGCAGGGATGACCACTCTCACCACTCTTATTCAGCATAGCGCTGGAAGTCTTAACTAGGGCATTTAGAAGAAAAATAAATAAAAAACATACAAATTGGAAAGGAAAAAGTAAAATTATCCCTATAGGTGATATAATCTTATATATAGAAAACCCAAAAGACTCCACCAAAAAACTGGGAGAACTAATAAATAATTTCAGTAAAGTTGCAGGATACAAAAATCAATATACAAAAATCAGTTGCATTTCTATACAGTAACATTGAACTATTTGAAAAAGATTAAGAAAAGCAATTCCATTTACAATAGCAGAAAAAGGAATAAAATATTTAGAAATAAATTTAAGGGGTAAAAACTGTAAAACATCGATGAAAGAAATTTAAAAAGACAAACGAGGCTGGCCAAGTGGCGAATTGGTTACAAGCTGGCTTGGGACGCCAGTGGTCCGGATCCCATAGATGAGGGCCAGTGACACTGCTCTTTACAGCTAAGATGGTGAACAACAGCTCCACCTGGAGCTGGGCTGCTGTGATTCCCCGGGGATGGCATAGCTGCAGCCCCTGCTGCAATGGGCTGTCATAGGCTACATGGTCCAGTGAAGCAGTGTCCTCCACAACTAGACTGAAGAACAAAAGGACAGCAACTCCCCCAGTTCCCCAACACTGTTCCCCTCCCCCAGTTCCCCAATAAAAAAATCTTAAAAAAAAAAAAAAGACAAATGAAAAGACATCCCAGTTCATGGATTGGAAGAATTAATATTAAGTGCATACTACCCAAAGAGATCTACAGTTTCAATTCAATCCCTATCCAAATCTCAATGGCTTTTTTTTTTCACAGAACTACAAATAACAATCCTAAAATTTACATGGAATCACAAAAGTCCCCAAATAGCCAAGCCAATCTTGAGAAAGGACAAAATTGAAGGCATCACAATTCCTGATTTCAAAAATATTACAAAACTACAGTAATCAAAAACATATGGCACCAAAATAAAAACATACATACAAACCAATGGAATAGAGAGCCCCCAAATAAATATATCCATGCATATATGAGACCTAACAATGAAGTTCGCTAACTCATCCTAGAAAAAGCGCTACATACCTTATTGCTGAATATATCTACAGTCTCCTTCGGAGTAGTCCCCTTGGGAAGCTATGCACCAACACCAGCGCCTAGTCCACCCTTCAAAGCAATTTGAGAGCCCTTTTTCTATAATGTCCATCAGAGCTGTCGTCGTATTACCCTTGATGTCCTAAATGTCATCAAAATGTCTTTCAATATTTCCTTTATCTTCGGGTAAAGAAAGAAGTCATTGGGGGCCAGATCAGGTGAGTAGGGAGGGTGTTCCAATACATTTATTTGTTTACTGGCTAAAAACTCCCTCACAGATAGTGCTCTGTGAGCTGGTGCATTGTCGTGATGCAAAAGCCATGAATTCTTTGAGAAAAGTTCAGGTTGTTTTCATCCAACTTTTTCATACAGCCTTTTCATCAATTCCAAATAGTAAACTTGGTTAATTGTTTGTCAAACTGGTACAAACTCCTAATGAATAATCCCTCTGATATCAGAAAAGGTTAGCAAAAAAACACTAAGATGGCGGAATAGACGGACACTTTCCGAACTGCCTCCCAGGATCACATCAAAATTACAAATAATTTATACAACATTATAACCTCGGAAGTCCCCTGAACATTAGATGAACAGAACCTCTAAACGAAGGACCTAAAGAGGAGGCCATGTCAAGACTGGTAGGAGGGGCGCAGACGAGAGAGGGCAAGCCCCATGAGAGATGCCCCAGCTGTATGGGGAGGCTTCTCCAGTTGGGGGAGAGACCCCCTCGGCCCGACACTGAGCTCACCAGCCCAGAGTTCCTTTGCCAGGAAGATAGCGGGCAGTGGAAATTAATGAGGATTCTCTTTGCTCAGCTAGGTGAGACTGACGGCGGCTGGAGAACCAGTGGTGCTGGCGCATGGGTTTGCTCACCAGTGAGCACTCACCCAGTTCTTGTTGGAGGGGAGCTGTGTGAGCTGGGCCCAGGAGCCTGTGGGGAAGGACTGAACTGAGCACCTTTGGTGCAGAAACTGGAGGTTTTGGGACCATTGTTCCTCTGGTGTGGAGCTTGCACACGAGCGGTGTACAGGAGGGCGCCATTTTTTCAGGGTTGGGCCCTCCCATAGAGGGTCAGATCCGGAATCCCATTGGTCTGGTGAACTTAGCACAGGAATGCGTGCATGCGTGCGTGCGTGCGCACGCATGTGGCCTTGGATTCCCACCCTCCACCCTGCTTGTGCTGCGTTGCCAGGGAAATGCCTAGTGAAGGAAATCGACATACAAGCCCAGGATGTGCAGAGAGTTCCAAACAGGCTGAATACAAACAGGCCCACACCAAGACACATCATAGCTAAAATGACAAAGGTTAAAGACGGAGACAGAATCCTAAAAGCAGCAAGAGAAAGACAGCAGGTTACATACAAAGGAACTCCTATAAGACTAACAGCTGACTTTTCTTCAGAAACTCTGCAGGCCAGAAGGGAATGGCAGCAGATATTCAAAGTGACACAAAAATAAAGGTCTACAACCAAGATTGCTCTACCCAGCACGGCTATCACTTAAAATTGAAGGAGAGATAAAGAGCTTCTCAGAAAAGAATAAGCTTAAGGAGTTCACTACCACCAAACCAACATTGCAGGAAATGCTAAAAGGGATTTTTTTTAAACAGAAGAAAGGGGAAAACAAGCTAACCTTGCAAGACAAGAAATAAAAATAACAAAATGGCAATAAATATGCACCTATCAGTAATTACTTTAAATGTGAATGGGCTAAATGCTCCAATCAAAAGATACAGAGTTGCTGAGTGGATAAGAAAAGAGGACCCATGCATATGCTGTCTACAAGACTCATCTCAGATCAAAAGACACACACAGACTGAAAGTAAATGGATGGAATAAGATATTTCATGCAAATGGAAATGAGAAAAAAGCTGAAATAGCAATACTTATTTTGGACATAATAGACTATAAAATGAAGACTACAATGAAAGACAAAGGAGGACACCACATAATAATAAAGGGATCAATTCAACAAGAGGACGTAACCCTAGTAAACATCTATGCACCCAATATAGGAGCTCCTAAATATATAAAACAGATTCTGACAGACATAAAGGTAGAGATCAACAGTAGCACTATTGTAGTAGGGGACTTCAACACCCCATTGTCACCAATGGACAGATCCTCCAGACAGAAAATCAATACGGACATAGTGGCCTTAAATGACACTTTAAACCAGCTGCATTTAATTTATATTTTTGGATCATTTCACCCCAAAGCTACAGAATATACATTCTTCTCAAGTGCACATGGAACATTTTCCAAGATAGATCACATGTTAGGCCACAAAACAAGTGTCAACAAATTTAAAAAGATTGAAATCATATCAAGTGTCTTCACTGACCGCAATGCTATGAAACTAGAAATCAATTATAAGAAGAAATCTGGAGAGATTACAAATACATGGAGGCTAAATAACATGCTTCTAAATAGTGAGTGGCTCAAAAATGAGATCAAAGAGGAAATCAAAAGATACCTCGAGACAAACGAAAATGAAAACACCATGACCCAAAATCTCTGGGATGGAGTGAAAGCAGTCCTAAAGGGGAAGTTCATAGCATTGCAGGCCTACCTAACGAAGGAAGAAAAATCTCAAATCAACAGACTCTCTTTACACCTAAGTGAACTCGAAAAAAAAAAACACAGCAAAACAAGCCTAAAGGGAGTATAAGGAAGGAAATAATAAAGACCAGAGCAGAAATAAATGAAATAGAGAACAAAAAAAAAAAAAACAATACAAAAGATCAATGAAACCAAGAGTTGGTTTTTGGAAAAGATAAACAAAATTGACAAACCCTTAACATGACTAACCAAGAAAAAGAGAGAGAGGACCCAAATTAATAAAATCAGAAATAAAAGAGGAGAAGTGACAACAGATACCACAGAAATACAGAAAATTTTAAGAAAATACTATGAACAAATATATGCTAACAAATTCAACAATCTGGAAGAAATGGATAAATTTCTAGAAGCATACAATCTACCAAGTCTGAACCAAAAAGAAACAGAAACTCTGAACACACTGATTACTGCCAAAGAAATTGAATCAGTAATCAACCATCTTCCAACAAACAAAAGTCCTGGACCAGATGACTACACAGGTGAATTTTACAAAACATTAAAAAAAGAGTTAGTACCTATTCTCCTCAAATTATTCCAAAAAATACAGAAGGAGGGAAGGCTCTCAAATTCTTTCTATGAAGCCACTATCACCCTGATTCCTAAGTCAGACGAAGATATTACAAAAAAGGAAAACTACAGGCCAATATCTCTAATGAACATAGATGCAAAAATTCTCAACAAAATACTAGCAAACCGAATTAAGCATCTCCTTAAAAAGATCTCACACCACGATCAAGTGGGATTCATTCCTGGTATGAAGGTTGGTTCAATATCCGCAAATCAATAAACATAATACATCACATTAACAAAATGAAAAATAAAAATCATATGAGCATATCAATAGATGCAGAAAAGGCATTTGACAAAATCCAGCAGCCATTTATGATAAAAACTCTTAGCAAAGTGGGAATAGTCGGATCATATCTCACCATAATAAAGGCCGTATATGATAAGCCCACAGCAAATATCGTACTCAATGGGGAAAGCCTGAAAACTTTCCTCTTAAGATCAGGAAGAAGACAAGGCTGCCCACTTTCACCACTTCTATTTAACATAGTTCTGGAAGTTCTAGCCACAGCAATCAGACAAGAAAATGAAATAAAAGGCATCCAAATTGGAAAAGAGGAAGTCAAATTGTCATTATATGCAGATGACATGATATTATATATAGAGAATCCCAAAGACTCCACCAAAAAAATGGTAGAACTGATAAACGAATTTGGTAAGGTAGCAGGATACAAAATTAATATTCAGAAATCAGTTGCATTTCTATACACCAATAATAAACTATCAGAAGAAGACATCAGGAAATCAATCCCTTTTACAATTGCTTCAAAAACAATAAAATATCTAGGAATCAATTAAACTAAAGAAGTAAAAGACCTGTACTCAGAAAATTATGAGACACTGAAGAGAGAAATCAAAGAAGATACAAATAAATGGAAATACATACCATGCTCATGGATAGGAAGAATTAATGTAGTTAAAATGTCAATACTACCTAAAGCAATATATAGATTCAATGCAATTCCAATCAAACTCCCAAGGACATTTTTCTCAGAAATAGAACATAGAATCCTAAAATTTATAGGGAGCCACAAAAGACCCCAAATAGCTAGGGCAATCTTAAGAAATAAGAACACAGTGGGAGGCATCACACTACCTGACATCAAAACATACTACAAGCCTACAGTAATCAAAACAGTATGGTACTGGTATAAAAACAGACACATAGACCAATGGAATAGAATAGAGAGCCCAGGAATAAACCCATCTATATATGGTCATTTAATCTATGACAATGGAAGCAAGAATTTACATTGGAGTAAAGATAATCTATTTAATAAATGGTGCTGGGGAAAATGGACTGACACATGCAAAAAAATGAAAATGGACCACCTACTTACACCATATATGAGAACAAACTCAAAATGGATTAAAGACTTAAATGTAAGACCTGAAACCATAAAACTCCTAGAAGAAAACATAGGGAGTAAGTTTGCAGACATTACCCTGAATAATATTTTTACTGATATATCCCCTCGGGCTAGGCAAATAAAAGAAAAAATGAACATTTGGGATTACATCAAACTTAAAAGTTTTATCACAGCAAAGGAATCATCAAAAAAACAAAAAGGCAGCCTACTGAATGGGAGAGGATATTTGCCAACGATATATCTGATAAGGGGTTGATATCCAAAATTTATAAAACACTCATGCAACTCCACACCAAAAAAACAACCAACCCAATTAAAAAATGGGCAGAGGATATGAAGAGGCATTTCTCTAAAGAGGACATACAAATGGCCAACGGGCATATGAAAAAATGTTCAACCTCACTAACCATCAGAGAATGCAAATAAAATCCATAATGAGATACCGTCTCACTCCAGTCAGAATGGCTATCATCAACAAATCAACAAACAACAAGTGCTGGCGAGAGTGTGGAGAAAAGGGAACCCTGGTGCACTGTTGGTGGGACTGCAAATTGGTGCAGCCATTGTGGAAATCAGTATGGAGGTATCTCAAAAAACTGGAAATGGAACTGCTGTATGACCCAGCAATTCCACTCTTGGGTATCTACCCGGAAGAATCCAAGATGCTAATTTGAAAAAATATATGCACCCCTATGTTTATTGCAGCGCTATTTACAATAGCCAAGACTTGGAAACAACTGAAATGCCCATCGGTAGATGACTGGATTAAGAAACTGTGGTACATTTATACAATGGAATGAAGAATGAAATCATACCATTTGCAACGATATGGATGGACCTAGAGACTATTACGTTAAGTGAAATAAGTCAGTCGGAGAAGGACGAATACCATATGATCTCACTTATATGTGGAATTTGAAAAACTGAATGAATGAGCAAAGGAAACAGAAACAGTTTCATAGATATAGAGGAAAAACAGGGTTGCTAGTTGGGAGGGTGGTGGGGATGAGAGAGAAGGGGAAGGGATTAGACAGCATAAATAGGTAACTACAGTATTGCCACAGGGACATGAAAGACAGTTTGGGGAATATAATTATGTAAAAATGTTGTGGGGTGTCAGAGGGTCACATGTCTTGTTAGGGTGACCACTTCATGGATGCAGTAGAAGCTTGATCACTGCACTGTATACCTGAAATTGATGTTGTATAATATTGTATGCCAACTGTAATTGAATATATAGATAGTCACGGGATGTGAATTATATGGTGGAAGGGAGTCAAAGGAATAGTAATAGATAGTATGAAATGGAGGGGAGGAGTGGGGTGGAGAATTGGGGGAGAGGTGTTGTCACTTTGAGTGTTAAAAAGTATAACTATTGCACTGTGTTGTACACCTGAAGCTAATTAAAATAATAATAATAAAAGAAGGTTAGCAACATCATTGCTCCAAGTTCGCGAACTTAATTGCCTGACCTCAACCAGTCAGTTGATGTTTGACAAGACTACTCAGAACACACAATGTGAAAAGAGAAGTCTCTTCAAAAATGGTGCAGGGAAAACTGCAGAGGAATGAAATTAGACCCTTATTTCATAAAATATATAAAAATGAACTCAAAATGGATGAAAGACTTAAATGTAAGATCTGAAATTATAAAGCTGTTAGAAGAAAACATAAAGAAAAAGCTTCTTGACGTTGCTATGGACAGTGATTTTTTTTTGGATATGACTCCAACAACACAGGCAATAAAAGCAGAAGTAGACAAAGTGGGAGTGCATCAAATTAAAAAGCTTCTGCATAGCAAAGAAAACAAGTTAAGAGACAACCTATGGAATGGGAGAAAATATTTGCAAACCATACATCTGGTAAGGCGTTAATATCCAAAATATATGAGGAACTCCAACAACTCAATAGTAGAAAAATAATTAGAAAGCAAAGGACCTGAGTAGATATGTCTCTACTCAGACATACAAATGGCCAACCGGTATTTGAAAAGAAGCTCAACATCCCTAGTCATCAGGGAAATGCAAATCAAAACCACAATAGGATATCACCTCACACCAAAAAAGATAAAAGTGTTGGTGAGGATGTGGAGAAAAGGGAACCCTTGTACACTGTTGGAGTGAAAACTGGTGCAGCAATTGTGTAACTAAGTTTGGACCTTTTGACCAACATCTTCCCATTTTCCCCACCCCTTAGCTTCTGGAAACCACCATTCTACTCATTAGTTTGGCTTTTTGGGATTCCACATATATGTGAGATCAGCAGTATTTGTCTTTCTATGTTGTCCTCCAGGTTCATCCATGTTGTCAAAATGCATTAATTTCCTTATTTTTAAAGTTTTCAATTTTAAATTTATGTGTGTGTGAGGCAGTGGAAATTAAAGAACTAGATGTACTTGTTTTAGGGGGAATAAATTTCTTTCACTGGTTGTCGTGATCATGATTTATAATTTTCAAAAACAATGTAATAATCAAGATCAGAAGTCCTGTGGAGGGAAAAGAGGAAGGTCTGGGGATTGCTAAGGAAAAAGCATTTTGTGGCTGAATGTTCCCCTCCTCCCCCATTAAAATATGATCATTTAATTTTGCCTCTTTTCTATCTTTAAATTGAAATGGTACCTTCTTTGAAGTAACTGATTCTTACCACAAGGGGTCAGCATTTATATGGAAATACTTCCTTAAATTAGCACAGTGGAAAACAGACAAAAACTGAAGTTTTTGTATTTGGATGTATTCCTATCTGATTTGGATTCTGGTAATTTCAACTGCCTTAGTCAATGCAAATTTTAAGTAAGTTATTACAGAAAATGGTGTGTATAGTGCTGTGTTTGAATACTTCATTTTTATTAGTTCTGAGTAACACAGCAGCTCCATGCTGCAAAAAACACGAAGGCTCATCTTGACTTTGATGATGTTTTTCTTTCAAGAAGTTCCTCTATATGTCAGTTTACAAAAATAAGTGATACATACCTACGTCAAGAGGTATCACTAAGTTATGATTATTTCATGAAGTTTTTGTGACCCTCACTCTAGCATGTATTATTTTTAATCCATCTTAGAGGAAAATGAAGCAATTTGCCCGCAGGGCTAGAAGAGGACTCTGCCACTTGGTTTTGGTTAGAATTTCCACTACAATATTCTTTACGCAATTCCAGCTTCCTTCCACCCACTTTGTAAATGGAAAGTAGTGAGGAGTTTCCTGTTCTGAAGCTAGTACCAGACCCACACTAAATTGTCAGCGTTTATGGCAGTGAACCTTAGATTGGGTGTCTAAAATAGCATTTTTATTCAGACACCTTCCCCACATTGCTTTGCACACCTCCTTGTACTTGAATGTCTACCTTAATGAAAACAGAAACCTGATCAACCCATTCCCAGCTGAACATCCTTCAGTGGCTCCAAGTAGCTTTCGAGACCTAGTTGAATTAGCTCCATGTTCAAAACTATCCATAATGCCCTGCCTAACCTGTTGGCCTTGTATATTAATATATTCATAGTAAAATCAGTTACTACATGGTAAGCACACATTGTCATTTTATACTTTATGTACATGATTTCATTTATTTCTTACCTTTTTTTTAAAAAGACTTTTATTGGGGAATTGGGGGAGAGGAACAGACAAGTTGCTGTCCTTTTGTTCTTCAGTCTAGTTGTGGAGGACACTGCTTCACTGGTCCATGTTGGCATCATCATTGCACTCCTCTCGGGTGAGGCAGATCGGTCGCTGGCCTCTGGATGGCAGCTCACAGTGGCTCTTGGCGGCTCACACTGGCTGCTCACGGTGGCAGCCCACTGCAGCGGGGGCTGCAGTATGCCGTCCCGGGGACTCACAGCAGCCCAGCCCCAGGTGGACCTGTTGTTCAGCATCTTAGCTGTAGAGGGCAGTGTCACTGGCCCTCATATGTGGTATCCGAACTGGGCCCGCTGGCGTCCCAAGCCAGCACTTAACCAACGCGCCAGTCGGCCGGCCCTATTCCTTACTTTTTGAGATAATATGTGCAAATGAGGAAACCAAGATTCAGAACTTACAAAAATCTTTATACAGCTGGGATTTCAACTTGAGTATATTTGACCCCAAAGTAATAGCTATATATTACAAAAGGGAACAAAATAAGTTCACCTCCTTTAACCCTGGGATAAGTCACTAGGAAAGAGTATACTGATTTAAGCACTAAGTAAAGTTTCAAGATAGAGTTCCCAAGTTAGAAAGGAAGCAGAAAAAGCCATTACCTGGGCTTAACAAACCAAATAGGCAGCTGTACTTACAGACGAGACTTGAAATGAACTTTGAGTCTTTGCAAACATGAAGACAAAAAGGTCATTGGAAGTAAGGAGCAACAACCCATTCCCTAACTGCAATAAGGAGGATTTGAGTACTCAAAATGGGAAAATCCAGAGAAGCAACGCTCCTTTCTTGTTGCTATTTGAGCACGCTATGTGGGATCAGAAATTTTGAGGGATATTATCTCCAACATTCCTTTTCATTTCTTTCTCAAAAATTGGGAACTAGACTCTTTCCCTTAGATTTGTAGCATGAACATTGCCTTTCTTAGCTGTGGCTTCTTCCTCTTTTTTATTTGCATGTTTTATTTGCATGTTTCTACTTGATGAGACTCTGGAAATTTCCAGGCTAAATTATGGTTCCATTTTCTTGAGAGGAAGGAGTTCTTTAAAGGTATGGCCTTATAGGGCCGGCCGAGTGGCGCGGTGGTTGAGCTCTGGATAGGGCCGGCCGAGTGGCGCGGTGGTTGAGCGCTGGCTTGGGAAGCCAGCGGCCCCGGTCCGGTCCCACATGTGAGGGCCAGTGACACACTGCCCTCAAAAAAAAAAAAAAAAAGATATGGCCTTATTAGTTTCCCACTTCAAGTATTTTCTTTTTATCACTCATTTCGAAAATGTTATGAGAAAGGAAGGAAATTAGCATTTGCTGAGGATCTGTTAAATGCCAGGCAAGTCTTTCACATGCAGTATCTCAATTAATTCCTAATACTGTCCCTATGATGTGTTAGTATTATCGCCATTAGAAAGGCAGAGATTTGAATAGCATCAAGTTTGATTTCAGTACCCCAGGGTTTCCCAAATTTGAATGAAGAATACCCTTCCCCCTTTTTAAAGGAAAACATTTCCACAGACCCCTTGTGTTGACTAAAATTATTTTGATGTTTCTTAAGTGAAAAAGCATAAAACTAGATGTTTTATGCTTATGACATACTCGTAAGCATGCTTATGATATTAATATGACTACAGAACTAAAAGCAAGTATATAAGTTAAATAGAAACAAAATTTCAAATAATATTAATGGACAATTAGTATGATTTTGAAATAAAAATGAGGCTTGCAATATAAATACAATGTTGATTCTTACGGTGCAGAGTCTTTTTACTTTGGTATTTCTATCTGCTCTGTGATGATTTCATTTTCACATTATTCCTCTTTGAATTACTGTGAAAATCTTAGATTTTTACAGCATATTGTGATACAATTTAGCCTTTGCTTGGCCCAAATGATTATTTCATTATGAAATCCACCTCTCTTTCTCTTTCATTAGCCCATGACAATAAATAAAGAACTGTATTATGGAATGCCCACAACTTTGTCTGTTGTATTGTTGGTGTCTAGAACAATGCCTGGCACATAATAGGTGCTCAGTAAATGTTTATTAAATGTAGGAGTTAATGAACACAGAAATATTTGTGGTTAATAAATTTTAAAATGTAAATGCAAGCCCTGAAATCTTGTGATAGTAATAGATTGTAAGGTCATCATGATTCAAATTGTGCTTATGGGGAGTACAAGAAAGGAGAAAATAAAGACTAGAGTGGAAATAAACAATATAGAGAACAGAAAAACAATACAAAAGATCTATGAACCCAAGAGCTGGGTTTTTTGAGAAGATAAACAAAATTGACAAACCTCTAGCCAGGCTCATCAAAAAAAAAAAAAGAGAGAGAGGACTCAAATTAGTAAAATCAGGAACAAAAGACGGGAAATAACTACAGACATGACAGAAATACAAAAACTACTAAGAAATTACTATGAGCAACTATATGCCAACAAATTTGACAATCTGGAAGAAATGGATAATTTTCTAGAAGCATACAACCTTCCAAAGCTAACGCAAGAAGAAACAGAAAATCTAAATAGCCTGATTACTACCAAGGAAATTGAATCAGTAATTGACAAGCTCCCAAAAAAACAAAAGTCCCAGACCAGATGGCTTCACAAGTGAATTTTGTCAAACATTCAAAAAAGAACTATCACCTATTCTTCTCAAACTATTCCAAAAAATCCAGAAGGAGGGAAGGCTCCCAAACTCTTTTTATGAAGCCACTATCACCCTGATTCCAAAACCAGATAAAGAGAGCACAAAAAAGGAAAACTACAGGCCAATCTCCCTGATGAATATAGATGCAAAAGTTCTCCATAAAATATTAGCAAACAGAACTCAGCAACATATTAAGATCATACATCATGATCAAGTGGGTTTCATCCCTAGTATGCAAGGCTGGTTCAACATCCGTAAATCAATTAATGTGATACACCACATCAACAAAATGAAGAATAAAAGTCACATGGTCATATCAGTAGATGCAGAAAAAGCATTTGACAAACTCCAACAGCCATTTATGTTAAAAACCCTTAGCAAAGTGGGAATACAGGGATCATATCTCAACACAATAAAGGCCATATACGATAAACCTACAGCTAACATCATACTCAATGGGGAAAAGCTAAAACCATTCCCCTTAAGATCAGGAACAAGACAAGGCTGTCCACTTCCTCCACTTTTATTCAACATAGTTCTGGAAGTTCTAGCCACAGCAATCAGACAAGAAAAAGAAATAAAAGGCATCCAAATGGGCAAGGAAGAAGTAAAATTGTCATTATATGCAGATGACATGATACTGTATATAGAGAACCCCAAAGACTCCATCAAAAAACTATTGGAACTGATAGACGAATTCAGTAAAGTAGCAGGATATAAAATCAATGTTCAGAAATCAGTGGTATTTGCATATACCAATAATAAACTAACGGAAGGACAAATTAAGAAAACTGTCCCATTTACAATTGCTTCAAGAACTATAAAATACCTAGGAATAAATTTAACCAAAGAAGTAAAAGATCTGTGCTCAGAAAATTATGACACTGGAGAAAGAAATCAAAGAAGATACAAATAAATGGATACACCTACCATGCTCATGGATAGGAAGAATTAATATAGTTAAAATGTCCATACTGCCTAAAGCAATATATAGATTCAATGCAATTCCTATCAAACTACCAAGGGCATTTTTCACAGAAATAGAAAATACAATCCTAAAATTTATATAGAACCATAAAAGACCCCGAATAGCCTCAGCAATCCTGAGAAATAAGAACAAAGTTGGGGGTATCACGCTACCAGACATCAAAACATACTACAAGGTTACAGTAATCAAACAGTATGGGATTGGCATAAAAACATGCACAGAGATCAGTGGAACAGAACAGAGAGCCCAGAAATAAATCCAGAGATTTACGGACAGTTAATCTATGTCAAGGGAAGCTAGAATTTACATTGGAGTAAAGATAGTCTATTCAATAAATGGTGCTAGGAAAATTGGACTGACACATGCAAAAAAATGAAACTGGACCACCTCCTTATGCCATATACAAGAACAAATTCAAAATGGATTAAAGACTTAAATGTAAGACCTGAAACCATAAAAGTCCTAAAAGAAAATATAGGGAGTACATTTGCAGACATTACCCGGAGCAATATTTTTACTGATACATCCCTGCAGGCAAGGGAAGTAAAAGAAAAAGTGAACATATGGGATTATATCAGACTTAAAAGTTTTTTCACAACAAAGGAAACCATCAATAAAACAAAAACGAGGCCTACTGAATGGGAGAATATATTTGCCAACAATATATCTGATAAGGGGTTAATATCCAAAATTTATAAAACACTCATGAAACTCAACACCAAAAAAACAAACAACCCAATTAAAAAATGGGCAGAAGATATGCAGAGACATTTCTCTAAAGAGGACATACGGAAGGCCAACAGGCATATGAAAAAATGTTCAACCTCACTGGTCATTAGGGAAATGCAAATAAAACCCACAATGAGATACCACCTCACTCCAGTCAGAATGGCTATCATCAATAAATCAACAAACAACAAGTGCTGGTGGGGCTGTGGGGAAAAGGGGACCCTGCTGCACTGTTGGTGGGACTGCAGATTGGTGCAGCCACTATGGAAGTCAGTATGGAGGTATCTCAAAGAACTGGAAATAGAGCTACCTTTTGACCCAGCAATTCCACTCCTAGGTATTTATCCTGAAAAAACCAAGACACTTATTCAAAAAAAGTTATGCACCCCGATGTTCATAGCAGCACAATTTACAATAGCTAAGACTTGGAAACAACCAAAATGCCCGTCAGTAGATGACTGGATTAAGAAACTGTGGTATATTTATACAATGGAGTATTACTCCGCTATAAAGAAGAATGAAATCGTGCCATTTGCAATGATATGGATGGACCTAGAGACTATAATGTTGAGTGAAATAAGTCAGTCAGAGAAGAACAAATACCATATGATCTCACTTATATGTGGAATATGAAAAACTGTATGAATGAGCAAAGTAAACAGAAACTGTCTCATAGATATAGAGGAAAAATCAGGGTTAATATGGAGAGGAATGGGGATGAGGGAGAAGGGGAAGGGATTAGACAGCAAAAATAGGCAACTACAATATTGCTACTGGGATAGGAAAAACAGTTTGGGGAATATAATTAATAATGTTGTAAATATTCTGTGGAATGTCAGATGATCATAGGTCTTGTTAGGGAGACCATTTCATGGATGGAGTAGAGGTTTGATCACTGCACTGTATTACTAAAGTGGAGGTGGTATACCTACTGTAATTGAATATATATAGATAGTCACGGGATGTGGATTATACTGTGGAAGAGAGTCAGAGGAAGAGTAATAGATATGTATGATATGGGGGGGTGTGGGGGGTGTATTGGGGGTGGGGGTTTGTCACTTTGGGGGTAAAATGTATAACTATTGCACTGTGTTGTACACCTGAAACTATTGGGGGTGGGGGGGTTGTCACTTTGAGGGGTAAAATGTATAACTATTGCACTGTGTTGTACACCTGAAACTAATTAAAAATAAAATAAAATTTAAAAAAAAAAAAAAAAAAAAAAAAAAAAAAAAAAAGTAAAACACACTTGTCAAAAAATTAAAAAAAAAAAAGAAACTGTGGTACATTTATAAAATGGAGTATTACTCCACTATAAAGAAGAATGAAATTGTACCATTTGCAATGATATGGATGAACCGAGAGACTATTATGTTAAGTGAAATAAGTCAGTCGGAGAAAGACAAATACCATATGATCTCACTTATATGTGGAATCTGAAAAACTGAATGAATGAGCAAAGTAAACAGAAACTGTCTCATAGATATAGAGGAAAAACAGCATTGCTAGCTGGGCAGGGGGAGGGGATGAGGGAGAAGGGGAAGGGATTAGACAGCAAAAATAGGCAACTACAATATTGCCACAGGGATATGAAAGACAGTTCAGGGAATATAATTTATAATGTTGTAAAAATTTTGTGGGGTGTCAGAGGGTCACATGTCTTGTTGGGGAGACCATTTCATGCATGGAGTAGAGGCTTGATCACTGCACTGTACACCTGAAGCTGAGGTTGTATAATATTGTATACCAACTGTAATTGAATATATAGATAGTCACGGGATGTGGATTATACTGTGGAAGGGAGTCAGAGGAAGTGTAATAGATATATATGATATCCGGGGGAGGAGTGTGGTGGCGAATTGAGGGTGGGGGTTGTCACTTTGAGGGGTAAAAAGTATAACTATTGCACTGTGTTGTACACCTGAAACTAATTAAAAATAAATAAATTAAAAAAAATTGTGCTTATACTTCTGAGATAGTATTTCCAGATAATTATTTACTGATTTCTCCTTGTGTTATCCCTTTCTAGCCCTTCTCTTTCTTCCTATCTGGACCATTCAAGCAGGTACTTGGGCTTCAGGCCTATGATCTTATTGGGGAAATCTGTTTGGTCAGAAAAGCAGAAGTTGTTTGCAAGCTTTCTTGGTTTGTGTTCCCTAAGCCTCTAAGTGAAAGCCATTCTGAATACACTCTTCTCAGTCCTGATCTGTTCCCTTGGAGACTGATCATTATGAATTGCATCACTGGGCTTCTGCTTGGATTTGGCCACTGGTAGGCACTGGCATGAGATTGGGGAGCCACATCTCTATGGCTACTTCTGTTTGGATGTTTTTTTTTTTTTTTTTTTGAGGGCAGTGTCACTGGCCCTGATATGTGGGACCTGAACAAGGGCCGCTGGCTTCCCAAGCCAGCGCTTAACCACCATGCCACTCGGCCGGCCCTATGGCTACTTCTTTGGACAGATGTCCTTCCTCCCACAGAGACCCCATGCTTTGGAGTTTGGGCTCTGTGAAAGGTCATGGGGTTGTGACAAAACCCTGGAGATGTAGGGTGAAGTTTTCTGTCCTCCTGGTGGAATGGTAGACTGAAAGTTAGAGAAAGTTTAATTATAGAGAATTAAGTAGTATGTTTTTTTCCATACATAAATAAATTTGCAGACTGCGATTCATACCCTCCATAGTATTTCTATTTTAAGTTATCATTAAAATGAAAATTCAGAACTTTAAAATTGTCATAGTGAACTCAATGGACTCCATCCAGTAATCCAATTTGAGATACACTACACTATGTCATGCTGAACTTTGGGTTGTAAAATTCTAAAAGCTGGTTTCTCGTGTGCATGAATAAAAGTTGTGATTAAAAGTTATACACTGAGAGGCAGCAAAATATGAGCATAGTGGATAAGAATAAGGAAACTGGATTCAGAATCCAGCTTTGCCACTTAACAGCTACTTGATTTTCAGTAAATTGCTAAATCTCTGTTTCCTAATCTGTAAAAGTATACAAAACTTTGAGGATTAATTAAGATATTATATGTAAATAACTTGTAAAGGTACCTATAATGAGCTTGTCAGTAAGTGATTACTATTACTATTATTATTGTTATTATTTCTACTACTACTACTACAATCTCAATAGTCACTCAAGCATTCATGTTTCACTAATGTTTATTTACCACATACCCTGCAATGCACATCAGGAGGCACTAAGGCAAAGATGAATAAAGCATTTATCTGCTTCCAAGCAGATGGCTAGCCATTCACCAAAAAATCCATTTCTTCTTTTTCTTTGGGCACACAGGTAGACTACCTTTCTTGCACCCTTATAGGTAGACATAGACAGTTACTAAGTTGTAGCCAATGGTTTGTGAGTCAAATTTTGCATGTCACTTTTGAGCCAGGGTTTTTAAGAGTCAATTGTGTCCTTTTCATACTTGTTCCCCTTCCAGTGTTTTGATGCAGAAGACGACAAGGCCCAAAATAGATGGAACCTGGGTTTTTGAATTGACATGTAGAAGAGAGCTGCCAAACAAATAGGGATATCTCCCTCTCACCAAATTATGGGGAACAGATAAACTTCTATGGTCTTTGAGCCATTAAACACTTTTTTGAGGGGCTGTTTGTTATAGCAGTTAGTGTTATCCAAATTAATACACTCTTCTTATAACTATAACTATGATGGAAAACATGGAAAGGGTGGACTTTTGCAATCAAATATGTTGTCTAGTTGGATTCAACTGGGAGGGGGAGAGTGGGAGAGAAGCTAGAAAAATGGAATCATTTTACATCTTGGTGTTTGTTTATTTGTTTGTTTGTTTGTTTTTAACTGAAGCTAGACCCCTCCCAGATCCTCCTTGTCTCCCCATTGTGTTTCACCCTGAGCAGTGTTTCCCCACCTCTCCTCCCTCATTTTCTTTGTTATTAGAGCTCTCAGGCAGCAGCCTTCTCATCTCAGCCATGAATGGCCTCTGTTAAAAGTGCTGGCTCTTTTTTATTTCTGGGTCATGCTTTGTGTGTCTTTCTACATTAGTGTGATAACGAGTTCTTCCCCAACTCTTTGGTTCCTTTCCCAAATGGTCAATTGGCAATTTGTACAATGAGGATAGGTTGGTCTTCCAACAGTCCATAAGTAATGCGACTTCCTAATCCAAGGTATTTTATAATGTACAAGGCACTTAACTGTTTCTTTTAAAATATGGTTTATTGTTACTTTGGGAAAAATATTATTATTATTTTTAAAGGTTTTATTGGGGAATTGGGGTAGGGGAACAACGTTGGGGAATCGGGGAAAGGGAACAGACAAGTTGCTGTCCTTTTGTTCTTCAGTCTAGTTTTGCGGAGGACGTTGCTTCACTGGCCCATGTTGGTATCGTCATTGCGCTCTTCCCGGGTGAGGCAGATCAGTCGCCGGCCTCTGGATGGTCGCTCACTGCGGCTATTGGCAGCTCACTCTGGCTGCCAGCCGCTCACGCTGGCTGCCAGCCACTCACTGTAGCTTATGGCAGCCCACTGCAGTAGGAGCTGCAGCCTACACTGTCGCTGGAGCTCGCACAGCCCAGCTCCAGGTGGAGCTGTTGTTAGCTGTAGAGGGCAGTGTCACTGGCCCTTATATGTGGGATCCGAACCAGGGCTGCTGGCGTCCCAAAACCAGCTCTTAACCAACGTGCCACTCGGCCGTCCCGGGAAAAATATTTTTTTATTTCACATCTACTTTTTAAGAAAGAATACCTTACTTTCTATCGGAATGTTGCTGGAATAAAAGACCTACACCTTCGCTGAACAGCAAAACAGGTAGTGGTTCCCATACTGTTTTATCACCATTCTCCAACCTAAACAATGGATTTAACAGAGACATTTCTTAGGATGCAAATACTCATTTAGCAAATCTGTATATGCCCCTGGATGGGCCTGTCCAGAATGGGCTAAAGTAAAGATTCTGAGGGTGCTGTTCTGACTTGGTAGCATAGGGAGGCCCAGCTTGGACCAGCTCCAATGTAGCCCTGCTCCAGGCTCTGTCTGGAGGCCTCCCTTAAGGGAGGAATGGCTGGTATCCAGTTCTCTCCCTTCTCCAGGGTACTGCCAATATGTAACTTTGGCTTGAAAGGTGTAATAACACAACTAAAAACAAATCTTAGGCACATTTTTACCTGGAGTTGCCAACTGTCCTGGATTGACCGTTCTCATCCAATAAGCAAACCTGAATCTCAGAGAAAAATAAGCCCTTCAGAAAAGTTTGGAAATTCTTCCTCTCTCTCTCTTTTTAACTCCTAAAGCCTGAAACCAAAAGAAGACAATACTTCTTAAATTGCTGCATGTAGATTTAAGTGCCCACATTGATAATATTTGTTTTCAGGACTTCATTTACATTTTAAAATAATATTCCAACCCTGAAAAAACTATCCTTTTGGCCTGTTTTCAGGAAATACATGCTTACCATGTGAACTTTTAGAAAAAAGGAAGGGAAATTAGTCACTCAATACTTCGAAGCATCCAGCAACTTCTAAATCCCTGAAAAAATCAACAAAAGGCAGACCTCTTACAGATGTCTTAACTTTTCTATTCTCCTAGGAATGCCAATCTCTCAGCGAGCTGGAACACAATTTGTGAGCCAGGATTGGCCCTAACCAAAATGTGTTTTTTCTAGTTTTCAATAGCGGTGGTATTCAAACTGGTAAGAATAGCTACAGCCTACAGTGTATCCCCCCAAAAGTGGGCAGAGTAGGGTCTGGCACACAGATACTTTCCTGATCTGCTCTGTAGACGGTGTCATATTTGGCCAGTTACTAGAGCAGTAGTGACCACCCACTGGGCAAAGGACTTATGGGAGAAACTAGGCATTCTCTAGCCCAGAATTACCCTCTGGTGTGGCAGGGTGGGTTGTCAAGGAAAAGCACAGACTTAAGTGCCAAAAAGCCTCACTTATATCACATCTCTGCTCTGAACTTACCACAGCAGGAAAGTTAACTAGCCACCTACAATCCATTTGCCAGCACAGTAGATGAGAAAGATAAGATTTTGGTTTTGGCTAGAAATGAACTGCTGCTATGTTATAGCCCTTCTCAGGGTGGGCTTAACAGAAAGTTGTGAGGGTAATTCTTTCATTGGGCAGAGATGCAAGCTCACTTTATAAAGATGGAAAAGTAGCCTGTGATATAGGTTGATATGAATTTTGGTACAAGGGTGAATGCCTTGGATGCTTGAGCAGGGCCCAGAAGGAACCAGATTGGAAGTTCTGTGATAAGGTAACCTGGAGGAGAGACATGATGATGAACCTATTGTGTGGGCACAAAGTTTGTGTATCTTTGTACTTGTATCTTACATTAATGCCCACCAGAGAACTCCCACTGCAAGGGAAACTCTCCATAATGACGTACACACGATGTCTCTTCTTGTGGATATAGATAACTAGTGATGAATTTGAGACCAGACCACCCACTTGATGGCAGAGTGATTTCGACTTCAATTTGTCCTTATGAGCATTGATACATACATACCTGCCTACATGTCTCTGTTAGTACCACCATCCAAGGGCTCATGGAATTTCCTGATCTATTGAAGTAACATCGTTCATAACATTGTGGCAAATGGGCACATGATGATGAGAGCCACTGGTCTCACCAGATTTCTGATCAACCAGAAGTAGCTAGTCTAATGGGACAGTGGAAATACTATTGATTCAAGTAGGGTGCTAGTCTTGGGGCAATAACTTGTAGTGTTAGGTTGCTGTCCGCCAGTGTGCATTATATGCACTGAATCAGTGGTTATGTTGCTTTGTTTCTAATAACTAGAATTCATGGACACAGGAACCAAAGGGTAAAAGTTGGTATGGATCTCACAATCCCTGCTTCTCAAGTTTGCAACTTTAGGCTCTGCCATATTCAAGGTCCTGGTTCCCACAAGGGAAACACCAGGCGGTCATTGAACTTGAAGCTGTGACTACTGCCAGGTCATTTGAGGCTCCTCATTTTAGTGGAAGAACTGGCAAAGAATAGAATTACTACATTGGTAGGCAAAACTGACTGTAGTTACCATAAGTAGTAGGGTTGCTCTACATAACGAAACCATGGAGGAGTTGACTGGAACCTAGAGGACTTACTTTGGCATCTCTTGATGCTTCCATGCTAGGGATGATGGTACTTGGGCAACTTCAACAGCTATGGCTTGCCGAGGCCAAGGCAGCTGAGGTTCTGGGTCAGGCCATCAGGCAGGCAGCCTCAGCTGCCTGGAGCCCTGGCCACGGCTGAGCAAAATCTATAATGGGGGGTGGAGGAGGGCAGTGAAGCATTTATCTTGGGATCTGCTTTCCAAGAAACTCAAGAAAGATCCCCAGCACCTGGCACAGGATTTGGAACATAGTATGGATGCCCTATGTGGTTGACTGTATGAATCTTTGATAAATATGTGAATGAAGAGCTGTGCCCTGTGCTCTGAGTAAAGGTGCTTAACACTTTATAAGTGGGCATAAAAAGCTATATGACGAGTTTACTCGTTTCCCACGTACACTTTGTAATCGGGCATAAAAAGCTATATGACGAGTTTACTCGTTTCCCACATACAATGTGTTAAGTTATATAAGTTTGAGAAGGGCTTAGAGATCTCAGGGAAAAGTCTGTATGTTAACGCATGGCACTCCCCACCTGTTTCAGCAATGTTAACTAACTGTCCCTCCCACAGAACCAAGTTCTTATGGTGAAGGCTCACACACAGCTTTGGAAGTACACCAAACCACCTCTCTGCTTGCCTCCCCAAGCCACCGTGTCACCAGCAGGAACTCATTATTCCCTCAGAGTGACAGAAAGAAATACAATCCCATAAGGTTTAACCATTTTCTTTCTCCCAAATAAAAAAGCCAAGTCGCACATGGCTACAATTTGGATGCTGTGTGACTTTCACACTTTATTGCTCCACACATAAGCTGGTTAAATGTTTTTGTAAGTGACTGAATGAATTTAGTTTTTAAATTATCCCATGTACCTTACCCTGATAAATTACCAAAATAAACAGCAAGCATAATATAATTACAGTGTTGACAGTGGTGTAAGGCTCAACTAGGTGAAAAATGGCTTTTCCCTCTATCCCTTCATTTTGCTCTCCTGGGATCAGCTGATAGGAGATGAATTCTCTGACATGTGAGTTATCTTCTTGAAATGTAATCATAAGCCTGGATCGGCCCGGAAATGTTTTTGCCTAGTACCTAATTACAAAATGCGAGGCTTTGCAGATACAGTCAGAAATCTATCAGTCTTTCACTCTCATCCCATCTTTTTTGCTTTCTCTCAGTTTTGACATTTTGACAGTTTGGCTCAATGACTCTCAACTCTTAAGTTTCTCACCTATTACTGTGTGTTAGAATTTTGGTGGCATACTTGAAGAGATTTAAATACCCAAAATGAGTTTAAAAATGTAAGCAATATACAGATTTGATGCAATCCCCATCAAAATCCCAAATGGCATTGTTTTTTAAATAAAAAAGAACAAAAAAGTCATCATATTTATATGGAATCACAAAAGACCCCAAATAACTAAAGCAATCCTGAGAAACAAGAACAAGGCTGGCGGTATCACACTCCCTGACTTCAATTTATGCTACAAAGCAACAATAATCAAAACAGCATGGTACTGGCAGGAAAACAGACATACAGACCAAGGGAATAGAAAGAAACCCAGAAAGAAACCCACATATATATGCGCAGATGATTTTCAACAAAGGATCCAAAAACTTACAATGGAGAAAAGAAAGCCTCTTTAATAAATGGTGCTGAGAAAATTGGAAAGCTATATGCAAAAGAATGAAACTGGACTGCTATTTATGACCATACACCAAAATTAACTCAAAATGGATCAAAGACCTAAATATAAGACCTGAAACAATGAATTGCATGAAAAAAAAGCATGGATATTTATGGACCTTGGGTTCAGAGAAGATTTTTATGAATTTGACGACAAAGGCAAGGGAAGTAAAAGGAAAAATAAATGAATGGGACTATAGCAAACTAAAAAACTTTAGTTTCAGTAAAAGAAACCATCAACAAAAACAAAGAGGCAACCAACTGAATGGGAGAAGATATTTTCAAACAACACCTCTGATAAGGGGAATATATATAGAATATATATATTCTCTCTTTATAAAATATAGAGAGAGAACTCTTACAACTCAACAACAAAACAAAGAATCCAATTAAAAAGTGGGCACAGGACTTCTCCCAAGAAGACTTACAAACAGCCAACAGATATATGAAAAGATGCCCAACTTCACCAGCTATTAGGGAAATGCAAATCAAAACCACAATGAGATACAAGCTCACACCTGTTAAAATGGCAGTTATTAACAAGACATGTAATAACAAGTGTTGGAGAAATTGTAGAGAAAAAGGAACCCTCATAAATTGCTGGTGAGAATGTAAATTGATACAGCCACTATGGAAAACAGGATAGAAGTTCTTCAAAAGATTGAGAATAGAATTACCAAACAACCCAGCAATCCCTTTTCTGGGTATCTAAAAAATCTTAAAAAATCTGTAAACATATATGTATCCCTACATTTATTCCAGCATTATTCACGGTGACCAAGACATGGAAACAACCAAAGTGTCCTTCGGTAGATCATTGGATAAAGAAGATGTGGTATATATACACAATGGAATACTACTCTGCCATAAGAAAAGATGAAATACTGCCATTTGCAACAACATGAATGGTGAGATTATCCTGCTAAGTGAAATAAGTCAGACAGAAAAAGTCAAGTATGATATGAATTCACTCATATGTAGGATATAAAACTGAAAGCAACAAAGGAACAAGACAGTTTAGTGGTTACCAGAGAGTAAGGGAGGAGGGGGATGGTAGATGAGGGTAAAGGGGGTCAAATATATGGTGATGGAAGGAGAGCAGACTGGATGGTGAACACACAATGCAATATATAGATGATGTATTATAGAATTATACACTTGAAACCTATATAATTTTACTAACCAATGTCACCCCGATAAATTTAATAAAAATTAAAAGAAGCAGTAAATTATCATGTGATCACTGCTAGACTTTAACTTTCTCATGGTGTCTGTGAAAGCATGCACGGTTATTGCTTCATTCACCCAACAGCTCTTCAAGCCCTTGTTGTTTGAGAAAACTTTTCATTTCCTGGCTTTTTACTCACATGTTTAAATTAGCATAAAAATCACTTCTGGTATTGGCCCAATAAAAATCATACATTTTACCAACCCTTAAAGTAAGTTGCACATAGGTCTGTATTGCTTTTCATAACCTTCTTACCTCTGTGTTTCATCTTTTGAACATCTCTGTAAAGGTAAATATTCTAGTTGTACAAAAAATGAAATTTGTATCTTTTTTTTTTTTTTGCAGATATACTTATATTCAAAGTTAAATGAGATCCTTTATTAAATGCTAGAAATGAAGATCAATCTCATAGGGAACAGAATTACCACTAATTTGCCAGAAACAAGTATCATTTAAAATTGGTTTTGGGCTGGCCGAGTGGCGCAGTGGTTAAGAGCTGGCTTGGGACACCAGCGGCCCCGGTTAGGATCCCACATATGAGGGCCAGTGACACTGCCCACTAAAAAATAAAATAAAATAAAATAAATTCGTTTTTACTTCAAACATTTTTACAGCTTTCATCTTTGCAGAAGTTAGATAAATGTAAATAGATTGTTTTCTTTTGAATGGCTACTAAAAAGAGAGGATGAGTAGATTTTTAAAAACTGGTTTAATTTACAAAACTGAATTGAGTAATTAATCCATTTGAAACAGATGAAGAACATGTTAGCCATAATTTTCAGAAAAATTTAATTGCCCAAAATCAAAGTTGGGGCCAAAGCACACTTTAATTAATCTAATTATGAAAGTTAAAACATAAACGCACTTCTTTGAAAAGAAGCAAATTACTCTAGATTTTCAATAACATATTTGTTTGAAATGGTTGTCAGACCTGTAGTGCTGTTTTGGCAAAAACACCACCACCAATATGTATGTGTAGCAGAGGAAAGATGAGATCTTTTCAACATGCCTTGAACAATTTTATGAGCATATATAATGGGGTCTCACTGAATTTAATTATTAAGATTGTTTTAAAATTATATAGGTACATAAATTGCATATTGAAATGATGTTATCTTGGTTACAGAAATTATATATTGAAACAAATTGAGGAGAGTACTTACTGTTAATCATTTTTATCCTGCTATCATTCTCAAGGTTGTTTTTTTTAATTTATTGGGGTACAATGGTTAGTAAAATTACATAGACTTCAAGCATACATTTCTGTAATACATCATCTATATATCACATTGTGTGCTTACCACACAGAGTCAGCTCTCCTTCCATCACCATATATTTGACCCCCTTTACCCTCTTCTGCCATGCCCCTCCCACCCCCCATTATTCTCTGGAAACCTGTTGTCTGTGTCTATGAGTTTTTGTCTCTTTGTCTTGTTCCTTTGTTGTTTTTAGTTTTATATCCCACATATCAGTGAAGTCATATGGTTCTCGACTTTTTCTGTCTGACTGATTATGCCTAACATGATAATCTCAAGATCCATTCATGTGACAAATGACATCTTTTCTTATGGCAGAGTAGTATTCCATTGTGTATATATACCACATCATCTTTATCCAATGATCTATCAAAGGACACTTTGGTTGTTTCCATGTCCTGGCCACTGTAAATAATACTGCAGTTAACATCAGAATGCATATATGTTTATGGATAAATGTTTTCAGATTCTTTTGGGTAGATACCTAGGAGAGGGTTACTGGGTTATATTCTAATTCTATTCTCAAATTTTTGAGGAACTGCCATCCATACTGTATTCCATAGCAGCTGTACCAGTTTACATTCCCACGAACAGTGTATGAAGGTTCCTTTTTTTCCACAACCTCTCCAACACTTGTTATTATTTGTTTTGTTGGTGATAGCCATTCTGATAGCTGTGAGATGAAAACTCATTGTAGTTTTGATTTGCTTATCCCTGATAGCTGGTGAAGTTGAGCATCTTTTCATATATCTGTTGGCCATTTGTAAGTCTTCTTGGGAGAAGTGTATCTTCTCCCATTCAGTTGGTTGCCTCTTTGTTTTGTCAATGGTTTCTTTTGCTGTTCAGAAGCTTTTTAGTTTGCTCTAGTCCCATTCATTTATTTTTGCTTTTACTTCCCTTGCCTTTGAGATCAAATTCACAAAATCCTCTCTGAACCCAAGGACCATAAATACCTATGCTTTTTTCCATGAAATTCATTGTTTCAGGTTTTATGTTTAGGTCTTTGATCCATTTGAGTTAATTTTGGTATGTAGCAGTCTAGTTTCATTCTTTTGCATGTGGCTTTTCAATTTCCCCAGCACTATTTATTGAAGAAGCTTTCTTTTCTCCATTGTGTTTAGAAATTTGTATCTTGATCAATATTTGGTGGCATGTTAGTGCTGGGTTTGTGAGATACCACCATCCTATATGTGACATACCAGTTAAGAATCATGGATCTAGCCAGTAGCGATGACTTCTGTGAAGAAAACGGTATAAGGGTTATAAGTCATGTCTGTTAAAACTATCCAAAACTAGGAAATCAGATAAAAGGATGACTATATATTCATGCAGATGTCATCCTCTTACATTGACGCTAATAGCCCATCTGAAGGTCATCAGAACCTCTAACAGAATGAAAATTTAACAACTTATGTTGATTATAGCTCAGACTCTGTCAAGTTACATGATAATGAGTGTAACTGTTAAGTTGCCAGTGATTTTTGTCCAGCAAAGGGGCAGATGATTTCTGTCTGGCTGAAGAGATAACCTCAAAAGTTATGGCCTTTTTGCTCTGTAGTACTGTTTGGTATCTAATTTAGCAAGTTTTTTAAAAGTTTTTATACTTTGTTTTTTTAGAATAGTTTTAAATTCACAGAAAAACTGAGGAGATAGTACAGAGGATTCCCTTATACTCTGTACCCAGTTTCCTTTTTTTTCCATGTTACATTAGTGTGGTACATGTGTTATAATTAGGGAACCAGTATTCATACATTTTTATTAACCAAAGTCCATGCTTTACTTAGATTCCCTTAATTTTGACCTAAAGTCCTTTTTCTGCCCCAGGATTCCATCCTGGATAACATGTAATTGGCTCCTCTGGGCTGTGACAATTTAGCAGTCTTTCTTTGTTTTTGATGACCTTGAGGAGCACTGGTCAGATATTTTGCAGACGTTGCTCTTTGGGAGTGAGTTTTCCACATGATTAGTCTGGCTTTATGGGCTTTTGGGAGAAAGACAACAGTGAAGTACTATTTTCATTACATCATATGGAGGGTACATATTATCAGCATGACTTATGACTATTAACATTGGCCTTGATTACCTGGCTGAGGTTGCATTTCTCAGGTTTTTCGACTGTAACCTTACTTTTTTCTTTTTCCTTTGCACTGTATCCTCTTTGGAAAGAACTCACTGTGTGCATTCCATTCCTAAGGAGTTCTGCTCCGTTTCCTTGAGGGTGGAGGTTCCACATAAATCATTTGGAATTCTTCATGGGAGATTTGTCTTTTCTCTCCTACTTTTTAATTTATTCATTTATTTATTTATATCCTATTTATATGGACTCATGGATACTGGGTGCTTGGAGTACTTGTTGCTAGCTGGCTGTTCTTTCTCTTAGGCCCTCTCAACTGATAGCATGGAAATACATACATATATCTGTGTGTGTACACATGTCTATGCATAGTTCTATATGTAACCGTCTGTATCTATGTTAAGCTAAACATGAGTTCTTACTGATGTCTCCAACTCTAACCATATGAATCATTCTAGCCTTCTTCTCTTGCTTACCTGTAAATTCTCACTTCAAGAGTGAGAAGCTGGCTCCCACCATCCGTAATTTTTCAGTTCCAGGATATTATAGAGAAGTATCAGAATTGTTAATCTGTACCCCAAGGGGAAACCATGTTTTCCTCTAGAGTACAGAGCTCATATCCAGCTCCTTTTGCTTTTAGTCTTACAGACTCCACTCATTTCCAAAGCTACTTAGGTCAGCACCTTCAGAGAGGTTGTTCCATATATTTGTAATACAGATTCTCATGTCATAGTGTGCATTCCTTTCTGGGATTCCCCCAACCTCCTCAATGATTTTTTAAAGTTTTGTACATATTAATGTTCACTCTTTGTGCCGTAAAGTTCTATGGGTTTTGACAAATGTATAATATCATGTATTTACCATTACAGTTTCCAACAGTTTTACTGTCCTAAAAGTCCTGTTACCGCTACTCATTTGTCTCCCCTCTCTCCCTTCCCTTCTGACAATCACTGTCTTTTTACTGTCTGTATAATTTTGCCTTCTCCAGAATGTCATATAATTGAAATTGTATAGTATGTAGCCTTTTAGCAATGTGTATTTAAATTTCCTCCACTTCCATTCGTGGCTTGATGGCAGATTTCTTTTTGTCACTGAATAATAATCCATGCATGCATATACCACAGTTTGTTTATCCATTCACTTACTAAAGGACATCTTGGTGTCTTCCAGTTTTTGGCATTATGAATAAAGCTGTTCTAAACAATCGTGCCAGCAACTCCTTTTTTTACTGACTCTATGCATGCATGTCTTATGTACTTCCTCTGAATGAGGTTTTCCATCCTGTTAGTTCTCTCATTAAGATTTGTATGAGAATTAGTTTTTGACCTTGGACAGCCATACCTTGACATGGTGATATAAGTAAGGTATTCCTTTTGTGGCTTGGGACACATGTTGCATGACCTCAAGGTCATGGCCACCAACCTCTTTTCCATAGGCATGGACCTTGGTATGGCCCTGGATTGGGTGAGCACTTCTGAGGGTAAGCCCAGGGGAACACTTAGGATGAGTGGTGCTATTGTTGGTGACCTCTCACAAGAGAGGTTTTGAAAGTACTACTTTGCTTTTAGAGCTCCTTAGGATGATTCTGTGTGCCCTTAAAACTTTTATCAGGTCACACTGAGGACATTATTATTGTAGGGAGATGGGATAGATATAGCACTGGGTTTGAGGATACCTCTGCTACTCAGCGCCAAGTCTGCTAACACCTTGAGCCTCAGCTTCCTCATTTTATAAAGTAGGAAACATCATGGCAACACAATGCTATTCTTCTGACTCATAAAATACCCTAATCCATTGAGTTATTTGTCTGAAATAAATATATGCGTGAAATACTTTCTAAGTACTATATAAGGATAAGGTATTACTGTCTAGTACAGTGGTTGGCAAATTTCCTCTGTGTAGGAACAGATAGTAAATATTTTCACCTTTGCAGGCTATATGGTCTCTGTTGCAACTACTCAGCTCTGCCCTTGCAGTTCAAAAGCAGCCATAGACAGCACGTAAACCAACGAGTGTGGCTGTGTTCCAATCAAACCTTACCTTTAAAAACAGATAGTGGGCAGTATTTGGCCCACGTGCTATAGTATGCTCACTCCTTGTCTAGAATATGCATGGAAGATACAAACCACTCTTTGCTCCCTTCTTCCTGAAACCTCTTTCAAATACAGTGCTGGAGAGAACATTCAATAATTTACCAAGAATCCTAACTCAGAGACTACAAAGTTCCTAGGTGTGTTGAGCCCAGCTCTTTAAAAAAAATACAACTGCTTCCTGCTTTCTACCCAGGATCTCCAACTTCTCTCAGTAGAGCCCACTCTTCTCCTGCAGGAAATGTCACTCTGTCTATCCATTGAACTGCTCACCTAGTGTCCTGGGCCAATTATTAAGTGTCTGGGATGACCAAAACCCTGATATCTGCTTAGCTCAACCACAGAATTGAAAGAGAACCACAGGAAGGGAAAGGACCTCAGATCTTTCCCTGCATCTTATGAGCGAGACTCTGTGCTAGATAATTTTCATTTTTTTCCATTTAAAAAAAAATTAGCTTCAAGTGTACAACACAGTGCAATAGTTATACTTTTTACCCCTCAAAGTGACAACCCTCCTCCCCCAATTCTCCACCCCACTCCTCACCCCCATATCATACTATCTATTACAATTCCTTTGACTCCCTTCCACCATAAAATCCACATCTTGTGACTATCTATGTATTCAATTACAGTTGGCATACAATATTATACAATATCAGTTTCAGGTATACAGTGCAGTGATCAAGCCTCTACTCCATCCATAAAGTGGTCACCCTAACAAGACATGTGACCCTCTATAATAAAATTTTTACAACATTATTATATTCCCCGAACTGTCTTTCATATCCCTGTGACAATACTGTAGTTACCTATTTATGCTGTCTAATCCCTTCCTCTTCTCGCTCATCCCCACCCCCCTCCCAACTAGCAACCCTGTTTTTCCTCTATATCTATGAGACTGTTTCTGTTTCTTATGCTCATTCATTCAGTTTTTCAGATTCCACATGTAAGTGAGATCATATGGTATTTGTCTTTCTCTGACTGACTTATTTCACTTAACATAATAGTCTCTAGGTCCATCCATATCGTTGCAAATGGTACGATTTCATTCTTCTTTATAGCGGAGTAATACTTCATTGTATAAATGTACCACAGTTTCTTAATCCAGTCCTCTACCGATGGGCATTTAGGTTGTTTCCAAGTCTTGGCTATTGTAAATAGCGCTGCAATAAACATAGGGGTGCATACATTTTTTCGAATTAGCGTCTTGGATTCCTCTGGGTAGATACCCAAGAGTGGTATTGCTGGGTCATACGGCAGTTCCATTTCCAGTTTTCTGAGATACCTCCATACTGATTTCCATAATGGCTGCACCAATTTGCATTCCCACCAACAGTGCACCAGGGTTCCCTTTTCTCCACACCCTCACCAGCACTTGTTGTTTGTTGATTTGTTGATGATAGCCATTCTGACCGGAGTGAGGTGGAATCTCATTGTGGTTTTTATTTGCATTTCTCTGATGATTAGTGAGGTTGAACATTATTTCAAATGCCTGTTGCCTTCTGTATGTCCTCTTTAGAGAAATGACTCTTCATATCCTCTGTCCATTTTTTTAATTGGATTGTTTGTTTTTTTTGGTGTTGCGTTTCATGAGTGTTTTATAAATTTTGGATATCAACCCCTTATCAGATACATCATTGACAAATATCTTCTCCCATTCAGTAGGCTGCCTTTTTGTTTTATTGATGATTTCCTTTGCTGTGAAAAAACTTTTAAGTTTGATGTAATCCCAAATGTTCATTTTTTCTTTTATTTGCCTAGCCCGAGGGGATATATCAGTAAAAATATTACTCAGGGTAATGTCTGCAAATTTACTCCCTATGTTTTCTCCTAGGAGTTTTATGGTTTCAGGTCTTACATTTAAGTCTTTAATCCATTTTGAGTTTGTTCTCGTATATGGTGTAAGTAGGTGGTCCATTTTCATTTTTTTGCACGTGTCAGTCCGTTTTTCCCAGCGCCATTTATTAAATAGACTACCTTTACTCAAATTCTTGCTTTCATTGTCATAGATTAAATGACCGATATGGATAGGTTTATTCCTGCACTCTCTATTCTGTTCCATTGGTCTATGTGTCTGTTTTTATGCCAGTACCATACTGTTTTGATTACTGTAGCCTTGTAGTATGTTTTGATGTCAGGTAGTGTGATGCCTCCCACTTTGTTCTTATATCTCAGGATTGCCGTGGCTATTCGGGGTCTTTTGTGGTTCCATATAAATTTTAGTATTCTGTGTTCTATTTCTGGGAAAAATGTCGTTGGTAGTTTGATTGGAATTGCATTGAATCTATATATTGCCTTAGGTAGTATGGACATTTTAACTATATTAATTCTTCCTATCCATGAGCATGGTATGTATTTCCATTTATTTGTATCTTCTTTGATTTCTCTCTTCAGTGTCTCATACTTTTCTGAGTACAGGTCTTTTACTTCTTTAGTTTAATTGATTCCTAGATATTTTATTGTTTTTGATGCAATTGTAAAAGGGATTGATTTCCTGATTTCTTCTGATAGTTTATTATTGGTGTATAGAAATGCGACTGATTTCTGAATATTAATTTTGTATCCTGCTACTTTACCAAATTCGTTTATCAGTTCTAGCAGTTTTTTGGTGGCGTCTTTTGGATTCTCCCTATATAGTATCATGTCATGTGCATACAATGACAATTTTACTTCCTCTTTTCCAACTTGGATGCCTTTGGTTTCATTTTCTTGTCTGAATGCTGTGGCTAGAACTTCCAGAACGATGTTAAATAGAAGTGGTGAAAGTGGGCAGCCTTGTCTTTTTCCTGATCTTAAGGGGAAAGCTTTTAGCCTTTCCCCATTGAGTACAATGTTTGCTGTGGGCTTATCATATATGGCCTTTATTATATTGAGATATGATCCCTGTATTCCCACATTGCTAAGAGTTTTTATCATAAATGGCTGCTGGATTTTGTCAAATGCCTTTTCTGCATCTATTGATATGATCATATGATTTTTATTTTTCATTTTGTTAATGTGATGTATTATGTTAATTAATTTGCGGATACTGAACCAACCTTGCATACCAGGATTGAATCCCACTTGATCGTGGTGTATGATCGTTTTAATGAGATGCTGAATTCAGTTTGCTAGTATTTTGTTGAGAATTTTTGCATCTATGTTCATTAGGGATATCGGCCTGTAGTTTTCCTTTTTTGTAATATCTTTATCTGACTTAGGAATCAGGGTGATAGTGGCTTCATACAAAGAGTTCAGGAGTTTCCCTCCTTCTGTATTTTTTGGAATAGTTTCAGGAGAATAGGTATTAATTCTGTTTTGAATGTTCTGTAAAATTCACCTGTGAAGCCATCTGGCCCAGAGCTTTTATTTGTTGGAAGATTGTTGATTACTGATTCAATTTCTTTGGCAGTAATCAGTCTGTTCAGAGTTTCTGTTTCTTTTTGGTTCAGACTTGGTAGATTGTATGCTGCTAGAAATGTATACATTTCTTCCAGATTGTAGAATTTGTTAGCATATAGTTGCTCATAGTATTTTATTAAAATTTTCTGTATTTCTGTAGTATCTGTTGTCATTCTCCTCTTTCGTTTCTGATTTTATTAATTTGGGTCCTCTCTCACTTTTTCTTGGTTAGTCATGCTAAGGGTTTGTCAATTTTGTTTATCTTTTCAAAATCCAACTCTTGGTTTCATTGATCTTTTGTATTTTTTGTTTGTTTGTTTGTTCTCTATTTCATTTATTTCTGCTCTGGTCTCTATTATTTTCTTCCTTATACTCCCTTTAGGCTTGTTTTTCTGGTTTTTTTTTTTCGAGTTCCCATAGGTGTAAAGATAGTCTGTTGATTTGAGGTTTTTCTTCCTTCTTTAGGTCGGCCTGCAATGCTATGAACTTCCTTCTTAGGACTGCTTTCGCTGCATCCCAGAGATTTAGGGTCGTGGTGTTTTCATTTTCGTTTGTCTCGAGGTGTGTTTTGATTTACTCCTTGATCTCATTTTTGACCCATTCACTATTTAGAAGCATGTTATTTAACCTCCATCTATTTGTAAGCTTTCCAGATTTCTTCTTATAATTGATTTCTAGTTTCATAGCATTGTGGTCAGTGAAGACACTTGATATGATTTCAATCTTCTTAAATTTGTTGACACTTGTTTTGTGGCCTAACATGTGGTCTATCTTGGAAAATGTTCCATGTGCACTTGAGAAGAATGTATATTCTGTAGCTTTGGGGTGAAATGCTCTAAAAATATCAATTAAATCCAGCTGGTCTAAAGTGTCATTTAAGGCCACTATGTCCGTGTTGATTTTCTGTCTGCAGGATCTGTTCATTGGTGACAACGGGGTGTTGAATCCCCTACTACGATAAGGTTACTGTTGATCTCTGCCTTTATGTCTCTCAGAATCTGTTTTATATATTTAGGAGTTCCTATATTGGGTGCATTGATGTTTAGTAGGGTTATGTCCTCTTGTTGAATTCATCCCTTTATTATTATGTAGTGTCCTTCTTTGTCTTTCATTGTAGTCTTCATTTTATAGTCTATTATGTCCAAAATAAGTATTGCTACTCCAGCTTTTTTCTCATTTCCATTTGCATGAAATACCTTATTCCATCCCTTTACTTTCAGTCTGTGTGTGTGTGTGTTGATCTGAGATGAGTCTCTTGTAGACAGCATATGCATGGGTCCTGTTTTCTTATCCACTCAGCCACTCTGTGTCTTTTGATTGGAGCATTTAGCCCATTCACGTTTAAAGTAATTACTGATAGGTGCATATTTATTGCCATTTTGTTATTTGTATTTCTTGTCTTCCTGGGTTAGCTTGTTTTCCCCTTTCTTCTGTTTAAAAAAGCCCTTTTAACATTTCCTGGAATGCTGGCTTGGTGGTAATGAACTCCTTAAGTTTATTCTTTTCTGAGAAACTCTTTATCTCTCTTTCAATTTTAAGTAATTACCATGCTGCATAGAGCAATCTTGGTTATAGACCTTTATTTTGTGTCACTTTGAATATCTCCCTTCTGGCCTGCAGAGTTTCTGTAGAAAAGTCAGCTGTTAATCTTATAGGAGTTCCTTTGTATGTCACCTGCTGTCTTTCTCTTGCTGCTTTCCGGATTCTGTCTTTGTCTTTAAGCTTTGCCATTTTAACTATGATGTGCCTTGGTATGGGCCTGTTTGGATTCAGTCTGTTTGGAACTCTCTGTACATCCTGGGCTTGTATGTTGATTTCCTTCACCCGGGTGTGGAAGTTTTTAGTCATTATTTCTTCAAATACATTCTCAATCCCTTGCTTCTTCTCTTCTCCTGCTGGTATTCCTATGATGTGCCTTTGTTTTATTTCATGTTGTCCCAGAGGTCTCTTAAACTATTTTCATTCTTTTTTATTCTTTTTTCTTTTTGTTGTTCCAGTTGGGTGATTTCTGCTATTTTGTCTTGTAATTCGCTGATCCTATTCTGCTTCATCTATTCTACTGGTGATTCCTTCCAGTGTGTTCTTCAGTTCAGTCATTGTATTCTTTAGTTCTAACTTGTTGCTTTTTATGGTTTCTGTAACCTTTTTTTTTCTTTCATTTTTTTAATTAGTTTCAAGTGTACAACACAATGCAATAGTTATATTTTTTACCCCCCAAAGTGACAATCCCCCTCCCCCAGTGCGCCACCCCACTCCCCCTCCATATCATACATATCCATCACAACTCCCCTGACTCCCCTCCACAGCATACTCCACATCCCGTGACCATCCACATATTCAGCCACAGTTGGCATTCCATACCATACAACATCAGCCTCAGGTGTACAGTGCAGTGACCAAGCCCCCACTCCATCCATGAAGTGGTCTCCCCAACAAGACATGCGACTATCTGACACACCACAAAATCCTCACAACATTATTATATTCCCTGAACTGTTTTTCATATCCCTGTGGCAATATTGTAGTTGCCTATTTATGCTGTCTAATCCCTTCCCCTTCCTCCCCATCCCCACCCCCCTCCCAACTAGAAACCCTCAGTTTTTCCTCTACATCTACAAGTCTGTTTACTTCGATCATTCACTCAGCTCTTCGGACTCCACACACAAGTGAGATCACATGGTACCTGTCCTTCTCCGACTGACTTATTTCATGCAACATAATAGTCTCTTCACAACATTATCAATTACATTCCCAAAACTGCCCCCATATCCCCGCAGCAACATTGTAGTCCCATCTACACTGTCCAAAACCTTCCCCCTATCCCTCTTCCCCACTCCCTCCCAGCCAGCAACCATCAGTTTTTCCTTTATATCTGCTTGATATGACTTCAATCCTCTTACATTTACTGAGACTTGTTTTGTGGCGTGACATGGTCCATCTTGGAAAATGTCCCATGTGTACTTGAGAAGAACATATATTCTGTTTTTTCAGGGTGAAATGCTCTAAAAATATCAACGAAGTCCAGCTGGTCTAAAGTGTCATTTAAGGCCCCTCTTTCTGTGTTGATTTTCTGTCTGGAGGATCTGTCCATTGGTGACAATGGTGTTGAAGTCTCCTACTATGATAGTGTTACTGTTGATCTCTGTCTTTATGTCTGTCAAAATCTGTTATATGTAATTAGGAGTTCCTATGTTGTGTGCATAGGTGTTTATTAGGGTTATAGTGCCCTTCTTTGTCTTTTATTGTAGTCATTTTAAAGTCTATTTTGTGAAAAATAAGTATTGGTACTCCAGCTTTTTTTTTTCTCATTTCCATTTGCATGAAATATCTTATTCCATCTGTAAACAGCATATACATGTGTCCTATTTTCTTATCCACTCAGCCACTCTCTGACTTTTGAGTGGAGCATTTAGCCCATTCACATTTAAAATGATTATTAATAGGTGCATATGTATTGCCATTTTGTTATTTGTATTCCTGGTCTCCCTGGGTTAGCTTGCTTACCCCTTTCTTTTGTTTAAAAAAGCCCTTTTAACATTTCTTGCAATGCTGGCTTGGTGGTAATGAATTCCTTAAGCTTATTCTTTTCTGAGAAGCTCTTTAGTTCTCCTTCAATTTTAAGTGATAGCTGTGCTGGGTAGAGCAATCTTGGTTGTAGGCCGTTATTTTGTGTCACTTTGAAGATCTCCTGCCACTCCCTTCTGGCCTGCAGAGTTTCTGTAGACAAGTCAGCTGTTAGTCTAACAGGAGTTCCTTTGTATGTAACCTGCTGTCTTTCTCTTGCTGCCTCTAGGATTCTGTCTCTATCTTTAACCTTTGTCATTTTCACTATGATGTGTCTTGGTGTGCACCTGTTTGGGTTCAGCTTGTTTGGAACCCTCTGCACTTTCTGGGCATGTATGTTGATTTCCTTCACCAGGGTAGTGAAGTTTTCAGTCAATATTTTTCCAAATACATTCTCGACCCCTTGCTTCTTCTCTTCTCCTTCTGGTATTCCTATGATTCGTAGTCGTTGCGTATCACCTTGTCCCATAGGGTTCTTAAACTATTTTCATTGTTTTTATTCTTTGGTCTTTTTGTTGTGCCATCTGGGTGATTTCTGCTAGTTTATCTTCCAAGTCGCTGATCTGCTCCTCTGCTTCATCTACTCTACTGGTGATTCCTTCGAGTGTGTTCTTCATTTCAGTTATTGTATTCTTTAGTTCTAACAGGTTGTTTTTTATGCTTTCCCTATCCTTCTTTATGTCCTCGCTAAGTTCCTTAAACATTCTTATCATCAGTGTTCTAAACTGTGTCTCTGAAAGGTTGGATCCCTTTGTTTCATTTAGTTTCATTTCTAGAGGTTTCTTCTGATCTTTTACTTGGGACATGTTTCTTTGTTTCCCCATTCTGGCTGTCGCTCTGGGATTGCTTTGATGTATTAGATAGATCACCAGGAGAGCCCTGGCTGGATCACGCAGGCACACAGCTCATGGCCCAACACTCCCAGGAAAACTCCCAGTCTCAATCAGCCTCTCGCAGATCAGGCCGAACAGCCCGAGAAACAATCACCAGCCTGGCAACTCTGCAAGTGCAGTGCGGAGAGCGGGGACTCGAGCTGGCTTGCGCACTTTCGTGTTTCGGTCAGCAGCCTGTTCAAGCCGGAACACTCCCACTAGGCATTTCCCTGGCAACACAGTTTAAGCCGGGCGGAGGGTGGGGATCCAAGGCCGCATGCGCAAGTGCGCATGCACACACGTACTTCTGCGCCAATTTCACCAGACCAATGAAGTCTCGGACCTGATCCTCCGTGGGAGGGCCCAAACCCAACAAAATGGTGCCCTCCCTACACCACTCGCGTGCAGGCTCCACAGCAGGGGAACAACAGTCCAAAAATCTCCAGCCTTTGCACCAAAGGTGCTCAGTTCAGTCTGTCCCCGCAGGCTCCCCGGTCCGGCTCACACAGCCACTCCCTCCACCAGGAACCGGGTGAGTGCTCACCGGCGAGCAAGCCTGGGCACTGGCCCCACTGATTCTCCAGCCGCTCTTAGCCTCACCCAGCTGAGCCAAGAGAGTCCTCACTAATTTACTGCCAGCTATCTTAGAACTCCTCTTCCCTGCAAAGGAACTCTGGGCTGGTGAGCTTGGTGTGCGTCTGGAGGGTCTCTCCCTAAACCAGAGAAGCTTCCCACGGCTGGGGCTTCCCTCACGGGGCTCGCCCTCTCTCGTCTCCGCCCATCCTACCAGACCCAATGTGGCCTCCTCTTTAAGTTCTTCGTTTAGTGGTTCTGTTCATCTAGTGTTCCGGGGACCTCCAGGATTGAATGCTGTATAATTTGCTTGTAATTTTGGTATGATCCTGGGAGGTAGTTAGCACAGCGTCTGTCTATTGTGCCATTTTACCGGAAGTCCCTTCCATATCCTTCTTTATGTCCTTGCTAAGTTCCTTAAACATTCTTATCATCAGTGTTCTAAACTGTTTCTCTGAAAGATTGGATCCCTCTGTTTCATTTAGTTCCATATCTAGAGTTTTCTTCTGATCTTTTACTTGGGACATGTTCATTTGTTTTTTCATTCTAGCTGTCGTTCTGTGAGTGCTTCTATATATTCAATAGATCACCTAGAAAGAAGAGAGAAGGATAAAAAAAAAAGGGAACAAGAAAAGAAAAGAAAAAAAGAGGTGGGGGGGGCTCTCTGTCCTCTTTAATCTGCAGACCACTTGCTCAGCAGTAGAGAGTTTCTGGGTGGCTCAGCACCAGCTATTGGGGGGAAGAGCTTATTAACATGTTATGTGCCAGCCTCCCTCTCAGGCTTGCAGTGAGCTTTCCACAATTAGCTGCTGTGTGCTCTGGAACCATGCTCACTATAAACAAAACAAAACAAAAATAACTTCACAGATTGTTGCAGGTTTTCCGCTACTGCAAAAAAACCCCTCTGTGGTCTGTGGACATGTTGGCCAGGCACCGGGTGCTCAGGGTGCCTCTGGCAACACAGCTGTAGGTGGATGGGGCAGGCTCTCAAGGCACCACTTGATGTGGTCAGTGGCCCCCACGAAGTCAGAGCAGCATGCACTTTGCACTAGCAGTCAATCCACACAAACTCGCCAGGAAAACCTCGATGGGATCACGCAGGTGCACTGCTCCCTGCCCAACACTCTCAGGTAAACTCCCTGTCTCAGCCTGTCCCAATCAACCGCCCGCAGATCAGGCTAAGCAGTCCAACAGCCAATCCCTAGCCTGGCAACTCTGCACAAACAATGCGGAGAGCGGGGACCCAAGGCGGCTCACACACTCCTGAGTCTAAGTGAATAGACTGATGCAGCTGGAGAGCACCCGCTCTGCATTTCCCTGGTTACACTGCACAAGCAGGGCAGAGGGTGGGAATGCAAGGCAGCTTGCGCACTCCTGCATCTCAGTTAGTTGCATGATGGAGCTGGAAGGCACCCGCCTGGTGTTTCCCTGGCAACACAGCACAAGCAAGGCGGAGGGTGGGAATCCAAGGCCGCATGCGCACACACGCACTCCTGCGCCAAGTTCACCAGACCAATGGGATCCCGGATCTGACCCTCTGTGGTAGGGCCAAACCCTGAAAAAATGGCACCCTCCTGTACACCGCTTGTGTGCAAACTGCACACCGGAGGAACAATGGTCCCAAAACCTCCAGCTTCTGCACCAAATGTGCTCAGTTCAGTCCTTCCCCACAGGCTCCTGGGCCCGGCTCACACAGCTGCTCCCTCCAACATGAACCAGGTGAGTGCTCACTGGAGTGCTCACAGTTTGCCAGCCCCACTGGTTCTCCAGCCGCCCTCAGCCTCACCTAGCCGAGCAAAGAGTGTCCTCACTAATTTCTACTGCCCCCTATTGTAGAACTCCTCTTCCTGGCAAAGCAACTCTGGGCTAGTGAGCTCAGTGTGGGGCCGGAGGGTCTCAGCATGTTTTTCTTCCCCTAAGAACAGTATGTATGGGGAACTGCATTCATTTTGTTCATTTTTTTTTCCCCCTAGAAATAAACATGAAAAGCTCAAGATCGGATTCAGTACAGATCAGTTTAGGCTTTTGTTTATTTCTTTGTTTAAATGACGAAGGCAAGGGAAGGACACCAGGAATCAGGAAGAGAAACCTTGGATAGCATCTCCAAGCATCTCTAAAATATTATCCATGCATTCTCACTTATGAGGAACCTGTGGCCCTGAGACTTTGACCAGCTAGCTCAACACCACACAAGAAAGCAGAGGACTCGGGACTACAGCCAGGTCTGCCTGACTGTAAAACAAACCCTGGGGTGAGGAAAGGTGCTTTTGGTTTCAGCAGTTTCAAATGCTGTGGAGAGGCCCAGAAAGATAACAATGAAGACAGAGATTTTCAGATGCGGGGCTCTTGGTTAACCTCTGACAGAGTTGTGCTGTGCTCTGCGCTAGACTTTGTCCACTAGCACAAGACTGCAGGCTCAGAAGACCTCATCCTGATGCCACATGCACCCCTGTGGTATTGCTGATTGTGAAGAGCACCCCTAGCAATGGTGCATCCTTAAAGCATTTTATTCTGGGTGTCCAGTAGGAGAAGGTTCTGAAGACTAGAATGTTAGCAAGGACATATAGTACTTGGTGGAGGAAGGTACCAATTTGAAATTAATAGGAAAAAGAAAGTGTTGAAGTAAGTGGATAAAGGGGTTTGAGTGAGGGCATAAGGGAGCACCCAAAACCCTGTAGTGAGAAATAGCCACGAAAGAGAAGAGCCACAGGTGAAAGGGCTACCCACACTGAAGACAAGCTAGCAGTTGTCATCCAGGAAGGAATTCTTTAGAAAAAAATTTTCTTTTTTTTTTACTTTTTGCATACTTTTCTAAATAAGTGGTGTCAGTTTGCAATCCCTTCTTAGCTGTGTGCTAAGTGTGCACAGCTGAGGGCTGGCCACTGCTATTGTCTAGGAGGACAGATATTACTCATTTTTTTGTTTGTTTTTTTCTTTTTTTCTGGAAGTGCCTCCTACTGCCTTGTGACAGCCAATTTTCCAAGGCAAAGAGCTTCACGGAGATCTGTCCCCTCAAGGGACTCACTGATGTGCCTCACTCCACCTGTGCAGTTTCAGTTGGCTTTATGGAGTCGTCCTATGTAAGGAATAGACACAGGGCTGGGAGGGAAAGAACGGCATGTGCCTGGCAGGAGGAGGCAGCCAGTGGGGAAAGGCTGGCTTCCACTGTTGTGGCAAACCCTTTGCTGTTTATTTGATTTCTTCTGAAAACAAACATTATGAAAAACTTAAGTTCAGATTAAATCGAGATTGGTTTAGGATTCTGTTCATTTTGTTTTTTTAAAAATCTTTTATTTATTTTAAAATATTTTTATTTTATTGTGGGGAAAATAATTAACATGAGATCTACCCTCTTGACATTTTTTATTGACACGTAACATTATATTTGTTTTAGGTGTATAAAATAATGACTCGATATATGTATATATTGCGAAATGATTACCACAATAAGTTTAGTTAAAATCCATCTCCACCACTTAACATTTTTCAAGTGCACAATACAATATTTTTGACTGTTGGGACAGTGTTATACAGTGAATCTCTAGAACTTACTCATTTTGCCTAACTGAAACTTTATGTCCTTTGATTAGTAACTCCCCACTTCCCCCTCCTCCCATGTTCATATCTTAATTCAATGTGACTCCTGTGTACTAAGTGTCTTCTTGTACAAGGTACTGTGGCAGGTGACAATAGAAATGTGAAATGGGGAAGTCCCAGCTCCTATTGCCTCATGGGGGATAGGGTATACAAATATTCAGGTAATACTCTAATACTGGGCAGAAGGTCAGTACTTTAAGAGAGGAAGAAAGGGGCATAAGAAAGTTGTTATTTCTGGTTGGGGTTCTCTCAGAAGACATAGCATTTGAGGCAGAATTTGTAAGGAAGGCTCAATTTCATTGGAGCTGTGGCTAAAGAGCATCCCCCTGGGGAAACCAGCCAAGGATATTGAAATTATGGATGTCTTATTCCTCCATGGATCCCAGACCACCTCGTTTTAGAAGCAGATCTCACTTTGTTCCTCTGCTTTTTTTCCCCATGACTGCCTGAGACTTCAGTTATTATATAAAGTTCCCAGCCACCTTGAATATGGAAATAAACCAAAAATACTTTCCTGGGAAGATGGACAAGATTTGGCTTTGAGAAAAAGAGTAAGAAATAGGCCCTAGAAGGACAGAGAAGAGGCGGCAGAACAGACTTCGTATACAGAGGAAAGAAGTGACAAGTCAACATAGGTAACCAAGGACCTCTTAATGCCTCAATAGACCATAAAGAAGGGACAACCTGGGCTGGCCGAGTGGTGGGTTGGTTAACAGTTGGCTTGGGAGGCCAGCTCTGAGCATCAGGACCCTGGTTTGGATCCCACATGAGGACCAGTGATGCTGCACTCTCTACAGCTAAGATGGTAAACGACAGCTCGACCTGGAGCTGGGCTGCTGTGAGTCACCGGTGATGATGTAGGCTGTAGCCCTTGCTGCAGTGGGCTGCCGTGAGCTTCCTTGAGTGGCTGGCAGCCAGCGTGAGTGGCTAGCAGCTGGCATGAGTGGCCAGCAGCTGGCATGAGCCACCATAAGAGGCCATCCAATGGCCAGCAAGCGACTGCCTCACCTGGGAAGAGCGCAATGATAATATCAACATGAGCCAGTGAAGTGGCGTCCTCCATAACTAGATTGAAGAACAAAAGGACAGCAACTAGTCTGTTCCCCTTCCCCAATTCAATGCTCTTCCCCTCCCCCAATTTCCCAATAATATCTTTAAAAACAACAAAAAAGAAAGGACAACCAGAGTTAGAAGATAGGATGTGCACTACGGATGTGTGTCAGAAGAGAGTGGATATGAGGGATCAAATCAGCTGTATCTGCAGCTCATGTCTTGGCCTAGCAACTGTCTCATCAGTCAATGGGCTCATACGAGAAGGGCCATTTGGCACATAACATTGAATCCAGAGGCAATCAGGACTGGACATTTGGGTTCTTTCTGCAAGCAGAGGTGGCCCTGTCTCTGAGATCTGAGAGTTTTGCTGCAGGTGGAGGCACAAAGGCACCATCAGTGTGGCAGGAGGGAAGCAAGGCCAGGGCAGGATGGCGGACAAGTAAGAGCAACACAGGAGCACTTGCATGTGTCAGATCCTGGGCTCTAAAGGCCTTGTCTGTACTTTCTAACTTAATCCCCACAAAAACTGAGATGGTCACTGATGCCCTTGGAGAGCACTTTTCCTAAGGACAGTGGAATAGAAGCCAGGTCTGCAAGAGGTGAGGAAGTGAGAGAGGGAAGTTATTGGAGGCTGCAGGTCTAGGCCATTCTAAGAAATGTGTCAGGGGCAGGAAGTGGGGGAGAAAGGATAACAGTTTAAGGGAGAGCCAGAAAGTTCCTTTTATATTTTTCCTTTTATTAAAATTTTTTTTTTTCTGGTATGAAATAAACGGAGGGGAGGGGAAGGAACAAGTAGCAGGGAGAGGCTGAAGATACCATAGAAAGATTCCTTGAAGTGGCATATAGTTGGGGAAGCGGTGTGATGGTGCCTCCCAGTGGTTCAGTGAGTTGGTTTCAGGGACAGGCATGGATCGATGGGATCAGAGGGCACAGGGAAATGGGAGGGCTGTGGCCCAGATGAGAGGGACTTCTTCCTTGACAAAGAGGGAATGAATTGGCAAAGGCACAGAGAGATATTAAAATGCACTGGAGTAGGTTTGAAGAGTACACTTTGACTGGTCTCAACATTGTTTTTTTTTTTTTTTTTTAAGAAATTTTATTGGGGAACAGTGTGTTTTTCCAGGACCCATCAACTCCAAGTCAAGTAATTGTTTCAATTTAGTTGTGGAGGGCACAGCTCCTTGGCCCATGTGGAAATTGAACTGGCAACGTTGGTGTTATGAGTCTACACTCTAACCACCTGAGCTAACCGGCTGCCTGGCCTCAATATTTTTAATAAAGTGGGAGAAATAATCATTTACTAAGAGTGAAGGAGGCATGGAGTGTGTTATGGGCTGAATTGTTCCCACCCCACCATGCTGCCGACCCTTGAATTCATATGTTTAAGTCCTAACCCCTAGTACCTCATATTTGAAGATAGGGTCTTTAACTCTTTCACTGTATTAATTGATTTCAAATTTGCTTTCCAAAATGTGCCAAAAATCCACAGAAAATTACAGTATTTATATTTTTAAGTAAATACAGTTAAGGTGCTACATTTTATAAAAATAAATGATTGCTTTAAAGTATAAAAATTTCCTATTGTTATTCATTCTTGAAAAACACAAAAATGTAGAAAAATGTACATCTGCTTTCCTAAACTTCTTTTCTGGAGCTTGTGGGGTAAAGTTGAATACCACAGTTAGTGGCATGGAAATATCATTCAACTATAGACGAATGTCGCAACGAAAATATTAAAGAGGTAATTCAGTTAAAATGAGGTTATTAGGGTGGACCCTAATTTAATGTTACTAGTATTCTCATAAAAGGAGGAAATTAGGACACAGATATACAGAGGGAAGATCATGTGAGGTTACAGCAAGATGACTATCTGCAAGCTGAGAGGAGGCCTCCGGGGAAGCAAACCCGCCAACATCTCAATTTCAGACACCCAGCCTCCAGAATTGTGAGAAATTTGATTCCTGTTGTTTATGCCACCCAGTTTGTGGTACTTTGTTATGGCAGCCCTAGCAATCTAATACAGAGAAGAACTCAAGTCTTGAGACATGCAGGAGAAATTTCTAACAGCTAATGCAGGGGATATCATAGGGAGCGAAAAAGAAGGGTGGAATAATTGCTGAATAGCTATTTGCATGCAGGTAAGTTCAGACACCGTGGGTATGCATTGGCCCTACTTAGCTTGGCTCTGTGTATGAGTCCATGTGTATGGGGTTGTGTATTTATAAACACACTAGTATGTATCAAGGTTTTATTCATCTTCCATTTGGAAAGATGTGACTGAAGGTATCTTTTTTTCTTTTTTCTTTTTAAGATTTTTATTGGGGAATTGGGGGAGGGGAACGGTGTTGGGGAACCTGGGAAGGGAAATAGCCAAGTTGTTGTTCTTTTGTGCTTCAGTCTAGTTGTGGAGGACATTGCCTCACTGGCTCATGTTGGTATCAACATTGCGCTCTTGGGTGAGGCAGATGGGTCGCCAGCCTCTGGACAGCCGCTCACAGTGGCTATTGGCAGCTCACTCCGGCTGCCAGCCACTCACACTGGCTGCCGGCCACTCACTGTAGCCCATGGCAGCCCACTGCAGCAGTGCCATCCTGGGGACTCACAGCAGCCCAGCTCCAGGTGGAGCTGTTGTTTACCATCTTAGCTGTAGAAGGCAGTGTCACTGGCCCTCATATATGATATCTGAACTGGGGCCGCTGGCGTCCCAAGCCAGCTCTTAACCAACGAGCCACTTGGCCGGCCCTGAAGATACCTTATTTAAGAACTTTTGTGGTGTTCTACATATACATGGGATAAGGAATTAATCCAAAAGCTCTGGAAAGTATTATACTAGAACCCCAACCCTCTAGCTCAAAGGCAAAAAAAACCCAACACAAACAAACCAAAAAGAGGGATGCTTAATCTCTTCCCTCTCCCCAGCTTCCAGCCACAGTCCTTCCCTTTAGCCTGTTCTATTTCCACCAGCTTCATGTTCAACCTTTCCTTGGTAAACGCAGATCCTAAAAGAAAGTTACCACACCATAATACATAATGTAAATTTTTTTTCCCTTTTCTTTTTAAAAAAACATGCAAGAAATTTATTAGAGAAAATGCCCATCAGAAAATGCAGAGGGAACCAGATGAAGCTGAGAGAGCCATCAGGTTGCAATGAATGTCTAACCTCCTGTGGAAAGAAGTAAGGTTACATGTAAGCTTCCTAAACTGAGTACATTTCTAAGAAAAGTTTGGCAAGGCCATTGGAGAGTCCTTGAGCCAATTCTCTGCTTATCCTGCCGAAGTGCCCAGTGTGAGGAAAACCAAGGATTATTTGTCCTAGCTAGAGGGAACAAGATAACAGCTCCACTATTGACTTGGCTTTGGGGAATTCCAGTTCCATGGGCATACATTTCTAGGTCAAATTAGCATGGTTGTGGAATTCATCAGACAATAGGGGTTGTTTTTAATCACAATCTGGCATCTCTTTAAATCTAGTGGTTTATGTAGGATTTAATTAGGCAATAACAAAATGTTGATAAAAATCACCTCCCATGTTGTTTTATTTTTCTATGGTGATGGCTTTTAAATTTTATTTATTTTTGTGTAGGTATAGTTGGTATACAATATCATATTAGTTCTATTAGTTTCAGGGGTACAATACAATTTGACGTTTTTTTTTTTAAAGATTTTATTGGGGAATTGGGGGAGGGGAACAGCGTTGGGGAATCGGGGAAGGGGAACAGACAAGTTGCTGTCTTTTTGTTCTTCAGTCTAGTTGCGGAGGACGTTGCTTCACTGGCCCATGTTGGTAGCGTCTTTGCGCTCTTCCTGGATGAGGCAGATAGGTCGCCGGCCTCTGGATGGTTGCTCACAGTGGCTATTGGCAGCTCATGCTGGCTGCCAGCTGCTCACGCTGGCTGCCGGCCACTCACTGTAGCCTATGGCAGCCCACTGCAGCAGGGGCGGCAGCCTACACCATCCCGGGGCTCGCACAGCCCAGCTCCAGGTGGAGCTGCTGTTAGCTGTAGAGGGCAGTGTCACTGGCCTTCATATGTGGGATCCGAACCGGGGCTGCTGGCATCCCAAAACCAAACCAGCTCTTAACCCGATGTGCCACTCGGCCGGCCCCAATTTGACGTTTCTATACCTTACAATGTGATCACCCCACCATTCAAACATCACAATATTATTGACTATATTCTTTCTTTGTGAGATTTTGGAGGCCTGCCTGGCTTAGGGAGAGGAGTAATGAGAGGGGAGAAATATAAGGCTGGTGGCTTCTGTCTCAACACTGCTTTGAGACCTCTTCTCTCCTGTGCCTGGCCTTCTGAGATAAGCATGAGATGCTAGTGGACCACCTCCCGTTCCCTGTCTCCACACCTCCATCCCCCCTCCCAGCTGGCTTTAAGTGTAGAGATGGGTCATGGAGCCCCATGGGGGCCTGGGATTTCCTTGAGGGTTCAGGGTTTGCATAATGTCAATCTCGCCAATAAAAAGGAAATTAAATTTACCAAATATGATTAGGGGAGGGGGAATCTTTTTAAAAAGTGCATATTCACAAATTTAGGCAAAAGACTTTGTCAGATCTGCTATTCTGATATTTTATTCATCAAACATGGCCTATTTATAGGTAGAACACAGGCAATTTTAGGGTAGTGACACAATTCTGTACGATCCAGTAATGATGGACACGTCATGATATATTTGTCAAAATCCATAGAATGTACACCATACAGTGAAGCCTAAAGTAAACTATGGGCCTTAGTAATCATGTATCCATATTGATTCATCAACTGTAACAAAAATATCACATCAATACAAAATGTAAAAGGGGAAATTGTGTGTGGGGGGAGGGGATGGAGAGGGGATATATGGGAATTCACTGTACTTTCGATCAATTTTTCTGTAAACCTAAAACTGCTCTAAAACAATAACATCATTGAAAAATAAGAGGAAAATATCATGGTTCATATATAAATGCCGTGTCCCTTTTTACTTCCTATCCTTAAATTCCTCACCACAATAATGCACCTTTGGAGACAAGCTTCTTTGGGTGAAATATCACCTCCTCAGCCTTTTAACTGAGGTTTGCCTTCTCCTTTCCTACCCCTTCCTCTTTCTCTTGTATTAATGGCAGTGGGGTTTTACTGAGATTTAGTTATTGTGGTGCAGATCTCTTTAGGGAGAGGCTGGAATCTTGCCTGAAGGCTAAGGTCTATCTGCTTGTTAATGACCTGAGACTGGTGTTTCAGGGTGGACCCATGCACCTGTGCAGGTGAGAGAGGGGCACTTCAGGGGCCTGGATGCCAAGAGGTGCTCCTGGATGGAAGGTTTTAAAGTTGATGTCTGCAACCTGGAACTAGGAAGGGAGGAGGCCTCTTTTTCCTGGAATCTTCCATGGACGATGAGCTCTGGTTGTGTAGCAACTGGATTCTCTGTGACTGTTTGCCTTTGTTGTGCTACAGCCTTCAGTGTAAAGCCTTCTTCAGACCTTCTAACCTTGAGAATGAAAGGATGGGATATGGGTGTGAGTTGAAGGAGCAATGCTCCCCTCCCCACGGTGATGATAGCAGGGATCTGAGGGGCCCCAGATCCCAGTGTATATTAGGGGATATATCAGGCTCTGTGGTCCAGGACATTATCTCTCAAGTGCTAATCTTGGGAACTGGTTTATTTTCTTATGAGAAGTGGTTTCTTTTGTTGTTGTTGTTGTTATTGTTTTACATAGTCTCTAACACTAAGTATGAAATTATTTCTCATAAATAACAAGGGGGTTGGAGCAGAAAGCCTGAGACTCCAGAGTTCATTCAAATGTTCAGACAAAAGATCTACTTTGCCTATTTTTCATTGGTGCTAGGTGCCTTCCTGTGGGGGTTTCAGGTTGCTGGACCAGCCTGTCCCTGGCAGAGCTGCTCCTGGGGAGGATCATTTCCAACCTGTATTTGGATAACAGGGTGGGTTCCCGGCTTCCCCTGCTCTGGTCTCACTAGGTACCCTTTGTTCCAGGGTGCAGGGCAGAGGGAAGAAAACTGTCCTAATAAGGGGAGGAAAGCATCAATCACAAATGCCAGGGCCAGATGATCAAGGTGCTAGTTCTTACTGTAGACTGTGGGAAATACATTGTGTGTGATCCTGTTGCCTGCAGTGGAAAATGAAAACAGGAAAAGGTAATTTCTGGAGCTCTATAATTTTTTTTTTTAAAGATTTTATTGGGGAATTGGGGGAGGGGAACAGCGTTGAGAAATCAGGGAAGGGGAACAGACAAGTTGCTGTCTTTTTGTTCTTCAGTCTAGTTGCGGAGGACGTTGCTTCACTGGTCCATATTGGTATCATCATTGCGTTCTTTCTGGATGAGGCACATCGGTCGCCGGCCTCTGGATATCACTCACCATGTTTATTGGCAGCTCACGCTGGCTGCCAGCTGCTCACGTTGGCTGCCAGCCACTCACTGTAGCCTATGGCAGCCCACTGCAGCAGGGGCTGCAGCTATGCCAACCCAGGGACTCATGGCAGCCCAGCTCCAGGTGGAGCTGTTGTTAGCTGTAGAGGGCAGTGTCACTGGCCTTCATATGTGGGATCCAAACCGGGGCCGCTGGCATCCCCAAACCAGCTCTTAACCAATGCGCCACTCGGCCGGCCCTCTATAATTTGTAAACATTACAGTTACAGAATTGAAAAGTGAGCTTCGGGGACGGGTGGAGGACCTCGTGAACTTTTAGTGCTTTTTCTATGGAAAGAACTCCTTCAAATGGACTCTGGGTTTAAAAGAAAAAAAAGGAATAGCCTTCTCCTAGCTGACCTTCAATCATTCTCTCTTCTATTCTATATGTACCTATCTATGTCTTTTCTTTTTTTCCTTCCTTCCTTCCTTCCTTCCTTCCTTCCTTCCTTCCTTCCTTCCTTCCTTCCCTCCCTCCTTCCTTCCTTCTTTTCTCCCTGCTTACCTCCCTTCCTCCCTCCGTTTCTTCCTCCCTTCCTGTACATCCATCTGTCAACCAATTTTTCTAGGCTTTCCTCCTTTTTGAGAAATGCCATGGTCTATGTGAAGGTGCTGGTCATTATTCCTTGTGTCTCTTGATTCAGGACTCTTGGTACACTTCACCCTGAAGTTGTAGGTATAGGATTTAAACAGGTGAAGTTCTGGTGTAAAATGATTATCTTTTTGCAGAGCATCAAATAAAGTGGCATCTTATAGGACCTCAAATCCAAACTATTTTATAAAATGGGCCCCAAACTATACCTTTGGAGAAAAAAACAGCTTCTTTGCACATGGTAGTTATTGTTCAAATGGAAGCATAGCAAATAGTTATTTAGAAACAAGTTATTATTACCATCAGAAACAAGGTAGTGTGAGTGCTACAGCGCATATAACCATTGTATATGCTGATTAAGCAAGAGAAAAATGATTATTTTATTCATTTTACTATCTATGAACATCATGGTGGAAGGCTAGAGCTAGGAAATCTTTCTGGGGGTCAGGATTGTAGATTTGTAAAAACGTGTTTGCAAGTCCACTGGGGATGCTTTTTGTATGTTTGAGCAGTATCTCCCATAACATCACTTTCCTCTCAAGTTTCAGTAAATGGGATCTGGAGCTGCCTAGTGTGGCTAAATCCAGACAGCTCCTCCCACATCCTTTGCGGCCTTCAGCTCCTCTTTAGTTAGCTTTTTGGAGTTTGGTTGATCCAGGGGAGATGCTTCCAGTGGGATTTGTATTGGAGCAACAAGACATGTTCCTACATTTCATGAAGAAAAAGGCAATACCTGTGAAGAGGCTGTTTACTATGAGGACCAGAGCCTGTCCATCCATCCATCATCCATCCATCCATCCATCCATCCATCCATCCATCCATCCATCCAGCCAGCCAGCCAGCCAGCCAGCCAGCCAGCCATCTACCTATCTATGCATCTGTCCATTTGTCTGTCTAGCCATGGATTCATCCTTTCATCTGTCCATCTTTCATGTGCCCCTATAACAAAGTAAGAATACAATTTTCTTGATTTTGGAGGTATTTAAATTCATTTTATTCATTTTGGCAAATAAGATTTGTATATGTTAAAATTTAAGGGTAGCGTACTGCATCAAAGTTTTCAAACTTTTAAAAAGAAACAGTTAACCTCAAGTGAAACCTCATATATGAGATAAATATTAATATGTAGCCATCTGGAGTTCCACTTGCTGTCTTCCCAAGCATTGTGGCATCTTCACAGGATCCTTGGGCTCCCCAGAACACAGTATACAGACTGTTGTGCTTTGGTATGAAACAGAGTTGATGATAGATTCAGGTGGTGGGTCTTGGGGTAATTAAGGGAAGGGAGAGCTCACTGGGGGATGGAGACTTCTGAGGAAGTGAGGGGTGCGCTTTCAAAGGGGAGTCCCATTTAGACCCATGAAGAGGAGGAGGACACACTTCATGGTGGGGTAGAAGATGGAGATGGGATGAGCAAAGGCTCTGTGACTGGAGGTAGGATTCAGCCAACAAAAGATGGGACCCTCAACTCGCTACTTGAGGAGAAAATAAAGGAGCAATTGACAAAGATGAGAGCAGGGTTTAGGAAAAATAATAAAAGATAGTGCAAACCTTAGAGCTAGTAACAGTTGATAACCATTACTAGGGGCAAGAGAACATTCCCAATCTTGGACACAGAGAGAGAGCTGGACAATCTGACAGGAGATGTGGCCTTTGGTAGAAGGATGCAACTCATCCCTGGTGACTGCCAGGGAGGAAGCCAGGTAAATAAATATCCTTACTTCACCCTCCCCTGCCAATGCCTCTCATCATTCAAACCTGGCTGGAAGCCAGAAGCCAAGGAAGCCCATGAAGATCTATCTCCCAAAGCTCAGAGAATGATGGTGAAGGGATCTAGAAGGACAAAGGGAAAATAACCACATAGAGAGCTACTGGGCTAGAGCCCAGGGACCTGCATCAGTTAGGTGTTGCTGCAGTAATGTCATTTAATAAACAACCCAAATCCCAGTGGAATATAAGTAACATTCAGCATTTATCCTCACAGGTGTGTGGGTTGGCTGATCTCACTGGGCTTGGCTGGGTGGCTCTGAAGGCTGTGCTGACTCTTCTTGCTTGGGTCTGTCTTGGCTGGGGCAGCTTTGTTCCCTGTGTGTTCATTCTAGGGCCCAGGCTACAGGGGCAACAGCTACCCATGGGAAGCCCTCCTCCAAGTGATGGCACATGTGCAAGAGGGCAAACCCAATTACTCTAGCACTTCTCAAGTCTTTGGTCATGTCACATCCACCATTACAGGCCCAAATAAGTCACACAGCTGAGTTCAAGTCAAGGGGCAGGAAAGTACATGTCTCAGAGAGATAGAGAAAGTGCCAGGTTGCATGGCAAAGGGGTGGATACAGGGATGTATGAAAAACGAGCCAGTAATTCAATCCAACAAAGTCTCCATAGGAGAGCAAGGTGGAAAATATGTTGTACAGGAGGGGAGTTAGTGTGAGTGACTGGATGGTGCATGTATTGTTTATACTCCCTCTCACCCATATCCAGTCTTTCTTCCTTTATCATAATAAAATTGTTAGCTTTCACATGTGACTTTATTTCCCAGCTAAAGACTATATTTCCCAGCTTCCCTTGCAATTAAATGAGGCTATTTGACTAAGTTCTGGCTAAAGAGATGCGAATGGAAATGATGTATTAATTTCTGCTCTTAAAAGGATTACTTTCTTTCTCCACCCCTCCCTCACACTGCTTCCTGGGCTGTGGGTGTGGTTCTGAGTACTCTTTCCGATAAGGGTGATAGCTTTAGGATGATAGAGCATGAGCATGGAAACAGTAGGAGGGTGGACCCTGGGCTTTTTATTCACATAGTAGGTGTGAGGGAAAGATGCCTCCATCTTTTTTAGGCTGCCATTGTTTGGAGTCTTTATTTTAGCAGCCAAATCTGTAATTAATACAAATTGATAGGAACCTTTACTCTGACACCTAATAGAAGGGATAACACCAAGAGGTACAAATTAATTTTTTTCAGTATTTATTGGTCTAGGGGACAAGAGATATCCCAATTTTAATTTTTTTTTTTGCCATGTCACCCCCATCTAGTACTTTGAAAGGAAGCGTTATCAGTGAGCTAATTGTCAATGCAAAGTCTCCCTAATGATATCAGGACAAAGTCTCCCTAATGATATATGATACCAGGGCTGCTTCTGTATACAAGCAGAGGACTGATGGGAAGAGAAGAGAGAAGAGAGATGAAGGGAGAGAGTTATTTACCACTTATTTGAATATGTCTCACAACTAGGAAGTACAGAGCAGGATTGAAACCTGGGTTTGTTTGGCTCCAAAGCCAGTCTCCTCTCATTTGACACTAATTATATCAAGAGAACTCTGAGAGAGGTCCAGCTACTCTTGAATGTAGGGTGGTTTCTGCAACCAGACCTCTTTGGACGTCCATGGCATTGGGCACCAAGCCGACTATGGCCTCTGCTCATTGACAATCAAGGGATTGATCTAGTACTTTCATCTGAAGTGTGCAAACTGGGATTCCTCTATTATCTCCCTGGCTCTGTTAGAGAGAGGTAATCTTGGTGGCTCCACTGATATCCTGTGGCAAAAAGCAAAATACAATGCAAAATCCCAAGCTCTCAGGAAGGTCACTCTTGAGAGTGTAGGAGACATCATGGTGGGTGGGAGGTAGGTGGCCATGGCTTCCAATCCCAGTTCTTGGGAAAATTATTTAAGTTGTCTGACCATGAGTGTCCTTAAATAGGGATTGGAAATAGTGTATGTTAAGTTCCCAACCCATAGTACGTGCTCTCATTGCTACTATAGAGCCAGTACTTCGTGCTTGTTTACGTTGGGCCTAGCCTAGCTTCTTTGCTCCAGGGCACAGGAATTCACTTTAAGAATCTCATAATTCCCTGCAGCTTCCAGGCATGATTTCATGGCAACGAGCAACGATTAAATAATACAGCTGACTCTGGCAACAGAGTTTAGAAGACTGGCCAAAGGACAATTATCCATCCCTGGCTAAGAGGACTAAATGGAGACCCTTCGGTTAAGCCCACTTAATGACCTGTCTAGATGAGCTGTTGGCAGGAGTCTGTACTGGCAGCTGACTCCCATCCAAGTGGCACTGGGTATCCCTGCTTTACAAACTCAGATCTAATAAGTCCTTGGGGGAAGGCTGGAAACCGGGACACAGTCCTGGCCATGGCAGGCAGGGCTGGACTGAGATAGTTCATTCATACACTCATTCATTGAAAAATTTGAAAACCAAGGGCTCTGCCTCTGGAGAATTAATGATGGTTTTCTTAAGCCTATTTTTCTCTGGACTTTTGCCTCTGGGGTATAACCCAGGCATGTTATGTACTTATTTGAACAAGGATATCTAGGAAAGGAAAAAGGATGAACTGGTGGAGCAAAATCTTTTCAACATCTGCTTTGTGATTTATAAAATATGATGCTGTGCCATTAAGGGATCTTCCCAGGAAAACATTGCTATTGTAAAGAAAAACATCTTAGAAAGACTGAAAAGTATGCTTGTATTTCTAAAACTGTTGAGTGTAACAGTAAGAAAAAGAGATACTCCACTCCACTGCCATTTAGAAAAGGTTTCTAAAGCTTTTCCCTGACTCAGGGCCATATTTTGGTAAATAGAATGAACCTGTTTTACCATTTGATTCTTTTCACTTAGTCAGTCATTTATTTTAATGGAATAATCTGTATATTATGCATACATCCAACATATTGGGTATATAATAAGCAACTATTAATAACATGAATTCCTTCATTTCTCCTGCTTGGCTTTCCTCATTCTTCAGTTATTTTAAGATTTCTTAACTGACTAGCCACATACACCCTTCTTTCTTCTTACTTCAGCAATTTTTAGGCCTCTCAACTAATGTGTAGGTCATCGAATACAGTAAAGAGTTTTCTTGTGTATTCCCCAGAGCACTTGTGCATAGCATTTGGCCTGGAAGGAGGAATCAGCTCTACTTTCAGAGTGTGTTTATTGGGAAAGGATTCAGGTAAGAAGTGATGTTTGAGCTCAGACCTAAAGGAAGTACATTCCAGGTTAAAAACAAAACAAAACAAAAAACATTAGGGAAGGAAATCCAGGTCTAGTATGGAGTAAGAAAGAGCATGGAGGAAAGTGCAGGTGGCTTGTAAAGCTGTTTGGGTGCATAGCGAGGGCAGGCAGGGTTGCAGCTGGAGGGTGTCCTGCAGGCAACTCAGATCCTTTGGAAGCTGGGGGTAAGGGTTAGAATGGACTTCTATTTGGGGAATGTAAGAATGAGGACCTGATCAGATTTGCATTTTTGAAAGTGACTTGTGACAGCAGCATGGGTATTGGGCAAGTCTTAAAATTAGCTTCCATTTCCTCACTTCTAGAGTAGGGACAGTAGGTTTTGCACCAAGTTTAGAACAGATAATGTATGTGAAAGTACTAAATACATTTAAACTATTATTATTATGTGATTTCTTTGAGCCATAAATGAGTTAACATGCTTACTTTTTAAGATGAGATCAGCTTTGTAATCTTACGCAAAATACACATGCTTGGTATTGTTACTGATTTACATAGCTTTGCACTTCCTTAAACATGTTTTTTAAAAATGGGAGCAGCTATTAGTATTTGTTGTTGGCTTTAGCTTCAACTCTGATGCTACATATTGGAAGAATAGGGGAGAGCAGATGAACATTATCGAAGAGGAAAAAGTTTGTCCCCCTACAACCACTTGTGCATTCATTTTCAAGAGCCATTTAAAAAGAAAAACATTTTCATCTCATAGCATGTAGCAAGTCGTGCCTAGAGACCTCATCATATTTACCAAAACCCAAAGGAGCATCAATTGTGAGTAGGCGAATAGAAACCTGGTATGTAAATACCTAAATACACAAAGGAGTAGATCAGGCGTATTCTTTTGTGTGACAGTCATCTGATTTCATTCAGTGTGTTATTAAGGACGCTGGTTCTTAAAGAAAATTAGAACATTTTCAAAGCTTGAGTCTGAATCCTGCATCACTCCTTGGTGGTGGTGTGACCCAACTAATCACATCACCTCCCTGAGCCCTTGCTTTCTCTGTACAGTGGTGAGTGTAGTGTGGCCTACTTCATAGGGCTGCTGGGAGGATGACCTGAGATCATGACTGAAGTCCTCATACAGTGCTTGACTAATGATATGCAAGTTTTTATTAGGGCTGCAAGAGGAACCACCTCAGCTACAGAGCTAGCACTATTCTCTTCTGATGTTGGCATTAGCATTTAATTTCAAGTTGCTTCTGAACATTAATCTTAATTAATGTTTAAAAATCAGGAGGAGGGTGAAAAAGAGGATTAAATTTAGTCTATAAAAGGTCTTGAGCCTGAGGAGATACCAGAGTTCAGTGCCTGCTTTGTGTTGCAGGGCCCAGATGATGGTTGGTCCTGCCAGCCTGATCAGGCCACAGGGACAGGACAGCAGTGCATAAAGGTGCTGAGGCAATGGCCATTCCCATGCCATGGAGATGGTATGAATGGTGTCCAGGGACAACACAACAGTCCACACGACTACAGGTGTGAAAGTCAAACTGTCTCTTCTTTTACTGTTGTATTTGGGATGGGTAGCAACACTGCTTGGGGAGCCTGGGAAGGGAAGAGAGGGCATCTGTTGGGTGGAAATCTTACTTTTGAGCTTCAGTTATATCAGCACAGTTCATGTTAGACTTTTGAATGGCAAATCAAGGAGTAGAAGTAAGACAGGCTCAGAGGAAAGGTTCTTTGCATGAGTTCAACATAGTGGCCAAAAGGTTATTCTTTATTTCATCATGCATGTACCTTGGAATTATGTTTTTTTTTAGAACCTGACTTCAGGAAACACAAACTTTTCAGGTAGGACACAGCTGTTTCTAGCATCTCTGAGTTTGGCTGATGTGATGCCATACTTTCTTGACAGTCAATATCAGCTGGATCTGCTACCAAGTATATTCATACCTTAGCCATAAAACAGGGCCTTCTAGAAAGCCAGATTCCAGTTCTCTGCCTTTCCCAACAGATGCCTGTCCACCAGCCCTGAATCCACCAAAATAAAGGAGGTGCACATCCTGAGTTAACCACTTCCTCTGGGCTGCCAGACACACAGCTGGAGTGTTGGTTGGCGATGGGCTCAATGCACAGTCCACCTGACTAAGCCCTGTATATGCTTAGGTGTTGGGGGCTGACAGCCCCTCAGTGTCTGACAAGGACACATTGCCACGCTCAGCATTGGATGTTTGGGGTGCTGCCTTACGGTTGGTCATGTAATATCTCCTGCCTCTGTGAACCCATGTGCCTTTCCTCTACATCGGATCCTATAGGAGACAGTACTCTCACTGCATTTATGGCAAGTTCCTGTGGTACCCCAATGAGCTAACTACGCAGCCAAAGACGGGCAAGGTCTAAAAGAGAAGAAACAACCCAAGCCAGGCGGTAGTTCCGTGGGGACCCCAAAACTGAGATATTGGGGACTCAAGCCTCTTGGAAACAGAGGCTCAGACCCCTGGCCACATAGGCCAAAAGCCTGTCTGTGAGAAACTGATAAAACATCAGTCTTTGAGCTCACTTGCCTATGGCCACTGCTGTGAGAAGTCTCCAGACCATGAGAGTTTAGATAAGAGGCGACCTACTGACCATGGGGTATGTTAATCAACAGCCTTATTTGAATTCTTTGCCTTGTACATTGTTGTAGCAACAGATACTGAAGCTTTGACTGAGAAACAGATGCTACCCTCTATTGTAAATATGTAGCCCTCCATAGGATAAGAGAAGTTTGAGACTCCCCTTTTAGCTACTAAGCATTGTAATCCCATAGGAATAGACTTCAGATAATTTTTACCCTAAACTCAGCCACTGCTAGTCTTTTAGTAATAGCTCAAGTATACACCTTATGAGTCTAGCTGCTGGAATTTGGGATAATGGCCAGGTAGTCATGGTAACCACTCTTTAGGCGATGTGTAGAGATATGAATTCTTAGCATAGAATAGGTCACACTACATCCTGGAGAGAACAATTACAAGGAAGTAAAGACTGCAAAATCCTAAGAGGTGGAACTTGTGATTGAGGTAATGGTCAAGAATCCCTATAAAAGGGACATGCTGTAACAATAAAGTGTGACACTTCTTCTCTGAAACTCCCCCCGTGTCTCCACTCTCTCCCTTCTTTCTTTTCTTCCCTCACTGACGCCGTCTTCACCTGAGGGAATCTCTGGACTCGCAGAGGCTGGTCCCCCGCACTTAGGCTTGACCTACAGTGGCGAAATTTGTAAAGGTACTTCTAGACATTTCAAGTGATTGACTTCTCTGAGGAAAGGATACATTAAAAAATATATATGTATACACATACATTTATTATTTTTAAACCAGAACTGAAAAAAATTCTTTGCCACTGGGTAGAATTAAATCTGACAAGAAACCCTATGAGTTTTTATTAGTACCATTATTGTTTTCTTTGGCTCCATGTATTATATTGGTAAAATGACACACACACAAAAGGAAAAAAATTATAAAAAAGGCAAATATTTTGTACAAAAATACAGTTTTAAAAGCTCTTTAAGTATATTTCATATAATTAAGAGTTAGCCTATATAGCTCTATGTCTGCATATTTTTCCTACATTTGGGATTTTAGAAATATAAGGTACTGTTTACACAGTATATGTTTAAGTTCTTCCTAAAGCTCAACAACCAGTGACAATCTTTTTATGATTGGAGCATTCCATACTTTGGAAGATATGATTTGCATAACTGTACAGTTAGTTACTGGCTGAAAAAAAAATCTATGTGATTCAGTCCATTTGCATACTGAAAATCAATATCTCATATTGCGGGAACATTTTAGTTCCAAAGTCCTTGAGTAATGGTAGATGGTAAAGATCATTAGCTCTCAAGTTTTTCAGTAATTGGTTTTCAGTGCTTTTTTTCAATCTGGTGAGAAGGTGATGCAATCAGAAAGAAGTATCCTTTGCCTTTGAGAACCGTCCGAAAATTTGCTTGTGTTATTATATCACAGTCCATTATAATGCAGATGATAGTACTAAAAGAGAGGAAAAAGGATAGGTGTTAGCTTTTTAAAAAGAATAACATTAATTTACAATTCAAAAAAAGGGACATGTATGTTTTTATAGAAAGATGCCAAAATACATCATTCAAAAATGTTTATTTTTTTCAAAGAAATGGCTAGAAGCTCTTATTCAGATTAGGTAAAAGATAAGTTTCATTTTGAAGGAGCCCATTCTGGGGAAACCTAGTCCTAACTCAAATCCCAAATGGCCAAACAAGGCAAACAAATGACAAATCTGGGTAATTTGTCACCCTCTACTATAATTTCTTGTTTAGGTATTTGTGTTCCTTCTCTGCAGCTAACCACAACTGGAGTTCCTTATGCTTCTTGAGACCCTTAGCACTTGGACCAGTGCCTGACACACCAAAGGTATTCAATATATGTGTGTGGAGTGGATATATGGATAATTTTGTGCCCCAGTTACTACCAAAAATAAATTGAGCACAATATATTTGAAATATCCATATACCACTAATGTAAACAAAATTGAGATATAGTTGACATATATTACTTTCAGGTACAGAAAATGATTTGATATTTGTATATACAGTTGACCTTGAGCAATGTGAGGGTTAGAGATGCCCAAACCCCTACATAGTCCAAAATCTGCATATTAACTTTTGACTCCCCCAAAATTTGAGTTGTACCTCAGTACCTGCAGGGGATTGGTTCCAGTACCTTCTGCAGATACCAAAATCCACAGATACCGAGGTCCAAAATATAAAATAGCATTGAACAATACATATGGTTAGCCCTCTGCATTCAAAGATTCCCAACCACAGATCATAAATACTGTTTTCCATACAAATACTGTTTTCAATCTGCAGATGTAAAGCCCGAGGATATGGAGTGCTGATTATATATTTATTGAAAAAGATCTGCGTATAAGCGGACCCATGCAGTTCAAACCAGTGTTGTTCAAGGGTCAACTGCATTGCAAAATGATCACCACAATGTCTAATTAACATCCATTACTATACATACATAGTTTAAAACAATTTTTTTCTTGTAATGAGAACTTTTAAGATTTACTCCTTAAGCAACTATCAAATATACAATACAGTATTATCAACACCATATCTCCATAACTTATTCATTTTATAACTGGAAGTTCGTACCTTTTGACCCACTTCACCCATTTTGCCCACCCCACCACTTACTGCCTCTGGCAACCACTTATCTGATCTCTGTACCTTTGAGTTCCTTTTTTTTTTTTAGGTCCCACATATGATATACTACATTTGTCTTTGTCTGTCTGACTTATTTCACTTAGCATAATGCCTTTAAAGTCCATTCATGTTGTCTCAAATTGCAAGATTGGCAAGATTTCCTTCTCTTTTATGGCTGAGAAAGCCTGTGTGTGTGTATCACATTTTCTTTACCCATTTATCCATTGATGGACACTTAGGTTGCTTCAATGTCTTGGCTATTGTAAATAATGCTGCAATAAACATGGGGGTTGCATGTATCTTTTCAAGTTAGTGTTTCATTTTCTTTGGATAAATACCCAAGTGGAATTGTTGGATCATATGATAGTTTTATTTTTAATTTCTTGAGGAATCTGCATACTGTTTTCTTGAGGAATCTGCATACGGGCTACACCAATTTACATTCCCATCAACAGTGCACAAGGGTTCCCTTTTCTCCACATCCTTGCCAGTACTCGTTATATTTTTTTCTCTTCTTTTTATAATGACTATTATAACAGTTGCGAGGTGCTATCACATTGTGGCTTTGATTTGCATGTGCCTGATTATTAGTGATGTTGAGCATCTTTAACATTAAAGATGTTGGCCATCTGTATGTCTTTGGAAAAGTCTTCAGATCATCTCTCCATCTTTTAATAAGATTGATGGCTTTTTTGCTAGAGTTGTATGACTTCATATATTTTGGATATTAGTCCCCAATCAGACTTATGATTTGCAAAAATGCCTCCCATTTTATAAGCTGTGTTTTCAGTTTATTGATGGTTGCCTTTGCTATGTGTAAGCTTTTTGGTTTGATGTAGTTCCACTTGTTTATTTTTGTTTTTGTTGTCTTGCTTTTGATGTAAAATTCAAAAAAATCATTGCCAAGATAGTTGTTAAGGAACTTACTGCTTGTTTTCTTCTAGGAGTTTTATGGTTTCAGGTCTTACATCGAAGTCTGTAATCCACTTTGAGTTAATTTTTGTGTATGTGTAAGATTGTGGTCCAGTTTCATTCTTTTGCATATGGCTGTTCAGTTTTCCCAAAACGATTTACTGAAGAGATGGTCGTTTCCCCACTGTATATTCTTGATTCCTTTGTCATAAATTAATCGGCCATTATTTCTGTGCTGTCTATTCTGTTCCATCTATGTGTCTGTTTTTATGCTGATGCTATAGTGTTTTAATTACTATAGCTTTGTAATATAGTTTGAAATCAGGAAGTGTGATGCCTCCAGCTTTATTCTTATTTCACAAGTATGCTTTGGCTACTTGGGGTCTTCTGTGATTCCATACAAATTTTAGGATTGTTTGTTGTATTTTTGTGAAAAATGACATTGGGATTTTGATGGGAATTGCACTGAATCTGTAGATTGCTTCAGGTTGTATGGACATTTGAATGATATTAATTCTTCCAATCCATAAGCATAGAATAATCTTGCACTTATTTGTGTCTTCTTTGATTTCTTTCATCACTGTCTTATAGTTTTCAGTGTACAGATCTTTCACTTTCTGGGTTAAATTTATTCCTAGGTATTCTGTTTGATATCATTATAAATGGAATTATTTTCCTAATTTCTCTTTCTGATAGTTCATTATAGTGTATGGAAACACAACAGATTTTTGTTTGTTGATTTTATACCTTGCAACTTTACTGAATTAATTTATTAGTTCTAACAGTTTTTTTGATGGAGTCTTTAGGGTCTTCTTTATATAATATGTCATCTGCAAATAGTGACAGTTGAACTTCCTTTTCAATTTGGATATCTTTTGTTTTTTTTCTTGTCTAATTGCTCTAATTCTAAGACAATTAGAATTTTATTCTAACACTGTGTTGAATAAAAATGGCAAGGGGGACATTCTTGATTTGCTTCTGATCTCAGAGAGTTCAGCTTTTCACTATTGCACTATGTTAGGTGTGGGCTTGTCATATATGGCCTTTATTATTTCAAGGTATGTTCTCTCTATACTCACTTTGTTGAGAGTTTTTATCATAAATGGATGTTGAATTTTATCAAATGCTTTTTCTGCATCTATTGAGATGGTCATATGATTTTTATTGTTCATTTAGTGTGGTGTATCACACTGATTGAAGATGTTAAATCATCCTTACACCCACTTAATCAATCTCACTTGATCATGGTGTACAATTCTTTCAATTTATTGTTTAATTCAGTTTGCTAATATTTTGTTGAGGATATTTGCATCTATGTTCATCAGGGATATTGGCCAATAATTTTCTTGTGATGTCCTTGTCTGGCTTTGTTATCAGGATAATACTGGCCTTGTAAAATGAGTTTGGAAATGTTCCTGCTCTTCTATTTTTTGGAAGAGTTTGAGAAGAGATAATATTAATTCTTTTCTTGGTAGAATTTACCAGTGAAGCCATCTGGTCCTGGACGTTTGTTTGTTGGGAGGATTTTGATTATTGATTCATTCTCCTTACTGATCCATTCAGGTTTTCTATTTTTTCATGATTCAATTTTGTTTTTTTAAATTTTTTTAAAGCTGAGCCATCCTGCCACCTGTTGGCAGCTCAATGGCAGCTCAGCTCGGGCTGGCATCGAACTGCTGTGCTCAGAGCTCAGCTCGCACTCTTGAGTAAGCTCTTAACCAACTGAGCCACTCGGCCAGCCCTTCATGATTCAATTTTTTTTTTTTTAAGGGCAGTGTCACTGGCCCTCATATGTGGGATCCGAACCCAGACTGCTGGCGTGCCAAGCCAGCTCTTAATCACCATGCCACTTGGCCGGCCCAATGATTCAATTTTTTTTTTTTTTTTTTTTTTTTTAGAGGGCAGTGTCACTGGCCCTCATATGTGGGACCCGAACCGGGCCGCTGGATTCCCAAGCCAGTGCTTAACCACCATGCCACTCAGCCGGCCCTAATGATTCAATTTTGATAGGTTGTATATTCCTAGGAATTTATTTCTGTTCAGTTGTCCAATTTGTGGGTATATAATTGTTCATAGTAGTCTCTTAATGATCCTTTGTATTTCTGTTAATGTTTGCTTTATATATTTAGCTGCTTCTATGTTGGGTACATAAATATTTAATAAATGTTATATCCTCGTGTTGGAATTGACATTTTATCATTATGTAATACCCTTCTTTATCTCTTATTATAGTCTTTGCCCCAACCTTCTTTTGGTTCCATTTGCATGGAATATCTTTTTTCATCCCTTTACTTTCATTCTCTGTATGTCCTTCATTGAGGTGAATCTCTTGTAGGCAGCATATATGAAGTGTGATCAAACAATATACTGAATGTTTAAATTAAAAAAAAATTATTACAGTAAAAGATACATTGCCATTACTCCCCCTCAAAATATTCCCCCTCATTTCAATCACACTTATCCCATTGTTCTTGCCACTTCTGGAAGTCCTTTGTCATGAGTATCTTTTCTTCATCCTCCATCATGACTCTGTGTCACACATCATTTCTGGTACAGCAATTTCTGTCAAAAACATTACAGTGTGTCCATTTATTCACCAGGTGAATGGCACTGTGTGACTTCTGGCTCTTCCCAAAGTCAAAATGACCATGAAAGGAAAACATTTTTCATCCACTGAAGACATCAAGGCAGCCACAACAGCACATCTAAAGACAAGAAAGAGGACTCCCAGAACTACTTCAGAAAGTGGCAAGAACGATGGGATAAGGGTGTTCAAAGTGAGGGGCAATATTCTAAGGAGGATTACTGGCAATGTGTCTTTTACTGTAATAAATTTTTAAAAAATTTAAACATTCACCATAGTTTTTGATCACACCCTGTAGATGGTCTTGTATTTTTATCCATTCAGCCACTCTATGTCTTTTGATTGGAGAATTCAGTCCATTTACATTTAAAGTAATTATTGATAAGTATGTACTTATTGCCATTTGTTAACTGTTTTCTGGTGTTCTGTAGTTTCTCTATTCCTGTCTTCTTCTCTTGCTCTCTTCCTTTGTGATTTGATGATTTTTCTTTAGTGGTATGCTTAGATTCCTTTCTCTTTATTTTCTGTGTATCTACTATAGGTGTTTGTTTGTGGTTTCCATGAAGCTTACATATAGCAACTTACAGTGTATTTTAAGTTATTAACAATTTAAGTTTGATTACATTCTAAAACTCTACATTTTTACTCTCCCCTGCTGCTTTTTATGTTTTTGATGTCACAATTTACATTTTTTCTTTTGTGGATCTATTAACAAATTACTGTAGTTAGTTATTTTCACTATTTTTAACTTTCAACCTTCATACTAGCTTTATAAGTGATTAATCCACCATCTTTACAACATGAGATTATTCTGAATTTTGCTACATATACCTTACCCAGTGAAATTTACACTTTCATATATTTTCCTATTACTAATTAATTAGCACCCTTTCTTTTCAGCTTAAAAAGAAGTCCCTTTAAATTTTCTTGTAAGGCTGGTCTAGTGATGATGAACTCCTTTAGCTTTTGCTTGCCTGGAAAATTTTTTAATCTCTTTTTCAATTCTGGACAACTTTGCGAGGAAGTTTCTTTTCTTTCATCACTTTGAATATATCATGCCAATCTCTTCTGGCCTGCCAACTCTCTGCTGAAAAAAAATCTGCTTATAGTTTCATGGGGTTCCCTTGTACATAACAAATTGTTTTTCTCTAGCTGCTTTTAATAGTCTCTCCTTGTCTTTAACTTTTGACATTGTAATTATAATGTGTCTTGGTGTGGTTCTCTTTAGGTTCTTCTTATTTGGAACTCTCTGGGTTTCCTCAATTTGGATGTCTGTTTCCTTCCCCAGGTTATGGAAATTTTCTGCCATTATTTCTTCAAATAAGTTCGTATTTTTTATCTCTCACTTTTCCTTCTGGGACCCTTATAATGCAAATGTTGGTTCATGCATTATAAGTCCTTTAAGCTATCGTCACTTTTTTTAAATTCTTTTTTTCTTTTTGCTGATTGATTAGGTAAGTTCCACTGCCCTTTGATTTACTGATCCTTTCCTCTGCAATGTTTAATATTTACTATACTGTTGAACCCCACTAGTATATTTTTCAGTGCAGTTACTGTATTCTTCAGCTCTGCAACTTCTATTTGGTACTTCCTTATATTTTCTGCTTCTTTGTTGAAATTCTCACTGTGTTCACCCATTCTTCTCCCAAGTTCAGTGAGCATCTTTATGACTGTTATTTTGAACTCTTTATCAGGTAAATTACTTATCTCCATTTCATTAAGGACTTTTTGAGGTGTTTATCTTTTATTTTGTTTGAAACACATTTTTCTTATTTCATTTTCCTTGATTCTCTGCATTGTTTTCTATGCATTAGATAAAAGAGCCACCTCTCCCAGTCTTGAGGGGGTAGGCCTGTGTAGGAGATGAACGTTATCATTTAATCCTGCCCTAGCTCTTAGCTGTCTCTCAAACCTTTGTGATTGTCCAAGCAGCCTAATTTATATTTAGTGGCTCTATAGTTAAGGGTGTTAAGACTTGTCAGTGTCCCAAAGGGGAGGATCTCAGTCAGCACCTTAAATTTAGGCTGAGTGGAAGTCATATCCTCAGGCAGCAGCTTTTAAAATATGCAAATATGTACAGTCCTGTGTGACCACAAGTATATGTCTCACTGGCCACTAGAGCTGGGTAATCTAGAAGTGTCTCCCAAGCAGCTGTTGTAAAGATCAGGGCACCAGATGAGTGTACAAGCCCCTTTCTTGGAGATACCAATGACCTGTAGTGAGGCAGAGGAAGAGGGCAAATATAATTTCCACTGGCTTCAGGAGTTCCCTAGATATGTGCCAAACCTGAAGCTTGCTCCTCTTGTTGAAGCTCTAGGACAATCAAATAGGTGTCTTTCACATTAAGACTGGGGGTGTGTTTCAGTCTGCTGTGTGCACTGTGTCCTGGGGTGGTAGCCGGCCAAGAACTGTCTCACCATTTGTTACAGTCCCATGGGACTCAGGAATGCAAGCCCTGCTGGCCACTAGAGCCAGGTGCTCAAGGGGTATCCCCTAGGTAGTAGATGCAAAAAACCAGGGCACCAGATATGTGTAAAAGCTCCACTCCAAAAGATACTGGTGCTCTGCAGCGTGGCAGAGGGAGAATGCAAAGATAGTGCCCACCCTCTGAAGTTCCCCGCCAACTTTTTTTTTTTTTTTTTTTTTTTTTTTAAGTTTTTATTGGGGAATTGGTGGAGGGGAACAGCGTTGGGGAATCGGGGAAGGGGAACAGACAAGTTGCTGTCTTTTTGTTCTTCAGTTTAGTTGCGGAGGATGTTGCTTCACTGTTGGTATCGTCATTGCGCTCTTCCCGGATGAGGCAGATCGGTCGCTGGCCTCTGGATGTCGCTCACCGCGGCTATTGGCAGCTCACGCTTGGCTGCCAGCTGCTCACGCTGGCTGCGGGCCACTCACTGTAGCCTATGGCAGCCCACTGCAGCAGGGGCTGCAGCCCACACCATCACCGGGGCTCGCACAGCCCAGCTCCAGGTGGAGCTGTTGTTAGCTGTAGAGGGCAGTGTCACTGGCCCTCATGTGGGATCCGAACCGGGGCCGCTGGCATCCCAAAACCAGCGCTTAACCAATGCGCCACTCGGCCGGCCCCCCCACCAACTTTTTAAATAAAACCTTTATAAGTTATTCACATATCACATAATTAATCCATTTAAAGTATACAATTCATTGGTTTTTATAATATTCACAAAGTATACAATTAAAGTATACAATTCATTGGTTTTTATAATATTCACAACTTAGAACTATTTAATCATGGCTTAGAACACTTTCATCACCCCCAAAAGTAATACCATACCTATTAGCATTCACTCCCCATTTCTTCCTTCTCCCACCACAAACTTTTAAATCTAGTTTTGATTAAAAAAAACTAAGATGCCACATTTCAAAAAGGGCCATGTATTAAATGAAGCTTCAGATAAGTATATTTTGAAATGAAAAAAATTTCCAAAACCTCTTTGGCTTATTACCTTTATAAGGGTCATAGACTACATCCCTCCATTATTTAGCATAGCATCTGGCCCATAGTAAATGGTCAATAAATACATGTGGAATTAAATGCTTGGCAATTGTCTGTGTATGGAACTCAATGAAAAGATACAACATTGGCGCCATATATTAAAGAACAATTGACTGACAATATTATAAGGTAATGACCTAGGTCAGTTAGTTTAACATTTGTTGAGTACTTCATATACATTAGGCACAATTATTATTATGTCCTCACAACAAGCCCATTAGGAGGGGTTCCCCCGAGGTTAATAATCTGCCCAGCTAGTAAGTGGCAGAACCAGGACTGAAGCCCAATTACAGAGCCTGCACTCAGAGCCCTCTTACCCTTTAATAGGATACAAGCTCTGCAGCTCCCTCTTAAATCCTCTCTACTGCTTACCTGTTTCCCTGTCTTTTTCACATATGAAGTTATTGATGTCTTCACACTGGAAATCGTTCCACTGCCCAGCATAAATCAGCCCAGCACAGTCTTCTCCTGGCCCATGGCCATAGCCCCAGTTATCTGGCTGTCCAGCTTTCCAATTTCTTATAACAAAACAGAAATTGACTGTTACTTTCAAAGTCATGCGGAAGTCTTCTTTACCCAAGAGCAGCAGAGAAATATAAAAAACAAAACTGAAGCATGTCATTTGTCTTGAAATGAGAATGCACTGTTTAAAAATCCATGCATACTCTGATTCAGAATAAGAATCAGCTGTTTTGCAGAGTACAGCCATACCTTGTTTTATTGCATGTTGCTTTATATGCTTCATAGATGTGTTTTTACAAATTGAAGGCAAGACCCGCTACCAGCAAAAAGATTATGATTCACTTTATTCGGGAACCGAGCTATGACTGTAGTGTATATTGCAGACTCTTCCTATAGGCTTATCTTTGTCACGAAATCAACTCATTGAGCACTTCATCACAGTGCTTAGAGAGTAAATCCTTCTTTAACAGTTAGATGAATGAAAATTTTCTAGTGTGTGCTGTAATGATTACTTCTGGGCACATGTATAAATATTTGTGTGAATATATATGCACTCTGAGGACATGACACATGTGCACGCACGCACACACACACACACACACACACACAGACACACACACACTCTTGTGAGAACCCAGAGGGATCCTTGTACATTTTGATACCTTGCTCCTCTAACAAGTCAAAGAGTCAGGCGGAGAAAGTAAGGACCCTTGATATACAGTTACAAGAACCTACAATTACAAACACCTGGTTTTGGTTGTCTGGCTAAATTGTAAATGTTCAAATGCTTTAGAAATAAATAGTAATTTAATCTTCCTGAAAATGACTCATACATTTCATTGCCTTTTTTGGAAGAGGGATTTTTAAAAATAAGTTTTCTTTAGGATGAGTTCACTTGGGGCTGGTTAACTTGGATGCCACTGCTCAAATCACCACTTTGCCAGGGTTCGTTGTTCTTTATTCTATTTCCATGCAGTAAATTACATGTGTTTCCAAGACTTGAAACTGGAAAGCTGAATTTTCTCTAAGAAGCAGGTCTTCCACAGAAACCTGTGGTTACCGCTGAGAGAACAAGCTTGCCTCATGTGGAGGGCCCGAAAGAACATACACAGCAGGATGTGCTTCCCATAAACTATGACTCATTACTCCATCAGCCATGGGGTGTCCTAGGGCCACCTAAGGATAGAGCTCATATTGCCCTACATGTTTTGACAATAAAACCAGCAAAATCAGAGGGCAGTGGGAAAGGATAGTTGAAATTTACAGTTAAAGGGTGGGACAATAAAGTAGGATGGACAGCCCCACACCAAATGTATACTTTGGGATTTTTAAAAAATGAAAAGTGACTTCATGTAAATAAATCTAGTGATGAAAAGATAATTCAGACAAAACTGCCAACTGGAGAGTAAAAATGGGATGATACTTAGGAGGGAGAGTTAGAAAGTCATTCACTCACACTTTCACTCAACAGATAGCCACAGAGCATGTACTCTGGGCCAGGGATAATTCTAGGTGATGGCAACACAGCAGGGTGGAGAATAGGCAGAGACCCAGCCCTCTATAGAATTTACATAATAGGCAAGAAACAAATGGATTAAAAATCTTGACTGCCACAGTGATGCCCGAGAGAGATGAAGTTGGAAGGAAAAATAGTTTACTTTCACCTGGATGCTTTTTTGTGTATTTCTGTCCTCTCTGAAGAACCTCTCTGGAAATGTCAACGATGCCTGAACAGTTTGCTCTTATTAATGTACATTTGTTGAATTTCTGTCAGTAATGTGAGGGGACTTGATTCCAATGTTGTTTACTGAATCTGAGATCTGTGATTCCTGAATGTATAATGATGGGACATTTGATAGTCTTTATCTTTCTGTTAATTGGAGAATTGTATAAATATGATTTCTGATAAAAGACCTGCTTAATATTTCCCCCTTGCATTTCCTTGTCATTTTAAGTAGATAAAAGGGATTTACAGAATAGACATAAAGATAACTGATTGATAAGGAGATAATCTTTTCACCATTCCCCATTTGCTTTTTCAGGTCATTGGAATTCTTTATATACAGAGCTCAAAGTTTTCTTTAGGACTAAAAGTAGAATGCAGTTCTGTGGAGCTGAGTAGAGTGACTGAGGTGGGACTAGTGTGGATGCGTGGTGAAGCCAGGCTGCAGGGGCAGTTTGTCTTATAGAGTGAACACCCAGAGTCTCAAAGCATCTCTTTGGATAAGCAAAAACCTTATGAAATTATTTGTGGCAAGCCCTTTCAGTCTACATGTTTGTAACAGAACAAACATGTCAGATAAACAGAACATACATATTTTGGAGAAAAAAATCCAGCTTAAATAGCACAACCTCATTCATGGATAGATTCTGGGAAAAGAATGGCAGAGGCCTAGGCTGAATATCCCTGAATCCCATATTATAATACACACATCACAGAAGTGGTTGAGTTATATAAGTACACCAGGGACTTTAGAAGCACTTGGATTCACTGTTCTAGTGAATCACACAAGCATATCAGCTACTGGGTGTGACCCCCCACACACATCCCCAGATTCTGGGCTGACCCTAAGGAAGGCAGAACACAAACTCTCAATGTTGGGAATCACCCCTTCCAACCTCACAACTTAGTAGTTTCTCATTGACAACAAGATTGACTGCATGGCCAAGAAATTTCTGCTGGTAAAAGCCTGGCTTCAAAACAGGAAAATCTTATTAGTGAGAAGTTTCTTTGCTGTAGAATTTTCTCCCACTGTAAGGGTCTGTACAGTGGAAGATTTCTCTCTAGTGGCCTCTGATAGAAACATGAAGCATGGGCCAGAGTGAGTTGTTACTGAATTAGATGATACTGAGGGTTCCCTTGTGGTTCCCACCACTCTATGGCTGTCTATTCTAAATCCACATGTAATATTATCTGGAGCAGCCTATGTGGACAGAAAGGAAACCCATGTTTTTTACCGTTGAGATTGAAAGCTGTTACTCATAACGTAACAGCATACTCCCAACAAGTGATATCCTGTGCAGGGAACCAAGGAATGGGCAGGAAGAATAAAGGATATCCAACTGTGTTTTGGGAAACCCTAAAGAACAATATCACATCTCTGGTGATCTCAGGTGGGCAACTGCAAGAGGAGTGGGCAGTGACCCAGCAATTCCACTCCTAGGTATTTATCCTGAAAAACCCAAGACACTAATTCGAAAAAATATATGCACCCCTATGTTCATTACAGCGCTATTTACAATAGCCAAGACTTGGAAACAATTGAAATGCCCATTGGTAGATGACTGGATTAAGAAACTGTGGTACATTTACACAATGGAGTATTACGCAGTTATAAAGAAGAAAGAAATTGTATCATTTGCAACGATATGAATGGACCTAGAGAACATTATGTTAAGTTAAATAAGTCAGTCAGAGAAAGACAAATACCATCTGATCTCACTTAAATGTGGAATCTAAAGAACTGAATGAACGAGCAATGTAAACAGAAATAGTCTTAGAGACACCAAGGAAACACTGATGAGGGCTAGATGGGATGGGGATGGGCATGAGGGAGAAGGGGAAGGGACGAGGCAACATAAACTGGTAATACAATACTACCGCAGAGATAGAAAAAAGACAGTATAGGGAATATAATCAATAATGTTGTAAATATGTTTTTTTTTTTTTTGAGGGCAGTATCACTGGCCCTCATATGTGGGACCGAACCGGGGCCGCTGGCTTCCCAGGCCAGCGCTTAACCACCGCGCCACTCGGCCGGCCCGTAAATATTTTTTTAGGGGACCAGATGGACTCATGTCTTGTCAGGGAGACCACTTCATCGACGGTGTAGTGGCCTGACTACTGCACTGTACATCTGAAGCTGTCGCTGATTAATATTAGATGTTGCCTATAATTTAACACATATATAGTGTGGGGATGTATGGAATTGTAATAAATATGTATGATATCTGGGGTTGGGGAACAGAGGGGGGGGTGAAGTCACTTTGTAAGGAGTGAAAAAGATAACTATTGCATAGTTTTGTACATCTGTAACTATTAATAATAATAATAATAATAATAAAGAGGCTATGTTACAGTTCTGCTCTGAGGCAGTGGGCAGTTTACACATCCCACTGGTGTCCCTCATGCTAACAGACAGCATCCGTTAACAGTGACAGCCTCTGCCAAATGCTGTACTTACATTTATTCCCTCAAAAAGAGACAGATTAGCTTTGACATGCTCCTGGATTCACTGATCCTCTCTGGTTTGTTTTCTGTTTCATTGCTTTCCAGTCCTTATTGTTTCCTTTCTTCTTTGGGAATAATTTGTTCTTTATTTAGAAAGTATCTTAGAGCATTGATTTTCAGCTTAAAACTTTTACTAATATAAGCATTTTAAAGCTATGAATGCCCTTCTAAACACTGTTTTAGCTGCCTCCCCCCAAAATTGATATGTAGTGTTTTCATTTTCTTTGAAACATTTGAAAATTTCTTTTGTGATGCCTTATTTAGAAATGTGTCCTTTAATTTCCAAAAATTTGTAGACTTTACAGCTATATTTTTGTTATTGGTTTCTAATTTAATTTTGTTTTTGTCAGAGAACATACTCTGTTTAATTCCATTGCTTTTAAATTTATTGAGACTTATTTGATGGCCCAGCATATAGTTTATCTTGGTGAACATATTGGATGCACTTGAAAAGCATGTGTCTTTGCAGTTGTTGGGTGAAATGTTCCATAATATGCACAAAGTCAAGTCAGTTGATAGTGTCTACTATACCCCTTCTTGTTTTCCTTTCCTTTTCTTTTTTTTTCCTTCAAAGATTTTATTGGGATATTGGGGGAAGGGAACAGCATTGGGTAATTCGGGAAGAGGAACAGCCAAGTTGCTATCCTTTTGTTCTTCAGTCTAGTTGTGGAGGACACAGCTTCACTGGCCCATGTTGGAATTATGATCATTGTGCTCTTCCAGGCTGAGGCAATTGGTTGCTGGCCATTGGACGGAGGCTCACAGAGGCTCATGGAAGCTCTCGCCAGCTGTCAGCTGCTCACGCTGGCTGCCGGCCACTCACGGTAGCTCATGGCAGCCCACTGCAGCCTATGCTGCTGGTGAGGCCACTCACAGCAGCCCAGCTCTGGAGGTTGAGATGTTGTTCACAATCTTAGCTGTAGAGGGTGCAGCTTACTGGTGCATGTGGTAATCGAACCGGCAGCCTACTGTTCAGAGCTTGTGCTCCTACCAACTGAGCCACTTGGCTAACCCACCTTCTTGTTTTTCTACTTGTTCTACCCGATACTGAGAGGAGAATGTTGAAATCTCCTTTGAAGCTCTGCTCTTTGCTGTGTCCACATTTAGGGTTGGTATGTATGTCTTCTTGATGTGATATGGGCCTGGAAGTCAGACTTTTTTTTATTTTTACGGTTTTTTTTTTTGAGGGCAGTGTCACAGGCCCTCGTGTGGAACCGAACCGGGGCCGCTGGCTTCCCAGGCCAGCGCTTAACCACCGCGCCACTCGGCCGGCCCTGGAAGTCAGACTTTTTTACATGAGGAGAATAAGAATATCTCTCACTCATATTGCTGCCCACACACTCTGGGAAAGATCCTCCAGACCAGCACAGAGGCTGACTCACAGTGGATAACTGAATGTTATCACAGGCTTCGGGGCCAGTGGATCCCACTTTCCAGTCAGGGGGCTGGTCTTGGCCAGCAATGCAGTTTTCATAGGTCTGTGGTGAAATGAGAAAAATAAGGACAATGTGTTTGTGTGTGTGTGTGTGTGTGCATGTGTGTGGGTATGATGGCCAACTGTCTTTTCTTGAAAAGGATTGTAGGTTTTATTTTTGTTTTCTTAGTACTGAGATTTGTTGATAGGTGATTTTTGAAACCCATGTCTTTAGTTGGCAAATAACATCTTGCAATGTATATCGGCTCTCTAGTCCTTTTTTTGGAATTGTATTGGTATGTGGACCCAATTCATCTGGGACTCTGTTCTGAGACATCGCAGATTGTTTCTCATGCCATCCTTTTCGTCAGTAGCTGATCCTAAGATTCAGTGAATCAGGTCATATGTTTTAAGGGAAATAAACCTCAATTCAGGTCTGTGTGTGCCTTAAGCCTTTCATATCCATTCCATGTTACTGTTGCTTTCTCTCTGTTTATACCAGAGCTGTCTTTCTCAGCCAGATCTCAGCATAAAAAATAGGGAGGTCGCAAGAGGAAGAAGAGAGAGCCTTTTATCCTTTGCCTGTTTCCTCTTTAACAGTAACCACAAAACCCTGAACAATTTCAAAAGGGCTTGTGAGTGTGAGTGTGTGTCTGCGTGGTTTAAAAAAGGATAAGAGGAAATCTGTGGCAGTGGAAAGGGAATCAGGTAAGCCAGTGCTTGGTGGCCACAGAAGCAAAGAGGAAGGAGGGTGAAGGTGAGTCTGAATAGATGGAGAAGTATTTGGGGAGACTTACACTGGTGGGAAAACCCTGAGAGCCCGACACCCAGTCTCCATCATAGCCCATGGCAGAGAATGTACTTCTAGTCTTCTTCACAAACCTGTTGTGAGATCTGAGAGATATGCTGTGTTTGGCATCTCAATCAGGATACTGTATAATATATAAATGCTAAGTAATTTATCCTACAATTACTGACTAGAATGAAAATAATTAAGATTATGACAATAACAGTGTTAATACCGATTCTAGCAGGTGACATTTCTTGAACACTTCCTATGGGCCAGGCACTGTACTAAATGCCATACACACACACAAACACACACACATGGGGCCAAAAAAACATACAAATTTTTTCTTTTTTTTTTTTTTTTGAGGGCAGTGTCACTGGCCCTCACATGTGGGACCGAACCGGGGCTGCTGGCTTCCCAAGCAAACGCTTAACCACCGCACCACTCGGCCGGCCCAAAAACATACAAATTTTGAGAAAGGAAAAAACTATTAAAATTATAATCCTCAATATATACCAATAACAAAAGATGAGAAGTCTCATTTGGCTTCTGTAATTAGAAGAGATGCTCAAAGTGGCTACTATCAGCATCCAGACACTTCTGATTATGACGAACTACTGCTTCAGCAACATTGACCATCTCTTAAAATGTCTATACAAGGGCCAGCCGAGTGGCTCAGTTGGTTAAGAGCTCGCTCAAGAGTGAGAGCTGAGCTCTGAGCAACAGCTGATCGAGGCCAGCCTGAGCTGAATTGCTGTTGAGCTGCCAACAGGTGACAGGATGGCTCAGCTAAAAAAAAAATAAAAATGTCTATACATTTTTTTTGGCAACCCCAGTGTGTGTGTGTGTGTGTGTGTGTGTGTGTGTGTGTGTGTGTGTGTGTAATCTCATTTAACATTCACAATACTGACATAGGTCGTTTTGTAATATTGTTTTAGATGAGAATGTGGAGCTTTTACATGGTTGAATAACTTGCACAAGGTCATGCAGCTGTGGAGTGCTGGGTTCAGGCCTGGAACCCAGACCATCGACTCCTGAGCATGTGCTCTCTCCTCTCGCCTCACTGGTTCTCTTTCTAGTTTGTGCAGTGTTTATTATTCTGTGTCAAGTTATATTAATTTTCAATTATTGAGGCCTCAAATATGTCTGCCTAATTTATTCTTGCTTTTAAAATTGGATCCTGGGGTTTTTGCATGTATATGTATTCCTTTGGGTGGAGGAGAAGCACAGTGTATGGTGTTGTTGGAGTGCGGAAGCCAAAGCTCGCAGGAAGCTCCAGCATGGCTGTTGCTGGAGACAAGAGTCCCTGGAAGGTGTCTGGTGATGTAATCCTTCTCAGGTCCCAGTTATCAATGCTGGTGCTCTCCCTTCCAAATCATATAATTCTTGCTGCATCCCAGGGAAGAGGAGAAAAGTCCCACCTTGGGAGAGCTGGCATAGATAGTAATGCTTTTCCTCAATCCATTCCATATGGGCTAGTCCATTTCTTTTCTTGGAGGAAGGCTTACGATTCAATTTCTTAGTGAGTCTAACCCAGACCTTTTTTTGCATTTATGGCTGTGAGAAAAGCAGAGAAGACTGAATTTTTTTTTAGCTCCCCCACTGACTCCCTTAAAAAAAAAGATTTTGGCACTCTTGACTGTCAAAGTCACAGATTTATCTTTTCCTTTAATCATCTCTGCCTCCTAACCCTATGGCCAGCCCTCCACTGCTCCAACTGTAGATGCCAACTCTCACAACTGTCTTGTGTCTCCTGAAGTACACCTCTGCCATGATGGGCTCTCTCCTCTGGCTGACAAATTCCCCAGGGCTGGGGTAGGGTATCGCTTTGTCTCCCCAAGGACAGGTGCAGAGGGAACAGACAGGACATCTGTCAGGCCAGCAGGCAGATGTCCATTTGCCCTGGGGCCATTCTGAAGCTCAGCTTCAGCACACCTAAAATCTTCAAATGTTCCGCCTCAACTTTTGGTCACTCTTTTAAAGAAATGACCTTATTCTGGTCCATCTATATCCTCTAATCATGCTTTTCACATGGAGGATTTAAAAGTACACAGAAGACAATTTGTCAACCCATGTACCTGTATACTTGCACACAGAAACATTTTAAAAATTCTATCTGGCCGCTCTACCAACTCTGATCCACTCCCGCTCCTTGACTGCTCCAGGTCCGGCCTCAATGCTGTGACACCGTCTGAGACTTGCTTTCTCCTCTCCTGGTGCCATGGATGCTGTGGTCTCCATGATCCGGACATGCTCAGACACGCTCCTGAAGCTGAGACGCCCTCACACGTACTTGCACCTCCACAGGGCCGGTCTTCTTTGTCTCCAGCAAAGGGAAGGACTCAGAGGTGGGTTTTTATAAATTCTGCTCCATTTGTTACAGTTGGTTCCATATTTTCACATCCATTAGAGGCAAAGTAGAAGTAAGAAAAAGTGAAATTTCAATTGACACAGGTTAGTCATCTTTAGAGCCTTGGTAGGACTAGGGATGGTGGACACCTGGGACCTGGAGCAGGAGGTGGCTCAGGGGGACCTCTGTGCCCTTAGGAGCTCTGAGAAGGGACTGTCACATGCTTCCATTCCATTTCTTGTTGCTGCCTTTAGAGAACTCAGGTCACATTGGACCACATAAGGGAATCTTCAGACCTTTAGGAGATGGTTATCTCACAAGTGTTGGTGGTACACTTGAACTTCGTGTGTGTAGGAGAGTCATAAACTGGTAGTTCATAATCATGCTCTGGCCAGAAGACCAACTGGGTTAGGGTCATGGATGTGTTATCCTTCAGGGAGTTCCCTGGTCCTTGTCGGAAACATAGGTGGGGTGAAATCTGAACGTGCCTGAGGTTGTCTGGGCTTCCTTCTCCTTCAGAGTAGCATTTAAAGAGAACGTTGCGGCCACAAGTACCATACTGTGTGGTTTTATGAGTCTGATGTTTTTTGTTTGTTTGTTTTTTTCACAGAAATGAAAAGAATAACTCCATGGAAAGAAAAACCCTACTTTACAGCATATAGAGTCCCAACTACAATTTCCCTGCATAGAAACAGACAACTGGTACCAGGAACCTCAGTGTGAGAAGTATCTAGGTCATAAGGTCATTAATGAAGAAATTGTAGGGAGTCAGGCAAGGGGTAAAAAACAGAACAGCAAGAATATGACCAACCATCTGGAAGTTTCTGAGTACTCACTTATACTCTGGAAACGTCCCATCTAGCCACTTCCATTCGCTTTCATGCTCCAAGTCTGTGAGGCCAATCCAATGGCTATCTCTCCCTACCATCTGCTTTTTTATCCATTGCTGAAAAATAAACCAGAAAAGGTGCGTTAGTATTTCTTGGAACAGATGTCTGGGGGGGATTTCCCCCCAACATTTAGAATAACAGGACAAAGAGGATGTTTGTCAAAACACGTACACTGTTTTTGCTGTCCTTTTTTATTACACTTGTTTCGTTTTGCACTGTTTTGATTGAGGGCTTGGACATTTTTTTCTCTTACAAACTTGCAAGTGATATTTCAGTGATGCTCTTCCTCCTCCAAATCACCCAAACCACTTAATGAATTCCACCAGGCTCCATCCTCTGCTACACCCGTCCCTCCTATGTTCTAATAATAATGACAGCCATGGCATTATTGAGCTCCTCCTCTGAGCCAGGCACCGTGTCCAGTGTGTCACAACATTTGTAACAACATTTGTAAGCCTTACAACATTTGTAACAAAGATAGCAAGTGGCTGAGCTGGGATTGGGCACAGCTCTGTATATTCTAAGGTCCAGGCACCTGACTGTGTATGCTCATTCCCAGTCAGTCTCCATGGGAAGCATGTTTTCAGGATTGTGTTTGCTGGAGATACTTATGGAAAAGGAAGGAGGCCATAGGAACAGTGAGGCACCAAAGAAAGAGCACTGGCATTGTTGCTTAGAAGGACCTCACTTTCAGTCTCAGCTCTGCATTTTCTTGCCATCCGTGAACAAATCATTTAAACCTTGAGGGACCTCACTTTTCTTATTTGCAAAATGGGTATAATAATACCCATAGGTTGTAGGGTTGTTGTGAGGCTTAAAGAAGAAAATGCCTCATATGGTGCCTGGCAAAAAGTAAGGTCTAGGGAGTGGTCACCATCATTATCACATGTGAGCTCTGTCCCCATGGCCTTCTCTGCTCTTCCTCACTCCGCTGAAGCCACATGTCTGGTCCTTTACACCCCACTCTACCCCTATGGTACTCATGCCGTCTCTCCCCGCAGGTGCCTGGTGCCAACTTGCAGGCTTCTCTTTCCATTACTGCTCTCTCATTAGCCACCAGGAGGAGCCACACATCAGTAGGCCTGATAGAGCAATATCTTCCAGGTGGAAGCAAGAGGACATAATTCCGATGCCAGGAATGCTTCTTGTCACTGGATAAAGCTCAAATCTCCATAATGCAGCCTTCTGTGTTTATATGACCATGAATTCTTGGTATCTTTGACTCCCCAGTAAGCATGCAATTTCCAGATGTAAACTATCCCTAAATTATAGTTTTCCCCAACTCTAAGTATGCTGCAACATACCTGTTCTTCTTTTGTGTTTATGAAAACGAGATGTGAAGACTTATCTTCACAGAAAAGTTTCGCATCCTCAAAAATTTCTTTCTCAACCGAAAAATAGTAGCATTTGTCTGTGAAGTTCTTCCAGTGAGGCAGGCAGCCTAGAAATGCAAAGATTCACAACACTGAATAAAAACAAAACAAAACATGGAAGGCACTGTGCCTTTCTTCAGCCATATTGAAGAGGCCACAGCTATGGCCCTTCCGTCCCTCACAGGCCAGGAGCATCCCCAGCACCCATGCACGGAGCCCATGACTGACATTCACGGATATGCTGGGAGCTGAGACAAGTACAGGGAAGTGGACTGCAGAGCACACAGTAGTTAAAAATACATAATCTGGAAAATATCTGCACTGGGTCTTTGTTCCTCTGCATCTGGAGTAGCCTTTACAATGACAGAAATAACAGAAACAACAACAAAAGGCAGCACAGGCACAGATGTTCAATGTCAGTCTGGAATTATATGGAACCTATAGACAACTAGAAGGGAGAACCCAGAACCAAACCAGGCACACAGAAAGCAAAACTGATCCAAGTTGTACTGAAGGAAATCAAGTGGAATTAGGAGAGAGAAAAATAGGCTTGGTTGCAAACACAATATTTTGGGATTTACCAAAGGTTTAATCATGGAAGGACCAGAATTCACCATGATACCTCCCCCAAAAGAAATAAAATCTGGGGTTCCATAACAGAAAGTTCTACCTGCATGACCTCCCCAGGTGAAGGACATAAAAGTGAGGACAGGATAGGTCAGGGGTGGCCAGCCTTGGACTTTCATGAAGGAAATGTCTGAGAACACATTTGTCCCTGAGGGCCCTACTCAGCTAAATAAACAAGTGCTAGGGAACCTGGTCATGTGTAGAGAGAAACATGTGCCAGAGTGAGTGGCAGGGGCCCTTTACCTGCCCCACAGGATGCCTTCATTGCCAAATATGAAAAGGGAGCTTGGGGCTGCACACTGGGGGCTGGCCCAGCACAAGCACATGCACTGCTCCTGTGCCCTGGTACAAGGAAGGGAGGGCTCAGACTTACCATTGGCCTCAGGTGCGGTGGTTGGCTCGTTCTGTAGGGCCAGGGGCACTGCTACCCCAGATGGGCCTGGGGGTCCGGGGGGGCCCTTAGGGCCCGGCATGCCTGGTACTCCAGGCAAGCCTGGCAGCCCCCGTGGTCCAGGCACCCCAGGCTCCCCCACAGTGCCCTGCAGTCCCTGGAAGCCGGGAGGGCCCTGGGGGCCAGGGAGTCCATCCTTGCCTGGTGGGCCTGGTGGGCCTGAGTCCCCATTGGGTCCTTGAGGACCAGGCTTCCCAGGGGACCCACGGGAGCCTTTCGGGCCCTGTGAGCCTTTGGAGCCTTTGCTGCCACGTTCTCCAGGGGGGCCGACTAGCCCAATTGGGCCCCTCTCACCAGTGGGGCCGGGTGGACCAGGCTCCCCCTTCTCTCCTTTCTGTCCCTTGTTGCCAGTGGGACCAGGGGGTCCCTGCTGTCCTCTGTCACCTTTTGGACCCCTAGGGCCAGGAGGACCTAAAACATAAAAAAAAATATATTTATGGCATAACCATGAAATCCATCGTGAGTGATAATGAAGTATTTATCTTCTTATAAAACCTCCAATTTAAAAAAATTGAGACATACAAAGTATATATACATTAAGGAGTACTTATTGTTTTACCACACTATTGTTGATGGTATTTGTCTTTTTTTTCTTTTTTTGTTTTTTTTGTTTAACAAAATAGGTTTCTTTATGAAGGTCGCCCTTCCCACTCCAAACGTTTAGAATGTTCATGGCACACAACTTGCTACTACCCACTGATGTTTTAGGGAAGGGACAACTTCACATTGACACTGGTGACTCACACCATTAACTTGGGTTCTCTTAGTCACCTGGGACCATTGTCACTAGCAGAAAACTTCAGGTTAGGGTCAAGATTCCCTCCTACTTCTTTTTTTTTTTCCTACTGATTTGACAAATATTTATTAACATGTTATATGACAAGCACTGTGTAAGGTGTTGTGGGATAAAGAGTTGAATTAGACCAAAAAAAAAAAAATGAGGTCATTCCAGTAAAATGGTGGAATAGACAGACACTGTGCCAACTGCCTCCCAGGATCACACCAAAATTACAAATGATTTATACAACATTCAACGTTGGAAGTCCCTTGAACACTAGATGAACAGAACCTCTAAAGAAAGGACTTAAAGAGGAGGCCACGTCGAGTCTGGTAGGTGGGGTGGAAACGAGAGAGGGTGAACCCCGTGAGGGAGGTCCCAGGTGTGGGGAGGCTTCTCTGGTTGGGGGAAAGACCCTCCGGCCGCACACCAAGCTCACCAGCCCAGAGTTACTTTGCCGGGAAGAGGAGTTCCACGATAGCTGGCGGTAGAAATTAGTGAGGATTCTCTTTACTCGGTGAGGCTGACTGTGGCTAGAGGACCAGTGGAGCCGGCGCATGCACTTGCTAGCCAGTGAGCACTCACCTGGTACCCGGCAGAGGAAGTAGCTGTGTGAGCGGGGCCCAGGAGTCTGTGGGGAAGGACTGAACTGAGAGCCTTTGGCGCAGGTGCTGGAGGTTTTGTGACCACTGTTCCCCTAGTGTGGAACTTGTACACGAGTAGTGTACAGGAGGGCGCCATTTTGTCAGGGTTGGGCCCTCCCATAGAGGGTCAGGTCGGGACCACATTGGTTTGGTGGAACTGGCGCAGGCGTACGTGTGTGTGTGCGCATGCTGCTTTGGGTCCCCTCTCTCTGCACTGCCTGTGCTGCGTAGCCAGGGAAATGCCTGGTGGGCGCGCTTAGGCTCCAACAGGCTGCTCTTTGAGACACAGGAGTGCGAGAGCCACCTTGGGTCCCCAAATCTTGCGTGTGCAGAGTTGCCAGACTGGCAATTGGCTGTCGGGCTGCTCTGCCTGATCTGCGAGCAGCTGACTGGGACAGGCTGAAACTGAGAGTTTTCTTGGGAGTTTTGGGCCATGAGCTGTACGGCTGCGTGATCCAGCCGGGGCATTCCTGGCACATTTGTGCGGGCTGGTTGCCGGTGCAGGAGTTCATGCTGCTCTGACTTGGTGGGGGCCACTGACCACACCCCGTGGTGCCACCTAGAGCTGTGTTGCCGGGGGCATCCTGAGCCTCTGGTGCCTGGCCTCCCCCTCCGCAACCACAGTGGGTTTTTTTTTGCAGCAGCAGACAGCCTGCAGCAACCTGTGAGGATTTTTGGTGGTGGGCACGGTTCCAGAGCACACAGCAGCTAACTGTGGGAAGCCCACTGACAGGGAGGCCGGAGAACAGCACGTTATGCCCTACCCCTCAACATAGCTGGTGCTGAGTCGCCCAGAGACTTTATATTGCTGAGCAAGGGGTCTACAGATTAAAGCAGGCAGAGAGCCTTTATTTATTTTTTGATCTTTTTTCTTTTTTTTCTTTTCAGGTTTTTTTGCTTTGTTTTGTTTTTCTTTTTAGAGGGCAGTGTCACTGGCCCTCATATGTGGGATCAAACTGGGGCTGCTGACGTCCCAAGCCAGCTCTTAACCACCACGCCACTTGGCAGGTCCCCCAAGCCGACTGTTATCCAATGATCCACTTGGCCCGCCCATCAGGTTTTTTGTTTTTTTTCACTTTTTTTTCCCTCCTTTTTCCCCCCGCTTTTTTCTTTATTATTCTTTTCTTTTCTTTCTCTTTCATCTTTTCCTTTTCCTTCTTTTATCTGTTTTGTTTTTGTCATTTCTCAGACTTGTTTATCTGGATATTGTTTTGGTCACTGTTTTTCTGTCTTGTTCTCCTGTTTTTGTGTTTGTGTCTCTTTTTTCTTTTTATTTTAAGATTTTACTGGGGAAGGGGAACAGACGAGTTGCTGTCCTCTTGCTCTTCAGTCCAGTTGCGGAGGACGCTGCCCCACTGTTGGTATCGTCATTGCGCTCTTCCAGGATGAGGCAGATCCATCGCCGGCCTCTGGATGATCACTCACCGCAGCTACCTGCAGCTCGCGCTGGCTGCCAGCTGCTCACGCTGGCTGCGAGCAACTCACTGTAGCCTTAGCAGCCCACTGCAGCAGGGGCTGCAACCCACTCCATCATCGGGGCTTGCACAGCCCAGCTTCAGGTGGAGCTGTTGTTAGCTGTAGAGGGCAGCGTCACTGGCCCTCATATGTGGGATCCGAACAGGGGCCGCTGGCATCCCACAAGCAGCTCTCAACCAACGCGCCATTCAGCTGGCCCAAACAAAAACCTTTGTCTCTTTTATATATTTTTGTTCCTCCTGTCTGATCATTGCTTATTGAGTTTCTGTGGGAGTCTATTTGTTTTATGGTGGTGTTGCGTTGCCTTGCTTTGCTTTTGTTTTATGAAGTGGACATGGACATAGCACTGGTCCAGGGACTGAGACTATACTGAATTTGTAGAAACCACTGACCACAGCATTTATGCCCCTGTAACACCACCTTGTCCATCTACAGCTGCATTGCTAGGGGCAATTGGGGTGCCAGGGTGACTGGACCCATCCCATGAAAACTGTGGAAAAGGTTTTTTACAACAGAAGGTGGTCAGCAGAGCCCTAGGGTATCTTTGTGGTGTTCAATGACCACTAACCTGCACCACAGGTTAGGGAACAGCTTTCGTGAATCTGTGAGTGCAAGGTGGAGGCTGGCTGTAGTGCCCTTGGGACGCTATACAAGGGGGTCACAGGCCAAGTATTGGTGTAAGACCTGAATCTGCATTAACATCTTAAAAACAACCAATAATGTCACATAACTCACTTGAACTCCATCCTGCCAAGCCAGTGCCACATCGCACAAGCATCCGCAACACCGGGTCAAACAGGCAGACACACACCCCTAAAGAGCCTCTTTCAATAGGTGGGCCTTACAGGCATCTGACAGGTGGCAACAGGCCTAAGGGGTCCTGGGTCTTTCTTTCTTTCTTCTTCTTCTTCTTTTTTTTTTTTTTTTTGCTGAGCTATCCTGTCTCCTGTTGGCAGCTCAGCAGCTGCTCAGCTCGGGCAGGGAATCCAAACAGCAACCCTGCTTGCTCAGAGCTCACACGCTTGAGTGAGCGCTTAACCAACTGAGCCACTAGGCCGGCCCCTGGGGCTTTTCTTAAACTGCCTTAGAACCAATATAGATTGCAGCCAGCTTCAGTTCACACAGAGACCATCCCCACATGACCCCAGGTCCAGCACTAGCACAGGCAACTGTGTACAGCCTTGAGGCACCTACCAGGTAGCTACAGACCAGTAACAGGCAGGTCTGAAATGGCTCTGAGTGGGATTCCCGCCCAAGAGACACCAAAACCAATACACCCAGAGCCAGTGTTAGACAAAATGAGAGTACTACCTGTTTGAACCTACAAGTGGCACTCTTGAAGGACATTTTCCACAGGCACAAGAGCCCACAGTGGCCAAGCCTCCTCTGAGGAGGTCAGCCTGCACACAGCATCTCATACACTGTGAACAGGACTAATTCTCCCAGCTAACCAGTATGAGGGTCAATCCCACACTCTGACAAGCCCAAAGCAATTAAAGAGCAACTTCAACAGCAACACCTCTGGAACACATGAGACAGGAGAATACAGTGACTGTGCAATCCGAATATAAAGGATACATACTACAAGAGCATCCAGCAATGGCTGAGAGGCATAGGTGATCTATCTAATACATCAAAGCAATACTAGAGGGACAGCCAGAATGAAGAAACAAAGAAACATGTCCCAAGTAAAAGATCAGAAGAAACCTCTAGATATGGAACTAAATAAAACAGATGTATCCAACCTTTCAGAGACAGAGTTTAGAACACTGATGATAAGAATGTTTAAGGAACTTAGGACATAAAGAAGGACAGAGAAATCAGAAAAAAAAACCCCAAGTTAGAACTAAAGAATACATAACTGAAATGAAGAACACACTCGAAAGAATCACCAGTAGATTAGATGAAAGAGAGGATTGGATCAGCGATTTAGAAGATAAAATAGTAGAAATCACCCAGTTAGAACAACAAAAAGAAAAAGGAATAAAAAAAAAAAAAAGAAAATAGTTTAAGAGATGTGTGGGACAACATCCAGAGCAACAACAAACGTATCATAGGAATAGCAGAAGGAGAAGAGACGAAGCAAGGGATCAAGAATGTATTTGAAGAAATAATGACGGAAAAATTCCCTCCCATGGTGAAAGAAATCGACATACAAGCCCAGGAAGTGCAGAGAGTTCCAAACAAGCTGAACCCAAACAAGCCCACACCAAGATACATCATAGTTAAAATGGCAAAGCTTAAAGACAAAGACAGAATCCTAAAAGCAGCAAGAGAAAGACAGCAGGTTACATACAAAGGAACTCCTATAAGAGTAACAGCTGACTTTTCTACAGAAACTCTGCAGGCCACAAGGGAGGGGCAGGAAATATTCAAAGTGATACAAAATAAAGGTCTACAACCGAGATTGCTCTACCCAGAATGGCATCACTTAAAATTCAAGGAGAGATAAAGAGCTTCTCAGAAAAGAATAAGCTTAAGGAGTACAATACCACCAAGCCAGCATTCCAGGAAATGTTAAAAGGGCTTTTTTTAAACAGAAGGGGAAAACTCGCTAACCAAGGAAGACAGGAGATACAAATAACTAAATGGCAATAAATATGTACCCATCAATAATCACTTTAAATGTGAAAGGGCTATATGCTCCAATCAAAAGACACAGTGGCTCAGTGGATAAGAAAACAGGACCCATGTATATGCTGTTCTGAAGAGACTCATTTCAGATCTAAAGACAGACACACACAGGCTGAAATTAAAGGCATGGAATAAGATATTTCAAGCAAATGGAAATGAGATAAAAGCTGGAGTAGCCATACTTACCTCAAACAAAATAGACTTTAAAATGAAGACTACCATAAAAGACAAAGAAGGGCACTACATAATAATAAAGGGATCGATTCAACAAGAGGACATAACCCTAGTAAACATCTATGCACCCAACACAGGAGCTCCTAAATATATAAAACAGATATTGACAGACATAAAGACAGAGGTCAACAGTAACAATATCTTAGTAGGGGACTTCAACACTTGTTGTCACCAATGGACAAATCCTCTGGACAGAAAATCAACACGGACACAGTGGCATTAAATGACACTTTAGACCAGATGGATTTAATCAATATTTTAGAGCATTTCACCCAAAAGCAACAGAATATACATTCTTCTCAAGTGCACATGGAACATTTTCCATGATAGACCACATATTTGGCCAAAAAACAAGTCTCAATAAATTTAAGAAGATTGAAATCACGTGAAGCGTCTTCTCCAACCACAATGCCATGAAACTAGAAATCAATTATAAGAAGAAACCTGGAAAGGAAACAAATACATGGAGGCTGAATAACATGCTACTAACTAGTGAGTGGGTCAAAAATGAGATCAAGGAGGAAATCAGATGATACCTCAAGACAAACGAAAATGAAAACACAACAACCCAAAAGCTCTGGGATGTTGTGAAAGCAGTCCTAAGAGGGAAATTCATAGCAATGCAGGCTTATCTAAAGAAACAAGAACAATCTCAACTCAAAAGTCTATCTTTAAACCTAAGAGAACTGGGAAAAGAACAGCAAAACAAACCCAAAGGGAGTACAAGGAAGGAAACAATAAAGACCAGAGCAGGGCCAGCCGAGTGGCACATTGGTTAAGAGCTGGTTTTGGGATGCCAGCGGCCCCGGTTCAGATCCCACATATGAGGGTCAGTGACACTGCCCTCTACAGCTAACAATAGCTCCCGGCGATGGTGTAGGCTACAGCCCCTGCTGCAGTGCGCTGCCATAGGCTACAGTGAGTGGCCGGCAGCCAGCGTGAGCGGCTGGCAGCCAGTGTGAGCTGCCAATAGCTGCGGTGAGCGACATCCAGAGGCCGGCGATGGATCTGCCTCATCTGGGAAGAACGCAATGAAGATATCAACATGGGCCAGTTAAGCAACATTCTCCGCAACTAGACTGAAGAACAAAAAGACAGCAACTTGTCTGTTCCCCTTCCCTGATTCCCCTACGTTGTTCCCCTCCCCCAAGCCCCTAATAAAATCTTTAAAAAAAAAAAAAAAAAAACACAACACAATACAAAAGATGAATGAAACCAAGAGCTGGTTTTTGTGAAAAGATAAACAAAATGGAAAAAACCCTTAGCCAGACTCACCAAGAAAAAGAGAGAGAGGACCCAAATTAATAAAATCAGAAATGAAAGAGAAATGACAACAGATACTACAGAAATACAGAAAATTTTAAGAAAATACTATGAGCAACTATATGCTAACAAATTCGACAATCTGGAAGAAATGGATACATTTCTAGAAGCAAACAATCTACCAAGTCTGAACCAAGAAGAAACAGAAACTCTGAACAGACTGATTACTGTCAAAGAAATTGAATCAGTAATCAACAACTTTCCAACAAACAAAAGCCCTGGACCAGATGGCTTCACAGGTGAATTTTACAAAACATTCAATAAAGAATTAATACCTGGGCCGGCCGAGTGGCACGGAGGTTAAGTGCTGGCTTGGGAAGCCAGCAGCCCCGGTTCGGGTCCCACATGTGAGGGCCAGTGACACTGCCCTCAAAAAAAAAAAAAAAAAAGAATTAATACCTATTCTCCTCAAACTATTCCAAAAAACACAGAAAGAGGGAAGGCTCCCAAGCACATTTTATGAGGCCACTATTACTCTGATCCCAAAATCAGACAAAGATATTATAGAAAAAGAAAACTACAGGCCAATATCCCTAATGAACACAGATGCAAAAATCCTCAACAAAATACTAGCAAACTGAATTCAGCATCACATTAAAAGGATTCATTCTTGGTATGTAAGGTTGGTTCAATATCCATAAATCAATTAATGTAATACATCACATTAACAAAATGAAAAATAAAAATCATGATTGGGCCGGCCGCGTGGTGTGTTTAAGAGTTGGCTTGGGACGCCAGCTCTGAGCAGCAGGGCCCCGTTCAGATCCAACATGCGGGCCAGTGACACTGCACCCTCTATGGCTAAGATGGTGAACAACAGCTCCACCTGGAACTGGGCTGCCCTGAGTTACCGGCAATGGTGTAGGCTGCAGTGCGGCCGGCTGGCAGTTGGGGTGCGCTTTCGTGAGCTGCTGTGAACCACCATGAGTGGCCGTCCAATGGCCAGTGAGCGACTGCCTCACCCAGGAAGAGTGCAATGATAATACCAATATGAGCTACTGAAGCGATGTTCTCAACTAGACTGAAGAACAAAAACACACCACCTTGTCTGTTCACCTCCCCCAATTCCCCAATAAAATCTTAAAAAAGAAAAAAAAATCATATGATCATATCAATAGATGCAGAAAAAGCATTTGACAAAATCCAGCAGCCATTTATGATAAAAACTCTTAGCAAAGTGGGAATAGTGGGATCATATCTCAACATAATAAAGGCCATATATGATAAGCCCACAGCAAACATTGTACTCAATGGGGAAAGCCTAAAATCTTTCCCCTTAAGATCAGGAACAAGACAAGGCTGCCCACTTTCACCACTTCTATTCAACATAGTTCTGGAAGTTCTAGCCAGAGCAATCAGACAAGAAAATGAAATAAAAGACATCCAAATTGGAAAGGAGGAAGTAAAATTTTCAGTATATACAGATGACATGGTACTATATAGAGAGAATGCTAAAGACTCCACCATAAAACTGTTAGAACTGATAAATGAATTTAGTAAGGTAGCAGGATACAAAATTAATATTCAGAAATCAGTTCCATTTGTATACACCAATAATAAACTATAAGAAGAAGAAATCAGGAAATCAATCCCATTTACAATTGCTTCAAAAGCAATAAAATATCTAGGAATTAATTTAACTAAAGAAGTAAAAGACCTGTACTCAGAAAATTATAGGACACTAAAGAGAGAAATCAAAGAAGATACAAATGAATGGAAATACATACCATGTTCATGGATAGGAAGAATTAATATAGTTAAAATGTCAATACTACCTAAGGCAATATATCGATTCAATGCAATTCCTATCAAACTACCAAACCCATTTTTCTCAGACATAGAACATATAATCCTAAAATTTTTGTGGAACCATAAAAGACCCTGAATAGCCAAGGCAATCTTGAGAAATAACAAAGTGGGAGGTATCACATTACCTAACATTAAATCATACTACAAGGCTATAGTAATCAAAACAGTATGATATTGGCATAAAAACAGACACATAGATCAATGGAACAGAATAGATAGCTCAAGAATAAACCCATCCATATACAGTCATTTAATCTATGACAATGGAAGCAAGAATTTACATTGGAGTAAAGATAGTCTATTATAATAAATGGTGCTGGAAAATTGGTCTGACACGTGCAAAAAAATGAAAATGGACTACCTACTTATACAGATCTACTTATAGGAGAACAAACTCAAAATGGATTGAAGACTTAAATGTATGATCTGAAACCATAAAACTCATAGAAGTAAACATAGCGAATAAATTTGCAGACATTACCCTCAGTAATATTTTTACTGATATATCCCCTCGGGCAAGGGAAATAAAAGAAAAAATGAACATATGGGGTTTCATCAAACTTTATAAAGCTTTTCCATCAATAAAACAAAAAGGCAGTCTACTGAATGGGAGAAGATATTTGCCAACGATATATCTGATAAGGGGTTAATATCCAAAATTTATAAAACACTCATGCAACTCAACACTAAACAAACCCCACAACCCAATTAAACAACAAGCAGAGGATATGAAGAGGCATTTCTCTGAAGAGGAGATACAGATGGCCAACAGGCATATGAAAAAATGTTCTACCTCACTAATCATTAGAAAAATGCAAATAAAAACCACATCGATATACCACCTCACTTTGGTCAGAATGGCTGTCATCAATAAGTCAACAAACAAGATTGTTGATTGTTGTGGAGAAAAGGGAACAAACAAGATTGTTGATTGTTGTGGAGAAAAGGGAACCCTGGTGCACTGTTGGTGGGACTGCAGATTGGTGCAGCCATTATGGAAATCAGTATGGAGGTATCTCAAAAACCTGGAAATGGAACTACCGTATGACCCTGCAATTCCACTCTTGGTATCTGCCTAGAGAAACCCAAGATGCTAATTTGAAAAAATATATGCACCCCTATGTTTACAATAGCCAAGACTTGGAAACAACTGAAATTCCCATTGGTAGATGACTGGATTAAGAAATTGTGGTACACCCGGGCTGGTTGAGTGGCGTGGTGGTTAAGCGCTGGCTTGGGACGCCAGTGGCCCCGGTTCAGGTCCCACATATGAGGGCCAGTGACACTGCCCTCAAAAAAAAAACCCCAAAACCCCAAGAAATTGTGGTACATTTATACAACCGAGTATTACTCTGCTATAAAGAAGAATGAAATTGTACCATTTGCAAAGATATGGATATACCTAGAGAAACATTACATTAAGTGAAATAAGTCAGTCAAAGAAAGACAAATACCATATAATCTCATTTATATGTGGAATCTAAAGAACTGAATGAGCAAAGGAAACAGAAATAGTCTCAGAGAGAGAAGAAAAACTGATGGTTGCTAGTTGGGAGTGGGGTGGGGATGAGAGAGAAGGGGAAGGGATTAGACAGCATAAATAGGTAACTACAATATTGCCACAGGGATATGAAAGACAGTTCGGGGAATATAATTAATAATGTTGTAAATATTTTGTAGGGTGTCAAATGGTCACATCTTGGATGGGGTAGAGGCTTGATCATGCACTGTGCAACCTGAATCTGATGTTGTATAATATTGTATGTCAACTATAATTAAATATATTGGGGTGTGGAGTATAGTGTGGGAGTTGAATCAATGGAATTGTAATAGTATGTATGATATCGGGGGGGTTGTCACTTTGAGGGGTGAAAAGTATAACTATTACACTGTGTTTTACAACTGAAACTAATTAAAATAATAATAATATAATAACAATAATAATAATAATAATAAAAATGCTATCAAGTGTTTAGAGGCCCTGTCCTGCTAATTCCCTCGCTTCTCCAGACAGGTCTCTTCCTCTCTGTTGCATTCCACCTGGTGCTCCTGTCCCCGCTATTGGTGCTGTGGGGACACTGCTATCCTTCAGACTGGGCCTTGCTCATTGTGGACCAGCTCAAAGGAACAGGTCTTTGTGGGAAAGCGCTTTCTGGGCCAGGGCTGGGGACGGTCAGTTTCATGTTTTCCAGTTTGTTGGTCTATTCAAATAAGGAAGGTTGGCTAGAGGAAAAAATACATGGACCCTGGAACTGACAAGGGAGAAAGAAAGGCACCATTTTCCACCAAAGAAAGAAAGAACAGTTCTCCCTAAAGAAGGCAGGGGGCGGGGATGGGGAGGCCAATACCTGCTCCTCCCTCATCTCATAAAACAGTTCATGTAACACAGGACGTTTTCTTGATGTTCTCAGGGCTGACAGGGAACTTCACACAAATACACTACAATCAGGATCTATCGGTATAGTGAATGACAGTTTTCGAGGTACTTGCATATCCATTATGTTACCTGACATTTGTTTATGACATATTATTCCCACAGCACATTTGGGGACACGCAGGGCCATTTCCCCACAGCTCTGGGGACAGAACTGTGAAGCAGCCCTTCCCACTTCTGTAGGGAGATATCTCTGCCCACCTGCCCCCCTCCCGCCCAGGCCCTAATGGAAGTCAAGTCCAACCCAGGCATCTCTGCTCTCCCCAAGTCCAACGCAGCAATCTTTGCTGTCCCTTAGCAGGACCTAAGCCTTGGACTGAGCTTTCCTTATTTAAGTCTACCTATGATGTCACTCATATTTACTGGCAGGATCCTCTGCTGAGCTGCAAGAGAGTTTGTGCTAATGGCTAGGACTAGTTTCAATGCATTCCTTCTAGTGTTTTCTGCTCCATAAGTGGGAGACTTTAGAAGACCTCAGGATGAAGCACCTTCCCTTGCAACCCAGCTCATTGGCTTTTGTCCACCAGCTCCTGTTGGCTCTTCCTTATTATCAGCTTTTCTGGGCTCTGGACCCTTATTTCCATCTCATAGTCAGATGGTCCATTTTCTTTGGGATTTCCTGTCAGCACCTCCAACTTGGCATGTCTAAAACTGACCTTATGGTCTCTTTGCTGGTTAAGTCATCCTTTCATCATTCTTTATTCCACCATATCATCACAACCAACTCTTCCTTTCCATTACTTGTCGTGACCCTACTGTGGGTGTTCTCTCTCACCGCTGTCTTTTTGGTAGATTTTTATGGTAACCTCTTAACTTCTCTTCCTACTTGTGACTCCTGTCCATTCATTCCATTCTGTATTTTCCAACATATGTCTTTCTTACACATAGCTCTGTCTCCACTTGCTCCAGAATATTCAGCCCCTACTTGATTATCTGATATCCAGGCTTTCATGACCTAATCTCACTGTTTATTCCATTCTCCTCTGGACTTTTGGAAATCTCTTAGAATTTCTCCTGCCCTTACCCATCTGGAAAATTCATATTCAACCACCATATCATCCCCTCGGGTTACTCTATATGGAAGGTCTTCCTTCTTTTCCAAATCTTTTAGTCCTCGTTTATTCTTTGAGGACACTTCGCCATCTAACAGCTAGTAGTGAGTGTTTAGTCATTATTCAGTGAGTGTTTATCAATCAAATCAATGTGCATCACAGGTCAAAAGGCTTAGTGCCAACATTTTGGGCGCCAGGAGAGACCAGAAGGGAGAGATTTTTGGGGAACAGTGACCTGCCTGGTGTCCCTCACCTTATTCTAAGTACAGCTTCACTCAATCTACACATCAGGTTGATTCTGGCTGCCACTATGGAATGATCACAGGGAGATCTCTCTTTCCTGACTTCACTCACACTTAAAACTTGATCCAGTGGTCTCCTCATCAGCAATTTGATTTTTTTTCTGTTTAACCTGAGAAGATTTATAAAATAGCGTAGGCCATTTATAAAGACTGGGAAGGTGAGTTTTCACTGCTAGAATTTTTTCTTTTAAAAAAGAAACAGTTCTTTTGTGTAGTTGAGAAATAAGTGTCCTAGAGATTAAGAGTGGGGAAGGTGGCATGTGTTTCCTGATAATGGGTGTAGCATTATGGAAGGGTCTAGTGAAACAACACTGACAATAGGCCAAAACAAAACAAAATTATAATTTATTTGGAATTACAGCAAAACTACAAGTAGCTTTTCTTCTCAACTATTTCTATCGTGTTTGTTCTATGATTAGCCTTAAGAAATTCAAATAATGAAGAGGGTCTGTTGGTAAATTCAAGTGCTTTAGAAATTTTTTATCTTTAATCTACGAGTTTTGCCAATAATTAGTGTTTCTCAATCACTCACAGCTGGGGTTGTTGCTATACTTACAAGTTATAGGAAATGAGTTTACCTGTGCCTATAAAATAGTGACTTTTTTATTTATGGGGTTGGTGCTATACTTACAAGTTATAGGAAATGAGTTTACCTGTGCCTATAAAATAGTGTTCAGGGGCTTGTCTCCCTGATCTGACAGACTGATGTGGCAGAGAGCTGTATTTCTTCCAGAGCACCTTCCTTTTGTTTCTGACAGAATTCCAAAGACACCCAACTCTCTCTTCCTCTTCTGACATGAAACCAAGACCTCCCTTACTTGGGATGATAGCTTTTCATTAATCTTTGTTTTGGGGGAAGGGTAGTTTATGGTTTTCAGATATTTCCCTCTGAACTGAAAGTGCTTCTTAAATGCAAGCCCCCCTCCCCAACACACACATGCCACATAGAATTTGTGGCTTATTTTTAGAACAGCATAAAACATGGATCCCATAGTCAGCAAAAAATACCAGCAGATACTAATTTCCATATCTTCTGAAGGAAGGGAATAGATATTGGGAGAAAATGCATGTTTTTGCCTTTGATAAAGATCTAAAATTGTTCTTGTGATGGATTTCCCATCTGGCTTAGCAACAAAACTGAGTTTTTCATATAAAGCACTATGTCCATCACAAACAGGTTATCTGTCTAAGATAAGCGTTAATATTTATGGCTGTGGATAAACTCCTGGCATTCACATGGCTATCAAGGTCTTCATCCACAGTGGCCCCAGCCTTGGGGCAAAGTATCACAGAGCTAGAGCAGGAAGCCAGCCTTCACATTCTGGGCTATGTGAAAATGTTCTCTAGGGGATTTAGTCATTCATATATTTTACTCATTAAGACAACACTTAGCTCATTAAAATATAAAATTTTGATAATAATTTCTTTTAAAAAATTAGCAAGAAAAAGAGCTAAAACCACGTTAAAAATCAGCACTGTGTTCCCATAAAAAGTAGATTATTAAAGCCAGGGGTATATCTTCCTCTAGGAACTGGGATGCTAGCTGGCATCACTTTATTAGCACCTAAATGATCCCAGGCTTTTAAGGCTTATGTAAATGTTTTATTGGGTAGCTGTTGAAATGAAAATGAAATGTAATAAAATATAAGTCACCCTTAGTGACTTAAAACCAAAAACATTGAGATAAATAATGTGGGAGTATTTATGAGCTTGTGCAGTAACAATTTGAATTTAGAGCTGAGAGAATGACTATGTGGAGACACATGTGATGTCCCATACAGAAGCAATTTTTTTTTTTTAAAGATTTTATTGGGGAATTGGAGGACATCGCTTCACTGGCCCATGTTGGTATTATTATCATTGTGCTCTTCCAGGGTGAGGCTCACTGGCCATTGGACAGCCACTCATGGAGGCTCACGAAAGCTCACACCAGCTGCCGGACAGCCCCACTATAGTCTACACCGTTGCCGGTGACTTATGGTAGCCCAGTTCCAGGTCAAGCTGTTGTTCATGCTGTAGAGGGCGCAGCATCACTGGCCATTATGTGGGATCTGAACTGGAGCCCTGCTGTTCAGAGCTGGTGTCCCAAGCCAACTCTTAACCAACATGCCACTTGGCTGGCCCCCAGAAGCAAATTTGAGATTTGCTTTCAAGGCCAAGTGGGTGGCTCCCTGTCTTGGGATCTGAAATGCTAGGATACCCATGTTGCTGGTAAAGCCATCACAAGCTCCAGAAATGCCCGAATATGAACTCTGAGCAGTCTGAGTGTGCACTGCCAGCAAAACCTCTTCCTCGTGTTCCCCAGATTCCAGGGCTGGGAGCCTTAAACACCCGATTCCTCTCAACAAGCAGTTCCAAGAGGACAGAAGACTAAATCACTGTGCTGTTTCTGCTTTGGCAAACAAACTGCAGGCCTTGAGAGGGACCCAGGCTTGTGTTTTACCCCTGAGGTAAGTTTCCAAGTTGTTTTCCAACAAGACTGCTAGTGCTTAACAGAAAATAGAGAAACCACTTTAATTCTTACTGCGTTCCAAAATTTTGGACACTCGATTTTAGAACCATGAGTGGTAAGGTTGGAAGAAACACAGAAAACCAATAACCTGATGCATTTTTCTTCTCATTGAAACATCTACTTTGAATGTAATTAATCAAACACTTATTAAACATCCACAATATGAAAAATTCATTCTGCTCCACAGACGTGAAAAGGAATGTACAAATTAAAAGGAAATTTGATAGCTATTAGTTGGCAATCATTTTGAAGAAAAATTTGATTTCAACACCATGTTTAAGACAGGCTTCTGGAAAGCCATAGAAGCTCCTTATCGTAAGAGGAAGGTCTATTTAAATCACTGTTTCTCACCAATTGGCCACAGTCTGCTTCAATGCCTTCAAAATGCCTGCTCTCCAGGATCCCTAGACAAGCAGTCGTGTTTGAGGAAATGTATCAAGAATGGATGGGGTCAGCAATGACAGGAGCGGAGGCCTCCTGCCTGATCCACTTGCTTTGTCCTCTGTCCTTTCAACCTTCCTGTTCATCTTTCAAGGTCCAGCTCAAATGTCAATCTCTTATTGATGCCTTAAACAATTACTGTTCTGAAAATAAACTCTCCCACATCTGAACTTCCCTGAACATGTCATCTGTCATCACAGGGCAGTAGGGTGCCAGTGGAGGCATGGGTTTGGGATCTAGACAGACTCAGGTTTAGCACGCATGGATAAGTTACTCAGGCTCTCTGTGCCTCAGTTCCCTCCCTTGCAATGGGGAGTACTGGTAATTACTACCTTAAAGAGATGTAACAATGAAAGCAGATAATGTATCCAAGTGCTCATTAATATGACTGCCATATCACAGATACTAGATAAACGTGGATTACAAAATGATTGAAAGCTAGCTGTTGGCGGCAACTGAGACTGGTTCCTATCCATGGCTGGGCACCAGAAAGCCAGTAGTAAGTACTTTTGGACCCAAATCAATCTTAACCCTGTCTGTACAATTTTATTTCTTGTACACACAAAGCTGTTGTTTTCCACTGTGATGTGCTGGCTGGTGCTATAGCAGAAGGAAAATCTTGTATAGGAATTGAACTTGGGTATGAATATTAGCTCACCCCCTGCTAGGCACTGCACTAAGTGCTTTATTTCGATTATCTCATTAAGTCCTCATAACTCCCCAAAGTAGGTACAGATGGAAATAGAGGAACAGAGAGGATGAGGAGCTATCTGATTCCAGAGCTCTTGTTCTCACCCACTAAATCTCATGCCTCTCTCAGAAGAGCAGATGAAGGGAACCCTCTGACTGTACTTGGAGGATACAATTTACATCCATAGCTTGCAGAGCAATAGCTCTAATGTGAGGTGAACTTCCGACCCAAGAGTGTGCATTATGGGGAATGAAGGCCTCTGTTTACATAGTTAAGATAAAAGTCTTTACATTATTTTTAACAAAATAAAAGGCTTTGTTAACAAGGTTTTTGGTTTATGGATGTAGAGATAATTGTTGGGATATAACATGTGATTTAATATCTATTTTCACATTATTATATACCTTCCGTGTAATCGGTCAGCTTCAGCTTTTACTTCCTTTTTTTTTTTTTTTTTTTAAAGATTTTATTGGGGAATTGGGGGAGGAGAACAGCGTTGGGGAACGGGGAAAGGGAACAGACAAGTTGCTTTCCTTTTGTTCTTCAGTAGAGTTGTAGAGGACATTGCTTCACTGGCCCATGTTGATATCATCATTGTGCTCTTCTTGGGTGAGGCAGATCGGTCGCCGGCCTCCAGATGGCCACTCACAGCAGCTCTTGGCAGCTCACACCAGCTGCCAGCCGCTCATGCTGGCTGCTGGCCACTCACTGTAGCTTATGGGTAGCTTATGGCAGCCCACTGCAGCAGGTGCTGCAGCTATGCTGTCCTGGGGACTCACAGCAGACCAGCTCCAGGTGGAGCTGTTGTTCACCATCTTAGTTGTAGAGGGCAGTGTCACTGGCCCTCATATGTGGGATCTGAACCGGGGCCGCTGGCATCCTAAGGCAGCTCTTAACCAATGTACCCCTTGGGTGGCCCAGCTTTTACTTCTTAATGTGGTAACTGTCTCAGATGGCTAAAGTGTATCATCAGCATTAGGATTCTGTAAGTGCGATTCACCAAGAATTTCCCAGAAAGTATCAGAGTATTTTGAATCTTGCAGAGGCAAACATAAGCCCAACATAAGCCAATGTTAATCCAGTTCTGCTTCATCCTGCTCTATCCCCTCTTTCCCTCATCCTCAGGAACAAGATCTGCTTAGAAAGAGCAAAGTCACTAGAGATAAGTGTGGAAGGAAACGCTTGCATTCAGAAGTGGAGTTCTTTCCCCAGTCTCTTGTTCTCTTGGAACATTTGGCGGGCATTTCTGTTCTGGGGGAAGTTGAACTGATTGAGTAGAAAAGGGGTAGCTTGGTTGGCTTGAGAAGTTCTCAGGTCACCTCACAGAAAATACAAGTAATGATAAGACCAAGAATAAATGTAATATGGGAAAGCCTATGTGAAAAAGAAAATTTCAGAAAGCAAGCTCTGAGGCATTTCAGAACCAGAGTCAGAAACCTCATTCTAATACATCTCCCACTTAATGTGTCTAAATGGGCCTCTTTTTCTGTACCTCCCTAGTCTGTACAACCATCTACCTAGTTGTTCAAGCTAAAAACTTAGGAGTCAGCCTGTTCTCTTTCCCTCACTCCCCACAGTCAACCTAGCCTAGTCCAGCTATACACACTAGCCTCTGACCCTGTGTTCAATTTCTGTTCACCGCTTCCCACCTCCTACAACACACAAGTACCTTTCGGTCATTCCTTTGGGATCGGGACACTGTGGGTAGGGAATTTCAGGGTTCTGGGCATGGGTTGATGCCCAGAACCCCGAATACTCACAGCCCCTTGCCCATGTGGATTCCTCCTCTCAGCGGGGCATAACTGGAGGAGGCCAGTCAGGGCCTTCTACACCTGGGTCCTGTTGTCTGGGGAAAGGCAGGGCTGCCCTTGAGTCTACTTCCAAGACTTCTCCTGAATGAGGAGACCTACTTTTTTCCTCTCCACTTCTGCGGTCCTATTCCAAATCACCCATAACTGGTCCATAGCCTCTCAATAGGCTTCTGCCTCCATACTTGCTCCCCCATAATCTACTGTCTCCTTAGCCCCAAAACAATCTTTTAAAAATATAAATCAGATCATGTCACTACCTTGATTAACCCCCACCCCCATACACACACACACACACACACACACACACACACACACACACACACCCCTGAAATCCCACCTCCTTGCCTCACAGACTCCTGCAGGGGCAGGTGGGAACAGGGAGAAGGGGCATGCACTTTCAGCAAATATCAAATATTGATGGGGTTAGCAGCATGGACTTTGGCACCAGACAGTCTGGGCTCATTTCCTGTTGAGCTACTTAATCATGTTTTAAATTTGACCAAGTTTCTTGAACCTCTCTATGCCTTAGTTTCCTCATCTATAAACTGGCAATGGTACTTTAAAATACCTGCCTTATAGAGTTGTCAGGACTCATTGGGATGGATTGTGAAAAGCACTCAGTACTCACAATATTAGTTGATAAAAACTAGTTGATATTATTAGTTGATAAAAATAATCAGAATAATGGGAACATTAAGTAATTTAAAGCCTGGGTCTGAATCTTCTACCATGAGCTTTTCAAACACTTCCTTAGCTGACAAGGCAGGCTATATATAAATTAAAAGAAGTTTCCTTGTAGATTAGTTAACAATTAAACAAGTAGAATAAAACTATGAAATTTATAGCTAGAAAATATCCAGAATATCATGATAGGATTGTCTACAGTATTACAATTCCGAGAGACATTTAGGAAGCTCTTATTTTATGAGGGTGCACATCTGCTGAGATCTGCTCTCATTCAGAATTTAGGTTGAGAAAGAATAGGGAAACAAATAGATCAAGCACTGAAGAACTTCATCATTTGAAAGCCCACCCTTTATTCAAAGTGTGACTTGCACCTACAATATCCATGAGTTACAAATGTCCAGCCCTTTTAGAGTTTGGGCACCCCTATTGCTCAGGGAAGCCATTATATTTTCAGGCACCATCAATTTTTTATGAGGAACATCATATAAAAACAAAATTTATCTTTATTTAATGAATGCCCTCTAGTCTTTGTTTCACCCTTTGGAGCTCCTCTGATGTCATTTAAAATCTCTTCCACATAATAGCCTTTTAAATAGTTGTAGACACCTGTCTTGTTCCCCACTAAGCAGTCTCTCCTGGTTCAAGTTCCTGGGTTAAAGTTCCCAGGTCCTTCAATCCTTCCTCACAGCACATGGTTTCTGGACTCCATCATCCTGGCCACATTTTTCTAAGCATGCTGGTCTGTGAATGTCCTTCTTGAAAGGGGCTCCTCAAAGTATATACTATCCTCCAGGGGTAGTCTTGCCATACTGAATGGAGTTTTACCTCTCTCATTTTGGATATCATATTTGTATTAATATAGTCAAATATGACATTAGCTTCTCTAGTAGACACATTTAGTTGCTTACTGTCAATTAAAACTCCCATGTTTTCATACTTCCTCTAAGCCATGCCCGCCCATTAACATTTGTATTTGGTCTTTTCCGTCTACAAGCAGGACTTTACACATAGTCTCTATTTCATTTTTTCACATTGTTTTACTGTTTCAGCCTCTCCAGGTCATCCTGAATTCTAATTATATCATCTATTAGTTAGTATATACAGTTTCATGTCACACAAGTACTGGATTACCAGTTCATCCATATCCTCACATTAGTCACTAACAAAGCTGTTGAACAGGGCCCTGCCATCTGCCATCCAGACCTGCCTCTAGACCCACAGGGGCTCATTAACTAGCACTCTATGCTCAGTCATTCAACCATTGTGGCAGACACACCCCAGGGTGACCGCCAGTGACTCATGCCCTTGTGTAATCCCTCCCCCTTAAGCATGGAACCTGTGATTTTCTTCTAACCAACAGAATACAGCTAAGGTGATGGGATGTCACTCCTTTGACTAGGTTATACTACATAAGACTCTGTGTTAGCAGATTGGAGGGAGAAAGACTCTTGCTGGCTTTGAAGAAGCTGCAGTGTTTTGAGATGGCCACATGGCAAGGGACTGTGGTGGCCTCTAAGAGCTGAGAGTAGTCTCTGGCTGACAGCTAAAAGGAAAACAGGAACCTCAGTCTTATGGTCCCAAGGAGATAAATTCTGCCAAAAACCTGAGGAAGTGTGAAAATGGATCTTTCTCCATTCAAACCTCTGATGAAACCATACTCCCTCAATGAGACTGCAGCCTGGGAAGACACTAAGCAAAAGACCCATCTAAGCTGTGACCAGGCTCTTAACCCACAGAAACTGCGAGATAAGAAATGAGTCTTATAAGATGCTGAGTTTGTAGTAATTTTCTATGCATGACAGGAAATTAATACAACCAATAAATCCATTTAATTGTGCTATAATCCAGCATCTATTTCGCCATCTTTTTTTAAAGGGTATCATTGTCAAACGCCTTAGTGAAATCCAGATATGTTATTTTTATTCTACTAATTTAAACAATCTAATATTTATTTATCTATTTATTTGTAAGATTTTATTGGAGAATTGGGTGAGGAGAACAGCATTGGGGAATCAGGGAAGGTGAACAGAGGAGTTGCTGTCCTTTTGTTCTTCAGTCTAGTTGTGGAGGACATCGCTTCACTGGTCCATGTTGGCATTATGATTGCGCTCTTCCCAGCTGAGGCAGTTGCTCACCGGCCATTGGATGGCCGCTCACGGTGGCTCACGGCAGCTCACAAAAGCGCACGCCAGCTGCCAGCCAGCTCCACTGCAGCCTATGCCATCGCCGGTGACTCACAGCAGCCCAGCTCCAGGTGGAGCTGTTGTTCACCATCTTAGCTTAGCTATAGAGGGCACAGCATCACTGGCCTGCATGTGGGATCCGAACCGGGGTCCTGCTGCTCAGAGCTGGCGTCTCAAGCCAACTCTTAACCAACACGCCATTCGGCCGGCTCTCTAATAATTATTAATGTGAGGGAATGTTAGGTTCACCTGCCTTCTTAGTGAACTCATTCTGATGATTGCTGCTTCCCTAAAAGCTCACAAATTATCCTTTTAATAATCTCTTCTCAAAGTTTTCTTGGGATGGCCAACCATTCATGTTCATGCTTAGAAATAGGAATTTCTTAATGGTAACTGCATGACCTAAAAGAATGAATCTTGCTTTCAAAGGAGCCCAACTGATAATGGCATTGAAATAGCTAGGCACTGAGAAAAATCCAAGTCAACACACCTTTCATTCACCAAATATTTAATGGAGTATCTATGAGCACTGTCCACAAATTCTTAGTTACAATCTTTTCAAGACATGGAGCTTAATTCCCCTCCCCCTTGAGTGTGGGCTGGATTTAGTCTCTCATTTCTAAAGAAGCAGAATATGGTAGAAATGGTGTTATGTGCCTTCTGAGGCTAGATCATAAAAGGCACAATGGTTTTTTTCTTGCTCTTTCTCTTGGATCATTTGCTTTGGGGGTGCCATGCTGTGAGGATACTCAATCAATTTCACATAGTGAGGAACAGAGCCTCCTGCCAAGAGTCATGTGAATGAGCCATCTTGGAAGCAGGTCCTCCAGTTCAAGTTAAAGCTTCAGATGACTGCAACTTTGGCCAATATTTGATTATAACCTTATGAGAGATACTGAGCCAGAACCACCCAGTTAAGCTGCTCCTGAAGTCCTGATTCTCAGAAACCATGAGATAGTAAATGTTCATTGTTTTCAATTGCCAAATTTTAGAGTGATTTGTCATACAGCAAATAAATAACTAATACAAACATAAATTCAGAATTTTCACTCACCTTGAAGTATTGTAAAATTCTTGATAAGCTGACCATGCTTGGAGTCCACCAGCTTCATTTCCTCCATAATCACTGATAAGTTGGCTACTTCAGTGTCTAATCTTGACCTCATTATATCTTGTTGCATCCTGAGAGAAACAGAATCCAAACGAATGTTGGTCAACGTGTTATTCAAGGAGGTCAGATCATCCGTGTGTTTGGTTAGGGTGTCCGTGCAAGTGGTCCTGACTTCATTCAGATTGCTGGTCAGTGTCCGAAGGTGGTGGGCTGTGTAACTGATGTTGCTAATGATGTTCACAATATCTGTCTCGAAGAGCTGGAAGCGTTCCTCCAACTGGCCGAACTTGATGGCTGTTCTGTTCTCTGCATCCTTGTGTATGTCCTGCAGGTCTTTCAGGTTCTGCTCGTTGGCTTGTGAGGCTGTGGTGATGTTGTCCATTTGACCTGTGAATGAGCTGAACTGGCTGTTCATATCCTCTAGGGTGTCATTGTTGGCTTTGGCCAAGGCAGAGTTATTGGCAGCCAGCGTCTGCAAGCTCTGGACTTTCTCCTTCAGCCAATCAGTGTCCTTCTTGGCTTGAAGGAAAACCTGCTGCAGATTTTGGAAGTCGTTCTTGATTCGCTGGATAGCCTGGCTCGTGTCATCTACAGAGCGCTGCAGATTAGTGATGAGATTCCTCTGCTGTACCTGGGTCAGGTTGAGGTTGTTGAGGTTCATAATGACCACATTATGAGAATACATTTGGCTCTGCAGATTGCCCTGCAGCACACTGGTATCTTGTTGCAGATTCGTAACGTAGCCATTGTATGCCTGGAGGGTTTTGTTTACAGTAGTGATGAGGAAAGAGTTATTCTCCAAAGTTTCTTTCAGTTGGCTCTGCCTGTCCACCAGTGCATCCCCACTCGCTTGTAATTTCTCCAGCGTATCTTTGTTCTTGCTGGTCTTTTCTGTAATCTCACGAAGTTGTTGTCGAAGATCCAGAATATCTGATCTGAAGGTGGAGAGTTCTGAGTTGGTGCTTATAGCTTTCTTTCCAGTTTGGTCCCCTGGAATAAGACACGTTTGTTACTTAGGTTGGTGGTATGGAGAAGTGTTCAGGTGTGGTTCAAGATCCCAAAGAGACTTAACTGGTATGCACTGTATTTTAGATATAAAATTTGTGGTATATGCAGACTGCTCTGCATTGGTAAAATCCACATATCTCTTAAAACTGGGTCCTGGGGAATTGAAAAGTGTGCTGAGTACTAGGACTGACTACTTGAATGAACACTCTTCTCAGAGAGAAGGGGTATTTACCTGATTATAGAGCACTGACTGGGTAGGGTGGAAAGAAGGGGATAAACTATTGTTTGTTAAATTCATCAAAATTCTTTCTTAAAAAATGAAAACAAAAATCAAAGAATAGAATAGGCTGGAATCTTTTCTTTTTAAAAATTAATCTCTATAATTTTTCTATGCAATTTAAAATAATCCAAATAAGGATTTACTGAGCATTGTATAAAAGAGATTTTAGTAAATGGTATATATGGTTCTTTTTGATCAGAATTGGTTTCAGATTTTATTTGGCAATAATAGTGGTTTTTTTGTGGAACATTGGGATTCAACTCCAAAATTGGTCCTTAACTTTAAAATTTAAAAGTCTTTGAGTTAAATCAGGAGAAAAGACTCAACACACAACAAAAACATTTAATGTCCTTTTGGGTGAATGTGAATTTATATTAACATCATTTAAAAAGCTGCGGTCATTTATGCAAAGTAGTCAGGGTTTTCAATTTTGCGATTCACTCTCATTTAGATTACCTAATTTTTTCAGGTCACTTTCCACTGCTGTGAGCTTGTCATCATAGGTTTGGCGAGATGTCTCCATGCCACCTGTAACATTGTCCATTTTCTCTACAACTAAGATTTGGAAATCAATGCATTAATAAACATACCTGCACAAATTTTATTTTTCATTTTCAACAAGAGATCATTTCATTACAGAATAAAGGAAATGGATTGAAACAAAAGTATAAATGTAATCAAATACTGTATGGGGGAAAAAGTCATTCTTTAAAAAAAAAATGAGTTATGTGTCTCAAAACCCAGTGGCAGTTTACTTGTGAACTTGAGAATTATGTTTTTAATTCTTCTCTTGGATGTTTTAGAATTTGTTTGGAACAAATTTATACATTTTTATGAATTATTTTCTATACAGATGGTCCCCAACTTACAGTTTTTTGACTCTATTCAGTGCAAACTGTACTTGGAATTCTGAATTTTGATGTTTCCCAGGGTAGTGATATGTGCTATGTGATATGATACTCTCATGATGTTGGGCAACAGCAGTGAACCACAGCTTCCACTCAGCCATGTGATCATGAGGGTATCCAAACAATACTTTACAGTGTATTCACTGGATTAGATGATTTTGCACAATTGTAGGCTAATATAAGTGCTCTGGGCTTGTTTAAAATAGGCTAGATGAAGCCAAGATGTTCAGTAGGTTAGGCATATTAAATGCATTTTCAGCTTACAATGGGTTTATCAGGACATAACCCCATCATATCAAGGAGCATCTGTATTAATTTCCAAAGATGGAGGCATAACACTGTGATCATTTACAAAATTTCATTACTCATCACACTCCCTACCATTCCTAGCAGGTAGGACTCACTTATATAGTGGGAGATTTCATAGCAAAGAGCACCTCACTCAAATCTATACACAAACGCTTCATAGAAGGGATGCAAAGTCAAGAGTATTTGCCATTCTCTGTCATGAGTTCCACCACTGAGGCCTTAAAATCTGCTTCTTCTTAGCGACAATTGAGTCACTAAGTTTTTCAGTTCCCAAGAAGACGCCTAAGTAGGTTTCCAAACAGTAACTTACAAAAAAGACTTTTTAAAAAGCATTTTCTTGATTACATCAAGTTGTGATGCAGTATTAAATAAAAGCTTCTGTTATAACTCATTCTCAGGAGGCAGTAATTCTCTATGGTTACGAATATAAGTTTATCTTTCTAAAATGTCTAATAAGAGCATATTTTTCCAAAAGTGACTCCTGTGACTTGGAATGAAGTCTGACTGTCCTTGCTATCAACAGCTTTTTAAAATAATGACTATTTTTTTAAAGTCTGCATATGCTTTGTATATTAATTGTGAGCCAATGGGTCCAGTTTATTTTATTCAAGTGTTCCATCCATGTATGATTATGTGAGAAGATTCTCTTGGTTTATATCAGGAAGTAGAAATACAGTCCCATGTGTCTGAATGACCTACAGTGAACTAGCTCGTGGCTTCTGGCACCTTCTGTGGAGAGGACTGTCATGCTCCCCACCTTAGCTTCTACAGTCTGGCCATAATGAAATGTGTGCATTGCACTAAATGCTCTTTCTCACCCAAACCTTGCCATGTATTCTTTTTTCCACCTAGAATCTTCTTCTCTGGCCTCTTCACCAAGCTAAGACCTATTTGCTCTTCAAGACTCAGCTCATCACTTCCTGTAGGAAGTCTTTCCTGAAATACATCTTGCAGAGTTCTCTTGGCAAGCCATCCCTTCTTTATCACAGGACTTAACTTCACTGTGTTGTCATGGCTTGTTTACTATAAGATCCTTTAATGCAGGAAAATTTATATTCAGTTTTGTCTCCAGCTCTTAGCTCAATATGAGGCTCTTATAGGTGTTCAATATATATTTATTTATATACCATTTATTTAAATAAAGGAGAATCTGCCTGCTGACTGCTGAGGCCTATGACAAATCGGCTGAGCTAGATGTCATGTTTGTTTAAACTTATAAACCAACCAATCTAGGGAAGCCTCAGCATTGGAATGAGTAAGGCATCTAGTTGAATAATTTTTTTTTTTAAATGACTATATAGAAAGAGAGGTATAGCTATGATGATCTGCACATTAGGGTTGTTTAATGGGCATGTATACTCCTAATCCCTGGAAACTGAAGAACAAAATGCTTCATCTGCATTTTAGCAAAGCTAAACTTTAAAAAATAAAATAGGGATGTTTACAAGTTTAGGTTCAGCTCAGATCCTCAAATCAAAACATATGCCTCTGTCTGCCAACGCCTGCTGTAACAGCACACAGCATTTTTGTTGGTTTTTACTATTAACTTATTAGCACAAATTCTAAGGATGGCAGAGCCATCCTCTCTTACCCTAGAGACTCCCAGTCTACAGATATAGACCTCAGTTTGTAGATTGTTCTCATATGAGGGAAGCAAACATGAAACACAGAAGGATTACTGGTAGTCTGGTTTTTCACGGGCTCCCCCTTATTGGAAATTGTTTCTTCACAGAGAATTTTTCTTCAGAATATCAGTACTTTAGGTGTTTATACCTGAAAAGTTTCCCTTTTCAAAGCCTAATTCCCCAAGAAAATCTGACAATAATACCTTTTTTATAAAAGGACTTTGGTATCATCCCTTGGCCGGGGCCACTAACCTCCTCCCTTTCTTATCTTGATTTCATCCATCTCTTAAGGTCCACTCCAAAACTCATCATTCCATTCTGCTAAGCCTCCCATGATAATTTGATTCCATACCATACCAACCGAATCGTTATCTGAGTGGCAATAATAACAGCCTGTATTTATTGAGTGCTCTTTGAAAGATGCACTGCACCATTTCTGCAGTTAATCCTTACAACTCCTATTTTACAGTTGAAGAAACTGAGGCTCGGAGATGTTCAGTAACTTCCCAGAGTGACATATCTTGTAAGTGACTAAGTGGATACCAGGCTAGGAGATCTCACTCCACAACCCATGTTTTCTCTATAAGTCTACACTGCCTCTCATTTAGTATTTTTTTTCCTAAAAGTGGTTTTCTCCAAAAAAATCCCTTAAGGGGAAGGATTATGTCTTCTTTATCTTCTCTTTACAGTCATCATCCTCAGATGTTTACTCAGATCCGCCAAGTATGTGACATAGTACTAGACACTGAAGACACAAGAGACATAGCTCATGGTCCAGTCTTTGAGGAAAGAGAACAAGGGCAGAGCACAGAGATCCTGGTTGGTGCTCATGAATGTCTATACCAGACAGATGGTGGTACTGAGTGGGAAACACACCCCCTCACCTGAGACATCCCAGTAATACCAACTCCCCTGGAATGCAATAAAGACATTTCTACTTTTGACACTATTTCAGATTTCATTACAAAAATACAGAAGATCTGGTTGTAGGGTATTATCCTAGATTCTAACAGCAGCTACACAGTGTGATTTGATGCACATTTTGAAACCTGCTTTGTCATTGTTACTTTGTCAGGGCTTAACAGTAAGGTAGACATCCTATGACTAGGAATGTTGAGCTAAAGGAGATTCTTATTGAGAAAGATTCAGATTTCTGTCTTCCTTCTTTATCCTAATTACCATAAGATGGATGCCTGCTGGGCAGGAAAACTGAGTTGTATTTTCCTATTCAGGGAATGTTCTGGAGGAAACATGACCCATTGAACTTAAGAGACGGCTTCTGCCATGGAAGCTCCATTGACTGATGAGAAAAGGTCAGGGCAGAGGGTACACCAAGCTGTAACTGTCCAAGAACATTTTTCTGTAAAGTAGCTGGTGAGCCTCATGGCCACAGCCACTGTACAGATCTGTCTGGGTGACTCAGAAGTCCTCTGACTTGTTCAGCAGATTCTCTAGAAGAAACTTAAGTCATATCCTAACTTGTAGCTGCAGAAGTGACATAAAAGGAGAAGTAAAGAATGATTTGAGGAAAACAGTATAGAATTGCCTTTGTTAAGTCTAATAAATAAGAGTTTCTATTTTATTTCCATTCAACTTCTCCTTCAGAAAAACATCTTCTTTCACTGAATTTTTTTTTTTTTCATTTTTGTAATGGAGAGAGTTTCTCTAGACTTCAAAGGGAGATGTGTGAAGGGTGAACTGGGTCTTATCTTTCTACCTCTTACAATGTGGAGTTACCAGCATCTTATCAGCAAGAAAGACGACTTACTGTATAAGTAAAGAGAAAACAGATCTGGAAAATATCAACATTTTAGTTCATTAAGGCTGTGTTTGGAAACCCAAATTGTATGTTGTATTATCCTATTTTTGTCAGTAGAGGCCTGAGGGATGGGCACCTTGAAGGAAGGAAAAGACAGGCAAGATGGTCATCTCACCTCCACTTATCCATTCCCTCAATCTCTTTTCCCCTTCATCCTGGTGAGATCACATCCCCAGAGCAAGATAAGCTGATCTCCAGCATTTTGGGTTTCTAGGTAGAACTCTGAGTTGCAGCAATCCCCTAAATGCAGATTAGCTTAGAGGTCCCTGGGCATCCACTGACTGCCTTTATAGAAGTCAGCCTGAATCTACAATTCATCCATCCTCTCAATAATTCATTCAGTAAACTTTATTGGGTTCCTGTTGAGTACCATGAGGCTAGATGCTAGTGGAAGATATAAAAGATAGTCTCTCACCTTTATGGAACTTATAGTTTGGGTGGTGAGACAGATAAGCCCACTGGCCATAATGATACAGTGTGACAGGAGCTAAAAGTAAATAAAAGGTGCTATGGGAAAAAACAGGTGGGCACCTAACTCAGCCGTCAGGGACTTCTTGCAAGACATGTGACTAAGTGAGACATGAAGGGAAAGGAGACATTTAGGTGGAGAGCAGAGAAAAGGTATTCCAGGCAATAGGACAAGCCAGAGCTGAGAAGGGTTTTCCAATGTCATAACGATGGAGGAAATGTATGTGCTTTAAATGCACACCAAAAGAGAAAAAGAAAAAAAAAAACTCCTTTCCTTTGGATCTTTTTGTATAATTAATTCTGAAGGTATAAATATCTTAGACCTTATTTCCGTGCTGGAGTAAAAATTACAAAACACCACACAGTGCAGTGGTATGCTCGTCAAACCTTTCTCATTTTTTTTTTTGAGGGCAGTGTCACTGGCCCTCATATATGGGACCCGAATCGGGGCCGCTGGCTTCCCAAGCCAGCGCTTAACCACCGAGCCACTCAGTCGGCCCAAACCTTTCTCATTTTTTTCAGTAGAAAATGTTTACTTTCATGATATCATACAGTCCTGAGCCCTAAAGATACTTATTAAGTGGCTGTTTGGTTCCAAATTTCTCCTTTTTCTGGGTTTGCTTGGAAAAGTCATAGAGAAGTGAATAATGACCTAAATAACTTAGTAAAGGAGGAGAGTCTGAATTAACTAAAACATTAAAAAACCCTCCTTTTCCCTACAAGGTTCCTTCTCCCACCTCTGTACAAGCCCTGCCATAATTTAATAACCTTTCTTAATCACTCACCCTATTAATCCTAGGTTAGATTAATTCATCGCATATGGATAAAATGACCTGGTAATCTTCCAAATTTCCATTGGTCAAATTAATCAGTCAACACACTGTAGGATGCACAAAGTTTTCCATGTATATGTCCCTAGAGGTGGGACTTAACAAGCCTAGACTACACTGATTATTTTTAACCGAGTTTTCCATTCTAATGGCTAGAGCTATATAAATGCAGTTATGAAGAAGGAAGGAACAGAGAGATATCCACTGGGGCCAACAATGGGACAGGTGGTTCAACTACATAATATTTGCTCATCACCTTGAAAAGTGGCATTAATTTCACAGGTAAGAAATCAGAAACTCTAAGAGGTTATGATTCATATCCACGTTCATAGCTACGCAAAGAACTTAGCATGATGCTTGGCATCCCAGCAAGCACTAAATAAATATTTACAATTGTATTACAATTGGAAGAATTAATAACTGATCTTGGACTGCCTGGCTCCAAACCCATTCTCATTCCAGTATGTTTCCTAAGGAAACCACTAAACATTGGGAGAGACGTGGGAGGACTTATAAGTTGGAGGGAATTCACATTGAATCTTTCTCTTTCCAGGACAAATCTATGGGCCAAGGAACTGAGAAGGGAACCTGTTGGGTTCTCTTCTGTGAATCTGTCACTTCTGAGGGAAGGCAGCCAAGATGGCTACTGAGTGAAAAGTTTTGAAGATCAGCAGACCCTACATCTGTCTCTTGCTGAAACTAGACAACATGCCTGTCCCATGGGTCTTTGACAGCAAGGCTTCCATGGTTATTTTCTATAAAAGGGTTTATATAGTTCGAGATTCTGTATCATGATATCTTCTATCTATGGTGTCTGAAACAGGTACGGGGCTTAGGGGGTAGTGTACTTTATCAAAAGTCTGGAGGATTCAGGCAAAAATCCTCCACTGACCTTAAACCAGACATGTTGAAAGAATGCCTAACGTCCCACAAAGTATAATTGAGGTGGTAGAGCTGTCCCTGTGTTTAATTTCTACAGGGCAATTTTTTACGGAGCTATATATAAAACAGTATCCATAATAAATGTACTGAAGAGAAAAAAGTGAATTAGTTGGCCAGTCCCTGGGTGAGATAAGTCATATCTCTGGAGATCTTGTGTTTGGTTTTCTCTCTGTCAATATAGCTTTCCTGTGTACTGACTCCAGGGTTTCCACAGGGCCTCTTGGAGATAACACAGAAAAGACAGAGGAAGAGGGAGTAGCCAGAAATAGGTAGGAAAAACAACAACAAAAAAAAAAAACAAAGAAGAAGAATCTCATAGAGGGCCATTATTATTGTTGAAATGACTCAAAAAAAATGGCTACTTTCCCCTTTCAGATCTCACAGTCACAAGAAGCTCAAAACACAAAGAGGGAACTTATGATATTTCTCAGTTTTGCAGCTGAGTTGTATTCATGAAATACTTCATACTTGCAAACATGATTCTTTTCATGTTAAGCTAATGAAGGGAAACTTGCTATTTGAAAGGTACTTTTGAAAGGTACTCAAAAAGCAAAAGTACTTACCTTTGTATCCCAAAATGGCTACTGTGATTGTTAGCAAGGCACACAAAACGTATAACAATATGATAGAAAACTTCAGTGCCCAGTTATTTTTACATTTGGTACATTGTGTTCCTTCCTGAATACCTGTAAGAGATGTCAAATTTTAATAATAGTGACCAAAAATATTACTACAAAAAGTATATATATATTTTTTTGGGTTCGGTAAGATGGCGAAATAGACGGACGCTTTCCCAACTGCCTCCCAGATCACATCAAAATTACAAATAATTTACACAACATTTAACCTCGGAAGTCCCCTGAACACTAGATGAAAAGAACCTCTAAACGAAGGAACTAAAGAGGAGGCAACGTCAAGTCTGGTAGGAGGGGCGCAGACGAGAGAGGGCAAGCACTGTGAGGGACGCCCCACCTGTGGGGAGGCTTCTCTGGTTCGGGGAGAGACCCTCCGACCCCACACTGAGCTGACTAGCCCAGAGTTGCTTTGCCAGGAAGAGGAGTTCTACGATAACCGGCAGTAGAAATTAGTGAGGACTCTCTTTGATTGGTTCGGTGAGGCTGAGGGCAGCTGGAGAACCAGTGGGGCCGGGGCATGGGTTCGCTCGCTGGTGAGCACTCACCCGGTTCCTGTTGGAGGGAGTAGCTGTGTGAGCCGGGCCCAGGAGCCTGTGGGGAAGAACTGAACTGAGCACCTTTGGTGCAGAAGCTGGTTTTGGGACCATTGTTCCCCTGGTGTGGAGCTTACACACGATCGGAGGACACAAGGGCGCCATTTTTTCAGGGTTGGGCCCTCCCACAGAGGGTCAGATCTGGGATCCCATTGGTCTGGTGAAATTAGCGCAGGAGTGCGTGCATGCGCATGGGGCCTTGGATTCCCACCCTCTGCCCTGCTTGTGCTGCGTTTCCAGGAAAATGCTGGGTTGGTGCCCTCCGACTCCAATAGGCTGTTCACTGAGACGCAGGAGTGTGCAAGCCGCCTTGAGTTCCCACCCTCTGCCCTGCTTGTGCTGCGTTGCCAGAGAAATGCAGGGCGGGTGCTCTCCAGCTGCATCAGTCTGTTCACTGAGACTCAGGAGTGTGCAAGCCACATTGGGTCCCCACTCTCCACACTGTTTGTGCAGAGTTGCCAGGCTGGGGATTGGTTGTTGGGCTGCTTAGCCTAATCTGTGGGCAGTTTATTGGGACAGCCTGAGACGGGAAGTTTTCCTGAGAGTGTTGGTCCAGGAGCTGTGCACCTGCGTGATCAGATCAAGGCTTTCCTGGCGGGTGTGTGCAGACTGATTGCTGGTGCAGAGTGCATGATGCTCTGACTTGGTGGGGGCCACTGACCACATCAAGTGGTGCCTTGGGGGCCTGACCTGCCCACCTAGAGCTGTGTTGCCAGAGGTACCCTGAGCCCATGCCAGAGGTACCCTGAGCCCCTGGTGCTAGGCCCACATATCCGCAGGCCACAGAGGGGTTTTTTTTGCAGAAGCAGACAACCTGCAACAACCTGTGAAGATTTTTTGTTTTAGTGAGCACAGATGCAAAGCACACAGGAGCTAATTGCAGAAGGCTCACTAAAAGCTTGAGAGGGAGGCTGGAGCATAACACGTTAAGCTCTTCCCCCCCCCCCAGTAGCTGGTGTTGAGTCCCACAGACACTCACTATTGCTGAGCAAGTGGTCTGCAGATTAAAGAGGACGGAGAGCCCCATCCCCCCAGAGTCCACCCCACCTCTTCTTTTTTTTTTTCTCTCTTCTTTCTAGGTGATCTATCTAATACATTGAAGCATTCACAGAATGACAGCCAGAATGAAGAAACAAAGAAACATGTCCGAAGTAAAAGATCAGAAAAAAACTCTAGAAATGGAACTAAATGAAACAGAGGGATCCAAACTTTCAGAGTCAGAGTTTAAAACACTGATGATAAGAATGTTTAAGGAACTTAGCGAGGACATAAAGAAGAATAGGAAAACCATAAAAAACAAACAGTTAGAACTAAAAAATACAATAACTGAACTGAAGAACACACTCGAACGAATCACCAATAGAACAGATGAAGCAGAGGAGCAGATCAGCAAATCAGAAGACAAAATAGCAGACATCACCCAGCTGGAACAACAAAAAGAAAAAAGAATTAAAAAGAATGAAAATAGTTTAAGAGACCTCTGGGACAACATGAAACCCAAAAACATTGGCATCATAGGAATACCAGAAGGAGAAGAGAAGCAGCAAGAGATTGAGAATAAATTTGAAGAAATAATGACTGAAAACTTCCCTACCCCGGTGAAGGAAATCGACATATAAGCCCAGGATGTGCAGAGAGTTCCAAACAGGCTGAATCCAAACAGGCCCACACCAAGCCACATCATAGTTAAAATGAGAAAGCTTAAAGACAAAGACAGAATCATAAAAGCAGCAATAGAAAGACAGCAGGTTACATACAAAGGAACTCCTATAAGACAACAGCTGACTTTTTTCAGAAACTCTGCAGGCCAGAAGGGAGTGGCAGGAGATATTCAAAGTGACACAAAATAAAGGTCTACAATCAAGACTGCTCTACCCAGCAGGGCTATCACTTAAAAATGAAGGAGAGATAAAGAGCTTCTCAGAAAAGAGTACTCTTGAGGAGTTTATTACCACCAAGGCAGCATTCCAGGAAAAGTTAAAAGGGCTTTTTTAAACAGAAGAAAGGGAAAAACAAGCTAACCTGGGAAGACAAGAAATACAAATAACAAAATGGCAATAAATATGCACCTATCAGTAATCACTTCAAATGTGAATGGGCTAAATGCTCCAATCAAAAGACACAGAGCAGCTGAGTGGATAATAAAACAGGACCCATGCATATGCGTCTACAAGAGACACATATCACATCCAAAGACAGACACAGACTGAAAGTAAAGGGATGGCATAAGATATTTCGTGCAAATGGAAATGAGAAAAAAGCTGGGGTAGCAATATGTATTTCGAACAAAATAGACTTTACAATGAAGACTACAATAAAAGACAAGAGAAGGGCACTACATAATAATAAAGGGATCGATTCAACAACAGGACATAACCCTAGTAAACATCTATGCACCCAATATAGGAACTCCTAAATATATAAAACAGATTTTGACAGACATAAAGAGGGAGGTCAACAGTAACACTATCATAGTAGGGGACTTCAACTCCCCGTTGTAACCAATGGACAGATCCTCCAGAGAGAAAATCAACCCGGACATAGTGGCCTTAAATGACACTTTAGACCAGCTGGATCTAATTGATATTTTTAGAGCATTTCACCCCAAAGCTACAGAATATACATTCTTCTCAATTGCACATGGAACACTTTCCAAGACAGACCACACTTAGGCCACAAAACAAATCTCAACCAATTTAGAAGACTGAAATCATATCAAGTGTCTTCTCTGACCACAATGCTATGAAACTACAAATCAATTATAAGAAGAAATCTGGGGCCGGCCAAGTGGTGCATTGGTTAAGAGCTGGTTTTCGGATGCCAGTGACCCCGGTTCAGATCCCACATATTAGGGCCAGAGACACTGCCCTCTACAGCTAAAACAGCTCCACCTGAAGCTGGACTGCGAGCCCCAGAGACGGTGTAGGCTGCAGCACTTGCTGCAGCAGGCTGCCATAGCTACAATGAGTGGCCAGCAGCCAGTGTGAGCGGCAGGCAGCCAGCATGAGCTGCCAATAGCTGCAGTGAGCGACCGACCATCCAGAAGCTGGTGGCCAATCTGCCTCATCTGGGAAGAGCACAATGATGATACCAACATGGGCCAGTGAAGCAACGTCCTCTGCAACTAGACTGAGGAACAAAAAGTCAGCAACTTGTCTGTTCCTCTTCCCCAATTCCCCAACGCTGTTCCCCTCTCCCAATTCCCCAATAAAATCTTTTTTAAAAAAATAAGAAGAAATCTGGAAAGCTTACAAATACATGGAGGCTAAATAACATGCTACTAAATAGTGAGTGGGTCAAAAATGAGATCAAGGAGGAAATCAAAAGATACCTCGAGACAAACGAAAATGAAAACACCACGACCCAAAATCTCTGGGATGCAGCGAAAGCAGTCCTGGGAGGGAAATTCAGAGCAGTGTAGGCCTCCCTAAAGAAGGAAGAAAAATCTCAAATCAACAGACTATCTTCACACCTAAAGACCTCAAAAAAACACAGCAAAACAATCCTAAAGGGAGTATAAGAAAGAAAATAATAAAGACCAGAGCAGAAATAAATGAAATAGAGAACAAAAAAAATACAAAAGATCAATGAAACTAAGAGTTGGTTTTTTGAAAAGATAAACAAAATCAACAAACCCTTAGCCAGACTAACCAAGAAAGAGAGAGGACCCAAATTAATAAATACAGAAATGAAAGAGGAGAAGTGACAACAGATACCACAGAAATACAGAATATTTTAAGAAAATACTATGAGCAACCATATGCTAACAAATTCGACAATCTGGAAGAAATGGATACATTTCTAGAAGCATACAATCTTCCAACTCTGAACAAAAAAGAAATAGAAATTCTGAACAGACTGATTACTGCCAAAGAAATTGAATCAATAATCAACACTCTTCCAACAAACAAAAGCCCTGGACCAGTTGGCTTCACAGGTGAAATTTACAAAACATTCAAAAAAGAATTAATACCTATTCTCCTCAAACTATTCCAAAAAATACAGAAGGAGGAAAGGCTCCCAAACTCTTTCTATGAAGCCACTATTACCCTGATTCCTAAGTCAGACAAAGATATTACAAAAAAGGAAAACTACAGGCCGATATCCCTAATGAACATACATGCAAAAATTCTCAACAAAATACTAGGAAACCGAATTCAGCATCATATTAAAAAGATCATACACCGTGATCAACTGGGATTCATTCCTGGTATGCAAGATTGGTTCAAATTCTGCAAATCAACTAATGTAATACATCACATTAACAAAACGAACAAAAAAACCCCATATGATCATATCAATAGATGCAGAAAAAGCATTTGACAAGATTCAGCAGCTATTTATGATAAAAACTCTTAGCAAAGTAGGAATAGTGGGATCTATAATGAAAGCCATATATGATAAGCCCACAGCAAATAGTGTATTCAATGAGGAAAGGCTAAAAGCTTTACCCTTAAGATCAGGAACAAGACAAGGCTGCCCATTTTCACCACTTCTATTTAACATCGTTCTGGAAGGTCCAGCCACAGCATTCAGACAAGAAAATGAAATAAAAGGCATCCAAATTGGAAAAGAGGAAGTAAAACTGTCATTATATGTAGACGACATGATACTATATAGAGAGAATCCCAAAGACTCCACCAAAAAACTGCTAGAACTGATAAACGAATTAATAAGGTAGCAGGATACAAAATTCGTATTCAGAATTCAGTTGCATTTCTATACACCAATAATAAACTATCAGCAGAAGAAGTCAGGAAATCAATCCCTTTTACAATTGCTTCAAAAACAATAAAATGTCTAGGAGTCAATTTAACTAAAGAAGTAAAAAACCTGTACTCAGAAAATTATGAGACATTGAAGAGAGAAATCAAAGAAGATACAAATAAATGGAAATACATACCATGTTCATGGATAGGAAGAATTAATATAGTTGAAATGTCAATACTACCTAAGGCAATATACAGATTCAATGCAATTCCAATCAAAATACCTAGGACATTCTTCTGAGAAGTAGAACATATAATCCTAAAATTTATATGGAACCACAAAAGACCCTAAATATCCATGGCAGTCTTGAGAAATAAGAACAAAGTGGGAGGCATCATGCTACTTGACATCAAAACATATTAGAAGACTACAGTAATCAAAATTGTATGGTACCGGCATAAAAACAGATATATAGACCAATGGAACAGAATAGAGAGCCCAGGAATAAACCCATCCATATATGGTCATTTTATCTATGACAATGAAAGCAAGAATTTGAGTAAAGATCATCTATTTAATAAATGGTGCTGGGAAAACTGAACTGACACGTGCAAAAAAATGAAAATGGACCACCTACTTATACCATATACGAGAACAAACTCAAAATGGATTAAAGACTTAAATATAAGAACTGAAACCATAAAACTCCTAAAAGAAAACATAGGGAGTAAATTTGCAGACATTACCCTGAGTAATATCTTTATTGATATATCCCCTCGGGCAAGGGAAATAAAAGAAAAAAAGAACATATGGGATTACATCAAACTTAAAAGTTTTTTTCACAGCAAAGGAAATCAATAAAACAACAAGGCAGCCTACTGAATGGGAGAAGATATTTGCCAACGATATATCTGATAAGGGGTTAATATCCAAAATTTATAAAACACTCATGCAACTCAACACCAAAAAAACATACAACCCAATTAAGAAATGGGCAGAGGATATGAAGAGGCATTTCTCTAAAGAGGACATACAGATGGCCAACAAGCATATGAAAAAACGTTCAACCTCACTAATCATCAGAGAAATACAAATAAAAACCACAATGAGATACCACCTCATTCTGGTCAGAATGGCTATCATCAATAAATCAACACACAACAAGTGCTGGTGAGGATGTGGAGAAAAGGAAACCCTGGTGCACTGTTGGTGGGACTGCAAATTGGTGCAGACATTATGGAAATCAGTATGAAGGTATCTCAAAAAACTGGAAATGGAACTACCATATGACCCAGCAATTCCTCTCTTGGGTATGTACCCAGAAGAATCCAAGATGCTAATTCGAAAAAATATATGCACCCCTATGTTTATTGCAGTGCTATTGACAATAGCCAAGACTTGGAAACAACCGAAATGCCCATTGGTAGATGACTGGATTAGGAAACTGTGGTACATTTATAGAATGGAGTATTACTGCGCTATAAAGAAGAATGAAATCGTACCATTTGCAACAAAATGGATGGACCTAGAGACTATTATGTTAAATGAAATAAGTCAGTCGGAGAAAGACAAATACCATATGATCTCACTTATATGTGGAATCTGTAAAACTGAATGAATGAGCAAAATAAACAGAAACAGTCTCATAGATATAGAGGAAAAACAGGGTTGCTAGTTGGGAGGGGGGTGGGGATGAGGGAGAAGGGGAAAGGATTTGATAGCATAAATAGGTAACTACAATATTGCCATAGGGATATGAAAGACAGTTGGGGATTATAATAATGTTGTAAATATTTTGTGGGGTGTCAGATGGTCACATATCTTGTTAGGGAGACCACTTCATGGATGGAGTAGAGGCTTGATCACTGCACTGTACATCTGAAGCTGATGTTGTGTAATATTGTATGTCAACTGTAATTGAATATATAGATTGTCACGGGATGTGGATTATACTGTGGAAGGGCATCAAAGGAATTATAATAGATATGTACGATATGGGGGGGAGAAGTGGGGTGGCGAATTCAGAGAGGGGGGTTGTCAATTTGAGGGGTAAAAAGTATAACTATTGCACTGTGTTGTACACCTGAAGCTAATTTTTTTTAAAAAAGTTTATTTCACAATAAAAGAATAAAAGAATTTTTAAAAAAAGTATATTTTTGCATCTTGGTTCAAATACCAAGTATTCTGACTAAGAAAAACATTTTACATATTCCTTGCTACAAGATGAGTGCTATTTTAAAGTTAAACATAGCCACCACTTTAGGAACCAAGCACTTTAAATATTACAATTATTTTTATAATTGTATTTAATATGACTTGGAAATAGCACATAACTTTGTGTCACAGAATAGTTTTGAATCCAATTCCACTCTGATAATTACAATTATAATTTTAATAAAAATCCCCATATGACAAAGATTTTAAATACCCATATCCTGGACAGGCCGAGGGGCGTGGTGGTTAAGAGCTGACTTGGGACGCCAGCGGCCCCCATTCAGGTCCCACATGTGAGAGCCAGTGACACTGCCCTCAAAAAATAAATAAATAAATAAATAAATAAAATACCCACATCCACTTGTTTTAGGCATTATTGGATATATATAGCAATTCATACACAAGTGAAACAGAAAAAGTGTCACTTGTCTCTTGATATTTGTTTCAGTAGTCCGCTAGAGGTAGTTTCTACTGGTTTGCAAAAGTCAATTGTTAAATTTGTAGGAATTTTGGGAGCTGATTGTTAAACTGTTGGTAGCTTGAAATCAGTTCTAGAGGGAGTATATACACCATGGAAATTGATAAACACTACAAATTATGATCCCCCTACTGTGAACTGTTTTACCAGCATGCCACTAGCTGTAAATGTACTATAACTTGTAGCAGAAAATACAGGTAATTTTATGATTAAAATGCTCAATATATAACCATTTTATATATTACATATATACAGAAACAGACACTGACCCTTATTTATGTTACCACAGTGAGTAAAAATTTTGGAACAACTAGAAAACCAGATATTTTTGATGAGAGCAGGCTAATTTTGACTGCTCACAGTTCAACTTTTTGAAAAAAATTCTAGTCTAAGTGTTAAACCATCATCACTTCTGCAAGTGACTCCAGAAACAAACCCTTAAAAAGCAAACTTTCCATTGGATTGATTAGAAATACAGAAGACAAAGACTGGATATTTTAATGTGAAAATCACATTGTAAGGAGTACTGGGAGGTCCTTCTTTCCCTGACTTGTTTCCCTATGTGTCTGACTAATAGTGTCTCCCAGGAGCAACAGCACATAAAGGGTGATCTGCCATAACTGTGTTCAATAACTTTTGATGGGTAGGTTGTAAGGATTAAGCCACAGTGAAGTTTCTTTCCTTAGGTTTGTGGTTTTACATATAGTACCCTTCTTCAGTGAAAAGAGCTCTTCAGCTGTGTTTAATGCAAAATGATGAGAGAAACAGCAAAGAAAAATGACTCAAATTTAACTTAAGTTTTAAACAATCCCTCGGTGTTCTGGGCTAGAGACCAAGGGGAAGGGGCTCAGTCTGTTCCATGACTCACAGCATTGATTCTCAAATTCTGGGGCACATCAGACTCACTTGAAGGGCTCATTAAAACCCAACATTTCTAATTCAGGAGGTCTGGGAAGGTGCCTGAGAACCTGGATTTCTAACACATCCCAGGGGATGCTAATGCTGCTAGTCTGAGGAGTGCTTTAGAGTTGTGCTTCTCAAACAATAAGGTGCTTACAAATCCCACTGTTCAAATGCAGAGTCTGATTCAGGAGGTCAGAGGTAGGAGCTAAGATTCTGCATAAAGTCCTGGTGATGCCTGGTCAGAGGAGCACACTTTGAGGAGAAAAAGTTTGGTTTAGAAGGTAGTCATGCTGGATCAATCTTTGGTTAGCCAATTCTTTGAAGCAGAAGCTGTAAAGTCAGACTCACTTGATCCAACAGACTAGAGTAAACCAGCTTCTTTGCATCAGTTTTCCCATTTCTTTTACTCCTTTTCCTTTCCATCCTCCTTTAACTGCCATCTGGATATCTCAGTACCACCTCTCGTGTCCAAAACCGACCTTGGTACTAGCCCTATGAAACCAGATCTCAAACTTTCACCCAAGTTCCTATTTCTATCTAACCTAAAAATTACTACTGTCCCACCTCCCCAGGTGGTTAAACTCAAAAACATCCTGAAGTCTTCTCTTGTACTTACTCTCTAATTAACTCAGTCACTAGGCTCTGCTAATCTTCCTGTGGAATGTTTTTATCATGATCATCTCATCTAATTTACTGATGTTCATTTACTGCCTATATTGTATCAGATTTTGAGCTAGGTACTTGACACACTGCATTTTTTTTTTAAAGATTTTATTGGGGAATTGGGGGAGGGGAACACCACTGGGGACTCCGGGAAAGGGAACAGACAAGTTGCTGTCCTTTTGTTCTTCAGTCTAGTTGTGGAGGACATCGCTTCACTGGCCCATGTTGGTATAATTGCACTCTTCCCAAGTGAGGCAGATCGGTCACCAGCCACTGGACGGCTGCTCATGGTGGCTCTTAGCAGCTCACGCCAGCTGCCGGCCTCTCATCGTAGCTTACAACAGCCCATTGCAGCAGGGATTGCTGCCTATGCCATCGCCGGCAACTCATAGCAGCCCAGCTCCAGGTCGAGCTGTTGTTCACCATCTTAGCTGTAGAGGGCAGTGTCACTGGCCCTCATGTGGGATCCGAACTGGGGTCCTGCAGCTCAGAGATGGTGTCCCAAGCCAGCTCCTAACCAACGCACCACTCGGCCGGCCCCTACACACTGCATTTTAAATCCATATAATAACCCCTGAATGAGGCAGGTAGTGAGAGCTAAAAGAACATGCCGTAGACATCATAGCCAGGATTCAAACCTGGGTCTGTCTGACTGCAAAAGCCATGATCTCTCCAGTATGCCATGGTGCCTTTGTCTGGTCATTCTTTCCTCTTCATTTCTACTGCTACCATCCTAGTGTGAGATCCTTTAATCTCAGTGAAAGCTTCCTCTGCCATTCCCACTGGAATCCAGCCTCACCCTGTACTAAAATAGTGCTATCCTCATGGCAATGCCAAAAATAAAAAAGTAAAATAAAAAAAACCTTCAACAGCTCACCCTGAACTAAACAACACACACACACACACACAGACACACACACACACACACACACACACACTCATCAGCTCTTAGGCTCTTCATAATCTGGCAGTTCAAAATAAAACAAAGACTCCTCACATCCAGTTAAGAGTGAAAATATTTTGGGGATTGGAAGAGGGAGGAGTATAGGTTGACCCACAAACATACCACATTTCATGTTCAGAAACAATAATCTTGCTTTGATGGCAACTGTAAAACATGGAAGGATGATAGACACTGGGATATGCTGACTGACCTCCTGTGGAAAGACTGGATGGCACTTTTATGGTTGATAGTAGGGGCAGGATGTGCGGTTCATTCCTTTTGGATTTTAGGACAATGATGGGTGAGCTCTTTATGCCTCTCCAGGGCTATTTCTTAAATTCCATCAGAAGAGCCTCAAAAAGATTTGATTAGAGTGGAGATTATGGTAGATAATAGAATCTGGGGCTAGAAGGTTGCTTAGAGGTCATATGGTCAAGCATCATTGTGTTATTGATAGGGAAAGTGAGGCCAGGGAGATAAAGCAGAATCAGAAGACACACATCCTGACTCCCAATGCAGGATCTTTCCCTCCTCCCATTCTGGCCATGTGTGCTAGCTCTGTGCTTGCCACTGGACATCTTGTACGTATGGTATTTGTGCAGATCCGCTTCCAGACAGTTGTCACTGGTTCACATTCTGAAGAGCAGACACTTGTGCACAATGTGCATTTCTCATTGCTAACCGTATCAGCATTTAATCAGTATCAGATGGCACCACTTGACCTCCCTTTCTACTTGACACACTTTCTCTGTTTTGTTTTTTCTCTACCCCCCCACGACTTTTTTTTTTTTTTTTTTTTTTTTAGCTGAGCCATCCTGCTACCTGTTGGTAGCTCAGCGGCTGCTCAGCTCAGGCTGGGCATTGAACTGCTGTTGCTCAGAGCTCAGCTCGCACTCTTGAGCAAGCTCTTAACCAACTGAGCCACTCAGCCAGCCTCCCGCCCCCCAGACTTATTTTTAATAAGAATTCTGTTTTATCTTTCTCTCTCTGCCCTCCGCTGGGAGGACATCTGACCAAACATAGGAATGCCTATTACAAAGAGACCCTGCTGGCTCATGTAGCTGGGGGACTCCTCCTCCTTCAACTTAGATGGTCACAAAAAACATTCAAGAGAGATACCCCCTGTTACCAGCCTTTGTAGTGTTTGTTTTCTTAGCATTACTTTCCAGAGACTGGGGACTCTGTTCCCATTGGAGGGGGCGGGGTAGGAAGGGCAAGGAAATGGATCTGCAGAATGTTGCAGATAGGAGATTCCAGTGCAGGAAGTGAAGCAGTTTTGCCTCTTACCACCAAGACATCTAGCTTATCGAAAAACCTGGCCCAAACAGCACATGTGTAATTCAGCAGGCCACAGAGAGAACATGCCTGAAGGTTCCATGCCTTTCCATTGGTTATCCCTCTTGAACTGTCTCCCACTGAACGTGATTCTTGGCTCGTGTTCTGAATGTATTTTTCCGTGTCCAAGTCTTTATCACACAGAAAACCTTTGGGGACCAAGTGAAGCCAGATTCACTCTAGTTAACTCCTTGAGTATTCTACGGAAGTTCAGAATAGGCTGACAATTTGGTCTCTAGTGCCCAAACTCAAAGTTATCCATGTTGCCCTGTTTCCAATAACACATGTTTAAAGTAAGAAGAGTGGGGGTTTGATGGGGCCACCAATCAGGGGGTGATTAGCTAGTTGGAGAGAATAATTGAAACACTGCAGGAATGATAGTGCAGATGGCCAGAAGAATTCACCAGCAAGGAGAATTCCTGTCTGCTGTGGTTCTCCAGAAAGAGCCCTCCCAAGTGCTGTGGTCCAGGTCCCAATTCAGTCTGTTTTCCCAATCTTTTTGAAAAACAAGAGTTTCCTTCACTATCATATTTTTCTGACATGTACATCCCCGGAGGGCTTGTCTGTTAAAATGGACACATGCTGATCAAGCTCCTTCCTTGTTAGGTGAAGACTGGCACTCTGGGTGAGTGTGGGGCACTTCTGGGCTGTCTTAATTACCACAAATGTCTAGAGCTCAGTGGTATTGCCATAAAGATAATGTTACCCAAGAGAAACTTCAAAAAGCTGGTAGATTGCAAAATCCAGAAAACCATAGGTTTTGATCTGAGATTTGCAGTGACCTTTTCATGTGGTTTTTTTATAGTTATTAATCTACTGCCTGGTGGTATATATTCCCATAAGCCTATGAGAATGATTTGGCTCTAACAGGAAAACTGATGATTCAAATAAATTCCTATAATTAAAATGCCCTCAAAAGCAACAAAACAGTAAGAGTTAACATTATGGTTAGTTATGTGGACACAATATCTCTAGAACAAAAGTTAAATACATAAAATATGTTATCCAACAAATTAAAAATTTCCTTATTATAAAGGCCATTTACTAAATGATGGGATATGGATTTAGTTAGTAAAAATTGTTTTATTAATGAATAATTTAATTCCGCAAATACAAATCCCAACCCTGGACACCTTCTTATGCCAAGTTTCCTAAACAATGTGGTGAATCATGAAAATAGAAGCAAGACAAGAATTGTAATGAAATAACTTTCTGTGCAAAATAAATGAAGCCTCATAGCATGTCTATATTGAGAAAGATGCATTCAAATCAGAAAATTTATTTAGAAGAGAGTTTTACGAGTTTGAAATCTTTAGCATTCATTCTGAGCTAATATTAATATTGTGCATATTTACCAAGGATATAGTTTTATTCATTAAAGAATTTATATATACATATGAGCAATCAGTTCTGGTTTGGTTTTCAAAATATAAAAAAAGGGTATGTATTATTTGTCTAAAATTTATAATTTATATCCTGCCTACTAAAAAAGAATTGTAGGCAAAGGTCAGATGTAATGATGCCACTGAGAATATATAGTGTCTGCCAGAATATATACTGTCTCAAAAGAACACCATCATTTTCTCTTTGTGGTTTTTATAATAAGAAATCCTTTATTATATGAACTGTACACAAATGCTTTCAATTCTGAAGAAAGGAATCTTTGCTCATTGGAGAGCTCAACCAGCACATTTCTCACATTTGTATTTCCTCGGTGGCCCCCTTCTTCTTGGCTCTCTTCCTATTCATTTTATTCTATGGGCACAGAGGGAACTGTCAAGCCTGATGATGCATTTCAGTAATCCTGACCACTTCATTATCTGGCATTGTCAAACAATGTCCTTCTGTGATTAGGCACTGAATCTTTTAATTAAAAGAACTCATAAACATTCAGCTCCAGCTTGAGCCATCAGAGTTTGTTGTATAATTGAGCAAGGACACTTGTACTGCATAGGTATTTGAAGGAAGGCCAATAGATATTCATTTAGTGGGTGAGAGTTTGCTATTGCTGAGAATACAAAAGGAATTGTTGAGGAAGGCTGCCATTACTGAAGCCCTTATATGTGCCCCACCTGGTTACTTACAATCCCTATAATCCTGCAAAGTGGGAACTGACCTAATTTTATAGATTTTAGGAAAGTGGAGGTCAAAGAAGTTGAGTACTCAGGGTAGTGAATGGCTGAACTGGGAGTTGGACCCAGATTTATCACATGTTGCTTCTCCAAGATTACTGACTCAGAAGTGCAAAGCAAAACAAAGCAAGATTAAGGATGCCTAACAAGATAAACTGTAGAAAGGTTAGACTTATAGAAGTGTTATGTCAAAATAAAGGGGTGCAGAAATATCCTTTCAAAAGTGGACAGAAAAGAACAGTAAAATTTAGTCCCCAGTAAGTGAACTATTACAGAGCTAAGGCTTCTACAGAGAGGTCAGGATTGAGTTGGAGGTTTGCTGGTAGAATCTGTGGAACCGCTAGGGGAAATCATCCCCCAATGGTGATGGAATTTTTGGAATGGGTGGGCTGGGAAGATAAGGTAGCTTTATAATTTCAAGGCACATGGGACATGGAGGGACCTTGCTCAGCAGAAGCTTGAAACCAAAACCAGTTGGTTTCCCCTACTGAGTTTTCTTCTGAAGTTCCAGTTTACTGAAATAGGAGCCTCAAAAACCAGCCTCTAATGGATTCAGGAATGGATCCAAACAATTGCTGGTGGTTAAAGCCTGCAGGAGTTAGAGGAGATAGATTAATGGAAAGGAAGGAGGTGAAAGAAGACTTTATTAAATGGTGATAAAAAATTAATTTACCTCTAGCCTCTTAACCTCCCTTTAAAAAAAAACAAAACTTCCTGGAGTGCATTGGAAAAATCAATTATTTTTATAAATACCAATTTGACCTCATGGTTCAGAGATCCACAGTAATTCTCCATTGCCACAGTAACAGCTCCTGGTGGCTCAAACCACATTCCAAGATGCTCACCAGCTAGCATCCTCTGACCATACAGGCTCTCAGAAGCTCAGGGCCAAAAACAGCATCAACTGTCATCTAGGCCAACATCCACCTAAGCAGGGAGGAAGCTGAAGCCCAATGAACTCCACTGTCCGCTCTGCTCACACATGGGTCGACCGTGGCTTGAAGATTCAGGTTTCTGGATTCTCTACCAGAGTTGTTTAGACCCCAAAACACTACTTCACCCCACTTGTTTCTCACTATATCCTATTTATTCAAGAAACAAGTATGGAGTACCTTCTATGTACCAGACACTGGGTTTAATGGTGAACATAATAGATAACAATCTCTGCCCTTAAGGAACTTATACCCCAGTGGGAGGATATTTTAATGTTAGAAGGTGATAAATGCTATGGAGAAAAATGAAGCAAGAAATGGGCAAAAGACATATAGGAGAGTGATTGATGGCCATTTTAAATAGGTCAGAAAAGGTTTCTCAGAGTAGCATTTGAGCAAAAGCTTGTAAGAGTGTGGAAGAGCATGGGGGTCACTATGCAGAGTGCTTATTGCACTCTACTCACTCCCTCTCCAGATCTTGAGATTTGCCCCCATTCCTTCCACACACTTTTTCTCTACCAAACAACTTTTTTTTTTTTTAAGATTTTATTGGGGAATTGAGGGAGGGGAACAGACAAGGGCTGTCCTTTGGTTCTTCAGTCTAGTTGTGGAGGACGTTGCTTCACTGGCCCATGTTGGTATTATCATTGCGCTCTTCCCGGATGAGGCAGATCGGTCGCCAGCCACTGGACAGCCGCTCACGGTAGCTCTTGGCAGCTCACACTGGCTGCGGGCCACTCACGGTAGCTTATGTCAGCCCACTGCAGCAGGGGCTACAGCCTACACTGTTGCTGGCGACTCACGGCAGGCCAGCTCCAGGTCAAGCTTTTGTTCACCATCTTAGCTGTAGAGGGCAGTGTCACTGGCCCTCATGTGGGATCTGAACCGGGGCCATGCTGCTCAGAGCTGGAGTCCCAAGCCAGCTCATAACCAATGAGCCACTGTGCTGGCCCCCAAACAACTTCTTTTAAAACCTTACTCACGCTTAGGTTGTTGCCATATCTTGGCTATTGTAAATGAACATAAGGGTATACATCTTTTTGAATAAATGTTTTCATATTCTGGATAAATACCCAGAAGAGGAATTGCTGAGTCATATGGTAGTTATATTCTTAATTTTTTGAGGGAGCTTCATAGTGGCTACACCAATTTACAACTCTGACAAAAGTACACAAGGGTTCCCTTTCTTTATATCTTGCCAACACTTGTTATCTCTTATTTTTTTGATAAGTGTCCATTGATGGGTGAATGGATAAAGAAGAAACAGTATATATACACACACACATGTCTATATACACACAATGGAATACTTCTCTGCTATAAAAAAGATGAAATTCTGGGGGCGGCCAAGTGGCACGTTGGTTAAAAACTGGCTTGGGATGTTAGCGGCCCCAGTTCGGATCCCACATATGAGGGCCAGTGACACTGCCCTTTACAGCTAAGATGGTGAACAACAGCTCCACCTGGAGCTGGGCTGTTGTGAGTCCCCGGGGATGGCACAGCTATAGCCCCTGCCTCACTGGGCTCCCATAGGCTACAGTGAGTGGCCGGCAGCCAGCGTGAGCGGCTGGCAGCCCATGTGAGCTGCCAAGAGCAGCTGTGAGCAGCCGTCCAGAGGCCGGGAAACGATCTGCCTCATCCGGGAAGAGTGCAATGACGATACCAACATAGGCCAGTGAAGCAACATCCTCCGCAACTAGACTGAAGAACAAAAAGACAGCAATTTGTCTGCTCCCCTCCCCCGATTCCCCAATAAAATCTTAAAAAAAAAAAAGTCTACACTCATTTTTGTGTCTTTGAAATGATTTAAATGCCATTTGCATGTCTACCACCTCCTGTAGGTATGGGAATTTAATTTTTCTGCAGTATTGCTTTTGCATTTCTCTAAACAAACCAGTACTCTGTATTACTCTGCAATGTCATGCAGTTTAACAAAATATCTAGAGTGTAGATCCTCGCAGTGGGAAAAGCGGGCTCCATTACTTCCGCAGCGAATCTCCCTCACACCAATTAGAAACAGTGAGCTTCCCCTCCCCACAGATTTCACAACCTTCTTCCCACCTTCGTGTCCAGACTTATAGGTGACAAAGGAGTGTAAACATCTTGGGAGAAGCATTCAGCTCAGGGGCCTGACAGTCAAAACTCAGACATTCAGAACACTTTCCTCTCAAACAATCAGGAATGCAGGGCCTAAAAGGAAGTTTTTTCACTGCAGGAGGTGGGGATCGCAGTGGGATTCATTAATCAAAGGAATGCAAAGCAGTCCTTTAGACCCCGCCCCAGGCTGAAATGAACCCCTAGATCAAAAGCAGCACAGCAGCATCTCTACATTTGGTGTCCTTCAGCACTCACAGAACTAAATCTGATAGGGAAAAGATGAGAAAAGTAAACGCACAACCCAACATTAGCCTTGAGTGCTTTAAGAAGTGTCCTTTGGGGGCAGCTGGGGAGCTAAGAGAAGGATGCTGGGAACCCTGCTGAGCTCAGCACGGTGGGCAAGTCTAAGTTAATGACAGTGTATTTGTTGTTTATCACCAAAACAGTGTTGGAGCATGTGGAAATGATGCTGTGGAGCAGGTGCTGGCAAAAGAAAGACTAAATCCACTATCTCTTACATACCTACTTGATTTTTTAAAAACCAACAGAAGTAGTGTTTTGATGAAAGAAAGGGGGCCTCAATGTAAATGAAAATATCAATCAACCCAACAGACATTCCTCATTCCTCTATAAATATGTGTTTTTTACTTTCTTCAAATGAAGATTACATTTGAGGACACTTAAATGAAGGGAAAAGTGAGCCAAGACAGAACAACAGATTTGACTGTCAGTGTAATTATCTATTCTGCATTAAATGCAGCCTGAGTTTTGAACCTTGATGAAAAATGAGTTAATTGACTTGAAATGACCCAATGAGGAAAAGTTGGCAAATAAATAATAAGGGAAATGGAAGACATCTATTTTACATACTGGCCCAGTAGTACGAGTGTGGCCATCACATTCAGTGAAGAGCAGCCTGTTCACCAGCTTGTTATTCACACTTGTTATTAAAATGGGCAAAGGACAGAGACAGGAAGAAATTTTTTCATGGGGCAGACAACTATGGTTATAGAGGTCAAAGCAATGAAACTGGAAAATAAAAATGGAAAACCACTACACAAAAAGTCGAAAGCATGCAATGAACTATAGGTGAATGTAGAGTAAATGAGAAAATGTATGCATATGAAAATTTCCATGCCTTTGTAAACAGTTCATAAACAACAGAGTTAAATTTAGAAAATTGTTTCAACAGAGAAAACATGGATAAGTACATATATTTGTATACATACACACACAAAGTGACTGTCTTCAGACAGTAGTTTTTTGGTTTTTTTAGCTGAGCCATCCTGCCACCTGTTGGCAGCTCAGCAGCAGCTCAGCTCGGGCTGGGCATTGAACTGCTGTTGCTCAGTGCTCAGCTCGCCTCTTGAGTGAGCTCTTAACCAACTGAGCCACTCGGCTGGCCTGGACAGTAGAGATGTTTAAGAAAAAGAATTTCTAAGTAAAAAATTCAAATTCCCAATTTCCCATAGATTTCTCAGGGGTGTGCTGGAGCCAGCATACATTGACTGGTGAGAACCAGTTATATCTTTTCACAACGCCATCTTCAGCAACTTTACCAACCTGGTGCAACTGAGCCATCACATTTAACCAAATCAAACAACAGTTCTGTCCATATGGAGTAATCACTTGAGAAGTTCAAGATCACTGGACATGGTGATTATACTGGACCTCTGTTCCTTCTCTCCCCATTGGGATTATAGAGATCTTATATACATTCTTTTTTTTTTTTTTTTTAAGATTTTACTGGGGAATCAGGGAAAGGGAACAGACAAGTTGCTGTCCTTTTGGTTCTAGTTGTGGAGGATGTTGCTTCACTGGTCCATGTTCGTATTATCACAGCGTTCTTCTTGAGTGAGGCAGTCGCGCGCTGGCCATTGGATGGCCGCTCACAGCGGCTCACGAAAGCGCACGCCAGCTGCTGGCCAGCCCCACTGCAGCCTACACTGTCTCCAGCAACTCACGGCAACCCAGTGCCAAGTGGAGCTGTTGTTCACCATCTTAGCTGTAGAGGGCGCAGCATTACTGGCCCGCATGTGGGATCCGAACCAAAGTCCTGCTGCTCAGAGCTGGCATCCCAAGCCAACTCTTAAAGCGCCTCTCGACCGGCCCCTTATATGCATTCTTATTAGTCATATTTGAAAGCAAAACTTTCATGGAAGCTTAATAAATTTCAAATTCATAATCTCTGTGGGGTAAAATAATCTTAGATTTCCAGTGAAGTTGACAATGTTTAGGGTTCAATTCCTATCTATCTGTTAACTTCATACTTTGGATACAAGTTTGACTTAACTCTGACCAACCACCCAGAAAAAATTTCCTTCTGGCTTGAAGATGATGACAAACAGAAGGACTGGCCTGATCTGTCACCCACCTGAAGTTAACAGGCAAAATTAAGAAGTGATACACAGGTGAATCAGCCTAAGGACAGGTAGTTGTGAAGGACACATTTGGCTTCAGTTGGAGGAATCAATATAGAGGAAGAGATTTTGAATGACAAGCCTCGGTCTGGAAGATATTCTCTTTGCCTCCTAAAATCAGACAGAAATTAAAATCCCACCTGCTAGGCAGAAAAAAATCCATAAGCCCAAAGGAGCATGAAACATCTGTATGTTCATGAGATGCACAAATGTCTGTGATAGCTACAGTTAGACCTAGAGACAGAAATAGGAAAACATTAGAAATACACCAGCTAAGCTGCAAATAGTGGAGGCAGAATGCCTTCTGAATTTCACCTTGTATAGCACAGAATTGCAAAATTTGGTCAGGGTCACATCAGCTCTGGTCCATTATTCCCTGGAGATCAGAGATGCAGAAAAATATATACATGATTTCACATGATATGCAATTCTTGGGGTAAAATCACTCAATTGTATTTCATGCTCACAAAAATGAATCTTATTTCCCAAGTGGCCAAATAGCTCTTAATTGTGGATGTAAACTGGTTAAGCAAGCTGAAAGAAGAGGCTTAGGACAAATTCTTAACAACACTATCCAATCTACACCTAGCCAAAGGTTTTCTGCACCAACCTAGTGAATGTGGAATTTGGAATTAGTATCAGAATCACCCTAATGGGAGTCACTCATAAATTTTATTTCTAATTTGTAGTATATATTTGTTTACATTAATTCCTAGTATACTATATATAGTTTAGAATATACTGTGAGTTCATTGCTTATTATTCTTTAAAATATCCTGTGGTCCCTCTCAGTTAAGGAGTACTTGTCTTGAGTGACCACTACACAATGGGATGTCAGGGCTAAGCTTGGCTCAGCAGACCAAGGACACACACCCCTTTGAGAATGGGGCCTGAGCAGGACTTCCTTCCTGGGGCAGCGAAACTTCCCAATCCTACTGTTGGGAAAGCCACTAGTGCTTCAGGTCCTACTAATGACAGGACAGCAGGGTCATCTCGAAAACACAAAAAGAATTCTATTTCCTACCCTCACATTATGCATAGCCCCAAAGAGGGACTGAAAAAGAAGGATTCAGTGATTCACAAACATCTGTTCCTAAATGAGGAATAAAATGGAGACTGGACTTTATAGCTGTAGTTACTATGCAATGTTCCTTCTTGCCGGAAAGCACTTGTATTACAGCAGCAAAGCTAGTAAAGAAACCAACCACCTATAAAGACAACCTACTGTTTGCCCTGAAACAATCTGTCACTTTATATAGCACTTAAGGGAAACAACACCTACTAAACAGCACCTAGTAGAGCAAAGAAACATTCACTACAGTTAAAGGAAAAATCCCACTTACAACTGTGGTTGTGACAGTGTTTATAAAATTAGAAGCACTAATTTATTAGGGTATACAGAACCCCAAATGACTCTGTGATTGTATATTTACTAAATTTTATCTATAAGATTACTGCATAGAAGTAAATCTTGGCTATGAGTGTGGTGAGAAGAGTCTTCTGTTTCTACTCCTGCTTACTTCCCAGACACCACAACTGGGCACAAATCATCTAAGAGAAATGTTTATTTAAGTGGAGCTAGAAAAGGCAGGGGTTCTGGAGCTCAGAGAGGGCTTCTTCTTTCAAAGGTTTCCGTTGTACAGGCCTAGGGTAGAATGGAAAGGATCACAGGTAAGGGATAGAAACAAAAAAAATTTCTTTTTTTTTTTGAGGAAGAGAGAAAACATGTGTGATTATCTAAAAGAATAGGAGAAAGGGGAGAGCTGTGACAACAGTGAAATGAAAATAAACAACAATGTGATCATGGGAATGTAGAGTACAGCATAGGAAACATAATCGATAATATTGTAATAACTATGTGTAGTACCAGGTGGGTACTAGACTAGTCAGGGGATCACTTCTTAAATTATACAAATGTCCAAACACTAGGCTGAGGACCGGCCGAGTGACTCAGTTGGTTAAGAGCTCGCTCAAGAGTGTGAGCTGAGCTCTGAGCAACAGCAGTTCGATGCCCAGCCCAAGCTGAGCTGCTGCTGAGCTGCCAACAGGTGGCAGGATGGCTCAGCTAAAACAAACAAACAAATAAACACTATGCTGTACATCTGAAACTAATATGAAATAATACTGAATGTCAACTTTAATTGAAAAGAAAATAAGAAAAAAATGGAGGGAGGAAAAGAGGGAGGAAGGGGGAAGGAAGAAAGAAAGGGTAAGGAAAAAGAAAAAGAAGGAAGGAAGGAAAGAGGAAATAAACAACAATAGGCCCCATGATATAAACTGTAAGGAAGGTTCCTACCATTGAGTCGCTTGTGCTCTAACAAGCTGGGAGACCCTGAGGAGTGTCTGTCTGTGCTTCGCTCACTGGACATATAGGTGATATAGATTATTTCTGTTAGTAATGAAGAGCAGGTTCTGGAGAGTAAAGAGAAAACAAGCTAGAGCACGAAATGAATATCTGCACAACAGTCATGTAAAATTACTTGGATATCTAGGCAAATCAAGCAAGTATGTCATGTAAACAAATGAGTACCAATCTAAGCTCCACTGTTAAAATGCAGTCATTATTATTTCCCAGATGGACAATACTAAGGTTTTATATCTGCACACTTGGTCCTCAGAGCAGGGCAGGACTATGGCCCTTCCTTTTCCTCTCCCCTCCCCTTCTTGCCCAGGTAGCTTTGAGTGGCACCAAAACTGGGAACCAAACACAGCAGCTCCACCCATCTGTTACATGCTCCCCACTCAGGCACTATGTCTAAATAGTAAAAGCATTCTTTGGTAGATGCATTTCAGAGTTCTTCCCCAATCTCATCTCAACTTCCTTCTCTCCATCGGCCTCATAAAACAAAAATAGGTAATAAATTTAAGACACCAAACTGACAGTTTATTTTTACTGCACTGTCTCATATCTATTAAGTCAAGTGCCACAGTTCTGAAGTCCCTAAGCCGCAGCTGGGAGCAGACTATTCAAACCCTTAAGTTGGTGCACAAAAATAGGTATAAAATAGTTTCCTACCTATATCATTTTGTAGAGTATACCTGAAACTGTTATTTATTGACACTGGGTGAATATATTTACACACAATGTTGAGCAGCAAAGATTCAAGGGCATACGTCAAACTGCTTTCTGCTAAGGGGACATTTAATGTTGTGACACAGAAAGTGATGTAATACCTCATGAATAGGGGATCCATTTTTTCAGTCTCACCTTTCAGCAGAAAAAAGCTCTGGCCAAAGAGGTTAAACAGCCTCCCATCTTTAAAGGAAACAGAGATTATATTATAGCTCTGTAGCAAAAGAGCTACAGAGAAACTGGTATTGTTAAATTAATTAAACAAAGAGGCCATTAGACTGAGGTAGATCTAATGCTGTGCAGCCTATATAAGCAAACCAAAACATAAGCCTGTAAATGCCTCAAGGTTACAAAACTGAAACCTAAGGACAAGTAATCACAGCCAGCTAAACCTTGAGCTCTAGCCAATCAATAATATCCTTTCTTTGCTTCCCCACTTTATGTAAGTCTTTTTTCTGGCTTCTGCAGGCAGATTGCTCCTACCCACTTCGGGTTTGCTGCTGCCCAGTTAGAATAGATTTTTGCTCAAAATAAAGTCTTAATATTCTTAATATGCCTCAGTTTATCTTTTACCAGTATATTCAAGTTAGAGAGGAGCACAGACTACGACTCACTTGTGACCAGGACAAAAACTAAAATGTTGGCAATGGTGGTGGGCAGAACAGACTGAATCTGTAGTGAGGGCGCTTTTCATAGTTTTCCTCTTTTTAAATTTCCATCTTGATGACAAACGCAGACTTTCTATGCAATTGACGAACACACAGACTTCTGTTTCATAATTATATTGCTGATCTTATCTACTTCTCAAATATCAGCTTATCACGTTTGATCATGTTTCTGAAGATGATACTTTTTCCCTTCCACAGTGATAAGTAAAGGGGCATGTTGATGCTTCTGATCCTGTCATGGGAAGCAGACATCTCCAGTGAGACCAAACGGTGGGGGAAAGGACAGTGTGGACATATGGCAACGGATTCAGACAGGACCAGAACTGTTTCCTTAGCCGCAGTGATGAGGGGTTTTCACCAGTTACTTCTTGAGAAGGAACTGGAACCTGATATCAAAACCCACTGTATGTCCTTTATAGTTTATTGTATATAATTATGTACCATAAACTGTGCAGGGTTGCATTCCAGGGCATGGGATCAGTCATTCTCCACAAATCCTTTTGTTGCCTTTTCTAAGTCCCAGCTAAGAACCCCTGAGGGCTTCTCTGAATGGGGTCAAACTGACTACTGTCGGGCAGCTCTAGTGCCCAGGAGAAGTGGCGCCCCCATGGAATTCTGCCTGGTGTGTTTCATGGTACATCTGCAGGTGAGCATCAACCAATCAAGTGTGCACCCTGCCCCCAGGGCCAGTAGATGCCAGTGTGAGCCAGTGTAGCTTTAGGAACATGTATGTTTCTATCATTGTACTGCCACAAGGTCACCACACTTCCATGTTAAGCTCTTCTTTGTTTCCCTTCTGAGCTTGGACCTCATCTTGTGTGTGGGCCCTGTTCCACGAAGGACCAAAGGAGATGGGGGCTTCCAAATACCTAAGGCCAAGGTTATTGTCTTAAACCATGTGGCTCATGTGCATGTCTGTAGAGCACTGCTAGAATTGGAGGTATTTCAAAGGCAATGAGAAGCATATGAGAGTAAATGATCTAATACAGCAGGAGAATTCCTGGTGATTTAGTCACTGAGCAAGGAGGCAAACAAGACCTTGAGTTATAGTACATCTTGATGTCCTCAAAAATGCATCCCACACATTTTAAGAGACCATAATTTATCTTTCTACCTTGGGCACACTATAAGTAATATTTGTCAAATGCAGATATTACAGATTTTTAATTTTAGGGAACTAAAAGGTCCCTTTCATCCTTTTTTTAAAAAAAGATTTTATTGGGCAATTGGGGGAGGGGAACAGAGTTGGGGAATCGGAAAAGGGGAAAAGACAAGTTGCTGTCCTTTTGTTCCTCAGCCTAGCTGTGGAGGACACTGCTTCCCTGGCCCATGTTGGCATCATCACTGCGCTCCTCTTGGGTGAGGCAGATTGGTTGCCAGCACCTGGACGGCTGCTCACAGCGGCTCTTAGCAGCCCACACTCACCGAAGCCCACAGCAGCCCACTGCAGCAGGGGCTGCAGCTATGCCGTCCCCAGGGACTCACAGCAGTCTAGCTCCAGGTGGAGCTACCGTTCACCACCCTAGCTGTAGAGGGCAGTGTTACTGGCCCTCACATGTGTGATCCGAACCGGGGCCGCTGGCATCCCAAGCTAGCTCCCAAACAATGCGCCACTCGGCCGGCCCATCATCCCTTTTTGAAATGTACACATTTTCACATGCTTGCACACCGGTTATCCAATGTTGCAAACATGGCCTGCAATGGTGATGAAGCCATTAAAGGAATAAACATCATGAAAGTTGTGAGCTTTCTCCAGAAAATGCAGGAATGCAACCTTGCACAGTTTATGGTACATAATTATATACAGACATACATTTGAACATAATTTCAGGAGAACCATGGGCTCCAGAAGCCATTCAGACCTGAGACTCAGAACTCGCAATGCCTGGCCTCTCAATGGAAGTATGAAGATATAATCCTTTCCCAAAAGAATTTATAGGTGCTAGTAAGTTTTCTGGTTGTCTGTCATACTGCAGGGGGGAATGGGGACAATTTCGTTGACTAACATCTCCTTTCTCATGCTTTCTCTCCACTGATTCTCTTGGTTGCCTGGCCTAAGCAATATTTATATGAGTCCCTGGTCCCAATAACTAATTCCACACAATAACACATTATGAATCACGAGTGTATACCATAGTCATCTATGCAGCCAGTTAAGCACCAGCATCAAGACAATCCAATGCATAGAAGTAGCAAAGGACAGAATCATCCAGAAGAAGGGAGGAGGCTGGATGTTGATTACAGGGGAAGTTGGGGAAAGTTCATCTGTTGTTAAAAATCAATAAGTACAATGTTGGCAGTGGAAGCCCAGATGTCCCATTAAGAAATGTCCTACTTAAACAGTCTCAAAAAGCTGGCAACTGTCCTTATGGGAACCAACAGCAGGAGCAGCAGCTGCAGTGAACTAATCAGAAGTGTCCTTTCTACACCTCTGGCTTCATCTTGATCATGTCCTTCCTCTGCTCGCGTTCTTCTGGTAGCTTCTCATCTCACTGAGACAAAAAGCTGAGGCCCACAGGGCCTTACACAGTCTGCCCCCAATCCTGAATTCTCTGACCTCCTTTGCTCTCCTGTTTGTTCCTTCTGCTCTGGCCACACTAGCCTCCTTGCTGCACCATGAACACACAAGATACACGGCCTCAGGACCTTTGCATTTGCTGTTTCTTTGCCTAGGACTCTCTCTTCTAGGCACTCTCATGGTTCCTTCCCTCTCTTTTTTCCAAGTCTTTACTCAAATGTCACCTTGTCAAAGAGGCTTTCGTTGATCATTCTTTAAAATTGCAACACCCCCCACCAGTATGCATCTTCTTTTTTGTTTTATTTTTCTTCATAGCACCATTTAATATATTTTATATACCTTTTGGCCTCCCTCAACAAGAATGTAAGTTTCACGCAGGTAGAGATTTTTGCCAGTTGCACTCACTACTGTCTCCCCAGGGATTAGATATGGCTAGCACAGTACCTACTCCACAGGGTTGTTGAGAAGATTAAATGAGTTAATATACATAGAACACCTAACAGCACATGGCATATAATAAAAATTATGTGTTTGCTGTTATTTGGAGTTTTGTTTTAAACTTCATGACAAACTTAATGAGTAGTTATTATACCAATTTTGTAGATTAGGACACTGAGGCTCAGAGTAACTTACTTAGGGTTACACATGAGTGTAGGATTCAAACTCAGATCTGACTCTGTGTTCTGTGCACTCATTCCCTTCACTCTGCTTTGGAATAAAGGATAGAGGAGAGGCAGAAATTCATTTATTCTGGAACCAGCTCAAAGCTTGAGAAGGCTCAGGCCCAAGGGGGTGGGAGTGAGGAAATGAAGTCTCCAGAATCCAGAGGCCTTTATACTGCATGAATCTGAAATGGCGTGTGGCATTCTGTTTACTTCCTAACTTCACCAAAAAATGTAATAGAGCCTGCTAATTAAAAAATGTTTTCATGACCCCAGAAAATCCGTGTATTGGCGACATTTATTTTATACAGTCATTCCACCATAACAGGAAAAAGAGGTAGAGCAGAGGAGTTTATTATAACAGCTGCTTTCATACCCAAAACAAGGTTTGGCTGTTTTTGGCAGGTTACTCTAGTAGAGTTGGCAAGAAGCTGACAGACTGCGTGAGTTTCCTTTCAAAAGATCATTTTGCTTCCTTAGAAAAATCCATGACTGGACTATCTAGTGTGAACTGCAGCTGTTTGTTCCTCCTTTGCTCCTCTGTCCTTCTGGGGTTTCCATCCTACCTAGGCCTACCTGGGGGCACGAGTTTGTAGACCAGAAAGAGTGTGGGCTTTGGAACTGGGAAGACCTTGGTTAGAATCCAATGCTTCCTTTATCAGCTGCTTAACAATCCCAGACTCAGTGTCTTCATCTACAGGGCCATTATAAGGATTGGAATAAGGCAAATGCCACTCCTAGCACATTACCGGGTACCACTGGAAGCTACTATTAATGTGGTTATTATCATGATGTTAGATGGCTAGAGGCTCGATCCCAATTTCCTGAGGGCTCTCCTGAGATAGTCCGTCTTACAAAGTGGGCACAGTAGAGAATGTAAAATGCAACTCTGTTCCTGGAGACTTTTTTAAAAACTGACTTATCAGCAACCCCTTCTCTTCAAACCTACAAAGTGGGCAAGAAACAGAACAAGGAGAGATGCCAGGATGCCCCTGCAAGTGGCATTGCTCTTGGGGTCCAAAAGGGGAGGGGAGGGAAGGAGATCTGGTGGTGGCCTGGAAGGTAGGGCTTCACTGGGTTTTAAACTGGAAATCCTACAGGAAGCGAAAAGCTCCTGGCTCCTAGGACTGCTCAGCAAGTGCTTGAAACCATTTCAAGGCTAATGGCTTCCAGATGGCAGAAGAGCAACCAGGACACGATGCACTTGGCACAAGTGAGTCCAAGGTGTCTGGTGCTTATCAGTCGTGCTGGTGGCCCAAGCTCAAAAAAAGCCCATATGAATTAGAATAGGACCCCCAGCAAGCTTAGATCCCCTAGCTGGACAATGTGTGCTGCAGTATTCCAGTAATGAGCATACCCGTGTTCCACAGTGTCTCCCTCGGCACAGAAGCCACTTCCCTCCCCTCTCCAACAATGCTAGCTTCTCAGCATCCAAGTTTGAGACCCACAGATAGATAGCACAGGCCTCGTCGCACAAAGGAAATGAGCTTCCCAGAGCATCTGGGAGATGTGTGCTGGACTGGGTTTTTTGGCCCATGCTGTAGTGAAGGGAATTCTAGGCCACTGCTGGCAGCATTGAAGACCTATTTTTGATTTCAAAAGCCTTTAATCCTCTGTCTATTCAGAGACGAACTTGGAGCACTTGCCTTCCAAAGAAAGACAGGGAAGTCAGTGAGCAGCACCAAGGGCGTGGAGTCGAGGGGGCATGTTTATTTTTTTTTTTTCAGCTGAGCCATCCTGCCACCTGTTGGCAGCTCAGCTCAGACTGGGCATCGAACTGCTGTTGCTCAGAGCTCAGCTCACACTCTTGAGTGAGCTCTTAACCAACTGAGCCACTCGTTCAGCCCTCTAAGAGGCATGTTTAAACCCTTACTGCTGTGCTGTAGCCTGGTGAGGAGTGGGGCTGAGGAAAGCAGGTGAGTGGGTGGGTGGGGCCTGTACTCCCTCCTTACAGAGAGGGCTGTGGTTTAATGCAGATGTTAGAACATTCCATATCCCAAATACCACTTCAACAGAAAGGAGAATATATGATTGCATACAACTTCAGCCTGAACCCCACATTTAGGAGTGATTCTAAATATTTAATAAGTTCTGGCACAGGCACTGAGCAATCAGAAGGGATATACCATGGTGCTCCCCAACTGAGCATCAGCCCCACCTATATCCCAACAGAGACATTTAAAAATACCACAGCAATTACTTTTGGGTGGAATATCCAACACACTTTCCACTGTTGACACAGAGCTTTCACTGCCTGGCGCCTTTCCTAAAGGGCACACTGTTCCATGGTAGCCTGACCACACAGAGATGATGGTACATCAGAAAACGGACTATATGCCCCAGTTCTGAGTTAAAAACAAAACTGTTGGGCTGGCTGAGTGGCTCAGTTGGTTAAGAGTTCGCACAAGAGTGCGAGCTGAGCTCTGAGCAACAGCAGTTCGATGCCCAGCCAGAGCTGAGCTGCCAACAGGTGGCAGGATGGCACAGCTAAAAAAAAAAAAAAAAAGTTGTTAATAAAAGTAGACAGACGAATGACCATTTTAAGTTGCTCCACTGTTTAGGGAAAATAGCTGCAGGGACAAGTGCCAGGGCTTGGAGAATATTCTTCCATTCCTGTGAAGCTGTGTAGAAACCTCAAGTGTATTGTTTTTTATACCAAACACTCAGAGGCAATTGCCACTGATCCTTCAGCCAGATGACTAACATCAAGTCGTGAAGGGTATGGCTAGTGAGGGAGAAAAACAAGGCCAACAGTACACAGTTCCTGCCTTCTAGGAACTTATAGTTGAAGTCTTTGCAATTAGTGTCAAAATTGTAGATAACTAGCTCCTTCCACATAGCAGTCTGCCGTGATCTCCATGGGGAAATTCTGAGTACCAAAGGATATACTAAGAGAACAATATTTTGTCTTGCTCTTTTCAAGACTCTTCCAACACTATATTTCTTCCTAATCTATTGTCCCTTTCCTTTTCACTCCTAGGTTGCTGCCCTCTCAATTCTCACCTTTCTTTCCTTCTGTCCCCATGTGTCTGCTCTCCTCTGCTGCCCCTTTCACTTAGTAGTTCTACTTCTTCCTCTAGTTCTTTCTTTCCACCATTGCCTTCAAGAACCTTACCTGAAAACCACCAGAAAGAACCCTGCATGCCCTTGGGTAACAACTCAGTGGGACACGGTGGAAACACATAGGATAGTTTCCAACAAGATGCCCTCCCCAACCCAGGGGTCGCTCTGTTTGGTAGACCAGAACTGGATGGACTGTTCAAATCTTTAATCCCAACACTAGATCTTCATTAGGAGAACAAGTTGTAACAACAGAAAGGTTTGTTTATTCCTGACCGGGTCCATGCAACCTAAAAATTTTGGGAAAGCAAAGGAAATAGAGGAAAACTGGAGGGGACAAGGAAGAAATAAAAGGTACAAAGGGCAGGACAGAAAGACTCAACTTCAGAGTGATCACAACTTATTCAGGTCAAAGTTCAAAATACTAATACTCTTTCTAATGTTCCATTAAGTGGCGGCCTCTCAGTGTCTCTGACAAATGATTTAAGAGAAGTTGTCTGCTCCCAACAGGGTTCATGAATCTCCATGCATGATGGTTGGATGGAGAGAGTCAATAGTTACATAGTTGGGAAAGTGGTGCTGTAAAGGTCAGACGTACAAGGGAGGATCATTCATTCATCAATCCTGACAGGCAAGCATGCCCTGTGACAGCACTCAGACTGGGTGAGATGAGAGTTTTATTATTTTTTTCTCCAACCACGAAGAAAGAACCCTACTTCCCTCTGATTTTAATTATTTTTAGCATACATGATTCAGTTTTGATGCCCAAAATGTCTGGATATGTCTTTTCCCCATCCTGAAATTATTCGGTAGCTTCCCACTGCCTAGAATACGAAACAAAAAACCTCCATAGTGTGGCATTGAAGACCTTCAGGATGGGACCCCCACCTAACTCTTCTGCTTGACTACTTCCTGCATCCCTCAGCTCAGACTTCAGAGTGATTGTATCTTCCAGAGTGGCGCGTTGGTTAAGAGCTGGCTTGGGATGCCAGCTCTGAGCAGCAGGGCCCCGGTTCGCATCCGACATTAGGGCCAGTGACACTGCACCGTCTAAGATGGTGAACAACAGTTCGACCTGGAGCTGGCTGCTGTGAGTCGCCAGCGATGGCGTAGGCTGCAGTGAAGCTGCAGTGGGCTGCTGTAAAGCTACTGTGAGTGGCCGGCAGTAGGCGTGAGCTGCCAAGAGCCACAGTGAGCAGCTGTCTAGTGGCCGGCGACAGATCTGCCTCACTGGGAAGAGCACAATGATGGGCCAGTGACGTGATGTCCTCCACAACTAGACTAAAGAGCAAAAGGACATCAACTTGTCTATTCCCCTTCTCCGATTCTCCAATGCTGTTCCCCTCCCCCAATTCCCCAATAAAATCTTAGAACACACACACACACACACACACACACACACACACACAACCTAGTAACCAAGAGACAAGCATGAGTTCCGGCTTATGGAGAGACCTACCAGTTCAACAGCAGGTTATACCTTCTCCTTCCCCCACTCTCATTCCTTCTCCACACTCAGACTGTGCAGCCAGCAATACCTCTGATTGGTGAAGACTCAAGAATAGTGGCCCTCAACCTTGGCTACATTTGATATACCCCAGTTTTAAGAATCTTGATGCTCAGACTACACCCTAGGTCAAAGAAATCAGGATCTCTGAATGTGGGGACCCAGGCATCATCCAGGAGATTCCAACATGAAGCCAAGGCTGAGAATGACTACTCCAGAAGGCTAGTCCCATGCCACCCTGGAAGACAGTACCAGTTCTGGGCCATAAACTCAAGGGAGGTTGGAGAGAGGTGGGAGCCTGTTCAAAGAAGAGTGACCAGGATGGTGAAGAGTCTGGTCTCTCACATAAGTACAACCGGCAAAGGACATGGAATTGAGGAGACTCAGAGGAGAATAACTGGTACTTAAAATATCTGAAGCCCTTTCATGTATAAGAGAAAAATTGTTTTGTTTTCCCTGTATTGCTATCAAAGAGTGGGAACTAGGGAGAAACAGGCTTCAGCTCAATCTCAGGAGGAACTTTCTTATAAGGAGAACTCTTCAAAGACTAGAAGGCCTTGAAAAAACTTAAAATCCATAGCTGAATGCATGCAAACACAGACTAATGTGAGGCCCACTAGGAAAAAATTCTGTAGAGGAAAATCAGGCATCAGACAGGGGATTAGGCTGGATGACAATTCAGGTCTGGTTTAACTCTGTGATTCCAGGTGTCTTTGATTCCAGGGCTAACAAACCAAATTATCAACTTTGCACAATGAAGAAAAAACTGTGTTTAATTCAGGAGAACAAATCCATTATAAACCTTACCAAATGAATAAACATGAGTAGACTGGGACAGGAATAAACCCAAGAAGACTGAAATGCCCCAAAGTTCTTTTCATAATATCATACAGTTCATTAGAACAATTCAAAATATAGCAATAAAAGGCAGCTCCACTGAATGACCTTGCTGTGGCAGCTCTTCAGGAGGCTATCTGCTGTTTCAAGTAGGCAGATCCTGCTGTTTATATGGTTGTTCAAGTTAATTATCCCTGTATTTTCAGATGAAGTGAATGGTAATCTGTTTATCTAGGTCAAATATTTGGAGCTGCCTTTGTCCCTTGACGGTTGTACAAAAATACATAGTGTTGCCCTTTGGGGTATTATAGGAAAAGATCAGGTTAAAAAAATAGCATCCACTTCTTTATAGGTTTAACACAGTAAATCCTTATTTTTGAAGTACTCTAATTAGATCCAACTCTAAACAAGTAGTTTAAAAATGGGATTTTTAAAAGACAGAAATTTTGAACTCATGCCATATTTTTGTCTTGAGTTTATAAATATGTTTCCCCATAGAGACAATGAAAATCTGGCCTCTGGCCTCTGCAGCCATTTCTAAGAGTAGTAACCTCTACTGCACAAGAAAAATTGCATGGAGCTACCATAGACAGCTAATAAAGTGCTGCTATCAGTTATTAGAACAAAGAGGGGTGTCAGAGTGGAGGAAGAAACTTTATAAGTCATAATGTACATGGGGAGAATGTAATTTAATCTGCAAAATAAAATCTTTGGAAGAGTAAGTGCTTCCTAATGGTATTTACCAGATGTCCATTAAGGTTGATCTCCTTTTGAATAATCAGTGAAGAGTGAGGTGGGGATAGAGTTAGAGAGGATAAGCCCACCAGTGGAGAAAGTGAAGATTACCAGGGAACCTGCTGTGGGTGGGTTTGGGGGAGAAGGCCAGGCTCTGGTTTGGCACACTGTGGTTCAGGGAACCACAGAATGACTGAGCAGCTAGAATCACAAACTTCCCTTCCACCTTGTCCCTTTGAGCCACCTTTACTGTGCTAACTAGATCCAGTGTATCTAACATTACTAAGTACCCACTATGTAAGGCACCTAATCAAACGTGGGCATGCAGCAATGACTGGAAGACTAAGATGTAGTTGCTGCCATCTTGGAATCCCAGAATGATAATGCTGTAAGACCTCCATACTCAAAGCATTGTCTGTGCGCCAGCAGCTTGACCTCACCTGGAAGCTTGTTAGATGCAGAACCTTAGACCTCTACCCAGACCTGCTGAATCAGAACCTGCATTTTATCAAGATCCTTAGGTGATTCCTATTCTTATTAAAGTTGCAGAAGCACTCGATAAGTTTCTATCCTCTCATTAATGTTTCTATCCCTTAGAGTTTCTATCCTCTCATTAAAAAAAATTTTAAATTAAGACAACTTTTTAGAGAACCTTTAGGGTCACAGCAAAATTGGGGGAAGGTACAGAGATTTCGCATGTATTTACTGCCCTAACACATGTATAGCCTCCTCCTTTATCGACATCCCCACTGGAGTGGTCCATTTGTTACAACTGATGAACCTACACTGACACATCATAATCACCCAAAGTGCCTAGTTTACATTAGAGTTCATTCTTGGTGTTGTACATTCTATGGGTTTGGACATATGTATATGATATAGTATAACAGAGTAGCTTCACTGTCCTAAAAATCCCCTGTGCTCCTCCTATTCATCCCTCCCTCCCCATAACAACTGATCTTTTTACTGTCTTGAGGTTTGCCTTTTCCAGAATGTCATACAGTCGGAATCATACAGTATGTAGCCTTTTTAAAATTGGCTTCTTTTACTTAGTAATATGCATTTAGGGTTCCTCCATGTCTTTTCATGACTCGATAGCATTTTTTTTTTGGTAGTGCTCAATAATATTCCATTGTCTGGATATACTACAATTTTTTAAATACATTCAAATACTGTATGAGATCTTGGTTACTTCCAAGTTATGGCAATTATGAACAAAGCTGCTATGAACATCTATGTGCAGGTTTTGTGCAGACATAAATTTTCAGCTCCTGTAGGTCAGTACCACAGAGTACTATTGCTGGATCTTAGGGTAAGAATATGTTTAGTTTTACAGCCTCTCATTTTAAAGATACAAAGCTGAGGTCCAAAGAAGTTAGTAACTTGCCCAAAGTCACACCACAAATTCATGATAGCCATGTCTTAAACAAACATTTTTTGATGCTTCATGTGGAAATATGAGGTCTGACAATGAAGTTTGCCAACTCATCCTAGATAAAGTGCTACATACCTCATTGCTGAATATCACTATGGTCACCTTCAAAGTACTCCCCTTGGGAAACTATGTACCAACGCCAGTACCTAGTCTACCCTTCAAAGAAATTTTGGAACTCTTTTTCTGGAATGGCCATCAGAGTTGTTGTATTACCCTTGATGTCCTGAATGTCATCAAAATGTCTTCCTTTCAATATTTCCTTTATCTCCAGGTAAAGAAAGAAGTCACTGGGGGCCAGATCAGGTGAGTAGGGAGGGTGTTTCAAGACAGTTATTTGTTCACTGGCTAAAAACTCCCTCAGACAGTGCCATGTGAGTTGGTGCACTGTTGTGATGCAAAAGCCATGAATTGTTGGCAAAAACTTCAGATCGTGGGCCGGCCGTGTGGCGCATTGGTTAAGAGCTGGTTTTGGGACGCCAGCGGCCCCAGTTCAGATCCCACATATGAGGGCCAATGACACTGCCCTCTACAGCTAACAACACCTCCACCTGGAGGTGGGCTGTGCGAGCCTGGGCGACGGTGTAGGCTGCAGCCCCTGCTGCTGTGGGCTGCCATAGGCTACAGTGAGTGGCCGGCAGCCAGCGTGAGCGGCCGGCAGCCAGTGTGAGCTGCCAATAGCCATGGTGAGCGACCATCCAGAGGCCAGCGACCAATCTGCCTCATCCGGGAGGAATGCAATGACGATACCAACATGGGCCAGTGAAGCAACATCCTCCGCAATTAGACTGAAGAACAAAAGGACAGCAACTTGTCTGTTCCCCTTCCTCGATTCCCCAACGCTGTTCTGCTTCCCCAATTCCCCAATAAAATCTTTAAAAAAAAAAACACGTTCAGATTGTTTTCGTCTAACTTTTTCACAGAGCCGTTTCAGCACTTCCAAATAGTAAACTTGCTTAACTGTCCAGTTGGTACAAATTCATAATGAATAATCCCTTTGATATCAAAAAAGATTTGCAATATCATTGGAACAAGTTCACAAACTAATTGTCAAATCTTGTACATGTCGTTATGGGAAAAGAATGGATATGGGAAGCAGGGAGACCTGAATTTGGAAGCTATGTGCCTCAGTTTCCTCACCTGTGGAAACTAAGATGTTTCTGTTTTCCTAGTAATGTAAATATGAAGATTCAGTGAAATAACATATATTGAAAGTGCTCACAGTGCTCAAAAAAATTTAACATCCAAACACTTTTCCTGTTCCTACTGACATTTTCTAGCGACACAGAGTCTCTGGAAGCAGGTAGGTGTATACCTGACTCAGGCCTGAAAGGTTCTTCACGTGGTGAGGAGTTTTGTTGGGTAAAGAATGCAGAAGTCTACTTCATGTGCTGAAGGGTGGTGCCACGTTGCTGCCCATGTTCTTTAAGACTGTTGTCTATGCTTTATATAGATCCCAGGATTCTTCAAGTTCTGTCTTCTAATGCAGTGACATGCTTACTTTTGGCAGATTAATTGGTAGAGTTGTCAGCACAGTTGCCTTTTATTACCAGTAAAGTTGGGTCTCTGTGAGCTATGGCCTTAATTATTTGTTATTTCTTTTTCCAAGGGGGATAAGGTATGTCCTGCTTTAAGCTGTTCTCTTGCATCAGAACAAGAAAGTGAAGAATGCTCTGAGGAATTTATAATATGGCAATGACTAGGAGTGACTTAGAAAAACCAAAAAATTAGCAGAGGCTTTAGTATCCTTATACTAGCCTTTTCTCTCACTTTTCTTTTTTTGAGGGCAGTGTCACTGGCCCTCATATGTGGGAAACCAGGCCGCTGGCTTCCCAAGCCAGTGCTTAACCACCACACCACTCGGTGGTCCCTCTCTCACTTTTCTTTATCCTCTCATCTGCTCTTTCTTATCTGCCACCCTCCCCACCCCCACCCCCCACCGCCCCAATCCATGCTTAATGGCAAGAGGCACACAGAAATATCTGCCTCTATTCTAGGCCTCATAATAAAATTTTCACCAGTAAAATACTGTGATTTCCTTCTCCCCACTTATGAAATGTTTGAAGGCTCCTATGCTATAGTATAACCCCTCAGTGATGTTTTCCTACATAATATTTGAGAATTGGTCAATCTCTCAGAGTGCATTCATCAATTCAGAAACAACCATTTACATCTGACTGTATTTTCATAGTTCTTAAAAATAATGTGCTCTAGGAAAATTCAGAATCTTTGACAACATTTACAGAGTTAAAAAATTGTTTTGATGAGCGTAATCACTGTATAAACTATGTGTAGTTTCTAAAAGCTTCACTAAGTTGTTGGGTTTATCAGTGATTTTCCTTACATGTGACAAATTTAATGTCATATAAAGCTGGAACTTGCTGATTTTATGTTTTTATACTACTGAGCAATATTCACTTCAGCCAATTATTAGCTCTCTCCAGTATTGGGGATTTAGAGAAATCAAAGGAAAATTTAATCCATGGGGAACACAAAGGTCTATTTTAGCCAATAGTTTCAGTATCTTCCCCACAAAATAGTTAACCAGATCTGCTGCTAGGCAGACAGATGTGAATTTCACCTTCTCCCATTTCTACCTTCTAGTCAAGAGGCTAATGAATTGTACAACAGTTTCTACTGAATAGCAGGAGGGATAAGGAACAAAAAGAACTTGGTAATAAGTCATTTACATAATTGTTCTTCAAAAAAATCAAGCTTAGATGGTAATTCTTAAGGCTGTTAGTATCCCTCAGCTTCCACAATGGTAAGACACAGTAAACTACATATTATATTTTATTGTAGTCAAATACCACCTCATTTTAAATAGAGGCCTTGTAAAATTGAACTAGATTGATGTCTTAATCAGAGTTATCTGTATAATCTCTAACTAAATCTGCCTAATTGGATCATGGGTCATGGCTCTTTTGGCCATTAGTCTTAATTAGCATGGCGCCACTGTTACTGCGCATGCTCACGTGGCTTCCAAGTAGGAGCTGGCATCATCTCCCAGCCTCTGTATGAAGGGATTCACTCAAAGTTTTTGTATGTTTGTGTGTCTCCCCAAATGCCAAAGTTTGTAAACCTCAGTTTTAACACACTGAAGTCATTTCACTGACTACCTTTGGCCACCCATGTCTGAGGGTATGTTACAGGCATGGACTTAAATAAAGATCAAGTTGGGGAAACAACTGATGGTATTCCTGGCAATGATGGGCTACCAACAAATTAATGTGACATTAAAGCTGGCTTCTGCCACAAAATCTGACACATCGGCAATTGCAATAACTAATTGTGCTTATAAAATTCTCACCTACCATTTGTTCCCTTTCAGGCTAAGGAACCCATTGGGAGAGCACACACCTTCCTTCCCCAAACCAGGGTCAGCTTTATTTACATTTTCAACATATCAAGAAGTTTACATTTGGAGTCCTCTTGCCTCCATCTCTGCATTGCTCTTCTTTCTCCTCAACAACCTTTCCAGGCCCCATGTATGCTCACGTGCCTGCCAGCTAACAAGCTCCTCACTTGGTGCCCCCTCTTCCCAATTCTCCTTGGTTCCAAATACCTCTTTCTCTAACAAACAATCCATCTCCTGGATAGTGTGTAAGCCAAGTGTTAGAAGGAAAGCAACCTGCATTATTCATAATTTAGTGTGAAGATGGAATAATTCACCACAACTCTCCCAGTGGTATTAACAATTGAAAAGGTGAGCTTATTGATAATTGAATTTATAATTGATAGGCATTCAGCCAATGTAACTTTGGAAAGCAAGTTATTTCAGGCAGAATTAGGAAAGAATGTTTGAAAAGCAAGACAGAGAGAGAAAGAAAGAGAGAGAGAGAGAGAGAGAGAGAGAGAGAGAGAGAGAGAGAGAATGAATATGAGAATATCTCACACATACAATAGAATACAATAGAATACTAGGAAGCAATTTTTAGAAATGAGACAGTGCTATATATACTAAAATGGAAACTTTCCAAGATACTCTAAGAGCAAGCCCCTTTTAGGCTTCTTAAATCCAACCACGAGGTCACAAATAAGGCCATTCCTGGTCTTCCTCCACTAATTCAAAATAATCATTCCCTCCCTTTACCCTGCTCCCTGAGAGAGTCAACCTCACTCAGTGCCACTCACAGACTCAAGCTTGAAGAACGGAGTAGAAAACTGGCACAGACCTGAAAAACTGCGAATCCCTGAGTCCTACCAATGGTATGGAAATTTCATTTGTGGTCAAAAATCACACTTACATATCAGGCCACAAATGCAAAGTCATTTTCCACCACGGTAGCCACAAACCTCATCCACAAGCTTTCTAATGACTGGATTTTGTTCTAAGTGAAAGGCCAAAGATAAGATCCTGATGGAATTTTTCTTTAACCTTAAATGCACAAATAAAAACAAAACATCGAGTGAACACACTGTCAGACTCATAATTCACAGGATGCCTTCTCAACTTGAATCTATTCCCAAGTACTCCTAAGTGCTTTGTCCAGCAGGGGGCTAAGCAACAAGGTGCTACACTTCTCCCAATCATATCTGCATTTCCCAAAAGCAGGCCTCAGGTGCTTCCAAAATCTGGGTAGGGAAGCCAGTCCTGCTGCCCAAATGTTGGTTTGTTATGGACTCAGAGATGGCCTAGGCCTCTCCTCCTATATGCTATTTTTGAAAAAGAGGCAAAATGAGAAATTTGATTTAGAATCTTTCAAAGCACAAACTACTCTCTGGGACTCAGATGGTTTTGAATGTGTTCCATTAAGTATTTCAAGGCACTAATGATCATTCAGCAATTGACTTTTCTCTGCTCAAAGATTAAAAAGATAATACAGGTAATGACTTCTTTGGTGCATGTGTTATAAAACCAATTTTTGTCAGGAAATAATTGTGCAGATGGCTAGGGGCAGCTGTCTGTTCACGGGGAGCTGGTTCTACTCTTTCTTTCTTTCTTTTTTTCTTTAACCTGAATTTCCTGTTTTATTGCAAAGCCATTTCTAAACAATGGATTTTCCAAACCAGTCTTGGGTTTGGCTGTCACAGGATTTTGTTCCCACTGACTTAATGTGAAGAGATTCAATGTGGGAGGTTGGAGAGAAGGCTCTTTGGTGTGTAGCTACTATCATCTTTTCAGACTCAGACTCCGTAAACTCTCAATGTTCTGAACTGAAAGAGACTTAGGAGATAATGTATTCTCAATTTAGGAGTGTGCGCAGGTGACATAGGAAAGGATTGAGTGTTAATGTGTATCAGAGAACAGGAAAGAACATTCTGGAGCATTTCATCCTGTTTGATTTGGGGATGTGCTGCTTTGGGGAACCTTTGCCAAGTGATTGCATCAAGAGTATCTCAATTTTTCAATGAATACATAACATGTATTGAGTTATCAGTCTGCCTACCATTCTGATATCTGCAATCTCCTCCCTGGCTATAAATTGGGGATACTAGTGCTGTGTTGAGATCACCTCTTCTGAGCCCCTGTTCCTCTGGTTATAAATACTTCTGTTGACCTGGAGGAGAGTCCTGTCTTTGGGAACACTAGTTTACAATTTAGTGTGAATGCCAGAGGTGGCATCGATGTCTGAATTTTACCTCCTATTTTTGCATTTTCAGGGGGAACCAAGAGAAAACAGTCTATAGTCACAATTCTTCACTGCACTCCGAAGTAACTAGATATGAGTTAGCACATTAGATGTTCAATAAAAAGGTAGCAGGAGGTGACAATAGTTTATTTTTACTTAAGTAGAATATTTAGAAAAACAATTATTACAACATACAGAGTTCAAGTTCTTCCTTATATTTACTGTAAATACCTTTGGGAAGATTTGGTCATTGAATATCAATATGCAAGATTATTTGAAATTTCTACAATGTTTGTGAAACTAATCTTGCATTTTATTGAGAACATACACCTTCATACATTCATATGTGGCAACACCCTTGGTATGTTTGATAAATAGAAGGTTGAAAGAACAAACCCTTGGATTGTCTCTGGCCATTGTATACTTGGGGCTGTCCATGGGGTCCAGGAACTAGAGAGTGCTTGTCTTCCCATGAACAAATCCATCACCTTAGCATCCCTGCCTAAAGGATTAATATTTTTTTCTGAGTTAACTTGGGTTGGGCAGCCTTTCATACATGCAGTGTTTGGCATTTTTTCCAAGAGCTGCTATCGTGGCCTGTTGGCTGATGAGCATGGTTATCATGACTTACAACTCACTATTCCTTTGGATAAATCAGGTGAGCCTGGAAAGGTAGAAAAAATAACTATACTAAAATCAAAAACCTGGGTTATGATTCTGGATCTCCCACCCCATGTCCATGCCAACTTGATTAAACCTTAGTTTTCTCATCTGTATGATAAGATAATACCAGTCCTGCTCAATGTTTTTATGCAATTCAAATTAGATATTAGATGGGAATGAGAATATATTTTACAAATCATACGATGCTGTAGAAATATGTAGGATTTGTTATTTATGTTTGGTGAAGTTTACACTCTTTTAGCTTAGATGCTATTTGGTGAATGCCACAAGTCTTCTGAGACAAAAACCAAACCAAAACAATCCAAACAAGACACATATGTACATCAGCCTGTTGGACCTACATTTGTGCTTCACATAATTGCTTCAGCTGCTAAGTAAAAGGGCCAAATCTCAAAGGATGCTCAACCCACAGCTTTACTTGCATAACATGAGGGCTCTTTATACATTCACCTTCAACCTAGAGTTCACAGCAAGACATGTGCTGTCAGGTCCGGAAGCTCTACTTAGCAACCCAGCCATAATACCAGGTCAGCCTGAGCTGAGCCACAGGATTGCATTATTAGTCCAGGATGACCAATTACTTTCCTTTCATGATTAAATATGTTTGGAAAAGATTTTTTTCTTTGTTATATAACCCAAGTTCAAACTCCTTTGTTCTTGAGGTCTCTGCCAATGAATAGAAGCCCAAGTTCACTGCCTGCTCTCCAATACTTTTTTAAGAGTCCTGTTGTAAGAAATAATATTCATGGAAGATTGCCTAAATAATATGAAAAACTTCTATTCCTCTTGATACCCTAAATTGTATCTCTACATCAAGCCAAAAAATCAAAAAGCAGCAGGCTTAAGCTGAATTGTTCTGGCTCCGTGTAGAGCTGCTTTTACTGAGTTACACTTTGGCAGTATGCCATTGGCTTTCATTGAAGGATATTACAAGAAACAGTCCTATAAAAATTGCTAGTGTAGGAATATTGTTAATATTTCCACTGTATCCCCACATTGAGCCTTCGATGAGAATCAACAAGAGAAATTTCCTTTGGCTCTTAGTTCCAGCAAAAACTTGTTTCTCCTGATTAACTGGTTTTTTTTTCACATGGGCACAGAAAAAGTTCACATTTTCCTTTTCGCTTTGGCATCGAGGAAGCTCAGAGTCAAATTTTTTGTCCCACCTCTAATAACTCTGTACATAAACTGCATATGTACAACTAGCTGTTCATGGTCTTATATTATTTTTCATCCCTCATATTTCCTACACTTTAATTTCTTTATGTATTGTACATTGTTGTAAACTCCCCTCAATATTTTTGAGAACTCATTCGCCCTGCATAAGGCTTTCCTAGATCCCAAACTGCCTTTCCAGACTTGTCTTTTGCCACTTTCTACCATGAATTAATGATCCAATCACATGACCCTCATCATACCTTGACTCTGCCATGCACACTCACGTTGTCGTATTTTGCCTGTGCAGGTGCCTCTGTCTGGTGAAATCCTAATAGTTCCTTTGCCTCTAGCCAAGTGAAATCTTAATAGTTCCTATTTCTGTTCCTGTGTGGCTTTTGATACATATCATCAGTGTAGGACTGATATTCTAGTAGACTATGTACACATCTGTGTCCTTTTCTAGATCAGAAACTCCTTGAAAGCAATGCCATTTGCATTTATCTTTGTATCTCGAGTGTCTAGCAACAGTTCTAGATATGTATACAAATATCTGTAAAATTAATGAGTAAATGAATACTCCTGTTCCAGCACTAGCACATAGGACCCTTGGGAAGCTTATTAAAGAGGCTGATAACAAAATGCATTTCAATATTTGCATGAGTTTCTTGGCAGTGGTTGCTGAAGGCACAGGTGCAGATGATAGTGTCTTCTAATATTTAGGATACTGGGTCACATCAGTCCTTCCTCAGAGCGGACCCCAATCCTCAGACTTCCTTCTGGAGAGAGCAATACTGGCATACTGTCCCCTTACCTCCCACAACATTTGCCTATGGCATTTTATACTTGGTCAATTCCAGCTGTTTGCCATTGAGGAGGCTAACACCAGAAGAGCAATCAACGAAGCCCAAAACATAAAAAGGTGTGCCTGATTCTGTTTAGTGACTCCACAAAACAGGAGAAAGGCCCAGAAAGTGGAGGGTGGGAGGCAACCTGGTATACTGGGGGCAGTGAAGGATGTAAACATGCATACGAGTGCTGACGAAAGTTAACCCCAGAAACCAATTATTTAATCAATTTTCCAAACACGGGTGGAAATGATGCTACCACCGCCTCCTTTATTCTTCCAGTGCCAGAACAGTGTTTCTCATTTAAGAATCCAAAGTATCCATTAGATTATGAAAAAGAACACAAAAGTTTACAGCGGAATGTCTTACCAAAACATATTAAAAGGGCACTGGAGAGCAATGTAATACGGTGAGCATTAACTTTCTACCTTGAAGATTTCCCATTTTTGCTTCTTGCTATTATCTTTCCTTGAAACCTTACAGTACAACTAATGAGACTATTACTGTTTCAACAGGAACACCATTGAGTCCAATACCTCCATTTCACAAATGCACAAGCTGAGGTCCTATCAGATATCAGCATATCTGATATGCCCAAGGCTACAAAATCAGTTGGCAGCAGAACCAAAACTTGAGTCCCTGCCCCCTGTTCTTTCCAGGATACCATGCCAGATGCCTCTTGGTAGTCATAAAACCAAACTAAGTATAAATAACCAGAAGCTCCTAGAAGAAAACATTAGTCAACTTATTTCCACGTTGATGCCAACTTAGTAAAACTAACAACAAAGATACCTTGTAGTGAAGGGCTAACAAACTGAGCTAAAGGTTTAAGCAAGTGATTAATGGGTACAGGGACTAAGGTTGCAAAGAGATGTTGTATCTTCAAGCTTGGCATCTGGGACTGGTTCTGTGAACGCTCTCAGAGACCTAACATCTGTTGACCCAATTGTTGGAAGGAGATGAGGTGAATGAAAGCCAAGTGTGGAAGACTGCAGCAGAAATCTAGGACTCAGACCTCCTGCTCTGCTGACAACATGTTATGTATGTCACATGTTGTCATGTGACATGACAACTGGGACATGGCGTGCATCAGCAAAAGACACTCAGGATTTCTGCAGTTGAGTTGGGAGGACACAGGGCCTTACAAACAGTTCATAATTCAATTGGGAGTGTCATAAAGAACACAAGAGTGCTGATGCTTTATAGTTTCAATCCTGGCACAACGTCCCATTTTCAGGGTGCCACGTGTGCCTACAGTCCAAGAGCACACACAGCACAAGGGAAAGACTCATGGGAACGTGTATCAACTCAATCATGGAAAGAGCACTAGAGAATTTTCAGTTTCTGATTGTCTTTTTTAAACAATAAAAACATGGATAATAATCCTTCCCAGAAAAATGTGAGGTTAAAAGTTTAATCTGAGTTCACAGCACACACATTCCAAGGGGGCACTGTACTTGGGGAAATTACTCACCTAGAGTTTATATAAGTTCCGAGGCGATTAGAGTCAGCCGACAAATTGGAGCCAGAACACGTTTACATTTAAGGCTTAAAAATGTAGACTCCTCTTATGGAAAGAAAGAAGGGGGAGGGGAGGAGGGAAATCACCCCCACCCAATGTTTCTGGTTAAGGGACCAGGCCCAATTAAGTGTCAGTCCATCATCTCAAAGGGTGTGGAAGATGCCAGTACACAATCCCCCCATCTGTCCCTCTTGAAAAGCACACGTCACATCTGCTTGCTATCAGCATTTATCTCGCAGCGTGTGTCTGACTCATTTGGAAAACTCGAAGCACATGTTTATTCCTGCTGAGGAACCTGCCATTACTGTGCAATTTACAAGCCCTCTGCAGGCCAGAGCACACTACGAAGGAGATGACTGCCAAGGAGCTGGTCTGGGCTCTAGGTGCTGCTTGGTTTGATTACTTTGCTGCCAGCTTTGTAAATGGAAATGACACGCCCTTCCACCTCCAGTGAGCAATCTTGTCACTTTCCAGCCTGAGCACAACTAACCCTTCTTCTTAGCCAGTCAAGGTGGGTGAGAACCCCAAAGCCAGTGTGTTTGGGAAGGAGTGGCAGCAGGTAATGAATGAGAAACACAGCTGGCTTGTTAATTTCTGGAAACAAATAGCATTTGTGCAACAACTCAAAGTCTTGGTCACCAAACAAAATTGATGTGCTCTTTCTTTTTCTAAATCCCTGCAGTCTATGGGATGGAGCTTAGTGACTTGAAAACATTTTTCACATTGGGCTTCTCTCCATCACCTAATCTGATTTCAAGTAGCTTGTCTAACAACACTGAAGGTGAACGCACATGAACCTACTTTATCTGGGCCTACACAAAAACCACACTACCAGATGAAAAGTGTAAATTCATCAGAGTTAGTGTTTTGTCTATTGGATCTTTCTTTCCCTGATTTTGGGTCTATTCTGCCAAAATTCACAGCACGCCTATGGCCATGGTGGGTCAACATAGGTGCCTTTGTGTGAGTTAGGAAAAGGTGTCCCCTCCAGGAGGATCAACCCTTCTGGGAGCAAAACCTACACAGCTGAATGCTTCAGCTTTGGCAAGAGCTAACAGGCTTTTCTTTCCAGAAACCTTGAAAAGGGATGGAAACTCCAAAGTTTGTTCACCTTAACTGGAAAAGGCCACATTAGGATGATTAAATGCAAGATGCTAACGGTTTGGTTTGAATCAAAACCTCTGTATTCTTTGAATGCTGAACCACACAGAGGGCTGGATGGAGAGGCTGAGATGAGTGGTTTATTTCCAACAGGCTCCCATCTGGCCAGATGACATAATGCTTAGATTGCTCTAGAACCAGCTCCCAGATGGAACTTGTTCTTTTGGTGAGTTTGTGTCTACTTTCCTTGGGTGCTTCCTTAGTTCTGTGTATCTTTGAAAAGACAGGGAGATTTCCCATCCTCCTGGTTTGTACAGTATATCCTCTAAGTTCTTTACTTCTCACTACTGGCCTCTATCATCCCTCAGATTTTGTTTGCAAGCAGGCCTGTCCTCTGAGGCTACCCCTACCTTTGAACATGCCACCAACTTCTGACCATGAACTTTAGTAGAAGCCACTTCCTAAAGCAGTGGGTTCCAAGCTTCCTTATTTTATTTATTCTTTGTTAATATATACACTATGTACATAAGATACTAACATTACTTAGTAGTTCAAGGCACAAAATATAGTGAGATTATCATAACAATTATACATGTACATTTTCATCCATATTCCCTAGTGACGTTTTCATAATTTCGAAGGCTTTTTTAGCCAACTGCTTGGTAAATGAAATTAGATTGTCACTGTTTCTATCTTGTAACACTGTAACCTTGTATTGTGGTTGGCCAACAATTTGGGGTAGAAGTAGCAGAAGTGCTACTTCTTCCATTTTTGTCTGTTTGTTTTTTTGGGGGACTCTATTGTTAGAGTGCTATCTTTAATCCATGGTTCCTTTATAGGATTCTTTTAAAACCACACGTCCATTTTTGTGAAGGTTAAAGCTAAATAACACAACTGGTAAATCCACTTAACCAGGTACAAGAAACCAGGCACAGAATACTGTCTGTCTTTGAATTTGAGAACTTGGAGACAAAAGACTAAAGATGGATGTGTTCATTCATTTAGAGTTAATATCCTGTCATCCAGTTGGGAAAAAAAATGCAGACAGAGGATTTGGGGCTGCAGAAAAATTATAATTTCACAGTTGATCCCACATCTACATCATTCCTGGTTTAGAGCACTTTCTAACATGCGAAGGGAAGTTGCAGATACCAAATATGTCCAAATGTCTTAAATGCCTCCAAATGGAAGCATGTAAGGTTTAAAAAAAACGCAGAACCTGTTTTCACATATCTTTCTTTCCTCCATAGACACTTCAGGAAAGCACAGGAACTAAAGCATGGGAGAGACATAAACTATTCCTCCTCCTGTTGCCCACACTGCCTCTCTTTCAGCAATGACAATATCTACAGTCTTAACACCTTCAATAAATTGATACTGTCACCCATTCTGTATTTGAAAAAATCTGAGCTGCTATATATATTTTCAATCTCAACGGTCACAATTTCTAGTCTTAGAGGAATATTGCTACATTATCCAAGACAAGCAAACACTGTCAGGATGAAAACTAGCAGCAAATTCCCCTTTCCACCCACTTCTATGGGAAAAACACCAGATCAGTGGATTTCTCTGATGTTGCCAGTAAAGAATTTTCTCCAATGCTTGAAAACAACCAGTCCTTCTGACTCAGGTCTCCTCTCTGTGCTTGAGCCTCTTTCTGAGAGCAGAAGCAATGCTGAGGATTCAGTCACTCTGATGTAGAGAAGGAGGTCTCAGGAAAAGGTTGGGTAGCTGAATGTGGCAAGGCAGGTTGCAGGAAAATCTCACAGATGGGAAAAGATTAAAACTGTGGAAGAGTAGGGGAAGTAGTTCATAAATGAAGTCTAAGTTAGCTTATACACTGAACTATCTGACTTAGTGGTGTCCACAAAGTCAATAATTACATAAAGAACATGAAGAAAACTGACACTGAAGCCAGCTGAAGGATTGAGATATCCAAAATCTCCAGGCTTTCCTGGGGTGGGGGTGGGGCATCCATGAGCCAACAGCTCTGACCCCAAGTCCCACATGCTGCCTCTTTTTGAGCTATTTGGAGGTGTTTATATATTGATTTTAAGTGCCCATGGATTTAAATAATCCAAGAAGGAAAGAAGGAATTAAAAGCTGGTCTATATGTAATATCCAGACCTAAATCCTAACCTAAAGATATCTAAATTCCTCTGATCTTGTTATCAATTTGACAATAGAGTAGGTCCAAATAACGCCAAGCATGTCATTATTTCAGAGACACCAGGCTCCTTTATTAGCAGCTTAAAGCACTGTTTATAAAAAGCAAAACTAACAAAAAATAACACCAAAACTCCCAACCTGAAATGCCATCCAAAGAAATGCATGATGGAGTCTGAGGTTGAGGACATTTTATACCCTGTTGGTCTCAGGCCAAGCAGCTATTTGATGGACCGAACTCAGATGAGTGTGAGAGAGAGAGAGAGAGAGAGAGAGAGAGAGAGAGAGAGAGAGAGTGTGTGTGTGTGTGTGTGTGTGTGTGTGTGCTGGGAATCACCATCTTTAGAGGCCTGGTGTGTGGAGCAGGGAAGTGGCTGGGAGAGCAACTCACTCAAAAGGGTACTTTTCACTCCCTGGTGGGCAGCTCCTGTTAGCTGGAGTCCTTTCTTGTCAAAGCAGCCCAAACAGCAGGCCATGCTCTGACATTCCATGCCTTATCATTCACCAATTTATTCATCCATGTAGTAAATATCTATTGAACTCTTTCTAAGGGTCAGGCCCTGAGGATATACACATGAATGGAACACTCATGCCTATACCTTCATTTGAAGCTTTCTCTAAGTCTCTCTGGCAGGTTGTTTGCTTGAGTTTTAATCCTGGTTAAAATGCAGATGCTGTGGGGCAGAACTGTACTTTGTGCTATGGGCAGTTGTGAGTTAAGTAAAGTTTTTAAATTCAGGCTGATACTGAGTGCTTGGAAGGAATGGGTCCCTACTCCAGCAGGGCAGATGTGTAGTGAGAATTGTGGTGGAGCACTTGGGAAATTAATTTTCATCTGTTTCACAGTTTGCCTGGGACTAGCCCAACCTATAACAGACCCTGTTCTTGGCTCAGTCCTCAGACATCCCTTGTTAAACAGTGTGTGTGTGTGTGTGTGGGGGGGGCGCTGACTGGAAAGGCTCTGGTTATTCATACTCTACAGAAATTCCCATGATACAGCTTTAGCAATGACGTTAAGCTTTCTGTTAGTATAAATAGCTAACCCTATTCATCTCCATTTGTGTACCCAGTACAGGTATGTTGGTATTGCTAGGGAGAAATGAAACTGCAAAAAGATAGCGGCATGTGGGTATCCAGATGGAAAAAGCCCGGATAAATTCTAACCCGGACAATCTTTGGGTAATCTCGCTCGGGTGTACTCTCACACATGGGGTAACTTTTAGTCTAATTCATGGTAATGTGTGTTCAACAGTTTACCATAAGTTCATGCACTTGGAATGACCAATAATATATATTTAAATATGTAATAAAACTTAACAGAGGGCCGGCCGAGTGGTGCAGTGGTTGGGCGCTAGCTTAGGAAGTCAGCAGCCCCGGTTCAGGTCCCACATTTGAGGGCCAGTGACACTACCCTCAAAAAAAAAAAAAAAACTTAAGGGAAAAGAGGGTTCAGGGTGTGCAGGGGAAACGAACTATTATTATTCCTCTGGCATGGAAAGTATTTCATATATGATTTGACCATGCTTCAGCAAAGCAATTTTGGTTTGAAATGGCACGTTTCCTTTATTCTTTATTAGGCTTCCTGAAGGCTCTTTTCACCCCAGATACTTTCTTACACTGAGTAGTATTTCAGTTGTATCGAGCAAACCCAGAGATCTCAGTAATACTTGGTATGTCACTAGTGGTCAATGACTGGCAGACTGTGCCTCTGGAATCCTGAGATGCATATTTTAATCAGTGATGGATATTTATAACTGTTGGAATGTGTCTTCAATCACTGCGGAAATGCCTGAGCACATGGCTGTCTGTTGTACAATGTAAGACGTGACTGGCTGTTTCTTAAGATGGGCACTTGTGCCATTATTTATTATTGTTCTGGTAACATTTACCATTTTGGAGGGTTTGTTGTTCTGTTTTAAGAAATAACAATTTGAGTACTTTCTTTTTTTTTTTTCTTTAAAAAAAGAAATAGCCCAGCCCAAACCTTCTTTCCCTGAGTTTTGGAGCAAGGCAGCAGCATCTGGGAACATATGGTTTCAGCTCTCCTGAAAAATAAACTTTCCTCCCTTATTTTGTTAAGATGCATTCTTTATCCCTAGTGAAATTAAGACTAGATTAGCTAATGGAATTTTATTTCCTTGGCACTTATCTACATAGGAACATCAATCTCATTCGAGCTGCAGAAGAGCTAATGGAATGTAACTGCCTCAACCTAACTTCTGATCATGACCTAACAGTTCTCACCCAGGAACTGCACATGCTCTTTTTAATACTATCAACATTCAGGTTTGCTTTGACCTTCTTAGTATTTAGGTGTCTAAAATTATTCATGAATGAAATCAAGTATTTTACTTGCATAATGGTGCTTCAGGACTCTAACTACTCACACTGACTGGTCTTTTAAATAATTCCTCTGTAAGATCTCCAGCAACTCTTGTCGCTCAAAGCAAAGCAGTTACCTTTGGCTTCCTTACAGGGAGTCAACCTTTATTCCAAGGGAAACAGACCAGGTTTTCAAAAAGCCAAATAGTCAAACACTTGACTCCTTAGTTGTTCATGAAAATATTATCATCAATAGAAAATATACTTTCTCATTGTCACCAGTGTTCTGAGATTGTCTTGGGCTGGGCCTCTGTGTATAATAGGCAGGGCCAGTGACAGCGTTGGTCTGAGATTCATAGTGCATCCTGTTGGCATCTCAACATTCTTATTTAGGAAGTTGGGCTATCTTATTCCTTAGAGATACTCTACGAAGTATAGCAGGTCCTCAAATAAAGTTGTTTCGTTCAAGGTCATTTTGTCATTCATTGATGAGAAAAAAAATATCGATTCCTGGCTGGAGCCACTGTCTGTGTGGAGTTTGCATGTTCTCCCCATGTCTGTGTGGGTTTTCTCCAGGTGTTCTGGTTTCCTCCTACATCCCAAAATGTGCATGTGACAAAATGTGCATGTGGCATGTCTAAACCGTCCCAGTTTGAGTGTGGGTGTGAGTGGCCCTGAGATGCCAGCTTAGGCTCCGGCAACCTGCGACCCTGAACTAGAATGAACGAGTTGGAAAATAATTATCTTACTTGTTTTTATTAATCCTCCTCGAATGTATGTATAGCTCACATTAATTTCAATGTTTAATATTAGAAGTGTTTGGGGTCTTTATTTAGAAGTTTGATGATGTTTTTGTGACCAGAAATATGCCGTAGAAACTGGAACTCTAGTTTCTATCAATTAGCCTATGGTAAAATTGGTTTCCTTATATGTACATTGTTTTGCTTGAAGTTTATAAAAACATATCGATGATGTTAAATGAGGGCTTACTGTACCTCAAGGGAATATGTTCAAACACTTGCTTCAACATAATTCTTGGGGGTGTGGCAGTGGCCACATCAAGCTCCATGAGGCTTCACAACAGGCTTCAAGCCCTCCTTCCTCAGGGTCCAGGGACACTAAGGCTGAAAACCAGCTGTGCTACATGATAACCTGCAATTCAGGATCTAAGAGGGCCTGAAGGGTCCATGCAGCTTCCAGAGGCATTAACACCTGGCTCTGACACAGACCTCCATTTTAAGATACTAGAGAGAGCTATATACACGAGAAGGCATATTTCAAGCACTCTTGGTCAAACTGCAGCATTACCACGGTTGGTTTTCTCACTTGCATAGTGAGGGTTTGGGTATATTCAACAACCCTCAGAACCCCTTCCCATTCTCATTTGTATGATTTTGTGATTCTATTCCATTCAGAATTATATTCTAGCAGACCATGATAGAACAAAACTGCAATATGACAGCATGAAAGAGGGTACTTATAGCAGGTCATCACGGCCAGATGACACAAAAGCTAACCAGAAGTGAGGTGAGAAGGTGACTTTCCTTGTCTCCTTTACCTCAGTTAAGAAATCAAACAGAGGGCCAGCCGAGTGGCACATTGGTTAAGAGCTGGCTTGGGATGCCAGCGGCCCCAGTTCGGATCCCACATGTGAGGGCCAGTGACACTGCCCTCTACAGCTAACAACAGCTCCACCTGGAGCTGGGCTGCGAGCCCCAGCAATGGTGTAGGCTGCAGCCCCTGCTGCAGTGCGCTGCCGTAGGCTACAGTGAGTGGCCAGCAGACAGCGTGAGCTGCTGGCAGCCAGCGTTAGCTGCCAACAGCCGCGGTGAGTGACCATCCAGAGGCTGGCGACCGATCTGCCTCATCAGGGAAGAGCGCAATGATGATGCCAACATGGACCAGTGAAGCAACGTCCTCTGCAACTAGACTGAGAGAACAAAAGGACGCAACTTGTCTGTTCCCCTTCCCCGATTCTCCAACACTCTTCCCCTCCCCCAATTCGCCAATAAAATCTTAAACAAAAAAAAATCTAGCAGAGATCTAAAAGATCTAGAAGTCTTGTCTTTTGAAATGTTCAACCTTCACATAATAAAGGGTCTTAGCAGTAGCTGAATTAGGGCTATCTGTGTGGCTAATATAACCATCCTACACCCACCCTGGGGGGCAGTGAAAGTTTGTTTCTTGCTTTCAGGTGTATGTTTGGAAACCTCTTGGTGGGTCAGCATGTACACAGAAGGAGGAAGCACATAAATTGGGCACAAATTGATTAAGCAACCATGGCCCAAGTTACCAATCTGGGAGAGGATTAAAGAGGGTCACAGGATGTGTCTTATGGTGTCCGTGTGCCTGACACTGAGCCATCCATATTCACTTCTCCTTTAAGGGTTAAATTACTCTGCCTTTCCAAAGGGGTTTTTTACTTTCCATTTCAGCACTCAGAAGAATGTTAATTCTACTGGGAGAACTTTTAAATACTTAGTTCTTAAGGACTAGACTTTAAGAAACAAGGACTAAGAGCTCTGTGTGACCAGCTTATGAAAGACCCTGAAGCAAGAAGTGCAAATCAGATCAAGTGGGACGAGATGTAATAGGAAGGACTCCCACTGTACCAGGGCACACTGGCTAGAGGGATCAAGGCCTTAAGTGAGGCAGAACTGGCAACAAATACCTGAACACTTTATCTTCATTATGGTTTATTGGGTGTTCATGGGAACAGAAAATTGTATGTATAAGGACCTGACTTATCACGGGGTGTGTTTTTATCACTCCCTCAAATCCCTTTGTTGTCTTTATACAGATGCTGGGTTAAAAAACGAAACAAAACAAAAAAACTCCAAAACCTTTTTGGGTTTTGTTATATGGATATATGAACTAGGTGAATATGAGGTATTTATAAAAGACAAAATTGTGATGGCCAGGAGAAAATCCAGGCTGGCTACATTTGCCACTTCTTTCAATACATGAATACAGAAAGCATTGGCTGTGCTGACACTATCAATACATCAATACACACTTATATGAACAAAAGAACAGTGTATTAAGCAAAGAGTGTTTTGTTGGTGGCATTTGTTTTACTTTCAATGATCTGTTACTGTCTAACCTTCTAAAAACACAGCTTTCAGCTTTGACTGAAAACACATCAATCTAATTCCTTTTGGAAATTACAACCCAAAGATAAATAGAGTTATTACAATTGTATTGCCATTAGCTAGCCAAAGCAGAGAGCTGAGGAAATTATCCAGTTTCCACAGCCATTCTCACCAGGTCATTGGGCATCCTTCTGATTCACCTGAAGCCAAGTAAACCTGGAACAGGGATGGCTCACGTTTTGTTCTCACATAACTATGGTACTTTAAAAAGAGGGGGTTGGGCCGGCCGAGTGGCGCATTGGTTGAGTGCTGGTTTTGGGATGCCAGCGGCCCCAGTTCGGATCCCACATGAGGGCCCGTGACACTGCCCTCTACAGCTGACAACAGCTCCACCTGGAGCTGGGCTGTGCGAGCCCGGGTGATGGTGTGGGCTGCGGCCCCTGCTGCAGTGGGCTGCCATGGGCTACAGTGAGTGGCCCGCAGCCAGCGTGAGCGGCTGGCAGCCAAGCATGAGCTGCCAATAGCCGCGGTGAGCGACATCCAGAGGCCGGCGACCGATCTGCCTCATCCGGGAAGAGAGCAATGACGATACCAACAGTGAAGCAACATCCTCCGCAACTAAACTGAAGAACAAAAAGACAGCAACTTGTCTGTTCCCCTTCCCCGATTCCCCAACGCTGTTCCCCTCCGCCAATTCCCCAATAAAATCTTAAAAAAAAAAAAAAAAAAAAAAAAAAAAGAGGGGGTTGGAAGGTTTTCTTTTGCTGCTCTGGAATTGGAAGAACTCCAAGATCCAATGCAAGGCATCTTCCATTTTCCCCAAATATATTCCTGGTTGGTTTATTTATTTATTTTAGGTAAAATGAGAATAGGAAAACCATCTAAAAATTAAGCATGAAATGGAAATTATGATGCCTTTATCTTCACACATGGCAGCATGATGTACTAGTGTAATATAATAATGAAAGCACTGCTAGGTGAACTTTGGTGACGTCTTTTGTTCCCATGAAATATTTTTATTCTCTTGAACTGGAGTAATTCCTGTGGCTTTGTTTGTTTATTAACAATTGTTTTGCAAACAACTGGAAAAATATAGGGAAAAAATGATATAACAGAAAAATTATTCCTCTGCCTTACAAGACACTAAAATGAATTAAAATTTACTCTAATAATACAGAATCCCAAAGTGCCATTTCATATTTTTAAAGATCTTATCAGTGTGATAGAAATTTATGGGGAATTGGCTTATGGTGTTGTAAACCAAAGCTTTTTTGACCAAGTCATGAACTTGTGTTACTGAATAAAACAAAATATTCAAAAGACAGAATGGAGCCACATATTAAAGTAGGACAAGGGCCGGCCAAGTGGCACGGTGGTTAAGTGCTGGCTTGGGACGCCAGCGGCCCCGGTTCGGGTCCCACATATGAGGGTCAGTGACACTGCCCTCAAAAAAAAAAAAAAAATTTCGCTTTAAAGTAGGACGAAGGATGGGACTGTATAAATTGAGTGAAAAATTAGCTACGCCTACTCTGGCCTTTCAACCAGACCAATCCATTCATGGCCACACGGCTGGTGGCCAGTACAAATAATTCACAGATACACAACATTGGGGACTTCTGGTTTATTTTACCTTCTCCCTCTCACTCCACCCCTCTCTATTTTCTTCTGGCTACCTCTGCTGGGCTTCTGACCCTTTGGGCTTTGCCCTTTTCTCTGGCTTCCTGCTTACCCCTTGGACTGGCATGGGATGCTGGCATAGCGCTCAGTGCTCTCTAGGACTAGCTTGCACCCTTCTTTGGTTCATCTTTCTCATATCTCTTCACCTCCCCACTTGGTGCTGGGCTCTAGACCTCAAGTTCGGCTTGAACTTGCATCTGGCCAGCACTCTGAGCCGACTGACTCCAGACCACCATGGAGGATGACTGGCCAATGTGAGTTAACAGTAGGCACTAATATTAAGAAGCCGTTGCTCTCCAGGCTGCTCTTCCTGTGACAGGACCATTTCGGTGAAGGCTTTAGCTTAGTAGCAAGGCAATGTGTTCCTTGATATCACAGCTGCTTCTGATTGACAGGCATAGGTATAAAGGCCAAGGGTGAGGCCCAAGCTGGCTAAGGGGAGCATAGGGGCAGGGATATGAGCTTCTTGTGACTGAGCCACATCTGCCCAACATTAATGTTGCAAGTTTTCCTCATGATGTCTCTGGAGACATAAAATATGAAAAACCTTAGACAGAAAAGATATCTAGAACTCTTAATTTAAAAGGGAGTAGATTAGTTAGGGTTCTCCAGAGAAATAGAACTAATAGGGTGTATAAGAATAGGTTCACACAATTTTGGGGGTTAAGAAGTCCCAAGATCTGCAGAGGGCACACTGGAGCCCCAGTAGGACCAAGGGTTTAGTATTAACCCAAAAGCCAGCAGGCGTGAAACCCAAAGAGGGCCAATGCTTCAATTGAGTCTAAAGGCAGGAAAAGACCAATGTCCCAGCAAAAACTGTCAGGCAAAAATGAGGGTTTTACTTAAGGGAGGGTCAGCCTTTTTGTCCTATCCAGGCCTTCAATGCATTCTAGGAGGTCCACCCACATCAGGGAGGGCAATCTGCTTTATTCAGTCTACTGATTTAAATGTTAATTTCATTACAAACACACCCAGAATAATGTTTGACCAAATGACTGGGCACCCCTGTCAAGTTGACAGATAAAATTAACCATCATAGAGAATGATGTTAGAGAGTAGAGGAAGCGATGAGACTGCAGTGTATGAAACCTGGCTGCACATCAGAATCAGCTGGGGACTTTAAAAATAGGCGCTTGGGCCCCATCCCAGGCCAATTATCAGAATCTATGTGGGGTGGAGCCTGACATATTTTTTTAAAAGCTCCCCAGATGATTCTGATGTGTAGTTAGAATTGTGAAGCTCTGGACTAGAAAGAAAGAATACAATAAATGTCCTGACAAATAATAAGGAATAGAAGTTACTGATGCTAACCTAGGAAATGAATTTTTAATAATTCTTATTCAGTGCAAGAGGTTAAGCCAATTTGTTTGGTTTGCAATGTAAGAGGATTTTCAGCATGGTGTGGGTTAAATTTCCTGGAAAGAGCACAGACTTGAGGATCTAAAAATTTATGTTCAATCCCAGATCTGTCACACAGTTATTTAACTTTTCAGAACCCCAATTTCCTAGTTGGTAAACTTACGATAGTGATCACTGAGATAATGCTATTAAAAAGTTAGCACAGGGCCGGCTGAGTGATGCGGTGGTTAAGCGCTGGCTTGGGAAGCCAGGGGCCCCAGTTCAGTCCCACATATGAGGGCCAGGGACACTGCCCTCAAAAAAAAAAAAAAAAAGTTAGCACAGTGCCTGGTCCCTGATAAGATATCAGCAAGTGTCAGTCCCTTCCTCTAAACTCTTAGGGATCAAGCAGTATTAAAACTGAGAATAAGCAACATTCTTATCATACACATAATCCCATCTATGTTTTCAATAAATAATACGTCACATACTGCACTCCCTTTAACGTTCTTTCTTTTTGATCACTATCTTGTACCAAAAATTTATGTAAGTCATAAACAGAAAAAGTTGTCAGGTGTCGAACATGGAAAGGAGTGAATGCAGGATTAAATTTGAATTATTCATAGCTGTCTCAAAGTTGAAACTCTCCAAGGAATTCAAGTATTGCCAAATATTGAGAAAAAGAAAAAAAATGGGGAAAGTAAAACAGAAGATGGGAAGAGATTTAAACTGATTTCTTCAAGTCAAATTTCAGAGACAGGAAATAGGTCTAAACTCATTCATGTGTATAGAGTTTCCTTAGGAAATCATTCCACCACAACTTATTTCACACTAAAATAGGGGCTGAAGTGCCTGACTTAAGAAATGATCATGTTCCACAATTATCATCATCTTACTAATCTTAAATTGATCCATGATTTTTACAACTGAAAGAACATTATTTGAATATTCTGTCTTCAGGTAAATGTGTAGGCTCTAAAAAAATGTCTCCTTCCCTCCAAATGCAAGTATTCTTATAAAGAGTGCCAATGAGTTTCTTTACTTATGATTTTGTAGGTATTTATTCACTTATGGAATCAGCCTAGTATATCATGGGCACACTTTATGTAGGAATACTGAACATATTAACATAGTGGAATCGTTCTTTAATTTGATCCTATAGGTATTTATTAATTTCCTTCTGTAAGTACAGGACTCCTCTCTATGCAGTTATAATTATATTTTTACACATAACTAGAAAAATATGAATAAATTTCACCTAACTGAAAACTGATTTGTAGTGGCATGGGCTTAACTAGATCTGAATATGCAAAAGAAGCATATCAGTGCTAAATGAGGTCACAAACTGACTGAGGCATGTGGTGAGAGAAAAATGTGGGCACAACTGGCTTCAAATCCTGGCTCTGCCAATTACTAGCTGTGTGATCTGGAACAAGTTACTTAATTTCTCTGAACTTCAGTTCTCAACTCTGTAAATCAGGGTTGATAATATCACCCCTGTAGTGTTATTCTGAGGATTAAGTGAAATTATGCATAAAGTGACAAGCACATGGTAGACACTTTTCCTCTTACATAAATCCTAGAAACAACTATTTCCTGCAGGTAGTTTGGTGTCCTTCTGGTTTAAGTGGTGCCTCATGTTCATAAAACATTAAGTTTGAAATACCAAGCAGACTAAAAATTAAAGCTCCAGGACTTCCACTTCCAGGAAGATGGAGTGGACATACTTTCTTCCATTTTTCCTTGATTATGCTAAGTATAATTAAAACCCTGGACATCAGATATAGAACAAACATAAGGCTCTGAAAGGTGAAGAGTAGAAAGCAGTCTTCCTCGAGATTGCAGGACCCATGGAACAACACAGTGATGAGTTGTTTTTATTTCTTTTTGTCTCATATGAGGCAGGACAATTAAGTTCACAAATCCTAGAAAAAGTGCTACATACCTCATTGCTGAATGTCACTATAGTCACCTTCAAAGTACTCCCCTTGGGAAGCTATGAACCAAAGCCTGTGCCTAGATCACCCTTCAAAGAAATTTTGGAACTTTTTTTCTGGAATCGCCATCAGAGCTGTCGTCATATTACCCTCAATGTCCTGAATGTCATCAAAATGTCTTCCTTTCAACATTTCTTTATCTTCATGTAAAGAAAGAAGTCACTGGGGGCCAGATCAGGTGAGTAGGGAAGGTGTTCCAAGACAGTTATTTGTTTACTGACTAAAAACTCCCGCACAGATAGTGCCTTGTGAACTGGTGCATTGTCATGATGCAAGAGTCAAGAATTCTTGGTGAGAAGTTCAGGTTGTCTAACTTTTTCATGCAACCTTTTCAGCACTTCCATATTGTAAATTTGGTTAACTGTTTGTCCAGCTGGTACAAACTCATAATGAATAATCCCTCTGATATTAAGAAAAAGTTAGTGACACACCAAACTCACTAGCCCAGAGTTCCTTTGCCGGGAAGAGAAGTTCCAAGATAGGTGGCAGTAAATTAGTGAGGACTCTCTTTGCTCAGCTTGGTGAGGCTAAGAGCGGCTAGAGAATCAGTGGGGCCGGTGCATGGGCTTGCTCGCCGGTGAGCACTTACCTGGTTCCTGGTGGAGGGAGTAGCTGTGTGAGCCGGGCCCAGGAGCTTGCGGGGACGGACTGAACTAAGCACCTTTGGTGCAAAGGCTACAGGTTTTTGGACTATTGTTCGCCTGATGTGGAGCCTGCACGCGAGTGGTGTAGGGAGGGCACCATTTTGTCAGGGTTGGGTCCTCTCACAGAGGGTCAGGTCCGGGACCTCATTGGTCTGGTGGAATTGGCGCGGAAGTGCATGTGTGCGTGTGTGTGCGCGCACGCACATGCGGCCTTGGATCCCCACCCTCTGCCCAGCTTATACTGCGTTGCAAGGGAAATGCTGGGCAGGTGCCCTCTGGCTCCAACAGGCTGCTCACTGAGATGCCAGAGTATGCGAGCTGCCTGGGGTCCTGGCTCTCCGCACTGCGCTTGCAGAGTTGCCAGGCTGGTGATTGGTGGTCGGGCTGCTCGGCCTGATCTGCGAGCGGCTGATTGGGACAGGCTGAGACTGGGAGTTTCCTGGGAGTGTTGGGCCCTGAGCTGTGTGCCTGTGTGATCCAGCCAGGGCTCTCCTGGTGATCTATCTAATACATCAAAGCAATCCCAAAGCGACAGCCAGAATGGGGAAACAAAGAAACATGTCACAAGTAAAAGATCAGAAGAAACCTCTAGAAATGGAACCAAATGAAACAGAGGGATCCAACCTTTCAGAGATAGAGTTTAGAACACTAATAAGAATGTTTAACAAATTTAGTGAGGACATAAGGAAGGATAGAGAAATCATAAAAAACAACCAGTTAGAACTAAAGAATACAGTAACTGAAATGAACAACACACTCGAAGGAATCACCAGTAGAGTAGATGAAGCAGAGAATCGGATCAGTGATTTGGAAGACAAAATAGCAGAAATCACCCAGGTGGAACAACAAAAAGACCAAAGAATAAAAAAATAATGAAAATAGTTTAACAGCCCTATGGGACAAGATGAAGCACAACAATATAGCATCATAGGAATACCAGAAGGAGAAGAGAAGAAGCAAGGGGTCGAGAATGTATTTGAAAAAATAATGACTGAAAACTTCCCTACCCTGGTGAAGGAAATCAACATACATGCCCAGGAAGTAAAGAGGGTTCCAAACAAGCTGAACCCAAACAGGTCCACACCAAGACACACCATAGTTAAAATGACAAAGGTTAAAGACAGAGACAGAACCCTAGAGGCAGCAAGAGAAAGACAGCAGGTTATATACAAAGGAACTCCTGTTAGACTAACAGCTGACTTGTCTACAGAAACTCTGCAGGCCAGAAGGGAGTGGCAGGAGATCTTCAAAGTGACACAAAATAACGGCCTACAACCAAGATTGCTCTACCCAGCACAGCTATCACTTAAAATTGAAGGAGAAATAAAGAGCTTCTCAGAAAAGAATAAGCTTAAGGAATTCATTACCACCAAGCCAGCATTGCAAGAAATGTTAAAAGGGCTTTTTTAAACAAAAGAAAGGGGTAAACAAGCTAACCCAGGAAGACCAGGAATACAAATAACAAAATGGCAATACATATGCACCTATCAATAATCATTTTAAATGTGAATGGACTAGCTGCTCCAATCAAAAGACAGAGAGTGGCTGAGTGGATAAGAAAATAGGACATATGTATATGCTGTTTACAGGTGGAATAAGATATTTCATGTAAATGGAAAAGAGAAAAAAAAGTGCTGGAGTACCAATGCTTGTTTTGGACAAAATAGACTTTAGAATGACTACGGTAAAAGACAAAGAAGGGAACTATAACCCTAATAAACATCTATGCACCCAACACAGGAGCTCCTAATTACATGTAACAGATTTTGACAGACATAAAGACAGAGATCAACAGTAACACTATCATAGTAGGGGTATTCAACACACCACTGTCACCAATGGACAGACTCTTTGGACAGAAAATCAACACAGAAAGAGGGGCCTTAAATGACACTTTAGACCAGCTGGACTTCATTGATATTTTCTGAGTATTTCACCCTGAAAAAACAGAATATAAATTCTTCTCAAGTACACATGGGGCATTTTCCAAGATAGACCACGTTAGGCCACAAAACAAGTCTCAGTAAATTTAAGAAGATTAAAGTCATATCAAGCAGATATAAAGGAAAAACTGATGGTTGCTCGCTGGGAAGGAATGGGGAAGTGGGAGAGGGGGAAGGTTTTGGACAGCGTAGGTGGGTGATTACAATGTTGCCATAGGGATATGGGGCAGTTCTGGGAATGTAATTGATAATGTTTTGAAGAGACTATTAAGTGAAGTAAGTCAGTCAGAGAAACACAAGTACCGTATGATCTCACTTATATGTGGAATCTGAAAAACTGAATGAACGATCAAAGTGAACAGACTCATAGATATAGAGGAAAAACTGAGGGTTGCTAGTTGGGAGGGAGGTGGGGATAAGGGGGAAGGGGAAGGGATGAGACAGCATAAATAGGCAACTACAATATTGCCACAGGGATATGAAAGACAGTTCGTGGAATATAATAATATTGTAAAAATTCTGTGGGGTGTCAGATGGTCACATATCTTGTTAGGGAGACCACTTCATGGATGGAGTAGAGACTTGATCACTGCACTGTACATCTGAAGCTGATGTTGTGTAATATTTTATGCCAACTGTAATTGAATATATAGATTGTCACGGGATGTGGATTATACTTTGGAAGGGAGTCAAAGGAATTGTAATAGATATGTATGATATGGGGGGGACGAGTGGGGTGGCGAACTGGGGGTGGGGGTTTGTCACTTTGGGGGGTAAAGAGTAACTATTGCATTGTGTTGTACACCTGAAACTAATAAAAAAAAATGCAAAAAACAAAAAAGAAAAAGAAAAAGTTAGCAACATTGTTGCAATAAGTGGGCGAACTTAATTGTCAGAACTCATATATCCCATACATAAGAGTTTAAGAAAGCCAGCAACCTGGGTACAGAAAAAGAAGCACAGACAAAAAAGTACCCCCCCACCCCTTCCCACCCCCTGCCAAAGTATGTTCTCTCAATGAAAAGGATATCCTAGCAAGGTAGTAAACTTTTAAATAAATGCTGTGCTCTAGCCAAATACCACACAAAAAAATTGTGAATCAACATCCACCCATGCCAGGAAAGATAGTATCATGCCTAGAAATCCACCCTCATGAAACTGTAATGTGGTGATCCAACACCTTCACTGGAATGGTGTCACAGAATACCTAGTGGGGAGTCAGGACTTCTACCACAACCTAGTGATAACAAGGCCACCTCCACTGTGGTATCATAGAAGACCAGGTGGAGAGCTGGAGCTTGCACCCCTGCCCAGCAATGATGCTTAATAATGGGCATGATGATATTAAGGTATAATGACACCCCTCAAGTGTCAATGGAGGTCAAGTGGGGGACCTGGACCTCTGTCTCCACCTAAGCAATAATGAGGCAGTGTTCACCCTTATCCTTCCCCTGCCAAAGTCCTGTCAAAGGAAGCCAGCTTATAACAGAAAGTTTCAATAAGATCCAGTCTCAAAATAATATGAAAACATCCCTGTTTTAATCAAAATCGTTTGTCATACCAAGATACAGAAAAATCTCAAACTCAATGAAAACAGACAATCAATAGATGCCAATATTGTAATGACAGAGAATTTAGGATTACCTGACGAGAATTTTATTTGTTTGGTTTTTTTTTTTTTTTGAGGGCAGTGTCACTGGCCCTCATATGTGGGACCGAACCGGGGCCGCTGGCTTCCCAGGCCAGCGCTTAACCACCGCGCCACTCAGCCGGCCCCTGACGAGAATTTTAAAATGACACATTGCTTCAATGAGCAATTATGAATATGTTTCAAACAAAGGAAAAAAAGGGGGAAAACCTCAGAAAATAAATAGATGACCTACAGAAGGTCATTTATTTTTCGGTCTAAATTTAAACCTAATTTCAAATAAAAATTTAGGACTAAAAAAATACCATAACCTAAATAAAAAGCTCATTGGAAAGGCCCAAGGGCAGATTAAGGAAACAGAGAAAAGAATCAGTGAACTGAAATTCGATTTCCGGTTAAGATGGCAGCATAGGTAAAACACTGCACTTTCTCCTATCATGAATACATCAAAATTACAATTAACCTACAGAGCAACCATCGAGAATTGCCTGAAGTCTAGCTGAACAGAAGCCCTACAACTAAGGACATACAAAAGAAGCCACCTTGAGACTGGTAGGAGGTGCCGAGACATGGAACAGGCTGGTCCCACACCTGTGTGTGACCATTAAAAATTGGGAGAAATAGCTCGGCTGCAGAGTCCCCCCTGGAGAATCAAGGGGTCCCAGCTCTACATCAGGCTGCCCAGCCCAGGGTTCCAGTGCTTGAGAGAGAATTCCCCATAACTTCTGGCTGTGAAAACCAGTGGGAATTATGGCTGGGTGAGATAGAGGGCAGCTAGGGTCCCAGGTGTTCCTCTTAAGGGGCCTGAACATAGTCTTACTCAGGATGGACTCACTTGCTCTGAGCTTCAGCATTGGGGGAGCAACTCGAAAGGCACCAGGGACATATGAGGAAGAACTAAGTTGTCTGGCTTCAGGGTGATGGCTGGAGGGGCAGCTTTCTCCCAGAGAGAAGTGCTGGCAGAATCCATTGTTTTTTTGTTGAGTCCTCCTCACTCCAGGCATGCAGACACAGGCAGTTGCCATATCTGAGTCTCCATCAACCTAGCTCACAGTGTTCCTCTGCCTCATCCTGGTGACTCCGTAAGAATCCGCTCCACCCAAAACTTTTGGGCACACCCAAGCTACTTCCAGTGCCTTTTCCATACAAACAGCCTTTCTTGGCTCATACTACCAACTTCCCTAAAATCTCTCAAAAGGTTCACGAAACCCAAACAAGCAGCATCTGGATTCAGTGTGTCCCATACCTCTGGGTGAGCAGTCCCAGGCCTGGCATTAATAACAGCTGGCCACGGTTCAAGGCTTGACCTCTCAAGGAACCTACAAGCCCAGTGTAGGTGGCGGCCATCTGCAGGTTGCTTTGTGGTTCATTCCAAGTGGCCTCCGGCAGGACAAACACTGCGGCTGAACTTGGCTTGTGGTGGGGACCCTGCCAGTAGGCCCCAGGGCTGGCATGCCCACTGGCCAGCTTCAAACCTAGTTGGGACATCACCTGGCACCTCCAAGGATGACACACCCAAAGGGCAGACTGGGCAGGCACCAGAGCCCTGCTAAAGCCAATACTGCTTCATAGGATCAGCCCCTGCACAAAAGTTCCTCCACTGTGGTCACTGCCAGTCCTCAAAACCAATCAGCCTAAAAGTGAATCCCTTCCACTGATGTGCAAGAGCAAACAAGGCTCGACTACAACAAAACCACACACACAACCCATACAAGGGACACTACTGGAGCACCTGGCTCAGGTGAACAGAAAGACTTTGCCACTGGGCCCCACAGGACACCTATTACATTGGGCCACTCTACTAAGACCAGCACCCCTACCTAATACATAGAAACATACACAGTGAGACAGCCAAAATAGGGAGACAAAGAAACATGTCACAAATAAAAGAACAAAGCTCCAGAAAAAAGAACTAAACAAGCAATCTACCAGACTCAGAGTTCAAAACACTGGTTATAAAAAAGTTGTATGATCTCAGTGAGAACTTCAACTGAGAGATAATAAACATAAAAAGGGGCAGAGAAACAATAAAAAATAACCAGTCAGAAGTGAAGAATACAATAACTGAAATGAAGAATGCATTAAAAAGAATCACCGTCAGTTTATAAAGCACAGGATCAAATCAGTGATTTAGAAGACAAGGTAACAGAAAACACAAACAGAACAGCAAAAAAATAAAAAAGAGGATAATTAAAGAGAACTCTGTGACAATATTAAGCATAACAACATTCACATCATAGGGGCACCAAAAGGAGAAGAGAGAAAACAAGGAATTGAAAACCTATTTGAAGAAATAATGATGCAAAACTTCCTTAACTTAGCAAAGGAAATAGACTTACAAGCCCAGGAGGAGCAGAGTCCCAAAGATGAAGCCAAACTGCTCCACACCAAGATACATCATAATTAAAATGCCAAAGGTTACAGACAAAGAAAGAATCTTAAAAGCAAGAGAAAAGCAGTTATCTACCTACACGGGAACTTCCAACAGAAATTTTGCAGGCCAGAAGGGACTGGCAGGAAATATTCAATGTGATGAAAAGCAAGGATCTAGAACAAAGATTACTCTACCCAGTAAAGCTATCATTTAGAATTGAAGGACAGATAAAGAGCTTCTTAGACAAGAGAGAGCTAAAGGAGTTCATCACCACCAAACCAGTATTACAAGGAATCCTAGAGGGAATTCTTTAAGATGAAAAGAAAAAGATGAAAAATATGAATAATAAAATGGTAATAACTACCTGTCTATCAACAATTACTTTACATGTGAATGGATTAAAAGACAGGGTTGTTCAATGGATAAGAAAACAAGACCCTTACATATGCTGCCTACAAGACACTCACTTCAGATTGAAAGATACACACAGACTGAAAGTAAAAACATGGAAAAAGATGTTTCATGAAAATGAAAACAACACCAAAAAAACCTGGGTTAGCAATACTTACATCAGATAAAAGAGACTTTAAAAGGAAGGGTATAACAAGAGACAAAGAAGGACTTAGTCATCTCACTTGTGGGTATTTATCCAAAGAAACCCAAAATGCTTCTACAAGTGGACATGCGCATCCATATGTTAAATATTTTATCGGGGAATTGGGGGAGGGGAACAGCATTGGGGAATCGGGGAAAGGGACCAGACAGCTGCTGTCCTTTTGTTCTTCAGTCTAGTTGTGGAGGATGCTGCTTCACTGGCCCATGTAGTATTATCATTGCACTCTTCCCGGGTGAGGAAGTCACTAGCCAGCCATTGGATGGCCACTCACAGTGGTTCATGGCAGCTCACGAAAGCACACACCAGCTACTGGCCAGCCCCACTGCAGTCTATGCCATCGCCAGTGACTGACAGCAGCCCAGCTTCAGGTCAAGCTGTTGTTCACCATCTTAGCTGTAGAGGGCGCAGCCTCACTGGCCTTCATGTGGGATCCAAACCAGGGCCCTGCTGCTCAGAGCTGGCACCCCAAGTCAATTTTTTTTTAAAGATTTTATTGGGGAATTGGGGGAAGGGAACAGCACTGGGGACCCAGGGAAGGAGAACAGACAAGTTGCTATCCTTTTGTTCTTTAGTCTAGTTGTGGAGAACATTGCTTCACTGGCCCATGTTGGTATCATCATTGCGTTCTTCTCGGGTGAGGCAGATTGGTCACCGGCCTCTGGACGGCCATTCACAGTGGCTCTTAGCAGGTCACACACCAAGCCAACTCTTAACCAATGTGCCACTCGGCCAGCCCAAAGTGATCACTTCTTAAATTATGTAAATGTCCAACCACTATGATGTACACCTAAAATTAATATAAAATAATACTGAATGTCAACTGTAATTGAAATATTAAAAGGGGGAAGGTGAAGGGGAATAAAGAAAAAAATTAAAAGAAAAAAAGAATCAGTGAACTGGAAGATAGAACAGTATCAATTACCCAATCTGTACAACAGAGAGAAAATAGATTAAAAAGAAAATAAGCATCAGGGACCTGGGAATAAAAACAAACTATCTAACATTCTCATCCTCAGAATCCTGGAAGGAGTGGAGAAAGAGAGAGGGGCTGGAAAAGTACTTGAAGAAATAGTGTCTGTGAAAACTTCCCAAATTTGGCAAGAGACATAAATCTACAGACTCGGAGGCTGAATGAACCCCAAGCAGGATAAAGCCGAAGAAATCCATGACGATATGCAGCCACAATTAAACTGAAAACCAAAGTCAAAGAAAATATCTTGTAGGCAGCAAGAGAGAAACAACATTTTACGTACAGGGAAGAAACAATTCAAACAACAGTCTTTCACATCAGAAAATATGGAAATGGAAACAATATTTTTCAAGTGCTGAAAGAAAACAACTGGTAATCTAGAAAAATATCCTGTAGGAATAAAGAGGGAATCGAAGACACTCTCAGAGGAAGAAAAACTAAGAGAAGTTGTAGCTAGTAGACGTACTCTGAAAGAATAGCTAAAGAAAGTTCTCAAAACAAAAAAGAAAAGGGAAAAGAAGAAACCATGGAGTGTCAGGAAGGAAGGAAGGAAGGAAGGAAGGAAGGAAGGAAGGAAGGAAGGAAGGAAGGAAGGAAGGAAGGAAGGAAGGAAGGAAGAAACAAAAATATAGGTAAGTGTAACAGAGTTTTTCTTCCTTTTGAGTTTTCTAAATTATGTTTGAAGGTGAAGCAAAAATTTTTGACAAAGGTGCAAAAATATTCAATGCAGCAAACACAGCATTTTAAACAAATGGTGCCGGAATGACTGGACATCTATGGGCAATTCTCACACCTTACGTAAAACTTAAAATGGATCACAAGCTTAAATATAAAACAAAACTTTTCGAAATAAATAGAAAACGTCTTTAGGGTTTCCAGCTAGGCAAAGAGCTCTTAAACTTGACACTAAAAACACAATACATAAAAGGAACAGTTGATAATTTGAATTTCATGAAAAGTTAAAAACTCTGTCTCTGGGAAAAAAGTCTTTTTCAGAGGATAAAAACCAAATGATACAATTGGAGAAATTATTTGCAAACCATATATCCAAGGAAGGACAAGTACAGAGTGTATATAAAGAACTTTCAGAAACTCAAGAGCAAAAAAGCAAATAATCCAATTAGAACATGGGCAAAGGCAGGAAGAGATATCTCACCAAAGAAGACAGACAGATGGCAAATAAGCATATGAAAAGATAGCCAACATCATTAGCCATTAAAGTAATGTAAATTAAAACCACTACACACTTATGAGAATAGTTAAAATAAAAAAAAATAGTTACACCACCAAATGCTGGTGAGGATATAGAAAAACCAGATCACTTATACATTGCTGGTGGGAGTATAAAATGGTACAGATACTCTGGAAAACAGTCTGGCAGTTTCTTAAACAATTAAACATACAACTATTATATGACCCAACAATTGTACTCCTGGGTATTTATCCCAGAGAAAGGAAGATAAATTTTCACACAAAAAGTTGTACATGAATGTTTATAGTAGTTTTATTCATAATAGCTCCAAACTGGAAACAACCCATATGTCCTTCATGGATGAATGGCGAAACAAATTGTAATATATCCATCCCATGGAATACTACTCACCAACAAAAGGGGATGAAGTACTGATGCATGCAACAATCTTAACGAGGCTCCAGACAATTATGTTCCGGGGGCAGGAGGGGGAATCCAACCATAAAAGGTTTTATATTGCATACTTTCATTTATACAACATTATTGAAATGACAAAATGATAGAAATGGACAACTGATTTGTGGTTGCCAGGGAGTAAGGAGAAGGTGGAGGGAAGTTAGCAAAGCTATCTATATAAGGAAAACATGTGAGAACCTTGTGATAATGGACATTTTTTGTATATTGACTCTACCAATAGCAGTATCCTGGTGGTGATATTGTACTATAGTTCTGCAAGATGTCACCACTGGAGGAAACTGGGTAAATGGAACACAGGATCATTCTGTATTATTTCTTACAACTGCATGTGAATGTATAAAGATTTCAAAACAAATTTTAATTAAAAAAATTTAATGCTCCAGAGGTGACTTGCAGACTGGTAAAAGAAAGGAAGTGAACAGAAACCAAACTCTTATGGAAATACGGAGTCCTTACTTAGAAAATTGTTTAATTTCTTAATGTGAATTTGGGAAATTGAGGTCTAGAAGCAGAGTGAATTGCCCAAGAACAGACTTGGGACCTGGGACTCTGACCACCAAACAGTCTTGGTCCCAGACACTCAGCTTATAGGCTGCAGCAAACAGCTGTACTCACCTGTAATTCCCTAGGAGGGGATGCAGGAACTATTTCCTTATCTGAGCACAGAATATTTCCCTTGGATTATTTCACTGCTTCTCTTCATCTAATAAAGCTACTGTCACAAATACGAGAGAGAGTAGCCTTGATTTTCAAAGGTTCAATTTAAAATGCATTTGTGCAACTTTGGAATGAAGTGATTATTTATGATAATTTATCTAGAATTACATGCATTATAGAGACAAGGTAAGGACAATAGACATTGGCATGAAGCTTTACAATTTATTAACACTTATATTTCATTATTTCACTTGACCATAGCGACAATTCTGTGTGATGTAGGAATTATTGCCATCTCCATTTTATGGTCAAGGCACCTAAGGCTCAAGAAAGCTAATGACCAACCCAAAGTCAGAAAACTAACAAATTATAGAACTAGGGTTCCTACATAGATTTTCTATCCTGGGGTACTGCTGCCTTTTCCTCATATGGTTATAATATTCTGATACTGATCTAGAGATGAGTAAGTACTTAAATAATTACAAAGCTAACTCCATCCTGGATGTATGTGAATTGCACCCTCTAGACCCAAAGTTAGGCCTAGCTCCTACCACTCCTGCTCCATACCTTTTCTGCACCACCAAATCATTTGTACAACATGCTCTTAATTTTTTGTGGCTAACAGAATTGTAATTATTAGTTTGACTTTCTTATACTAATCATTGCAGTTCCTACAATAACCACTGAAGTGACTTGTTTGTAAAACTTGCCTCTCTTGTCCTGTATATACATTGGGCTGTCTTATTTGGTAACTTCTTTGAAATTTAAAGGTTCTTGGGTTGAGACATCCAGAAGTTCCTATAAGACACTAGCAAGCAGGTTTGTGTCACCAGAAAAAAGGAATTGGCTCTTCAGGAACTAAGAGAAATGGAATAAATGCACAGCTTTTCTAACTAAATGTGCAATAACATAAGGTTTATTCAGTTGCCTATCATAGTGACATACTTGTATGAACCTAATTACACTGTGATTCATGTCTGTCTTTCTTTCATTACTCAATACCCTGGTGTCGAATATGTTGGGCTTAAAGTAAGTTGAACTGAAGAAAAATAAGTGAGAAATAAAATAGCAGTAACTCCTAGTCAGGCTACTGATTTTCACTGTCCTCAAATGAGTTATCATCATACTAGTAGATGTGGATGAAATATTTGTGAGATGGGGAGATGGCTTTTATACCTCTCTGTCTAGATTCTCCGGTTTCTATTTTCTTCTTTTCTTAAAGAAACCCAAAGTTCAGCAGATCAAAATTCAAGCCTGACATGTTATGTATGTTGAACCACAAAAAAATCAGTTTGGGAATTGTTCCATCAAAAAGGAAGAACAAACTGAAAACAGCAAAGACCAGCCAGGAACATCTAGTGAAGTACTTATCACATACTGACTACTGTGAGTGATTGAAACATTAAACAGAACTGGGTTTTATAAGATTATCTGTTAAGGAGGAAAGAAAGAAAAGAAAAATGAATCAGGTCAAAGGTTGAAAAGAGATGTGATGGGAGAGTCGCAGCCACAATATCTACAAATTATGGGTCTCTCTAACCTCTCTTTCAACACTTTGATTAAATGTCATTATCTCCTAGAAGAATTCCACGACTCACTGAAAGTGGCTTCTATGCCTCCTCTCTGGTAGGGAATCTCTTCCACTATGAGCAGGGTGGTAAGTTCAAGTTTCCATCAAAACGATAAGGCTTTGGGATTTTTCTATACCCTGCTGTGCTCCCTCACACAGCGGGAACACTGTTCACATGCTTCTCTTGGGGGAAGGGGTCATGGGGAAGCATCAACTAGAGAAAATCGAAGTCTGATAGGTCTCTGTACTTAAAGTTTAAATAATAATAATAATAATAATAATAATAATAATAATAATGCTATTATTACTATTATTAAATTACAAGACCTGTCTTGTCCTGCATTCTGGACAGCACAAGATGAAGTTTGGCAAGCTAACGGGGGTAGGGGAATGTAGAAAAGGAAGAAGAGAGGGAAAGGGCATTCCAGAAAGAGGGTCTAGTACATGCAAGGACATGGCTATGTGGGAAAGCATGCCAGGTTTAAAGAACAGCAATAACTAAAAATGGTTCATTAAGTTTACATATATTTATTGAGCACCTGGGCCAGGCATTGTTCTAAAGGTTATAATGGTGCCCAACCCAGACAAGGTCCCTACCCCCATGAATTTGCCTCTGAGATGGGCATGAGGAGGAGACACACAGTAAACAAATAAAGTAACAGGAAAATATCAGACAGCGATAAGTACTACACAGAGAATTATAGTGGCTGCTTTTAGATTGGGTCCTCAGGGAAGTCAGGAGGCAATTATTAGACTGAGATCTGAGTGACAAGGAGACAGTCACACTAAGAATACTGGAGAGAAGGCGTAGCTAGTGCAAAGCTCCCAATCAAGTATTACAGGATCTTGAGAAGAGAAAGGCCAGCGTGGCAGTGGAGAGAAATGTGCAGCTAGGAAATATATCCTATAGCCAACATTCGGAGATATTGGTTTCATCTAAATGGAAAAACTGAAATGTTTCTTAATGTTGCTTCAGCTTGAAAAAAACTCTAAGTAATTTTTCCTAATCTCACTGTGACATCTATATATGTGAGATATCTATCAACCCAAATAATCACTAATATATGTTCAAACCTGAGTTCCAAACTCCTGCCTTGTCCTCCTCACCACCAATCAGCCTGGCTCCCCTTCCTCAGAATGTGGCCACAGACGAACCATGTTTCCAAGGCCATTGTCAACATGTCGATCTAGTGACATGAGCAGAGACCTGTCTTGCCCTACCTTCTGGCCAGGAAGAGATGATGGTGGGAAGTAAACATAGTAGAGGTGCTGAAATAGTGGAGCCAAGTTCGTTACTATCAGCATCAGAAGCATGATTTAAAGAGGAGAAATTTCATTTCTCAGGCCTGTTGCTGTCAGCAAGTCAAGTTCCAAGAAACATTGGTCACTGCTGTAGCAACTGATTTCACATGCATCAGGAGAAATCATAACAGTATATTAGTTCTTCTTGGAGACAGAGTTGAAACTGTCTGAGATTAGAATGTTCCCCATTTCCTCTAATGATGTCGGTGCTGGCTTGATCTTTTTCCTTTCTCTAACCACTCTGGGTTATTTAGTCTTCTGATGCCTCCTATTTTTGTCCTTGAAAAGGACAGTCTCACCCTATACAACTAAACCATTTGTATGCTGTTCTGAACCTTCAAAGGCCAAGAAACTGGGGGTTGGGGTGGGGTCAGAGAGCGACATATCACAAGATTGGAAGTTTAAAGTTCTGGGTGTAGGCACCAGTTAGCCATGTGACCCTTAAGCAACTTACTTAACTTCTCTGCACTTCTGTTTCCCCATCTGAAAAATGGAACTGATCTCTCTCTCATGAGATGTGCATGTGGACAAAGTAAGTAATAGGTATGAAAATACCTTGTAAATAAAAATTCCACTAAACACCAAGTATTTGCCTGAAGCAAAGGATCTTTTCTTCATTTCAGGAGATAAACATCCAAAATTATGATATTTATTTATTTATTTTTAAATTTCTTTATTTTTTTTAGCTGAGCCGCCCTGCTACCTGTTGGCAGCTCAGCAGCTGCTCAGCTTGGGCTGGGCATCGAACTGCTGTTGCTCAGAGCTCAGCTCGCACTCTTGAGCGAGCTCTTAACCAACTGAGCCACTCGACTGGCCCTGATATTTATTAAAACTACTTACCATGGCCTTAGCTTACTTCTATCTATATTAAGGAATTGAAGGAAGCCATCGAGAAAGTATACAGCTAACCGAATTCTGGTCCAGCCTGTCACCATCAGTAGCTAGGTGACCTGGGACACAGAACCATTCAGAGCCTCAGCTTCATCATTTACAAAATGAAGATAATAATATGTAAGAGCTGATATAGGGATAAGATAATATACAGGCATACCTTGGATATGGCAGGTTTGGTTCCTATCACCACAATAAAGGGAGTATCACAATAAACAGAGTAGTGGTATTTTTGTTGGTGGAGGGTCTTGCCTTCAATTTGTTAAAAAAACGCAACATCTGCAAAGTGCAACAAAGCGAAGTGCAATAAAACAAGGTATGCATGTATCTTAAAATTCTTTGGAAAACATCCAATAAATGTAAGGATATACATTTGGATATCCTCATACACATATGTATATATTTTAGATGATTACAGAGTCATAATTTGCGTTTGAGGTCAAAATTTTTCCATCAAAAAGGTTTGTCATGAAAAATCTTTATATCAAAAAAACTCTGAAATGAACCTCAGCTGAATATCTACCTTTTTAAGGCAGGTGCAGAATGAGATAAAAACGGTCTCCTTTTTGTAGATATGCTATATGCTAGGGATTATTGATTCATCATCTGTAGTAGATTAAAGATGACCACAGGTTCTTTGCTATTCCTCTCACTGAAAAGTGAAGTCTTTGGCCTCTCCCCTTAAATTTGCAGGGTTGGACTGACGGTGTCTTTGAAAACATAACCAACAGAATATGGCAGAAAGGGAGCTGTGCCATGCCGACTTCCAAGCTAAACTTTAAGAGACTAGCAGCTTCTCCTTTCTGACTCTTGGAAGATTTGTTCTTGGAATCCTGAGCCACCCTGTAAGAAGTCTGACTTCCCTGAGGTTGCCATTCTGTGAGGAAGCCTGACCTGGTGATTAGGAGAGACCATGGGAGGAAAGACAGTTACCTGGCCACCCCCTGGGTCTTCTAGTTCTCAGCCATTCCTGTCATCCCAGCTGAGCCCCCGGGATGGTAGCACAGAGGTGAGCTGTACTGACTGTACTCTCTGAATGCCTGACCTACAGATTCAGAGATATAAGAATAATAAATTGCTGGGCCAGCTGAGTGGTGCATTGGTTAAGAGCTGGCTTGGGATGCCAGCGGCCCCAGTTCGGATCCCACATATGAGGGCCAGTGACACTGCCCTCTATAGCTAACAACAGCACCACCTGGAGCTGGGCTGCGAGCGCTGGCGACGGTGTAGGCTGCAGCCCCTGCTGCAGTGGGCTGCCATAGGCTACAGTGAGTGGCCGGCAGCCAGCATGAGCTGCCGATAGCTGCAGTGAGTGACCATCCAGAGGCCGGCGACCAATCTGCCTACTCCGGGAAGAGAGCAATGACGATACCAACATGGGCCAGTGAAGCAACGTCCTCCACAACTAGACTGAAGAACAAAAAGACAGCAACTCGTCTGTTCCCCTCCCCCTATTCCCCAATAAAATCTTTTAAAAAAAAAAAAGAATAAAAAATTGCTTTAAGCCATTACATTTTAGAGTGCTTTGTTTCACAGCAATAAGTAACTAGAAAATCACCCAAACATGAAATAATAAAATATTTGATGGCAGTTTGTGAGAGTGTGTCACTAAAATGAAATTTCAGCTCAAAAGTTGCTTCCATCTTAGAACAGAAAAACATTTTCCTATGGCTAGCTGCCAGTGGGTATCTGAGAAATTATGGCAAACAGGAGTGATTCCTCAGTATTTCCAAGTACACTGAAATAGGGTAAAACCTTATTAAGTTTTAGAAAGCAACAAAATCCATGTGGACTAAATATCTTCTGCAGAAATACAACAGAGAGAAAAGTGTAAAAGTCAAATAAACGCCCTCCAAAAGTTTTTGGGTGAGGAGAGAGGGTTCTGGATTATCCCCCAAAGTCAAGGTTAAACTCATTGGATAACTTAAATACTATAAATACTGTACCATTCATTCAAAATCATATAGACCACTAAACACAAATTCCTTCTAGAACACATTTGGCACATAATTGTGCAACTCCACAGGCAGTAATTAAGACAGATGCTGATAAATATTTTAAACTCATTTGTGTTGTATATAGTTTTTTTTTAAAAGATTGTATTGGGGAATTGGGGGAGGGAAACAGCATTGGGGAACCGAGGAAGGGGAACAGACAAGTTGCTGTCCTTTTGTTCTTCAGTCTAGTTGTGGAGGACATTGCTTCACTGGCCCATGTTGGTACCATCATAGCGCTCTTCTCGGGTGAGGCAGATCGGTCACCGGCCTCTGGACGGCCACTCACAGCGGCTCTTGGCAGCTCATACCCGCTGCCAGTTGCTCACGCTGGCTGCCGGCCACTCACTGTAGCCTATGGCAGCCCACTGCAGCAGGGGCTGCAGTTATGCCATCTCCGGGGACTCACGCAGCCCAGCTCCAGGTGGAGCTGTTGTTCACCATCTTAACTGTAGAGGGCAGTGTCACTGGCCCTCATATGTGGGATCCAAACCGGGGTCTCTGGCCTCCCCAGCCAGCTCTTAACCAACGCGCCACTCAGCCAGCCGGTGTTGTATATGATTTAAATTTGCTGTATATTATGATGTTTTGACATCATAAAAACCTTTCTAGCTGAAGAGAGACTGCCCCTCTTGGGGCTAGCCAATTCTTAGAGATAACAAAAGGCCCTGCTGGGAGCATGCTTTTGATACACAAACTAACCAATCCAGAGCCAGACCTTTTCTATCTGGCCCATACACCCCAGGAGGCAAAACTCCTCTATCTTTACCATCCCCTGACCAGGTAGGTACCAGGTAACTAGAGATCACCTCAATAGCCCACAGCCTTCTGAAATTATTCTAACTAGTCAATCCTAAACTATTTACCCTGTCCTGCTTTGCCTTTCCCACAGACACCCAAAAAAAAGGCTGTGGCTTTATTTTACCATATCCGACATGGACATTCTTAGAATATCATTCGAAGGGTTATATGTTCAAAGACTTAGCTGAAGTCAAGTGAAGCTAGTGGGGATTTGAGGTGGGTGAGGTTAGGCTAATTTAATGACCATGGGAATTATGGAAAGGATTTTCTCTGCTCCAAGACCTGGCAACTTCCTGACTGGTACACTGATGTCTGTGAGACCTAGTTTAGAAGTGTAGAGGGGTCAGCATATCTCCCATCATGGTTAGAAACCCAATCCAAAAACCCTGTGCTGTGAAGGGAGGATAAGTGTCGTCATCTTCCTTATAAAGGAAAACAGGTGAGAGAGCCCAAGTGAAGAAGAGAATCTCAGCTACTTAACTCCAAAATTCAGTTTCTCATGTATGTAGTCTAGCAGAAAAAAGCTTTGTAGCTTTATAAGTACCTACTTCAATTAGTTCTTTTAAATAAAATATCTAAATGGTTGTGTGGTTTTAAAAAGTTTACACAGCTTTAAATTGTGCTATGTATCTTCTGAAAATGAAGCCTGTCTCTGTTGCTGAGTTATGAAAACTACATTGATTAAGGTGATAAGCATACAATTTAACAGAAATACAAGATAAAATTGAACCTTTTGCCTGGTGATATAAACCAAATAATGGCATATTAATAGCCCTTGTTAGTATAAAGCGGATGGCAAAAAATGTGTAAAGGTGTAACTCACTTCTATCTTGAAATGCTTTACTATTCTCTAGTAGGAACAGAAATCAGATTCACATCTTCTAAACTTCCAAGTCTTTATTTTTCTCTGAGAAAGGCTATAATGAAAACAAATGAATTGAAGTCTTTCGTCCCTTTACAGACCCTCTCCATTCACCACTGATCATCTCCTGCTGGTAGGTTGATGAAGCAGGATGCAAAAATGGATGACTCAACGGAATGTAGGAGAAATTTGGAGGTATAATTAAAAGAATTACATGTCTGCCTTCTGTTGCCTTTAATTTAGGAAACCAGTAGTTTAAATCACCTATTCACAACATGAGTAATGCACAGAAAGTCTGTGCTGTGGCCACAATTAAAAGCACTCTGCCACCCAGACTGAAGCTGAGTGGCACTTTCTTCACTGGATCAAAATAGTTAAGTGATTCCTATGACTTGACTACTGATGGTTAGTCTTATCTAAATATTCTTGCCATTTAGATCTTTCTGTCAGCTTCTTCAAATAGACTCTAAGCTGCCAATCAAGGATTTTTAAATATTGTCAGCTCATTTCCTAAATAAGGGGCCAAGAAAGTGTTTCATGCACTTGGGTCATGCCATTTGGATAGAGATTAAAAATTCTCACTTACCATGTTGAGTTTTGGACATCAAGCTACAGGAAAGGTCTATCTGGTCAACCAAGGCAAATGACTGCTGTTTGAGCCACTGGACTGTTGTCTCTCTCATTAGTTCTGAGATGATCTGAGGCCAGAATGGCCTCATTAGTTCTTCAGATGATCTAGCAAACCAGTTGTTGCCTGAACATGGCTGGGAGCACAAAGGCCTTTCAGCCCATATGCCTTTCTAGCCCTATCAGGGGAGCAGGTCACCAGGATTAGTGACCTTCTTGCCAGGTTATTGGCCTTTTTACAAGCAATAGACAAACCCAGAGGAACACCTACAATTAGGACTATGTTGTTTGCCAATAGCAGTTAGGTAGCTAATTTGGCACAGTTTTATGTCAAAGTTGAAAATAAGCAGTTTAGTAATGGTAACCCAAAACTATTCCTTTCTTTCTAATGGCCTTTTCTAGCGATAGACCCAGATGATGTTCTCTTTTTCCCGTCTTTAGTTCAATTTCCTTATCCCACCTCTAACTCTCTTAAAGTCAAATGTTTAAGAATAATTTTTATGCCACTCTACTGACTGATTCACCTATGTGTTTATTTAATGCTCACTAAGAGCCAGACCATGTGTTAAGAACTGGAGATCTACAAATAAATGCATACTCATTCTAAGAAGATTTTCTTTAATGAGAAATATATAAGGTAAAATGTAAAAGTTCCCTTTATCTTTCCCAATTTTACTTCTCTCTCTAGAGAGAACTACTATTAATAATCCATATCTTCCATAGCTTTACAAAATGCATACGCATGGCCACACATACATACATGCATACAGCCTATGCATTATAGTCTAAGCATGTACACATGGAAATGTTGTGTGTGTGTGTTTAAGCACTATCATGAGGTTAAAAAGTATAAATTATTGAAAATTATCCTAAATGTTCTTTTTAAATTCTCGCTCTGATCTTTTTGTTTATATAAATTCCTCAGAGTTTGCAGAAAGATGATTTTGCCCAGATGATTTTGCACTGTAAATATTCTTCTCACTCATTCATTCAAAAATATTTATTGGGTCTAGACCATCCTCCAGACACTGTGCTAACTAGGAGTATAAAAATGAAGATGTAACCTTATCCTCAAGTCTGAAATACACAGGATTAAAGTAAACATATGTACTATTTTTCCAAATAAAATTCTCATTTTTTTTTAGAAAATAACCTTCAAAATCCTTTTGGTTATAAATAGTTTTTTAAATTGTATAAACTATCAGGTGCTTCATAATAGTTTCCAAATATTAGCTTTCCCAGGGAACAAGACACAGCAACTCAGTATCTGTGCATGTCTCCCCAGGAGAACCCTAAGAAGTGACTTTTTAGGTAACTTGAATAACTTGGGCAGCTTTCACATCATATCGGCCACACATGCACACACAGGGTTGGCTTGGTGTAAGGATAGCTTAGGAGCACTGTTTTGCACTTGAGGTTGGCTCAGTCAAAATGTCTTGATGTGGCCCCTGGTTCAGGGGCATGGGAAGAAGTGATCTGGAGACCATACTCTACTCCCCCTCACCCCAGGAGATAATTATGCAGGTTGAGAGAGCTGAAGACATACTTCATTTGATGTCAAGCTTTAATGCCATCCTTTCCCACTCATGTTATTAGAAGATAGCCTCTTGCTCCTTCTTCCAACTGGGAAGAAAAAGAGAGTGACTTTGGAATGTGCTACAGATGGGTTTTTATAGCTGCCATTAACTCAGTTTTAAGAACAGCATCTTCTAGTGAGAAAAAAACTATACAACAAATGTCACTGATCATTTTTCTATGTGGAGTGAAAGCCCAGTTGTAAATTACATCGAATACTTCAACTATGCCATGACCTACAAGTGACCTTTGCCTTCCATCAATCCAGCCAGCCTGGCTCCCCAACACCACTGTCACCATGGATACTGTATTACAGAAGGAATGAAGGTTGCAGCAAGACTTATGTAACCCACAGGCCAGTCTCCATCCTGGCCCTCCACTCACATTAACACTAAGCAGTATATAATTCAGAGGGGGAAATGCGATCATAGCTTTTGCCCCCACACGGCTATGAAACTCCAGGCTTTTATGTGCAGGAAGCTCCATGTTGATTTTGGCCTTTCCATGGGTTAAAAATCTTGTTTAAATGTTGCAGACTTAGAATAGTCTTTGAGGTTTTCTGTGTTGTTTTATAAAAGGCTTCTGCCTGATTATTTACAGATGCTGTCTCTGAGAAAGCTGAAAATAGTCTCACTACGAATGCTGAAATTTGGACTCAGGCTTCCTTTACTATTTTAATGGTGAACAGTTCAACAGTGCTCAAGCACAAAGGTTGGCCTGCTCACCCGGCTTTTAAATGGGGCTGTCAGTGTCTCCAGCATTGAGGTTTCTGTTGACCTGACCTCAGCCTATCAAGGAGTCATTCATCAGTGAACTCATTCAACATTTATCTGTTGGGCCCTACTAAGTGTCAGGTCTATTGCCAGGGGCTGGGGACGCGGAGATGAAAACCAGGGCTCTGCCACTGAGAAGCTCGGTCTAAGGAGAGCCAGTAATTCAACCAACAACTGGAAGATGGTGTAGCAAATGTTGTGACAGATAAGCCGGGTGTGCTGGGGTCCCCTCACAGGGCACAGGAGAAGAGATGAACAGGGAGGCCAGCTCAATTATTCAAGCTCCCTCACTCATAACAACAAGGCAGGACAATCAAGGTATGGTTCCCTTGTCTCACTTTTTTCCTTCTTCAAATCTGAATCAAGCCTTTGCCTCTAGGGGAGCATGATCTACAACAATATTTCAGATTAACAGAGACCCATTTTTGTTCTTCAAAATCTCTAGAGAAAAACTTAGTGCAACCTTCATAAATGTGTTGTAGTATTCACCAACTTAGGCAGGAAGTTCTTCAGCCACCATAACCATAATCCTTGAGCTGCTGTTGCAGTTACTTTCTCCTGTACCAGCCTTGGTGGAAAGCTGGCCTCTGTGGAAGCATCTGTCCATACTTAAGAGTCATGCTCCCACCTTATATTTTCCAGGCTAAGCTGTCACAGTCCCTCCCTCTTAGGGCTCCTTCCTCTCCTTTCAATGCTCTCAGTGCCATGTCCTGGACTCACTCCAAACCCTCCTTATCCCTTCTCAATTACAAAACCCAGAACTGGGCCAGGAAAGGAGTGTACTAGGCCAAAGACTTCCCTTCTCAATTCCTTCAAATTCCGTAGAGTCTCCATAGGCTGGTTCAGTGAGTCTCTTTTTATGTGATAACCAGAGGACACTCTGGATGACAGCTTTTTAAATAGGGACACATGTCTCCCATGGTTATCAACAATACTATTCCTGGAACCACTACTTTCTGTCCAGGGTCATCAGGACATGTGGGTGAATATTGGAGAAGTGCTTTTGGATTAACAATAGTACCATAAATCACTGTTGCTGAGTTAAAGACTTATCCATGTGATTTACAATTTGTAGTAAAATTACCTGGTTAGTTTAAGAACTAACCACTCTATCTCTTGTTCTATAGTTTCTTCTTAAAGTAAAATCAACCAAAATCTAAGTTGAGAACAACAATATAATCACATCTCTATATAGCATTTTTTATTTTCCAAAGTACTTCTCTACATATTACCACATCTAATTATCACAATAACCTTATGCAGTGAATCTTAAATACACTGACTTACAGCTATAAAAATAGAAGCACAAAGGTGCTAAATGACTTGTTCAAGGTCACGCAGAAAGTATCAGTGGCACTAACCTCTCTCTTTAATACTATAACTACTATTTGCAAAATGTATCACAGCTCAGATAGCAGCTTTTCATATACATTATTTTATTGGTCCTTAAAACATTCCTAGGATGCAAATACGGAATTATCAATAATAAAAACTGTGTAGGAAATAATGGTGAAATTTGTTGAAATGGATCAGAATGAGTAATGGGTGCTATCAATAAGAACTAGTCATTGCCTAGCATACCTGTTCTAAGTTATCTAATTCTATGAGGTCTTGTGTATTTTGTGGTCTTTGAGCTATTTTACAATTTGTAAGTTGTAGATAACTGAAAGCAAAGATGATTCTTGCCCATAGACACACAAATGACTTTTGTTCACTGGAAGTGAAATTGATTTTCCTCTCCCCGTGGAAAAGGCCAGTTTTGCATTTACTAAGTCAATTCAGTCAGTGATTGCCTATCTATGCGCCTGCCTTCTGGATTCTCCTTTGAACTGGCTGTAACATCTCACTGATTCTCTCATTTAATGAGTTAAATAAATCCTTGACACATATTTATTTGACATTTGTATGACAGTTATGATTTTACCTTTTAAAACAATTATCCTTTAACAACAGCTAACATTTGTTGGGCACTTAACTATAAGTCCTGACTAAGGGCTTTACATACATTTAATTCTCACAACAACCACAAGGCAGGCATTCTTATCTCCATTTTCTAGATGAGAAAACAGAGGTTCAGAAAGATGAAATAACTCGTTCAAGGTCCCACAGTCAGTAAAGGAGGGAATCACCTCTCTCTTTCTTCTCTCTGAGGTCATTGCTGTTGATTTTTCCTTGGGGTCTGCAATATCTGGAACTAAACAATTTGCTAGGACAGCAAGGTCCCTGACGAAGGTGGACATTTAAGTCCCTCTCGAGCAGTTGTGGATGGCAGACTGCAGTTCACACACTGTGAAGTTAAAATCAGTCTCCTTTTTGATGTTGATCAATATCCACTGATAGGCAATTTGGGGTGCACTTGATGTTATCATTCTCCCAAATAGCACTACTCGAGGGAAGATGGTATCCTGGAAACAACACAGACCCCCTTATTAGAAGGTACACATTCTTGCCCTGGCTCAGCTACTGACAAGCAGTGTGACCCTAGGCACTTAATCTTTCTGGTTCTCATCTGTAAAGTTAGGAAGATTGGATAGATAAAGGGTGAGAAAGAGGACAAATTCAACTATGCCTACATGCTAACAAAGACAATGCGAACAAGACATACGAAGTCTGACACTTAAGTTCGCAAACTTGTTGCAATGATGTTGCTAATCGGTTCTGATATCAGCGGGATTATACATTATGAATTTGTACCAACTAGACAAACAGTTAACCAAGTTTACTTTTTGGAAGTGCTGAAAAGGGCCTGTGAAAAAGTTAGAAGAAAACGATCTGAACTTTTCACCAATTCATGGCTCTTGCGTCAAGACAATGCACCAGCTCACAGGGCACCGTTTATGAGGGAGTTTGTAGTCAGTAATCAAATAATTTCCTATGCACCTGATCTGGCCCCCAATGACTTCTTTCTTTACCTGAAGACAAAGAAAATATTGAAAGGAAGATGTTTAGATGACATTCAGGACATCAAGGGTAATATGACAATAGCTCTGATGGCCATTCCAGAAAAAGAGTTCCCATATTGCTTTGAAGGGTGAACTAGATGCTGGTGTCGGAATAGAGAGCCAAGAAATAAATCAATGCATATATGGCCAATTAATTTATGACAAAGGAATCAAGAATATATAATGGGGAAAAGAGAATAGCAACTTGCAAAAGGATGAAACAGGACCAATATCTTATGCCATACACAAAAATCAATTCAAACTGGATTAAAAACTTGAATGTAAGACCTGAAACCAAACACACAATGCAATATACAGATGATGTATTATAGAATTGTACACTTAAAGCCTATATAATTTTAGTAACCAGTCACCCTAATAAATTTCATAGAAATTTTTTTAGAAAGACGTGAAACTATTAAAACTCCTAGATGTAAACATAAGAGGTAAGCTCCTAGACATTGATCTTAGGCAATGATATTTTTTTTTTTTGGATTTAATTCCAAAATCAAAGGCAACAAAAGCAAAAATTAACAAGTAAGACTACATCAAAATAAAAAAGCTTTCTGCACAGCAAAGAAAATCAACAATAAAATGAAAAGGCAACTTATGGAATGGGAGAAAATATCTGTTAACCACATATCTAGTCAGAGATTAATGTCCAAAGTACATAAGGAACTCATACAACTCAAGAGCAAAAAGCAATCAAATAACCTAATTAAAAAATGGGCAAAGGACCTGAATAGACATTTAAAAAAAAAAACAAAAAACATACCAACAGCCAGCCAACAGGTACATGAAAAGATGCTCAACCTCAGTAATCATCAGGGAAATGCAAATTAAAACTACAATGAGATACCACCTCACACCTGTTAGGGTGGATATTATCAAGAAGACAAGGAGGTAATAAGTGCTGGCAAAGACGTGAAGAAAAGGGAAGTCTTGTGCACTATTGGTGGAAATGTAAATTGGTACAGCCACTATGAAAAACAGTATGGAGATTCCTCAAGAAATTAAAAGTATAGCTACCATATGATCCCGTAATCCCACTTCTGGGTATACATACAAAGGAAATGAAATCATCTCAAAGAGATATCTGTATTCCCATGTTCTTTACCGCATTATTCACAATAGCCAAGGTATGGAAACAACGTAAGTGTCTGTTGATGGATGAATTGATAAAGCAAATGTGATGCGCGCACGCACACACACACATACACACACACACACACACACACACACACAGAGTGAAATATTATTCAGTCTTTTTTTTAAAAAAAAAAAAAAAAAAAAAGGAAACCCAGCCATTTACAACAACATGGATAACTTGGAGGGGATTATGCTAAATGAAATAAGCCAGACAGAGAAAGACAAACACTGCATGACATCACTTATACTGTGGAATCTAAAAAAATAAAATAAAATTTGGAAACACAACAGATAGGTAGTTGCCAACGGCTGGGAGGTTGGTAGAAGAGTACAAGCTTTCAGTTATAAAATGAACAAGGTCTAAGGATCTAATGTAAAACATGGTGACTATAGTTGGTAACACTGTATTCTATAGTTGAAATTTGCTAAAAGAGTAAAAAGTTAAATGTTCTCATCAAAAAAAATAGACACATGAGATGATGAGTGTGTTAATTACTCAATGGGGGGAATCCTTTCTCAATATACACTTACATCAAATCATCACATTGTATATTAAATATCTTACAATTTTGTTAGTTATACATCAATAAAAATGAAAATTTTAAAACTATACTATGAAATTTTTAAAAATTATTAGAAATCTTGTATTGAATTTCAAAAATAAAATAAAAATTAGCCTAAGCAGTAAAATTCATACTTTCCATATCTTTCCAGAACAAGTTAAATAATGGCAAAAAGGTTCATTTCCATAGATTCCATGATAGCTCCAGTTTTTGGAGAATGGAGAAATCAGATCACTTTGTTAAAAATAGTGTGAAGTAATTGGGAAAGTTAATCAAGTGGACCAGAACACATGCCATGGATCACTCAGTGATCTACTATTATGGCTAAATAAGTAACTGATTAGAAATTATATCCAATTGATATGTCTGATGGAACTCATTAAAAAAGAATTACTTTAGGGCCAGCCGAGTGGCTCAGTTGGTTAAGAGCTTGCTCAAGAGTGTGAGCTGAGCTCTGAGCAACAGCAGTTCGATGCCCAGCCCAAGCTGAGCTGCCGCTGAGCTGCCAACAGGTGGCAGGATGGGTCAGCTAAAAAAATAAATAAAATAAAAAAGAATTATTTTAAATTAAATACTACTCCCCAAATGAAGCAGCATTGTACTTAATTAACTAAAAACTATATCTTTTTTGAGACTTAAATTAAAAATTATAAACCCATATAATTTGTGGAATAATAATTAAGACACTAAACTATATATAAATATCCATTAAGATTTCGTTAACTTAATGTTTTTCTGTTTGATTAAGTTACATCAAACCAAAATGAACTCACCCTAGAGCAGATTCTCTAAGGAATAAATATAACATTTACTAGGGACACAAACACAGTAAAGGATTTTTTTTAAAAGATATTTTTTAATCAGATGAAAGGCTTTATTTTAAAAATGTAAAAGGTCATTACAGTTCCCTTTTTTGGAGTAATCATAATTTTTTAACAGGCCAGGGTGAATATTCTTAATATACAAGTGAGACTTTCAATTCTTTAAAATGCATTGGGAAATGATTTTTCCTAAGCAGTAAAGAGGAAAATCCCTCTGAGATTGTGAAGCCACAGAATTTGAGACTAAAAATTGGCTCATGTCAAGAAGTTGTTAGTTAACCATCTTCTCTGTGTGTTTGTATGTATTTTCTTAACAAATGCATTTTGCCTTCCCCATGGTAATGATGCAGATGTCCAAGTATTTAAATTATCATTAGAACAATGTGTACCACACTGGACAATCTCTATACTTGGCTGATTTCATAGCAAAGAACACAAACTATTTTCTCATGTGATTCACTACCAATATTAGCCAGCAAAGAATATACACTAGAGTGAAAGGGAAGGTAGGACTGAGTGAGAGAAGATACGAGTTTAAAAGTCTAATTTCAGGACTAAGTGGACTAATGAAATCTCAGCGAAGAACCAAGTAGGGAGAAGTCAAGTCCTACAATTTGTGAGATTCCCTACCACCCCATCTATCTAACCTAGCACTGTTTACTCTGAAATTCTTATTGCCCTTATAATTCAAACCTCTTATCACTGCCTGGCATTACAGGTTTATTGTTTATTCCTCTATTTTCTGCTTCTTCCAATAGAATGTAAACTGTCTTGGGGCAAAACTCCATTTTGCACACTGCCACATCCACAGCTTCTAGAACAGGGTCTGGCACATGGAAGTTGCTGAATAAATATTTGATGAAAGAATAAATCCTTTGCAGAACTGCAGACTCTGTATTGAGATAACTTTGTCCATTAATTACCCCTATGTTGGAAATTTATATTTTAGAGAGCTCTTTCCTAATTTATTAACTATAAATTTATTTATAATTAACTATTAATAGTACATTTTGAAAAATAATCCTCTTTTTTACCTATATGGTAAATTTGAAATTTACAATGAATTAAAAATCTTTAAGGTATTATTTGCACAGACAAAACTGCTAAGAATATGAGTATAAATGAACTAAGCCAAATTTATAAATCCAGGCTAGCATATAAAAAGTAGAAAACATTTTAACTGAAAGGTCAATTTTAAATTATTTTTAACCTACCTTTATATAGCACCACAAAAAACAATCATTATACAGACACAAAACCAACTGATTCTAAAAAAAAAGGGAAAACTTTTACTATAAAGTCATTGTCATGTGAAAGAACATTTTTAGGACCCCAAATGAAGAATATAAAAAGTAATAAAACTAGTTTTCCTGAGAAATGTATTTTGTTAACCCAAGGGGCCAAATTTTTTAAATTATAGAATGGCCCCTTGATTATACTCTTCATCAACTTTGCATGTAAATGGCTGTCCACTTTGTAGTTAAGTGGGTGGCAACATATAGGAACTATGGCCATATCATGTGACATCTTATAGCAGATGTTCAACACATTTTATCATGACTGGCCTACTACCGTGGGATTTGAATCAGGTACTTCATAGTTTGCATCTCTGTCTTATAATACACTGAAGTTTCTTCAGGTCAAGGATAATGTCTTATTCATGTTTATTCCTTGAAGCACGTTGAGAATACCTGGCACACAGCTGGCTCTAAATAAAATCATAGTTGAATGAATGAATGACCCATGGAATGTGAATGAAAAAAGAGAAAGCAAAGTAAAGGACAACTGAGGTTTTTAGCTTGGTTAAACAGTGATGACCTGATGACAGCAGGAATTCATGAGGAGGAATACATTGGGAGCAGGACAATGAGTTTGATTTTGGACATGATGAGTTTGAAGTCTTATTACATATCTGGGTGGAGGTGTCTAGTAAGTAGTTGTGAAAACTGGGCCAGAACTCAGGGGAAGTACCAGGGCTCCTTCTCTCACATTCACTGGTCTGTAGTTGCTTCCAACATAGAGAGGGGTATGCTGGAAAAACAGCAGCAATAGTAATAGTGATGATGAGCTAACACTTAGTGAACCACTGCCATGTGTCAGGGCTGTGCTAAGGGTATTTGTGTGTATATATGATGTGTGATAAAAAAAAAAATGGTGAATGTGTAAATTTAAAAAATTATTACAGTAAAAGACACATTGCCATTAATCTCCCTCAAAATACTCGCCCTCTCTTTGAACACACTTATCCCATTGTTCCTGCCCCTTTCTGAAGCAGTTCTGGAAGTCCTCTTTTGTGAGTGTCTTTAGTTGTGCTGTCGTGGCTGCCTCCATGTCCTGAATTATTTTGACTTTGGGGAAGAGCCAGAAGTCACACGGTGCCAGATCCGGTGAATGAGGTGAATGAGGACACACCATAATGTTTTTACTTGACAGAAATTGCCATATACCAGAAGTGATGTGTGACACATAGTGTTGCTATGGTGGAGGATGATTTACGGCACACTTTAAAACACCTTCTCTTAACTATAACTCAAACCTAACTGGCTACACCAAACACATTGAGACTTATCACATACTGTTACTAAGGTTCAACGTGCCACTTCCCATACTGAAAATCCCTACCTTTCTGCTGGATAGCACTCAGCAGCAGCATTCATCGTATTTTTGTGATCACAACAGAAAGACTCCTTGTCACACATCGCTTCTGGTACGGCAATTTCTGTCATATAAAAACATTACAGTGTGTCCTCATCCACCTTATTCACTGGAACTGGCACTGTGCGAATTCTGGCTTTTCCCCAAAGTCAAAATGAACATGAAAGGTAAAAATAACTTTTTTTTTTAATTCTTTTATTGTGAAATAAACTTTTTAAAAAAATTAGTTTCAAGTGTACAATGCAGTGCAATAGTTATACTTTTTACCCCTCAAAGTGACAATCCCTCTCCCCCAATTCACCACCCCACTCCCCCCCCCATATCATACATATCTATTACAATTCCCTTGATTCCCTTCCACACTATACTCCCATGGCTATCTATATATTGACTTACAGTTGGCATACAATATTATACAACATCAGCTTCAGGAGTACAATGCAGTGATAATGCCTCTGTTCCATCCATGAAGTGGTCTCCCTAACAAGACATGTGACCATCTGACACCCCACAAAATATTTACAACATTATTAATTATATTCCCTGAACTGTCTTTCATATCCCTGTGGCAATATTGGAGTTACCTAGGTAAAAATAACTTTTGAATCAATTCAGGACATTGAAGCAGCCATGACAGCACAACTAAAGACACTCATGAAAGAGGACTTCCAGAACTGCTTCAGAAAGTGGCAAGAATGACGGGAAAAGTGTGTTCAAAGCGAAAGGGACTATTTTGAGGGGGATTAACGGCAATGTGTCTTTTACTGTACTAATTTTTTAAAATTTAAACATTCACCATATTGTTTGATCACATCTCATGTGTGTGTGTGTGTGTGTGTGTGTGTGTGTGTGTGTGTGTGTACATGTATATAAAATTTTATCTAACTCTTACAAAAATCCAATGAGATACCAGTATTATACAGGGAAGTTAGATAACTTGCCTGTGGTTTATCACAAACCCATTCTCTTAATCATTTTACTAAAATCCAAATCAACCCAAGAAGACTTGAGGAGTTTAAAGAAAGAGTACTGCTGTCCTTTAACTTATACATATCATGTATCTTTCTCTATGTCTGTCTGCAGTCAGGTCTGGAACTGAAGCCATAGTGAACCTGGACTTCATTATGTCCATTCACTGTAATTTATTCATTCATTTACTAACAAATGTTCATTCAGTTCCAGATATTATGTTAAGCACTCGCATCTATAGTATAGAGCTAGTTTTGAAATCTACATTGAAACAATTAAGTATTACAATAATGTTATCATCAGCAATACAAATAATAATAGCAGGTGTTTATAAAATACAGTGAAAGAGGCAACAGAGTATGGTAGATACTCCTACTGCAAAAGGAGCTTCATGTCTATGATTCCATGCTCGGCTCAGCTACTTAACCTGGCTATGAAATCTCATTTAGCCTGGCTGGGTCTCAATGTCCTTACATAAAAATTAAAGGGTAAAATTACAGTCAGTTCTGCTATATTGCTTGTTTTGAAAATAACAAATTCTTTCCAACCATTTGATATATTAGGGAACAATTTGAGCATAACATGAATTTCTCTTTTTTGCTTATGCACAATTTCTTCTGTGACGAACAGTGAATGCAGAAAACTTCATCCATCTGAACTGAACCACACTGGAACACACAAAGTGTGTGTTCACGCATGCACACGCACACACACACACACACACACTTTATTTTTTATTTTATTTTATTTGAGGGCAGCGCCACTGGCCCTCATATGTGGGACCCAAACCGGGGCCGCTGGCTTCCTAAGCCAGCGCTTAACCACCGCGTCACTCAGTCGACAACACATACACACTTTAAACATCAACCAGCTACCTCAGTTCACTGTGAGCCACACCCACCTACATCTGGTTTTAGAACTTTCCATCTGATTTCAGCTATAACCTTCCTTCCACCCCTTCACAAAAAGTTACAAGTTGCAACCCTTTGGTGCCTCCCTCCTCAGGTAAACTTTTCAAGGTAAAGTGCCATGTTTATTGTAGTATTTACTTGTTAACCATTTAACATGTGTAAAACTATGCTAACATTTTTACTAAGATCTTATCTCTTTTTTCATGTATACTGTCAGCAAAGTTTTTGAGTTTTGTGTCCTTATCCCGCTTTTCCCATAAGCCCATGGTTTTCATTGCATAATTTTTCATAGGTGGTAGTTTTTGGAAGGCAGTTTGCTTCATGACAGCAGAATTGACTGTACTCAGATCATTTTCAAATTTAACATTCAGTTCTGCAAAACTTCACTACGTTGTTCCTAGATTGAATGTTTACCTTTGGCAGTCCTTTAAAAAAATTAACATGCTAAATCACATCAATAGGAAGCTAAAAATAAACAGTAGCACTTATTTAAGTCTGAGCTTACTTTTTTTTTTTTTCCTATGAGGAGAAAAGGATCAAGTGATACCATTAAAATGACCATGTACTTGCTATCCATTTTGCTCCTCTCTGGGGAAAGCACCTCTTTCCATGCACTTAGAAAATTAGCACTTTAGAAAGGCTTTGGTTTCCTATCTCAACCAGGGGTGCTTAGCGCTTCCTTTAAGATAGGGCTTTTATGGGCCCAAAAACTTAATATAGTCTGAAGGCTATCTGAGTGCTGCTGCCAGTTTCTTCTCTGAGACTCCTATAGTAGCCAAACAATTAGTTTCTTAGAAGATTCTGGCATTCCCCAGGAGGGCCTGAAGTCAAGTTGTTGCTCAGCCCAGAAGACTATCAGCTCTAGGAATCACCACTTACAGAAGATAACAAATGTCTTTATAGGCTGGGTCTGATCATCACATCCTAAATCTGGATCTGTCCTGCTTATTAAAAAGCTGAAGAAGAGATTTGCTTGTGACAACTGGTAATCTTCTAAATATAACTGAGAGAGAGAAAAGAAAGGAGAAGAGGAGTATTAAGTACTCTGCAAAGTCTACTACAAAAATCAAACTCATACTCCAAGAGTGAGTCATTATACAAATAGAAGGCCATTGTTATTATCACTAACAGAACACTACTGAAATATTATCCATAAATCATTGAGCTATTCTCATTGGCTGGGAAACAGGAATAGAAATTATCCAAATATATACTTTCTGCTAATAACAAACTACTGTGAAAAATTATGCTAACAATAGAAAAGTGATTCAAATTATCATTTGAAAATGCAAGAAACAACATACACAATGTTTAAAATTGCAGATAGTTGTAAAAATATAAGCCAGTAATGGCTGATAATGATCCAGAAAGATAGATCCAGTACACAATTATTTTCACAACAAATCTCCATAATCAACTATGAACTAGATCTGGCTTGGTGTCCATGTTTCCATCACACATGTTTCTACATGATCTGAGCAGCCACATCTGGCCCATTCTTCCTCCATGAGGCCTCTCTTGGCCATCTACCTCAAGATGGGTTTTTGTCACTGTCATGATCAGCTCAGACTGTCACCATCTCCTGCCAAGTATGACGCAATGGATTGTCAAACTCAAATCCCTATTCTGATACCTCCTCTAATTATTTTCTTACTCATACTTCCAACAGAATTATCTTTCCAAAGCTTACGTTTGAAGCTCACTCTCTTCTGCAATCACACAGTGGTTACCTTTCCCGCTGTTCTCACTGATTTGTCCTAAACCATCTTTTCCTGCTTCATGTCTTGTCCTGACCATCCATACATCCCCCAATTGAACCAAACCACTCCCATTCCCAGAAGTGCCCTATCTGGCCCCTCCTGTATACCAGTGTTCATGCCATTTGCTCAGTTTGAAGGTCAACTGCTTCATCCTTACCTATCATTTTACTGACTTCCTGACTAGCAGCGTTTTGGTGTTGACTTAGCAATTATTCCTGATGTTATAATTCTCTTCACTTATACTTCCCTAGCTGAATTCTGAGTTTCTTAAAGATTTTAGCACCTGGCACACTCTCTCACACATAATGAACACTCTATTAATATTCACTAAAATATAATTGAGTTAAACTTCTAATTAGAGAAAGGATGAGAAATTAAATTCATTTATTTTTATATATGTAAATTATGTACATAAATAATTTTGCCTACTTTAAAAAATCCTTCTGGATATTAAAAATCTGGACATTGCATATATTTAGTAACCTTCTATACATAAGTTGAAGAAACTCATCTGTTTTCAAAATGCAAAGAGTGTTGAAATATAATGACTTGTTATTTTGATGGGCAAGCCTGAAGAATTTCCTGGATCTCTGCACTCTTCTTTCTGATAACACACAACAGAAATTTGGACTGAACCCTAGACTCTTCATCCTCAGCAAATGTCCACAAAAGACTGACTGGGTTTCTGGCAGTTATATATTCTTAATAACTGTTCACCTTTCCCCTTTGGTCTTCTATGTGCCTGAATTGTCTCTGGGGAGAATTTAAGTCAGAACCCATGACTAATGTACATAGTATGTCAGCCAGGCTATTGCTACAAAACCAGCAACCTCCAGCTAGCCATCAAATCTGTCATAACATTGCTTCTTGGTGAAGTTACTTGACTGCATGAAAAAGCCCTACTTAGTTATTACAATTCTGCTCTGTCAGGACACTAGTTGGAGAACGGGGTCTTTCTCAGCTAGAGATGTTTATTCTGCAAGTAACAGGAAAAAAAGAAAGGGTGACTTCCAGGAATTTAGATTTGGGGTCCTAAGCTATAAATGTAGTTTTGCTCTAGACATTTACATAGATCTCCTCCGTGTTCAACTGGGATTTTCAGGCCTTACTTACAGCCTATCTGGGAGTCAATCACCTAAAACAAAAGTCATAACCAGGGTAGATATTATAAGGAGGAGTGTTGTTTTCCTATAAACATCTATGGAAGAGTTTTGTATTGTTCTCTGATGATCTTACATGTGTTAACTTTTCCTCTACAATCTTACTGCAAGTTTCTTGTTTTATATTTTGTTTGCATCCTGCACATGTTTTATATTTTGTTTGTATCCTTCACATGGCTGACAGGGTTACCAATGTTTTATATTTTGTTTGTATCCTTCACATGGCTGACAGGGTTACCAATGTTGAAATACCTAGTAAACCCTCAATAAATATCTGTCAATTAATTAATTTTGCTTAAAAAAAAATAAGTGGGGCAATACTTGTGTTTTTCAGAGATTTCTAGCTCATAGCTAGAAATAACCACACAATTACATAACCTAGAAGCTTCTAAGGTGAGAAGAAATTCTCTGGGAAGAATAAAACCAAAGATGAGGGTGAGGGGGACAATGAAGAAAGGAGGCAACAACCACTGAGGAGAAATTACAGGGTATGGTGGGCTGTCTTGGCCCAAACCAGGGCCTCTCTTACCAGGACACTATATTTTCAGAGAACAGCTTCATTAAATATTGATGATAGGGCTGTGAAAGGCCTAGAATTAAATTCCAAGCCTTTTTTAATTTTTATGGGCTATGCAACATAAAGACCAAGGAAGAACATCTGGGCCACTGGGCCACAATGCACATGTTCACAGCTGGAAGAGATCATAGATAACCCAAGTTAAATTAGCGTCAGGGTGGCCACCTGCACAGCATTTTCATTTCTCTAAAATTCTTTCCCCTACCCATTTTGACCTGTCCCATGACTCTCCACTTAAACTGGGATTTTTTTTCAAGTCTATTTCTGAAATCTCTTTTCTCTCATACTCTCAAGTTGTTTTTCATTGTGTTAGTGGTATATGTGCACAAATGGAATGAGGAACTTGCAATCATTTGCTCAGTTGCTAGCTGGTTGAGTTATCTCTCTTTAGTATATCCCTAAGTACAATTAGAAAGGACAGGAAATGACTCCAGGGCTAAACGTTTTATTCTGATTTAGATAAGTGGATTGAGTCAACCCAGACGGTGATATTGCATGTGACAGTATTTGAGTTAGGAGGAAAGTCTTTGGAAAAATAATAGTAATGACAATAACTTGCATTTACTAAGCCCTTACCAGGTGCCAGACACTTTTCTAAGCTCTTTTGCATCTATTAATTCATTTAATGGACAGTTAAGAGTTAAAGTTGGGTTTAAAAAATCCCTAATATTTCTCTGATGACTAATAAAGTAGATGAAGGAAAGTAGAATTTAAAACTGTGACCTGTCATCCTGCAGCACATGTATTTCTGAAGAAATACACTCTACATACATATGTTACATGTATATTTATACTTTAGTCAATTATACTTTAGCTTTGAACTCTTGGATATATTTTGAGTTTAACTTTTCAAAAAATTACAAAGGGGGTAAAGTGATATATGTGCTAGATTGTAATATAAAAGCCATATTCTTAAATAACTGTAAAAAAGGAATTAATTTGGTCATAGAGATACTATTGGATATAAAAAGTATACATGACTGATTTCAGATGTTGTAAAGTTGGAGTGCCAGCATAAACCTCATGCTATTTCAACCTGGGCTGATAGATGAATTAATAATTTACTTTTGTGGGCTGGCCAAGTGGTGCGGCGGTTAAGTGCTGGCTTGGGAAGTCAGCAGCCCCGGTTTGGGTCCCACATATGAGGGCCAGTGACATTGCCCTCAAAAAAAAAAAAATCATCATAATAATAATTTACTCTTGTAACTTTTCTTCTAAGTTTATAGCTTTGCCTCAAATAAAAGTGATACTATTGGGTTATAGGAAAAGTCATGATGTATTGTTTTCTATGTTTTTCATTGCAAAAATGTGTCATGACATTTCTGACAATCCAATATATCATGGGGCTAAATTTCATTCCAAATTTTAATATACTCTGTATTTTGGCTATGTATTACTTTTAAATATATTAAAATTTTATGTGAATGTTGTCATTTTACTTTTGATACTTCAAAGATTTATATATCAACTTTAGCTGAACTTTATGAAAAACAGGAGATACAATGGAAGATCAAAAATTCTCATTCTATAAAGTCCCAATCACTCCACATCTACAAACTTTCACTGAATCTCTTTGAATAGCTACAGAAAAAAAAAGAACAGACCTGAAGTTAGGGGATATAGTCAAGATTATGGGAAGTTACGGAGCAACTGACAGAAAGGGATAATAAAGGAAGTAGGAATAGTAATTTTGGATAGGAACTGGCTGCCCTCAACATGCCTTGTCTCTCTAGGAAACTTTTTCAAGACCCAACTTAAATTTCTCTAACCTTCCTCTGACAGTTCCTGGATCTGATAAATCAACCCTCACCCCAGCACTTTTTTTTTTTTCCAGCTGAGCCATCCTGCCATCTGTTGGCAGCTCAGGGACAGCTCAGCTTGGGCCAGGAATCAAACCGGCGACCCTGTTGCTCAGAGCTCCCACACTTGAGGGAGCTCTTAACTGAACCACTAGGCCTGCCCTGACCCAGCATTATTTGTACATACTTCCGCAATGGCACATTCTTCACTGTTTTATAATTGTTTCCATGTCTGCCCCTTCTTCAAAACCATGAACAACTTTAGAGATTTTGTTTGTTTTCTTCATATTCACTATTCCAACCAAAATGGTACATCATCTTCAATGCTTAATAAGTCTTCATTGGATAAATGAATGAATAAAGAAATCAGCAAATGAATGGAAAAAGGTATCTAGGCTAGCAAGGGAGAGGAATTCTGGAATATAGAGAAGAGAAAATCACACCCTAATTGCCACAACAATTCAGATTTTCTATATCTCATTGTCCCCAGAAGCATGAATTATTTTTTATTCCATTTTTCCAATTTTATCTATCTATCTATCTATCTATCTATCTATCTATCTATCTATCTATCTATCAAACTTTACTGAGATATAATTCACATACCAAAAATTCATTTATTTGGAGGATGGCACATGCAGTAATAATAATTAGGAAACACTACTAATACCTTACATTTGAATGGAGTTTTACATAAAAGAATTTTCACATGTTATTCCATTGGATGCTTCCAATATTTCTTTGAGTAACATACTATAAATTTCACCATCCCCATTGTACATATCAGGTACCTGAGTTTTGGAAAGGTTAAACTAGTCACAATTATATATCATTCTGGGAAATTCTGGGTTAGACAAAGTTCAACAGGCTTCCTGTGGTGGTGCTTCACTTCAAAGTGCTACACACACTTTAGTGTGCTATGGACACTGTACATCTCCACAGAAAGCTATGCCATGCAGCTTTTCCTGCACTGACATGATCAAAAGGCATTTTTTTCAAGGATCATCTTTGAGAGTATTTTTGAAGAAACATACTTTAGAAACACAGGACTTAATCATTATGTTTATTGGAAGTGCTTGTCATATTACATTGACACTGTGTGTGTATATATATATATATATATATATATATATATATATATATATTTATTATTATTTTTTTGAGGGCAGTGTCACTGGCCCTCACATGTGGGGCCCGAACCAGGGCCGCTGGTGTCCCAAGCCAGTGCTTAACCACCGTGCCACTTGGCCGGCCCTAAATCTAACTTTTTTTTTTTTTTTTTTTGAGGGTAGTGTCACTGGCCCTCATATGTGGAACCAAACCGGGGCCACTGGCTTCCCAAGCCAGCACTTAACTACTGCGCCACTCGGCCGGCCCCAACACTGCATATATAATGGTGAGCAAAGAAGACATGGTCCTTGCTCTTGATAGTGTACAGACTGTGGTTTAGGGCATTCATGGGAATGGTCATTGGAGGACACTGTCCATATGCTTATACCAACCAAACTGGTGTCTACTCTATCTCATGTTTTTATTTTCCTTTTGCCAGTGAATGTACTCCAATAAAAACTAACTTTGGGATAAACAGTAGGAATATTTTCCTTTATATATTTGTAGTTATACCAACTTAACCAGGAAACTATCCAATGTCTCTTGATCTAATGTAATTGGTCGAACAATTTAAAAGATCATATCAGATTCAGAAGAGCAATTTCATTTCAGTCAATAGGTTTGAACACCAGGGATATTCTTTATCTGGATTTGTAAGAAAAATAAAATATATTAGGGGGTTGGAAGAACAATTAGTCAACAAACAGTTTTTGAACATCTATCTACTTTGTCAGATACAGAGGATGAGGAGGAAGTAAGACCAAAATCTCTCCCTCAAGTTGTACAGAGCCTACAGAACAGAAGTTCAACAAACATTATAATTCGATATAATGAATGCCATAATAAAAGAATGAAATGAGTGATATTGGGAACTAAAAAGGAGATACCTAAATCTAATGGAGGTGAGAGAGGGGGAGTAAAGTAGCAGAGAAACGTAATGCTTAAATGGAGCCTTTAACTTTGAGCAGTGGTTAAATGTCTATAGTATCTTCTGGCATTATAGCATTCTGATTTCTTCTACCACTTCACTGTGTTAAAGTTTAAGAATCTAATTTTTAAAAATATTGCTTCTGATGACCATTATTAAGGAATGAAAAGGGATTCTGAGCCTGTACGCCAAAGTTGTATTTCTCAACACTGGGGATGTCTGAGGAGTAAGTCAGAGACTGATACAGAGAGGGAAGAAGAGGTTACAAAGTATGAAATGAAGACTGTCATTTTCTTTCCTCTGTATTTATAATGTGTTTCTCTGATTTTCCATCTCCACGTATTTCCATTAGAGAGGGGTTATAAATTCAAGTCTGTAATTATGATATCTATGCAAAAGTTCTTTTCTGTGCAAAGTTATTTGAATCTTTATCTTCAGTCCTGACTTCTCTCCTGAGCTCTTTATAGAGCTTTTTGTAGATGCTTCTACTCGGAAATCTTATCATCACTTCACCCTGTTTACCTCAAAGTAGGTAATAACAATAGATCCTCTCACAAATATTCCAGATTCAAATCTTTCCTTCTTTCAATATAAAATGGACTGAATGAAAGATCTGAATCAGGATTCTATTTTTAAACTGCAACATTGCTAATGCTCCTAAAATAGATGCTGTAGTTAGTATGTGACAGCATCCAGATTTTCTAGGGTGATCTCCAACTCTCCTGTCCCATCCAGGACAGGATCCTGGCTTAATAGATAGAAGTATAGGCAGAAAGCCTGCCTTTGGAACTTGACTGCCATGACCGTGGGCTAATAATTAAGCCTGGAAGCAGTGAACGAGAAAACACAATACTGAGCACAGATCCAGCACTAAGCCCCCTTCCAGTAAGGACAGCTCAGTTGCTAAGTTTTGTGTTCCTTCCCTTTGCTGTTTGCATAGACAGCTTCTCCTATGTAAGTTCAAGTTTCATCTTGCTTATGAAACTTTCTCTGAGCACTCCAGCCCCAGAGTGACCTCTTTTCTCCAAACATCTAGGACCTTTACTACCAGCTCCTCTACACAATCCCAGAGCCATCTCTCTGAAAGCGAAAAGTCACTGCAAGAGATCATTTTGTCATCACTTGTTGCAGAAGGGTTATTTATTTTTACTGATGAATCAAGGCTGTCTCATATAGCCTTGATTGTTCACTAATTTTCTATATATGTTAATATATATATGTGTGTATATGTATATTCTTTTTTTCTATTGCAAGAATAATCTGTACTGGGCCGGCCAAGTGGTTTGGAAGCTAGATGCCCCGGTTGGGGTCCCACATATGAGGGCCAGTGACACTGCCCTCAAAAAAAAAAAAAAAAAAATCTGTAATTTTAATCAAGGACTTCCTGAATAAAAATATTAACATGACAGAACTGAAAATGATCCTAGTAGCTGAACTGGAATCTTAATCTTTTTATGATAAAACTAAGGAAGATACAGGTAAGCCAGAAAGACATTCTTTGAAACAAACTACAGCTCACTATCTAGAAAAAGGTGCAGTCCTTGAATCTTTTTAAATTTTTGTTTTGTTTTATTTTTATTTAATGTTTAGGTTATTTTTGAAAACTTTATTTTTATGAATATTATTTAATAATTTATATATTTTTAATTAAATTATTGGGGGTGACAATGGTTAGTAAAATTACATAGGTTTCAAGTGCACAATTCTATAATACATCATCAAAAATCACAAATAATTTATATTTGAATAACAATATATTTTAAATATTTATTATTTACATTTTTACTTACTACGGTTATAAATGTTCTGTAGTTGAAAATATAAACATACATCATTTTTTATATTTGAAAATATCATCTTTGTATTTGAGAATATAAATATATATCACTGAAAACAACATACTTTCTTGTCCTTATGCTAATCAATTCTGGACCAAATTATACTTTCCTGGTTTTGACTACCCAGTACTGGACCCAGTCCAATCTAGATTAGGTACTCAGTCCAGGAAATAATGGGTTCTGGAGGTTAAAATTGTAAACCAACTAAAATAAGCTTACTTATCAAGAACTTGCTTCAAGATCACAGTTTCACTGTGTTCATTTATCCAACACTATTATATCATAATTTTACCCAATCTCAACCAGTTCCTTGCCCTTCAAGACTAACCCAAAAATCACGTAGCCAGGCCCTAAAGCTCTATACATTTCTTGTCTTGATTTTCCCCTTCTGTGATATTATTCAGACTCCACCAAGATTATGTCCTTCCTTACTGCAGTAACTCTAACAATTTTCATTGATCAATACAGAGGGTGCCAAAAAAATGTATACACATTTTAAGAAAGGAAAAAAAAAAATATTAACATTGTAATACAATGAATGACGCTAGCATTCATTTGATTAATACCATCCTTTGAGTTAAGGTCATACTACATATTGCTACCAAAATTCAATTCAACTTTGAAAAGTAATACACAGATAACATCTCTTGAAATGTGTACATTTTTTGGCACCCCCAGTAGTTTTCACTGATCAATGGGTTCTTCTGGTTTTCTTTTCTTTTTTTTTAAAGATTTTTATTGGGGACTTGGGGGAGGGGAACAGCTTTGGGGAACCGGGGAAGGGGAACACACAAGTTGCTGTCCTTTTGTTCTTCAGTCTAGTTGTGGAGGACATTGCTTCACTGGCCCATGTTGGTATCATCATTGTGTTCTTCTCAGGTGAGGCAGTTCGGTCACCGGCCTCTGGACGGCCACTCACAGCAGCTCTTGGCAGCTCACACCGGCTGCCAGCCACTCACGCTGGCTGCCGGCCACTCACTGTAGCCTATGGCAACCCATTGCAACAGGGGCTGCAGCTATGCCGTCCCAGGGACTCACAGCAGCCCAGCTCCAGGTGGAGCTGTTATTCACCATCTTAGCTGTAGAGAGCAGTGTCACTGACCCTCATATGTGGGATCTGAACCGGGGCTGCTGGCATCCCAAGCCAGCTCTTTACCAACGTGCCACTCGGCCGGCCTTCTTCTGGGTTTCTTTTTGGGAACTCAAAACTTATGTTTACAAAATTCTGTTACCAATATCACTGCTGGTATTGTCATATTTAAATGTTTGTAACTTTTTTCTTGTGATTCCTCAGGAAAGGTTGTTATTTTTTTCTGAAGAAGTTTTGTTTGTCTTGGGTAAAGGACAAATGAAAATAGCCCTGGGTTGTGAAAGTGTCTCTAGAGAGTGGATCTTGTTTTTAATTGAGTTTCAATAGATCAGGACCCATTTTATTGAAGTATAACATACAATGGAGATATTTATTGAAGTATGAAATATACATAGTTATTACCATATTATTTCCCTATGCTTTACTTTACATCCCCATGACTATTTTGTAACTACCAATTTGTACTTCTTAATCCCTTCACCTTATTGACCATGTACCCCAACCCCATTCCCATTTATCATCCCAATAAGTCTACTACCCATCTGACACCATGCATAGCCTGACATACTCTACTCAGCACAATATCATCCAGGTCCACTCATGCTGCCGCAAATGGCAAGAACCCATTCCCTTCCCTGGCCTAGCAAAATTTCACTGTATATATATACCATCTACTCTTTATCTTTTCATCCATCAGTGAACACTCAGGCTGCCTCCACATCTTGGTCACCATAAACAATGCTGCAATGAACATATGGATGCATACATATGTTCATTGAAGTAGTGTTTTGGGTTTCTTCAAATAAATACCCAGAAATGGAATTACTGGGTCCTTCCTTTTCTCTTGTTATAGTCTTTGTTTTAAAGTCTATTTTGTCTGATACAAGCACTGTTACACCAACTTATGTGTGTTTGTTTCCATTTTCATTAAATATTTTTTCATCCCATTGCTTTCAGTCTGTGTATGTCTTTTGATTTGAAATAGCTCTCTTGTAGGCTGCATAAGTAAGGGTCTTGTTTTCTTATCCATTCAGCCACCCTATCTTTTGATGGGAGCATTTATTCCATTGACATTTAAATTAATCGTTGATAGATATGTAGTCATTGTCATTTTATTATTCATATTTCTGATCTTTTTTTTTTCATCTTAAAGAAATACCTCTAACATTCCTTGTAATACTGGTTTCGTGGTGATGAACTCCTTAGCTTTTTCTTGTCTGGGAACTCTTTATCTGTACTTCAATTCTAAATGGTAGCTTTGCTGGGTAGAGTAATCTTGGTTGTACATCCTTGCTGTTCATCACATTGAATATTTCCTGCCAATCCCTTCTGGCCTTCAAAGTTTCTGTTGAGAAATCAGCTGACAGTCTCAATGGAGCTCCCTTGTAGGTAACTAATTGCTTTTCTCTTGCTGCTTTTAAGATTCTTTGTCTTTAACCTTTGGCATTTTACTATGATGTGTCTCGCTCGATGTGGGCTTCTTTGGGTTCCTCTTGTTTGGGACTCTGTGCTTCCTGGGCTTGAACATCTATTTCCTTCACCAAGTTAGGGAAGTTTTTCATCATTATTTCTTTTTCTTTTTCTTTTTTTTTTTTTTAAGATTTTATTGGGGAATTGGGGGAGGGGAACAGAGTTGGGGAACTGGGAAGGAGGAACAGACAAGTTGCTGTCCATTTTGTTCTTCAGTCTAGCTGTGGAGGGCATTGCTTCACTGGCCCATGTTCGTACCATCATAGCGCTCTTCTCGGGTGAGGCAGATCGGTCGCCGGCCTCTGGACGGCCACTCACAGCGGCTTTTGGCAGCTCACACCAGCCGCCAGCCGCTCACACTGGCTGCCAGCCACTCACTGTTGACTATGGCAGCCCACTGCAGGAGGGACTACAGCTATGCAGTCCCAGGGACTCACAGCAACCCAGTTCCAGGTGTAGCTGTTGTTCACCATCTTAGCTATAGAGGGCAGTGTCACTGGCCCTCATATGTGGGATCCGAAACAGGGCTGCTGGCATCCCAAGCAAGCTTTTACCCAACACGCCACTCAGCCAGCCCTCAAATAGGTTTTCAATTCCTTGCTCTCCCTTTCTTTTTCTTCTGGTACCCCTATGATGTGAATGCTGGTACGCTTGATTTAGTGCCAGAAGCCCTTTAAATTACCCTCATTGTTTTGGCTTCTTTTTTTTTTCTTTTAGCTTTTCTGATTGGGTGTTTTCTGCTACCTTATCTTCTAAATTGTTAATTCAAGCCTCTGTTTCATCTAATCTGTTGATTCCTTCTAATGTATTTTTTTTGTTTCAGTTACTGTATTCTTTATTTCTGACTGGTTGTTTTTTGTTTTTCTATCTCCATTTTTATGTTTCCTATCTCTTTATTGAACTTCTCCCTGAGATCAAGAACCCAAAAGAAAATCAATTAGCTTGTATCTCATTTTCATGTCTTTTGATTAGTAAAGTGCAACAACTCTAAGTTTTTGTTTAAATATCCTCTTGGGCCTTTTATTGAAATAGTGGTTAAGAATAGTTGGCTGGGGAAGTGTGGCTGTCCTCACAGGTTTTCATGGAAATGTGTGTTCATTCATGAACTGTAAGGTATCCTTGGCTGCCAATATGTGCCTGTGTTCCCTTAGCCTAATGATGCAGAGTGAGAGAAAAGGGAACCAGTGGAAATGGATCATGGGGTTTGAGCATATGGATAAGGGTTATGTTAAGATGGGAAAGAGAAGGCAAAAAAAAAAAAAAAAATGCTCATCAAACTTTTTTTTTTTTTTTTACCTGAGCCATCCTGCCACCTTAGTGGCAGCTTAGTGGAAGCTCAGCTTGGGCTGGGCCTCGAACTGCTGTTGCTCAGAGCTCAGCTCTCCCTCTTGAGAGAGCTCTTAACCAACTGAGCCACTCGGCCAGCCCTATCAAACTTTTTGATCAAATACCCTAATCAGAAAAAATAAGTAATAAGCAAGTATTCTTTAGTATATGTATTTTATTTATAAATTTTATATATACACAGAGGGTGCCAAAAAAATGTATACACATTTTAAGAAAGGAAAAAACTGTATTAAAATTATGCTGATGGTAACTACTTTGAGCACCTTTTGTAATTGCAGAAATCAAACATGACTTGTAGTCATCTTTTGTTATTGGTATATATTGAATATTACAATTTTAATAGTTTTTTCCCTTGGTGTAATATGTTTATATATTAAATAGTATTATATCTTAAATCTCTTTCTATTTTTCAGATAAAAACCAAGCAAACATGTTTATATTGCACTTTGGAGATCAATGGTGTACCTCTAGAATTTATCAGGGGTTGGTCCAGTGACAAAGCTGTGGCAAGTAAAAATGCTAACATAATGGAAGACAAAACTAAAAATAATATACATCTGTATAGTTAACAAAACCACGCAGACAGAAAATTTAAGCCCATATATACATTTGGATGTAAAATGTAAGAAGCAGTTTTGAAATGACATTAATTTTTGAGAAGTGACTTCCAAGCCTGACACATTCAGCTTTTTTTGGAGCAATATTTTTTTGTTTCTTTCTTTTTGGGGGGTAAGGGGATGGGATAGAGATGAGAAATTAAAGGTTAAAATATAACTATAGGTATGAAAAACAAAACTATCTTTCCCAATGGCAAAACAACTTTTATAAAATATATATCTATATATAAATGAGATCAACATATGATATTTCCATATTGCCTTAGAGCAAGAAATTTTAGAGTTGTCAGGAACAATATCCTGAAATACTGTCAGTGGATCTCAAACCCACTGTGACAATAGTTCTAAGTGGTATTGACAAAGGGTTAGATACACAGTGCTTTTCCATATCTAGGAAAATACTTGCTCCTTGATTTGTCATGTTTTGTTGTCACTTTGTCAGTTTGAGCTGCTTTTATTTATTAAGATATTTTTTTCTTATATATTATTTTAAAATGGAGGTCAAATCTGACTCATCGCCCTCTTCTTAAGACATCTATAGTTCATTTCTTCCACATGAAATGGTTTTCCCACCTGATGCTTGCACTCTGAGGTGAATGTATACTAAAGTAATCAAACCTGACCAAGGCAATAATTTTCATATGGAGAATAGAATGAAATGTATGCCAGTGCAATAACATGCACTTGTTCTTTCAATGTGACACAAATTATTCATCAGCAGATTCCATTTAGTGCAGATTCCAGGGAGCCTTGAAAAAAGCATTATCAGTCTCTCGTAGTTTACAGCTTCCATTTCTCAATTTTGTTCCTTTTAACTTACAGATGCTACCTACATTATAATGTAAAATCTTATTTATTTGAATGCCAATTAATCACATTTATGAAAATTCTGATAGAGATGGCATTTTTACTATAAATATGACCTATTTTACTATACTATAGATACTGACATTTATCTTTTTTTTAACAGAACAGCTTTATTGAGATACATTCGTATACCATATAATTCACCCATTTAAAGTGTTCAATGTTTTTTAGTATATTCATAGAGTGGTGCAACCATTACTATAATCACTTTGAGAACATTTTCATCACCCCAGAAAGAAACAAAATATCCATTAGCAGTTCTCCAGCTGCTGTACCTCCCAGCCCTTAGTAACCACTAATCTACTTTTAGTCTCTATAACTTGCCTGTTTTGACGTTTCATATAAATAGAATCATTTATGTCTGGTTTCTTTCATTTAACATAATACTTTCAAGGTTCATCCATATTGAAGCATGTACCAGTACTTTCTTTTTATAGCTGAATAAATAGCTGATTTTTATAGCTGAAAAATCACTTTATGATTATACTAGATTTTATTTAGCCATTTCATCAGTTATTAACATTTGGGTTGTTTCCACTTTTTGGCTATTATGAAGAATGCTGCTATGGACATTTGTGTACAAATTTTACGTGGACACATTTTCATTTCATACCTAGGAGTGAAATTGCTGGGCCAACCTAGCAATTTCAGTCTATGCTCAACCTTTTGAGGAACTGCCAGATTGTTATGACATTTATGTGTTTTTATCTTTGCAAACAAGTATTGTGAACAAATTCAGATGCAAAATGCAAAACGTAAAATATTCTGCCTCTTTTCGAAAACAACTTCCAAGCGTTTCAAAATGTTGGCATTATGGGCCGGCTGAGTGGCATGGCAGTTAAGTGCTGGCTTGGGAAGCCAGTGGCCCTGGTTCGGGTCCCACATATGAGGGCCAGTGACACTGCCCTCAAAAAAAAAAAAAAAAAAAGTTGGCATTATTTGCAAAAAATATATATTTACTGTGTTAACTGCAAATTATTCTGTCTTATTAGATCAAGTCCAGTTGATCTTATACACACTGCAACATTGTGCCAGCCATTCATTTGTATCATTGAGCAACCCTAAAAATATTCAAAAAGGTATTTACTTCAGTCACATTTTCCATTTGACTTCTCCCTAATCATTCTGAATTATTTTACCCACTTATCTTCAGAATGTTACGGTCCTGGAGCCCATAAGTACATCAGTAGGCTTCATCTTTGACAGTTTAGCTTTATAGTTATTCCTGATCACTTGTTCTAGTTTATCTTCCAATGTTCAAGATTATTCCAATGTTCATGATTATTTACGGGCTCCTCTGGCTCACGTGATTGGAGGGAATGACTTCTTCCTGGAAATTAATAGCCTTTAAATCAGAAGTCATAAGTTGAATCCCTCCCTATGAAAGACTGTTCACGCTATGCAGATGATACATGCATCCAGGATTTCTGCGTGGCTTAGAATCTTTGTTAACCAATAAAAAGGATACCTTTTAGTAAATCCTGTTTTTCTGAACATAATTCTGGGCCCGTCATGGTTGTACCTTCTGAAAGATACTTATACCAGTAGCACCATCCTACATGGAGCGAGGCCTTGCTCCTCTGAGCTGGATCTGATTTCATCCAGAGGCAATCAGATATCCCTTCAACTTCCCCTGGGGCAGCATGAACCTTCTCCATTTCTCATGGAGGTAGAGGCAGAGCAGAGCAGCCTACCACTTCTGGAAATCCACCCATAGTTCCTGCCTGGCATGCTGGTTGAATGGAGGCCACCCGGTCTGGCTTCTCAAATAGAATCTGATGACTTCGCAAGATCAAGTGAAACAGATCCACCATAATTCACTCCAGGAAAAACAGCAGACCATAACCTCAGCTCTCTGAGAATCTGGTATACTGCTCTTTATAAGCCGCTGTCAAAGTGGGAGGGGCTCATCCCAACTTCTCCTTTTGCAAAATTCACCACTCCATGTATACTTGACAACATTACAAAGAAGCAGTTTCTAGTGTTTGGATCTTCTACTAATATATAAACATACAGGTAAAACCGTAAATGCAGGTCCTGTTCTCTCTGATTTTACTAAGTATAAAGCTACAGATTACTTCTTTTCTCCTCTAGCAAAAGATATCAATAATGTAGTTGTATAGGGAGAAAACCCCAACCTTAATTATTGATAATTATCTAATATTTTTAGAACTCTTTTCAAAAATAGCCAGTAGATTTTTATTTGGGGTAAATTTTAATTTGGAGTAGGGGTGGGAAATCTGACTTTTGGAAATAGTGTGCATGAAAATACGTATCTAAAATGTTCAGTGTGGAATGCAACACTGCTTTGACTGAAAAACAAGAATTCTGCTGCCTCCAAATACCCAAATGGTGGCCACAAAGTTTGGTTTTCTCTAAAGCCTGTCTGTATCAATAACTTTGTCTCTCTTGAAAATATTACTTTGTGTAGTAATCTTTCTTTTAACCACTTTGTCATCATCATGGGATAAACACAATAGAGTTTCCAAAATGAATTGGGGAGCTTGGGGTTGTCTAGATAAAACATGACTGACTTCGTTTGGCAAACGAGTGCTCACAAAGGGCCTAATCCTGTAATCTTTGTGTAAGTAGAACACTGCTGTAGTATAACTTGGTTTGGCAAACCTTGTGTAAAAATAGGACCCTTGACCTAAGATATAACGTAAACAGACTGACTTCCTAAAACCCTCAATGGGTATGTGGTGAATGAAAGCTTAGGCAGCAGACTCTGCTATGGAAAACTAAATTAACTTGAAATATAATTTGTTTCTTCTCTATGTGTTTTTCATAATATATGGGCTGTCAAGTCCCCTGCCCCCAAACATCACAACTATTGTCCAAATTCCTGTAGAGTTCAAAGGAGTGATAATATTTAACTACTGGTGGACTCTGAATAAACTGAGATACCTGTGAGGCCAATGAAGTTACTAGTGGCCAAAAATAAGCATAAATTAGAACAATTAAGTAAATGAAAATGATCAAAAGAAAGCTGTAGGGAGAAAATTTTTTAACAGATCCTGTTTCTATTACACAAGTACAAAAACCATTTTTAAAGAGTTTAAAAGATTTTTAAAATACCTAATTGAAGGCTGGCCGCGTGGTGCAGTGATTAAGAGCTGGCTTGGGACACCAGCGGCCCCAGTTCGGGTCCCACATATGAGGGCCAGTGACACTGCTCTCAAAAAAAAAAAAAAAAAATACCTAATTGAAATTAGGTATACTGTACCTAAACCTAATGAAAACAAAGTAATTCTTCTCGTTATATTGTACAGAGGAATAAATTTCCCAGTTTTTTTTAAATTCTATTTTCATTGAAGGAATGTTTTACTTCAACATATTCACAAACAATAAGAATTACTGGCCAGATATACAAAATAATGAAATAACACCTGGGGGAAAGAGGAGAAACAAATACCGTTTACTTGAACTCATCTCTTTCACTGAAATCATCGTGAAGTCTATAATTAACATTTTTTAAAATGTAGAATATACACCTTTTAAAAAACAATTATCCTTTGGGGGTGGGGTGTTATAGCAGACTTTAACTTTCTAAATTACACATTTCTACACCTAAATTGTTATAGCAACTGTGTATTATGCTAGTAATCAAAAAAAAAATGTCAGCAAAAAATAGCTCAAGGGTGAGAGATTTTCTCTGAAACTGGTTCTCGCTGTTGTTCTTTACACTATGAATAGAGACAGACATCAAAATTATCAGTGCTCGTGCTGAAGGCGACCTGCAGTACCGTATAGACAAACCCAGAAATGCTGTTAGTTAAACTATGAACCACTACAGTGAAGCTTCCTGAGCAAACTCTCACAGCGGTTCCCATACTGAGATGTTTTTCCAGAGTGCGGTGAACACCACTATGGCCCCATGGAGATGCACCATTCCGATTTCCCTTCCAGACAGAACCAGCTGTGACCTTTATCTAGCTGCTGCACCTTTGGGATCTGCCACAGTGTTCCTGCCTAAGCCATACAGTCCTGGGTCTGTTCCCAGTCAATGACTGAGCATGGCAGGAACACGAGATCAAGGCCCCTTCTTCCTGACACAGCTCACTTCTAACAGGTAATCTCTGCTTAGAGCTCCCCATCAACTGGTTGAGACCATCTCAGGGCTGCACTGCAGGCTGCACGGTAGTCTGAGGCTCTTCCTACTCAATCCTCCTTCCTTCCTCTTCTCTGTTAGAAGGTGTTAGCCCTGCATCACAGCCTGAAGGCTTTCTCTGCTTATTTCAGCTCCCTTGCCCCATTATCTTTCGTAGGCATTTCCACCAATAAATCTCTTGCACTTCACTTCTGTCTAAGCTTCTGCTTTCCAGAGGACCCAAACTAATGCAGCCATTTTGGGACCAATCTACATTCTTGTGAAAAAAATGGGATGGTGGGCTAGGCTTGGAATACCTGGAGCATACACACAGATCTTGATTTTAAGTATTTTTTTTTAATTTTTTAATTACAGTTGACATACAGTATTAGTTTCAGGTGTAAAACATAGCGATTACCCATTTATATAACTTATGAAGTTATCATCCCAATAAGTCTAGTACCCATCTCACATCATACGTCATTATTATGTTATTGACTGTATTCCCTATGTTGTACTTTATTTTCCCGTGACTGTTTTTATAACTGGTAGTTTGTACATATTAATTTCTTCCCTTTTTTCTCCGATACCTCCACCCCCCCACCCATCTGGCAACCATTAATTTGTTTTCTGTATCTATGAGTTTGTTTCTGTTCATTTGTTCTGGGGGAGGGGGGTTATTCCACACATAAGTGAAGTCATATAATATTTGTCTTTCTCTGATTAATTTCACTTAGTTTAATAGATCTATCCATGTTGTAACAAATGGCAAGATTTCACTCTTTTTATGGCTTAGTAATATTCCATTGTATATATGTACCACTTCTTTCTTATCCATTTGTCTATCAATAGAAACACAGATCTTTAAATGAGAATGTCTGGGCCATTTCATCAAAACACCTTGTGCTCCCCTTCTCAGACCTGGCTTCCCCTCTCTACTGCAAAGTAGTTCATGGTACCTTGATAGTAACTCTAGTTTAGCTATAATCAGGAAATGTTCTTCTTTTAAAAAAAATTATATCCCCAGAAATTACATAACATTTTGAAAATAATGTTATTGTAAATAATATTAATGCCGGCTGAGTAGTTCAGTTGGTTAAGAGCTCGCTCAAGAGTTTGAGCTCTAAGCAACAGGGTTGCCAGTTTGATTCCCAGGCTGAGCTGAGCTGCCAATAGGTGGCAGGATGGCTCAGCTAAAATAAATAAACAAACAAATAAAGTAAATAATATTATAAAAAAAATAACTTTCATTGGGATATTTCTTATAATTTAAAAAACTTTTACTTATAAAGTTTCATTTTATCTCCTGTTAGTTTGATGTCAATCATGTGTGCTAGGTAAATCATTTATTAATAGAATATTTAGTGAAGAACTTGGGCATAAATTGCCTTTACTTGCATTAGTAGACATTTATGTTACATGAAGGGACAACATTGACAATTAACAAAATTATTGATTAAAACACAAGAACTTTCTTTATTTTCCATTTTATTATAGTGGTAAAATACACATAAAATTTACCATCTTAGCCATTTTAAAATGTATATAGTTCAGTAGTCTTAAATTCACCTTGTGCAACTGATCTCCAGAGCTCTTTTCATCTTGTAAAACCAAAACTCTGTATCCATGAAACAATAACTCCCTATTCCCCCATCTCCTAGCCCCTGGCAACCATCATTCTACTTTCTGTCTCTATGAATTTGACCACTCTCAGTAACTCTCACATAAAAGGAATCACACAGTATTTTTCCTTTTGTGACAGGCTTGTTTCACTTAGCATAATGTTCTCAAGGTTTCCCTATTTAGTAGCATATGAAGGATTTTCTCCTTTTATAAAATTCCTCCCTAGATTTCTATTCTCTCCTGTTTCCTTTCTCACCTCTTTTTTAGCCCATTTTACTGGATCATCTTCTATTCACTTCTTTAAAGGAGACATTCCCCGAAGTCCTGTCCTTCGTCTCCTCAGACTCCCTGTAGGTGATCATATCCATTCTCATGTTTTTCACTCTTGCATGTGTTCTCATCATTTCCCCTTCTCAGACTCACATTTTACTGACCACTGGACATTTCCACCTAGATGTCAAAGGAAGTGTAGTAGGCCAATAATGGCCCCCCAAAATATCAGCTCCTAATCCCTAAAACTTGTCAATGTAAACTTAGAAAAAGAGTCTTTGTAGAGGCAATTAGGTTGAGGATTTTGAGATGAGATTATCCTAGGTTATCTGGATGGGCTCTAAATAAAATCACAAGTGCTCTTATAATAAGGAAACATTGTAGGAGGAAATTTGACAAACACACAGGGAAGATAGGGGCAGAAATTGGAGTGATATGGTCAAAAGCCAAAAAATGCCAGTAGCCAAGAGAAGCTGGAAGAGGCAAGCAATGGATTCTCTCCTGGAGCTTCCAGAAGGAACCATCCCTGCTGACACCTTGATTTGGGCTCAGTGAAACCGATTTTGGACTTCTGGCCTCCAGAAATGTAAGAGAATAAATATCTGTTGTTTTAAGCCACCAACTTTACAGTAATTTGTTATAGCAGGAACAGGAAACTGTATTAATTTCCGAGGACTGCCACAACAAAGTGCCACTAACTAGATGACTTAAACAACAGAAATTTATTCTCTCAGAGATCTGGGGGCCAGAAATCCAAGATCAAGGGATCAGCAGGGCAGGTTGCTTTTGAAGGCTGTGATGGAGAATCTCTTCTATGCCTCTCTCCTTGCTTCTGGTGGTTTTCTGGCCACCTTTGGCATTCCTTGGCTTCTGCTGCATCACCCTGACCTCTGCTCAGCTTCACATGGTGTTCTTCCTGTGTGCATATCCTCTGTGACAAAATTTCCCCTCTTTATAGAGACAACAGTCATATGGGATCAGGGCCCACCTTAATAACCTTATCTTAACTTAATCTGCAGACCCCATTTCCAAATAAGGTCATATTTACAGGCACTGGAGGGATAAGACTTCAACATCTTTGGGGGAACACAATGAAACCCCTAACAGTCTATTCTCTGGCTCTCCAAAATTCATGAATTCATGTCCTTCCCACATGTAAAATACACTGACCTTATCACTACATCTCCCCAAGTCTTAATCATTCCAGTATCAACTCCAAGTCCAAAATCTCCTGTAAACATCATCAGCTCCAAGTCACAAATCTCATCATCTAAATATCCAGATCAGTTATCTGTGAGACTGGGGGCAAGATTCATCCAGAAGCAAAATTCCTCTTCAGCTGTGACATTGGAGAACAGATCATTTTCTCCCCAAAATGAAGGAACAGGCATGGGATAGATATTCCCATTCCAAAAGGGAGTAATCGGTGGGGGAAGGGGGAAAATGGGGGTGGGGCGGGGGGGGGGGAGCCTGTGTCCCAGCAAGTCAGAAAGCTAGCAGGGCAAATTCTATTAGATTTAAGGCTTGGGAATGATCCCCTTCCAGGCCCACCAGGGTGGCAGTCCCATCCCGAGCCCATGGTGGCAGCCCAGACCTCTGGGACTGAGGAGGTGGCCCTGAGCCCCAGGCCTGAGCTTGGCAAACAGCTGCCCAGTCACACCCTCACTGTTCTCTCCAGAGCACACTTCCTCACTTTCTCTTTTTTTGCAATAAGGATAGCTGAGACTTTTCCAAATCTTCAAGTTCTGTTTCTTCTTTTGTGTAACAATTCCTTCTTCAATTTATTTCTGTCCTCTCACATTTTACTATAAGCAGCAAGGAGAAACTAAGCTGTGCTTTCAACCTTTTCTTAGAAATCTCATCGGCTAAAGGGCCGGCCGAGTGGCGCGTTGGTTAGGAGCTGGCTTAGGATGCCAGCTTGAGCAGCGGGGCCCCGGTTCGGATCCCACATGAGGGCCAGTGACACTGCCCTCTACAGCTGAAACGGTGAACAACAGCTCCACCTGGTTGCCTCTATAGGTAAGATGGCCAGCGACGGTGTGGGCTGCAGCCTCTGGTGCAGCGGGCTGCCATAGGCGACAGTGAGTGGCCAGCAGCCAGCGTGAGCAGCTGGCAGACAGTGTGAGCTGCCAAGAGCTGCCGTGAGCTACCATCCAGAGGCTGGCAAGTGAATGCCTCACCCAGGAAGAGCGCAATGACAATACCAACATGGGCCAGTAAAGCAACATCCTCCACAACTAGACTGAAGAACAAAAAAAAGGACTGCACCTTGTCTGTTCCCCTTCCCTGATTCCCCAACACTGTTCCCCTCCCCCAATTCCCCAATTTACAAAATCTTTAAAAAAAAGAAGAAATCTCATCAGGTAAATATCCAAGTTTATCACGTACAGCTAAATATCCAAGTTTATCACTTAAAAGTTCTACTTTCGATCCAACAGAATACAATCAGCCCATTCTGCCACTTCATTATAAGGATGGCCTTTCCTCCAGTTTCAAATAACATTGAAACTCATTTCTGTCTGAGGGCTCATCAGCATGGCCTTTAACATTCATATTTCTAGTAACATGATGTTCATAATGATATATGTATTCTTTTTTTTTTTAGCTGAGCCATCCTGCCACGTGTTGGCAGCTCAGCGGCAGCTCAGCTCGGCTGGGCATCGAACTGCTGTTGCTCAGAGCTCAGCTTGCACTCTTGAGTGAGCTCTTAACTAACTGAGCCACTCGGCCGGCCCTCTATGTAGTCTTTAAGATGACAGAAGCTTTTGCTATTGCTCTCCTCTCCTTTTTCTGAGCTCTCTCAAAAATTGCCTGTAATGCCCACATTTTTGCCAACAGTCTTTTTGAAGGCATTCTAGGCTCTCTCTAGCATGCACCTCCAAACTCTTCTAGCCTCTACTCATTACCCAATTCCAAAACCACTTCCACATTTTTTGTTAGCATTACACTTCCCAGTACTAAAATCTGTATTAACTTCCCAGGGCTGTTTTCGTAACCAAGTACTGAGTGACTAAAGCAACAGAAACTTATTCTCTCACAGTTTTGGAGGCCAGAAGTCCAAGATCAAAATTGGTTGGTTCCTTCTGAGGGCTGTGATGGAGAATCTCCTCCATTGCTCTCCCAGCTTCTCACGTTTTTTCTGGCCATCTTTGGCATTCCTTGGCTTGTGCTGCATCACCTTGATCTCTGCTTTCATCTTCACATGGCATTCTCCCTGTGTGAGTCCTGTGTGTCCAAATTTCCCCTCTTTATAAGGACACAATAATACTGTATCAGTGCCCACTGTAAAGGCCTCACCTTAATTTGATCATCTGCAAAGATTCTATTTCCAAACAAGGTCATATCCACAGGTACTAGTTAAAACTTCAACATCTTTTGGGAGGACACAGTTCAACTCAAAACAAGTACCTCAAATCCAATATGTACATAATATAATTTATCTTCTTTGGTGGGGGGGAATGTTGCTCTTCCTATACTCCATTTGTGAGATGGCGACACCACCACCATTGATCTAATCAGACATTCTGGAGTTATCCTGGATGCCTTGCTTTCCTCTGAACTCTACATTTAGCCCTGTTTATTTTACCTCCTAAGTATTTACTGATCTTATCATCATCTCTCCATCTCTCTAGCTAAAGCCTTTAGGTTAAGAGTTTAGGCTCTCGGGCTGGCCGAGTGGTTCATTTAGTAAAGATCTCGTTCAAGAGTGCAAGCTGGGCTCTGAGCAACAGCAGTTTGATGCCCAGCCTGAGGTGAGCTGCCGCTAAGCTGCCAACAGGTGGCAGGATGGCTCAGCTAAAAAAAAAAAAAAAAGTTTAGGTCCTTATCATTTTGGCTACTGCAATAGACTCTTTTTTTTTGAGGGCAGTGTCACTGGCCCTCACATGTGGGACCTGAACCGGGGCTGCTGGCTTCCCAAGCCAGCATTTAACCACCGCGCCACTTGGCCAGCCCTGCAATAGACTCTTACTGGTCTCCCACCATCAAGTCCTGCCCTTTTCATGTTAGTGCCACTATCTCCTGAGTTCCTGACCTACATGAACTGATTCCCGTTCACCTTGGAATCCCATTGGCTTCACACAGAGCCTGTAATATAGAAGACACAGTAAATGTTCATCACTGAACTCATTCAAGAAATTGCATTATATACACAACAGCAAAACCGTATCATCTGAGATCTTCTGTGGGATTTAAAAATAAATTCCCCTATTGAAACAAATATTATAATAGTATTTCTGAGAATAGGATTTTACCAACAAATGTTTCATTTTGGTAGACGGTACATCTTAAATACTACACAAAATGGTGTTTCATATACCATTAATTAAAAAGATAGTTATATCATAGAGGAAAGATGTCACCTTGACTTTTGCAACTTCCCTGTGCCTAGCTATCCCTGGAGCATCTGTAATATTAGTCCATATCTCTGATTAGACATTTTGTTACTGCCTGGCACTCTTCTCTCTTTTTTTTTTTAAGATTATGTCTTCCCTCACACGCATACTGGTAAGTTGCTGGAGAAAAAGAATAATGTTGCATATCTTTGAATATCCCCACTATGCATGCAAGTGTTAAAAAGAATAAATATTATTGAGTGAATGAATTTCATTGGCATCAACACTTGCACAGAACGTGTTAGGAAAAAACTTTGGAAATGTACACTCACTGTTATTTCCCCTATATATTATTTAAATTAGGAGTTTGGGTAAATCAAATTTCTCCCACCTACTAGAGTGTAACATTGGGCAACTTTTACAACCTCTTGAAGCTTCAGCTTCCTCATGAATAAAATGGAATCCCTCCATTTTATTCCCCCTTTAAAGGACCATAGTAAGGACTAGTTGAGATAGGCAGATAAAGTATAGCATGGTACCTGGCACAAGTAAGTGCTCACTAAGTGGTAATTAGTATAATCATTATCATTTTTTTTTAAGATTTTATTTTATTGGGGAATTGGGGGACGGGAACAGTGTTGGGGAATTGGGGGAGGGGACCAGCCAAGTTGTTCTTCAATCTTCGTTGTGGAGGGCGCGCCAGTGTCCATCTGGCTTCCCGTCAGCAGCTCGTGGCCTCTAAGCTCAAGGTGCTGTGCTCAATCTTAGTTGCGGGTAGATGTAGCCACCATGCCATGCAGGAGTTCGAACCAGCAGCCTTGTTGTTAAGAGCACACGCTCTATCCTCTGAGCCATCCAGGCAGCAGCTCAGCTCAAGGTACCGAGTTCAGTCTTAGTTGCAGGCAGGCACAGCCCAGCATTGAACAAGCAATCTTGTTTTACACCAGCTGAGTCATTCTGCCACCTGTTGGCAGCTCAGTTAGGGCGCAGCGTTCACTGGCCCATGTGGGGATGGAACCAATGGCCCTTTTGCTCAGAGCACGCGCTCTAAGCCAACTCTTACCTAACTGAGCCACTTGGCTGGCCCCATCATTATTATTTTTTATTCCTTTGAAGCTTTGGTTGCGCTTCTAGGAACCTCCTTTTTAGCAGCAACATCTTCCTCCACCTCCTCCTCCTTCTCACAACTACCACCATCACAGAATATTTCTTAAGAATCTTGGAAGACATCTTGTTCTTCCAGGTGCTGGCTCTGGCAGAATTCTGTGGGAGTGCAGAAGACCAGCTGATATTATCCCTGACAAAACCAAAAATCTTCCCAATTCAAGCCAGGGCCCAAAGATTGGATCTCCAGGACTGACTAGCAGATTTGTTTTGTTAATTATTATGTTCTGCCAATATTTTTTTCTGCATTGGATTTCTCTTCTGTTTCACTTCACATCTGTTCCTCCTGCCACATGAATATATAAGGGCCTTGGCAACACACTCTTCCAACTAGAACACCAGGTTGCTGTGGAGGGAGGTAAGGACACTGCCTGTGTCCCCCAAACAGTGCCACTCAGGGACTCAACGTCAAAAGTCCTAACCCATGGGAATTTGAAGCTAATATTCTACAAGTTGAAAGAATGTAGCCAAAAGACATCATCCTAAAACTCAGCAGGAAAGTAGTTTCTTTTTCTTACATTGCCAAATTCATCTTCTGATACAGTAGAACTTTTGAACAACAAAGAGAGGTCTCTGGGGTTTGGCCGTTTATTTTTCTCCTCCAGTCCAACTTCCCCATCCAGTCCAACTTCCCTTACTTCAAAATGACAGTAGATTTAGCAAGCTAGAATTCTGAATTACTGTCATATGATCATATGGGTTTTTTCTAGAGATCAGCAAAAACAGTAATATGCTAGGAGACACAAGAACAAGATCCATTCCTGGCCAGATTGGGGAGCTCTAGGATTGGGTAATTAATCAAGAAAGAAAAGAGGAGTGAGAAGAAAGAAAAATAAAGATGGGGAAGAGAAAGATGAGAAATATGAATAAGAAGAGGGGGCAGGAAAATTCATGCCCTGTATTCCCTGCCCCCCAGCACACAAGAAGCACAGAGCTCTGTCTTTTGGGAGAGAGGAAATGAATATGTTTTAAGGATATTGGTGATTTATTTCACAGAATACAGTGCTTAGTTCTGCCTTGCGCTTAGTTCTTCCTTATTCTCAACCTCTAAATAATACTCAGGGTTCAGTCCTTAGCCCTCATCTTCTCTATCTACACTCTGTTTGTACAGCATTGCTTCTAGTCACTTGGCTCTTCGCTGAAGGCTCCCAATTTTTATCTGCAGCGACAACCTCCCCACTGAGTTCAGGCTCATGCATCTATAAGGCCTGACAATTAAGTTCGCGAATTCATCCTAGAAAAAGTACTATATACTTCATTACTAAATATCACTATGGTCACCTTTGAAGTACCCCCTTGGGAAGCTATGCACCGACGCCAGCACCTAATCCACCCTTCAAAGAAATTCTGTAACTTTTTCTGGAATGCCCATCAGAGCTGTCGTGGTCATATTACCCTCGATGTCCTGAATGTCATCAAAATGTCTTCCTTTCAATATTTTCTTCATTTTCAGGTAAAGAGAGAAGTCATTGGGGGCCCGATCAGGTGAGTAGGGAGTGTGTTCTAATACAGTTATTTGTTTACTGGCTAAAAACTCCCTCACAGGCAGTGCCCTGTGAGCTGGTGCATTGAAGTGATGCAAGAGCTATGAATTGTTAGCGAAAAGTTCAGATCGTTTTCATCTAACTTTTCACGCAGCCTTCTCAGCACTTCCAAATAGTAAACTTGGTTAATTGTTTGTCCAGTTGGTACAAATTCATAATGAATAATCCCTCCCTCTGATATCAGAAAAGGTTTGGAACACCATTTTGACTCTTGATTTGGACTGATGGAACTTTTTTGGTCGTGGAGAATTGGCTGACTTCCATTGTGCACTTAGACACTTTGTTTCAGGGTCATATTGGTACACTCATGTTTTATCACCAGTGATAACATGGCCCAAAACATCGTCTTGTCTCTCTAAAAGGTCTTGGCAAACTCCAACTTTCTTTTGCTTTTGTTCATCAGTGAGCTCCTCCAGGACCATTTTTGCACACACGTTTTTCATGCCAAGATTTTCAGTTATGATTTTCCTAACTGTTTCTCTATCTATGTTCACTTAGTCTTCTATGCTTTTCACAGTCAGCTGATGATTTTGATGCACAATTTGACAAGTATTTGTAATGTTTTTGTCAGTTCTCCTCATTACTGACTGCCCTGACCTCTCTTCATCAGTGCTGAGTTCTCTCCTCATGGAAAACCATTTAATCCATTTGTACACTGTCATCTTCTTCATGGACTAACTTGGACTAACATGTCCCTGATTTCAACTCCGCTCATGCCAAGTTTAACAAGAAATTTAATGTTTTCTCATTGCTCTAATTCAAGCTCAGACATTCCCATGATGGAACACAAAAACACACAACAATAATCAACACCATTCAGCAAGACACCCCCATACATTGACACGAACACGACAGTGAGACACTGATATGCCAAGGTTATGAAACCTTACCGAGCTGTTTGTACAACACTGCCAGTGTAAGCACATGGTGCAAACTTAATCGTCAGACCTTTGTATGTTACCCTGGATGTATAAGCATCTCAAAATTAACATGCTTAATACAACATTCCAAATCTGCTCCACCTATAGGCTTCCCAATGTCAGTAAATACCGTACCACTACTGTTCCCCAAGAGGCTTAGGCCAAACACCTAACACCTTGACTCCACTCTTTTACTTCCACACATATCAGCAGGCCTGGTCAGCTCTGCTTCTAAAATACACCTTAAATCCTATCACTTATCACATCCAGGACTGCCATTTCAGTCAAAGACACCATTGCCTCCCATCTAGTCCACTGACACAGCCTCCTACAGGTCTCCCTGTTTTCACACTTGCGTCCGAACCCTCCATACCCCATAATCACTTTCCAATAAAAGGATCATTATGTGATGTAAGTCAGACCATGCCACTTCTCTATCTGAATCCTACAAAGGCTTTCCATAGACCCTCCATGGACACCACGCCTAAACATATTCTAGCCCCTCCCATTTCTGAACCTCATCTCCTCCATTTTCTTTTTACTGTATTCTAGCAACATCTGGCTTAGTTCTTCTTTTCCTAAAACACTTCAGGATATTTCAACCTCAAGGTCTTTTTACTTATCACACCCTCAGGCTATAATGCTTCCCCTAAATCACAACATCCATCACTTTATTCCTGTCTCTGTTCCATAATCAGCTCCTCCCAGAGGCCTTTCCTAACCATCCTATCTAAAACAGCTATTCATCTTCATTACTCCCTAGTCCCCTGTCCTGGTTTTTCTCTAGCACCTTTTCCTGTTTGAATTTTTTTAGTTTATTATATATCTCCCCAATGGACCTGAGCAGGTATTTTCTATCTTGTTCTCTCCACTGTATTTCCAGTGCCTAAAATAAAGTCTGGCATATAACAGATACTCAATAAATGTCTGAGTAAGTGAAGGTTAAGCCATTGAGATTGGCCAGAATGGGCTTCCTATAACAGGAATTTTGAATTTTATTTTCAAAGAGATGAAGGATACATGTTGGCTAGAACCACACTTGAAGATCACTAATGTTCGTGATCTTACTGATATGCAAGCATCTTCCCCATCCCCACCAGCAGGGCCAGCTTTTATGAACACAGACCACAAACACATCCTTCAGATGGTGCTTCTGAGCCAGACAAAACAATGTTAAAAATCATTGTTTCCCAGTTGTTCTGCTCCTGGGCTTATCCACTCCTGCATTTTGGGAACATATTTTCTTTCTTTTTAATAAATCCTTGGCCTGCTTGCCTTTGTTCAAGGGGAGTTGTTCCTATATCCGGGAATGCCTGCTTGCGGTAACTGAATGACCCACTCTCTGATAACACTCGCACATAAAGAGCAAAAGAATTTTTTAGCCCCTCCCCCACCCCCACTCCACACACACAGTTTCAAGGATCCAGAAAGGAAAATCACTGGTTGGGGCACTGCTGGCTCCTGGAAACTGCTGCAGTTAGGAGCTCATGGTCATCTGCTTGCAGAAGTGATCTATCTAATACATCGAAGCATTCACAGAATGATAGCCAGAATGAAGAAACAAAGAAACATATCCCGAGTAAAAGATCAGAAGAAAACTCTAGAAATGGAATTAAATGAAACAGAGGGATCCAAACTTTCAGAGACAGAGTTTAGAACACTGACGATAAGAATGTCTAAGGAACCTAGCGAGGACATAAAAAAGGATCGGGAAACCATAAAAAACAACCAGTTAGAACTAAAGAATACAGTAACTCAAACAAAGAACACACTCAAAAGAATCACCAGTAGAATAGGTGAAGCAGAGGAGCGGATCAGCGAATTAGAAGACAAAATAGCAGAAATCACCCAGCTGGAACAACAAAAAGAAAAAATAATACAAAAGAATGAAAATAGTTTAAGAGACCTCTGGGACAACATGATTGCAACAACCTTCACCTCATAGGAATACCAGAAGGAGAAGAGAAGAAGCAAGGGATTGAGAATGTATTTAAAGAAATAATGATGGAAAACTTCCCTACCCTGCTGAAGGAAATCGACATAAAAGCGCAGGATATGCAGAGTGTTCCAAACAGGATGAATCCAAACAGGCCCACACCAAGACACATCATAGTTAAAATGGCAAAGCTTAAAGACAGAGACAGAATCCTAAAAGCAACAAGAGAAAGACAGCAGGTTACATACAAAGGAACTCCTATAAGACTAACAGTTGACTTGTCTTCAGAAACTCTACAGGCCAGAAGGGACTGGCAGGAGATATTCAAAGTGACACAAAATAAAGGCCTACAACCAAGATTGCTCTACCCAGCACAGCTATCACTTAAAATTGAAGGAGAGATAAAGAGCTTCTCAGAAAAGAATAAGCTTAAGGAGTTCATTACCACCAAGCCACCATTATAGGAAATATTAAAAGGGCTTTTATAAACAGAAGAAAGGGGAAAACAAGCTAACCCAGGAAGACAAGAAATACAAATAACAAAATGGCAATAAATACGCACCTATCAGAAATCACTTTAAATGTGAACGGACACAGAGTGAAGCCAGTGGCCCCGGTTCGGTCCCGCATATGAGGGCCAGTAACACTGCACTCAAAAAAAAAAAAAAAAAAGACACAGAATGGCTCAGTAAGAAAACAGGACCCATGCATATGCTGTCTACAAGAGACTCATCTCAGATCTAAAGACACACACAGACTAAAAGTAAAGGGATGGAATAAAATATTTCATGCAAATGGAAATAAGAAAAAAGCTGGAGTAGCAATACTTATTTCAGACAAAACAGACTTTAAAATAAAGGCTACAATAACAGACAAAGAAGGACACTACATAATAATAAAGGAATCAATTCAACCAGAGGACATAACCCTAGTAAACATCTATGCACCCAACCTAGGAGGTCCTAAATATATAAAACAGATTTTGACAGACATAAAGACAGAGGTCAACAGTAACACTATTATAGTAAGGGACATCAACACCCCGATGTCACCAATGGACAGATACTCCAGACATAGTGGCCTTAAATGACACTTTACACGAGCTGGATCTAATTGATATTTTAGAGCATTTCACCCCAAAGCTACAGAATATACATTCTTCCCAAGTGCACATGGAACATTTTCCAAGATACACCACATGTTACGCCACAAAACAGGTCTCAACAAATTTAGAAGACTGAAAAATATCAAGTGTTTTGTCTGACCACAATGTGATGAAACTAGAAATCAATTATAAGAAGAAATCTGGAAAGTTTACAAATACATGGAGGCTAAATAACATGCTACTAAATAGTGAGTGGGTCAAAAATGAGATCAAGGAGGAAATCGAAAGATACCTCACGGGGCCGGCCGAGTGGCTCAGTTGGTTAACAGCTCGCTCAAGAGTGCGAGCTGAGCTCTGAGCAAGAGCAGTTCAATGCCCAGCCCAAGCTGAGCTGCCGTTGAGCTGCCAACAGGTGGCAGGATGGCTCAACTAGAAAAAAAACAAAAAAACAAAAGATACCTCGTGACAAACGAACATGAACACACCATGAACCAAAATTTCGGGGATGCAGCGAAAGCAGTCCAGAGAGGGAAATTCATATCAGTGCAGGCCTACCTAAAGAATGAAGAAAAATCTCAAATCAACAGACTATGTTTACACCTAAAGGAACTCAAAAAAGAACAGCAAAACAAGCCTCAAGGGTGTATAAGGAAGGAAATAATAAAGACCAGAGCAGAAATAAATGAAATAGAGAACAAGAAAACAATACAAATGATCAATGAAACCAAGAGTTGGTTTTTTGAAATGATAAACAAAATCGACAAACCCTTAGCACGACTAACAAAGAAAAACAGAGAGGACCCAAATTAATAAAATCAGAAATGAAAGAGGAGAAGTGACAACAGATACCACAGAAACAGAAAATTTTAAGAAAATACTATGAGCAACTATATGCTAACAAATTCAACAATCTGGAAGAAATGGATACATTTCTACAAGCATACAATCTACCAATTCTGAACCAAAAAGAAACAGAAACTCTGAACAGACTGATTACTGCCAAAGAAATTGAATCAGTAATCAACAATCTTCCAACAAACAAAAGCCCTGGACCAGATCATTTCATAGGTGAATTTTAAAAAACATTCAAAAAAGAATTAATACCTGTTCTCCTGAAACTATTCCAAAAAATACAGAAGGAGGGAAGGCTCCCAAACTCTTTCTATGAAGCCACTATCACCCTGATTCCTAAGTCAGACAAAGATATTACAAAAAAGGAAAACTACAGGACAATATCCCTAATGAACATAGATACAAAAATTCTCAATAAAATACTAGCAAACCGAATTCAGCATCTCATTAAAAAGATCATACACCACGATCAAGTACGATTCATCCCTGGTATGCAAGGTTGGTTCAATATCCGCAATCAATTAACATAATACATCACATTAACAAAATGAAAAATAAAAATCATATGATCATATCAATAGATGCAGAAAAGGCATTTGACAAAATCCAGCAGCCATTTATGATAAAAACTTTTAGCAAAGTGGGAATAATGGGATCATATTTCAACATAATAAAGGTCATATATGATAAGCCCACAGCAAATAGTGTACTCAATGGGGAAAGGCTAAAAGCTTTCCCCTTAAAATCAGGAACAACACAAGGCTGCCCACTTTCACCACTTCTATTTAACATCGTTCTGGAAGTTCTTGCCACAGCAATCAGACAAGAAAATGAAATAAAAGGCATCAAAATTGAAAAACAGGAAGTAAAATTGTCATTATATGCAGATGACATGATACTATATAGAGAGAATCCCAAAGACTCCACCAAAAACTACTAGAACTGATAAACGAATTTGGTAAGGTAGCAGGATACAAAATTAATATTCAGAAATCAGTTGCATTTCTATATACCAATAATAAACTATCAGAAGAAGAAATCAGGAAATCAACCCCTTTTACAATTGCTTCAAAAACAATAAAATATCTAGGAATAAATTTAACTAAAGAAGTGAAAGACCTGTACTCAGAAAATTATGAGACACTGAAGAGATAAACCGGATACAAATAAATGGAAATACATACTATGCTCATGGATAGGAAGAATTAATATAGTTAAAAGGTCAATATTACCTAAGGCAATATATAGATTCAATGCAATTCCAAGTAAACTACCAAGGACATTTTTCTCAGAAACAGAACATAGAATCCTAAAATTAATATGGAACCACAAAAGACCCCGAATAGCCACGGCAATCTTGAGAAATAATAACAAAGTGGGAGGCATCACACTACCTGACATGAAAACATACACAAGGCTACAGTAATCAAAACAGTATGGTTCTGGCAGAAAAACAGACACATAGACCAATGGAATAGAGTAGAGAGCCCAGGAATATACCCATCCATATACGGTCATTTAGTCTATGATAATGGAAGCAAGAATTTACATTAGAGTAAAGATAGTCTATTTAATAAATGGTGCTCGGAAAACTGGACTGACACGTGCAAAAAAATGAAAATGGACCACCTACTTACACCATATACGAGAACAAACTCAAAATGGATTTAAGACTTAAATGTAAGACCTGAAACCATAAAACTCCTGGAAGAAAACATAGGGAGTAAATTTGCAGACATTAGCCTGAGTAATATCTTTACTGATATATCCCCTCGGGCAAAGGAAATAAAAGAAGAAAAGAACATATGGGATTACATCAGACTTAAAGGTTTTTTCACAGCAAAGGAAATCATCAATAAAACAACAAGGCAGCCTACTGAATGGGAGAAGATATTTGCCAACGATATATCTGATAAGGGGTTGATATCCAAAATTTATAAAACACTTATGAAACTCAATACCAAGAAAACAAACAACCCAATTAAAAAATAGGCAGAGGATATGAAGAGGCATTTCTCGAAAGAAGACATACAGATGGCCAACAGGCATATGAAAAAATGTTCAACCTCACTAATCATCAGAAAAATGCAAATAAAAACCACAATGAGATACCACCTCACTCCGGTCAGAATGGCTATCATCAATAAATCTACGAACAACAAGTGCTGGTGAGGGTGTGGAGAAAAGGGAACCCTGGTGCACTGTTGGTGGCACTGCAAATTGGTGCAGCCATTATGGAAATCAGTATGGAGGTACCTCAAAAAACTAGAAATGGACTACTGTATGACCCTGCAATTCTACTCTTGGGTATCTACCCAGAGGAATCCAAGACGCTAATTTGAAAAAATATATGCACCCCTATGTTTATTGCAGCACTATTTACAATAGCCAAGACTTGGAAACAACCGAAATGCCCATCAGTAGTGACTGGATTATGAAACTGTGGTACATTTATACAATGGAATATTACTCCACTATAAAGAAGAATGAAATCGTACCATTTGCAATGATATGGATGGATCTGGAGACTATTATGTTAAGTGAAATAAGTCAGTCGGAGAAAGACAAATACCATATGATCTCACTTATATGTGGAATCTGTAAAACTGAATGAATGAGCCAAGTAAACAGAAACAGTCTCATAGATATAGAGGAAAAAAGTGTTGCTAGTTGGGAGGGAGGTGGGGATGAGGGAGAAGGGGAAGGGATTAGACAGCATAAATAGGTAACTACAATATTGCCACAGGAATATGAAAGACAGTTCAGGGAATATAATAATGTTGTAAATATTTTGTGGGGCGTCAGATGGTCACATGTCTTGTTAGGGAGACCACTTCATGGATGGAGTAGAGGCTTGATCACTGCACTGTATACCTGAAACTGATGTTGTATAATATTGTATGCCAACTGTAATTGAATATATAGATAGTCATGGGATGTGGAGTATACTGTGGAAGGGAGTCAAAGGAATTGTAATAGATATGTATGATACAGGGGGGAGGAGTGCGGTGGCGAATTCGGGGAGGGGGGTTGTCACTTTGAGGGTTAAAAAGTATAACTATTACATTGTGTTGTGCACCTGAAGCAAATTAAAAAGAAAAAAAAGTTTATTTCACAATAAAAGAATAAAAAAATAAATAAAAGGAAAAATTAAATTAAATTAAATTTTAAAAAAAAATCATTGTTTCCAATTCCATGACTGTGTGGTAGCTTGATGGAAAGCTACACTAGAAGTTAAATAGAAATGTAAGGCACTGTAATGCTATAATGTTATAAAAATAGTGCAACGTATTTTAAATGACAACACTTAAGTGTATCAGGCACACCCAGGCAGGGTGTGAAAAGAGACCATATGTCAGCCCTCAGCTGGAAATACAGAGCCCTGGCTGAAGGCTGACTGGTTTAAGAAGGCCTTGAGATACATTATATGGAGCATTTTACACCACTTTTCTGAATTGAACTTAGCCACAGAATTGAGAAGATCCATCTGACTTCCACATTGAGCCTGTCTCATAGAGGTGGGCATAAGAGCATTAAAAGCCGGCAGGCACACTGTAGCTGTGCTCAGATCTAATTCTCAATGCAGAATTACTTTGGTGTTATGTTGTATTTAAGTCTTAATGAAATAAAATATTACTGATTTCCATCGTGCACACTGTCTAGTTCTACACTCTTCATACAAAACACAAACCTCTCGCTGGTCTAAGTACCAGAAAGCACTAGGGAGTTTGGACCAATAGTGTGCCATCAGCAACTTGTGCTCATAAACCAGGCCCACACAGCTGATATGCTTTGCACAAGGAGGGGAAAGCTGCCTAGAAACCTCCCCTGGAGAAAAATACTCAGTGTTGGCTGGGCTCTCCCTTCAATGCCGGAAATGACAGAATGACTTCTGAGTTACCAATGATCTGTTCTCCACACTTCACTGGAGCCTTCCCACACCTCCGCTCAAGGTCACAAACCCACTCTGCATTAAATGCTCTCCAGCTTACTGGAAACCCACTGGTGGTTGATATAGTGTTTTGAGAACAAACTATGTAATTTTCAAGATTTCCAAAGGGCATATTATCTCTTCCAACAAAGAGCAGATTCTGACTGAGCTGTGGGTTGTGGGTAGTGGTCACCCCTCGGCCGCTCACTATTTTGACTCTGGGGAGATCGCACATGAGGATCAAAGACTGTTGGGATGGCAAGATCAGCTTTCCAGCCAGAAAGTAAAAATAAAATACAGGTGGTAGGGCAGTGCTACGTAGGCATGCTCATACTGCACAACCCTGGATGGCAGCTCCCTCTCTCTGGCCAAGAGGTTAGCCATTCTGCTTCTCTGAGAATAAGCCTCAAAACACCTTCAAGTTCTTAAATATTTCACTGCTTTTTGGCAGTGTTTTCACCGGCATTTTGTGAGGATGGTGGTTTGCTCGTGTCCCCAAAAGTTTTCTCTTGGCAGGGATCAGTGCAGCTAGGTGACTCCTCTTCCTCTTAATGATGCTTAATTAGATTATATGTAACAGCATGGACTGCACAGCGAGGCCTGCTGATCTGCAGACAAGGAGTGGTTTACCCTGTAAATTAATAGGCCTGACTGGGATTATGGAAGCTAGCTGTGTAAACGCAAACAGAGCCCCCTAAGCCAACAGTCCTTGGCCTGCTGACACAGCTGCACCAGAGTACCCAGTCACTGGAGCACCAAAGGATATTCAGTTACAGTGAAGAAATCATAACAAAGACAGGAAACAGATCAGCACACTCTGGATTTAACACCATCCCCCCCACCACCCCACTCCCCCCACCTCCGCCTGGAACTCTGCTGATTTCTAGGCTGCAGATGTTTTAAACCCCGCCTTGAAGAATGTCCATGTCACATGTTCAAGCTGATAAAGCCCAGTACAGTATTTAAGCAAGACATACATATTCAGGATGCAGACCAAAATTACATTGCTTAGAATCCCTCATCTCTGAAATAAAGGTGGGGCAACTGTTAGAATCTGTAAAATTCTTTGGTGAGTTTGCTGAGCTGTCAGGAAATGGATGCCTAGAAAGCCCAGTGTTTATTTACTTAAAATATGGTGTAAATGAAGCCAACTGAACTCTTCCACGAAGACCTCGCTAGTCCTACAATTGCGGGGTTTCTCAGCTGTTTCCTACTTTTTGCTATCCTCAGCACTCCACACCAAGTGGAGTAGAATGAAAACAAGCCTTCCTCATTCAGCGTTTTTAAACATCCCTGCCAACAAAAAAGGGACCGTTGGCTGTTTAGAGCTTATGATTAAGGGGATGGCATATCTTACTGGGAGGCTATAGGTCGTTTTCAAAAGTTACAATAAAGTTTGCAGAATTGGAAATCGATCTTTTAAAATTCTTCTGAGTTACATAAATATGTCTCGGGCTGCATAAAAATGTGGTTTACCAGAGGCACATTTTCTGTGGCAAAGGGACCGACTGTCCCCTGACAGAAAAGAGTTCAGACAAGAGGACTGTGGAGGTTAGATAAATGTAAAGGTGAAGAGTTGGGGGGAAAAAAATGTTCACCTCACTGTGATTTTTTTTTTTGTCTCATTTGTAGTTATTTTACTATCTTAAGTTTCCTTATCTATAAAATGAGTAATTTTTAAGATGCTTTCAGATGACCTTGTCAGGACCCGAAACTCTATCATCGGTTTTCTAATTTATCCTTCAAACATCCTGCTGAGAACATATTTTTGTTTCTCATGTTAAGAAAGCAATGATCATTTTTACTACTGAATCAAGTCTCATGTTTGAACAGACACCGATTTCTAGTAATTTAGAGAAATTATTCTTTCCCCACCTGAGTTTACAGACTTATCCAAACAATTGAGAAGATACAAGGGTGGGCCGGGGAGGAGGAGAGAAGGGGAAGCTGCCTGAATTATCTAGACTGGCCCTCTCCTCCAGCCACAGGCATCAACTGTCCCTTGACTGTGCAGACTGACTACCTGACAATAAGCCTTCACTTCTGTGAATAGGTGGCAGTTCAGGACCTAGGAACTGATGATAACTCACTTATGCGGCAGCCGGGACCACTATTGGGACAGTTCCACCTGTTAAAAATCCCCTCCTTGGGCTGCAGAATGGCTCAGCTGATTAAGAGTGCGAGCTCTGAGCAACAGGGTCACCTGCTCGATTCCCACATGGACCAGTGAGCTGCGTCTGAGCTGAGCTGCCAACAGGCGGCAGGACGGCTCAGCTGGTGAGAGAACGTGCTCCTAACAACAAGGTTGCCGGTTAGACTCCCCCCATGGGATGGTGGGCTGCGCACTCCATAACTAAGATTGAACACAGCACCTTAAGCTGAGCTGCTGCGAGCTGCCGAAGGGCAGCAGGATGGCGACTGGACTTGGAGCTGAGCTAGCTGTGCCCTCCACAACTAAGATTGAAGAACAACAACTTGGCTGTTTCCCTTCCCCAATTCTCCAATAAAATCTTTAAAAAAAAAAAAAAATCCCCTTATTTTGTTGGGAACTTTTCTGTCTAAATTCCTGTCTAGCAACATTTATCAGCCCAGATTCTCTCCCCAAATGACCACTTCCCAAGACTTCTCTTTCCAGATGAAGCAGTTTCTCCCAGTTTCCTCTGTGCTCCACCACTGCACCTGATGGGGTTCTCACTTCGCACAGTGGGTACTCAGAGAGTTCTGACTTGCTATCTAAATAACTGGTGGATACAGTTGGATCACCCAGACTCTAAAGAGGAACTTGGACTTATTAGGGATGGCTCTTAGGTATGGGCAAAAAAAGCCCTTCTTAAGATTTGAAAGATACCAACAAAACCGACTCTGCCCTGTTAACCTGCTCTCAGTCTAGAAAGTCATTTGTCGGAAGTTCTTCTTTTGGGTTAGGCAGTGCCTTATCACCAAGTTCTACTTTTGAATGGATGATCACCTGGAAGCGGGAGCATGTACAGTGCCTGGTACATAAATACTGAATGAATTTATAAGCAAAATCATAAATCATACAGCTCTTCTCACTAGGAGAGCTTGAAAGGTTGAAGTGGCTGGATGCCTGGAATAGACATATGGGGCACAGTATGTAAAACCTGAGTGGAGACATGAGATAGATCTGTCCACCTTAAAATTTTAAGGCCAGGTCCATGTTAGGAAACTCCAGACCAGCTTTCCTTGCACACCCAGGGCAGCAAGTATCACTTATGTGCTGGAATGCTTTTGTTTACTCCTTTCTACACCTTCCGGAAGTTTGATGGTGAAAGTTGAGCCAAAGCCAGGATACAGTTCCCTGAATCTCCCATGTTTCTCAGCCATTAAGTGGGAGGTGACAGGAGGGAAAAAAGGATACTGAGGACCTCTCAGAGGAGAATCATTGCTTGTAAGATTGGCCCTCAAATCAACCTGGAAATCCAACAATACAAATGTTCAACACACGACTTAGTTTATCAGGTTATTTTCTCTCTCTTAATTTTCCTGTTTTTCAGTAAACTATAATGATCTCTCAGTATTTCCCAGAAGGACTACCCTGAGGTTCTTCCTTTAAAATGGGTAAGTGATGAGTGATGATTGATTAGCCTGCCAAATATTTCACTTACGAACTCATCAAGAGAAAGAAGAAAATAGACTCAGCTAGCTTTTTTGATTTGGCAGTGAGCTCAAGTAAGCATCCATAAAACAGAATGTTTTTGACAAGAGATGTCACTTAAACACACGTGGAGTTACTCTGCTGTCATCCAAGAATAAAACCTTGGCTGGCTCCTATGTATTTTTATTCTTCTCCATAGTCACTTGGGATTGGCCACAAGAGAGATCAGGAGTCTTCACTCACTACGTGTTCTAAGGTTTTATGGACTTTGTCTCACCTTTTGAATCCTCCCCCACTGTTGCCTCAAGTTTCATTTTACACATCAGCAAAAGCCTCAGCCAAAAGGAAAGAAGTTTTCTTCCCAATGGAGTGAAATTCAGGAATTTATCTTTCTTAAGGTTTGGAGTCAAGCTAAATTATGTTACCTGGGGATGTTGCCAAAATACAGGTCTGTTCTGTTTTGAATCATGAAACCACTAGTGGTAACCTTATGTCCAGATATTTGAAATGAAAAATACCAGTACATAATGTGTGTTTTACAAAATAGGGTTGCCAAGTATGTTATGACTTCAACCCAGTATTCTTGGTTAATCTGAACACTGACCTTCAACAAAAAGAGCAGGTGAGATGCCCAGGGCCAACTCTATTTCTGGTTAGGTGGTATTCACACATTAGTTTAAGGATGATCCAGTGACCAACCTTCCCCAAAATCTCCCCAGTAGTTTGCCCCATATGTCTCACTTTTCTTGTTTTAGTCTGCAATGCCAACTGGTCACTCCCCTAGGTCACACAGCAGAGAGGGGGCATTGTCAGGCCAGCTTGTTACTGGGAGCTTATCCAATTATCACCAGACATTACTTTAATGTCTTTCTGCTCATTTTTTTCTGTTAAGGCTTTGTCTGATTTTGTTCAGTAGGTGATGAATTAACTTTGAAGGAAGGTTGACTGGTTGGCCAATCAAGGCCCTACTGTTGAAAGTTGACTAGCACTCACTCATTTGACTCACTGTTCTTACTCAAGGTGTCTTTCTTCAGTGATAAAAAGATTTGCTAATTTTGCTAATACTCACCTGAGTTTACCCAAAGGATATTTAATTTTTTCTTCTATTCCAGTAGTTTAAAACATAAGCCTCCAAAATTCAGAAATGTCCAATAGAAATATAATATAAGCCATATATGTAATTTAAAATTTCCTAGTAGCCACATTAAAAAAGTAAAAAGAAACAGGTGAAGTTTTTTTTGTGTTTGTTTGTTTTGTTTTGTTTTTTAAAGATTTTATTGGGGAACTCGGGGAAGGGAACAGCATTGGGGAACCGGGAAAGGGGAACAGACAAGTTGCTGTCCTTTTTGTTCTTCAGTCTAGTTGTGGAGGACGTTGCTTCACTGGCCCATGTTGGTATCATCATTGAGCTCTTCTCGGGTGAAGCAGATTGGTCACCGGCCTCTGGACGGCCACTCACAGTGGCTTTTGGCAGCTCACACCGGCTGCCAGCTGCTCATGCTGGCTGCCGGCCATTCACTGTAGCCTATGGCAGCCCACTGTAGCATGGGCTGCAGCTATGCCGTTCCGGGGACTCACAGCAGCCCAGCTCCAAGTGGAGCTGTTTTTCAGCATCTTGGCTGTACAGAGCAGTATCACTGGCCCTCATATGTGGGATTGGAACAGGGGCCGCTGGCATCCCAACCCAGCTCTTACCCAATGCACCACTTGGCAGGCCCTAGGTGAAGTTATTTTTAACAGCATGTTTTATTTAACCCAATAGACCCCAAATACTGTCATCTCAACATGTAATCAATATAAAAAATTATTATATTTTACATTCTTTCTTAGATATTAAGTCTTCCAAACCCAGATGGAGTTTAGACTTATATCTCAATTTGAACTAGCCACATTTTCAAGGGCTCAGAAGCCACATACAGCTGGTGGCTGCCATACTGGCAAGCTCAGACATAGCTCTGCCCTGCACACTCACTAACTTAAATGGGAAATTAGGGAAAAGGAGAGAATAGGAATGTTAACCAGGCCTTCTTTTCCACATGGTAGCAAACTGAAGTGTATTGAAATGTATAGATACTGAGATGTAAATAAATGACACCATATCTATAAACACTCTCAGGTCATTTCAATTCTATTCCTTTTTAGTTAATATATATCATCCTTGTATAATAGCAATATAATTCAAGCTGATTTTTTTCCCTTTTAGGGTAAAGGAAATAGGGATCCTCAGTAATGAAGGAAAGGTACAGCCACCTTGGAATATAGTCTGGCAGTATTTCAAAAGGTTGTGACACAGTTGTCACATGACTCAGCAATTCCATTCCTACGCATATGCCCAAGAGAAGAGAAAACGTACGTCCACACAAAAACTGGTACACGAACATTCATAGCAGCATTATGCATAATCGTCAAAAAGCAGAAACAACTCCAATGCCTATCAATTGATGAGTAGATAAATAAAATGTGGTACATCCATACAATGCAATATTATTCGGCAATAAAAAGGAATGAAGTACTGACACATGCTACAACATGGATGAACCCTGAAGACTAAGTGAAACAAGCCAGACACAAAAGACCACATATTATATTACTCCATTTATAAGAAATGTCCAGGACAGGGAAATCCATAGAGACATAAGTCAGCTTAGTGGTTGCTGAAAGCAGGAGTAGCTAGAGTTGGAGGGAAACAGGGAGTGACTGCTAGTGGGGACAAGGTTTCTTTCTGCAGTGATGAAATGTTCTAAAATTACTTGTGGTGATGGCTGTACACTAAAAACTTTCGAATTATATACCTTAAATCGGTGAATTGTATGATATATGAAGTGTATCTCAATAAAGCTATTATATTAAAAAAAAAAATAACGGAGGACTGCCACCAGACATCTGAGGCCCCTGCATGCCACATACATTACCAAGTGATCATATGAGACTGAGCATGTGATCACATGTACGTGGATATATAAGCATTCTGCCAATACAAATAAACAATGGTTGAAATGTTGAAGTCTGTATGTTTCTCCTATTTGAAAAATGCAAAGTAGAGCAACCCCAGATTAATTTCTCGCTAGCCAGAGTTTATTAAGAGAAGTGCAATATCTCAGATTTAAGCCATCCCCAGCAACAATATCTGTGCTTTGGTGGAGATGGGGTGGTGAGGGGGTAGCTTGGGGAGAAGGTAGCAAGTCTGCAGAGGCACAGGCTCAAACTGAGACACCCTGCTTGCTCCTGCAATCCCACTGCCCTCCTCATATGGGTGATCTCAGTCCTCACTCACCACTTCCTCCTCCTGGATTCCCAAATGAGCTTCTGACCTCAGAGCCAGCTTTCAGCATCAGTTCTTCCAGAAAGCAATTTACTTAACCTTGGCAGAATATTATCCTCATTGATTTTTCATTTCATACTTCTTTTACAATGTTTTGTGTTAGGCTTGGTTTGCTGTTGTTTTGTTTTCCCTCAAATCAAAAATGTTTCCAGCACCACACTGTCACATCCGTGAATTGACAGCTGCTGAGTAAAAAGTGCTTATTAGGGCCGGCCAAGTGGTATGTTGGTTAAGAGTTGGCTTGGGACATCAGCTCTGGGCAGCAAGTCCCCAGTTCAGATCCCACATGAGGGCCAGTGACGCTGTGTCCTCTATAGCTAAGATGGTGAACAACAGCTCGACCTGGAGCTGGGCTGCCATAAGTCACCCGCAACAGCGTAGGCTGCAGTGGGGCTGCAGTGGGCTGCCAAGAGCCGTTGTGAGCGGCCATCCAGTGGCCATGATCTGCCTCACCTGGGAAGAGCGCAATGATAATACCAATAAGGAGCAGTGAAGCGACGTCCTCCACAACTAAATTGAAGAACGAAAGGAAAGCAACTTGTCTGTTCCCCTCCCCCAATTCTCCAATTGAAAAACAATCTTAAAAAAAAAAAAAAGGCACTATCATCTGTCCCTAACTATACATGGTGATTTTTAAGACATTTGACAATAACCAACCAAAGCAAAAGATCTACAGTAATACCTTGGTTTGCAAGCATAATTCGTTCCAGAAACAAACTACTCGTATTGTAAGACATTGCTTGGTTACCACATTAAAATTATTGGAAATATTTGCTTATCTTGCAGAACACTCACAAACATTACTCGCAATCCAAGGTTTTACTGTATTAAAATCCAGAAAGTAGTAAAACACACACACACACACACACACAAAGAAAAATGATTAGTTGCCCAACAATTGTCTCAATACAATGAAAGGTGGTGGTGGCTCAATACAAACAAAGGTGTACCTGGATACCTCCAGGGCAGTGCCCACCTCCTTCTGCAGGGCTGCACTGTGGCTCTGCTACCTCCCTCTTTACCTTTGAATCTCCATAGCAGATGCTATCAGTGATCACAGTAAGAGTCTGCAACATCCTGGAGTCACAGATTATAGTATTTGTCTCACTTTATTCCTGTTTTATCACAAGTCCATTAACAGCTTATTCACTGCTGACAGCTATAGCTGTCTTCTCCTATCCCCTAACTTCCACTTTCTCTTCTTTCTATATAATACTATTTAATACCATCACATCAGGTGCTCTCGTTACTGCTTTTGCCACATAGACTGCTGTGTTAAAATGCTTTTGAAGACTGGTTTTGTTTTTCTTTCTTTTTTTTATTTTAATTGGAGAATTGAGGAAAGGGAACAGTGTTGGGAAATTGAGGAGGGAGACCAGCCAAGTTGTTCTTCAATTTTAGTTGTGGAGGGTGCCAGTCGCCATCTGGCTGCCTGTCGGCAGCTCGTGGCCTCTAAACTCAAGGTGCTATGTTCAATCTTAGTTGCCGGTGTGCGTAGCCACCATCCCATATGGGAGTCGAACCTGGCAGCCTTGTTGTTAAGAGCGCACACTCGTATCAACTGAGCCATCCAGGGGGCAGCTCAGTTCAAGGTGCCCAGTTCAGTCTTAGTTGCAGGCGGGTTTAGCCCACCATTGAACAGGCAGTCTTGTTGTTAGGGGCACGTGTTCTCACCAGCTGAGCCATCCTGCCACCTGTTGGCAGCTCAGCTCGGGTACAGCGTCACTGGCCCATGTGGGAATGGAACCGGCAGCCCTGTTGCTCAAACCTCACGGTCTTAAGCTAACTCTTAAGACTTAACCAACTGAGCCACTCGGCCGGCCAAGACTGGTTATTTTAATCTAATCAAATTTCAATTCTTTTGCCTAATTTTCAGCTCCATCATCTAAAATATACCACCAGCTCCAAGTCCAAGGACCATGACTTACTAGTCTGAATCCTCCACAGTACCCAGCACACAGTAGGTGCCTAACAGACACAACATTTAACTGGATATTGGCTCCTAGAGGTGGTGTGCCACCTCTGCTTGCAGATATATATGTGTGTTTCCCTCCCAGGTACAGGCCCAGTCCATTTCCCCTGAAGACAGGTAGTTCATGCTCCTCCATGCTATTGCTACATCTTCATCTATTTCTTTTCCACCTTGAGGTTCTCTCCTACTGACTGTGTGGGGACTCCTCATTTAATGCCCCTCCCTTAAACAATCATTCTTCTCTATTGCTTTCTTTGATCATGGGTTCCTCACCTCTCCACAGAATTAATGATTTCAGAACCTACTTCTATTTATCCTGTATTTCAGGCATCTTTCAAACTATAATTATGTTGATTTTTTTCTTTTCTTCTCTATTAGACTGTGAAGACCATAAACGCTGGTGCAATGTCTTAGCTATCCAATCCCAGGATCTAGCACAGGGGTGGGATATAATGACTTCATAACAGATGTTGGACTGTATTCGATGAGCTCTCATCTAAGGCCCAAGACTCACGTAAATTATAAAAACTCACTTCCTATTCCTAGTGAAAGTTAACCCTTTTCATAGAACCAGGCTGTGGAGTCCTTCCCAGCAGGCAGGGCAGGGCCCAGGGGAGAGGCCTCTGGAGACTCCTGTTATTCTGGGGACTGACTTTTGAAGGCAGTTTCTCCTGAGATCGAATTCTTCCTCCAGGCCTTTAAAGGTGGTCGTTCTCACCTGCTTTCTGGGAAGGGAGGGGAGACAGGAACAGGCCTAAACAAAATTGATAATTAAAAAAAGTTTGTGTTTCACAGTTTTCCTTCCTGAGCTCCTGCCCCATCTAGTTCCTAGTTTCCATCTAGAAATTTTTCTTCCCCAATCTCAGGTGCCTTAGATCCAAAGCTCCTTCAACATTTTGTATCTCTGAAAGAGTAATCTCTTAAAAACAGCAACTTCACTGATAGAAGCTAGATTTTAGGAAGGAAGCAATCTGGTTAAATAGATCACCTTAAAGTGTAGGTAACTATTAGTAACCATCATCCTCCCTAAAACTTCCTAATATATTTGCTCGTCACAAAAGCTTTATAATCTTACATTTAGACACAAAATAAATTCAGCTGAAGTAGAAAAAAGCCTTCCCAGTGTCTTTCTGAAGAAGCAGATATCTGCGCCTACCTACTTGGAGATTTTCAGGTACTTCAGAGCAGCTCCTTGCTTCCCTCAGTTTTCTCCTTCAAAGTGACACTAGAAACTCTGACAGCCCCCTCCCCAATGTCATCTTCAGTTTATCTTCATCCTTCTCAGATCTACCCCCTGTGGGGTGTTTTTATTGTTGTTGTTTGTTTGTTTTGTTTTTACTTTTCCTATGTTTGGGTCCATGCTTTGATTAACTGCTCAATTTGGAGTCTGGCCTCTGCCTTCCCTACCCCCCGACCCCAATTCAACTTCAGAAAAATGTTCAACCACACACAGGTGCCTTCAGGGAGAGGCCTTCCAGATCATGAGCTTTGAGAAGATTTAAGAAAACACCCTGAGGAACACATACATAAGCACACAAAACATATTTTTCTTCCTTTTTCAAATACGTGTTGAGCCAAGCAACTGTCCTAGGTACAATGGTAAACAAAACAGACACTATCTCTGTCCGCATTGAACTTACACTATGGCAGGGAAAAATACATCTTAAAAAAGTAATTATAGGGCCGGCCGAGTGGCTTGGTTAAGAGCGTGAACTCTGAGCAAGAGGGTCGCCAGTTCGATTCCCACATAGGCCAGTGAGCTGTGCCCGAGCTGAGCTGCCGCTGAGCTGCCAACAGGTGGCAGGATGGTTCAGCTGGTGAGAGCACGTGCTCCTAACTCCTGCATGGGATGGTGGGCTAGGCCCACCCACAAGTAAGACTGAACACCGCACCTTCAGCAGAGTGACCTCAAGCTGCCAACGGGCGGCCAGATGGCGACTAGACGTGGAGCTGAGCTAGCTGCTCCCTCCACAACTAAGATTGAACAACAACAACTTGGCTGTTCCCCTTCCCCAATTCCCCAACACTGTTCCCTTCCCCCAATTCCCCAATAAAATCTTTAAAAAAAAAAAAAAAGTAATTATAAAGATGCAGGGATTTGTTCACTCCTTTACTTTCTGTAATCCCTGGCCCTTGAGAACTAAATAAGATTACATCACACCCCCAATTCCAAAGCATGCAGAACTTTCTGCTACCTCCAACTCTTCTCTGTCTTCTTCTCCCCTATTTCTTTTCTTTCCTCTTCCTTTAGCACCCAGGAACTCCACATTCTTCAGCTCTCTCCAACTGTGGGTATACCTAAATCCACCCAAGTGCTCAGCAAGGGAAAAAAAAAAGACTTTCAATTGATTAGAATTCACCTTTTCCAGATGTTTATAATTTCAAATAGGAAAAAAAATACTCTTCCTTTCTTCTTCCCTTCATTCTAATGTTGACTCATTTATAATTTTCAAAGTGAGGCTAACTATTTACAAAAAGACAGTGAAGGAATTGACCTAATAATTTCCCAGCTGGGAAAAGGACTAGCTAACAAGATTTTTAAATATATGGTCCCACTTTACATAACAACAATCTTGGAGGAAAGAAAAAAGGCCACAGAGACCAACAGGTACTTTTTTTTTTTGTAGATTCTAATACTTGGTCACTAACCCAAGAGGTAAGTCACAGCTCCCATTGGGCCGTATTCTCAATAAGGGACATGGCTAAAGTGATTTTTTTCCTTTGTTGATAACTAGTCAATTTATGTTTTCATTCAATATGTCTTTCATTAACATGAGAAGCACAAAGAAAAATTTCATAATCTGATAAATATAAACAGATCACTGAATTGAAAGAAACTGCCAAATTTTCTTGGGATTATTAATGGAAACATTATGCTTTTTATTAAATTTTCAGACACGTGTATTAGAATAATTACCAACTGTTTTATGAAGCTTGGAGAGAATGGAATCTTCCATATTTGAGTGTAGAAGTCTAGAATAAAGTGAGTTCAAAACACTTAAGGCTAGAAAATGCTTCAATACAATTAAAATTACATGAAAGGAACATATAACCACATGGAAAATGAATAATCATGATATTACTAATATTTTGAACAAAACTAATGAGAAGAGAATTTTCCATCTGCCAATTTTTGCCAACTAAATTTTGTATCAAATACCTAGGAAAATATATCTGGAATGAGGGCACCAAAATATTTTCAATTGTTAAAGTAAGTAAGAGAATGAGTACAAAATTATATATTATACATATAATACATATATATGTAGTATGTATATATAAAATGTTTTTTAATTGAATGTAGTAGCAGAATAGAGCCTTGGATCATGTTATAGATGCAAACTCATAACGCTGTGTGGCTTAAAGAAGTCCTCAAAATCATCTACTCCAATCCCCTCATTATGCAGAAGAGCTTATCTGAGACCCCGAGTGTTTATATCATTTTGATAAATTCACATAGCTAGTTAATACATAGCAAAAGAAATACTGCAGTTCTGATCGCCATGCTTCCAATTCAGACCTCTTCAAATACCTGGGATGTACCCACAGTATATACAGAAAGTATATACTGTGTCTCTATAGACAAAGAGGGAGAGAAATAACTCAAATGAATTAGTTAACTCATTTTTAAAAAATATCTAATTCTCTATCTTTCTCTCTTGATTAATAATGAAGTGAGTTCTAAGTGCCAGGCATCGTGCTAGCATTTTATTTACATTAATTAATCCTCAAAATGCCCATGCCCCTCTAATGTGGCAGTCATATTATCCTTCTTTCCATAACAAGCAAAAAAGGCTGGGTGGGTAAATGTACGAATTTAAGGTAACTCTGGACCTACGAGATCCTCATTCACAGGCTTCACTGTTTATGAGAAGTACATTTTGGTCTATCAAAAGTGGAACAAATAGTGAGGGCTGCTGAACCAAATTATTTCATTACACACTTTCTGAATTGTATTTGAAACAAACATAGCTGCTGTTAATAAGCAGAGCAGATTCACATGGCTGCAGTTTAATAACAGCTGTGGTCGATGGCATATGCAGCACATGGAGATGGAAATTACCTTCCAACCTTCTTTCACGGGCTTATATCAAACAGATTCTCACACCTCATCCTGAACCTTTTCTGTGGGGCAAAGGAAAGGGACTGCATATATACCCTCTTCACTTGCACAGAAGGGGAGATGTGGGTACAAAGGGGAGTCCCAACCTATCCAAAACCTCTGAAGTCTTGCCAATACTGAACTTCCAACACCACTAGAGACAGAAAGAAGAGGCGGCTCACATTCCATCTGGCATGTGGTGCCCTCTATTGTGCCTTCTGAAATTCTGCAGGTGGGAGGGGAGGCAATTTGTAGGGTTTGCTGATATTTTTCTTTTATGCAAATGCATCACTGTTGGAAAACTCTGTCTGCTTCTCATTAACTTTGAAATTCCCAAAGGCAAGGGCCATGTCTCCCTTCTTTATTGTGCATGATGCCAGACACATTATGGATGGTTAATAAATGTCACATCATTTTCATATTGTATTGACTAAGAATGACATTTTCCCATGAGTCTTGCTTGCTTCAATTTCTCAGCAAATTTCACAAAGTGCTTATATATCCCAAGAAAAGGGAACTGTTTAAGGCTAGTATTCCTTGCTTGAATCTCTTCTGCAAATTCCCATTAATGTATCACTCACCTTTTCCCTGAACAATGGACTTCTCCCCTGTTCTCCATCTGTTTTACTTTTTCCACTCCCACCTGCAGAATTTACATGTGAATCACTGACACCCTGTTTCACATCACTTCCATCACAACAATGACAACCCTCTATTCTACATATACTTTATGACTCTTTAGGGAAGCCTTTGATAAGGCTTATCAACTGGGCTACTACTAGTGTTGATATTTTTAGGAAAAAGTTTTGTTTTCTTAAGGACTTTTATACCTTTTGTTTTCCAATAAATTTTTAAAAAATGAATTATAAAATAAAAATGATAATGAATAAAATAGTCAAGAGCAGGGGCCCGCCGAGTGGCACGGTCGTTAAGCACTGGCTTGGGACGCCAGTGGCCCCGGTTCGGGTCCCACATATGAGGGCCAGTGACACTGCCCTCAAAAAAAACAACAACAAACAAATAAACAAAAAAAACAGTACAAAATAGTCAAGAGCAGAGACCTTGTTTTATTCATCTTTGTACCCCAGTTGATGGCACATGACAGGCGGTCACTGAATGCTCATCAGAATGATAAATATCCCTGTTTTCCCTTCACTATTTTCAAAAGCGATTCAACATTAAGACTTCTTTGTAACACATGAGGTAAAATAATCACATCTTGATATGCCTTATCAAACGGCCCCAGCAAAGTATTAAATATGAGATATCAATGAGGACTTCCTTTTACAAGTAGAAAATAAAACCCATTTATACTGCTCTGAAGGCTTGAGCTTAGACTGAGAACTCAAAACCTAAGATGTCAGCAATGATTTTACTCACGTATTTTCCCTTCACAGAACAAGAAGGACATGTTAGAACATTTATTTCAAATATTAGAGAATAGAGGGCGTCTTTAGGTATTTAGAATAAGAATAAGTAGCCTGAGTTTCTGATAGAACTTTGTGGAGACTTTTAGTTCCATTCTCCCATTTTCCTCAAAAGTCTAACGTCTTTCATCTTCTGCAGTGTGTGAAAGAAATTGATCTGGAAATATTTACTTACACACACACACACACACACACACTACCCTAGTGTATAAAAAGAGAAGCTTGTTTCAATCAGGGCCAAATGTCAATTTTCAAAAACGTATAAAAAAGGTGAAAATGAAATTATCCAAAGAAGCAGAAAGTGTTCATAGTTGTAACCCAGAACGGAAACCCAATTTTGCAATGTTTCCTGTGGCAAGAGTTGTATTCACTAGGATTTGGGACTTCCTCCACTTTTCTAACTTCCTCTTCTGAAAAAAGTTGTTTCTTCAAAATCTGCTTAACATTATTGGGGATAGTAAGTTCCAAAAAAGCAAAATAACTTTTGTTAATTCATTTATTCATTTCCTTTATCATATTGATTTATTTTTTGTTTTTGAAGTTTTCTCTTTTTACAAACTCAAAAACTAATAACTCTGGGTTTTTGAGAGTTCAGCACCTTGTAGGTCCATTTATAACAAAATTACAAATCACTTGGAAGAAATTTGTAATTATTTTGTGAATAAACTGAATTTTTCAATGTGTTATATAAAACATGATAGTTTTACAAGTGGAACAAATTATAAATAATAATGGATCAGATTATAATTAAATTATATTTAATTATATTTAATAGTTAATAACTTAATAATTATATAATAATCATTGTCTAATTTAACATTAAATTATACTATAATATTATATAATATATTTATAATATTATATATTATGGATATTAAGTTATATGCAATAATAGTGGAATGCTTCATTCATCACTACACATTCCATCCCAATTAGCCCAAGCAGATTAGAGCCAGCCAGTCCTTTGTCCATAACTAATTTTGGAAAAGACTGTGACAATGTTGACCAATGACACGTAAGAAAATCTACTGAAGACCTTCTGGGAAAATTTCCTTGTCTCCAAGATGACACTGAAAACAGACTGTCTTTCACCTTGTGACCATTTGCATACATTTATGTGGTTCTTTCATTGGGCAAGGCTCTGCTCTAAGTATTCAAATCTGCTCATTCAATTTTCACAACATCCATACAGGCAGATACTATAAGTAACCCCATCTTTTAGATGAGGACACTGAGGCACCAAGGGTCAACATGTTTAAGGTTATCTCACCAGTAAATAGCAAAGCTGGAAACTGAACCCAAGTAGTCCAGCTCCAGTGTACATTCTCTTGGCATAGTGCTATGCCACCTCTCCATGAAAGCTGCTCTTAGCCCCCAGTCTGTATTGCCTTCCTTACAATGTATTCTCTGCTGGTGGCCACCAAATCTGTAAATTATAAAAAACAAACAAACAAAAAACAGCCCTCCAAGAAAATTAACTCTTTTGATATTCCCTGAACAAATTATGGCCCAGATGCAGAACAGAGAATACTGGAGTGAATGCAGCAAGATTTTGATAAAGGGAAGATAGAAGATGGGAAGGATCAGAGAGCATGAGGCAGAGTGGGCTTCACAAAGGAAGAGCTGAGGCAACACCAAACCAGGGATGCTGGGGCCTGGGGAAGGGGAAGGGAAGAGCAAAAAGATTTAGAGTAGTCAGCAATTTAATGACAGCTACAGTTTAGTGCAGATCTGCTATCTACCTCGCCCCTCATCTAGATTATTTATAGCCTTTATAATCCATATACCCTATAAAGAAGATATTCTTGCCATTCCCATTTTACAGATGAGCGAAGTGAAGCTTAGAGACATTGGATGCCTTATTTGTAAAGTGTTAAGCCAGTATGTAAACCAGCACTGTCCAATTCTAAAGCCTTGCTTCCTACCCAGCCACCATCCTGAACATCAAGAGTCCTAAAAAGGGAATGTGAGAGAGAAAAAGAGACTCTAGTTCACAAATGTGCTGAGGACCATGATGTTCTCTCAAAACCCATGTCTCTAGGACATCTTTCTCATTTCCAGGAGGCCTCCAAAAGAATGATTCAAATCTTTCAAGGAAAGTTTCTGAGTTCATCTGTTTTAAGTTGCTTGGAGTTGCTAGCAAAAGGAAAAAACTCTTTCCTACTCTACCCCCAACAACCAAACACTGGAAACAACCTAATGTCTTCATGCTGTCGTACCAAGAAAATGGCTGAGATTTTTTTTTTCCCTTAATTTTTCCCAAAATAAAAACAAACAACATTCAGCTTTAACACAATTATAGGTGGAAAAAATGATTTCTCCTCTTCTTCCTCCCTACCCTCTTACCAGGATTCATAAGTGAATAAAAACAAGGGCAAGCAGGGCGAGCAGGGACTTATACTTGAAATGGTTAAAAATTTTAGGGTTCAAATGTTCAATCTACACATATTACAAAATTATGAACTATAAAAGATTCAATCCACATACATCTATGATCGTTTATTTTCCCCTCAAAATCGTGGGATACTCTGACAATGGACATATATGTGTGCTTCCCAGCCACAGGTAGAGTGAGAAGAACAGTGGGGACTGAAGTCAAGTTGAATCAAATGTTGGCCATGCCATTCATCCTAGTCAGGTTCAGTTTCTTCATTTGCAAACTGTAGGTAATTCCCACCTTGAAGGATTTCTGGTAGAATAAAATGAACTGAGTGGGAAACGGCTAGCACAGGATAGCTATTCAAGAAAAGATGCTTAATGGTTTCTTTCGCACGAAAATGGTTAAAAAAAAATGGTCATAATCACATAGGAATGTGGTGTTGAATGAATTTTTACTGATGAGTAAGAAAGACTAGGCAGGGAGGATCTGACCTAACCAGTGAGCTCTTGACAGGAAATAAAGTGAAACCTGGACAAACATTGTTGTCAAGGGAGGCTGTGAATATCATTTTATCATTTATAATGATAAAAATTAGGAAATCTTCTCAGGTTATTTAAAAGAAAGTGATGGCCAGTGAACTCCCTTTCTCAGGTTTCAGGAGCCCAGCCTTCTTGAGGTAGAGGGATCAGATGAGCTTTCCTGTAAATCCCTTACAAGGTGATTCTGCCTGAGAATATCTTTTTTCTAGCTGTTTTTCTGCATGCTATTTGACACAAAATTCTTACACAATCAAAAACATCAACTCCATTAGGATTTGCAAAGCCACTTAAACAAAACCTTCACACTAAGTGATGCAAATGGCTTTGAACATTTTCAAAGAAATCCCATTGGGGTATCAAGTCAGACATGTTGCCTGCCCTTAACTTATCTCTCTGGCCAGGCCAGTCTTTTGCCTGATGCTGTACCCTTTCCATTTAGAAATGTTTGAAAAAGGTGCTGCTGAAAGGACAGCCTCACGCTGGGTTTATTTAGTCATTCCCCCGCAGGAAATGATGGAAATTCCTGGCATTCTTATCAGGGAAAAGGGTGAACTCTGCTGACTCTGCTGGTGTCAGTCTTAAAGGGCTGTAGTGAGAGGAATGCATGCAGCCCTCCTTTGTAGTTTGAGGTGGATAACTTCAAAGCGGTGCCTTCTCCAAATCCAGAGAGGAAGCCAGGCTTTTGGGAAGAGTGCTGGGAAAGGAGAGACAGGCAGCCTGGTCCCCAAGCCCAAAAAAACCCACAAGTTGAGGCATGAAGTGTTTATCTTGAGCAGCTTCCCAAAGACAATTCAGCATCCTCTTGATAAACTCCTTCAATACTCTCTGCACTAAAAGCAGAAACTCACCATATACCTTGGAAAGAACCTTTCTTTCTGACTATTTGGCTAAGCACATCTGTGTTATTTTTTGGAAGCTCAAGTGGTTCTCTACACTGTTAGACATTCAGTTCCTCCAAACCCCTTGGTTAAAAAAAAAAAAAACAAAACCAGCTGGAGTCACTGATTTGAAGTTTCATGTGTTGATCTGTTTGGAGGATAGGTTTGGAAGGAAGGGGTGTTAGTTAAGGAGTAGGGTGGGGGCAGTGTTCTAGAACAGGGCTGGGCTCTATTCAATATAGATTTCTCAGCTGCTTCCACACACCCAGCACTGTGCAGGTTAAACTGTTAAAAATATTCTTTCTAATCTGAAATTGCTGTGCATGGGAAGAAAGGGCAAAGAAAAAGCCCAGCCTGTTTGGAACTAGAGGTACAGGGAGGCCTGTGAAGTTGTGGGTGAACAAAACTCAAGGACATACTTTGGTGAACACACTTAGGAAAAGGCATCGGGTACCCCTTTTTTGGCTGTAAGCCCTAAGTAATTTTTCATTAGTTCTCTTAGAATTTTTCCACTTAGTTTTTGCAAAAGACTTGAGTTCTGCTCCATAGAGAATGCTTCCTTTTACTTGTTTCACAGTTTGCAATTTTTACTTATTTCACAGTTTGCAATTGTTACTGTTTCACAGTTTGCAATTTTTCAGATTTTTTTCTCTTATAGCTATGAATACTCCCTGTAGTGGGCGGGGCCCAAGGAAGCAATTTTGTCAAACATAAACAACAAATGTTTCTTGCAGCTCCCAGTTGCTCACTATTGACCCTAAACCTACCCATGATTGTTACAGGCAGAACCAGGAATCTCCTGCTCCTCTATCATTCCAATTTTGGACGTCCTATTATTATACCACATCATATTCCAGAGATAACACCAGAGATCCCAATGTGACCAGTGAAACAAAGGCAGTCTATTCCCACCTCCTAGGCACAGAAAGGGGCAAAGCAGATTCCAGAGGGAGGGCCCAGGATAGATAGGGTGCTGCTTGCCCTTAAGCCCCAATACTGCCCACCAGGATGCTGGGGTAGAAAGCTGCGGTCCTTAGGTTTTCTCACCTCAGTTCTTAGCAGTAAAGCAGGGGTTGTGATGGAAAAAGAATCCACAAGGTTGCTGGAAAATGGAAGGTTCCAGGGGCCTACTAAATCCTAGGTACCATGTTCAAGCAGCAGGACCAAAAGGCTGAAGAGGGAACCTAATATCAGAATAATGGGCAACACTTAAAGGATGCTCAGGAGTGCCAGACACTGTGCTGACCTGGTATCACATTTAATTCCACAACACCCCTATGAAGTAAGCCTATTATGACCCTAATTTTACAAGTGAGAAAACTGAGACTCTACCATTTTACATAATAATGTGCCCAAGATCACAGAGATTCAAACTGACACTCCTGCTCTCAGGGTCCATACACCTAACCACTGCACCCCACTGTCCCCCAAAAAGATGAAAAGAAGCCATCAAGTGGGAAAGATAACACCTGGCCTGCTGGCCTCATAGAGTTGTGAAGGAAAAATACATTTGTAAGTCCTTTGGGAAGATAAAAGTGATACACAACCATGAGCTGGGTTTGTTATGATCATTTCTATTGTATGTGGATTAAAATGCAAGATAGGGAACTCACCCTACTTCTCCCCTTCTCCTGTGGAAGTTTGATGCTGGAATGACATTTTTCTTTACTCCTACTCCATAGCATTTTAATGGGAAAAAAAATGTTTTAACTTGAACACATTCATGTTGATCATATAACTAATCAGAAGGTTTCAAAAGACATTTTGGATCAATTTATTGTAAATTCCCACCTTTATAAACTTATATTTATTCCTTAGAATATGAACTAATTTTCTTTCTCTTTCTGCTAACTATAATAAAGGCTTCTAGAGCCATATGTGATATTTTTGAAAAAAACAATAAGTGGGAAATAAGTAGAGGATATCATTGTACTATAAACCATAGTGTATCTACAGAAAACAAAAGTTAATATACTGGTACCTCATGTTCCAGAGGGAAATCTCTGCCAAACTGTAAGTATAGTTATATCCCAAATTAATTAGTTCTGTATATTGAGGCCAAAAATCACCAACCCTCAGAGCCTAATTAAATTTTGAAAATGCTCACTTCATTAACCTTTCAAAGTTTCCCCTTATCAGAAGCTTTGGTCAGAGGAGAAAATACGTGGCAAACACATCAGATATAACTCTATCTCTTCTCCAGACACCTACCCAGAACTTTGAAAAAAAAGGGCACTTTTCTCTGGGTGGTGAGCACACAATGTAATATATATTGATGTACTTTAGAAATGTATACTTGAAACCTATGTAATTATACTAAACATTGTCACCACAATAAATTTAATAAAAAAAATAAAGTTTACCTTAATCAAATAAAAGAAAAAAGGTCTCTCTTTTTTATATTCTTTTTTTTTTTTTCGAGGGCAGTGTCATTGGCCCTCATATGTGGGACCGAACCGGGGCCGTTGGCTTCCCAAGCCAACGCTTAACCACTGCGCCACTCGGCTGGCCCTTAAAAGGTTTCTCTTTTTAAAGAGACCCCTTTTCTTGGTTCTTCAAACTTCTACTGATATCCAAATAGAGATTTGAAATCTACCGATTACCGAAATACATAGTCATGTCCACATTTATCTTGCCTTAGTTTTACAAGTTTCATTTTCCTCTTTATTTCTGCCTTTTCATTTCTGTTTTGTTTTGTTTTGTTTTCCTTTATAATTCTTGGTTTCATCTACCATCTTCAATGAACTCACTATGGAAAAGCAGAACAACACAGTGCACAGATCCAGAAATATGTTATTGTGTAGATACAGAACAGTAGTGGAGAGAAAGGGAGAAAGAAATGAGCATAAGCCACTCTGCCAGCATACGAATGGAGGTACTACAGACTTGGTGACACTGTGTTCCTATTTTAAAGCCCTGTTTTTTCCCCCAGAAAAAAATGCAGAAGTGTGTGTCCAGAAGGAAAAATGCTAAGGCAATGAGGGAGCCAGAGCAGCTGGGGATTGTTCACTTTAATCAAAGTCCAGCCAGGATTTTTTTAAGCAATAGGAAGTAGATTCATTCTCTTCCATTCTCTTTTTCATTCTCTCTCTCTCTCTCTCTCTCTCTCTCTCTCTCTCTCTCTCTCTCTCTCTCTCTCTCTCTCTCTCCCCCCAACCTCCTCACACACACACACACCCCAACCCTCTCCCTCTCTCCTTTTTTTCTCCTCTATCCTCCTTCATTGCCTCTGGCCAAGACACAGAAACAAGCTGGACAGAAAACCTCAGTTCCCTTGAACTATCTTTGGAACTTTGAAATGTTCACTGGCAGTGCAAAGCCAAGTTGCAGAGCATGAGAAGCATGGTCAAAGACAGAAGAGTACCCATGTGCAGCAGCCTAGGAGGCTAAGGAGCAGGTATCAGTTTTCCATGGCTGCTGTAACAGATTACCACAAATGTGGTGGCTTAAAAACAACACAGATATCTTCTCTTTCAGCTTTAGAGGCCAGAAGTCTGAAATCAGTTTCAGTTGGCTGAAATCAAGATGTTGGCAGGGCTGGGCTTCCTCCAGATGCTCTGAACATAAAATGCATTTTCTTGACTTTTTTGGCTTCTAGTGTTCCTTGGCTTGTGGCCCCTTCCTCCACCTTCAGAGCAGATTACTCCAATCTCTGCTTCCATCATCACATTGTCTTCTCCTCTGAGGAGTCAAATCTCTCTCTTCCTCCCTCTTACAAGGACACTTGTAATTGCATTTAGAGCCCTCCCAGATAACCCAGGATAATCTCTCCATCTTAAGCTCTTTAATTTAGTCACATCTGCATAGTACTTTTTCGACATTTAAAATAACATTCAGGTTCCAAGGACTAGGATGTGGGCATCTTTTGGGCCATTATCCAGCCTACCACAGAGCACTTGTATCTAGTTGGGTTTCTGGAAAAATATTCCTCTCACTATCCACTAACATTGACTAAATTATGAGCATAGGGAAGATGCTTTCTAAATATCAAAATAAAGAAATCCCCAGTATTTTTGATCCTGTCTTGTCACAGGTTTACCTTTCCCACCATGTTTTGCCTATTAAGCTATCTGGTTTGTATTCACTGAACCCCAGAAGCATCCCATGCCTCGACGCAGCTCCAGTTCCACTGTGCTCAGCATTGTGAGAAATCATCTACCTGTTACACAGAAACTCAATTTTGAACCAAAATTGGGCCTCAGAGCCACACACATTCATGTGTGTCAAAGGTCCAGCAATGATCTTATTACTGTATCTCAGATCAGGCATGGAGAAGGAAAAGAGCTTTGGTAGAACTCACCAAACCTCTTGTAACCGAAGGACTGCGCCTCCTCCTCCTCTGCGAAGTCGTCTGAAGGAGAAGAAAAGACAGTGTTAACCCTGGTGAGATCCAGAAGTGCAAGGTCAGTGAGGGACTCAACTGCGACAATCTCCACGTACTCCACTTTATCGCAGTGGCTTTCATTCTGCTCCTGGAACACATGCTTTCTGAGAAAGACCACAGGGTCTTCCTCCTGTTCTCTATGCAACTCCTTCTATTGTAATTCAGGTCTCAGCTAAAATGTGACACCTTCAAGATGCCTTTCCCAAGCACCACCCAGACATTCCCTGTCACGCCACCCTATTTTAATATTAATCTCTGATTCCTTGTGTGTGTGTGTGAGTGTGTGATCATAAGTCCTGTGAGCAGAAACTTTTTCTGTCTTGTTTCATGAACGAATACCCTACACCTAGAATGGTGCCTGCCACAGAACACAGGCTTAATAAAATTTGTTGAATGAATGACTGGATAACTATCAAAAGGTTTATCTTCACATAACTGAGTCTACAAACCTCCTTTTTAGATGCTAGGTACTGGATCATCTCTTTCACCAACTGTGGCATTTCAGGACCCCATTATAACTCTTGCAGTGACAATCAAATCCTTCCCTACTCTCATTCCAGTGGATAACTGGGACCAACATATGGTTTCCCAGTAAGAACATTTCAAAAGACAACCTTGCCACAGAAATTCCTAAATTTAGAGCTACTGTGGAAACTAGAGAGGTATTATATCAGCCAAGCTTTCTACCAAAGAAGACTAAATCCCCTTTCTAATGTGAACATGATGCAATTCCTTATCACATCAATAAAGATCTTCTCATTTTACAGTTCTGACAGGTGTGGGTCTGGCAATTTATTGTACAATTAAAGGACACTTTTTTTTTTTAAGGACACTTTTGATGACAAGTAAAGGTGTTAAGACCTGGCCTTTCAGAAAGCCCTAACCAATTATTCTTTTTTTTTTCCCTCGTTATATGCTTTTATTCCAATTTCTGAGAAAAGCCTTTTTTTTCTTTTTACCCTGGTAATGGTTATAAACCAAAAAACCTGACAGAACAGAAAAAAAAAAAATGGGTTTAGAAATTGGGTTGCTCAAAATGACAGTTTCAGTTATACCTCAATAAAGTTGTTCAGAGACAGCTTAAGTAGTAGTCAGCAATTGAAGTCCAGGTGTGATAGCTTCTTGACTGGTGGTAGTAGAAGCCCCGACCGTCCTAGAGGTCCAGAGTGATAGATTTCAACCCTGGACCTCAATGCCCAGTTGAGATGCATAAGCATATTATTTTGTTGTTTTTAAAACAATGTGACAACTGATGTCATAACTACTGGTTCCCAACCAACATTTGAGACCACTTCCAAGTGCCACTTATGGTCTGCTGTAGAAGACAGTTTTGAAGCACAGCATTTTGGAGGCTTGGGTAGAAGCCATTCCTTCCCTGCCTTCAAAGCAGACCCTGAACCCCACTAAAGCAAGGCAAAGGAACCATTTATTCCATGGACTGAGGGGTTATGAGCCTGACCAGAGACCAGGAGCTAAGGAAGAAATGAAACAGGCACCCTGGAAAGGGCTGCATCTCGGTCCTCAGTGTAGTCAGTTCTCACCCTCTAAACTGTGAAGACTGACCAAACAGCTAGGTACTTTGGAAGAAGCAGAGAGGTAGGCAGATGAAAGCTATTTTATTGAATGGTCAATCTATGTACTAGAGAATGGCTAGAAGAGCTGGGTTTCTATGTATAAGTAAAAGAAGTGGAGCTTTATTTCTTGGTCTCTTCTTCCTTGGACTGAGTCTTGACAATTTCCTCCTTCTTGGCCTGGAGCCACTCTTCACGGCGCTTGTGTGCTTCCTTGGTCTTAGACCTATGGGCCTCCACCTGGTCAGCAAAAATCTTCCTGCGAGCCTTGTCTGCCTTCAGCTTGTGGATGTTTCCCATGAGACTCCTTTTGTTTTTGAACACGTTACCCTTCACTTTCAGGTATAGGCTGTGATACATGTGGCGGTCAATCATCTTAGATTCACGGTATCTTCTGAGCAATCGGTGAAGAATTCTCATTCTTCTCATCCAGGTTACCTTCTCAGGCATTCAAACAGTACCCTTCTGCTTACATATGCCCATATGCCCTTCCTGTGGGTCAAGGTGTTTTTCTGGCATCTAGCTTGGCTTCCAGTCACAGGCTTCCAGATGATCAGCCCATCTTTGATCAGCTTCCAAATCTGCTGGCAGAAGGTGGCATTGGGATGTCATTGGTCTCATTGGGATCCAACCAGACTTTCTTTCTGCCACAGCAGAGGACACTGGAGGCAAGCCTCTGCTGAAGCCTGAGCATACTCATGGGTGTGGCCACAGCAGCAAAAGGAAAGCTAACTAATTATTCTTCAGTCAGTCACCATTACTGCACTAGCACCCAGCTGTCTTCCCATATGAAATTCAGTTCAAAAACATTTAAGTCAGCACTTACTATGGACCAGAGACTGCCAGGCAGTGAGGCTTCAGAAGTGAGTGAGACATGGTCCCTTCCCTCAAGAAGCTGACAGGCTTTCAAGGAAAACAGGCAAGTAAACAGAAAATAAAGCCTCTGTGATCATCTTTTTCAGTCCCCAAATAGGACACAGGACCTGGCTATATCTAAATCTTGAAATGTTATGGAGAAACCAGACATAAGAGTATGATATCTATAAAACAATGCGGTGAACCTTAGAACACTAGTTTGTTGTGAAATGCTATGAAAACACATGTGAGAGAGCAATTACTTTTACCAGAGAATAGAGAAGTGTGATATCTTTGTATTTTCACCATTATTTCCTTATTTTGACAACAGGGAAGAGATCTTGTTTGGAATCTAGAAGGCCAGGTCTTTATAAAAAAGTAATATTCTGATGTCAAAGATTAAAACTTTAGTTCTACATGGAAGAACATGCTTACAACCAAGAGAACAGCACTTGACTCAGTGATTGCTTAGTTCAACAAATACATATCAATCCCCTACTCTGTGGCTGCTTTTCCTAAGTAATTCTATCCTATTAACGGCTGAGAGAGAGGCTGGGTCTAGTCTCAATGAAAAAGAAACCCCTCCCTATCTGCTGCTTCTGTTTAGAAATCCATGCATTTACACAATCATTCAATAAAAGCTTACAGTCTAGGGGAGTTGATGAGACATGAACATAAGTAACAATGCCACCCAGATATGAGCTTCCTCTGCCAGCTGCAGGCCCTCCACCACTGTGCCACGTTTGCAAAAGAATCTACTAATACGCACATGTTGTGGGCCAACGAGGCATCACTGAAGATTTCAGAGTGGAAAGAGCAGTCTATGCTGCACCCCCAACAAAACACAGCTTAAAATTTCCCATTAGACATTTCTGTTCTCCCCCAAAGCTTCTTTTCAGTAGGCCCATCATTAGTTCGTTTATTTGTTTGTTTTCTTTTTCCTCTCTGATGTTTTTGCCCATACAGCATTTAGTCTGACTAAGTCCTCTCTCTTTCCTGAAATTTCCCTGGGAACTTCAAATGGCTCATATTTTTGTTATTAAAGCATTTCAGCTCTGCCTTCCAAATTAACACGCCCAAACCCATTAAGGGTTCAAGGAAACAAAGGCCTTATAGGCAACCCCCTAATAAGACTCAAGGAGGATCTTCTGCTTCTTCTCTTAATCCCCATCTGAAAAGAATGAGGAATTCTTATAGCAGCTACTAAAAGAATACAAATTTCTATCTCATCCAACTCTAAAATTAGATAGAAAATTATATGAGACATACACGGTACAAGTAAAGTAACCAAATAATATCTGACTGAGATTATCAAGAAGGTCTCATAGAGAAGTGTCTTAAATAGGTCTTTCTTAATGCTTTTTTCTTTGGAGGGAAAGAGAATTTGGGGAACACTGCATACTATATCCCTTTCTTGGAAATTCATAATGTTTTGAACTTTTAGAGACTCTGAAAAGTGCTGACAGAAAGAGGAAAAAAACTTGTTTAATTTTGTTTCACTCAATGTTTTCAAAAGTTGACTTTAGAATCCTTTTTAATATCCTTAAAAGCTGGGTAGAGTTGGGCAGGTAACACTTAGGGTAATAGTTCATTAGCACTGGTGTCTCCCAGAGCCTGATGCTAAATTTTCCCAGCTGTTCAGTTGACAAACAGCCAAGTCAGGCTAGTGATGGAGTTAGGCATTTGGAGAATTGAGAAAGAGAAAGACATAAGAGTTGATGGGGCTATGGTTGTGTGGACAACCCATATCAGGCTACAAGAGCCACAGGAAAAGATAAGAGGTCAGGTGTTCCTAATGCCTGGACATTATAGAAGGTAAAAATCAATGACTGATCCACAATGGCTGACAGATGGATTTGAGGAAGACAGCTTAATATTATGCACTATGTTATTTTCTGTTCTCAAAACTTTTCCTCACACTGCGTAGCTAAGTGCATCCCAGATTGTCTTTATAGTATTGGGGGCCCACAAAGGTGATAAACTCAAATAAGGATATTCTCCCTACAGAATATCTAGTCATTTTAGCAACTTTCCACTTCTCAAAATCTGTCTTTGACACAATCTACGTGAGCAAGGATTTGGCTAAAACCTAAGGCCTCTAAGTTCTGCAATGCCCATAACTTGATTCCTGCTTCTGACAGCAGTTTGTCTGTAGGGGAGAGGTAACATTCACATACTAAATAACAAAACGTGTTTAATTTGAGTTATATCCAAGCACAAACTTTCTGGCCTTCCACAGCTGTACAGCATTTCATTTTAATACCTATGGGCTACACTGTCTTTTGCTTGCCTATTTCAAAATGTGACTTTTATTTTAGTTTAGTTTTTACTTTCCTCAGTAACTGGCACAGAGCCACACTGGCCAGAGGTTTCATGACAGAGAATGTTGAATAGAATTCTGTTGCTGATTTTATTCGTTGAGCCTTGCTATTTCAGAGTACCATGAGTTCAAGTGAAGTTTAGTTTAGTTGGCTGAGACAGCTGAGGGTCATACATATTAAAACATTCCAATCGATCTGTGGACCAAGAAGTGTGATATTACTACAGTTAGAAATTACCTCTCCTTCCCCTATACTTCCTTTGTAACAGGGTGACAGCACTTAACTCTGTCTGCCTTTTATTCCAGTTCTGGTTTTGACTCCACCAGATGAAATGCCATCTGAAAACAGGAAACTTGTCACATTGTAACCCTGAGCAACTAGTACAATTACTGCACATTATAGGCACTCAACAGTTGTTGCTGAAAATTAAGCAGATTAGAATTACACACGTCTGTCTTTCCCATTAGCTAATGAACTCCTGAAGGAAAGAGATTAAATCTTTCTCTTTCTGAATGTCTACCATGCTTGGGGAAGATAAGACTACTCAATTTCAAGTACTTCCCATTTGTTAATTTTCTCTGTTTTACAGATAAAAAACTGAGGTTCAGAAAAGTTCCATTAATTTGACCCAAGGTCTCACAGTTTGTGAGTAGCCATACCAAGACTACAACCCAGTCTGTGGGACCCTCCAGTTCCACACCATGATGGTTAGAGTGCGAGCTCTGAGCAACAGGGTCACAGGTTCGATTCCCACATGGGCCAATGAGCTGCGCCTGAGCTGAGCTGCCATTGAACTGGTGAGAGCGTATGCTCTTAACAACAAGGTTGCCAGTTCAATTCCTGCATGGGATGGTGGGCTACACCCTTCCCCCACACAGCCCCTCCCCTCCACCCCCGCAACTGGATTGAAAGCGGTGACTGGACTTAGATCTGAGCTTGCGCCCTCCACAGCTAAGATTGAAGGACAACAACTTGACTTGGAGTTGATGGTTCCTGGAAAAACACAGTATTCCCCTTCCCCAATTCCCCAACACTGTTCCCCTCCTCAATTCCCCAACACAATCTTTTAAGAAAAAAAAGAATATATTTAAGAAAGGCTTCACACTTCTCAATAGCAAAACTAGAACTGAAAGGAAATAGATCAGTCTTCAAAATTCTACAGCTAAATTATTTCCAACATGAAATCTCTCAATTAAATGAGCAGGTAGGGCCGGCCAAGTGGCGCGGTGATTTAACGCTGGCGTGGGAAGCCAGCAGCCCCGGTTTGGGTCCCACATATGAGGGCCAGTGACACTGTCCTCAAAAAAAAAAATGTACCTCTCATGAACACCATTCTCAGGAAGTTATTGGAGAATGCATTCCACTAAAACAGGAACAAACCAGAAAGATGTGTGTGTGTACGTGTGTGCATGTAACCTAACTTAATCTAACCTAACCCTGAATAGGTCACAAGGCTCCATGAAAGATTGCTTCACGAAGACGAAAATGAGAAAATACCTAATATGTTTGAACACACTGCACAGAGATTTAGGAAAGTTAAAGAGACTTTGAGGATGAGTGACGATGTATATATACATAGGAAACTAAACAAACAAAAATAAGAGGATAATTAACTCCGGGGGAAATAAAGTTACAGAAGAAAGAAATATGAGTCAGCTTGAACAGCATTTACATCATTGTAATAATGCAAACACTGAATATTGATCTAATCAATATTGTGATATAACTATATTGGGATGATTGGCAACAGGAGATGTCAATGAAGGTTGTTAGGTGGAGGATGGACTAAAATCCTCATTTGCTCTAAAGGGAAGTCAATATATAATGCTCCATTCCAAATAGATAAAGGAATGTGTAGCAATTTAAATACCTGTAGATTATTCTAAATATTATAAGACATTTATTTCAATTACTCAGCTGCTTTCTGAATTTTATGTTTTGCAATAGGATTACTTTTTGGTTCAGTGATAAAGTTGGTTTTCTTTAAGTGAAAATTATAAAGACATAAATGACTCCAATTTCTGGCACAACTTGTAATTGTGATGCTTGTAATAACAGCAGATTCCTGCTTTTAGAACAGAGAGAGAGAGAGAGAGAGAGAGAGAGAGAGAGAGAGAGAGAGAGAGAGAGAGAACCTCTTTCCTTTTGTTATAGTCCAACAAAATTGAGATTTTTTTATTACTTTTACCCCTAAATTGGGGTGGGGGCTAAACCAGATTTCCCCCAACAGTCAACTTCAACAATTTAAGAAGTGAAAAACAAATATGACACACAAAACCTTGACCCCAACATCCATCATTCATGGGTAACTACAGGGGAGGTAATGTGTCTCTCTTTCTCCTATGAGGAATCTTCTCATCCAGTCATGTTGGTTAGGTTAATGAGAGTCAGGATGAAGACTTGAATTGCTGCCTAGAATTTTATAAGGATCCTGGAAGGGCCTCAAATACATGGGTCATTTGGCAAGAGAAATTAATGCCATCCATTTCTCTGGAGGCCCAGGTAAAATAAGTGGTCTTTGTTTAAAAAAACAAAACAAACAAACAAACAAACAAAAAAAAAAAACCTTACACATCTGTTTTGTTTTGAAATCACTTAACTTTATGTATGTTTAGGTTGTCCAGACAATTATGCCAAAGCAATATACTGTAATTAATTTCAAATGATGGCCCAAAACTGAGCTTAGGAGACAAATTTTTAGAAAACTTTGAATTTGATTTTCTCTCACTTCCCACACTGAAATGACACACTTGAAATTTCAGGGTGGCCCTGATGCACTATTTGTCTTTTATTTTTTTTTTGAATTTTATTTTATTTTATTAGTTTCAGGTGTACAACACAATGCAATAGTTATACTCTTTAGCCCCCAAAGTGAAAACCCCCCTCCCCCAGTTCGTCACCCCACTACCCCCCCATATCATACATATCCATCACAACTCCCCTGACTCCCCTCCACAGTATACTCCACATCCCGTGACCATCCACATATTCAGTTGCAGTTGGCATACAATACTATACATCATCAGCTTCAGGTGTACAGTGCAGTGATCAAGCCTCTACTCCATCCATGAAGTGGTCTCCCTAACAAGACATGTGACTATCTGACACGCCACAAAATTTTTACAACATTATTATATTCCCCGAACTGTGTTTCATATCCCTGTGGCAATATTGTAGTTGTCTATTTATGCTGTTTAATCCCTTCCCCTTCCCCCACAACCCCACCCCCTTCCCAACTAGCAACCCTCAGTTTTTCCACTACATCTACGAGTCTGTTTACTTTGATCATTCACTCAGCTCTTCAGACTCCACACACAAGTGAGATCACATGGTACCTGTCCTTCTCCGACTGACTTATTTCTCGCAACATAATAGTCTCTTCACAACATTATCAATTACATTCCCAGAACTGTCCCCATATCCCTGCGGCAACATTGTAGTCCCACCTACACTGTCCAAAACCTTCCCCCTCTCCCTCTTCCCCACTCCCTCCCAGCCAGCAACCATCAGTTTTTCCTTTATATCTGCTTGATACGACTTCAATCTTCTTAAATTGTCTCTCTGGGTTAGCTTGTTTACCCCTTTCTTTTGTTTAAAAAAGCCCTTTTAACGTTTCTTGCAATGCTGGCTTGGTGGTAATGAATTCCTTAAGCTTATTCTTTTCTGAGAAGCTCTTTATTTCTCCTTCAATTTTAAGTGATAGCCGTGCTGGGTAGAGCAATCTTGGTTGTAGGCCTTTATTTTGTGTCACTTTGAGTATCTCCTGCCACTCCCTTCTGGCCTGCAGAGTTTCTGTAGACAAGTCAGCTGTTAGTCTAACAGGAGTTCCTTTGTATGTATCCTGCTGTCTTTCTCTTGCAGCCTCTAGGATTCTGTCTCTGTCTTTAACCTTTGCCATTTTAACTATGATGTGTCTTGGTGTGGACCTGTTTGGGTTCAGCTTGTTTGGAACCCTCTGCACTTCCTCGGCATGTATGTTGATTTCCTTCACCAGGGTAGGGAAGTTTTCAGTCATTATTTTTTCAAATACATTTTCGACCCCTTGCTTCTTCTCTTCTCCTTCTGGTATCCCTATGACTCGAAGGTGGTTGTGCTTCACCTTGTCCCATAGGGCTTTTAAACTATTTTCATTGTTTTTTATTCTTTGGTCTTTTTGCTGTGCCAACTGGGTGAGTTCTGCTATTTTATCTTCCAAATCGCTGACCCGCTCCTCTGCTTCATCTACTCTACTGGTGATTCCTTCGAGTGTGTTCTTCATTTCAGTTATTGTATTCTTTAGTTCTAACTGGTTGTTTTTTATGGTTTCCCTATCCTTCTTTATGTCCTTGCTAAGTTCCTTAAACATTCTTATCATCAGTGTTCTAAACTGTGTCTCTGAAAGGTTGGATCCCTCTGTTTCATTTGGTTCCATTTCTGGAGGTTTCTTCTGATCTTTTACTTGTGACATGTTTCTTTGTTTCCCCATTCTGGCTGTTGCTCTAGGATTGCTTTGATGTATTAGATAGATCACCAGAAGAGCCCTGGGTGGATCACGCAGGCACACAGCTCACGGCCCAACACTCCCAGGAAAACTCCCAGTCTCAGCCTGTCCCAATCAGCCGCTCGCAGACCAGGCCGAGCAGCCCAACAACCAATCACCAGCCTGGAAACTCTGCAAGCGGAGTGCGGAGAGCAGAGACCCGAGGCAGCTCGAGCACTCCCGGGTCTCAGTGATCAGCCGTTGGAGCCGGAGGGCACCCGCCCTGCATTTCCCTGGCAACGCAGTATAAGCTGGGCGGAGGGTGGGGATCCAAGGCCGCAGGCGCGCGCGCACGCACACACGCACTTCTGCGCCAATTCCACCAGACCAATGAGGTCTCGGACCTGACCCTTCGTGGGAGGGCTCAAGCCCGACAAAATGGCGTCCTCCCTACACCACTCGCGTGCAAGCTCCGCACCACGGGAACAATAGTCTAAAAACTTCTAGCCTTTGCACCAAAGTTGCTCAGTTCAGTCCATCCCCGCAGGCTGCCGGCTCATACAACCACTCCCTCCACCAGGAACCAGGTAAGTGCTCACCGGCGAGCAAGCCCAGGCGCCGGCCCCACTGATTCTCCAGCTGCCTCTAGCCTCACCGAGCTGAGCAAAGAGAGTCCTTACTAATTTACTGCCAGCTATCGTAGAACTTCTCTTCCTGGCAAAGGAGCTCTGGCTGGTGAGCTTGGGGTGCGGCTGGAGGGTCTCCCCCCCCAACCGGAGAAGCCTCTCCACCCCTGGGACCTCCCTCACGGGGTTTGCCCTCTCTCGTCTCCACCCGTCCCACCAGACCCGATGCGGCTTCCTCTTTAAGTTCTTCGTTTAGTGGTTCTGTTCCTCCAGTGTTCCGGGGACCTCCAGGGTTGAATGCTGTATAATTTGCCTGCAATCTTGGTGTGATCCCGGGAGGCAGTCAGCACAGCGTCGGTCTATTGTGCCATTTTACCGGAAGTCTCTGTCTTTTTAATTATTATTAAATTACTATTAAAATAATGTAATATGAAATATAATTCAAGTTAATGAATCAGCTCGAATCTCCCCTCCAAATGTAAATATCCTTGTTTTCAGGCAGGTTGCCTTCTCCTCCTGGTTCCTCCAGCCACTCTCGTCTGAACCTCAAATAAGGCGCATTTGACCTTCTACCTTGGATTCCAGTTGTTTATGCACAAGTTTTACCCTGCCTACAAGCTCCTTGAGGATAGAGACTATACATAAAATAAATATTTGAATATATTTCAACAATATACTAAATAAAGAATAAATAAAATCTAGTTAGAACTTGGTTGGCCCAATTTTATTATAAATAATAAATAAAATAGAAATATGAAAGCTTAATGGAAAATTCACACTACCAATGAAATTGACATGATGCCATGTGGTTAAATAAAATACATATACCTACATCTGTGCTAATAGTTATTTAGAGACAAATTTGTTTTATGTTTTGATTCCTTGATGTCATATTATTACTAGATAAAACTGGACACTGGATTTGAGATACAAATCTTTAAAAATTTTATGTCATCATCAGTAGACATCTGAATAATACTACTCCAAAATATTAGTGCTTCTATGTACATTAAATATATTTACATGTATTTACCAATTTTCTATCATTATCATAACATATGATGAAATTGTACCATTTCACTATAATTACAAACTTCACTATAAATATGGTCCCTGAATTTTCGATAGGGCTGACTTTTACTACATTACAACGGTGACAATAACCCAAGTGATGGCAGCTAGAAACAGACTAATGCTAACACTGTTGGTTCCCCATTGAGACTCCCTCCTATCCCTGAGGTTAGTTTTAACACATTTGTAATTTGAAAATTGCTTTCATTTCAAAACTGAACTTTTGCCCTCATGATATAAACTATATCACTTAGTTAACTCACCATAAATGATTCATAATTGGCAATTATATTACTGACCGACGGAGTATCAGGTTATAATAACATACTATTACAATAACTAGAATTCTTGAGTTCTCATTAAGTGCTAGACACCATTCTAAACAATTGATCTACACTAACCTATTTAATCCTCAAAATAACTCTCTAGTAGATGCCATTATTATCTTCCATTTGACAGATAAGGACATTGGGAAACTGCAGAGTCACCAGCCCTCTGGTTTTGGAGCCCACACTCCTTGCCATCACACTGAAATCATCAGGTCCAACTCCTGGGATCAATACATATAATTACATTTTATGAAATGGTTGTGTTTTAAAGTATATATTATCAACTATAAAGTTGGACTATTTCACCTTTGAATAATAAATTGTTATAGAAATATCAGCTAGTTTCCTAACATGTCTATGTTATAAGGAAGTGACTAAGGCCTAAAGAAGTTTGGCTATTTCCACAGAACCAATGTCAAGTTAGTTTTTCATGCAGAATGTCAAAAGTCCAGCCTCCCGGGCTACTGAATTTGACTTAATGTGAACTGAGTTATAGTCCCAAGCCATTCAGGAAGCATAAAGGAGTCAAATTTATATACCCATGTCCAATCAATTTATTTAATTTTTAAAACTTCCCCCATGTTGGAAAACACATTTCTTTTATATTTTAAAGAGTACTGATTGAATATTTATGATAAATTCAGTAGTTAAGAGAGCTCCTAGGATCTCTTTGGATCTTAATTTGGGATTACTAATTTCTTTCTGCTTACTTTGGCTTTCACTGCTATATAATTACAAAGGTCCCTTAAGCAATTGGCAGGACCTTTTCAAGGCACTATATTAGAGGCTTGGGCTCTTGAAATATCATTCACTTAAAGAAATCAAATCACTGCTTGATAGAAAAGTTATCTCCCTCAAGCTTTGAATGGTCGTTGTGCTTAGAAACTGTGTTGTCAGAAGTAAAGAATTAATACTTTCAATAAAGAATGCCTAAACCTCCCTATCCCTTGTTTATCTATAATTATTATTTATTCTATTTTTACTGATCACCTACTGGTGGTTACAGTCGATTCTTAAAAATGGCACTTCTGACAATGTTTCATTATCTCATTGTAAACCTGTCAGCAAGGGTGGTACACGGGCTGTTTTTAGAGTCAATGGCTTCAGTGGGCCATCCACATTCATTTAACCAGCCATAAGCAAAACCGCCCAGAAGATAAACTCTACACACAAAGGGAAACCCTGGAATCTGCTTTATCTTTGCAAGAGCTCCAATCTACAGTCTTCTCTAGTGGCTGGCTCAAGAAATGCACATCAATTTCTTCAGACCTTTGATGCCTGGTTATAGGTCTGAGTCCACACAGTAGGCACTTCTATCTTGCTCACTCAGTATCTAGCAGTGTGGCACACAGTAGATACTTAACAGAGATGTGCTGATTGAGTGAATTATTAGGAGGGGGGCTAGGCTAGAGGTGTAACACGTGGACTCTGGAGTCAGGTTGTCTGAGTTTGAATACCAATTTCCCTACTAACTAGCTGGGTGCCCTGAAAAGGTAACTCAACCTCTCTAAGCCTAAATTTTCCTGAAAAATAGAAAAAATAATAATGCCTGGCATGGCAGGTGCTCAATAATGTTAGCTACTATTAAAAGGAAAAATAGTAAGTGAAGATATTTAGTGACCCATGAGTCATACCTAAGAAGTTGTTTGTAAGCACAAACCACGGTACAAGATCAACCTCATCCCTGGCATTTATCTTCAACATATGATTCTGCTCCCTGCCTCAAGGCCATAGAGAGAACCCTGGAAGTAGAGAGAGCCTGTGCCTCTGGAGTGGCAGAAGAACAAAGGACAGAAAAGGCAGGACCAGCCTGGTAGAGCTGACCCCACAGTGTGGGTAGACTCTCTTCACAGATAATTACATCAAAGACCTAGAATGCTGTCTCCAGGCCACAAAATGCCTGATTCTTTTCACTCTGGTTCACCAGCTGAAGCTCCAAAGCATCGCGGACACACTGCCAGCTGAAAGGCTGGGCTCTGCCACCATCCTGGACTTCCTCTCCTGGCCCTGCCCCCTTTCTTCCCATCATGGGGAGACATGTTAGACTTGCCCCCCTGGAAGATCACCCACATGCTGGGCTGGCACAAGGCAAAACATACTTTTTCTATCACAAAACTTAAATGTCTATTTTTCCACTTGAAAACTAATACTTCAAGAGACATTTAACTTACTTTGGCAGTAGTTGCATCAACTGTTTTGAAACAGTATTTTAATGAGAATAAACATTCAGAAAATTAGGGAGCTGGCCGAGTGGCTCAGTTGGTTAAGAACTTGCCCAAGAGTGCAGGCTCTGAGCAACAGGATTGCCGGTTGGATTCCCAAATGGGCCAGTGGCACTGCGCCCTGAGCTGAGCTGCCAACAGGTAGCAGGATGACTCAGCTGGTGAGAGCACGTGCTCCTAAAAATAAGGCTGCCAGTTAGAATGGTGGGCTAAGCCCACCTGCAACTAAAGACTGAACTCAGCACCTTGAGCTGAGCTGCCGCCCAAGTGGCTCAGTGGATGCAGTGTGCGCTCTTAACAACAAGGCTGCTGGTTGAAGGACAACAACTTGCCTATTCCCCTTCCCCTATATCCCAACACTGTTCCCCTCCCTCAATTCCCCAACAAAAATCTTTAAAGAAAAGAAAATTAGACAACTAGTTATTATATAGCTTGAAAGCTATCATTTGCCAGCTTTTCCCATTCACACCATTATCAGTGGATGAGCCACATGGTGAAGAGGGCTCATGGGAACAATCTTGGGAAACTGCATAGGAGACCACAGAAAAGATCTATACTTAGCAATAATTAAACCTCAGATTAAGAATGTCAAGCATCTCCAAACTAATGAAAAGTCAAAAGTATAATTACACTGTAAATTTGCCTTCCAGAAGAAGGGCAGCCCCAATTCCCCATCAGTGAAGAGAAAAAGACTTCATTTTGTTTCCATTTCCCTTCAGAAAACATGAATCTTTCCATGTCAAATGCAGTCAGATCTTACACATTTGTTTTATTATCCTAGTTAAAAACAAGAAATTTTAGAGGGACGCTGGGAAAACAAGAGGGCCATGAGTTCCAAAAAACAACAGGAAGTACAAGTATACTGCATTTTAAAAGTATTATTGCCAAATAGTATTTCAGAAATGTTTATATACAAAAGCACAAAAATAAGCAGCTGAACACTATGTTTTGATGGCACCAACCTCCTCCCTGTGTTAATTTATGACAGTGGTTTGGACCTCTGTGGTCCCATGTGCTGGTGGTTATTTTCAGCCGTCTCTTAGGCAACAAGTGCTGTTGCACTGAAACTCACCAATATTCCCAACTTTCAGAACCAGAAATATGATTTAGAATTGACACACCTAACTCTAGAGGAGTCAGATTCCTTAATGGAATGTGAATATTTATCCCAAACCATGAGATTTATGGTGCATTACAGCTAATTGCAAATGAAATTGGAAATAAATTAAAACCAACTACATGTTTTAATCAGTTTGGAAGACTTCAAGTATTGCAGCAACAGGGTAAGTAGTTTTCTTCTGGAAAATATATAATGATGTCATTATTTTAGTACTTGTGACTCTAGGGGATGCAGGAAATAGAAGAGACAGATTATTTGCTGAATGCAACAGATAGGTGGCACTGTGGCTCATGGCACAAATGGAATTATGTTCCCAAAGCACAGATTATTATTACAAAGGCCATGTCTAAGGTCTAAACATCAGAATTAGAAAATCAAATAAGTACATTAAAAATGCATCTGACTCGCACAAGAGTTAAATTTTTACTTTGGCAAATAAACTTCTGTAACTTCTAAGGTGTCTACTAACTTCCTATTTGGCTAAAGAATGCTTTAGGTTACTACTCTAATTTTAAGCATTCACAAAACTTGTCACTGACTTCTATCATTTATGAAAATCAAACTCTAATGAAGCATTGGCTTTCTGAAGCATAATAAGTTAATAACTATGTGACATTCATCACAAACCCAAGGAAAACTTTGGGTTGGTTACCTATGGCAAACCGTCAAAATAATTCCACTGGGTAAAGGCAATTTTCCTTTTTGGCTAGAAAGGCCTTCTGTGCTTAGTTTTGGAAGCCTTGTGTCCAATTTCTTGGCTCTACCCCTTCCTGGTTGCTGCACCATCTGTGGGTTTCTTGGCTATTTACTTGTCTGAGATTCTCTTTTCTTCTAGTCTACACCAGAGATTGTCATATCCGGTGTCCTAGGTCTTTCTAAGCAAGACAGGGAAACTAGCAAAGCTTGTCTTTAGATGCCTGCTATCATCCTTCTCATTGCCAGTTCCTACTTCTTCTAGACTCAGTTTCCATATCTAAAATGTGGGAGTTAAAACACCGACCTCATAGGGTTTTTGAGAGGATTAATTGTTAGAGTGCATGTAGAGGCTATAGCACACGGGCTGGCACTTAGTAAGTACTAAAAAATTATTACTATGCCCTCCCTTCTCCACCTCACCAACTAGACAAATGAATATAAACTATATGGCAATAGTTGGTAAGCAAACCTCTTACAGAGCATTTCATTTTAAGAGAGCTTTTCAAAGTGCTGGTGTACCCAGGGATTCACCAGTCCCTCATCTCCCTCCCCCACTGGGATAGAAGGTAAGTGGGGCCTTTTAGGCAGTGCCCAGACCACAGTGGCTAAGCAACGAGCCTTTTCCAGGGGGTCTGCAATGTAAATCTCACAGAATGCAATGTAAATCTCACAAAATACATTTAGGACCTCTAGGTGTGTCTTCCACTGCAGATTTATTTGAATTAACAACAGCAAAAACAGTCATTGATTAAGTCAAAAGCATAATACAATTTTCAGGGTTTAGGAACCCATATGGGAGTTGATGAGGTGAGTGACTGCTTATTTTTCCAAAAATTCAAAAACTAGTGGCCTAAAGGAAAAGGGAAAAACAAAACAAAACAAAACACCAATCTAGTGGCCTCAGTGATCAGCAATGAGAAAACTAACTTCTGACTAAAATGAGGGTAACTGAGTCCCAAAGTAACTCTTGGCCATGAGTACACTTTCCTTTCTGGAAGGATCCTTTAACTAGTGCTAACTAAGGAAAGTGCGTGTTTCCCTAAAATGCAAATGAGCGAAGAGAAACTGAGATGGAGAGAGGAGGAAAAGGCACCACGCGTTTTGAAATTCTCTAGCCAGAAAGTTGTATCCTGTCTTTTGTTTTTCTTCACCTGGGTCGGGCCACTTTTTACCTGGTGTTCAGTTCCCTCCTTTCCTAGGGTCTCCTGATGTGGAGAAGTAACGCCTCGTTAGAAGTAATTGGTAGGGCATTATTGCTCCGGAGTGTTTATCGAGAACTGCCTTTCACAGAAACTTGGAGCCAAAAGTTACTTTTGGAGCCTGTGGGGCTCCCCGCGCGCCTCCCTTCAGCAACCCTGGCAAGTCAAAGCGATCGCGTTGCGTTGTGTGGGGCGGCTGGAAACTCGGTCGCCGCGGTCAGATGTATTTCGCACACAGGCCCCTGACTCGAGCCCGTAAGGGCTGAAACTAGTTATCCTAGCATGAAACCAGGAACTCGAGTCTTGTATAAACACCACGCTGGCCCATCCCCAAACGATTCCCTTTTTAAGTCTCTGCAGTAATTATTTATCTCACATATAAGTCAGGGTTCTACTGACAAATCTCCACTTCAGTATTTCCATTAAACTGAATGGAAAACCCTTCTTGTGATTCCGTTTAAAGGTACGATAACATCTGACACTTCCCTAAACCGGACTGCAGGGGACAACGCCCAGGGGACGATTTACGGGATGGTTTGTGTCACTCCAGAACACACGTGGGCACCCAACTCCACAGATGGGCACATGGAAGGGATGCGGAACCTAGAGCAGTTATTTTCCAGTCAGTGGGTCTGATGGAAAAAGATGCCAAACGCACTTCCCCAGCCAGCTGAACTTCGCGGGCACCTAATCACTGCCAGATGTGGGGAGGGCGCACCGAGAACATCCACGAGTCCCCGAGGAAACACCCGGCAGGTTGCACATGGACTTCTCAGATGGAGAGACAGCAACAGCGAGGAGAAAAGCGGACCCCAGAGAGTTGGGAGAGCCGCAGAGCCGAAAGCGGACTCGGGGGAAATGATGATGCCTCCATTCTCCTCGGCATCTTTTTTCAATTAAAAAGTTGGGAACGGGAATCCATAAACAACGACTTAGGGCTTCAAACTACTTTGCAGAGACACGATAGGAAGGGGAATACTTGTACACTTCCAAATCCCAACCTCTAGGTCTCCTACCTGCCCAACCCCGGAGCCCCAAGTGTGCACGCACCAACCCGACTTCCGCTCTCCCCCCGGAGAAAGATCGCAAGAGGAACGCACCTCGGCTCCCAGAAACCCGCACAGCCCGGCAGCCGACGCTGCCCTACCTTTCATGGTGACCGAGGGAATGTAACGCCAACCAGGGAGCTCCGCGCCGCCGAGGAAGTTCGCGCTGAGCAGCAGTCACTGCGCGCCCATGGCAGACGTGCTGCGCGTCGGTCGTCTGCGCTCCAGCCTTTGCTTGCCGCCGCAGCCGGCCCGCGCTGCCCGCTCAGCGCTCTGTGCCGCGGGGCCGCCGCGCCAACCAGCGCCCCTCCCCCTGGCCCGCCAGGGCGCGCCGGCCGCAGCGTCCGCGTCCTCTCGCGCCCTCCCGCGCCCGCCCCGCCCTCGGGCGGCGCTCTCCCCTGTCCAGTCACTTTCTCTCTCCGCCCTCGCTCTCCCCGAGTCTCGTTTTTTCCCTGTGGACCAGCAGAGGAACGAAGTCGATGGAAAGCTTCTTGCAGCGCTCAAGTGATCCCCCTCGGTATGCGTGGAAGGTGCTGCTACTGCTGAGCTTGTTTCTAGACCCCAAACTAGAGCGTGAGGTGAGGGCGTTGCGGAGCGGCAGCGTAACGGGGTTGGCGGCAGAATGTTGTCCCTTCCCCAAACGGCTCTGGGACAGGGAGGGTAAGAGGATTAAACTGGGGTAGAATGTCCTCCGGATTCAAAGTTTCCAAGTGCGCGTATTGACGCCCGAAGGAAACGAGTTAGCAGGGCAGCGTGCTCCCTGTCATCACGGGAGAGCTGTCGCTAAACCTTTAAACGCTGTTCCTGCAGAACTCTTGGATCAGGATACAGAGCACAGACCAAGTAACGCTCCAGACTCCCCTTAGTTGGAAAAGTCTCGGGTGCTTCCACCTACCGCCCCTGAAATGATCCGGTGGGCTGTTTTACTACGAAAGGAGGAGCGGCTTCATAATAAATTCCTTTCATTGCGGCCCATCATGTTGCCCCACTGTGTTTATCTTTCCTTTTAGAACCCTCCTAAGCAGACCCATTGCTTTATTGCTTTAAAACATGAACTAAATGGTGAGTGGAACTGTGGGGAGGTACAGAGGAACTTTCTTCAACTATGGAATGAAACACTACCACGCACTTACTAGCACTCCAAAAGCAGTGAGATTCTGGCTGGCAGTGGTTATAGCTTTTCAGATTTCCTCTCCTGAGGACTTACTTGGTAACGCGGTGTAACCAACCCATTGATTCATTCTAAACAGGGAACTCTTTGCTCTAGTAAAACACAGTGCCCAGAAATGAACACACTCTAAAGTATTTCACAGTCTGTTCATTCCAGTAGCTCTCTTTTTTAAACGTTAGGAGAAAAGCTGTACATGACTCGCAAAGAAAAATACAAAAACTGGTACTTTTTTTTTTCACTTTAGTGGTTGATGAAACCACAGGGACCCTGAGGGTTACTCTGGAGACTTGCTCCAGTTCTCACCAAGGTGCCTGCCTTGTCTTGCAGAGCAAGAGAGAGTAGAGTGCCTGAAGGTAGCCCAGAATATGGACTCTCAGCCCAGAGCTTATTAACCAGTGTTGGGATGGAGTAAATCCATCAGTCTCTTTGAATAATAGTTTCTCCACCTGAAAATTTAGAGAATTTTAGCTCCACTATTTGAATTGAAAAAAGTCATTAAAGAAAACCTAAATTATAGATATGACACCAAAACATGGTCAACAAAAGAAAAAATAGATACATTGGATTTCATGACAGGACACTATCAAGAGTGAAAAGGCAGGGCCGGCCGAGTGGCGCGGTGGTTAAGCACTGGCTTGGGAAGCCAGTGGCCCTGGTTCAGTCCCACATGTGAGGGCCAGTGACACTGCCCTCAAAAAAAAAAAAAGGAGAGTGTAAAAGCAACCCACAGAGCAGGGTTTGCAAATACCCTCAGAAACCTCCAGAAAATTTTGCAAACCATATATTTGATAAGAGGTTAATATCCAGAATATATAAAGAACTTCTACAACGCGACAACAAAAATGTAAACAACCCAGTCCAAAATGGGCAAAGACTCAGACATTTCTCCAAAGAATATAGGCAAATGGGCAATAAACATGGAAAATGCTCAACATTACTAATCATTAGAGAAATGCAAATCAAAACTACAATGAGGGCCACCGAGTGGCGCGGTGGTTAAGCGCTGGCTTGGGAAGCCAGCGGCCCCGGTTCGGTCCCACATATGAGGGCCACTGATGCTGCCCTCAAAACCAAAAAAAAACTACAATGAGATACCACTTCACACCCACTAAGATGACTATTATAAGAAAAATAAAAATTAAACACAAAATAACAAGCATTGATGAGGATGTGGAGAAATTCGATCCTTTGAGCATTGCTGATAGGAATGTAAAATGATGCAGCCACTGTGGAAAACAGTATGGTGGTTTCTCAAAAAATTAAACACAGAATTACCATAGGATCCAGCAATACCGCTTCTGGATACAAGCCCAAAATAACTGAAAGCAGGGATTTGAATGGATATTTGTACACCCATGTTCATAGTAGCATTATTCACAATAACTAAAAGGTGGAAGCAACCAAAATGCCCATCAATTGATTAATGGATAATCAAAATATATATAGTAACATTGGAATATTATTCAGCCTTAAAAAGGAAGGAAATTCTGACATGTGCTACAAAATGGATGGACTTTGAGGGCATTGTGTTCAATGAAATAAGCATTAACAGGGCCAGCCGAGTGACACAGTGGTTAAGTGCTGGCCTGGGAAGCCGGTGGCCCCAGTTCCAGTCCCACATATGAGGGCCAGCGATACTGCCCTAAAAAAAAACAAAAAACAAAACAGGTCCGGCCGAGTGGCTCAGTTGGTTAAGAGCTCGCTCAAGAGTGCGAGCTGAGCTCTGAGCAATAGCGGTTTGATGCCAGCCCGAGCTGAGTTGCTGTTGAGCTGCCAACAGGTGGCAGGATGGCTCAGCTTAGAAAAAAAAAAAAAGCCATTAACAAAAGGACAAATAATTTTGATTCCATTTATGAGTAACCTGTAGTTCTCAAAATTCGTAGAGACAGAAAGTAGAATGGTGTTTGCCTGGGGCTGAGGGGAGGGGAGAATGGGGAGTTAGTGTTTAATGGGTACAGGTTTCAGGATTGCAAAATGAAGAGTTCTGGAGATGGATGGTGGTGATGGTTGTGTAATATGTGAATGTTCGTAATGCACTCAACTGTAAACTTAAAAATAGTTACGAAGGTAAGTTTTATGTGTATTTTACACATTTTTTTTTTCTAACAGAAGAATTGAGATTGGGAAAAAACCTAAACCTATCATGGTAGCTATAATGAGCCAGACTCAGAGACCTGCTGATGAGAAAGCCAATTCATCAACTCTTTTTTTTTTTTTTTTGAGGGCAGTGTCACTGGCCCTCATCTGTGGAACCCGAACCAGGGCTGCTGGCTTCCCAAACCAGTGCTTAACCACCACGCCCCTCAGCCGGCCCCTCATCAACTCTTTAGAGGACAATTTTAAGGAAGACTTCTGGAAAATTGCCTGCTCCCTCCAGCCCCATCACCTTCAGCATAGAGTGGATTGAGTCCCACAGGTGGTCCCAAAGGTACTCACCTGGCATCTGCTCTGAGCCCCACTCTGGAGTGTACAAGGGCTGAAGGTTGTGGTCACATGGAGATCATCAGCTTACCAAGATTTCTCAGTCAAGAGCTCTGGGAGGAGTTGAAGATTGAGCTGAGGCTCAGGGATAGAAATGAAAGGTACCGAAGAGGAGAATGGTGTGGTTGGAAATTACTGAGTCAAAGCTGCAAAGAGGAATTGAACTCCTCAGCAGAAATGGGCTGCAGGGCCTCCAGGTCATACTCAAGCTTCCCAACCTCCAGCAGCAGCAGCCATGCCCTGAATTAACATTACCTTTTTTTTTTTTTTAATTGGGGAATTGGGGGAGGGAACAGCATTGTGGAATCAGGGAAGGGGAAACAGACAAGTTGCTGTCCTTTTTGTTCTTCAGTCTAGTTGTAGAGGACGTCACTTCACTGGCCCATGTTGGTATTGTGATCATTGCACTCTTCCTGGCTGAGGCAGTTGGTCGCCAGTCATTGGACGGCTGCTCACGATGGCTCTCGGCAGCTCACACTGGCTGCTGGCCACTCACGCTGGCTGCCAGCCATTCACAGTAGCTCATGGCAGCCCACTGCAGCAAGGGCTGCAGCCTACGCCATCACCAGCAACTCACGGGAGCCCAGCTCCAGATTGAGCTGTTTTTCACCATCTTTGCTGTAGAGGGTGCAGTGTCAGTGGCCCTCATGTGGAGTCCGAACCAGGGCCCTGCTGCTCAGAGCTGGCATGCTAAGCCAACTCAACCAGTGCGCCACTTGGCCGGGCCCCTCATTACTTTTTTTTTTTAATTTATTTTTTATTGGGGAACTGGGAGAGGGGAACAGCATTGGGGAATTGGGGAAGGGGAACAGACACATTGCTGTCCTTTTGTTCTTCAATCTAGTTGTGGAGGACATTGCTTCAATGGCTCATATGGGTATTATCATCGTGCTCCTCCTGGGTGAGGCAGATCGGTCGCCAGGCTCTGGACAGCCACTCACAGTGGCTCTTGGCAGCTCACTCTGGCTGCTGGCTGCTCACACTGGCTGCCAGCCACTCACTGTAGCTTTTGGCAGCCCACTGCAGCAGGGGCTGCAGCCTACATCGTCACCGGGACTCATGCAGCCCAGCTCCAGGTGGAGCTGTTGTTCACCATCTTAGCTGTAGAAGGCAGTGTCACTGGCCCTCATATGTGGGACATGAACCGGGGCTGCTGGGGTCCCAAGCCAGTTCTTAACCAACACGCCACTTGACCAGCCCCCACATTACTTTTATAAACCTGGAGAAGGCATGGTCTCATTTAATCCTTACCCAACATTGTACTAGTATCACCTTTTTACTAATGAAAAAGTCCAGTTGCCCTTACCTCCTCCCTTTTCCTCAATCGTAGTCCTAAAAGGGAGCAATATGCCATCCCAAATATGCTTTTTGGAATATTGATTGTTTTAAGGGGGTTATTTTTAAGAAATGAAAGACTTGGCCAGCCAAGTGGCTCAGTTGGTTAAGAGTTGGCTTAGAGCACATGCTCTGAGCTACAGGGCCACTGGTTCGATTCCTGCATGGGCCAGTGACACTGCACCTGAGCCAAGCTGTTGCTGAGCTGCCAACAGGTGGCAGGATGGCTCAGCTGATATAACAACAAGATTGCCTGTTCGATGGTGGGCTACGCGTACCTCCAACTAAGACTGAACTCGGCACTTTGAGCTGAGCTGCCGTCCAGATGGCTCAGTGGATAGAGCACGTGCTGTTAACAACAAGGCTGCTGGTTCGACTCTCACATGGGATGGTGGCTATGCCCACCCGCAACTAAGATTGAACACAGCACCTTGAGCTTAGAGGCTACAAACTGCTAACGGGAAGCCAGATGACGACTGGTGACCTCCACAACAAAGACTGAAGAACAAAAACTTGGCCGGTCCCCCTCCTCAATTCCCCAGCACAGTTGTCCTCCCCCAATTTCCCAATAAAATCTTTTTTAAAAAGAAAGACATGAAAGACTCAGGGGAAACCTTTGACCTTCCTCCTAACTGTCAAAAAGAATTTGGATAGAGGACCTACTCCAGCAATGGGGCTATCATCATAGGTAACTGTAGTTTAATAAGAACAAGTGTGTGAATCACGGGGAGGAATCTAGCAAAGCCCATTGGATCAAAGTCCACTGTGTCCCATTGTTAAAGATGGCCCAGCAAACATTTCTTTACCAAACATTTGCATTTCCATCTCCATGTGACTTGCCTTCCTACCCTTTGAAGTCCTGAACCACAATCCTTGCACACTTTCTCCTAAGCACAAGATGGCATATAAGCCTCAACTTCTCAATGTGTCCTCAGATCTCATATTCTTATGGGACCCCATATATACATAATAAATTTGGACATTTTCTTCTGTTAATCTGTCTCATGTTAATTTGATTATTTTCCCATCTGGAAGGAAATTCTTTTTTGCATCCCCACAATGCTCACCAAGCTCTGCTTCTACCTTCAAAATATATCTCACACTTCTCCACTTCGTTTCATCTCCCCTGAGTCTCCCATGTAAAGACCACTATAGCTCATGAGGAATTCTGCAAGAACCCTCCAAGTAGCCTACTCCTGCTCCTCTTCCACTCCAGGCTCCATCATGTAGGAACCAGAGTGGCACTAAAGGACATATGAGCGATGGGAAATGAGCAAGCTGAATTCAGCAGTATCCCTAGCCTATGCCCTGAGAATTTCCAGGCTGTGATATAAGGAAGGGGAGCCCAGGTTGAGCCCAGTAGTTTCCTTGAGTGGAGGAGAAGCTTCAAGTGCATGGAGACCAAGGCAGCACAGAGCACTGGAGGAGTGAGAATGTTCAATTTGTGCTACCCACTGGGATCACTACAATACCTTGATTTCTGACCATCTCTATGCTGCCTCTGTAGCTGGCAGCTGGTATCTTCCAGAGACTATCAGAACCACGACCACCTCCCATTTGCCCCCTCATTTCTTTTCCCTCCTTATGTAGCAACCTTTGCTCCATTTCAGCCAAGCTTTTTAGTGTCTCCCCATACATCATGTGCCTATTCCCATCTATGAATCTTTGTGCCTCACATTGCACCTCAGAAAACATCCTTCTTTTTCCATTGTGTCAGTACATTTAGCCATGTTAGCCTTAAAAACACAACTCTCCATGTAGAAATGGACCCCATTCATCCAGCAAGCAAGACTTACATCATTATTATATGCTAGGAACTGTGTTACATGTTGCTTTGAATTCAAAGTCGGTTCAGATGCTGTTCACCACCCAGGAGTCTGGTAGGTGAGACAAGGCTTTCCAGAGAGAATCTACAGCAAAGACGGCAAGTGAGATGGTCAGTTTCATGAGAGATGCAAATAAAGTGCTAGAGAAGGAAAGAAGGTGATGACTTCTGACTAAGGCTACATGGAAAGCTTCATTCAGACTGGGTTCTGAAGGATGGTTGAGATTCAAATGAACATGGGAAATGCTTGCTTTCCCTCCAGACCAGTGGGTTGAACAAAGAGGTCTGGGAGCCACTTAGAATCACTCAGGGGTATCTTCAGAAAGTGCAGATGGTTGGGCTACACCTCAGATCTCTAAGTTAGAATCATCTGGAAGAGGTTGGGATGCTTCTACAGCTGATTTCCGTGCTCATTAAACTTGGACAATCATCACAGTAGACTATGAGCTTCTTAAGCAAAGGACCATGTATTCATCTTTGTAATAACTTCTAGTAATTAACATTCAATGAAAGACTGAATAAATGGAAAAGGGATTAACAATGGGGGAAAGTGCCTAAAAAATGCCGAGCAGAGAATGCAAAATGCATGGAATACCCCTTACAATAGTCATCAATGGATGATACCCCATGCTCTGAAAATCAAGCCTTTGCGAGTGGCAGGAGAGCAAACTTGTTTGTTTGAGAAGGATATTGACTTCTACAACTTGATCATCTGAAAAACTTCATATTCTCTTCCACACTTCACAAAGAATAAACCTTGTTTACCAGAATAGCCATTGTACTGTTTAGCAAATCCACTAAAATATTATGATCACATAAAGAGACTAATAGTGTTGTAATGGACACTGGGGCTATGTCTCCATCCTCTGAGATATGATTATGCTTGAGATCTGCATGGAAAGGTTTTTTTTGGATAAAGAAATAATGGTTAGGTACTTAAAAGCTTATGGGTTTTGTTTCAATTTCTTTAGTTCTTAAAGAAACTTAAGGTTTTTGAAAGAGGGCTCCGATAGAGAGCTGTTGAATATATATTTGTATGTATAAATTTGAGCTGATCACTGATTTGTATATATAAAAATATATACTTGTACTTGAAAGTTGGAAATTCAGACAAATATATATACATGTTCATATATATTTACTTGAGGCTGATCATTTTTTAAAATATTGGACTAGCTTAGAGGTACATCTTTGTTAGTATTTCATGCTAGTATTCCCAGTGTACAGTAAATGTTCAATAAATATTTGTTGAATGAATAAGTGAACAAATATTCAAATGCAATTGGAACAGATCCAAAAGATAAAGAAGCTGTTTTATCAGTCCATCAATTCTTGCCTACCTTTAAAACAAGCCTCTTCTTTTTTTTCTTTTTCCACTTTTTTTTTTATTAGTTTCAGGTGTACAACACAATGCAATAGTTATATTCTTTACCCCCCAAAGTGACAACCCCCCGCCCCCAGTTTGCCACCCCACTCCCCGCCCATGTCATACATATCTATTACAATTCCTTTGACTCCCTTCCACAGTATACTGCACATCCCGTGACTATCTATATATTCAGTTACCGTTGGCATACAATATTATACAACATCAGCTTCAGGTGTACAGTGCAGTGATCAAGCCTCTACTCCATCCAAAATTTTTACAACATTATTATATTCCCCGAGCTGTGTTTCATATCCCTGTGGCAATATTGTAGTTGTCTATTTATGCTGTCTAATCCCTTCCCCTTCCCCATTATCCCCACCCCCCTCCCAACTAGCAACCCTCAGTTTTTCCTCTATATCTATCAGTCTGTTTACTTTGATTGTTCATTCAGTTTTTCAGATTCCACATATAAGTGAGATCATATGGGACTTGTCTTTCTCCGACTGACTTATTTCACTTAACATAATAGTCTCTTCACAACATTATCAATTACATTCCCAGAACTGCCCCCATATCCCTGCACCAACATTGTAGTCCCACCTACGCTGTCCAAAACCTTCCCCCTCTCCCTCTTCCCCACTCTCTCCCAGTCAGCAACCATCAGTTTTTCCTTTATATCTGCTTGATATGACTTCAATCTTCTTAAATTTACTGAGACTTGTTTTGTGGCCTAACATGGTCTATCTTGGAAAATGGCCCATGTATACTTGAGAAGAATGTATATTCTGTTTTTTCAGGGTGAAATGCTCTAAAAATATCAACGAAGTCCAGCTGGTCTAAAGTATCATTTAAAGCCCCTCTTTCTGTGTTGATTTTCTGTCTAAAGGGTCTGTCCATTGGTGACAATGGGGTGTTGACGTCCCCTACTATGATAGTGTTACTGTTGATCTCTGTCTTTGTGTCTGTCAAAATCTGTTGTATGTAATTAGGAGTTCTTATGTTGGGTGCATAGATATTTATTAGGGTTATAGTGCCCTTCTTTGTCTTTTATTGCAGTCATTTTAAAGTCTATTTTGTCCAAAATAAGTATTGGTACTCCAGCTTTTTTTTTTTTTTTGTCATTTCCATTTGCATGAAATACCTTATTCCATCTGTAAACAGCATATACATGTGTCCTATTTTCTTATCCACTCAGCCACTCTCTGTCTTTTGATTGGAGCATTTAGCCCATTCACATTTAAAATACTTATTGATAGGTGCATATGTATTGCCATTTTGTTATTTGTATTCCTGGTCTTCCTGGGTTAGCTTGTTTACTCCTTTCTTTTGTTTAAAAAAGCCCTTTTAACCTTTCTTGCAATGCTGGCTTGGTGGTAATGAATTCCTTAAGCTTATTCTTTTCTGAGAAGCTCTTTATTTCTCCCTCAATTTTAAGTGATAGTGGTGCTGGGTAGAGCAATCTTGGTTGTAAGCCTTTATTTTGTATCACTTTGAATATCTCGTGCCACTCCCTTATGGCCTGCAGAGTTTCTGTAGACAAATCAGCTGTTAGTCTAACAGGAGTTCCTTTGTATGTAACCTGCTGTCTTTCTCTTGCTGCCTCTAGGATTCTGTCTCTGTCTTTAACCTTTGCCATATTAACTATGATGTGTCTTGGTGTGGACCTGTTTGAGTTCAGCTTGTTTGGAACCCTCTGCATTTCCTGGGCATATATGTTGATTTCCTTCACCAGGGTAGGGAAGTTTTCAGTCATTATTTTTTCAAATACATTCTTGACCTCTTGCTTCTTCTCTTCTCCTTCTGGTATTCCTATGACGCAAGGGTTGTTGTGGTTCATCTTGTCCCATAGGGCTCTTAAACTATTTTCATTGCTTTTTACTCTTTGGTCCTTTTATTGCGCCAACTAGGTGATTTCTGCTATTTTGTCTTCCAAATCGCTGATCCGTTCCTCTGCTTCATCTACTCTACTAGTGATTCCTTCGAGTGTGTTCTTCATTTCAGTTATTGTATTCTTTAGTTCTAACTGGTTGTTTTTATGATTTCTCTATCCTTCCTTATGTCCTCACAAAGTTTGTTAAATATTCTTATCATCAGTGTTCTAAACTGTGTTTCTGAAAGGTTGGATCCCTCTGTTGTATTTAGTTCCATTTCTAGAGGTTTCTTCTGATCTTTTATTTGTGACATGTTTCTTTGTTTCCCCATTCTGGCTGTCACTCTGTGATTGCTTTGATGTATTAGATAGATCACCAGGAGATCCCTGGCTGGATCACACAGGCACACAGCTCACAGCCCAACACTCCCAGGAAAACTCCCAGTCTCAGCCTGTCCCAATCAGCCGCTCGCAGATCAGGCTGAGCAGCCCGACAAACAATCACCAGCCTGGCAACTCTGCAAGCGCAGTGCAAAGAGCAGTGACCAGAGGCGGCTTGCACACTCCCACGTCTCAGTGAGCAGCCTGTTGGAGCCGGAGGGCACCTGCCCAGCGTTTCCCTGGCAACGCAGTATAAGCCGGGCGGAGGGTGGGGATCCAAGGCCGCGTGCGTGCACGCGCATGCATACACGCACTTCTGCACCAATTCCACCAAACCAATGAGGTCCTGGACCTGATCCTCTGTGGGAGGGCCCAACCCTGACAAAATGGTGCCCTCCTTACCACTCGCGTGCAGGCTCCACACCACGGGAACAACAGTCCAAAATCCTCCAGCCTTTGCACCAAAGGTGCTCAGTTCAGTCCGTCCCCGCAGGCTCCCGGGTCTGGCTCACACAGCCACTCCCTCCACCAGGAACCAGGTAAGTGCTCACCGGCGAGCAAAACCGGGCGCTGGTCCCACTGATTCTCCAGCCACTCGTAGCCTCACCGAGCTGGGCAAAGAGAGTCCTCATTAATTTACTGCCATCAGTCTTGGAACTTCTCTTCCCAGCAAAGGAACTCTGGGCTGGTGAGCCTGGTGTGTGGCCGGAGGGTCTCTCCCTTAACCAGAGAAGCCTCTCCACAGCTGGGACTTCCCTCACGGGGCTCGCCCTCTCTCGTCTCCGCCCGTCCTACCAAACCCAACGCGGCTTCCTCTTTAAGTTCTTCATTTAATGGTTCTGTTCCTCCAGGGTTCTGGGGACCTCCAGGGTTGAATGCTGTATAATTTGCTTGTAATTTTGGTGTGATCCTGGGAGGTAGTTAGCACAGCATCTGTCTGTTCCACCATTTTACCGGAAGTCTACAAGCCTCTTCTTTATAGCAATAATACTATCCATAGCTGACATTTATTGTTTACTATGTTCTAGACCTTATGCTTAACCTTTGACACACATTATTTTACTTATCAGATTCAGAAAATACTTGAGACTTCAGGGTTCACTTAACTTTGAGTGTCAATTTCTTCATCTGAGAAATTAGGACAATAATATCTATCTTGCAATATTTGGGGAGAAATTAGTAATAATATTTTAAAATACCTCAAACATTATCTGTCAGGAAAAATTCAGTAAATTGTACTAATTTTTCTCTTAATTAATTAATTGATTATCTTCTATTTTTCTTTTTAAAGTAAAACAGAGGATCAAATTGAACAGAGGTAAAATAATTTTGTTCAGTTATTTTATATAAAATAACCACCTGGGTGGGCAGGGAAGGGCCTACGAAAATTAGTTTAATGAGACAGTTTTATTTTTAAAAGCACACAAGTACAAAAATAGAGAGCCTAAAGAAAACTACCTTAAGGATAGATTAAAATGTTTATAATTCAAATGTACATTGTTACTAAGTTTGGTGCTTGAACATAATTTATTCTCTAAAGTAATTTAAATATTAGCTTTATGAATATTGTTTATACTATAATTTGATTAATAATAGTGAAAAGGTAAACTTTTGTTAAGCTTTTGTCAAAATCGTTATAAATTCCGAATAAGTGTATCAAGATTGGTGAGATTTCACAGTACAGTTTTATTCCTATGTAGTATTATGTGTTGATACAATAGTGTTTCAAAACTGAGAAAATTTTATTTTACTCCTTACTTCTTACAAATAATTAGTCATTTTCATTGGAGTTTTTGACTCCTATAAATAACTTACACTACATTTTTATTTAAGGTTAAGATGCAGTAATTCTTTCCATCCTAGTTATTTATATCTTTCACTGAGACAATACATTATTCTTAAGCTTAAATTTTTCTTTACCCTGAATGTGCTTTCTTAGCACATATCAATACTGCACATTAATATTCTATAAGATTTACTTAAAAATAAAGAGCACCAGAACTGCAAATAATTTATTAAATAAAATCTTGTATATTCATAAACTTTTTGCTGAATTTGAAAGGTGTTCATTGTTGATTGCTCCTGTGCTATAGTGAATTCTCACATGGCCCATTAAGTTGCTCTGCTCTATAAATTTTAAAAGTTGTGGATTTCCAATCACATACAATTAAAATATTTAGTTTTCCAGGGCTGGCAGAGTGGCTCATTGGTTAAGAGTTGGCTTGGGAGTGCAAGCTCTGAGCAGCCCGATCACCTGTTTGGATCCCACATGGGCCAGTAATGCTGCGCCCTCTACAGCTAAGATGGTGAACAACAACTCAACCTGGAGCTGGGCTCCTGTGAGTCACTGGTGACAGTGTAGGCTGCAGTGGGCTGGCGTGAGCTACCGTGAGTGGCTGGCAGCCAGAGTGAGTGGCTGGCAGCCGGTATGAGCTGCAGTGAGCTGCCGTGAGCGGCCGTCCAATGGCCAGCAACTCATCTGCCTCAGCTGGGAAGAGCGCAATAACCACAATACCAACATGGGCCAGTGAAGTGACAACCTTCACAACTAGACTAAAGAACAAAAAAGGACAGCAACTTGTCTGTTCCCCTTCCCCAATTCCCCAATGCTGTTCCCTCCCCCAACTCCCCAATAAAATCTTAAAAAGAAAAAAAAAAAAATTTGGTATTTCATGTAATGGAAGCTAAAGCCCAGAAGAGTGCCACAATTTTTCTAAGCCCAAGACAATCAAGAATACGGTTTCAGGGCCGGCCGAGTGGCGCATTGGTTAAGCGCTGGTTTTGGGATGCCAGCGGCCCCGGTTCGGATCCCACATGAGGGCCAGTGACACTGCCCTCTACAGCTAACAACAGCTCCACCTGGAGCTGGGCTGTGCGAGCCCCGGCGATGGTGTGGGCTGCAGCCCCTGCTGCAGCGGGCTGCCATAGGCTACAGTGAGTGACCCGCAGCCAGCGTGAGCTGCCAATAGCCGCGATGAGCGACATCCAGAGGCCAGCGACCGATCTGCCTCATCCGGAAAGAGCGCAATGACGATACCAACAGTGAAGCAACATCCTCCGCAACTAAACTGAAGAACAAGAAGACAACAACTTGTCTGTTCCCCTTCCCCGATTCCCCAACGCTGTTCCCCTCCACCAATTCCCCAATAAAAAATAAAAAAAAAAAATCTTAAAAAAAAAAAAAAAAAGAATACGGTTTCACTGAGATTCCTAATGAATGTATTCAAAACAAGCACATCTCAAAATGAATATGATTTTTCAATAATTGTAGTTTGGTTGAATGAAAACTTGAGACTGAATTTGATAATTAAATTATATTTAATATCTTCTGGAGAAATTATGGTTAATGGAATCTTTATAAAATATTAGAATCCTAGATGTTAATGTGCTGTAAGAAAAATGCCCACAAGTGAGAACCCAGGACCCTGGTTCCAGCACAGATTGTAACTAGTGCTCTGGGCAGCCCATTTCCCCATTTTTCTAGCAACTAATTCTGACCTTTTTCTCAAGGTCACTCACCCTGCTTGACACTCACCTTATTACCCTCAACAGATTATCTCATCTCCTCCTCTAGAGAAAAACAGAGGTTATCTGGCAGGAATCCCCTCCAAGTTCCTGCACTTTCCCCTGTTACTATACCAGCTACAATTTATCTCTCCCAGCACCTGGCCTCACCACTTCCCCCTATTGTCACAGGAAGAGGTATCTTATCTGCCATTCAGGGCTCCCCTGCCACATGTGTTCTCAAACCCCATACCTATCCCCATTTATTATTACTATTATTATTATTATTCCTCTTATTATTATTTTCTTTCTTTCTCTCTTCCCCTCTGTCTCTCCCTCTCTCCCTACAGATTACTCTTTTACTTCCTACACTCTTCTTTTCATCGGAGCCAAGTTCCTGAAGTTGTCCACAGTTGCAGTGTCCACTTCCAGGACCTCTTTCCACTTTAAACATCTGCTAAATGTCTGCTGCCGAATGGTGGCACTGGCCCACTATTACAAAAGTCATTCAAACCAAACTGCCAAATCCAATGGGCATTTTGTGCTCCATCTTTGATGCATGTAACTTCTCTTCTGTTGACCACTTAGCTCCTTGAACCTCTCTCCTCCCTTCAATAGGTGTCATCGTGTCTTTTTGATTCTCCCACTAACTCTGTCACTCTTTACTCTTGGTTTTCATTGTGGCTCCTCCTTGTCTGCCTTGCTTCAAAATAGTGATGCTCCTAAGGATTCTGCCATCAGCTCTGTTTCCAAGACCTTAACATCCATTTCTGAGGACCTCTGTTTCCTACCTGGACTTTTCTCAGCTTCAGACACAAATACCTAATTGCTTAATAGATATATATTTTCAAAACCTTTCCCTTTCATGTAGAGTTTCAAACTTACTGGCATGAAGTAACTTATGATTTTTTAAAATATCACTTCTGGACCAGCTGAGTGGCGCGGTGGTTAAGCGCTGGCTTGGGAAGCCAGCAGCCCCGGTTCGGTCCCACATATGAGGGCCAGTGACACTGCCCTAAAAAAATAAAAATAAATAAAAATAAAAATCTCACTTTTATATTTATATCTTTTCTTGTTCCTAATATTATTTGTAATTTCCATCTGCTAAAAGTTTGCCTGTTTTGAAGAAACAGCTTTGAAATTGCTCATCTATATTGTTTTGTTTCTCTGTTTCTGCTCTTACCTTTATCATTTTCTTCCTTTTCTTTCTTTGTTTAACGCTGTTGTTTGTCCAATTTTTTGAGTTGAATGCTAATTCATCTGTAATTTTCTCATTTTTTTTCATTGATGGAGTTAAGGATTGTGGTAGATACTTGTTATTTGTGGGGAAGGGGTGTTTACTACCTGAATACCCTACTATGTTTAGGTAATTTCCCACATGAGTGTTGAAGTGAGGCAAAAGCTTCTTCCCAGTATAGAAGCAAAAAGGCCACATATATACTATCTCCACTTACCAATTATAGAATTTTAAGTTGCCAAGTAGTATTTCTCAACAATTTAGCTTATGTTGTAACTGAAAAGTTTGACATCAGTCTAATTGTTGTTTCTTCACCTTTGCTCTGTTTTCTTACAGGTTTTTCTCTTTATCCTTGAGATTCTGTGGTTTCAATAATAACGTGTTTAGGAATGAAATTATTTCTATTTATCTGCTTGATACCAGGAATGTACTTTCAATGTAAGAACTCATATCTTGCTTCTCTTCTGGAAAATTCTCAGCCATTTACCTCTTTGAATATTGCTTTCTGTCAAACTCCATCAATTATCTTCTTTTGGAATGTCTACTCAATGCACATGGGAGTCTCTCTATCAGCATATCTTTAATTTTTTTCATATTATTTACGTTTGTCACTCTGCATTGGATTCTGGGTGAATTCCTCACTACTATCTTTAGTTTACTGTGATAAAATCTAGAATTTATCTCTTCTACTGAATTTTACAAATTTTAATGAATACATTGTTCAGTTTCAAGATTTCTAACTTTCTTTTTCATATCACTTATTTTCATTTCATTTCTATCTGTTTTCGTTATAATATCTCATTCTGTTATTATGGCTTTGATTCCTTCATTTATCTTTTTGAGCATCCTAAGCTACTTAGTTTAAAGATTTTAAAAAACTAAACCTATTCATTTAATTTCATCTGGAATGAATTCTTGTTTTGAGAGGTGATCTTGTTTGTTGTCTATGTGTATTCTTCACTTCCCTGGAATAGAATTATATGTTCACACTTTTACTCTGGCCTCAGGGTGGATGGAGTATGGGCTTGTCCATATGACTTGCTTTGGCCATATTTGAGGTGACTTGAAATATACCCGTGCTGTTGGGCTTGCCCTCCTGCTCTCTGATGATCTGTCATGAGAAGAACATGCGCAAGTAACTGCTGCCCCTCCAGCTTGGGTCCCTGAACAGGAATGTGAAACCAACCACATACCCTAGGTAGCATTTGGTCCCAGAGGGATGAGAGACACATGGTCCAGACCTGAAACCAATCTGGAACCTGGAGCTCTGAGACTGGTTCCTGGAACTTGGAATCTAGCCAAGCCCACCTACCAAGTAACAGCTGCCAATAGCCCCATGTACTTGAAAATAAATGGCTATGTTTTAAGTTACTGAGTTTGGATAGACAGAATTGTTGTGGCAATAGCTAATTAACACCTTATACTTTATTGCATTACTTTTCTTCACATATTTTGAGAGTTTGGTTTGCAGCCTTATTTTGAATGGAAAGGTTTCTATTTGTTTTCCTCTTTCTTCTCTGTGGGTTATTATTACCTGTTCAGTAAATTTCACAAGACTCTTTCTAAGTAGGCCCTCTGGGAACTACATTCAGAGCCAAGTCTTGCATTGATTCTTTAAGTCCTGTGCTGGGGTAATATTGGGAATAGTCATATTTGGTCCTTGAGACAGAGGGTGGCCTGGCCCAGGCACTGGTTGTAAGCTGTATTTGCCTCTTCCTATCTCTCTAGGTGTGAAGCTCACATGAGGTGGAGGCCCCAGTGGCAGATGGTGAAAACCTTTCTCAGTTTCCATTCATGTAGGAATGAAAATAAGCCCCTGGTTTCTAGGGGTGAGCCTGGCTCACTTTTGCTACCTTGTCTAGGGTTGTCTTCATTTTCATTATCCCATGGGGCACAAACTCCATCTCCACCTGCTTCCACTCCCTGAGCCCAGCAGGCCCACAGCTTTGATCCTGCTTATCATTTTGTAGCTTCTCTTCCAATGTTATACTGACCTTGTTTTTTAGATGGCAATGTTGTCTTAAGTTTTTTTAGGTACATTTTCCCCCATCACTGCTGTGTGTTTTGAGTGGAAAAGGGGTGCTACAAAACATGAGCTCACAATACTATCTTGACCAGAATTCTCCTGAACATTTCTACTTGCAAGTTCACAAGCACTTACACTTCATACACTCAAAACAAAACTGAGATTCGATCCATCCCTTTCCCATAAAACCACTACTTCCTGTATTCCCTATTCTGGTTAATATTACTGTCATCCATCGATTTGCTCAAGTCAGAATCCTCATTCATTCTTTTTGTTCTTACATTCCATGTGTATGTGCTTCTATCCTGACAACCAGTTTTTCCCCAAGCCAGTCCTCAATCCCATTTGCGAAGTCAGCTCGCATATCTTATTCTATTACTCCATAACCAAATATCCTCAGTTAGCTTAAGGATAAAATCCAAACTCTTTAGCACAGCATAGAGAGAAGGACAGGTGTGATTCCCTCTCAGCCTCTTATCTAATCTATTGATCATGCCCTATGCTCTAATTGAAATTCCCCCTGGACCATCAGTATACCCCATCCCCCTGGACCATCAGTATACCCCATCACATCCTCTACACCCCATTCTTCCACTCCCCAGCTCACCTAGCAAATCTTCAAGATTCAAGAACTTCCTGTTTTGAAAATGACTTTTACAAACCTCCAACCCTCAGAATTGATTGATCCCTTGTTTGTACCTGCAAGGAATCTGATATTACACCTCTATTATAGAACCTATCACACTAATTGGCAATTGTTTGCATACATTTGTTTTTCTACCTAGGCTATAACCTCCTCGAGAGCAGATATCATGTTATTTTTCAACATCTAACGCCAAATTGGATGCACCCAAATGACGCTTGTTGAATTATTAGGATTAAATGCAGGTGAGTCTTTTTTGCAGTAAGGCTTGTGACCTCATTGATAAATTAGTTATACTGGATGCTCTCTAACAGTTCTTTCAGGCTCATCATTCTCCATTGTTATGCCTTGAATGTATATTTATAATTCACATGTAAATTACTATTTATAGATAACATCAGTAAATCTTTAACTCTTCAGACCTCAAAATATGGTGGCAGTATAATTGATGGTTACTTTAATAAATGTTTCCAGTTTATCCTGGTTTTTGTTTGTTTGCTTGTTTTGTTTTGTTTTTCTGTTTAAGACTAAACACACACACAAGATAAAAGAAGACTATCAGGTAAAAAGTACCTTACTCCAAGTTTATATTGTACATAATTACTTTTGATACTTTAATGTAGTATTTATATTTTTATTTAAAGTAACTGATTATAGTTTTATTCCAGTGGGAATCTTTTATTTGCAGTTGTTTGGATTTTGTGTTATTTGTTTTAAAGATTTAAAAACGTATTCAGGCCAGCCGAGTGGCTCAGTTGGTTAAGAGCTTGCTCAAGAGTGCAGGCTGAGCTTTGAGCAACGGTAGTTCGATGCCAGCCCGAGTTGAGTTGCCATTGAGCTACCAACAGGTGGCACGATGGCTCAGTTGAAACAAACAAAAAACCTATTCAATGGCGACCTTAGATAATGTGCTATAATTGAACTATTTTTGAAATCAGAAATTTGATTTCCGTCTCTCCCTGGCTTGGCGGCCCAAAACTTTTTAGGTTCGTGTTGGAGATTTCAAGCACATATAAATAGCATGAAATCTAAGCAAACTAAAAGTTTGGTTCAAGTCACTCATGACCCATTAAAATTTGCCATTCATTCATTTTCTTCATCCAGCAAAAATTCATGCAGTGTCTACTGGGAATCAAGCACAAAATAGTGACAAGATAAAATGGGTTCAGCCCTTAAGGATCTTAGCATTTGTTGGGGAAAAGAAGCAATTAAATAAGCAAGAAAAGTACCATGTGTAAGTGCTGACAGAGAATCTATGATTTAGTAATCATGAGTCAGAGAAGTGCTGAGCAACTACTAAGCAAATTCATAGAAGAAATGAGGCATCTTTCATGGAAAAAGTAAACCCCAACCCATTGATATTTTAGGCCAGTGGGACAAACTGGCCTTTACCAACCCCATTCTTTCCAATACTCAGATCCAACCTAAACTGTGACTATATTACAACCAGAAAGCCACAGAGGGCTGCCCAAATTCTTTCAGCAAACTTGTCACCTCTCTGGGCAAGACAGTCTGCTAAGTATAGAAAAACAAAGGTGTATAAAACACACACCCTTCCAGACTCTTACCTTCTGGGAATAATAAGGATAGCTAGCTAACATGTATTGATCAAATAAGTGAGCAAACAATCTGCTGACTGCTTTGCAAATACGGTTGTTACTATTATTCCCATTTTATAGATAAGGAAACTGACACTCTGAGAAGTTAAATAGTTTGTTCAAGGTCCCGCAGGTGATCAGGTCAGAGCCAGGACTCAAACGCATGGCTCCCTGACCTTGAAGGGTTTGCTTTTACTCCTGTTCACATTGTCTTAGCAGCAGGACCTACTTGGGATTTACGGGAAGCAGGTGCAGCATGTCCACAGGCAGCAGTGCTGCAGTTCCCTTGCTGGGCAGGGGAAATGATGAGAACTGGAAAACTTCAGGTAACTGGAATGGATTTCCAAAATGGATTGTTCTGATTGGTTTCTCTCCATTGCTCTCAAAGGTGGTTGGGGTCCGTTTGATTCTTCATGGTGAATATTCTGATATTGTTTTTCAAAAAAGAGTGATATAGAAAACTGTGGTGCTCTTTAGGATTGCTTTATTGGTCTTTATATATGCACCGAATTTCTTCTAAAAATATAATTTAAATCTTTAGCCCTGAATGTAGTTTTAGTTCTATGTTAGCTATAAAACTATAAGCTTACTAAAGGATAGTCATGTAAGTTTTACTAATTAAATATGCATTTTTTTCCAAATTTAATTCGTATGCCAAAAAAAGTGAGAATGTTTACAAGAATCTGTGTGTGAGAGACAGACTTTCTTTCTCAGTGAGACATTTTAAGTCTGAAAATTTTTCTGAAATTTTTTTAACACAAAACAGTTCTTTCTCCCTTTTCCTTTCCTTATTCATATTTTTTATAAAGTAATATTTGTTGTTGCTAAAAATCATTTGAAACGTTTTTTTCAGCCACTTCAACAAATTTTATAATCTTCTTGATAAAGTGAAACACACTGGTTCTTAAGAAAACATACCATGCAGGATTGTCTCAAGAATGTGTAAATAGGGCCTGCCAAGTGACGCATTGGTTAAGAGCTGGCTTGGGATGCCAGCAGCCCTGGTTCCGATCCCACATATGAGGGCCAGTGACACTGCTCTCTACAGCTAACAACAGCTCCACCTGGAGCTGGGCTGTGAGCCCTGGTGACGGTATAGGCTGCAGTCCCTGCTGCAGCGGGCTGCCATAGGCTACAGTGAGTGGCTGGCAGCCAGCATGAGAGGCTGGCAGCTAGCATGAGCTGCCAATAGCTGCGGTGAGCGACCATCCAAAGGCCGGCTACTGATCTGCCTCATCCGGGAAGAGTGCAATGACGATACCAACATGGGCCAAGGAGGCAATGTCCTCCTAAACAAGACTGAAGAACAAAAAGACAGCAACTTGTCTGTTCCCCTTCCCCAATTCCCCAACGCTGTTCCCCTCCCTCATTCCCCAATAAAATCTTTTAAAAAGGAATATGTAAATAATCTCATTTCCTCATCTGCTTAAAAGAATGGAGATTCATCTAGTTGAAATCCTCTTTGGCAAACATTTCTGCATTTCTGGATCTTTCATTATAGTGACTTGATATCTTTGGTTGTTTGAAGTATACAGAGGTAACTCTCCATTCTGTGTGTTTTCTGAGCACTTAGATTTGGAGATGGTACATGCCAAATGATTAAGGTGTAACTACTGGTATCTTGCTATTCTGTTGGCTATCTTTCAATAAAGTTGCTATTTGATTAAAACTCTTTATTAACGTAATCTTGCCTTCCAAAATGGTCATGAAGCAAATGTCTCACATATAAACCTATCTTTTTTTGGTGTTAGATTAACAGTAGAATATGTGTCTTATTACAGCAAGTTGTACCTGCAAGATATGTATCATACCAAGGACCCTCAGCTGCAGAAAACAATACTTTACGCGGCCCATTTAGAGGGAGCTGTTCAACATTACTTGGGAAGGGAGCAGAGCATAAGCACTGTAGTCGTGCATGCCTGAATTTGAATCCTAGTTGTGCCATTGATCAAATGAGTCACACTGGGCAAGTTGCTAAACCTTCCTGAATCTCACATTCCTCAAGTGTCCCTTATAGAACTGTGGTGAGGATTAAATGATATATGTAAAGTGCTTAAAACATAGTGAGCTTTCAGTAAGTGCCAGCTATTGTTGGGTATCAGTCTTTCAGATGCTTTTAAGAGTCCCACATCTTTGTGACCAATTGGACTTCCTTGTGTCTAGAATGATGGCTAATTCAATGATCTTCTCTCTACTGAATGCTTCTGTTCTTGTATAACAGGGTGCACTCCATAATAATTTGTTTACAATTATTGATGGTGTTGGTGTCTCCCACACAGTCCTCACACCTCACACTCAGAGGATGTAAACCCCTAATTATCCAGAAGGACCAGGTCTGTCCTTTGTCACCCACACTTCCTGAGGAGCTACAACTTCCCTGATTCCCAAAGGCCCAGGTCAGACCAAGCCCTAAGCTTAGTTTCCACTCTAGGAGAAAATTTTAAGAAGCTTCCCCTTAGGACAGTAGTTTGTTTGAAAATCAATGTCTCTGTCTGGTGGCTCTTGTTCACCCTTGAGTGCCAGCCTTAGCACTTTGTCTCTGGGCTCCCCTCACTGACTGTCAGCCTACTCATCACAGGCACTAGCCAGAAATGTTGTAGAGGGGATCCATGCTTGGATGGACTTTGTAATCCTTTTCAGTGCTGAAAGTCTGGATCTGCCTGGGAGCATTTATGACTCAATGCTTCCCCTGACAGTCAACTCTCATTTACTCCTACACCAATCTGCTTAGAGATGCAAACCAAATTTCATGATACTCTTGGCACTCTCAGGTGAATTCCTTGACCTGACATCAAATCTCTCTGTCACTTTCATGACCCTGGTCCTGACGTAAGTCCTGCCTTGTTGCTCAGATGGTAAAGTTGGAACAACCTTGGCAACATAAACCTTCACAGTGGGAGCCACCACATACCAAATGAAAAAAAACATGAATCACATTGTGAACAGTACCTGAATGCATGACTAGAAACACTGATGGCCATTTTTGGGGTTGAAGAAATTTCAATGCATCATTTTAGTTGGATAAAGGAGTGAGATGATGAATGGCGATATTTATCTAATATTTGGCTATGGCTCAACAGGATGAAATCTTGGTTATCAGATAAAAGTTGTCTCAGCATAGTGTCAAATGATCTCATTATTTTATTCACTGATCTTAGATCAAGCTAAAGATAAGACAAAGACTGCTAAACAAATTTCATAATGAAGTGAGTATACTCAGATCATAGTCACTCATTGTTAGGAATCAATCATTTATTCAACACACTAACAGATTTTTCTTGATAGACAGTGTTCTAGATACTGAGATAGCTACAAAGCACCTGGGGGATTTGACCATCCCGTGTGGCGACAGACAAGTACCAAATCATCTCAACGTAGTGCATGCTATAGGGATATGTATAAGCAGTACTGAGGAGCAGAGGAAGGAAAGAGACAGTTTCCCTGGGGAGTCCAGAAGTCTCTGCAGAGGTGATAATGTTCCAAGAGATGTAAGCTCATTTTGTGCTCTGTCCATATGCATAATCCTTCCCCTTTTGTCATCTGGGAGTGCTCAAGTTTGGAGAATCATTTAGATTCTGAATAATTTTAAATCTCTAATATTAAGGGACATTTAACACAGAGCTGTGGCATTCTCTGAAAGAAAGCCTTTAGTAAGAAAACCTGTCTAGTTATCTCTAATGAGATACACTTAGTGAAGAATACAAGATTGAAGTCGTTTGACCATATCTGAAAGTTTGTCAAGCTTCAGAACTCTGTCTTAATGACTCTGAATGGCAAAAACAGACATGAAAAGTTAGTCCTCCTTAAGCAGGATTTTTCAGCAGAATATTCAGGATTTTGAAATACAGAGCACGAGAATCAGAAACCTATAAAGTAGTCACAGTTCCATTATTGAGAACATTAATAGGAATTTGCATACCAACTATGTAAAATTCATTACAAAACTAAAGTGAAATCCATCTTAAACACTAAAAATGTTCAAAACAAACAACATAAAAAGGAAAAGTCTCTTTAATAAACTCTCAATTCCAAAGAACATTTCTCTTCTCTTCTCTTCCCTTTCCTTCCCTTCCCTTCCCCTCCCCTCTTCTTCTCTCCCTTCCCCTCCCCTCACTTCTCTTCTCCCTTCCTTTCCCTTCCCTTCCCCCCTCCACTGCACTACCCTCCCTTCTCTTCTCTTTCCCTCCCTCCCTCCCTCCCTCCCTCCCTCCCTCTTTTTGGTGAACACTTATTTTTCTTGGGGTAGCTTTCATACTTGAACCAAATTACACACACTCTTGAACCACATGGTCAGTCAAAAAATAGGAAAGCATCACTTACAGGATGCATTTTAACCTGGCAACTTACTTTAATCTGCACATTTATTAAAACTATTAAACATAATTCATTGAAACTGTAATTTTTCAAAATGCATATCGAAAGCACCATCAAAATGTAGATGGGACTCAGTATGTATCCCCAGCCTACCATCTTTCACATTTAGTTGTCACCCTCCCACCAGCTCTGACCCCTTCCCACTATTTTCCACTCCACACCCCTTCCCACCACCTTCAACTAGCTAACTGCTATTTATTCAGACCTCACCTTTTCTAGGAACTATATCCTTAAACCCTCCCAGAACAAGTCAAGTATCCCTTGTTGGGGCTCCAACTTAGCCCTTTCATTGCCTTGTAGAGGTCTGTTTTTATTTTTAAAGACAAATATTGCATCTTGTGCACTCTTTTATCCTCTGCCTGACACAGACAAGCTCAAAAAATATTTGTGAAATGATTGAAAGAATTATGTCACCATATAAATCAATAATTAGAATTAAAATAATAGTGAATGTCTGTTAGGCATATGTAACATATCAGGTACTGTCCTAGGCACTTTACATGTATTTAATTTCATTTTATCTTCACAATAGCCCTATGAAGTAGATTCTATGACTCTCCTCATTTTACAGATGTAGACACTGAGGCTTGAGGGATTAGGTGACTTGTCCAAAGGTAGGATGACAAAGGATCAGAACTCGAATCCCATTGGTGTGACTCCAGAGTTCATGCTCTTAGCCACTCAATTTTGCAGTCTCTTCAACAGATGCCCCTATAGGGGAAAATTATAACCAACCTGTTCTTAGAGGTTGCATTCCCCTGAAACAGGTATCTTTTAGATGATCTTTTTTTGCACTTATTTCTTCAAACTTCACAACAAAGGCTTATTTAGATGCCAGTCAAATATACCCGATGATGTCTCTCTCTAACATTATTTCTGACATGTTTCAAGTTCAAGATTCTTTTTAACTCAACAGCCCTTGTGGTGTGGAAGAAAAACATGAATAGAAATGACTTTGCTGGCCTCATATTAAGCGAGTTGAGGGCTTTAGGTAAGTCACCCAACCCCTCTGGACTTCTGAATTCTTGTTTGTAAAGGGTCCTCTTTAGCTCTTATAAACTGAGACCCTGGATTAATAGTTATTCTTCCATGTTCTCTAGCTCTCTCCATCGTAAAACTTGAAAGAGTCCTTATACAGTGACATGTTTTGTGAATTTAATTTTGCCCTTTATTTTCTTTCTCAGAACATGTGCCTAGAAAGGCAAGATGAAATAAAGTACTGAGTTAACCATCCAGAATAATTCAAGACAAAAATACAAGCTAACTAGACCATTTTTTACTTTTGCCTGAACACACTGGTTTGTTGAACTTCCTAACCAAATAGTGCAGTCTCTGATGTCCTACTGTCCTGTGCCTGTCCTAGCTAGATGCAGCCAGGTCTTTTACTGTCCAGACACTAATAATAACATGATGTTTCCGGCATCCACAAGGAGAAAATACAAATTTTGGAGCTGAATCCCAGAAAACAGAATCTTAATTGGGAACAGTAGAAAGAAATCTATTTCAGTGGAAAATTGTCCATAGTTCAATGTGTATTTGTCTGTAATTATTCCCAGGGGCTCTTCACTCATCACAGTCACTGTATCTAAATAGATAAAAGTCATTTTTTCCCAGAGAAACAAATTGAAAAAGCAAATATCGCACCAAAATCAGGTCTTGGCATGAAAGAGAAAGCTCTTGATAGAGATGAGGGTGGAGAGAGGTAAGTCTGATGGATTTACTCATAGACAGAGCATGGCTTGTCAAGTCATCAACATTCCCTTCATATGTGGGGTTCCTGTCTCCTCAGAACATTTAATCAGGGGTCTTCAATTCTGGATGGTCTGTTTTGCCAATCTATGATGCCTGTTGTATTATCTTATCACTCTTCCCATTTCCAATTTCTTCTCTCCCTTCCTCCTTACCCTCCTCTCCTTCTCCCTCATGCTCCCCAACACTCCCTCCCCCACAGACACACTCTATCTCACATATAGCCCATAAAATCAAATTCAAGACTTAGTCTTTCATTATATGAGAAAAACTAAAACCAAGAATCAAACATAAATGTTATTTTCTAGCAAAATAGAATTTTCATGTTGGAAGTATTTTTAGAAAGTACCTAGGCAAACTTTGCATTTCATCACAAGTCAGCAAGCCTGAGGAACTTAAGTGATTGTATTCTGTTATTATACAACTACAGCAAGGATTAAAACCCAAGTCTCCAACACCCAGGTATTCCTAGCCATTATCTGATTATAGTAACACCTTAGAGATTTACAAAGTTCTGCACTTTACAAAGTATTTTCCCACATGGGAATCAGCCTATGAATTAGATCAGTTGGCTTTTTATAACCCCTTTTGTTACATATACAAACAACAGAGCTAAAAGAGCAAGTATCCTCCATTGGATCACCTGGTTATTAAGTGGCAAATACAGGGCTTGAACTCCCCAGTCTTAGCTCATCTGCTTCCCATATTGTCTTCCTATGCCCTCTCATACTTTTATTTTAGGGTCAATTTTGCATACAACCATTTATATATATATTAACAGAAATTATCTGGCTTGAGTGATAAGCTCTTAAGTGTGAGATCAGCACTATAAAATGACTGGAGAAAAATCAATTTACTCAGATGGTGCTTCCTGGCTCAGCCTATAAGTACTATGGCCAATCCGGATACATTCACTCAAAGTCTTCTTTTAAATGTAATCCTTTCGATTTATGGCCTTGTCTATTTTATCATCAATCTCATCCTGAAACTGAGGATAGAAGGAGAACAGTTACATTCTAAAGTAGGAACAACAATAAATGCATGAAAAATATAAATCAGAGCCAGCAGTTTCTGATATCAGGCCCAGCGAACTCTGGAGATCCACAGTTGTGGTGATACTCAAATGATACTAAGGCTGTTATAGGGCCTATGTTTTAGCCTGTTTTGTTCACTTAGTGTTATGTCATGAATGTTTTCCATGCCCACAAATACATTTCTATTACAGGGTTTGTAGTAGTTGCATAGAATTCCACTTTATTTATGTATTGTATTTTGTCTAGCCAATCCTGGCTTGTTGAATTAAGGTTGCCTCCAATTTTTCATGTTACTAACTAAAAACATCATCTAAATCTAACTAACAAAACATCTAAATCATTTGTTATGAAGCCTTTCCTATTTGAAGACAATATGAAAATGTTAGCATATAGAAGGTCAGGTTGATGTAGCCTGACATACAAACCAGTACATTTTCCCCCTGAATGGTATTTGTTCAATGGTTTGGTTGGTGCCATGTAAAGAGAGTTGATATTTATAAAAAAAGAGAGAAGCTGATTAACACCTCACTCATGAGTAGTCATTCATTTAGGCAGTCAGTTATGAAATATTGATTGCACACTTAAGATATTCTAGGCACTGTGCTAGACATGTACAATACAAAAATGACTTAAGTCATGTCTTGGTCAAAACTCACAGTCTGGTGGCATGAGGTGTTAGTGTACATGTCCATCTTCCCACCTAGAGAATGAGCCCCTTGAAGGCAAGAATGAATTTGATCCCCTCTTTGCCCTTGTGGCACCTACCTCAGTGATATGTGCCTAAAAGCCCAAGATAAACATTTACTATGGGAATGAGCACATTTGACCGAAAGTGCATGATTGAAGTCACTGTACTTTCCAAAAATGAGGAAGGAACCCAGGGTCATGTAAAAGAAAGGCAATTTGATTTCTTTCCTGCATTAGAAGAGACTAAACTTGAGATTTTGTGGGAATTGTATAAGAGCATCTTATCTTTTATGTTGGTTTTTCTTTTCTTTCCTTTTTTTTTCACCTTTTATTGTTTGTTTTGGGTCTAATCTACTCAAGACATTATTAGTTACTAGTTGCCATGTTCCTTGTTACTAAACACTGTTAAAATGAAACATGATTAAAACAAATCTTAAAAAATATTAAATGACTATTAATGTATTAACCAGGCATGGTTAATAATAGAATTATTTATTTATTCTTGTTCCCAATAGCTTTAGTATTCCCAATAACTTTCGTTTATCCATGAAGATTACCTGAAATCTAATTCTTAGAAGACAATTTTTATGATTGGTCAACTGAAATTTAAAGGACTCTGGTTTTTATTCATCTCTTAGAAAAAGGTTTGGAAAAATTTTACATTTCAAAGCAACCTTATAAGACATTTTTATTTTCATTTATAGTGAAAAACACCTGTCTCTCAAGCTTTCTGAAAGTAATTTTGGGAAGTTGTAAATAAACTGGTTACATATTAATTAGCACCGAATCAAGAAGAAAATTAGACTCATAGAATCTTAAAGCTAGGTAAAGCTTAAAGATAAGATTAAAGGCACCCATATACCTTTATGTTTATAATGAAGTTCTGAGCATTAATCAAGTTGGGTGTTGATAAGGGAGGGGGAAAAAGTTGTGGTCTAATGATACACAATTTTTCTTTAATTTTTTAAAAATTAAAGTTAATTGGAGTGACAATGGTTAGTAGAGTTACATAGGTTTCAAGTGTACAATTCTGTAATACATCATCTATATATCACATTGTGTGCTCACTACCCAGAGTCAGTTCTCCTTCTATCACCATGTATTTGATCCCATTTACGCTCATCTACCACTCCCCTGCCCCCTTACCCTCTGGTAAGCACTAAACTATTGTCTATGTGTATGAATTTTTGTTTCTTTATTTGTTTGTCTTGTTCCTTTGTTGCTTTTAGTTTTATATCCCATATATCAGTGAAATCATATGGTTCTCGACTTTTTCTGTCTGACTTATTTCACTTGGCATACTAATCTCAAGATTCATCCATGTTCTTGCAAATGGCATTATTTCATCTTTTCTTATGGCAAAATAGTATTCCGTTGTGTATATATAACACATCTTCTTTATTGTATCCATCAATACACAATTTTCTAGTAACAGATGGAAAACAAGAGTAAGTAGAACATTGTCCCTTCAGTCTAGTTTAGAGAAGGAATTATACATGGAAGTTAATGGGGTGAAAGAGGGACATCAGAAAGGCTAGCTACCTGATTTTAAGGGCCCAGTGCCAAATAAAATGTGAGATCCCTTTCATAAATTATTAATAATTTCAAGACAGCAACAGCAGAGCATTAAATGAAGCACAATCTGCAAGCCTATGAAGCCAGCCTTGAATGCTGTGTCCCACCAAATACAGGTGCTGGGGCTTTTCCTTCCATATCAATGCCACCTCTCTGAATGTCAATAAGCTTACCCCCTATTTCCCAATACTCACAAGCATTTCAGGCTTTAAAATGTTACTAAAGGACTATATCTACACCAGGCAGATGTCAGAATCTGAGTGACCTAAAGTGGCATTAGGGCAGTTTTGTATAATGCCGCAGGTCATGTTGAAGACAAGTCTGCATTTTATGGTTCCTTTCCCTGAGTGGTTTGCTGAGTTCATTTGAATCACAATAATCTCAAAGAACCATAAGACAATAGGAATAAAGCAATACTTTCTTTCCCCCCACATCCTTGCCAGATCCTCCACAGCAAAATGTTTTCATAGCATAGCAATTCTGGGTCCTGCCTTAGAAGTCCCACCCAGCCCACCCACCCTCACAAACTTTGCCTTTTCAATCCTCTCTCTGAAATGCTTTAAGCTAAAACCTTGTCTCCGCAGTAAAGTGTCCTGGAAAGAGTGATGGTGCACACCATTAAATGGCTTTGCAGGGACAGCTTTGGGAAGTTACCTTGGTTTAGAAGCCCTTGTTGCAGAGCATACATGCAGCATTTGAGCCATGAGAAAAAACATCTGAGACAATTGCACCTGGACCTCCACAATGCTCTGTGTCACTTGAAAAATGGAACATACCTTCTGCTTTGGGCCAACACATTCTTAAACCAAATTGACAAGTAGTTGGGATAGGTGTGAATCAGTGGTGGGTAGTACAGGTAGAAAACTGGTATTGAACTGGAACCCAAGGTCCTACCTTCTTGATTTGATTTAGTCTCCTCTAGTTGTGTGAGTTTAGGTAAAACTTACAATTGCTCTGGGTCTTGCTGACCTTGTTCTTTAATTGAGGAGGTTGGATTCTTGCAACTATAGGACAAAGAAAGAGAAAAGTGTCTGTTTAAGGGACGAAGAGTTTGTTCATTGACATAAACAATGAAATACCCAGAGAGGGTGAATCATGTTCAGAGAACCAGAAAAGGCAAGAGAAAGCACTAATATTTGGGAATTGAGATAATTAGCTACAGAGCATGTCATGGTGGTGGGCCAGGGAGATGAGGTATGTTCAAGGGCAAGTTCTTGGCTTTGTGTAACATAAGAGGCGGGAAAATAGCTGGATGGGGTACAGATTTTAATTTCAAACTTCCAAGAAGTTATTATAAACAACTGGAGAGAAGGTTGTTTTAAATCATGTTTTAATGTGGGTATTCACTTGTTGGCAGTGATCAGCATTTCCTATAAATACCACTTACATCTTATGGAATGAAGCTGTAACATGTATGTGTAACGTGTAAGGAGAAGAGGTGAAGAAAGAGCAGTGAGGGAAACTTGGAACCTGAGCACTTGGCATGAAAAATTGGGGAAATTGAACTCCTGTCCTTTTATTCTTTTTGGAACTGATGGTGAACAATTGCCTTTTGAATGGCTGTGTTCTTATTAATATACATTTTTGCTCTGCTTTTGGGTATTAAATGTGCTCTCCAGAGAATTGTTCAAAGCATTTAAAATAGCATTTGCCAATTTCTCCTTCTTCTAATTAATACCAAGTGGTTTCATTCAAACTGAAGTTTCTAGCTGATTTCACATAAGCAAAACTAAATGTAGACTTGAGCTTCAGAGCCAGAATGACTTAGCCTCAGCCCTGCCCCGCCCATGCTAGCTTCATGACCTTAGGAAAATCATTTAACCTATCAGAATTTCAAATGTATCTTTTTATGATGAAGATTGTTATGATTATTAAATGAGTCAAAATATGTAAGACATCTAACACGGTTTTTGACACAGTGGGAACTCAACAAACAGAAACTATTCCTCTTTCCCCATCTATAACTCTCTCTCTCTTAGAGGAGAAAAATGAGATCTTGGAGGTCTGAGTTATTCATCCAGATGCTTACATTGGTCACATTATCAAGGATGACCACTTAACCTGCTGGGTAAGTGCCTGCAGAGGAAGGCTTAGCTAAGAGCCTCCGCTTCTAAACATGTTAGCTCCTTATTTGCCTCATGTGAGTACCTCCTGCATTGGCTCATGTAATCACACATGCCTGCAGTGCCCATCTGTTCTTCCCACCCAACCCTTCTTTCAGGCTCATCCCAATAGACAAGTCATGCAGAAAACTTTCCTGATTCCTTCAATTATTGGTCCTCTCAAAATACATTGTGCACATCATGATGAATTTCCCTCGCCACTTTGTATTGCCATTATTTATATGTCAGGCTTCCCACAGGCCTGTATGTCATGAGGCCAGAAACAGGGCTCCCAGTACACAATATACATGCAATATTTGCTGAACGAAAGAATAAAAATCATCAAACCTAAAGCTATCTTTTCCCATAAAGTTCAGTTTCCTCCTGGTTTTCCCATCATTGTTAATGCCATCTAATTCTTCCCGAAGTGCCTTCTGAAGACACCAGCAAAACTTTCCTCACTTCCTATTACTCAAAATAGACTCATGTGACTATCCCTGACCAGGAATAGTGTCCAGAAGCTGAGATTATGTGATCAGCTGAGCCATACATTCAGCTCTCCAATGCAACGGTGTAATCTTTTCCCCTAAAGCACACTCTTATAATTGGGTGGGTGGCTATTTAAATAAACTTGGAATAGTTACCAAGAACCAGGGGAATAGATGTTGAGAAGATAACACAATATCCAGAATATCAATGAATAGATCTAGCAAGTGTTGATGCATAATCAATTTTGTCTTAGAATATTGTTGCTGTCATATTTTCTTATTCAATATGGCATATTTATATAATTTGGTTAGGTTCTGATATACTAAAACTGAAATTGGGGGAAACATGTATGGACCCAAACAATGGCCTTGGACCAAGATGTTAGGGGTGCTTCGTTCCAAATTGGATTTGGCAGTGTTCATGTAGTGAAAGTGGGAAGCCAAGTGCCGCCTAAAACTAAACATTACTGGATGACACCTCTGAAGACAAACATCTCCTAACTTGGGGAGGGGTCATATTGACAGAATTGCCAAACTTATATTTCTTAATGATGCTCCTGTGACTTTTCATGATGATAAGATAAACAGAAAATAGATTTTAAAATGTACATTTAGAATGATGTTCTGTCAAAATGCACTTCTCAGAGTTAAATTTGCCTCTACCTTAAATTTGCCTCTACCTTGCCTCTACCTATCTCAATGAAACCAACATAGAGTTTCCTGAAGTTCTTCATGTCAGACTAGTCTTTTCTCCTCGTCCTCAGAGGAGCCATAATACTAGGACCCTTTGTCCTAGCAGTAGAAATACATTTCACTCCCCTACTCTAAAATTGACAATGGACCGCCACACTCAAGGGCAGCTGCCTTTCTGGTTCCAACAGTCCTTATCAGACTTTTCTACACACCCACATTCCAGGCAGCCTGGACACACATGTGTGCTGTTCTTATCCTCTGTACCTCTTCACCTGCTCTCCTATGACTGCCCAAACCATTTCTTCAAACTTTTTTTTTTTGGCGGGGTGGGGGGCAGTGTCACTGGCCCTCATATATGGGACCGGAACTGGGGCCGCTGGCTTCCCAAGCCAGCGCTTAACCAATGCGCCACTTGGCCGGCCCAAAAATTTATTTTTTTTTCATCCAGAAGAGTGTCAGCATTGTTCTGGGGGACGAAGGTGTTGATATGTGTCCTGGCAGACCCTATCACAAGAAAAGCACCAAGACTATTTGAGGAAAATCTAGCATAAATCAATGGATTGCCTGATACTTTAAATAAGTGTGCTTGCACTAAACTATTTAAAACTGGCTGTCTTTTAAAATGGAGCAGTAGCAGATCTGGATGTATGACAATAGAATAACTCCAAGCCTGCTTCGATTCTCAATTTTAGTTGAACATGTATACATAGCAGCACACACAGAAGTAGTTTTCATTCTGACTGTGCAGTGCTCTGCATGGACTATTGCTAATGAGTTCCATAAGAAGACAGTGAGAATGGCTTATCACTATTTTGTCACATATATAGACAGCCAAAATCCTGTATAGAGATCCCAGCAGAAGCTTTTCAACTTACATCAATTAATGCAAAACATCTAGCAATTTTTGAATGCTTATCAACACTAATAGGAGGTGCTGATCTCATGGGCAATTCCACTGAACAAATTCCTACTGTAAATCCTTAGAGGTGCCCCAGGAACTGAGAGCCTTCTGCTATATTTACTTATGAGAAAATTAATAAAATGGATTAATTTTAATGGAACTCTCAGCAAGCTGTTTTGGGCTGAGGGTTTGGGCTGAAGTCACAAGGGGTTAATTGGACTTCATTGCTTAATGGGATTGATGGTAGTACCAACTAGGAGGGCAGCAAAGCACTTGGGAGGAGGGAGGACTGGGACTCATCTCCCCATTCCCACTGCAGTTAGTGACAACTTTCCAAGGTGGATGGGGCAGAACAGGCAGACTAAAAAAAATCAGGCTCAGGCCCACTGCCTTCTGTGCCATATAGAGCAGTGGTCCATTGTGTGTGAGGAAAAAAAAAAATTAAGATATCTGACCAGATTTCCAGTCAAGATGGTGGAGTAGGTAAACACAGTGCTTGCATCCTCTCACAACCACACCAAAATTACAACTAACCTACAGGACAACCATCACCTGAGAATTGCCTGAAGTCTAGCTGAACTGAAGCAGTGTAACTAAGGACATACAGAAGAAGCCACCTCGAGACTAGTAGGAGTTGCAGAGACATGGAATGGGCTGGTCCCGCACCCATCTGTGACCATTAAAAATCAGGAGGGATATCTCAGCTACAGAGGTCCACTCCAGAAGAGCAAGGGGTCCAAGTCCCACACCAGGCTCCCCAGCCCAGGGTTTCAGTGCCAGGGAGAGAAGTCCTCATTAGTTCTGGTTGTGAAAAACAGTGGAGATTGAGGCTGAGTAGATAAAGGGCGGCTGTACTCCCAGGCATTTCTCTTAAAGGGCCCATGCACATACTTACTCACTGATGAACTCACTCACTCTGAGCTCCAGCAGTGGGACTGCAGCTCAAAATGCACCAGGGACATACAAGGAGGAACTGAGTTGTCTGTCTTCAGGGTGAGGGCTGGAAGGGCAGCTTTCTCCTGGAGAGAGGAGCTGGAGGAAGCCATTGTGTCTTTGTTGAGCCCTCCCCGCTCCCAGTGCACAGATACGTGGCCACCATATCCGAGTCTCCATTAACCTGGCTAACATTGTTACTTCACCCTGATTCCCTGACACCCTACCTCACCCAACTTTTGGGCACACCCAAGCCTCTTCCTTTTCCATACAAACAGCCTTTCTTGGCTCATGCTGCAGACTCGTAAAATCTCTGAAAGGTTCACAAAACCAAAACAAGCAGCATCTGGCTTTGGTATATCCCATACATCTGGCTGAGCAGCCCTAAGCCTAGCACTAAAACACCTGGCCTTGGTTCACAGCTTGGCCCCTTGAGGCACTTTCAAGCACAACACAAGTGGCAGCCATCTGCAGATTGCTTTGTGGCTCATTCCAGGTGGCCCTGGGCAGGGCAAAAGCTGTGGCTAAACTTGGCCTATGGTGGGGATGCTCCCAGGAGGCCCCAAAGCTGGCATCCTCAGTAGCCAGCTTCAGATTGAGCTTGAGCATCACCTGGACACCTCCAAGGACAAAACATCCAAAAGGCAGACTGGGTAAGCACCAGAGCCCTGCTAAAGTAAATCCTGCTCTGTAGGTTCAGCCCTTGCACCACAACTCCTCCACTATAGTCATGGCCAGTCTTCATAACCAATCAACCTAAGGGAGAATCCTACCCACTGACATGCAAACCGCAACCAAGGCTCAACTACAACAGGAGGGCACACCCACCCACACAAGGGACACACCTGGAGCACCCAGCTCTGGTGACCAGGAAGACTATACCACTGGGCCACACAGGATACCTACTACATAAGGCCACTCTACTAAGACTGGGAGAAATAGCGGCTCTACCTATACGTAGAAACAGACACAGAGGGGCAGCCAAATGGAGAGACAAAGAAACATGTCCTAAATAAAAGAACAAAACAAAGCTCCAGAAAAAGAACTAAACAAAATGGAGGCAAACAATCTACCAGACACAGAGTTCCAAACACTGGTTATAAGGATGCTCAGTGATCTCAGGGAGAACTTCAACAAAGAGACAGGAAACATAAAAATGGAGATAGAGGGCCAGCCGAATAGCACGTTTGTTAAGAGTTGGTTTGGGACACCAGCTCTGAGCAGCAGGGCTCTGGTTCAGATCTCACATGAGGGCCAGTGATGTTGTGCCTTCTACAGCTAAGATGGTAAACAACAGCTCGACCTGGAGCTGGGCTGCTGTGAGTCACTGGTGATGACGTAGGCTGCAGTGAGGCTGGCCACAGCTGGCATGCGCTTTTGTGAGCCGCCGTCCCATGGCTGGTGAGCGACTGCCTCACCCGGGAGAAGTGCAATGATAATACCAACATGGGCCAGTGAAGCGATGGCCTCCACAACTAGACTGAAAAACAAAAGAACAGCAACTTGTTTGTCCTGCTTCCCCAATTCCCCAACACTGTTCCCCTCCCCCAATTACCCAATACAATCTTTTAAAACCAATGGAGATAGAAAACATAAAAAAAGAACAAGTCAGAAATAAAGAATAAGATAACTGAAATGAAGAATGCACTAGAAGGAATCACTGGCAGAATAAATGAAGCAAAGGATCGAATCAGCAATTTGGAAGACAAGGTAGCAGAAAACACCCAATCAGAACAGCAAAAAGAAAAGTGAATCCAAAAAAAAATGAGAGTTTAAGGGACCTCTGAGAAAACATCAAGCATACCAATATTCACATCATAGGGGTACCAGAAGGAGAAGAGAGAGAGCAAGGAATTGAAAACCTTTTACAAGAAATAATGATGCAAAATGTCCCTAACTGGCAAAGGAAATGGATATTTAAGCCCAAGAAGCACAGAGAGTTCCAAACAAGATAAACCCAAAGAAGCCCACACCAACCCACATCATAATTAAAATGCCAAAAGTTAAAGACAAGAGAGAATCTTAAAAGCAGCAAGAGAAAAGCAGATAGTTAATTAAGAGGGAGTTCCTGGAACACTGTCTGCTGATGTCTCAACAGAAACTTTGCAGGCCAGAAGGGACTGGCACAAAATAGTCAAAGTGATGAAAAGCAAGGACCTACAACAAAGATTACTCTACCCAGAAAAGCTATCATTTAGAATTGAAGGACAGATAGTTTCCCAGACAAGAAAAAGCTAAAGGAATTTATCACCACCAAACAGTATTACAAGGAATGTTAGAGTGACTTCTTTAAGAAGAAGAAAAGAGAAAGCTGAGTGGTGCATTGGTTAAGATTTGGCTTGGGACACCAGCTCTTTGAAGCAGAGCCCCGGTTCAGATCCCACATAGAGGGCCAGTGACACTGCACCCTCTACAGCTAAGCTGGTGAACAACAACTCAACCTGGAGCTGGGCTGCTACGAGTCGCCGGTGGCGACAACGTTGGCTGCAGTGGGGCTGGCTGACAGCTGTTGTGTGCTTTCGTGAGATGTCATGATGCGCCATGAGCCGCCATGAGTGGCCATCCAATGGCCAGCGACCGACTGCCTCACCCAGGAAAAGTGCAATGATAATACCAACGTGGGCCAGTGAAGCAACGTTCTCCACAACTAGACTGAAGAACAGAAGGATAGCAACTTTTTTGTTCCCCTTCCCCGATTCCCCAATGCTGTTCCCCTCCCCCAATTCCCCAATAGAATCTTAAAAAAAAAAAATGAATAACAAAATAGCAATAAGTACACATCCATCAACAATTACTTTAAATGTAAATGGATTAAGTGCTTCTATCAAAAGACATAGGGTGGCTGAAAGGATAAGAAAACAAGACCCATACATATGCTTCCTGCAAGAGACACACTTCAGATTGAAAGACATACACAGGCTGAAAATAAAGGGATGGAAAAATGTATTTCATAAAAATGCAAAAAACAAACAAACAAACAAAACACAGAAGGTGGGGTAGCAATACTTTTACCAAACAAAATACACTTGAAACAAAGGCTATGACTTCTGGTAAGATGGTGGAATAGACAGACGCTGTGCCAACTGCCTCCCAGGATCACAACAAAATTACAAATAATTTATACAATATTCAACCCCGGAAGACCCCTGAACACTAGATGAACAGAACCTCTAAACAAAGGACTTAAAGAGGAGGCCTCGTCAAGTCTGGTAGGAGGGGCGGAGATGAGAGAGGGTGAAACCTGTGAGGGACAATTCAGCCTTGGGGAGACTTCTCCGGTTGGGGGAGAGACCCTCCAGCCCCACAACGAGCTCACCAGCCCAGAGTTACTTGGCCAGGAAGAGGAGTTCTACGATAGCTGGCAAAAGTGAGGACTCTCTTTGCTCAACTCGTTGAGACTGAGGGCGGCTAAAGAACCACTGGGGCTGGCACATGGACTCGCTCCCAGTGAGCACTCACCCGGTTCCTAGTGGAGGGAATACCTGTGTGAGCAGGGCCCAGGAGCCTGCGGGGAAAGACTGAACTGAGTGCCTTTGGAGCAGGAGCTGGAGGTTTTTGGGACTACTGTACCCTGATGTGGAGCTTGCACACAAATAGTGTACAGGAGGATGCCATTTTTTCAGGGTTGACCCCACAGAGGGTCAGGTCCTAAACCGCAATGGTCCAGTGAAATTGGCACAGGTGTATGTGCGCACGCATGCACATTCGGAATTGGATCCCCACCTTCCGCCCTGCATGTGCTGCATTGCCAGGGAAATGCCTGGCGGGCGAGCTCCAGCTCCGTCAGGCTGTTCATTGAAACACAGGAGAGCATGTGCCGCCACTCTCTGCACTGCTTGTGTAGAGTTGCCAGGCTGGGGATTGACTGCTGGGCTGCTCAGCATGATCTGCAAACGGCTGAGTAGGACAGGCTGAAACTGGGAGTTTTCCTGGGGGAATTGGGTTGTGAGATGTGTGCCTGCATGATCCGGCCAGGGCTTTCCTGGTGAGTTTGTGTAGGCTGATTGCCGGTGCAGGAATGCATGCTGCTCTGGCTTGCTGGGGACCACTGACCACATCCAGTGGTGCCTTGAAGGCCAGCCCTGCCCAACTAGAACTGTATTGCCAGAGGCACCCTGAGTCCCTGGTACCTAGCCCCCACCTCTGCAGGCCACAGAGGGTTTTTTGCAGCAGCAGACAACTCGCAACAGACTGTGATGATTTTTGGTAGTGAGCCTGGTTCCAGAGCACACAGCAGCTATTGCAGGAAGCTCACTGCAAGCCTGAGAGGGAGGATGAACCATAACACATTTAGCCCTTCCCCCAAACAACTGGTGCTGAGTTGCCCAGAGACTGTCTATTGCTGAGCAAGTTGTCTGCAGATTAGACAGGATGCAGAGCCACCCCACCTTTTCTTTTTCTTTTTCTTTTTTCTTCTTCTCTTTCTTTTTTCTTTTCTTTTCCCCGTTTTTTTCTTTTCTTTTTTCTTCCTTTTTTCTTTTTTACTCCTCTTTTTTTTCCTTTTTCTTTTTTTTTCTAGGTGATCTATCTAACACACTGAAGTAATCACAGAGTGACAGCCAAAATGAAGAAACAAAGAAACATGTCCCAAGTTAAAGATCAGAATAAACCTCTAGAAATGGAAACAAATGAAAAAGAGGGATCCAACCTTTCAGAGACAAAGTTTAGAACACTGATGGTAAGAATGTTAACGAACTTAACAAGGACATGAAGAAGGAAGGGAAAACCATAAAAAACAACCAGTTATAACTAAACAATACAATAACTGAAATGAAGTACACACTTGAAGGAATCATCAGTAGAGTAGATGAAGCAGAGGATCGGGTCAGCGATTTGGAAGACAAAATAGCAGAAACCACCCAGTTGGAACAACAAAAAGACAAAAGAATAAAAATCAACGAAAATAGTTTAAGAGACATGTAGGACAACATCCAGTGCAACAACGGCACCTCATAGGAATACCAGAAAGAGAAGAGAAGAAGCAAGGGATTGAGAGTGTATTTGAAGAAATAATGATTGAAAATTTCCCTACCATGGTGCAGGAAATTGACATACAAGCCCAGGAAGTGCAGCGAGTTCCAAACAAGCTGAACACAAAAAGGTCCACACCAAGACACATCATAGTTAAAATGGCAAAGGTTAAAGACAAACAATACTAAAAGCAGCAAGAGAAAGACGGCAGGTTACATACAAAGGAATTCCTATATGATGAACAGCTGACTTGTCTAGAGAAACTCTGCAAGCCAGAAGAATGTGGCAGGAGATATTCAAAGTGACACAAAATAAAGACCTACAACCGGGCCGACCGAGTGGCGCATTGGTTGAGCGCTGGTTTTGGGATGCCAGCGGCCCCGGTTCGGATCCCACATGAGGGCCAGTGACACTACCCTCTACAGCTAACAACAGCTCCACCTGGAGCTGGGCTGTGCGAGCCCTGGTGATGGTGTGGGCTGCAGCCCCTGCTGCAGTGGGCTGCCATAGGCTACAGTGAGTGGCCCGCAGCCAGCGTGAGCGGCTGGCAGCCAAGCATGAGCTGCCAATAGCCACGGTGAGAGGCATCCAGAGGCCAGCGACCGATCTGCTTCATCCGGGAAGAGCGCAATGACGATACCAACAGTGAAGCAACATCCTCCGCAACTAAACTGAAAAACAAAAAGACAGCAACTTGTCTGTTCCCCTTCCCCGATTCCCCAACGCTGTTCCCCTCCGCCAATTCCCCAATAAAATCTTTAAAAAAAAAAAAAAAAAAAAAGACCTACAACCAAGATTGCACCACCCAGCACAGCTATCACTTAAAATTGAAGAAGAAATAAAGAGCTTCTCAGAAAAGAATAAGCTTAAGGAATTCATTACCACCAAGTCAGCATTGCAGGAAATGTTAAAAGGGTGTTTTTTTCAACAGAAGAAAGGGGAAAACAAGCTAACCAAGAAAGACAAGAAATACAAATAACAAAATGACTATAAATAGGGCCAGCCAAGTGGCGCATTGGTTAAGAGCTGGTTTTGGGATGCCAGCGGCCCCAGTTCGAATCCCACATGAGGGCCAGTGACACTGCCCTCTACAGCTAACAACAGCTCCACCTGGAGCTGGGCTGTGTGAGCCCCGGTGATGGTGTAGGCTGCAGCCCCTGCTGCAGTGGGCTGCCATACAGTGAGTGGCCAGAAGCCAGCGTGAGCAGCCGGCAGCCAGCGTGAGCTGCCAATAGCTGTGGTGAGCGACATCCAGAGGCCGGCGACTGATCTGTCTCATCTGGGAAGACCACAATGACGATGCCAACATGTGCCAGTGAAGCAACATCCTCCACAACTAGACTGAGAGAACAAAAGGACAGCAACTTGTCTGTTCCCCTTCCCCGATTCCCCAACGCTGTTCCCCTCCCCCAATTCCCCAATAAAATAAAAAATAAAATAAAAATAAAAAAAATTGACAATAAATAGGCACCAATCAAAAATCACGTTAAGGGGTCCACCAAGTGGCACATTGGTTAAGAGCTGGCTTGGGACACCGGCGGCCTCCATTCGGATCCCACATATGAGGGCCAGTGACACTGCACTCTACAGCTAACAACAGCTCCACCTAGAGCTGGGCTGTGAGCCCCAGTGACGGTGTTGGCTGCAGCCCCTGCTGCAGTGGGCTGCCATAGACTACAATGAGTGGCTGACAGCCAGCAGGAGCAGCTGACAGCCAGCATGAGCTGCCAACAGCCGCGATGAGTGACCATCCAGAGGCCAGCGACCAATCTGCCTCATTCGGGAAGAGCACAATGATAACAAACATGGGCCTGTGAAGCAATATCCTCCGCAACTAAACTGAAACAAAAAGACAGCAACTTGTCTGTTCCCCTTCCCCAATTCCCCAATGCTGGTTCCCTCCCCCAATTCCCCAATAAAATCTTTTAAAAAAAAGAAAAAAAGAAATCACTTTAAATGTGAATGGGCGAAATTCTCCAATCAAAAGACACAGAGTGGATAAGAAAACAGGACCCACGCATATGCTGTCTACAAGAGACTCATCTCAGATGAAAAGACACACACAGTCTGAAAGTAAAGGGATGGAATAAGATAGTTCATGCAAATGGAAATGAGAAAAAAAGCTGGAGGAGCAATACTTGTTTTGGACAAAATAGACTTTAAAATGAAGACTACAATAAAAGACAAAGTAGAGCACTACACAATAATAAATGGATCGATTCAACAAGAGGACATAACCCTAGTAAACATTTATGCACCCAATATAGGAGCTCCTAAATATATAAAACAGATTTTGACAGACATAAAGACAGAGATCAACAGTAACACTATCATAGTAGAGGACTTCAACACCACATTGTCACCAATGGACAGATCCTCCAGACAAAAAATCAATACAGACACAGTGGTCTTAAAGGACACTTTAGACCAGCTGGATTTCATCGACATTTTTACAGCATTTCACCCCAAAGCTACAGAATACACATGTGCACATGGGACATTTTCCAAGATAGACCACATGTTAGGCCACAAAACAAATCTCAACAAATTTAAGAAGATTGAAATCATATCAAGCATCTTTTCTGACCACAATGCTATGAAATTAGAAATCAATTACAAGAAATGTAGAAAGCACACAAATACATGGAGGTTGAATAACATGCTACTAAATAGCGAGTGGGTCAAAAATTAGATCAAGGAGGAAATCAAAAGATACTGCGACACAAGTGAAAATGAAAACACCACGACCCAAAATCTCTGGGATGCAGCGAAAGCAGTCCTGAGAGGGAAGTTCATAGCAGTGCAAGCCTACCTAAAGAAGGAAGAAAAATCTCAAATCAACAGAATATCATTACACCTAAGGGAAGTGGGAAAAGAACAGCAAAACAAGCCAAAATGGAGTACAAGGAAGGAAATAATAAAAACCAGAGCAGAAATAAATGAAATTGAGACCAAAAAAACAACACAAAAGATTAATGAAACCAAGAGCTGGCTTTTTGTTTTTTTGTTTTTTGTTTTTTGTTTTTTTTGAGGGCTGTGTCACTGGCCCTCATATGTGGGACCCGAACCGGGGCTGCTGGCTTCCCAAGCAAGCGCTTAACCCATGTGCCACTCGGCCCTCCCAAGAGCTGCCTTTTTGAAAAGATAAACAAAATCAACAAACTCTTAGCCAGACTCACCAAGAAAAACAGAGAGAGGACCCAAATTAATAAAGTCAGAAATGAAAGAGGAGAAGTAACAACAGACACCACAGAAATACAGAAAATTTTAAGAAAATACTACAAGCAACTATATGCCAACAAATTCAAAAATCTAGAGGAAATAGATAAATTTCTAGAAACATAAAATTTACCAAGTCTGAACCAAAAAGAAACAGAAACTCTGAACAGGCTGTATAATACCAAAGAAATTGAATCAGTAATAAACAAGCTTCCAACAAACAAAAGTCCTGGACCAGATGGCTTCACAGATGAATTTTACAAAACAGTCAAAAAAGATTTAATAACTATTCTCCTGAAACTATTAAAAAAATACAGAAAGAGGGAAGGCTTCCAAGCATATTTCATGAGGCCACATTACTTGGATCTCAAAGTCAGATAAAGATATTACAAAAGAAGGAAAAGGAAAACTACAGGCCAATATCCCTAATGAACATACATGCAAAAATCCTCAACAAAATACTAGCAAACCGAATTCAGCATCTCATTAAAAAGATCATACACCACGATCAAGTGGGATTCATTCCTGGTATGCAAGGTTGATTCAATATCTGCAAATCAATTAATGTAATACAACACATTAACAAAATGAAAAACAAAAACCATATGATCATATCAATAGATGCAGAAAAAGCATTTGACAAAATCCAGTGACCATTTATGATAAACACTCTTAGCAAAGTGGGAATAGTGCTATCATATCTCAACATAATAAAGGCCATATATCATAAGCCCACAGCAAACATTGTACTCAATGGAGAGAGGCTAAAAGCTTTCCCCTTAAGATCAGGAACAAGACAAAGCTGCCCACTTTCACCACTTCTATTCAACATAGTCCTGGAAGTGCTAGCCACAGCATTCAGACAAGAAAATGAAATAAAAGGCATCCAAATTGGAAAAGAGGAAGTAAAATTGTCATTATACGCAAATGACATGATACTATATAGAGAGAATCCCAAAGGCTCCACCAAAAAACTGTTAGAGCTGATAAATGAATTTAGTAAGGTACCAGGATACAAAATTTATATTCAGAAATCAGTTGCATTGGTATACACCAATAATAAACTATCAGAAGAAGAAATCAGGAAATCAATCCCTTTTACAATTGCTTCAAAAACAATAAAATATCTAGGAATCAATATAACTAAAGAAGTAAAATATATGTACTCAGAAAATTATGAGACACTGAAGAGAGAAATCAGATACAAATAAATGGAAATACATACCATGCTCATGGATAGAAAGAATTAATATAGTTAAAATGTCAACACTACCTAAAGCAATATAGATTCAATGCAATTCCAATCAAACTACCAAGGACATTTTTCTCAGAAATAGAACATAAAATCCTAAAATTTATATGGAACTATAAAAGACCCCCGAATAGCCATGGCAATCTTGAGAAATAAGAACAAAATGGAAGGTATCACGCTACCTGACATCAAATCATACTACAAGGCTACAGTAATAAAATCAGTAGGGTACTGGCATAAAAACAGTCACATAGACCAATGGAACAGAATAGAGAGCCAAGAAATAAACCCATCCATATATGGTCATTTAATCTATGACAATGGAAGCAAGAGTTTACATTGGAGTAAAGGTAGTCTATTTAATAGATGGTGCTGGGAAAATTGGACTAACAGGTGCAAAAATATGAAAATGGACCACGTACTTACACCACATATGAGAACAAACTCAAAATGGATTAAAGACTTAAATGTAAGACCTGACACCATATACTCCTGGAATAAAACATAGGGAGTAAATTTGCAGACATTACCATCAGTAATATTTTTACTGATATATCCCCTCGGGCAAAGGAAATAAAAGAAAAAATGAACATATGGGGTTTCATCAAACTTAAAAGTTTTTTCACAGCAAAGGAAATCATCAATAAAACAAAAAGGCAGCCTACTGAATGGGAGAAGATATTTGCCAACGATATATCTGATAAAGGTTTAATATCCAAAATTTATAAAACACTCATGCAACTCAACACCAAAACTCAAACAACCCAATTAAAAAATAGGCAGAGGATATGAAGAGGCATTTCTCTAAAGAGGACATACACACGGCCAACAGGCGTATGAAAAAATGTTCAACATCACTAATCATTAGAGGAATGCAAATAAAAACCACAATGAGATACCACCTCACGCTAATCAGAATGGCTATCATCAATAAATCAACAAACAACAAGTGCTGGTGAGGTTGTGGAGAAAAGGGAACCCTGGTGCACTGTTGGTGGGAGTTCAGATTGGTGCAGCCATTATGGAAATCAGTATCTCCAAAAACTGGACATGGAACTACCGTATGACCCAGTAATTCCACTCTTGCCTATCTTCCCAGAGGAATCCAAGATGCTAATTTGAAAAAAATATATGCACTCCTATGTGTGTTGCAACTCTATTTAGAAAGCCAAGACTTGGAAACAACCAAAATGTCCATCGGTAGATGATTGGATTAAGAAACTGTGGTACATTTACACAATGGAGTACTACTCTTCTATAAAGAAGAATGATAGGGCCAGCCAACTGATGTGTTGCTTGGGAGCTGGTTTTGGAGGCCATCGGCCCCGATTCAGATCCCACATATAAGGGCCAGTGACACTGCCCTCTACAGCTAAGATGGTGAACAACAGTTCAACCTTGAGCTGGGCTGCTGTGAGTCCCTCGGGACGACATAGCTGCAGCCCCTGCTGCAGTGGGATGCCATAGGCTACAGTGAGTGGCTGGCAGCCAGCATGAGCAGCTGGCACCTGGTGTGAGCTGCCAAGAGCCACTGTGAGCAGCCGTCCATTGGCCAGCGACCGATCTTACTCACCTGAGAAGAGCACAATGACAATACCAACATAGGCCAGTGAAGCAATGACCTCCACAATTAGACTGAAGAACAAAAGGACAGCTACTTGTCTGTTACCCTTCCCCCATTCCTCAATGCTGTTCCCCTATTCCAATCCCCCAATAAAATATTTTTAAAAAAAATGAAATCATACCATTTGCAATGATATGGATGGACCTAGACACTACTATGTTAAGTCAAATGAGTCAGTCGGAGAAAGACAAATACCATATGATCTCACTTATATGTGGAATCTGAAAATCAAAATGAATAAGCAAAGTAAACAGAAACTGTCTCATAGATATAAAGGAAAAACTGATGGTTGCTAGTTGGGAGGGGAGTGGGGATGAGGGAGAAGGAAAAGGGATTAGACAGCATAAATAGGTAACTACAATATTGCCACAGAGATATGAAAGACAGTTCACGGAATATAATTATTAATGTTGTAAATATTTCGTGGTGTGTCAGATGGTCACATGTCTTGTTAGGGAGACCACTTCATGGATGGGGTAGAGGCTTGATCACTGCACTGTACACTTGAAGCTGATGTTGTATAATATTGTATGCCAACTGTAATTGAATATATATATATATATATATATATATATATATATAGTCATGGGAAGTGGAGTATAGTGTGGAAGGGAGTCAATGGATTTGTCATAGATATGTATGATATGGGGCAAAGTGAGGTGGCGAATTGGGGGCAGGGGGTTGTCACTTTGAGGGGTAAAAAGTATAACTATTGCACTGCGTTGTATACCTGAAACTATTTTTCTTTAAAATGTTTATTTCACAATAAAAGCATTAAAATTTTTAAAAAAATTTTTGAAAAGTAAATAAAGATATACATTCAGCAGAACTGAATAAATGTATATCATTGTTGCAAAAAAACACAGAAAAACCAAAGGGTATAACAAAAGACAAAACACGTCCTAGTAATCTTACTTCTGGGTATTTATCTGAAGCAACCTAAAATGCTCCATCAAGGGGATATGTGCATCCACATGTTTATTGCAGCATTATTTACAATAGCCAAAATATGAAGGCAACCTTGGTATTCCTGATTGGATGAATGGATAAAGAAGAGGTGGTACATACATACAATGCGATATTACTCAACTATAATAAAAAAGAATGAAATCTTGCCATGTGCAACAGCATGGATAGACCTAGATGTTATTGTGCTGAGTGAGATAAGTGAGACAGAGAAAGACAAATGTCATATGATTTCACTTATAAGTGGAATCTAAAGAACCAAATAAATAAAAACAAAACAGAAAGCAAATCATAGATGCAGAGAACTTTTTACTGGTTGCCAGATGGGAGGGGAATTGGAAATGGAGGATGGAGGTGTGTGGCCTCACAGCAGCCTTGCCCTTTGCCTCCCTGCATTCGCCCATAACAGCAGGACCTCATGAGGACAGGATATTCACTATGTTTATGGCAAAACCCCATGAGACCCTAAGAGAAAGGGCGGGTCAGTCCATGACCGGCAAGACCCTAGATATGAGCAGGATTCTAAAATAGGTGTGAGATCCTATATAAAATATGCACATTAGTGCAGCCTAAGCCAGAAGCTGTCCTAGGGTACCCTGGGAGGAATCAAGGAGGTGAAGCACATGGGGCCTAGGGACCTGTTAATCCTTATCTGCAGAGCTAACAACCTGCAAAGGAAAAGAGAAATCTTCCTAAGAAGATAACAGCAGTCCCCCTTGTATTCTTGCCTCAAGGTGTCATAGTGAACCATTATCGTCCCCGTAGGGGGCAAGGTTGCATTGATCAAAGGGTCTTTCGGCTGAGGTTGTCTGTGAGGCATAGGGAGATTTGGCTAAAATCTTGGGTGACGCATGTGATTTACAGACCTTGGAAAGAGCAAAGCCCCTTCCCTGTCTGTACTCAATAAAAGCTGCAAGCTGACCAGATTCAGGGCTCCTATCCATCAGACAGAGTCCCCTGGCTCAATTGCTTCTTAAACTATCCCTGTCTCTTGCTCTTTATTTCTTTTTCTGAGTCCCCGCCCATCCTCTCGAGGAAGCTAGACTCAGTCGCGCAGAGACGCGATAGAGGTGAGTGAAAAGGGGGGACAGGATTAAGAAGTACAAATTGGTTGTTACAAAGGAGTCATGGGAATGTAGAGTATAGCATAAGGAATATAGTTAATAATATTGTAATAACTATGTATAGTGTTAGATGGGTACTAGATTTCTTGGGGTAATAGATGGGAGGGGTTTTGAGGGCAGGGTGATAAAGGTGAAGGGGTTAAGAAGTACAAATTGGTAGTCACAAAATAGACATGGGGATTTAAAGTAAAGCCTAGGGAATATAGTCAATAATATGTTAATAGCTATGTATAGCGCAAGGTGGGTCTAGGCTAGCAGATCACTTCTTACATTATATAAATGGCTAATCACTGTTGTACACCAGAAACAATATAAATAATATTGAATATCAAGTTTAATTGAGAAATTAAAAAGGGGGAAGGTGTAGGAGAATAAGAGGTTCAAATTTGTAGGTATAAAACAAATAAGTCTTGGGAGAGTAATATATAGCATAAGAAATAAAGCCAGTGATATCGTGATAGCATCTATGGTGTCAGATGGTTGCTGGACTTCCCATGGCAATCACTTCTTCAGGTATATAAATGTTGAATAACTTTGGTATACAAGATCTGACAATTAAGTTCAAAAACTTGTTGCAATGGTATTGCTAATCTTCTTTTGATATCAGAGGGATTATTCATTATGAATTTGTACCAAATGGACAAACACTTAACCAATTTTATTATTTGAAAGTGCTGAAAAGGCTACGTGAAAAAGTTAGACAACCTGAACTTTTCGCCAACAATTCATGGTTCTGGAATCACGACGATGCACCAGCTCACACAGCACTGTCTGTGAGGGAGTTTTTATATAGTAAAAAAAATAACTGTATTGGAAACACCCTCTCTACTCACCATATTTGACCCCCAGTGACTTCTTACCTGAAGACAAAGAAAATATTGAAAGGAAGACATTTTGATGACATTCAGGACATCAAAGGTAACACGACAACATCTCTGATGGCCATTCCAGAAAAAGGGTTCCAAAACTGGGTTGAGGAGTGGACTAGGTGCTGGCATTGCTATATAGCTTCTCAAGGGGAGTACTTTGAAGGTGACCAGAGTGATATTCAGCAATGAAGTGTACAGTACTTTTTCTAGGATAAGTTCATGAAATTAATTGTCAGACCTCATACACCTGAAACTAATATAATATTGTATGTTAGTTATATTTTAATAAAAATCTTATTTTATTTTATTTTTTTAATTTATTTTTTACAACAGTGCAATAGTTATACTTTTTACCCCTCAAAGTGACAAACCCCATCCCTCAATCTGCTGCCCCACTCCCTCACATATCATACATATCTATTACAACTCCCCTGACCCCACTCCCACACTGTACACCTCATGCCGTGACTATATATATACATTTAATCACTGTTAACATTCAATATTATACAACATCAGCCTCAAGTGTATAGCACAGTGATCAAGCCTCTACCCCATCCCCGAAGTGGCCTCCCCAACAAGACACATGACCATCTGACACCCCACAAAGCATTTACAACATTATCAATTACATTCCCAGAACTGTTCCCCATATCCCTGCAGCAACATTGTAGTCACCCACCTAGGCTGTCCAAAACCTTCCCCCTCTCCTTCACCCCTACCCCATCCCATCCAGCAACCATCAGTTTTTCCATATCTGCTTGATATGATTTCCTGAGAGGTGTTTTGTGGCCTAACATGAGGTCTATCTTGGAAAATGTCCCATGTGCATTTGAGAAGAATGTATATTCTGTTGTTTTGGTGTGAAATACTCTAAAAATGTTGATGAAATCCAGCTGGTCTAAAGTGTCATTTAAGACCACTGTGTCCGTGTTGATTTTCTGTCTGGAGGATCTGTCCATTGGTGACAATGGGGTGTTCAAGTCCCCTACTATGATAGTGTTACTGTTGATCTCTGTCTTTATGTCTGTCAAAATCTGTTTTATATAATTATCAGCTCCTATGTTGGGAGCATAGATGTTTATTAGGGTTATGTTCTCTTGTTGAATCAATCCCTTTAATATTATCTAGTGCCCTTTTTTGTCTTTTATTGTAGTCTTCATTTTAAAGTATATTTTGTCCAAAACAAGTACTGCTACTCCAGCTTTTTTTATTCTATTTTTTATTTTTTATTATTATTAGTTACAGATGTACAAAACAATGCAATAGTTATCCTTTTCACCCCTTACAAAGTGACGCCGCCCAACCCCGATATACATATCTATTACAATTCCACTGACTCCATCCCCACACTATACTCCACATCCCATGACTATATATATGTTAAATTATAGTTAACATCTAATATTACTCAACAGCAGCTTCAGATGTACAGTGCAGTGGTAATGCCTCTACACCATCCATGAAATGGTCTCCCTAACAAGACATGAATCCATCTGGTCCCCTACAAAATATTTACAACATTATTGATTATATTGCCTATACTGTCTCTTCTATCCCTGCGGTAATATTGTAGTTACTAGTTTATGTTGCCTAGTCCCTTTGCCTTCTCCCTCATGCCCACCCCATCCCATCTAGCAATCATCAGTTTTTCCTCTGTGTCTCTAAGACTATTTATGTTTACATTGCTTGTTTATTCAGTTCTTTAGATTCCACATATAAGTGAGATCATATGGTATTTGTCTTTCTCTGACTGACTTATTTCACTTAACATAATGTTCTCTAGGTCCATCCATATCATTGCAAATGGTACGATCTCTTTCTTCTGTATAGCTGCATAATACTTCATTGTGTAAATGTACCACAGTTTCTTAATCCAGTCATCTACAGATGGGCATTTCGATTGTTTCCAAGTCTTGGCTATCGTAAATAGCGCTGCAATGAACATAGGGGTGCATATATTTTTGTCAATTTAGTATCTTGAGTTTTTCAGGATAAATACCTATAAGTGGAATTGCTGGGTCAAGAGGTAATTACATTTCCAGATTTTGGAGATACCTCCATACTGACTTCCATAGTGGCTGCATCAATCTGCAATCCCACCAACAGTGGAGCAGGATTCCCTTTACCCCACAGCCTCACCAGCACTTGTTGTTTGTTGATTTGTTGATGATAGCCATTCTGAGCGGGTGAGGTGGTATCTTATTGTGGTTTTTATTTGTATTTCCCTAATGATCAGTGAGGTTGAACATTTTTTCCTATGCCTGTTGGCCATCTGTACGTCCTCTTTAGAGAAATGTCTCTTCATATCCTCTGCCCATTTTTTAATTGGGTTTTTTTTTTTTTTGGTATTGGGTTGCATGAATGTTTTATAAATTTTGGATATTAAACCCTTATTAGATATATTGTTGACAAATATTTTCTCCCATTCAGTAGGCTGCCTTTTTGTTTTTCTTGAGGTTTCCTTTGTTGTGAAAAAGCTTTAAGTTTAATATAATCCCATATGTTCATTTTTTTCTTTTACTTCCCTTGCCCACGGGGATGTATCAGTAAAAATATTGCTCAGGGTAATGTCAACAAATTTTCTCCCTATATTTTCTTCTAGGAGTTTTATGGTTTCAGGTCTTACATTTAAGTCCTTAATCCATTTTGAATTTGTTCTTGTATATGGTATAAGGAGATGGTCCAGTTTCACTGTTTTTGCATGTGTCAGTCTAGTTTTCCCAGCACCATTTATTAAATAGACTATCTTTACCCCAGTGTAAATTCTTTGTTCCATTGTCATAGATTAACTGTCCGTATATGCATGGATTTATTGCTGGGCTCTATTCTGTTCCACTGATCTATGTGCTTGTTTTTATGCCAATACCATACTGTTTTGATTACTGTAGACTTGTAGTATGTTTTGATGTCTGATAGCGTGATACCCCCTACATTGCTCTTATTTCTCAGGATTGCTGAGGCTATTTGGGGTTTTTTATGATTCCATATAAATTTTAAAATTATATTTTCTATTTCTGTGAAAAATGCCCTTGGTGTTTGATAGGAATTGCATTGAATCTATATATTGCTTTAGGCAGTATGGACATTTTAACTATATTAATTCTTCCTATCCATGAGCATGGTAGGTGTTTCCATTTCTTTGTATCTTCTTTGATTTCTTTCTTCAGTGAGTGTCTTATAATTTTCTGAGTACAGATCTTTTACTTCTTTGGTTAAAAATTTATTTCTAGGTATTTTGTAATTCTTGAAGCCATTGTAAATGGGACTGTTTTCTTAATTTGTCCTTCCGTTAGTTTATTATTGGTGTATGCAAATGCAACTGATTTCTAAATATCGATTTTGTATCCTGCTCCTTACTGAATTCGTCTATCAGTTTCAATAGTTTTTTGATGGAGTCTTTGGGGTTCTCTCTATATAGCATCATGTCACCTGCATATAATGACAATTTTACTTCTTCCTTACCAATTTGGATGCCTTTTATTTCTTTTTGTTGTCTGATTGCTGTGACTAGAACTTCCAGTACCATGTTGAATAAAAGTAGAGAAAGTGGATAGTCTTGTTACTGATCTTAAGGGGAATGGTTTTAGCTTTTCCCCATCGAATATATTGTTAGCTGTAGGTTTCTCATATATGGCCTTTATTATGTTGAGATATCATCACTCTATTCCCATTTTGCTAAGGGTTTTTATCATAAATAGCTGCTGGATTTTGTCAAATGCTTTTTTTGCATCTAATGATATGACCATGTGAATTTTATTCTTCATTTTGTTGATGTGGTGTATCACATCAATTGATTTGCAGATGATGACCCAGCCTTGAGTACTAGGGATGAAACCCACTTGATCATGATGTATGATCTTAATATATTGCTGAATTCTGTTTCCTAATATTTTATTGAGAATTTTTACATCTATATTCATCAGGGATATAGGCCGGTAGTTTTCTTTTTTTGTGCTGTCTTTATCTGGTTTTAGAATTAGGGTGTTAGTGACTTCATAGAAAGAGTTTGGGAGCCTTCTCTCTTTCTGGATTTTTGGAATAGTTTGAGAACAAGTGATAATTCTTTCTTGAATGTTTGGTAAAATTTACTTGTGAAGCAGTCCAGTCCAGGGCTTTTGTTTGTTGGGAGCTTGGCGATCAATTACTGACTCAATTTCCTTGGTAGTAATGTCTATTCAGATTTTCTGTTTCTTCTTGAGTTAGCTTTGGAAGGTTGTATGCTTCTAGAAAATTATCCATTTCTTCCAGATTGTCAAATTTGATGGCATATAGTTGCTCATAATAATTTCTTAAAATTTTTTGTATTTCTGTGGTGTCTGTAGTCACTTCACCTGTTTCATTCCTGATTTTACTAATTTGAGTCCTCTCTCTTTTTTTTTTTTTTGATGAGCCTGGCTAGAGTTTTGTCAATTTTGTTTATCTTCTCAAAAAACCAGCTCTTGGTTTCATTGATCTTTTGTATTGTTTTTCTGTTCTCTAAAACATTTATTTCTGCTCTGGTCTTTATTATCTCCTTGTTTGTACTCCCTGTGGGCTTCTTTTGCTGTTCCTTTCCCAGTTCCCTGAGGTGTAAGGATAACCTATTGATTTGAGGTTTTTCTTCCTTCTTTAGGTAGGCCTGCACTGCTATGAACTTCCCTCTTAGGATTGCTTTTGCTGCATCCGAGATTTTAGGTCATGGTGTTTTCATTTTCGTTTGTCTTGAGGTATCTTTTGATTTCCTCCTTGATCTCATTTTTGACCCACTCGCTATTTAGTAGCATTTGATTTATCCTCCATGAGTTTGTCAGCTTTCTGGATTTCTTCTTATAATTGATTTCTAGTTTCATAGCATTGTGGTCAGAGAAGATGCTTGAAATGATTTAAATCTTCTTAAATTTATTGAGACTTGTTTTGTGGCCTAACATGTGGTCTATCTTAGAAAATGTTCCAGGTGCACTTGAGAAGAATGTATATTCTATAGCTTTGGGGTGAAATGCTCTGAAAATATCAGTTAAATCCAGCTTGTCTAATGTGTCATTTAAGGTCGCTGTTTCTGCATTGATTTTCTGTCTGGAGTATCTGTCCATTGGTGACAGCTTGGTGTTGAAGTCCCTTACTATAATAGTGTTACTGACGATCTCTGTCTTTATGTCTGTCAAAATCTCTTTTGTATAATTAGCGGCTCCCATATTGGGTGCATAGATGTTTATTAGGGTTATGTTCCCTTGTTGAATCAATCCTTTTATTATTATGTAGTGCTCTTCTTTGTCTTTTATTGTAGTCTTCATTTTAAAGTCTATTTTGTCCAAAACAAGTACTGCTACTCCAGCTTTTTTTCTCATTTCCATTTGCATGAAATATCTTATTCCATCCCTTTACTTTCAGTCTGTGTGTGTTTTCTGACCCGAGATGAGTCTCTTGTAAAGAGCATATACATGAGTCCTATTTTCTTATCCACTCAGCCACTCTCTGTCTTTTGATTGGAGCCTTTAGCCCATTCACATTTAAAATGATTATTGATAGGTGCATATGTATTGCCATTGTGTTATTTATATTCCTGGTTTTCCTAGGTTAGCTTGTTTACCCCTTTCTTCTGTTTAAGAAAGCCCATTTAACATTTCCCGAAATGCTGGCTTGGTGGTAATGAACTCCTTAAGCTTATTCTTTTCTGAGAAGTATTTATTTCTTCTTCAATTTTAAGTGATAGCCATAATGGGTAGAGCAATCTTGGTTGTAGGCCTTTGTTTTGCGTCACTTTGAATATCTCCAGAATATCTTCTGGCCTGCAGTTCCTGGAGACAAGTCAGCTGTTTGTCTTATAGGAGTTCCTTTGTATGTAACCTGCTGTCTTTCTCTTGCTGCTTTTAGGATTCTGTCTTTGTCTTTAAGCTTTGCCATTTTAACTATGATATGTCTTGGTGTGGACCTGTTTGGGTTCAGCTTGTTTGGAACTCTCTGCACTTCTGAGTTTGTATGTTGGTTTCTTTCACCAGGATAGGGAAATTTTCATTCATTATTTTTTCAAATACATTCTGGACCCCTTACTTCTTCTCTTCTCCTTCTGGTATTCCTATGATGCTATATTGTTGCACTTCATTTTGTCCCATAGGGCTTTTAAACTATTTTCATTGTTTTTTATTCTTTTGTCTTTTTTTGTTCCAACTGGGTTATTTCTCCTATTTTGTCTTCCAAGTCGCTGGTGCGATCCTCTGCTTCATCTAATCTACTGGTGATTCCTTCAAGAGTGTTCTTCATTTCAGTTATTGTATTCTTTAGTTCTAATTGGTTGTTTTTTATGATTTCTCTATCCCTCCTTATGTCCTCACTAAGTTCGTTAAACATTCTTATCATCAGTGTTCTAAACTCTGTCTCTGAAAGGTTGGATCCCTCTGTTTCATTTAATTCCATTTCTAGAGGTTTCTTCTGATCTTTTCCTTGTGATATGTTTCTTTGTTTCTTCATTCTGGCTGTCACTCTGGGATGGCTTTGATGTATTAGATAGATCACTAGGAAAGCCCTGGCTGGATCACGCAGGCACACAGCTCGTGGCCCAACACTCCCAGAAAAACTCCCAGTCTCAGCCTGTCCAATCAGCTGCTCGCAGATCAGGCTGAGCAGCCCGACAACCAATCACCAGCCTGGCAACTGTGCACACACAGCGCAGAGAGCAGGAACCCAAGGAAGCTCGCGCATTCCCTCCTGTGTCTTCATGAACACCCTTTGGACCTGGAGCGCACCTGTCAGGTGTTTCCCTTGGTACGGAGCACAAGCCATGTGGAGGGTGGGGATCCAAGGCAGCATACCTGCACGCACACATGCACTCCTGCGCCAATTCCTCCAGACCAATGTGGTCCCATACCTGACCCTCTGTAGCCAACCCTGACAAAATGGCACCCTCCTGTACATTACTCATGTGTAAGCTCCACACCAGGAGAACAATGGTTCCAAAACCCGCAGCTCCCATGCCAAAGGTGCTCAGTTCAGTCCGTCCCCACAGGCTTCTGGGCCCCACTCACACAGCTACTCCCTCCACAAGGAATTGGGTGAGTGCTCACCAGTGTGCTGAGTCCATGTGCTGGCTCCACTGGTTCTCTAGCTGCTCTCAGCCTCACCGAGTGGAGCAAAGAGAGTCCTCACTAATTTCTACTGCAGCTATCATGGAACCCCCCTTCCCGGCAAAGTAACTCTGGGCTGGTGAGCTCGGTGTGGGGCCAGAGGGTGTCTCCCCCAACTGGAGAAGCCTCCCTACCACTGAGGTGTCCTTCCCTGGGTTCGATCTCTCTCATCTCTGCCCCTCCTACCAGACTCGACGTAGTCTCCTCTTTAAGTTCTTCATTAGAGGTTGTGTTTTCATCTGGTGTTCATTTTGTTGTGATCCTGGGTGGCAGTTGGCACAGCGTTTGTTTATTCTGCCATCTTACCAGATGTCCCCTTAATAAAAATCTTTTTAAAAAAAATCTCTGACCATATTAAAATTGTTTTAAACACAAGAAAAATTAAGATTTCCTAATATTTAATATAAACTTGACACTAGAATCTGTATTCCAACAGTTTATTTAGTACTAAAATAATGAGCCGTCATTTTATTTTCACTTTCTGTATATTTCAAGGTTTTAGAGACTGATTTTATAAAACCGAAATTGTAGTGAGGTGGAAAATGACCAAGAAAATCTCCATACCATTGACTATTTTGGGGCAAAACATTTAGAAGAACAGTTGAATATAGAGATACTTTATACATATTTTTTTACAAAACAGTTTCAAATTTACTCTCAGGATAGATAGCTCTCAGTAGTTTTCTCCTCAACATAGTGTTTTTTAAGTAAATATTCTTAAGTTGGACCTTTACATTACATTATATTAATATAATAATTAACTCAAAATAAATCAAAGACCTAAACATAACAGCTAAAACTATTAAAATTTTCAAGGAAAACATGGGAGAATGCTTCAGAATGTTGTATTTGGCAATGATATCTTGGATATGACACCAAAGCATGGGAAACAAAAGCAAATATAAGTAAATTGTACTTCATCAAAATTTAAAGCTTTTGTGCTTCAAAGGATACTATCAACAGAGTGAAAAGGCAACCCACAGAATGAGAAAAAATATTTGCAAAGCACATACCTGATAAGGGATGAATATCCAGAATATATAAAGAACTCCTAAAACTCAATAACAGAAAACAAACAAACCAGTTCAAAAATGGGCAAATAATTTCAAAGAAAAACGCTTCTTCAAAGAAGATATACAAATGGTCAATAAGCATATAAAAAGTGCTGAACATCACTAATCATTAGGAAAATGCAAAACAAAACCACAATGAGATACCACTTCACACCCATTAGGATGCCTATTATAAAAAAGAAAAATATCTAGAACATGACAAGTGTTGGTGAGGATGTGGAGAAATTGGAACCCTTGTGCATTGCCAGTAGAAATGTAAAATGGTATAAGCTGCAATGGAAAACAGTATGGTGGTTATCAGAAAAATTAAACACAGAATCACTACATAACCCAGCAATTCCACTTCTAGTTATATACACAAAAGAAGTGAGAGCAGGAACTTAAACAGATATTTGTACACCCACATTCATAGTAGCATTACACACAATAACCTAACAGTGAAAAACAACTCAAATTTCCATTAACAGATAAATGCATAAACAAAATGTGATACATACATACAATGGAATATTATTCATCCTGAAAAAGGAAGGAAATTCTCGCACATGCTACAACATTAATGAACCTTGAATATATAATGCTAAGAAAGAAAGTCAGACACAAAAGAAAAAATATTGTCTGATCCCATTTATATGAGGTACCTAAAGTAGCCAAATTCATAGAGACAGAAAGTAGAATGGTATCTGCTAGAGAGTTTAGGGGAGAGGAAAATGGGGAGTTATTGTTTAATGAATACAGATTTTCAGATTTACAAGATGAAACATTGTAGAGATGATGGTGGTGGTTGCACAGTGTGAATATTACCACTAAATTGTACACTTAAAAATGGTTACTTTTTTTGGGCTGGCCGAGTGGCCCATTGGTTAAGAGCGGGCGTGGGATGCCAGCAACCCCAGCTCAGATCCCACATATGAGGGCCAGTGACACTACCTTCTACAGTTAAGATGGTGAACAACAGCTCCACCTGGAGCTGGGCTGCGCGAGACCTAGCGACAATGTAGGCTGCAGCCCCTGCAGCAGTGGGCTGCCATAGGCTACAGTGAGTGGCTGGCAGCCAGCATGAGTGGCCAGCAGCCAGAGTGAGCTGCCAACAGCTGCCATGAGTAATGTCCAGAGGCCGGAGACTGATCTGCCTCACCCGGGAAGAGCCCAATGATAATACCAACATGGGCCAGTGAAGCAACATCCTCCAGAACTAGACTGAAGAACAAAAGGATAGCAACTTGTCTGTTTCCCTTCCCCGATTCCCCAACTCTGTTCCCCTCCCCCAATTCCCCAATAAAAATCTTTAAAAAAAAAAATTATTACTTCTGTGTTATGTATGCTTTCCCACAATAAAAAATACATAGATAAATGAATAAAAATAAATACTTTTACTCTGTCACTTCACAATAAAGGTGACATGTTCACAATGAGTGAGAAAGTAAATAATGTCTGAATGAAATTTGTACTATGGAAAAAGCCTTGTGAAGCTAGATATCTGAAAATATTTCCATGACTATGGAATTCTGTTGCCTAAAATAGTATGTGTCATCTATAAAACCCCTGATATCTGTACTTTTTAAAAAATTGGAAAGAGAATTTATAGCTTCTTTTTAAGAATTTAAATCAGTTTTGAATCCACTTTTAAATGTACAATACAGAAATGCTTTCTAGCTTGCAAGGACCAATTAACACCAGGGAATATTTAGGTTTACTAGATGAATTTAAACAAAAAGTTTTGTATAACTGGTGGATACAATTTTAAATTAGGTATCATGTAGAAAAGCTTACAAATTAATATTATAAAAATTCATTATTCAAGAATGTACAATGCATTTGTGTAAGCTATAGAAGTAAAATCTAGGTGTTGAGATTTATTTGTTTGGTCCAGTCAAAAAAAGAAAGAGCAAAAGAAAGAATTAGATATCATATTTTAGAAAATTTAGTCAATGATGCAATTATCTTATTTCAGTCTATTTATCTCTGTAAAGAATCTTTTTCTGTTGCCTGTTAAAAAGTAATTATCATGAATGTAAACATGAGTTAGTACACATATCTCTGTGTGTATGTCATGATTCTGTCCACTGAATGGGCCTAGAATAAAGGATACCCCAATAGCAATGAGCACATAATGGTTTCTAAATCCATTTTGCAATAAACAACCAAGCCTCCTAGGAGAACTAAGTAATTTCAGGGCTGGGGCAGGGAAAATATGAGATAAACCAAGAGCATCTTGTAGTACCAAAAAGTTGGGGAATAAACCACCCCCCACTCCACCCCTCCGGCCAAAATAAAAAGTGTGATTGGATATCAAAGGGACAGAAGAACCAACCTAAAAGAACTCCCAATGACCAAAGCTGGAAAAAATTTGAACAAAACAGATAACATAGTATTGGATTATAACTCAAACTATAAAATAAATATCCATGAGTCAATGGGTAGAGCTTAACTTCCAGCCCATTTTCCCTGTGCCATGAGGGTGGGCTGGACCTAGTGACTCGCTTTCAAAGAATAGAGTAGGGAAAGGGAAAAATAGTAACTCTACAGTGGGGAAACTTGGCAAACACTGCCTTAACCAAATGATGGCTAACATCCCCTGTGATGTTTTATGGCTATCATGTACCCCTAACATGAGATAATGAGAAGGGCACTTTACTTCTGTATTTGTTCCAAAAAAACATCACCCCAGTCTAATCATGAGAAAAACAGAAAAACACAGATCAAGGGGCCATTCCACAAACTATTTGGCTGATAATTCTCTAGTAGTCAAGGTCATGAAAAACAAGGAAAGACTGAGAAGCTGTCACAGACTAGAGGAGGCTGGGAGGCACAACAACCAAATGCAATGTGAAACCCTGGATTGGATCCTGATGCAGAAAGAAAACGTTGAAGTGGTGAATTCCAAATAAGTCTGGAATAATAATGTACCCATGTCAGTTTCTAAGTTTTGACAAATGTATCACAGTAATGTAAGATGTTAACAATGGGGATCTGAGTGAGGGGTACACACAACTCTGTACTATCTAAGCAACTTCTTGTAAATCTAAAATTATCCACAAATAGTTTATTTTTAAGGTATCAAAATATATTGAATTGAGGACCAAACTTGAAAATCACTACATCACAAAGTACTAAACCAAGATTTTCATAAACACTGAAGCTTTGACTATCACAACATCTCCCTTAAAAATAATAATATTAGTAATTTTAGTTAGAGCAAAATTTGGTTTTACTTAATAACTAAAATGAACTATTTTTTAAAACATCATTTATTTCATTTTTTACCCTTTCAAAAATGTCTGGTTTTTTGTATGTTCTATAATATGATGTACTTAATTCATTAACATTGTCATATATTTTATAATTTCTAGATAATATACATATGTTTGGAGTATATTTTCACAGGAATATGAAGCTAAGAAAAAGTTTGTCTATCAGTGGTTTAAGGGTATAGCCACATGTCATCACAGAAATCAAACCAGAACATCTCGGTTCAGGTTCTGGCCCCACTACCCACTAGCTAAGTGATCATGCCTAAGTCACCTTGCTTCTCCGAGCCTCATTTTTCTCATCCATGAAATGGGGTAATGATACTACTTACTTCTCAGGGTTGTTATGTTGGCCAAATGAAATCATGAATATGAAAGGCTTTACAGACAGTAAAATGTCCCATTAAGTGAGTGGTATATCAGACTAACAGAAAGAAGGTGGGGTGTTTATGGGACCAATGCTAAATGCTGAAATCCAAGGTCAGAAAAGACACAAAGTAGAGAATTGATTGCAAATTGAGTAACAGCTGGCTTTAAAAGATGGCCCCCTTAGTCCTTCCCTGGGTACTCAAGGTGGCTAAAGTCATAGCTGTACCAGTGTCTGGTATCCCTTCAGGTGAGTTGGGGCCTTATAAGCAGCTTAGGCCTAGAGGCTGGGCCTCAGATTTTATCTTTTGGTTCCAAACCTTGCTCTAATCAGTTCATTCAGGAATATTGGAGCCTGGGGAATGACTGTCTACAATAGCCAAACTTGAGAAAATTGACTTATAAACCAGTAACACATCTCTCAATTATGATAGCAGGTATGTTGCTATGGAGAGCATCATACTTGGCCCACTAACCAGGGCTCACCTTTCCTTGTAAGTTTGCTTGGAGAATGCAAAGAGTGAGATCTTCATCTAACTGGGTATTGTGCTCTGCTGCAGGAACAACTTGTACACAAATCAGAACTCCTTGGTATGCTTAACAGAAGCTTCCTTTTCCAGGTTCCCTGTATCTCTTTCTGTTGCCATGACAACATTCCTTCTTTTCCATATCATCCAGTTTTCACTGTGGGCCACAATCCAGGGACAAAATATTACAGGGATAGTGCCTGTTCCTTCTGGTATCTGCAGAGGCATTTTAATCTCATCAGTAACATTTCTAAATCCCATAGCAGGGCACTTTCATTCTCAGAGGGCTTCAGACCATCTGGACCTGTTTGGGTGAATTTCAATAGCTTCAACTTTGGAAGGTATTGCTGTTGTAATGGTTGTCATTTAAAAAAAAAAAAAATGCTCAGAGGGTGGTATTTCCCTCACTTATCATCATCATATCCTCCTCTTGACTTCCTCCTCCAGATGTGCCCCATCTTAAATCTCAAGGCATTTCTTAGTGCTGTTTGTATTGCCTCCACAATGAGTAAGACATGACGATTTTGTGTGTGCGCGCACATTCAGGCACTTTTGTTTCCCTTCTTACTGATCTTTGAAGATTTGAGCCTGAAACCTACTGCTGAGACTTCCTGCTCAGTGACTCCCTGTGTAAACAAAAACAGCTCGTCAAGATCCAAACAAAAAAAATACAAACATCTCCTTATGTTGTGCAGTTACAACATTCATTCCTCTTGGAGAAAGACTTTACAGTCTTATCCCAATAAGAAGCTGGGTGCCCCAATCTATGATTATTAAGATTTTCATCACATAAGGTTTTAAACAATGTTTGGCCTCATTAAAAAAAAAAAAGTTATCTGGTGCTGCATAAAACACAACCATCTCTTTCATCTAGCTGTTTTGAAAAGAAAAGCTGCAGAAGTTATGGATTCCACTGTCAGAAAGAGACTCCTTTGATAAAGGAATGTTTTTAATTATTTAAATACTTTCACAGCAAGAGTTCACGGTAGGTTAGCTTCTCAAACTGTTACAGAGTCTCACTGCAGGTAACCATGTAACTTTGTCAGAAGCGTTGATTAAAGAACCTGGCATGAGGTAAAGTATCTTGAGAGAGTGTGCATCCCACATACCAACACGCAGCGCTGAGTTTCAGCGGCCGTTTATTTGCCCGACTTTATTCCCTTTAACTTTTGAGTGACTGGAAATTTTACTATATCATCTATCCCACCACAGACTTCCAGGGTTGAGGTGGGAGTTGCCACAAACCTCTGCTGGGCTTTTATCTTTTAAAAGACAGGAAAAGAATAACATCAAAGACAAATATTTTCTAATCTATTGGCAATTAGGAATAGCCTTGAGACTCTATGAAAATAGAATTCACTAGTTCCTCTATTCCTTTGGAAAACATTTTCACATATAGAGAGGTAATTGCTATCCTGGGAATATTTATTGACTGCCTTCACTAAAAATAAGCACTAAGAAAGCTTTAAATAAGGTCAAAGTTGAACTGGCCAAAACTACTAAGCATTCCTTTTCACTGAGACACCAGATAAGAACATACACAGTTCTTCCTTTTCTCCTTCCCTTACTTCTTGTTTTCTCTCTTCCCTTCTTTCCAAAAATATTTAGCACCTTCTATGTGCAGGCATTATGCTAGATACCTGGGATACAAAGATAAGTAAGTGGTCCCTCCCTCCAGATCACAGTCTATAAAGGAAGCCAAATAATTAGGTCTTTCCTTCCTTCCTTCCTTCCTTCCTTCCTTCCTTCCTTCCTTCCTTCCTTCCTTCCTTCCTTCTTTCCTTCCTTCCATTATTCATTCATTTACACATTCACCCAACCATCCATTACCTGTGGAGTGCCTACTATGTATACCCTGCATTGCAATGACAATAAAATGCTTGGTTACCTAGGGATGTAAGTGAATGCTAAAGCCAGCTGGGTCAAAAATAAAGGGATGGTGGATGCTCATGTTCTCAATTTTCTACCTGCTTGTGTATTTGAAATATATAATAAGATAAAAATAAGTATTTTTAAATGACCCATCATCTAGATCTTTGACATAAAAATCCATAAGGCACTAAGAGGCTATGGCTAAACTGAAACTTAGTAAAATGTTTTAAGTCAAAAATAAAAAAACAGCAATAGTCTCTGCAGAGTATGTTTAGAAATCTTTCCATTATTATGTAACTTTCTGGCCTAAAAGATGTGTTTCACCTCTTAGAATTCTTTTATCTGTCCACTTAGATTTAGAAAAAAGATTATTTCTTAACTATTCCAAATGAAGAATATCAGTGGTTTTTTAACCAGTTGTCAAAAACATAAAAAGCAGTATCTTCAGATCAGAGAAGCTCAAAATTCTATAATCAAATACTAACAAAAATCTTGCATAATAGGTGCTTGCAGGTAAAACAAAACAAACAAAAAACCCATTATTTATAAGTGCATCTAATGATACATATCTTTCATTTTTGTATTTATATATTTTTGTGAGGTGTCTTTTTCAGCTATAAACATCATTAAAATCAAGTATAGAAATTAACTGAACTTAGGACCAGATTTTCTAGTAGTTGTATTATAAGCTGTTAAACCCAAAATTTTAAATATGATGAAATGTATTTAATGTCTCAGTAATGTGAAGGCAAAGATTCTTTAATATTAATAAATGTTTAAAATATTAATAATTGTTAATAATTATTAAACATTAAAGTATTCTAAAGGGGTATAGATAAATTTATAGTCTTAAATGCTTATATAATAGTAGTAAAGAATCAGGGCTGAAATTCTGTGAACTATGAATGCTACTTAAGAAGTTAAAAAGAGGAGCAGGGGGGAAAAAATAGAAGGAAGAAACTAATAAAGATGGCAGAAATTAAGGGGGGAAAGGGTATACTGAAAAGGATCGACAGAGACAAATATTGGTTATTTGAAGAGACTAATAAGAATGCCAAATTCCTGGCAAGACAGACCAAGTAATAAAGATAAGAGAAGGCATTTCATAGAGAAATTCAAGGTGGTGGAATACTTAAATACCATACCTGCATTCTTCCATGAATACATTAAAATTACAAGTAAATTACATAACAATCAACCTGGAGAACCATCTGCAGTCTAGCTGAACAGAAGTCCTATAACTAAAAATATAAAGAAGAAGCCATGTAGAGATTGGTAGAAAGGGCGGACATTCAGAATGGACCCCAAACCTCCCTGTGGCGGTTCAGAATCAGGAGGGATACTTCAGCTATGGAAGTCCCCCAAAGGAGTGAGGGACACCAGCCCCCCACACCAGGCTCCCCAGCCTGGAGTACTGGTGCTGGGAAGAAGAACCCTCACAAAATCTGGCTGTGAAAAATAGTGGGGATTCCGAATGTTTGGGTGGGGCAGAAAGCTGCAGGAAACATAGACCATGCATAGAGTCACTCACTCACAGACACTCACCTTGGGCTCTAGCAGAGGGATGGTGACTCGGGGGACCTTGGAGACATATGGGGGGCAGACTGAGGTGTGTGGCTATGGGAGAATACTGGAGGACAGTTGGCATTTTCCTGATTAGGAGTCTTCCTCCCAGGCAGTCAGCAGGCAGGTGCCATCTTTCCTATGTTGAACCCATCCCTATAGGCCAAATCTGAATCTGATGAGCTCTACCGCTCTGCTGACTCAGCTGAGATCCTGCCCCACCCAACTCTCACACCACTGGAGGCACTTTCTCTGTGAGCAGCCAACCCCTTCCGCATTACACTCTTTCTTGGAAAACTATCAAAATCCATGAGACCCAGGCAGGCAGTGACTGGCCTCAGTGTGTTCTGAAACTTTTGCTGAGTCACTCCAGGCTCAGCACTCGCACCAAGCCAGTGTATACATTAATCTGGTGACCATACTCTTCCCATTCTAGTGACTCCCAGACACTCTGCCTCACCCAACTCGAATAATGCATGAGACTTTATCAGTGGCTAAACATTAAGGGAGCTGGCAGGTGGCAGCAGGCCTATGGGTGTCCTGGCTTTTTGTGGAGTTACCCCAGGCCTGATACTGGTGGCAGCTGTCCTCAGATTGCAGCATGGCCTTTCCCACGCACCTCTAGTTTTAGCATAGGGAGAGAACAACCACAGATCACTTTGTAGCTCCTACCAGGTAGCCCCCGACCAGTCATAAGCAGTAAGTAACCTGGCCCTTCGCTGGGTCCCCTCCCAAGAGGCCTCAGAACCAACACGCTTGGAGGTTGGCTTCAGACTATAGCAGAGCACTGCCCAATTAGCCCCACAAGTGGCACACACAATGGGTGCTCTCAACAGGCACTAGAGCCCACTGGGGCAAATGCCACTTAGTGGGGTAAGTCTTAAACACAGAAGCCCATAAACTATAGACATAGCCAAACCCCAGAGCCAATCAGCTTGAGGGTGAATCCCACCCACTGACATGCCAATAACAATCAAGGCTCAACTATAACAGAAGAGCACACACACAGAACACTCATGGAGTACCCAGCTCAGGTGACTAGGGGAGACTGTGCCACTGGGCCTCACAGGGCACCTACTACATAAGGCCACCCAGTCAAGACTGGGAGACACAGCAGATGAATCTAATACATAGAAACAAACACAGAGAGGCAGTCAAAATGAAGAAACAAAGAAATACATTCAGATGAAAAAAAACAAAATAAAAATCCAGAAAAAGAGCTAAATGAAATGGAGGCAAGCAACATACCAGAGATAGAGTTCAAAACAATGTTTATAAGGATGCTCAAAGAAGTTAGTTTGAACTTCAACAAAGAGCTTGCAAACACACACAAAAACATAGAAACCATAAAAAACAACAAGCCAGAAGTGAAGAATACAGAGAGTTCCGGTAAGATGGCAGAATAGATGGACGCTTTCCCAACTGGCTCCCAGATCACATCAAAATTACAAATAATTTATACAACATTTAACATCGGAAGTCCCATGAACATTAGATGAATAAAACCTCTAATGAAGGACCTAAAGAGGACGCCACGTCAAGTCTGGTAGGAGGGGCGCAGACGAGAGAGGGCGAGCCCCGTGAGGGACACCCCAGCTGTGGTCTTCTCTGGTTGGGGGAGAGACTCTCCGGCCCCACACCGAGCTCACCAGCCCAGAGTGGCTTTGCCAGGAAGAGGAGTTCTACGATAGCTGGCAGTAGAAATTAGAGGGGACTCTCTTTGCTCAGCTCAGTGAGGCTGAGGGTGGCTGGAGAACCAGTGGGGCTGGCACACGGGTTCGCTCGCCGGTGAGCACTCACCTGGTTCCTGTTGGAGGGAATAGCTGTGTGAGCCAGACCCAGGAGTTTGTGAACTGAGCACCTTTGGTGCAGAAGCTGGAGGTTTTGGGACAATTGTTTCCCTGGTGTGGAGCTTGCACACAAGCAGTGTACAGGAGGGCTCCATTTTTTCAGGATGGGGCCCCACCCTCCAACAGAGGGTGAGATCCGGGATCCCATTGGTATGGTGAACTTGGCGCAAGAGTGCGAGCGTGCGTGTGGGTGCATGCGGCCATGGATTCCCACCCTCCGCCCTGCTTGTGCTGCATTGCCAGGGAAACGCCTGGCAGGTGCCCTCCGGCTACATCAGGATGCTCACTGAGATGCAGCAGTGCGCGAGCCGCTTTGGAGCCCCACCCACTGCACTGTTTGTGCAGCATTGGGAGGGAAACGCAGGGCGGGTGCTCTCCAGCTGCATCAGTCTGTTCACTGAGAATCAGGAGTGCGCGAGCGGCCTTGGGTCCCCGCTCTCCGCACTGTTTGTGCAGAGTTGCAAGGCTGGGGATTGGCTGTTGGGCTGCTTAGCCTGATCTGCGGGCAGTTGATTGGGACAGGCTGAGATGGGGAGTTTTCCTGAGAGTGTTGGGCCAGGAGCTGTGCACCTGCGTGATCCGATCGAGGCTTTCCTGGCGAGTTTGTGTGGACTGATTGCTGGTGCAGGGTGCATGCTGCTCTGACTTTGTGGGGGCCATTGACCACATCAACTGGTGCCTTGGGGGCTGGCCCCACGCACCTAGAGCCGTGTTGCCAGAGGCACCCTGAGCCCCCGGTGCCTGGTCCACATCTCGTCAGGCTACAGAGGGGTTTTGTTGCAGTAGTGGACAACCTGCAACAACCTGTGAATATTGTTTTTTGTTGTTGTTGTTGTGAGCACGGTTCCTGAGCACACAGCAGCTAATTATGGAAAGATCACTGCAAGCCTGAGCAAGTAGTCTGCAGATTAAAGAGGACGGGGAGGACCCAACCTCTTTTTTTTTTTTGTCTTTGTTTCTTTTTTTATTTCTCTTCTTTCTAGGTGATCTATCTAATACATTGAAGCATTCACAGAACAACAGCCAGAATGAAAAAACAAAGAAACATGTCCCAAGTAAAAGATCAGAAGAAAACTCTAGAAATGGAACTAAATGAAACAGAGGTATCCAAACTTTCAGAGACAGAGTTTAGAACACTGATGATCAGAATATTTAAGGAACTTAGTGAGGACATAAGGATAGGGATACCATAAAAAAACAACCAGTTAGAACTAAAGAATACAAAAACTGAACTGAAGAAACCACTCGAACGAATCACCAGTAGAGTAGGTGAAGCAGAGGAGCGAATCAGTGAATTAGAAGACAAAATAGCAGAAATCACCCAGCTGGAACAACAAAAAGAAAAAAGAATTAAAAAGAATGAAAATAGTTTAAGAGACCTCTGGGACAAGATGAAACGCAACAACTCTTACGTCATAGGAATACCAGAAGGAGAAGAGAAGAAGCAAGGGATTGAGAATGTATTTAAAGAAATACTGACTGAAAACTTCCCTACTCTGGTGAAGGAAATTGACATATAAGCCGAGGAAGTACAGAGTTCCAGACAGGCTGAATCGAAACAGGCAAAACCCAGACACATCATAGTTAAAATGGCAAAGCTTAAAGACAAAGATAGAATCCTAAAAGCAGCAAGAGAAAGACAGCAAGTTACATACAAAGGAACTCCTATAAGACTAACAGCTGACTTGTCTAGAGAAACTCTGCAGGCCAGAAGGGAGAAGCAGGAGATATTCAAAGTGACACAAAATAAAGGTCTACAACCAAGATTGCTCTACCCAGCATGGCTATCACTTAAAATTGTAGGAGACATAAAGAGCTTCTCAGAAAAGAGTACGCTTGAGCAATTCATTACCACCAAGCAAGCATTGCAGGAAATGTTAAAAGGGCTTTTTTAAACAGAAGAAAGGGGAAAACAAGCTAACCGAGGAAGACAAGAAACACAAATAACAAAATGGCAATAAATATGCACCTATCAGTAATTACTTTAAATGTACATGGGCTAAATGCTCCAATCAAAAGACACAGAGTGGTTAAGTGGATAAGAAAACAGGATCCATGCATATGCTTTCTACAAGAGACTCATCTCAGATCAAAGACACACACAGCCTGAAGGTAAAGGGATGGAATAAGATATTTTATGCAAATGTAAATGAGAAAAAAGCTGGAGTAGCAATACTTATTTAGGACAAAATAGACTTTAAAATGAAGACTACAATGAAAGACAAAGAAGGACACTACCTAATAATAAAGGGATCAATTATACAAGAGGACATAACCCTAGTAAACATCTATGCACCAGGAGCTCCTAAATATATAAAACAAATATTGACAGACATAAAGGCAGAGATCAATAGTAACACTATCATAGTAGGGGACTTCAACACCCCATTGTCACCAATGGACAGAAAATCAACACAGACACAGTGGCCTTAAATGACACTTTAGACCAGCAGGATTTAATTGACATTTTTAGAGCATTTCACCACAAAACTACAGAATATACATTCTTCTCAAGTGCACATGGAACATTTTCCAAGATAGACTACATGTTAGGCCACAAAACAAGTCTCAACAAATTTAAGAAGATTGAAATCATATCAAGTGTCTTCTCTGACCACAATGCTATGAAACTAGAAATCAATTATAAAAAGAAATCTGGAAAGATTACAAATATATGGAGGTTAAATAACATGCTACTAAACAGTGAGTGGGTAAAAAATGAGATCAAGGAGGAAATCAAAAGATACCTCAAGACAAATGAAAATGAAAACACCACGACCCAAAATCTCTGGGATGCAGCAAAAGCAGTCCTAAGAGGGAAGTTCATAGCAGTGCAGGCCTACCTAAAGAAGGAAGAAAAATCTCAAATCAACAGACTATCTTTACATCTAAGGCAACTCGAAAAAGAACAGCAAAACAAGCCTAAAGGGAATATAAGGAAGGAAATAATAAAGACCAGAGCAGAAATAAATGAAATAGCGAACAAAAAAACAATACAAATGATCAATGAAACCAAGAATTGGTATTTTGAAAAGATAAACAAAATCGACAAACCCTTTGCATGACCAACCAAGAAAAAGAGAGGGAGGACCCAAATTAATAAAATCAGAAATGAAAGAGGAGAAGTGACAAGAGATACCACAGAAATACAGAAAATTTTAATAAAATACTATGAGCAACTATATGCTAACAAATTCGACAATCTGGAAGAAATGTATACATTTCTAGCAGCATACAATCTACCAAGTCTGAACCAAAAAGAAACAGAAACTCTGAACAGACTGATTACTGCCAAAGAAATTGAATCAGTAATCAACAATCTTCCAACAAACAAAAGCCCTGGGCCAGATGGCTTCACTTACAGAACTTTCAAAACAGAATTAATACCTATTCTTCTCAAACTGTCCAAAAAATACAGAAGGAAGGAAACTCCCGAACTCTTTCTATGAAGCCACGATCACCCTGATTCCTAAGTCAGACAAAGATATTACAAAAAAGGAAAACTACAGGCCGATATCCCTAATGAACATAGATGCAAAAATTTTCAACAAAATACTAGCAAACCGAATTCAGCATCTCATTAAAAAGATCATACACCATGATCAAGTGGGATTCATTCCTGGTATGCAAGGTTGGTTCAATATCCACAAATGAATTAACATAATACATCACATTAACAAAATGAAAAATAAAAATCATATGATTGTATCAATAGATGCAGAAAAAACATTTGACAAAATCCAGCAGCCATTTATGATAAAAACTCTTAGCAAAGTGGAAATAGAGGGATCATATCTCAACATAATAAAGGCCATATATCATAAGGCCACAGGAAACATTGTACTCAGTGGGGAAAGGCTAAAAGCTTTCTCCTTAAGATTAGGAACAAGACAAGGCTGCCCACTTTCACCTCTTCTATTTAACATCGTTCTGGAAGCTCTAGACACAGCATTTAGACAAGAAAATGAAATCAAAGGCATCCAAGTTGGAAAAGAGGCAATAAAATTGTCATTTAATGCACATGACATGATACTTATATAGAGAGAATCCCAAAGACGCCACCAAAAAACTGGTAGAACTGATAAACGAATTTGGTAAGGTTGCAGGTTACAAAATTAATATTCATAAATCAGTTGCATTTGTATACACCAATAATAAACTATCAGAAGAAGAAATCAGGAAATCAATCCCTTTTACAATTGCATCAAAAACAATAAAATATCTAGGAATCAATTTAACTAAAGAAGTAAAAGACCTGTACTCAGAAAATTATGAGACACTGAAGAGAGAAATCAAAGAAGATACAAATAAATGGAAATACATACCATGCTCATGAATAGGAAGCATTAATATAGTTGAAATGTCTATACTACCTAAGTGCTGGGAGCCGACAGTCTCTCAGTGTCTGACAAGGTCACATTACCCTGCTCAGCACTGGATATTTGGAGTGCTGCCTTACGGTTGGTCATGTAATATCTTCTGCCTCTGTGAACCCATGTGCCTTTCCTCTAATAGGAGACAATACATTCACTGCATTTGTGACAAATTCCTGCGGTACCCTGATGATAGCTGGTTGTGTATTTCAATGACGGGGCAAGATTTCCTAAAGAAATGGAAACTCCCTAAAACAGGCTACAACCCAAGGGGACCCCTGAACTGAGATATTGGGGACTCAAGCCCCTTGGAAACTGAGGCACAGACCTCTGACAACATAGGCCAAGAAGCCTGCCTGTGGCCTAAGGGCCCTGCTGTGAATAGCCTCCTTGAAGATTAAAAGTCTTCAGGCCATGAGAGTTCTGGTAAGAGGCAACTTGCAGACCATAGTGTATGTTAATTAACAACTTTGTTTGAATTCTTTGCCTAGTGCATTGTTGTAGCAACAGATACTGAAACTTTGACTGAGAAACAGATGCTACCCTCTATTGTAAATATGTAACCCTCCATAGAACAAGAGATGTTTAAGACTCCCTTTAGCTACTAAGTATTATATTTACATAGGAATAAATTTTAGATGCTTTTACCCTAAACACAGCCACTCCTAGTCTTTTAGTATACGCCCTGTGAGTCTAGCTACTGGAATTTGGGATAATGGCTAGGTAGTCATGGTAACCACTCTTTAGGCGATATGTAGAGATAGGTGAATCCTTAACATAGAATAGGCCAGTGTACCCTGGAGAGAACAATTACAGAGAAGTAAAGACTGTGTAAATCCTGGAAACTAGAAACCACCAAACTCATCTGATTGAGATAATGGTCAAGAATCCTTATAAAAAGAATATGGTCTGGCAATAAAGTGTGATACTTCTTCTGTGAAACTCCTCCGGTGTCTCCACTGTCTCCCTTCTTTATTTTCTTCCCCCGCCAATGCCGTCTCCACCTGAGGGAAACCCTGGACTGCAGGGGCTGCTCCCCCGCACCTAAGGCAATATATAGATTCAATGCAATTCCAATCAAACTACCAAGGACATTTTTCTCAGAAATAGAACATAAAATTCTAAAATTTATATGGAACCACAAAAGACCCCGAATAGCCACAGCAATCCTGAGAAATAAGAAAAACGTGGGAGGCATCACACTACCTGACATCAAAATATACTACAAGGCTACAATAATCAAAACAGTACGGTACTGCCAAAAAACAGACACATAGACCAATGGAACAGAATAGAGAGCCCAAGAATAAACCCATCCATATACGGTCATTTAATCTATGACAACGGAAGCAAGAATTTACACTGGAGTAAAGATAGTCTATTTAATAAATAATTTTGGGAAAATTGGACTGACACGTGCAAGAAAATGAAAATGGATCACCTACTTACACCATATACAAGAACAAACTCAAAATGGATTAAAGACTTACATGTAAGACTGAAACCATAAAACTCCTAGAAGAAAACATAGGGAGTAAGTTTGCAGACATTATCCTGAGTAAAATTTTTACTGATATATCCCTTCGGGCAAAGGAAATAAAAGAAAAAATGAACATATGGGATTACATCAAACTTAAAAGTTTTTTCACAGCAAAGGAAATCAATAAAACAAAAAGTCAGCCTCCTGAATGGGAAAAGATATTTGCCAACGATATATCTGATAAGGGGTTGATACCCAAAATTTATAAAACACTCATGAAACTCAACACCAAAAAAAACAAACAACCCAATTAAAAAATGGGCAGAGGATATGAAGCGGCATTTCTCTAAAGAGGACATACAGATGGCCAACAAGCATATGAAAAAATGTTCAACCTCACTAATCATCAGAGAAATGCAAATAAAAAACACAATGAGATACCACCTCACTCTGGTCAGAATGGCTATCATCAACGAATCAACAAACAAGTGCTGGCGAGGGTGTGGAGAAAAGGGAACACTGGTGCACTGTTCGTGGGACTGCAAATTGGTGCAGCCATTATGGAAATCAGTATCTCCACAAACTGGAAATGGAACTACCATATGACCCAGCAATTCCACTCTTGGGTATCTACCCAAAGGAATTCAAGACGCTAATTTGAAAAAATATATGTACCCCTATGTTTATTGCAGCACTGTTTACAATAGCCAAGACTTGGAAACAACCAAAATGCCCATCAGTAGATGACTGGATCAATAAACTGTGGTACATTTATACAATGGAGTATTACTCTATTATAAAGAAGAATGAAAACGTACCATTTGCCACGATATGGATGGACCTAGAGTCTATTATGTTAAGTGAAATAAGTCAGTCGGAGAAAGACAAATATCATATGTTCTCACTTATCTGTGGAATCTGAAAAACTGAATGAATGAGCAAAGGAAACAGAAACAATCTCATAGATATAGAGGAAAAACAGGGTTGCTAGTTAGGAGCGGGGTGGGGATGAGGGAGAAGGGGAAGGGAATAGACAGCATAAATAGGTAACTACAGTATCCTCACAGGGATATGAAAGACAGTTCGGGGAATATAATAATATTGTAAAAGTTTTGTGGGGTGTCAGATGGTCACATGTCTTGTTAGGGAGACCACTTCATGGATGGAGTAGAGGCTTGATGACTGCACTGTATACCTGAAATTGACGTTGTATAATATTGTATGCCAGCTGTAATTGAATAATAGATAGTCATGGGATGTGGACTATACAGTGGAAGGGAGTCAAAGGAATTGTAATAGATAGTATGATATGGGGGTGAGGAGTGGGGTGGAGAATTGGGGGCGGGGTTTGTCTCTTTGAGGGGTAAAAAGTATAACTATTGCACTGTTTTGTACACCTGAAGCTAATTTAAATAATAATAATAATAATAAAAATTAGTTAGAAAGAATGTCCTATGAGACTAAGTTCTTACATATAAATTTATGTCATATTTGGGATGACAAATGCTGTTTTGTATTGGTAATCATTTATTAACCCATTAATTAATTTATTAACCCATTAATAAATGATTAGTAAGTACCTAGTATGAAACGCTCAGGCATTGAGGACAGAGAGATAAATAAGATATGACCGCTCCCTCTGAAACAGCACACAATCTTATAAGGTACATAGCCTTGTATAAATAATTATATTTCTGAAGTAAGTGCTAATAGAGGATATGAATAAGATTGAATTTAGAGGATGGACATTTCTGCCAGAAGTTGTGGTTGAGGAAAGGGCATTATCCAGGAAATAATCTTTAGATGAAACAGCATTATAGCAGAGTTTTAAGTATATTAAATAGATAAAGTAAGTTTTCTCCAAATTTCTAACTCGAGAACCCATCATTAGTGGTTTCTCAAGATAGACTCTTAAAAATCCTACCTCCCATTTCCCTCAAATACTGTAGCTTGGCATTATGGGAAGCACTTCAAAAGCTGTTTTTTGCTTGCTTTTTTTTTTTTTTTTTAGATGGGACGATCTATTGCTTATATTATTTTCCATGGAAAAGCCATTGTTTTCCTCAAATACCATTCCTTTTTGTTAATAAAAAACTTTAAGTTGTGGTATAAAAAAAAAAAAAGAAGTGAAGAATGCAATAACTTAAATGAAGAATGCACTAGAAGAAATCACCAGCAGACTAAATGAAGCAGAGTATCAAATCAGAAATTTGGAAGACAAGGTAGCAGAAAACACCCAATTAGAACAGAAAAAAAAAAAATTAATCCAAAAAAAAATGAGGAGAGTTTAAGGGGCCTCTGGGACAACATCAAGCCTAATAACATTTGGATCATAGGGGTTCCAGAAGAAGAGAGAAAGCCAAAGATGAGAATGTATTTGAAAAAATGATGACTGAAAACTTTCCTAACTTAACAAAGGAAATACACATGAAAATCCAGAAAGCGCTGAGAGTCCCAAAGAGGGTGAAGCCAAACAGGCCCACATCTAGACACATTATAATTAAAATTGCAAAGGTTAAAGAGAGAATCCTAAAAACAGCAAGAGAATGACAACTAGTAACTTATAAGGGAGCACCCACAAGACTATCGGCTAATTTCTCAATAGAAACTTTGCAGGCCAGAAGGGATTGGTAGGAAGTATTCAATGTTATGAAAAGCAAGAATCTACAACCAAAATTACTCTACTCAGCAAGGTTATTTAAAATCGAAGGACAGGGCCAGCCCAGTGGCTCAGTTGGTTAAGAGCTCACTCAAGAATGCGAGCTGAGCTCTGAGTAACAGCAGTTTGATGCCCAGCCCGAGCTGAGTTGCCAACAGGTGGCAGGATGGCTCAGCTAAAAAAACAACAACAAATAAAAACAAAAAACAAATAAAACTGAAGGACAGATAAGGAGCTTCCCAGACAAGAAAAGGCTAAAGGAATTCATCACCACCAAACAAGCATTACAAGCATTACAAGGAATCTTAGAGGGACTTCCTTAAGACATAAAAATAAAATAAAATAAAAAGTATGAATAATACAATGACAGTAGCTATATATCTATCAATAATTACTTTCAATGTAAATGGATTAAATATTCCAATCAAAAGACATAGGAGGGCTGAATGGATAAGAAAACAAAAACCCTTACATATTGTACCTACAAGAGACTCACTTTAGATTGAAATTCATACACAGACAGAAAGTAAAGGGATGGAAAAAGACATTTAATGAAAATGAAAAACAAAAAATGATGGAGTAGCAATACTTATACCAGACTTTGTTAGACTTTAAAACAAAGGCTGCAAGAAGAGGCAATGAAGGACTCAGTAATCACATTTTAGGGTATTTATCCAAAGAAACCCTCAATGCTAATTCGAGGGGACACAGGCATCCATATGTTCATTGCAGCATTGTTTACAATGGCCAAGATGTGGAGGCAGCCTGGGTGTCTGTTGATGGAAGAATGGATAAAGAGGAGGTGGTACATATATACAATGAAATATTGCTCAGCCATGGAAAGGAATGGGATCCTGCCATCTGCGGTAACATGGGTGGACCTAAAGTGTGTTGTGTTGAGTGTAGTATATCAGACAGAGAAAGACAGATGCAATGTGATTTCGCTTGTATGTAGAATCTAAGAACAAAATTAACAAACAAAACAGAAACAAACATATAGACACAGAAAACATTTTGATGGTTGCCAGATGGGAGGGTGTTGGGGGTATGAGTGAAAGAATAGAAGGGATGAAGAAGTACAAATTGGTTGTTACAAAGTAGTTAGGGGGATGTAGGGTTTAGCATAAGGGATACAGTTAATAATATTGTAATAGTGTATGGTGTCAGATGGGTACTAGATTTGTTGGGGTGATAGATGTGAGGGGCTAGGTGTCAGGGTGAAAAAGGTGAAGGGATTAAAAAGTATGAATTAGTAGTTACAAAATAGTCATGGGGATGTAAAGTAAAGCATAAGGAATACAGTCAATGATAAGGTAATAACTATGTATAGTGCTTGGTGAGTACTGAACTAGTCAGGGGGATCACCTCTTAAGTTATGTAAATGTCTAACCACTATTCTGTACACCTAAAATTAATGTGAAATAATATTGAATAATAATAATAGTGACTGATAAATTTCGAAAGGGGGGAAAGTAGAAAAAGAATAGGAGATCCAAATTTATAGGTGTAAAACAAATAAGTCGTGAATGTAATGTACAGCATGAGGAATATAGTAAAAATTATTGTGATAGCATAGTATGGTCAATGGTTGCTGGTGATCACTTCTTTAGATATATAAATGTTGAATAACTATGGTGTACCCCTAAAACTAATATAATATTGTATGTTAGTTATAATTTTAATAAAAAATCATTTTAAAAAAGGAAAGAAACTTTCCAGGGTGCTCCCACACCTCACACTATGTATCCTTTATAATTAACCTGTAATAATAAGTATGAAAAAAAATCTTTGCCATGAATCTATGCAATTTTAAAGAAATAATTACCTTAAAAATGTAAATTGTGCATATGGCTGGTATTAAAAACATACAAAAGATTAAAAAAAGATAAGGCACTCATAAGTAATGTTTGGAATAGAAAAGGAGACATAACTATAGTTACAGAAGAGATTGAAAATACTGTGTAATAAATACTATGGGTAACTTTGTGCCAATAAATTTCAAAATTGTAAGTGAACTATGCAAATTACAAAAAGTTTTAAATGATCAAAATTGGCTCACAAAGAAATAGAAAATCATAACATTTCTATATACATTAAGGAAATTGAATCATAAAAGAAGTCATTAAAGAAAATGAATTAATAAAAGGAATTGAAATAATTCAAAATCTTACCTCAGAGAAAATACCAGACCTATCGTGTTACTGTTGAGTAACATTGAACATTCAAAGATTTAAAAATTCCAAGCTTTATCATATTTTCAGGTTATAGAAAAAAGGGACTAATTCCAAACTCACAGTATGGTGCTAGCTTAACCTTAATACTAAAATTGGACCAGGACAATCAGAGAAAAGAAGAGTATTGGCTAATCTCACTCATAAACAAAGATGCAAAAATCCTAAACAAAATATTAGCAAGCTATATATAGCAATGTATAAAACATATATTATGACCAAGTTATATGTGTTCTAAGGATGTAAGGTTGACTCAGTATTAAAAAGTTAAGTAGAGCTCGCTCAAGAGTGCAAGCTGAGCTCTGAGCAACAGCGGTTCGAGGCCAGCCCAAGCTGAGTTGCCGTTGAGCTGCCAACAGGTGGCAGGATGGCTCAGCTAAAAAAAAAAAAAAAAAAAGTTAAGTAATATAATAATTTAAAAGTAGAAAACATATCTTCTATCTTCTTAGAATATACAGAAAAAGAATTTAAGAAAATTCAGTTACCATTCAGAATTATAAAACACCTAACCAACTAGAAATAGAAGAGAACATCTTTAATCTGGTTAAAATATCTGAACACACACACACACACACACACACACACACACACACACACACACACACAGGAAATGTTATAACCAATCATGCAACATTAAAAGCAAAGCTTTTTAAATCATGAAAAAGATAAGAATTCTCATTAGCAACATTTGAAGGTCCTAGTCCACATATTAGACTTTTTAAAAAATCATGAGGGTTAGAAAGGGGAAAAAAAGCTGTCATTCAGAGATAACATTATTCTTTACTTAAAAGACCCAAATTTATACATTATTAGAATTAAGATAAGATTTGCAAGACTCCCAAACACTAAATCAGTATACCAATCCAACTGCATTTCTCATCATCAGCTACTAACAGAATATTTAAATAAAAGAAAAAAGTACCATTAGCACTAGCAACAAAAAAATATATGATACCTAGGAATAAGTCCAACAAAAGATGTGCCAGAATTATATGTAGAAATTCATAAAACTTAAAAAGGCACATTAAATAAAACTTTTTTTAAATGTACAGATAAGATGTTTATAGATAATAAGACTCAATTTTTTTTTTTTGAGGGCAGTGTCACTGGCCCTCATATGTGGGACCCGAACTGGCGCTGCTGGCTTCCCAAGCCAGCGCTTAACCACCGCGCCACTTGGCTGGCCCAAGACTCAATATTTAAAGACCTAATCTCCCCTCCCAAATGATTTATGGAGTCAATGCAAACCCAATCAAAATCCTAAAGAGGATTTATTATGGAATTTAACAAGATGATACTAAAATTTATAAGACCAAACAGCCAATAACAATAACAGCCAGTAGAAGTAGCAATGAATAAAATAAACTGTTACTGGCTGAACAAATGAGTGAATAAATGCAAGAGCAAAGAAAAAAAGGAATTATTTTGAATAACCTGATTAAGTATAATAAAAATGTGTGCAAGTTAAAAAATATATATGTATATAGACAATACATTCCAAAAAATACAAGAAACAGGTTTGCCCTACCAAAGACTTATTGTTAAGGCTTATTGTTAAGCTATAGTACCTAAAACAGTGAGATACTGGTGTAACAACAAACAGAATCAAGGGGCCAGCCATAGATCAGCAAAAATGGGAAACTGATATTGAAACAGTTATTCATATGGGGAAAAAGAACGTGGACTCCTACTTTGCCTCATTCAAGATAGATTAAGGAGCTTAAATATAAAAGATATAACTTTAGAAATTTTAGTAGAAAATACAGTAACTTAAAGTAGGAACAAATTTCTCAAATAATACATAAAAGGCACTAACAATAAAAGAAAATATTGAAAAATTCAACTGTGGGCCGGCTGAGTGGCGCATTGGTTAAGAGCTGGTTTTGGGATGCCAGCAGCCCCGGTTCGGATCCCACATATATGAGGACCAGTGACACTGCCCTCTACAGCTAACAACAGCTCCACCTGGAGCTGAGCTGTGCAAGCCCCGGCGAGTGTGTAGGCTGCAGCCCCTGCTGCAGTGGGCTGTCATACGCTACAGTGAGTGGCCGGCAGCCAGCGTGAGCTGCCAATAGCTGTAGGGAGCGACCATACAGAGGCCGGCGACTGTTCTGCTTCATCCGGGAAGAGCGCAATGACGATACCAACATGGGCCAGTGAAACAACATCCTCCACAACTAGATTGAAGAACAAAAAGACAGCAACTTGTCTGTTCCTCTTCCCGGATTCCCCAACGTTGTTCCCCTCCCCCAATTCCCCAATAAAATCTAAAAAAAAAAAAGAATGGTTACAAATTATAAAAAAAAAAAAATTCAACTGTAGTACATGTTAAAAGTTTTTTTTTTTCGGGGGGGGCAGTGTCACTGGCCCTCATATGTGGGACCCGAACCGGGGCCGCTGGCTTCCCAAGCCAGCACTTAACCACTGTGCCACTCGGCCGGCCCTAAAATTTTTGATAATCAAAAGATATCATAGGGGCCAACCGAGTGGCTCAGTTGGTGAAGAGTTGGCTTAGAGCGCTGTCCTCTGAGCAAGAGGGCCGTTGGTTCGAGTCCGACATGGGCCAGTGAGTGCTGCACCCTAGATGAACTGCTGCTGAGCTGCCAACAGGTGGCAGGATGGCTTAGCTGGTGTAACAACAAGGTTGCCTGTTAATGGTGGGCTATGCCCACCCGAAACTAGAGATTGATCTCGCCACCTTGAGCTGAGCAACTGCCTAGATGGCTCAGTGGATAGCGCGTGTGCTCTAAACAACAAAGCTGCTGGGTTCGACTCCCGCATGGGATGGTGGCTATGTCCACCTGCAACTAAGACTGAACAAAGCACCTTGAGCTTTGAGGCCACGATGTGCTGATAGGAAGCCAGATAGTGACTGGCGCTCTTCACAATGAAGATTGAAGAACAACAACTTGGCTGGTCCCCTCCCCCAATTCTCCAACACTGTTCCATTCCCCCAATTCCCCAATAAAATCTTTAAAAAAAAAATAAATGAAGGACTTCCAGTAAGATGGCAAAATAGACGGATGCTTTCCCAACTGCCTCCCAGGGTCACATCAAAATTACAAATAATTTATACAACATTTAACCTCAGAAGTCCCCTAAACACTAGATGAACAGAACCTCTAAACGAAGGACCTAAAGAGGAGGCCACATCAAGTCTGGTAGGAGGGGCACAGACGAGAGAGGGCAAGCCCCGTGAGGCTTCTCCAGTTGGGGGAGAGACCCACACTGTGCTCACTAGCCCAGAGTTGCTTTGCCAGGAAGAGGAGTTCTACGATACCAGGTAGTAGAAATTAGTGAGTACTCTCTTTGATGGGCTCGGTGAGGCTGAGGGCTGCTGGAGAACCAGTGGGGCTGGTGCATGGGTTTGCTCACCAGTGAGTACTCACCTGGTTCATGTTGGAGGGAGTAGCTGTGTGATCCGGGCCCAGAAGCCTGCGGGGACAGACTGAACTGAGCACCTTTGGTGCAGAAGCTGGAAGTATGGAGACCGTTGTTTCCCTGGTGGAGCTTGCACACGAGTGGTGTCAGGAGGGCACCATTTTTTCAGGGTTGGGCCCTCCCACAGAGGGTCAGATCCGGGACTGTATTGTCTGATGAAATTGGCTCAGGAGTGTGGTGCATGCACATGCGGCCTTGGATCCCCACCCTCCACCCTGCTTGTGCTGCGTTGCCAGGGAAACGCCGGGCGGATGCCCTCCAGCTCCATCAAGCTGTTCACTGAGCCACAAGAGTGTGCAGGCCACATTGGGTCCCCACCTTCCACCCTGCTTGTGCAGCATAGCCAGGGAAACTCAGGGCTGGTGCTCTCCAGCTCCATCAGCCTGTTCACTGAGACTCCGGAGTGCACAAGCCACCTTGGGTCCTTGCTCTCCGCACTGTTTGTGCAGAGCTGCCAGGCTGGGGTTTGGCTGTTGGGCTGCTTAGTCTGATTTGTGGGCAACTGATTGGGACAAGCTGAGATGGGGAGTTTTCCTGAGAGTGTCAGGCTGGAAGCTGTGCGCCTGCGCCTGTGTTATCAGGTGAAGGCTTTCCTGGCGAGTTTGTGTGGGCTGGTTGCTGGTGCAGAGTGCATGCTGCTTTGACTTTGTGGAAGCCACGGACCACACCAATTGGTGCCTTGGGGGCATGATATACCCACCTAGAGCAGTGTTGCCAGAGGCACCCTGAGCCCCTGGTGCTTGACCCACACCTCTGCAGGCCACAGAGATTTTGTTGCAGCAATGGACAACCTGCAACAACCTGTGAAGATTTTTTTTGGTAGTGAGCACGGTTCCAGAGCACTCAGCAGCTAATTGTGGAAAGCTCACTGCAAGCCTGAGATAAAGGCCAGTGCATAACACGTTCAGCTCTTCCCCCCAATAGCTGGTGCTGAGTTGCCCAGAGACTCTCTATTGCTGAGCAAGTCGTCTGCAAATGAAAAAGGACAGAGAACCCCCACGTCTTTATTTATTTTCCCTCTCTCTGTTTTCTTTTTAGGTGATCTATCTAATACATCGAAGCATTCATAGAACGACAGTCAGAATGAAAAAACAAAGAAACATGTCCCAAGTAAAAGATCAGAAGAAAACTCTAGAAGTGGAACTAAATGAAACAGAGGTATCCAAACTTTCAGAGACAGAGTTTAGAACACTGATGATCAGAATATTTAAGGAACTTAGTGAGGACATAAGGATAGGGAAACCATAAAAAACAACATGTTAGAACTAAAGAATACAATAACTGAACCGAAGAAAACACTTGAACGAATCACCAGTAGAATAGATGAAGCAGAGGAGCGAATCAGTGAATTAGAAGACAAAATAGCAGAAATCACCCAGCTGGAACAAAAGAAAAAAGAATTAAAAAGAATGAAAATAGTTTAAGAGACCTCTGGGACAAGATGAAACACAACAACTCTTATGTCATAGGAATACCAGAAGGAGAAGAGAAGAAGCAAGGGGTTGAGAATGTATTTGAAAAAATAATGACTGAAAACTTCCCTACCCTGGTGAAGGAAATTGACATATAAGCCGAGGAAGTACAGAGTTCCAGACAGGCTGAATTGAAACAGGCAAAACCCAGACACATCATAGTTAAAATGGCAAAGCTTAAAGACAAAGATAGAATCCTAAAAGCAGCAAGAGAAAGACAGCAAGTTACATACAAAGGAACTCCTATAAGACTAACAGCTGACTTGTCTAGAGAAACTCTGCAGGCCAGAAGGGAGAAGCAGGAGATATTCAAAGTGACACAAAATAAAGGTCTACAACCAAGATTGCTCTACCCAGCATGGCTGTCATTTAAAATTGTAGGAGACATAAAGAGCTTCTCAGAAAGAGTACGCTTGAGGAATTCATTACCACCAAGCAAGCATTGCAGGAAATGTTAAAAGGGCTTTTTTAAACAGAAGAAAGGGGAAAACAAGCTAACCGAGGAAGACAAGAAATACAAATAACAAAATGGCAATAAATATGCACCTATCAGTAATCACTTTAAATGTGAATGGGCTAAATGCTCCAATCAAAAGACACAGAGTGGTTAAGTGGATAAGAAAACAGGATCCATGCATATGCTTTCTACAAGAGACTCATCTCAGATCAAAGACACACACAGCCTGAAGGTAAAGGGATGGAATAAGATATTTTATGCAAATGTAAATGAGAAAAAAGCTGGAGTAGCAATACTTATTTTGGACAAAATAGACTTTATTTTATTTTATTTTATTTTTTAAAGATTTTATTGGGGAATTGGTGGAGGGGAACAGCGTTGGGGAATTGGGGAAGGGGAACAGACAAGTTGCCATCTTCTTGTTCTTCAGTTTAGTTGCGGAGGATGTTGCTTCACTGTTGGTATCATCATTGCGCTCTTCCCGGATGAGGCAGATCCGTCGCTGGCCTCTGGATATCGCTCATCACGGCTATTGGCAGCTCACGCTTGGCTGCCAGCCACTCACGCTGGCTGCCGGCCACTCACTGCAGCCTATGGCAGCCCACTGCAGCAGGGGCTGCAGCCCACACCATCACCGGGGCTCGCACAGCCCAGCTCCAGGTGGAGCTGTTGTTAGCTGTAGAGGGCAGTGTCACTGGCCCTCATGTGGGATCCGAACCGGGGCCGCTGGCATCCCAAAACCAGTGCTTAACCAATGCGCCACTCGGCCAGCCCAAAATAGACTTTAAAATGAAGACTACAATAAAAGACAAAGAAGGGCACTACATAATAAGAGAGGGATCAATTCAACAGGAGGACATAACGCTAGTAAACATCTATGCACCCAATATAGGAGCACATAAATATATAAAACAGATTTTGACAGACATAAAGACAGAGTTCAACAGTAACACTATCATAGTAGGGGACTTCAAGACCCCATTGTCACCAATGGACAGATCCTCCAGACAGAAAATCAACACTGACATAGTGGCCTTAAATGACACTTTAGACCAGCTGGATTTAATAGATATTTTTAGAGCATTTCACCCCAAAGCTATAGAATATATATTCTTCTCAAATGCACATGGAACATTTTCCAAGATAGACCACATGTTAGGCCACCAAACAAGTCTCAACAAATTTAAGATGATTGAAATCATATCAAGTGTCTTCTCTGACCACAATGCTATTAAATTAGACATCAATATAAGAAGAAAACTGGAAAGCTTACAAATACATGGAGGCTAAATAACATACTACTAAATAGCAAGTGGGTCAAAAATGAGATCAAGGAGGAAATCAAAGGATACCTCGACACAAACAAAAATGAAAACACCACGACCCAAAATCTCTGGGATGCAGTGAAAGCAGTCCTGAGAGGGAAGTTCATAGCAGTGCATTTTCTCGTAAAGAAGAAAGAAATATCTCAAATCTACAGACTATCTTTACACCTAAGGGAACTCGAAAAAGAACAGCAAAACAAGGAAGGAAATAATAAGGACCAGAACAGAAATAAATGAAATAGAGAACAAAAAAACAATACAAAAGAGCAATGAACCTAAGAATTGGTTTTTTGAAAAGATAAACAAAATCGACAAACACTTAGCATGACTAACCAAGAAAAAGAGAGAGGACCCAAATTAATAAAATCAGAAATGAAAGAGAAGTGACAACAGATACCACAGAAATACAGAAAATTTTAATAAAATACTATGAGCAACTATATGCTAACAAATTGAACAATCTGGAAGAAATGTATACATTTCTAGCAGCATACAATCTACCAAGTCTGAACCAAAAAGAAACAGAAACTCTGAACAGACTGATTACTGCCAAAGAAATTGAATCAGTAATCAACAATCTTCCAACAAACAAAAGCCTTGGACCAGATGGCTTCACAGGTGAATTTTACAAAATTCAAAAAAGAATTAATACCTATTCTCCTCAAACTATCCAAAAAATACAGAAGGAGGGAAGGCTCTCAAACTCTTTCTATGAAGCCACTATCACCCTGATTCCAAAGTCAGACAAAGGAAAACTACAGACCTATATCCCTAATGAACATAGATGCAAAAATTCTCAACAAAATACTACCAAACCAAATTCATCATCACATTAAAAAGATCATAGAGCCAGCGGAGTGGCGTGGTGGTTAAGCACTGGCTTGGGAGGCCAGCGGTACCGGTTCAGGTCCCACATATGAGGGCCGGTGACACCGCCCTCAAAAATAAAAAAAATAAAAAAAAGATCGTACACCACGATCAAGTGGGATTCATTCCTGGTATGCAAGGTTGGTTCAATATCTGCAAATCAATTAAATCAAGTAACACATCACATTAACAAAATGAAAAATAAAAACCATATGATCATATCAATAGATGCAGAAAGAGCATTTGACAAAATACAGCAGCCATTTATGATAAAAAAAACTCTTAGCAAAGTGGGAATAGTGGGATTATATCTCAACATAATAAAGGCCATATATGGTAAGCCTACAGCAAACATCATATTCAATGGGGATAGGCTAAAAGCTTTCCCCTTAAGATCAGGAACAAGACAAAGCTGTCCACTTTCACCACTTCTATTTAACATCGTTCTGGAAGTTATTGCCACAGCATTCAGACAAGAAAGTGAAATAAGAGGCATCCAAATTGGAAAAGAGGAAGTAAAATTGTCATATGCAGATGACATGATACTATATAGAGAGAATCCCAAAGATTCCACCAAAAACTGCTAAAACTGACAAACAAATTTGGTAAGGTACCATCATGCAAAATTAATATTCAGAAATCAGTTGCATTTCTATACACCAATAATAAACTATCAGAAGAAGAAATCAGGAAATCAATCCCATTTACAATTGCTTCAAAAACAATAAAATATCTAGGAATCAATTTAACTAAAGAAGTAAAAGACCTGTACTCAGAAAATTATGAGACACTGAAGAGAGAAATCAAAGAAGATACGAATAAATGGAAATTAATATAGTTAAAATGTCAATATTACCTAAGGCAATATATAGCTTCAATGCAATTCCATTCAAACTACCAACGACATTTTTTCTGAGAAATAGAACATAGAATCCTAAAATTTATATGGAACCACAAAAGACCCCGAATAGCCACGGCAATCTTGTGAAATAAGAACAAAGTGGGAGACATTATGCTACCTGACATCAAAACATACTACAAGGATACAGTAATGAAAACAGTATGTTACTGGCATAAAAACAGACACATAGACCAATGGAACAGAATAGAGAGCCCAGGAATAAACCCATTCATATATGGTCATTTAATCTATGACAATGGAAGCAAGAGTTTACATTGGAGTAAAGGTAGTCTATTTAATAAATTGTGCTGGGAAAATTGGACTGACACGTGCAAAAGAATGAAAATGGACCACCTACTTACACCATATACAAGAACAAACTCAAAATGGATTAAGGACTTACATGTAAGACCTAAAACCATAGAACTCAAGGAAACATAGGGAGTAAGTTTGCAGACATTACCCTGAGTAATATCTTAACTGATATGTCCCCTCTGGCAAGGGAAATAGAAGAAAAAATGAACATATGGGATTACATCAAACTTAAAAGTTTTCTCACAGCAAAGGAAATCATCAATAAAACAAAAAGTCAGCCTACTGAATGGGAAAAGATATTTGCCAAAGATATATCTGATAAGGCGTTAATATCCAAAATTTATAAAACACTCATGAAACTCAACACCAAAAAAACATACCACCCAACTAAAAAATGGGCAGAGGATATGAAAAGGCATTTCTCTAAAGAGGACATACAGATGGCCAACAGGCATATGAAAAAATGTTCAACCTCACTAATCATCAGAGAAATGCAAATAAAAACCACAATGAGATACCACCTCACTCTGGTCAGAAGGCTATCATCAATAAATCAACAAACAACAAGTGCTGGCGAGGTAGTGTAGAAAAGGGAACCCTGGTGCACTGTTGGTGGGAATGCAGATTGGTGCAGCCATTATGGAATTCAGTATCTCAAAAAACTGGAAATGGAACTGCCATATGACCCAGCAATTCCACTCTTGGGTATCTACCCAGAAGAATCTAAGGCGCTATTTCAAAAAAACATATGCCTCCCTATGTTCATTGCAGTGTTATTTACAATAGCCAAGACTTGGAAACAACCAAAATGCCCATCGGTAGATGACTGGATTAAGAAACTGTAGCACATTTATACACTGGAGTATTACTCTGCTATAAAGAAGAATGAAATTGTACCATTTGCAACGATATGGATGGACCTGGAGAATGTTATGATAAGTGAAATAAGTCAGCCGGAGAAAGACAAATACCATATGATCTCACTTATATGTGGAATATGAAAAACTGAATGAATGAGCAAAGTAAACAGAATAGTCTCATAGATATAGAGGAAAAAACTGATGGTTGCTAGTTGGTAGGGTGTTGGGGGAATGAGGGAGAAGGGGAAGGGATTAGACAGCATAAGTAGGTAACTACAATATTGCCACAGGGATATGAAAGACAGTTCAGGGAATATAATAATGTTGTAAATATTTTGTGGGGCATCAGATGGTCACATGTCTTGTTAGGGAGACCACTTCATGGATGGGGTAGAGGCTTGATGACTGCACTGTATACCTGAAACTGATGTTGTATAATATTGTATGCCAACTGTAATTGATTATATAGATAGTCACGGGATGTGGATTATACTGTGGAAGGGAGGCAAAGGAATTGTAATAGATATGTATGATATTGGGGGGAGGAGTGGGGTGGCGAATTGGGGGAAGGGGTTGTCACTTTGAGGGATAAAAAGTATAACTATTGTACTGTGTTGTACACCTGAAACTAATTTTTAAAAAAATGTTTATTTCACAATAAAAGAATTTTTTAAAAAAAAGGTATCATAAAGAGAGTAAAAAATAAAGAAACTTGGAAAAGATTTTTACAAACATATACAATAAATTGTTTCTATTATTTATTGTGTAATAAACTTCTCCAAAACTTGTTGGCTGGAAACGATTATTTTATTGCCCATGATTCTGTGGGTCAGGAATTTGGGCTGAGCTCAGATGGCCAGTTCTTCTGCTTCCAGAGACATTAGCCAAGGTCACATGTGCATCCTGCTGGGAGCTTGGCTAGGCTAGGACTTCCAAGATAGCTTCAGTCACAGGTATAGCATATGAACTAAGGTGGTTGGAATGGCAAAGTGTTGCCTGGGCTGCCCTCCCTGCACAGTCTCTTAAGTTGTAGTGCCTCTCTCTTTCCACATAGCCCCTCTACCCAGCAGCACAGGTAGAACTTCTCACATGGCATCTGACTTCCAAGAGGGCTAAATGCAAGCTGCAAGGCCCCTAGAACATCTAGGCCTTGAGGTCACACAGCATCACTGCTGCCATGTTTTCCTGATCACAGCAAGATGGGGAGTCAGCTTAGATACAAGAGAAAGAAAAGTAGACCCCAGCTCTTGATGGAGTTAGTGTGTGCCTACAGGGAGGGGAGGTCCTGCTGGCAGCTTTCTTGGCAGACTTTCTATATACCAATAAAGTCTTAATATCCAAAATATGTAAAGAACTCCTATGAATCATCAAGAAAAAGACAAAAAATTTTTCGAAATCACAGACATTCATAAGAAAACACAAATGGTTCACAAACATATAAAAAGATGCTTACTCTCATTAATCAGGGGAAAACATTAAACCTACCAAAGGACAAAAATTTAAAAGTAAGACAAGACATAGTGTTAGTAGGAACTATTGTAAAGAGCTAGTAAGGATGTAAAATGATGCACTACTTTAGAAAACAATTTTGCATTAACTGGTAAAGATGAATATGCATACAATTTTACTCTTAAAAGTTCTTAAACATAGTCCCTGATGATCAGTACACTAATATTCTTAGGAGATTTTGGGGGGGCAGGAAGAGTGGGGTGGCAGACACTAAAAACAACCCAAGTGTCACTCAACAATAGAATGGATAAATAAATTATGATAGATTCATATCATGGAATACTATAATGCAGTGAAAATAAATGATCTACACCTAGACCTGCATCAATGTGGAGGTCAAAAATATCATGTTGGGCTGGCAGAGTGGCGCGTTCGTTAAGAGCTGGTTTTGGGATGCCAGTGGCCCCAGTTCAGATCCCGCATGTGAGGGCCAGTGACACTGTCCTCTATAGCTAACAACAGCTCCACCTAGAGCTGGCCCGTGCAAGCCCCGGCACTGGTATAGGCTGCAGCCCCTGCTGCAGTGGGCTGCCATAGGCTACAGTGAGTGGCCGGCAGCCGCATGAGTGGCCGGCAGCCAGCATGAGCTGCCAATAGCAGCAGTGAGCAACCAGCCAGAGGCCGGCGACTGATCTGCCTCATCTGGGAAGAGCACAATGACGATGCCAACATGGGCCAGTGAAGCGACATCCTCCGCAGCTAGACTGAAGAGCAAAGGACAGCAACTTGTCTGTTCCCCTTCCCCGATTCCCCAACGTTGTTCCTCTCCCCCAATTCCCCAATAAAATCTTTATAAAAAAAAAAAAAAACATCATGTTGAAGTGGAAAGTCACAGAAGAATATTTCAGTGTGATTTTATTTATACTAGTATGAAAAGTTCACAAATAGTTAAAAAAAAACCTAAACAATATGTTGTTTAGAGGTCCAAACTCACATATGGTAAATACACACACACACACACACACACACACACACACAGATGTGGTGTAGGAAATGCTTAACCCAAATTTCAGGGTAACTGGAGGGGAGAAGGAGATACTGGTAGTTCTCTCTCTCTCTGTCTTTTTCTCAATCTCTCTCTCTCTACCTCTCCATTTTCCTCTCTCTCTCTTTAACTCAGTCATAGTTACATGGGTATTTATTCTAATATTATTCTAAAATTTTTATTTCATATAATATTGGTTATAGAAACATTTTTCATATATAATGTTTTTTTTAAAAAGATATTATTAGGCAATTGGGGGAGGGGTACAGCGTTGGGGAATCGGGGAAGGGGAACAGACAAGTTGCTGCCTTTTTGTTCTTCAGTCTAGTTGCAGAGGACGTTGCTTCACTGGCCCATGTTGGTATCATCATTGAGCTCTTCCCGATAAGGTAGATCAGTCGCCGGCCTCTGGATGGTCGCTCACCGCGGCTATTGGCAGCTCACACCGGCAGCCAGCCATTCACGCTGGCTGCGGGCCACTCACTGTAGCTTAAGGTAGCTCACTGCAGCAGGGGCTGTAGCTTACACCGTCACAGCCCAGTTCCAGGTGAAGCTGTTGTTAGCTGTAGAGGGCAGTGTCACTGGCCCTCATATGTGGGATAGGAACCGGGGCTGCTGGCATCCCAAGCCAGCTCTAAACCAAGGCGCCACCTGGCTGGCCCTATAATGTATTTTTAAAGTGGCAAATAGCTAAGAACAAACATGGTGAGAATAAACAGAAAGACAAGGAAACATCAAATTGGCATGGGAATCAAATCTTTCTTAATTCATACAAAAATATTTACAGATCAAATGTCTGAGATTAGCTTCCAAATAACCTGGGGATGGGATAATGAAGAAACAGTGTTGACCATGAGTTGGTAATTATTGAAGCTGGGTAATGGGTGCATGGGGGTTCATTTATACTCTTCTCCCTACTACTGTGTATGTGTGAGGAGGAGGAGGAGGAGGAAAGGGAGGAAGGAATGTGGTGGAGAAATCTCACAGAAGAGAACTGAAACAAGTGAGGATATTTACTGATCACCTGACTGTTAAGCACTCCCTGCTATAAAGAATAAAAGATAGAGTGTATTTAAGAGGAAAGGGAGAAAATAAAACGGAGTTTCCAGCTCTTTATACACAGAGAAGAGTCTAGTTGACTAGAAGATATGAAATGTGCAGTCATGAAGTTATAAAAGGTCCCTCCAGGCGGCAGGGTAGGTAGAAGAGGAGGTGAACTCATGAATTTTGGCCATGGATGATGGTACAAGCTGTACAAGAGGACTTGTTCCTTCTCCTGCTGCTCCTGAGGAACTTCATGGTCCTGCAGAGGACCTGAGCTTTTAGGAGGCACACAGATAGGGCACTGTGGTCACCCTGATGTGCTATCCTGGCCATTGGCCACCCAACCTGGGAGGTCTACAAGGAAACCCACATTTCCACAAGACCATCCCATTGCACGACTCTGACTTCCCAGGATTTCCATGGCTTGTGCCTGCCACCTCAGAGTCTTCCATGCATGAGCAACTGGAAGGCCTTGAAAGGGACCCAGGCTATATCCAACTCCCCATCACAACACCCCACCCCTCACCTTGACACGCACATGTCCTATACTCAACCAGTCTGGTGATTGACAGCTACGAACTTGCTGTTCACTTTCTTGCTTCTACTACTTTGTATGTGTTATACTCCCTCTACCTAAAAGTCTGTTGCCCTTCTGTCCTCCTAGACAATTCACAATCACCCTGCCAGATGGGCTGAAGAAGGACCTCCTACCAGAAACTCTCCCTGATCCACAGGTTGAAGGGAGACCTTCCTTCCCAGTTTTATAACATCATCCTCAATGTTAACGATTGTTTGCAACATTTCTGTTGTTTTCACCCTGCTGAACTGTCACTCTGCTGAATATCCCACAATCGTGGAAGAGCTCTTTTCTCATATTTCTATGATCATCATCATACATAGGAAAATCATCTAAAACAGCACACTTTTCCTATTTAAAAGATTGTAGAAAGTATCAGAGGAAGGCTATTATGTGTACAAGGGGATGCTGTAGTTTAGCCCTAGTTTTGTTCTTGATTTTCTGTAGTTACCTTTTGCTGTGATTTAGATGGTGTTAGCCTAGAGAGGTTTCTGCTGAAATAAAGGACTGTGGGTGGTACCTTCCTACCTGAATAGTTGTCCGTACTTCATAAACAGCTTCTCTCACCAACACCCACCATCTGCAAAGCCAGGCCAACCCCAAGAGAGCCAGACATGCGAAAGATAGAGATGGCAAAGCAGGTATGTATTAGTTTCTAGAAAGTTATAATACTAATGCTCTTTTTGCAAAGAAAAAGGTATTTGGCATAGTAAATATTAAATCATTAAGAAAAAAAAAAATCTAATTACATCATGAAATCTGTGCTAGAAAAAAGCAGGTTACAGTTAAACTGAAGTTACTTTTTCTGTTCCACTCCTGTGTTTATTAATCCTGGGAGAAGCACAGCACTAGTTGTAGCCAGATTTGGCAACTTAAACATGTGTCAGAACCACAGTATCTGTTTTTATTTAATAATGCTATATATTTTCAACCAGCACTATTCTATTTTGCATACGACATTTTAATGTATGTGCAATGTTTTGGATTATATCTATGGTACAGAGAGCAGTCACTTTAATTTATGGGTGATCCCAATTGTCACTTCTCCCAAACTGCAATGGAATTTTTCAATATCCTCAGAATAAATCCCTCTTCTGGAGCAGTAAACATAATATGACAGTGTGTCAACTACAGATTTGTTTCAAGATTATTTACTTACAATTCAACAACACTGCTGTCCCACAGAGTGCCCTGTCAGCAAAAGTTGCATTGCTTGAAGCATCTCAGGGAAATAACCAGGGTTTCAGAATCCGAAGAATGTTGTTTTCCTAAATACCTCAGAATCCTGAGGTATTTCTACAGGATGCTATAGAACTAATAAATTTGCTTCTTAAAACAGTCCAGAAGGAATCCTTAACTATTCCTACATGTTAGAAAGTTTAGGTTATTGATGGGGAGAGACAATGCAGTTTTGTCCCTCAGGCTCACATAACAAGTATCATTAATAACTCCCCCTCCCTTTCTTCTCTTTATAATTATTTCTAAAAGGATAAAATCCAGAGGTAGATAACATTTTGGAAGAGAAAGAAATAATGATGAAATGAAGAAAGACTATCTGCAAGAACCCACTTTAGCACAACCTTTTAAGCAGCAAATGTTTACCTGATATCAACCACTGTTTCCCAGGATGGTGGGCTGGGTGAGTTCATACAGCTATAGAGTGAATTGAATTGGCGTATCTACCTGGTCTATCTGTCTGGTAATATAGTAATAGAATGAAATGAATATTCTGTCACTGGTTTATTGTTTACATTTAGGCAGTAACCAAATCTAACCTATATTTACATCATCTTTTATATGTTTTAAAGTGCTTTCCTGTCTCAATCTTATTTTCCTTACAACCATCCAGAGAAAGGAATTATCACTATCACTATTGCAGAAATTAGGAAATTTAGGCCCAGAAGACTTAAGCAAATTGCCTAAGTTCACATAGAAAATGAACTGAAGGATGTGGACAAAAATTCAGATCTCTTAATGCAGTGGATAACCTCTGGTCTATCCATGACGTATTTGTGCAAATTCACATTTGTCTAAGAGGAATATGCACATGAATCATGTACAGAGACTTAAACTATAATAATGGATTTTTTAACTGGGACCATGGCCACCCAGAATAAAGAATTCACTTCTCAGCCTCCCATGAAGCTACATGTGGCCAATGGAGTGTGAGCAGAAGATATGTGGGTGACTTCTGGTTCATAGAAAGCTTGAATGTTACCCTCTCTCAGTCTGGGTTTCCCTGAGAGTAGAATCTGAAGCTAAAGCTTGACTGCAGGTTTCTTTGGTAAGTGAGCTCAGGGAGCAGGAGTGAGGGTAACATGACAAGGAAGGAAGGAGAGCCAATACAAGAATGAGGTACTTAGTCGGCCACTATTAGAGGTGACCGGTGCTCAATCCCACAGGACATTCTGATGGGAATGAGCAGATATTAATCTGCCACTGGTCAAAGTCATTGGTCAAAGCTCTCCTGTACCACAGGGTTATACTTGCTGTGATATCCAAGAAGCCCTGAAACAGAAAATAAGAGACTTGGGGCCTGGGACAAGGTGAAGCACTGCCAGGTTATAGCTGTGCCAACTGGCAAAATCTGTACAGCTCTGGATATCACAGTAGTGGTTAGGTAGGCCTGAGAGGATTTGAAGTGGTACACAAGAGCAGCATGATACATCTCCCTTCCTGATGGCTACAATGCCTGTGGTGGAGAGCTGTCTTGGACCATGAAACAAGGGCAAATGGCCAAGGAGGGCAGGAGCAATAATATTGAAGGATCTTGATGCCCTGGGAATATCTGAGTAACCAGGTGAGCTTGGACTACATAAGAGAGATAAATAAATCTCTTTTATTTAAGCAACTGTTTTTAGAAACTAATAAAAGGCAAGCCTGATAAATATAAGTTGTAAACATCAAACTGGAGAGATTTGCTCAGACAGTGAATACAAATTTTAGGTATCAGTAAACAGTTGATCTGTGGTCTATATGACAATCACATTCAAATTGTCACCACCATGTGGCTCAGTCCATAACACCAAAGAACAGACCCAACAATTTGGTATTGCATTATTGAATTAACTGGGTAGTATTACCACTGAAACACAAGTGTTCCAAATATTTTATTAAATATACATATCCTTGCCTTAGAAAAGTGTATTTTAAGCTGGAGCATTGCAAAGATGGTACTTTTGAAAATATAAATATAATTATTTTATATCAGTGTATCACACCAATTCTTAAGGAGATTGAAATAACACATAGAACACAAAATACACCCTCATGGAATAATTAACCTTTGTAGCAAAAAGCTAATAAGTGACTAAACTTGATAGAGCCTTGACTAGGATGTTTCTTCAAACTGCAAATGGTGACTCAAAGGGAAAACTGCCACATCACGAAGGAGATAGGTACAGAGAAGTGGGGCAATTTGACCAAAAAAGCACAACTTGAGATGCTAAAGCTGGGATTTGAACACAGGTATGTTTGGCTCCAAAAACCCAGGCTTTGCCTATTATGCTAAATCTAATTAAGTAAAGCTTTAAGCTTTAATATTCTCTAGGACTTTAGAAGGTCTAAAATAAGAAGTTCACCTGCCTTGTACTTAAAAGAGAAACTATAGGGAAGAGCATTGGAGTGGAGACCAGAACATGGGCTTGTGTGAACAGGAAAATGGCTGAGTCTCTGGTCTCAGGTTCTTCACTGATAAAATAGCAATAATAAACACATATTTGTAGGCTTTTTGTGATGTGAAACAATATAGTATATGTCTATAGAAGTGCTTTGTAAACCATAAAGTACTGAACTTACCGAGCATTTCTGGAAGGCCTGGTACAGTGTTCATCATTTTACATGGATTATCTCATTTAAAGGCACCACTGTAACCCTATGAACTAACTGCTTTTCCATCCCATTTTATAGGAATTTGAAGTTTAGCTTGCTGAGATCATGTAACTAGTAATGGGTGGGGCTGGCATTCAAAGGCTCTAGGCCCACTCTCAAGACCCCGACCACACTGGTGCCCTGCGCACTTGGGTTATATGGTCACAAACCTATATATTTACACACCACCAACATAACTGAAACAAAATATACCCTATAGCTGCAATATCTCTGTCTCCTCCCTGGGGCTGCCATAGGCTCTGGCAGAGGTGGAATGGCCACAGTCAGAGGGGAAACCATGAGCTGTGTTGGGAATTGGGAAACTTTTCCTCCCCCCACCCCCTTAGTTCTTCGGGCTGGTAGAATTATTAAAATGACATAAGGCAGATTCACAAGAGAAAATCAAGTTTCAATACTTGTGCATGGGGAATTCACATAAGCATGAAAATTCCTAAGACAGTAAGGCAAAATCAGATGTATACGTCATTCTGGACCAAGAAGGGGGAAGCAGGGGTATAAGTAAGCTTTTCTTACTTTAAAGGGAAGTAAGGAAAATTTATAAGGGGATGAAAAGAGTTAATGTTTGGTAAATAAATGTTTGTTGGGCTATCTAAAAACAATGGGATACAGGGAGGACTTTGATCAAATGGGTCTTTCTAGGTTCCTCCCTGTCTACAATTCCTAGTTCAAATTAAACTATCGTTATCTGTGATGATATCCCCCTTCCTGGAGCAGACTCTTTATCTTAAATTCTTTTAGGTAGCAAAGGGAAAGGTCAGAGTATTTCAGCTCAAAGTAATCTGCATGCCAGAGTGGCACATTTTGGAGATACTCATTCTGAACCCCTAGAGCTGCTTTTCAGTTAAAATAAAGAATACAGCTCCTGAAAATATTCTTAATCTTATTCCATTTATCTAGGAATTAATCCTAGTCTTGTAAATTTCTGGAGTGCCCCCATGCTAAATTCACATTTATCTTTTCTTGTGTATTCTAAATTAATCCTTAATGAATCAGGAATTCTAGGATACTCTTTCCTTTATTTTGAACAATACGTAAGCATAAAAGATATCATGTATGCTTTAGTCTCTAAAATTCGGATGTGCTGAAAAATTAGAGAATTCAGTTTTAAAGCAGAAAGAGAGGCTAAATACTGTCTATTACTTTCTTAGGATTCACTAAATACTACTGATGTTGATAAATTCACAAAGACAGGTCTGTGGTGTGATATATAACCTCCCTGCCTTTTTCAACCAAATTTGGTAGGTGAGTTTGAAGTGTGAGTTTATATCTGAGAGCTTACATGCTTCCTCTTTCTCCCCTTTCTTCATTTCCATCTGTTATCCTTAAAATATTATTTTTCAAAACGCCTGTATGAAATCTGTTCTTAGAGGATATGGGGAGCTTTAAAATGAACAAACTATGGGCTCACACTAATGCAGTGGGGCCTGAAATCACCCTGGCAGACAAACACTTCATATGAGGTGTAACTGAAAACAATATTAGAAGTAGATGACCCACTTTCCCATTCTAAGTTTTGTCTGATGTACAGTATTCAGGACAACAGGAATCCTGACTGGTACCAAAGGCAAAAAACAAAAGAACATGGATTTCAGATAAGAACAACCCAGAAACCAAAGAATTTGGAAAGAGTTTTGTAGGTGCAAAGTAGCAAATGCAGAACATAGTGGAAAGCAGGAGGGCCAGCAATTCTGGGTGCTGAACCTACTGAGTTTCAAAAGATGTTTGATCAACATCTAAATGAAAAGCCTCCATGGGGCTAGTCAGTTGCCAACTGGAAAGGACGAGGGACACATCAGCTCCTCCTGTCCTAATTACACCCTCTTTCCTATTTGGAGGCATAGGAGGAAAGAGCTATAATATGATTACTTGTTTATGAAGGGATTTCTAGTTGCTGCTTGAGAGGAGACTAATATGACCTATTGGTTCTTTTGATGTTTTGTTTGCTGACACAACTACTAAACTTTGAATGCAGTAGAACTGTAATTTAGTTCAGAAGCTTATTTTTAAATGTACATTGCAGTCATGGAACTGATTTTTATTTGAAATCTACTTCTTAGAATTTTTTTGTTAAGTCCTTTCTTCATAAAAGTCACTTGTTACTGTCACTTTCATTTGGTTTCCCCAATTTCCAATGATTTGGGGAGCAGACTTCTGAAAACATGGCTGTTGGGGCACACATGGGAAAGGGTCACAGTCCCCAGCTATTCTGCTCCCTCGCTGGGCCATACACAGGGCCTCAGGGATAGCCTCCAAGACTGTACCTGGATCAGCCTCACTGCCAACCAGAGGGACCCTCTAGGCCCAAAGGGGTGCTGGTCAAAAGGCCGCAGGGACATGAAGGATAGAGTGGGCTCCCCTCCTTCCAAGCTGGTTCTGGGGAAAAAAACCAAACAGATTAATTGCTACAACTGCAGTCATTCACTTTCACTTATGAGCTAGTCTATAGCATGATCTGTCCTTCAATAATATATTTATGCTGTGCTAAAGGAACTAGGCATGACTGAACTTTGGACTAGAATTCAGTTTTCCCTCTGGTTCTGTCTTTTTGTTTGGAAAGTGTCCTTATTACTTGAACCCCAGCAAAAAAAGGACTGGATGAACAATATAATATGTAGCCCATAGACCAAGTTCAGCCTGACCTGTTTTCTACAAGACCTCTTTTCTTGGGCCTGCACAGTTATTTTGTTTGTTTTGTTTTTTTAATTTGACTTTCAATGACTTTTAAAAGGGCACAAACTCTCCAGGTTGCTGCTAATCCCTAAATGTACCCTTAACACACAGTCTACTTGGCTCATTCTGTGTTACCAACACCCCTCTGGGCTTTTGACCTTCCCACTTCTATTGAAAGAAAAATTTTCCTCATTTAACAGAAGAGTCAGCTTTAGATGCTGAAGTCTCAGGGCTCTTGGAGAATGAAATAAGATGGATCAAAGAGTAAACCAATAGCTTAGTCACAGATGTTTTCAACATCCAAGTAAGCCACTCTCAGGTCTCTTGGTGCTGCATTTTCTGTTACATGCCTGCACTTGGTGGGCACTGCACAGATTTCTTACACAGTGGTGAACTGCTGGATCACAACTCCTGTGAGGTTCTGCTTTGAGTTTATATCAACATAGGTTGTGTCTTTCTTCGCCTGTTTCCATCAAAGCAATATTTAATTTTGGCTGACTTGGGCTCTGGGAAGAGTGGGTAGTCATTCTTTTGTTGAATGCATTTCATTTCACTCCACCCCTCAAGTTCAAAATGCTCTGGAGGGTCATTCATCTTCCTTCTGCTCTTCCTCACCCTTCCTTCCTACCTCTTCTTTGACTCCAAGGTCCAAATGATGTATAAGTGGAGAGGATCTTGGTTGGGGTGGTGGGAAAACATCATCAATCTTTATTTTTTTCACCTCAAGTTCCACATTGGGACCCATATCTGACAGAGTTTGCTAAAGCATGTAAGATTCTCCTAGCCCCTGGTCATGCCCTCAGGGTACACTTAAAGTCACAACATTTTTTTGGAGGGAATCAAATTTGCTCAATAGTCAGTCATTTAAAGCCATACTAGAACCAGCAAATGTACAGAATAATTCATTCTTTTTAAAAAAAGATAAAACACAGGATTATAAAGGTTTTTTATGCTTGTTGGAGGCTTTTTCCAAATGTTTCTCTGGGTCCCACGGGAGTGCTTTAAATTCTCCTTTTTCTATTAGGAGTATTTGGGTGAAAGTTTGAGAAGTAGTGTCAGATTCTGGTAAATTCTTTTCTAAAACACAGTCTGCCTTTGTGTCTGAGAGGAGTATTTCTTTATTTCTGGGATTCATGGAATGAGAAATTATGTAGCCCTTGGCTGGACACTTAAGTCTGTTTCTGGGCTTGCCAAAAAGGCCTGCACTGAGTCACTGCCCGGGACTTTATAGTCTCAAAGACCACCAGGATTGTAAAACTTTTGCTGCTCAGTCCGTTTCTTGTAAATGGTTCCACATATTCAAAAATACATAGTTCAGTTCTGTTATTGTTGGTTTGGGGGTCACCCCTCCAACCCAGTTGTTCTGCTTATGTAAAAGTGTCAACCATTTGTATTTTCTCTATTCTGCATGTGTTGGAAAGTAAATAGGCAGCAATAAAGAAACTTTATTATGCATGTTTTCTGCCCTTGGGTGGTACCTGGAATTTACTGAATTTGCTGAGTGCAACTTAAATTTTAAAAGGCTCCTGAGCCTCACCTTTTCATGCCATGCAAGTCAAATGGAAAACCAAATAACTGGAATAAGCAAGCTGCTGAGTCCTTTCTCTTGGTCTCAACTGACCCCAGATCCTGTTGTGGAATTCCAGCACCTCTCCCACACCCCCTCCAGCTGTGAAGCATCCATGACCAGATTTAAACAACCATCTCCTCTCCTCCTCTCAGATAATCAACAACTGATTTAGTATATTACCTAGGACATTCTGACGCAAAATTTTAAGTGTAAAAACAAAACTGCTCATATCCACTGATTTTCCAGGATATCTCATTTACTTTATGTCAGTCTTAATAGAACTTGCAAATGACATTAAAGCAATGAAACTGATTTTCACAAGCACTATATAGACTCTCATTAATGCCAGTTAAAAGCACTGTGCCCAGACTGCTTCCCACTAATTTGTACCCGAAGCTGAAAGTAAAGGATGAGTAAAGCAGAATTAAAGAATCATGAACGTTGGGCTGGCCGAGTGGCGTGGTGTTTAAGCGCTGGCTTGGGAAGCCAGCGGCCCCGGTTCGGGTCCCATATATGAGGGCCAGTGACACTGCCCTCAAAAAAAAAGAATCATGAATGTAAAACCAAGCATAGTACTCTTTCTTTCAGTGCCTTGCCCCAGAATGGGACTCTGCCTGAGATCCTATAAAATCTTGTTAACTCTTTCTAGGCAAGATACTTAATTATTGTTAGGTTTAGGGAAGAAAATCAGTATCATATTTTCCCAGTGATGTTACTTTTTGATAATAGTATCAACTTTTGGAGAAGGCAGTAGAGCATAAACAAAGCCTCAGCATTGGACTCAAACAGGCCAGGGTTTAAATCCTGAGCCACCATTTATTGGCTGTGTACCACTGGTTATGTTACAGTCCTCTCCTGGACCATTTTTTCATCTGCAAAATGGGAAATGATAGCAAGGATTAAATAAGACAGCAAATGGAAGGAGACAAGCTCAATGCTAGGCACATAATCAGTGTAAGTTTTCCTTCTCTTTTTAAATCAGATTACAGATTATGAACATAAAGTAACTCCCCACCAAGAACTGACTCTGGCTGAGGGCACTGTTTTCTATGAAGGGAGCTCTTGGTGGCCCTTAGTTGTAACTGTTGATTGCACACATCTGGAAACTATGACAACCGTTGTGCTTTGAGCGCAGCTTGGCCCAAATGTAGTTCTATATAAGGCAGCTTCTATACTTTAGTTTTCCCAACACATCATAGCTTGGCTTGAATTTGGGCAGAAAAATGAGTGTCAAAAGAAATGCACAATGTCTGGGTGAAATTCACATTCAACAATTACCAAGATATGTCCGGCCCCATTAGGGAACTGTCCCAGAAGTAGCTCATTGAACAGGAGCCCTCTTAAGAAGCTGTATTATTAGGTCTACTTTGCAGATGCTTCAACTGAGTCTGAGAGGTTAAGTGACTGTCTCAAGGGCACAGACATAATAAAGCATGGACTTGGGGTAAGATCCCAGGTTTTTCCACCTGGTTAAGAAAACAGGAGGATTTATAATGTTAGAAGATTGGCAGCAACAGTGCCTACTTGCCAGTCTACTTTGCACTGATACTCTCTGTGATTAGTGCTTGACAACTTGACAAGTTTCCTTCACTTTTGGAAACTCTGTGATCAGGCCCTCTGTCCATTATGTCACATATGGACTGGAGCAGGTAGTGAGATCTGGCTAACTAAACATGTCATGTAAGCAATATCTGACCACTAATTTTAAAAAACAAAATTTGTGAAACACTCTTAGCATCATTTAATCTTTTGAGGGTTTTGTTTTACTTTGATGATTCAGAAGTATTTTAAGACCAACATTAGTTGTCATTCATTTATTCAATAAATGTTCTAGATGCTGGAGATACAAAAACTCTTCAAAAAAACTCTTGAAAATACCCTTTCTTGTGACAGGTTGAGTAGTGACAAATTGAGAATTTTTTTTCTGAAAAAAATGCTAAAAAATGTCAGCTTTCTTTTTTTTTAACTGTTAAAAAAGTTAAAGAAATACAGAGCAATTTTAAAGGTAATTCCTTTATGGGCTTATTTGATGACTATTTTCTTTCTTTTCACCTTGAAAAGCTTCCATTTCCTCTCTCCCCTTTGTTCTTAGGAAGCAGTTTTGCTTCCCAACATGCTCTGCATCATCTGCTGTGCCCATTGCCAAAGCAGGGCAATCAGAGTGTGGATTTCAGCACAGCCCTGATTGGATGATAAACAGTGAAAGTAATATGCTGCTAGAGTTTTTCGTTATGTTTTTTTCAATGCCAGAATACCAGAATACAGTATTTCAACCCCCCTCTCTCCAAATCAAAAGCCTAGTGAATGAAATTATGACTGTTATTCAAGTGCAATTATACTGAGTATGTAAAATGGAAACATTGAAAGTAAATCATACATTTGGATATTACATTTCATATTTCAGTGTATGCCAAGTAAGCTAGTGAAGTTTTATTATTGAGTGTAATGTCAGGAGACAAACTTCTACAAATTTTATACATAAGTTTTTCCATTTTATCTGTTTTCCATTTATGTCAATTTGAACACATGGTGTGACTTTTAATATTCCCTCCTCCTTCTTCCCCACGTTTAATGCCAAAGAATCAAACTCAATCTTGATTATCCTAAATTTACCCTAGGTAACCTCAGGCTGAGAGGGTTTTTTAAAATTTAGTATGGAAAAGGGGAGACAAAAAACCTCTAAATAACCCTATAAACCTGGTCCCATAGATTCTGACAAATGGCCTGGAAAGACTAGCAAGTGCCAGTGCATTATAGAAGACAACTGTGGCTGCGGGCAGTTCTTGCCAGAACAGGTCTCAGCTCATGGAAACTGGGTAATCACCGAGGGAGATGTGGATTATAATGAAATAAGATCTCTCAGACATGGTGGGCTTGGTGAGCTGGGCCTCACTAGGAAGAGTGCAAGGGAAGGGTTTGGGAATGAATGAGAGGAGGCCCTGAGCCAATTCTTGGACTGGGGATGTGGGGAAGGGGGAGGGGATGCTGGAGCGAGAGCGGTGACTGCTGTGGCACCGTTAAAGATAAATAACCGCCACAGGAAGATGGCTTCCAGCTTTAAGAAGCCAAATGTGGTCTCTACCAGCCAGAGAAGAAAGGTGGGTCCTAAGCCGGAACTCACTGAAGATCAAAAGCAAGAAGTTCGGGAAGCGTTTGACCTCTTCGATGCCGATGGAAGTGGGACCATCGATGTGAAGGAGCTAAAGGTGGCCATGAGAGCGCTGGGCTTTGAACCCAGGAAGGAAGAGATGAAGAAGATGACCTCCGAGGTGGACAAGGAAGGTACGGGGAAAATCAGCTTCAATGATTTCTTGGCCATGATGACTCAGAAGATGTTGGAGAAAGACACCAAAGAAGACATTCTGAAGGCTTTCAGGCTTTTTGATGATGATGAAACTGGGAAGATCTCTTTCAAAAACCTAAAGCGTGTGGCAAATGAGTTGGGGGAAAACCTCACTGATGAGGAGCTGCAGGAAATGATTGATGAAGCCGATCGGGATGGAGATGGTGAAGTAAACCAAGAAGAATTTCTTCGCATCATGAAAAAGACCAGCCTCTATTAGTCAGTTTCTTCCACAAGCATGTGTAGAAAAGTGGAGTGACTTGTTGGGTACCCAATTTCTGCTTTTGAAACCTTGAGTTAGAGAACAGCTCAATCCCAACTCTTAACCCCCCAAGTTGTCTAGATCCTTCTATTTCTAAATCTCTGGCTCAAATATAGAATTTTAAAGATGCTTTTAACGTGAGTTTTGGTCTTTAATTCTCAAGAGCAGACCTGGGTACTTTAGGTTGAATAAAAAAGGGAGGCTCTAAAAGGCTTCAGTTGGTCCATCATTTTCCTTTCATCAGTGGACATCCATTAAACTGAAATGCAGGATGACTTTTTGGGACAAATAGTGCAGTTCCCCTGTCACTTTTTTGGTGGTTTTAAATTATCTTGCTTCATATACTATTTCTTAAATTCACATCATTGTTCTAGTATGATGAGGTAGAACCAGCCAGCAGGTATCTTACCTATTGCTTCTCACCTAACTGAATACTGTTTGAAGGAAAGCAGTGAAGCCACTTACTTGAACTCAGGAAAGATACTGTTCTAAAGCATAGGCTTGCCTTTGGGTGGTGCTAACTTGTGCAATTTAACTGTTCTCTGACTTGATCACATGCAAATGATCTTCATTTGTGTGTAAGTCATCCATATGGATTATCCAGGACCAGAATATATACTTGGGCTATAGAATAAAAATGAAATAATATTGGCCCAAGATAAGTTAATTTGTTTAAGAGAGTAAGCTAACTAACCATTTTGAGTATTTATAAATGTAAGATCTTAGTTTAGGAAATTCAAAAAATATATAATACATTTTAAATGGTTTATCTGTCTTTGGAAAGATCAAGTTATTAGATTGCTATAACATAACCATACAAGCCACTATCTACCTGCTAATTCTTAGAACATCTTGGTTCTGACACTTGATATTTTTCCCCTTTCGATATATAGTTGATGCCAGAGTGTCTGGCATATAAACCATTCTTTATTTTATAATCCCAGGAAACGATTTCACTGTGGCTTGTGTATGTGTTAATATTACTTGTTTTCTGTTAATAATTAAGCCTTTTTTGCTTTGAAAAAAGATACATACCCTTTTGAATATCTACAAATCTGAAGTTAGGAAAAATTTAAGTAATATAATTATGAAAAGATAATACAATCTATCTGTGGAGATGAAGCCTAAACTAATTTTTTATAATGTGCAACAAAGCTATTAAACAGGCAAGATAGTTTGGTCACAACTAAACCTAAATTAAATCTTCATACAAAGTCCCGTTCAGATAAATGCTGAAATTCTGGAAAGTTTGTCACTTGCTTTGCCAGCAACTTTACCCTTCAGAGAGTGGTGGATCTAATCAGGGGAACTACAGTTCTGGGCTTAATTCCCTTAATGAGAACTAATTTGTCAAAGCAGAAGTACTAGCTGAAGTGATGGGTATGTGGGCATTCACTGAGAGAGGATTTTTCTGAGGTGACAGGGACCAGGCAGGGAACCCACCCAAGCTGTAAATGCTAACAGTTCAGGTTCAAGGTCTTAGTGTGGACTCAGGTGCAGTCGTGGAGAATTCAGGTACAACTTGGGCCAGCATCAATGTGAAGGGCCTGATGTGAGAGCAAGAGGAGTGTGTTATTCTGGAAAGCAGAGTTTCTGACATCCTGGTCACCAGTCTTGACCCAAAGATCTACATATGGATTAAGGTAGAAATATCAGAAATAAAGCAAGTTGGCAGAAACTAAGAGAAAGGGTCACAGCCTCAGCCAACTGGGCTGGACTGGCTTCTGGCCCATCAAAGGATAGAAGTGAAAACTAGGAACCCACCCTGAAGCCCAGCAGTCAGACTTCTCAAACACCGTGAGGTCAATCATGGAGGTGACTGCCCAGTACTCAAAAGAGTTGCCCTGAGGGTGCAACCCATTCCACACAAAGGAAGGCTCCCGAATATTTCTGAATCCCACTCACAGCTAAGAAAGAACCTCTCAATGAGCTATTAGTTTTGCTTCTCAGTTGGCTCATACTCTGGGGGACAGAAGGCAAAGTGGGGAGTAGAGAAAACTAGAGCAGACCTAGACATTTGAATTTTAAGAGAAGTTAATCACACATCTCTGGTTGGGTCAGACATGTAGCCTCGTCTTTACAAAAGTAGAACACAAAAGATTCAAAGAAAATTTATAGATGCTTATTTGCAGATGAGGAAACACAGCTATAATGTTTGGGACAAACTGAAAAAGCAGTTTTCACTGGACTGTTATAAATGGTCCCAATAAAGAAATAGGAAGCATACCAAAGAAACACACGTGACTGTAGGGACCTCGTTGATAATCCCTTGCTTTCTAGTGATAAATGTAATAGACGAAAAGCAGAGTATAAGGCCAAAGATGGAAATATGACAGCATCAAGGTTATATTTAATATCAAGAAAGCAAATGCTTTCTTGGACAGCAATGGGAATTTTTTTTCTTAACGACATCTTAGTTACATTCTAAGAAGATATAGAAAGGGATAGGCCCAACTCTAGATTATTGCAGATTGGTTTCCATGGGAAGCAGACTCTTGAATCTGAAGTTTGTTGGCAGATCACATGGGTGAAGGAAGGAAGAAACTAGGACTGAGCAGAGGGAGAAGTTGGGCTGTAATGCAGTCATGACAAATGCCTCAGCTCAGCTCTGGAGCAAGAACGACTCTACAGAGATATCCCAAATTGAGACAAAGAAGTTGGGCCTTTAAAATTTTTCATTGATTGACAATCAATGGACATGAGCTTTCCCCAGGAAAGGGGTATGACATGGAGCAAGGTGGCCCTCCTCAGCCAAAAGTAATCACTGGGAGGGAAAATTCAGTTGCAAACTGTTAGCTGTCAACACTCCAGCACCTGGGAGGATTAAGGCCTTCAGTTCTGAAGTGCAGGGCTAGAGGGGAGATCTGGGAAGAGTCCTACAGCTTCCACTACAGTCCAGGCTTCTACCTTTTAGATCTTAGTATATATAAGTTCTGGGAGAAGCTAATTCAGGCTTCTGATGGATCTCTGTTCATGAGAGAATTTTATAAAAGGAAGATTAGAGAGACCAACCATAGCTCCTGCCACAGCAGCTGGTCTCAAGGCCACAAATTATTCATCTCTCTCCACTATACAATCTTGATTTCCACACCATCATCACCTTTGTTGATGTAGGTAACTTAGCTGGTGGGATGACCCAGATCCTAGAGAAGTCTGAGCACCCCACCACCACCACTACCCCCAATATCACCTGTCCTTGTCAGTCGTTGGCTGCTGCACTTATTCATTTACTTTAAAATTGTGTGAAAAAGCACCAAGAGATACTCAGGTATATTGCCTGGTGCCAAACATAGTTTTCCATATTCTTTCTGCCGCTCTACTTCCTCCTGATGACCAGAATCAGTTATTTAAGGATGATGATTCCTTCCCTTGACTTTTGCTCTCTCAGCTTAAGGAACCCGCTGTAATTGGGTGACACATATAGTTTGAAATTCAATAGCTCTCTTGCTGTGTCCATTGGTGGGAGCACTGCCTTTCTGGGAGCCAAGATCTTTAAATGCACATAGTTTGAAGTTGTGGGGGTGAGAAGCAAAAATTAAAGGGCAGATGACTAAGAATTAAGGTAAGAACTACTTCCACCCTTGGTTTGCTGGACTCATGTTCTGACTAAGAGAAACCACACCATATGATGGTAATTGATTTGGAGTGTATGTTGCATCCTGGACGATGGCACCACATCCTCACTTGTTATTATATCCAAGCTGGCCCCTCAGTGGCATCTTCAACAGCATTTTTTCATTGCTCCATCATGTTGAAAGCTTCTGTATGTTATAGGATCCTTAGATTTGATGGCCATATGCTCACTGCTGCACCTCCTCTCCTGTAAAGTGGGTCCCTCAGCCCAATGTATTATTATGTGGGATCCTATGTCAGTAGAATAAATACTCAGATATAGTGCTAAATGAAGCTCTGCAAGCAGGAAAGTCAAACCCATGACCAATATATTTGCCAAGGCCAATGAAAATGAGTCACTTGTCTTTCCAGGAGAGAAGAGATCCAATTGGACTACTTGACACCAAGAGGCCAGTTCGTCTTGAGGGTCAATGGTGTTCTGCATTTGACAGCAGCAATAGCTATATCATACTTGATGACTGGGAGCCTTTGTTTTGGGTTCATGCATAGCCTCCATCTGAGTCACAAGAACCACTCCATTCATATGCCTGTGGTGCCAGCACTGGGGTGGCCAATGACAGAGGTAGAGTGATGTCAACTGGCCAAGTCATTCTGACTTCTTGGTTATTTGTTGTCTCTTCTATAATAGGCATTCCCAGATAGGTGTTAATGATTTACAAGATCCTTACACTTCTTACCCATTGCCATAAATCCATCTATGGGCATTTTCTCCAGACCCTTTTTCCCCCTAATATTTCCTTTTCCATGGTCACCACTGTCCACATATAATGTAATCCCAGGCCACTTCTCTTTTCACATAAGTAGATGACGCAATACACTACCAGAAATTCTGCCCCCCTGGGAGGATTTCCCCTTTCACTGCTATTTCTTGGTAAGCATCTATAGTTCATTATACCAAGTTGACCTATACTTGAATCAAGTTCAGCCTTTTTACTCCTCCAACAGCTGGTCATAAGGAACTAAGTACCCCCATGTGGTCATATGTATAAACTGAGGGAGGAGCTCTGGTGCAACTTCGTGGATGACATGGGGTACGTCCTCCTTATGCAGCTTACGTGGGCCCTCTGGCCATGCTTGTGCCTGATCCCAGATATACCACTTCTTTTTCTATTTTCCTAAGATGGCAGATTACCTTATTTATTTTAGATCTTTCTTCTTTTCTAATATATGTATTTAATGCTATAAATTTCCCTCTAAGCTCTGCTTTTGTAATATCCAACATGTTTGGATAGGTTGTGTTTGCATTTTTATTTAGTTCCAAATATGTCTTAATTTTTCTTGAAACTTCTTTGACCCATGTGCTATTTGGAAGTATATTTCTTTCTTTCTTTCTTTCTTTTTTTTTTTTTTTTTGAGGGCAGTGTCACTGGCCCTCATATGTGGGACCTGAACCAGGGCTGCTGGCTTCCCAAGCCAGTGTTTAACCACCGCACCACTCAGCCAGCCCTTGGAAATATATTTCTTAATCTTAAATATCTGCAATTTTCTAGCTATTCTTCTATTGTTTCTAATTTAATTCACTATGGTCTCAGAACATACATTATATGCAATCTATTCTTTTAAATTTGTAAAGGTGTGTTTTATGACCAATACTGTAGTCTATCTTGGTGAATGTGTGAGAGCTTGAGAAGAATGTGTAATCTGCTATTGTCAGATGAAGTATAATAGACGTCAATTTTGTTCAGTAGTTTGATGGTGTTATTGAATTTAACTATGTCCTTAATGATTTTGTGCCTGTTGGATCTGTCTGTTTCTGATAGAGGGCTGTTGAAATCTCCAAGTATAATAGTGGATTCATATACTTGTACTTCTCCTTATAGTTCTTTCAGTTTCTGCCTCACGTATTGTTAGATGCATACATGTTAAGAATTTGTATATATTCCTGGAGAACTGACCCTTTTATGATTATATAATGCCCTTCTTTATCTCTGATAATTTTCCTTGTTCTGAAGTCTACCTTGTCTGAAATTAATATCACTACTGCAGCTTTTTTTTTTTTTTTTTTTTTTTTAGTTTCAGGTGTACAACACCATGCAATAGTTATATTCTTTACCCTCCAAAGTGACAAACCCCCTCCCCCAGTTCGCCACCCCACGCCCTCCCCATATCATACATATCTATCACAACTCCCCTGACTCCCTTCCACAGTATACTACACATCCCGTGACAATCCACATATTCAGTTACAGTTGGCATACCATACTATACAACATCAGCTTCAGGTGTACAGTGCAGTGATCAAGCCTCTACTCCATCCATGAAGTGGTCTCCCTAACAAGACATGTGACTATCTGACACACAACAAAATTTTTACATTATTATATTCCCTGAACTGTCTTTCATATCCCTGTGGCAATATTGTAGCTGCCTAGTTATGCTGTCTAATCCTTTCCCCTTCCCCCCATCCCCACCCCCCTCCCAACTAGCAACCCTCAGTTTTTCCTCTACATCTACGAGTCTGTTTACTTTGATCATTCACTCAGCTCTTCAGACTCCACACACCAGTAAGATCGCATGGTACCTGTCCTTCTCCGACTGACTTATTACACGCAACATAATAGTCTCTTCACAACATTATCAATTACATTCCCAGAACTGTCCCCATATCCCTGCGGCAACATTGTAGTCCCATCTACACTGTCGAAAACCTTCCCCCTCTCCCTCTTCCCCACTCCCTCCCAGCCAGCAACCATCAGTTTTTCGTTTATATCTGCTTGATATGACTTCAATCTTCTTACATTTACTGAGACTTGTTTTGTGGCGTAACATGGTCTGTCTTGGAAAATGTCCCATGTGTACTTGAGAAGAATGTATATTCTGTTTTTTCAGGGTGAAATGCTCTAAAAATATCAACGAAGTCCAGCTGGTCTAAAGTATCATTTAAGGTCCCTCTTTCTGTGTTGATTTTCTGTCTAAAGGGTCTGTCCATTGGTGACAATGGTGTTGAAGTCCCCTACTATGATAGTGTTACTGTTGATCTCTGTCTTTATGTCTGTCAAAATCTGTTATATGTAATTAGGTGTTCCTATGTTGGGTGCATAGATGTTTATTAGGGTTATAGTGCCCTTCTTTGTCTTTTATTGTAGTCATTTTAAAGTCTATTTTGTCCAAAATAAGTATTGGTACTCCAGCTTTTTTTTCCCTCATTTCCATTTGCATGAAATACCTTATTCCATCTGTAAACAGCATATACATGTGTCCTATTTTCTTATCCACTCAGCCACTCTCTATCTTTTGATAGGAGCATTTAGCCCATTCACATTCAAAATGATTATTGATAGGTGCATATGTATTGCCATTTTGTTATTTGTATTCCTGGTCTCCCTGGATTAGCTTGCTTACCCCTTTCTTTTGTTTAAAAAAGCCCTTTTAACATTTCTTGCAATGCTGGCTTGGTGGTAATGAATTCCTTAAGCTTATTCTTTTCTGAGAAGCTCTTTAGTTCTCCTTCAATTTTAAGTGATAACCGTGCTGGGTAGAACAATCTTGGTTGTAGGCCGTTATTTTGTGTCACTTTGAAGATCTCCTGCCACTCCCTTCTGGCCTGCAGAGTTTCTGAAGACAAGTCAGCTGTTAGTCTAACAGGAGTTCCTTTGTATGTAACCTGCTGTCTTTCTCTTGCAGCCTCTAGGATTCTGTCTCTGTCTTTAACCTTTGCCATTTTCACTATGATGTGTCTTGGTGTGGACCTGTTTGGGTTCAGCTTGTTTGGAACCCTCTGCACTTCCTGGGCATGTATGTTGATTTCCTTCACCAGGGCAGGGAAGTTTTCAGTCATTATTTTTTCAAATACATTCTCAACCCCTTGCTTCTTCTCTTCTCCTTCTGGTATTCATATGATTCTTTGGTGGTTGCGTTTCACCTTGTCCCATAGGGTTCTTAAACTATTTTCATTGTTTTTTGTTGTGCTAACTGAGTGATTTCTGCTATTTTATCTTCCAAATCGCTGATCCACTCCTCTGCTTCATCTACTCCACTGGTGATTCCTTCGAGTGTGTTCTTCATTTCAGTTATTGTATTCTTTAGTTCTAACAGGTTGTTTTTTATGGTTTCCCTATCCTTTATGTCCTCACTAAGTTCCTTAAACATTCTTATCATCAGTGTTCTAAACTGTGTCTCTGAAAGGTTGGATCCCTCTGTTTCATTTAGTTCCATTTCTAAAGGATTCTTCTGATCTTTTACTTGTGACATGTTTCTTTGTTTCCCCATTCTGGCTGTCGCTCTGGGATTGCTTTGATGTATTAGCTAGATCACCAGAAGAGCCCTGGCTGGATCACACAGGCACATAGCTCATGGCCCAACACTCCCAGGAAAACTCCCAGTCTCAGCCTGTCCCAATCAGCTACTTGCAGATCAGGCCGAGCAGCCTGACAACCAATCACCAGCCTGACAACTCTACAAGCGCAGTGCAGAGAGCGGTAACCGACACGGCTTGCACACTGCTGCGTCTCAGCAGCCTGTTGGAGCTGGATCACTCCCACTAGGCGTTTCCCTGGCAACGCAGCACAAGCTGTGCGGAGGATGGGGATCCGTGGCGACTCGCACACTCCCGGGTCTCAATGAGCAGCCTGTTGGAGCCGGAGGGCACCCACCCAGCGTTTCCCTGGTAACGCAGCATAAGCTGGGCGGAGGGTGGGGATCCAAGGCCGCATGCGCGCGTGCGCGCATGCACTTCTGCGCCAATTTCACCAGACCAATGAGGTCTTGGACCAGATCCTCTGTGGGAGGGCCCAAACCCAACAAAATGGCGCCCTTCCTACACCACTGGCGTGCAGGCTCACTCCTCGCGAAGAATAGTCCAAACACCTCCAGCCTTTGTACCAAAGGTGCTCAGTTCAGTCCGTCCCCGCAGGCTCCCAGGTCTGGCTCACACAGCCACTCCCTCCACCAGGAACCAGGTAAGTGCTCACCGGCGAGCAAGCCTGGGCGCCAGCCCCACTGATTCTCCAGCTGCTCTTAGCCTCATCGAGCTGAGCAAAGAGAGTCCTCACTCATTTACTGCCAGCTATTAGAACTCCTCTTCCTGGCAAAGGAACTCTGGGCTGGTGAGCTTGGTGTATGGCCGGAGGGTCTCTCCCCCAACCAGACAAGCTTCCCATGGCTGGGGCTTCCTTCACGGGGCTTGCCCTCTCTCATCTCCCCCCGTCCTACCAGATCTGATGTGGCCTCCTCTTAAAGTTCTTCGTTTAGTGGTTCTGTTCCTCCAGTGTTTCAGGGACCTCCAGGGTTGAATGCTGCATAGTTTGCTTGTAATTGTGGTGTGATCCTGGGAGGCAATTAGCACAGCGTCTGTCTATTGCGCCATTTTACTGGAAGTCACTACTGCAGCTTTTGTGTGATTATAGTTAGCATGGTTTATACTAGTAAGCTCCTTTATTTATTTTTTTTTAAAATTTATTTATTTTTAATTAGTTTCAGGTGTACAACACAGTGCAATAGTTATACATTTTACCCCTCAAAGTGACAACCCCCCACCCCCAATTCGCCACCCCACTCCCCCCCCATATCATATATATTACTCTTCCTCTGACTCTCTTGCACAGTATAATCCACAGCCCGTGACTATCTATATATATTCAATTACAGTAGGTATACAACCTCCACTTTAGTTATACAGTGCAGTGATCAAACCACTACTCCATCCATGAAATGGTCTCCCTAACAAGACCTATGACCATCTGACATTCCACAGAATATTTACAACATTATTAATTATATTTCCCAAACTGTTTTTCATATCCCAGTGGCAATATTGTAGTTGCCTATTTTTGCTGTCTAATCCCTTCCCCTTCTCCCTCATCCCCATCCCCCTCCCAATTAGCAACCCTGATTTTTCCTCTATATCTATGAGACAGTTTCTGTTTACTTTGCTCATTCATACAGTTTTTCAGATTTCACATATGAGTGAGATCATATGGTATTTGTCTTTCTCTGACTGACTTATTTCACTTAACATAATAGTCTCTAGGTCCATCCATATCATTGCAAATGGTACGATTTCATTCTTCTTTATAGCGAAGTAATACTCCAATGTATAAATATACCACAGTTTCTTAATCCAGTCATCTACTGATGGGCATTTTGGTTATTTCCAAGTCTTAGCTATTGTAAATTGTGCTGCTATGAACATAGGGGTGCATAACTTTTTTTGAATAAGTGTCTTGGGTTTTTCAGGATAAATACCTAGGAGTGGAATTGCTGGGTCAAACGGTAGCTCTATTTCCAGTTCTTTGAGATACCTCCATACTGACTTCCATAGTGGTTGCACCAATCTGCAATCCCACCAACAGTGCAGCAGGGACCCCTTTTCTCCACAGCCCCGCCAGCACTTGTTGTTTGTTGATTTATTGATGATAGCCATTCTGACTGGAGTGAGGTGGTATCTCATGGTGGTTTTTATTTGCATTTCCCTAATGACCAGTGAGGTTGAACTTTTTTTCATATGCCTGTTGGCCATCTGTATGTCCTCTTTAGAGAAATGTCTCTTCATATCTTCTGCCCATTTTTTAATTGGGTTGTTTGTTTTTTTGGTGTTGAGTTTCATGAGTGTTTTATAAATTTTGGATATTAACCCCTTATCAGATGTATCGTTGGCAAATATATTCTCCCATTCAGTAGGCTTCCTTTTTGTTTTATTAATAGTTTCCTTTGTTGTGAAAAAACTTTTAAGTCTGATATAATCCCATATGTTCATTTTTTCTTTTACTTCCCTTGCCCGTAGGGATGTATCAGTAAAAATATTGCTCCGGGTAATGTCTGCAAATGTACTCTCTATATTTTCTTTTAGGATTTTTATGGTTTCAGGTCTTACATTTAAGTCTTTAATCCATTTTGAATTTGTTCTTGTATAAGGCGTAAGGAGGTGGTCCAGTTTCATTTTTTTGCATGTGTCAGTCCAATTTTCCCAGCACCATTTATTGAATAGACTATCTTTACTCCAGTGTAAATTCTTGCTTCCCTTGTCATAGATTAACTGTCCGTAAATGCCTGGATTTATTTCTGGGCTCTCTGTTCTGTTCCACTGATCGATGTGCCTGTTTTTATGCCAATACCAAACTGTCTTGATTACTGTGGCCTTGTAGTAGGTTTTGATGTCTGGTAGCATGATCCCCCCGACTTTGTTTTTATTTCTCAGAATTGCCGAGGCTATTCTGGGTCTTTTATGATTCCATATAAATTTTAGGATTATATTTTCTATTTCTGTGAAAAATGCCCTTGGTAGTTTGATAGGAATTGCATTGAATCTATATATTGCTTTAGGCAGTATGGACATTTTAACCATATTAATTCTTCCTATCCATGAGCATGGTAGGTGTTTCCATTTATTTGTATCTTCTATGATTTCTTCCTTCAGTGTCTTATAATTTTCTGAGTACAGATCTTTCACTTCTTTGGTTAAATTTATCCCTAGGTATTTTATAGTTCTTGACGCAATTGTAAATGGGACAGTTTTCTTAATTTCTCTTTCCATTAGTTTATTATTGGTATATGCAAATGCCACTGATTTCTGAACATTGACTTTATATCATGCTACTTTACTGAATTCGTCTATCAGTTCCAATAGTTGTTTGATGGAGTCTTTGGGGTTCTCTATATACAGTATCATCTCATCTGCATATAATGACAATTTTACTTCTTCCTTGCCAATTTGGATGTCTTTTATTTCTTTTTCTTGTCTGATTGCTGTGGCTAGAACTTCCAGCACTATGTTGAATAAAAGAGGAGAAAGTGGACAGCCTTGTCTTGTTCCTGATCTTAAGGGGAATGGTTCTAGCTTTTCCCCATTGAGTATGATGTTAGCTGTAGGTTTATCATATATGGCTTTTATTATGCTGAGATATGATCCCTGTATTCCCACTTTGCTAAGGGTTTTTAACATAAATGGCTATTAGATTTTGTCAAATGCTTTTTCCGCATCTATTGAAATGACCATGTGATCTTTATCCTTCATTTTGTTGATGTGGTGTATCACATTAATTGATTTACGGATGTTGAACCAAGCTTGCGCACTAGGGATGAATCCCACTTGATCATGATGTATGATCTTCTTAATATATTGCTGAATTCTGTTTGCTAATATTTTATTGAGAATTTTTGCATCTATATTCATCAGGGAGATTGGCCTGTAGTTTTCCTTTTTGGTGCTGTCTTTATCTGGTTTTGGAATCAGGGTGATACTGGCTTCATAAAAAGAGTTTGGGAGCCTTCCCTCCTTCTGGATTTTTTGGAATAGTTTGAGAAGAATAGGTGATAGTTCTTTTTTGAATGTTTGATAAAATTCACTTGTGAAGCCGTCTGGTCCAGGGCTTTTGTTTTTTGGGAACTTGTGAATTACTGATTCAATTTCCTTGGTAGTAATCAGGCTATTTAGATTTTCTGTTTCTTCTTGCGTTAGCTTTGGAAGGTTGTATGCTTCTAGAAAATTATCCATTTCTTCCAGATTGTCAAATTTGTTGGCATATAGTTGCTCATAGTAATTTCTTAGAATTTTTTGTATTTCTGTGATGTCTGTAGTCATTTCCCCTCTTTCATTCCTGATTTTGCTAATTTGAGTCCTCTCTCTTTTTTTTTTTTTTTTTTTTTTTTTTTTTTTGATGAGCCTGGCTAGAGGTTTGTCAATTTTGTTTATCTTCTCAAGAAACCAGCTCTTGGTTTCATTGATCTTTTGAATTGTTTTTGTGTTCTCTATATTGTTTATTTCTGCTCTGGTCTTTATTATCTCCTTTCTTGTACTCCCCTTGGGCCTCTTTTGCTGTTCTTTTTCCAGTTCCCTTAGGTGTAAGGATAACCTGTGGATTTGAGATTTTTCTTCCTTCTTTAGGTAGGCCTGCACTGCTATAAACTTCCTTCTTAGGACTGCTTTCGCAGCATCCCAGAGATTTTGGGTTGTGGTGTTTTCATTTTCGTTTGTCTCAAGGTATCTTTTGATTTCCTCCTTGATCTCATTTGTGACCCACTCACTATTTAATAGCATATTGTTTAGCCTCCATTTATTTGTCAGCTTCCCAGATTTCTTCTTATAATTGATTTCTAGTTTCATAGCATTGTGGTCAGAGAATACAGTTGAAATGATTTCAATCTTCTTAAATTTATTGAGACTTGTTTTATGGCCTAACATGTGGTCTATCTTAGAAAACGTTCCATGTGCACTTGAAAAGAACGTATATTCTGTAACTTTGGGATGAAATGCTCTGAAAATGTCTGTTAAATCCAGCTGGTCTAATGTGTCATTTAAGGTCGCTGTTTCCACATTGATTTTCTGTCTGGAGGATCTGTCCATTAGTGACAGCGGGGTGTTGAAGTCCCCTACTATGATAGTGTTACTGTTGCTCTCTGTCTTTATGTCTGACAATATCTGTTTTATATATTTAGAGGCTCCTATGTTAGGTGCATAGATGTTTTCTAGAGTTATGTCCTCTTGTTGGATCGATCCTTTCATTACTATGAAGTGTCCTTCTTTGTCCTTTGTTATATTCTTCAATTTAAAGTCCATTTTATCTGATATAAGTATCGCTACTCCAGCTTTCTTCTCAGTACCATTTGCATGAAATATTTTACTCCATCCCTTTACTTTCAGCCTGTATGAGTCTTTGGATCTGAGGTGAGTCTCTTGTATACAGCATATGCTGGGGTCTTGCTTTCTTATCCATTCAGCCACCCTATGTATTTTTATTGGAGCATTTAATCCATTTACATTTAATGTGATTATTGATAGGTGTGTATTTATTGTCATTTTGTTATTTGTGTTCTTAGTCTTTCTTAGGTTGTTTTTCTCTTCTACTTAAAGAAGCCCTTTTAGCATTTCCTGCAAAGCTGGCTTGGTGGTAATGAATTCCCTTAACTTATTCTTTTCTGCAAAGCTCCTTATCTCGCCTTCGATTTTAAATGATAACCTTAATGGATACAGCAATCTCATAGGCCTTTATTTTTTTATCACTTTGAAAACCTCCTGCCACTCCCTTCTGGCCTGCAAAGTTTCTGTAGAAAAGTCAGCTGATAATCTTATGGGGGTACCCTTGTAAGTAACTTGCTGCCTTTCCCTTGCTGCTTTAAGGATTCTGTCTTTGTCCTTAACCCTTGCCATTTTCACTATAATGTGTCTTGGAGTGGGCCTGTTTGGAATCATCCTGGTTGGAACTCTCTGCACTTCCTGAGCTTGTATTTCAATGTCCTTTGCCAGGTTAGGGAAGTTTTCGGACATTATTACTTCAAATATATTCTCAATCCCTTGTTTCCTCTCTTCTCCTTCTGGTACTCCAATGACCCGTGGGTTATTGCGTTTGATGTTGTCCCTCAGCTCTCTTAAACTATTTTCCATGTTTTTCATTCTTTTTTCTTTTTGTTGTTCCGCATGGGTGATCTCTGCTATTTTGTCTTCTAAGTCACTGATTCGATTTTCTGCTTCATCCAATCTGCTGGTCATTCCATCAAGTTTGTTATTTAATTCAGTAATTGTGTTCTTAAGTTCTAGCTGGTTGCTTTTCATGATTTCTCTATCCTTCTTTATATTTTCATTAATTTCCTTGAACATTCTAATAATCAGTGTTCTGAACTCTGTCTCCGATAGGTTGGTTACCTCTATTTCCTCTATTTCCACTGATTCAGGGAGTTTTTTCTGTTCTTTTATTTGTGTTGTGTTTCTTTGTCTCCCCATTCTGGCTTACTCTTTGTGTTTGCTTCAATATAACAGATAGATCCCCCAGGTTTCTCAGTCTTTTCTGGGTAAACTTATATGGTGTGTGTCCTTTATATTTGAATTACTCAGTCTCCCTATTCTCCTGTGCTTGTATCTGAGGTGTTCCTTGTGTCGTGCGTCCTCACTTGTTGAAGTTTTAGTTTTGATTACTTTTGGTTTGTCAGTAGGTGGGATTGACTCCCAGATTGATTAGCTGTGAGGATCAGCAGCGTCTGCAGTTTATGAGCTGCTGTGAGAGGATTGACCCCTCTGATGAAACTTGGACCCTATGGGCCCTAGTACCTGTAGCAACTTCCTTTTGGGTGTGACTCTTGTATGTCAAACCCAGAAATACTCTGGTTTTATCTAAAGTTGGCCTCCAGGTATGATGATTCTTGTGTCTGTTTGTTTGGACCCACTGCTGCAGAATGATTTTAGAGCATAACAGATCAACAAGAACAACCTCCGCAGCCACCAAAGGAAACCAAATGCTCGCACAAGTAAAAAAAACAACCATCAAACTACAGTCAACTTGTACAGAAATATCAATCATACTAATGAAGAAAACAAACAGAAACAAAACAAAAACCACACTCACAATAATAACAGAAGAGGAAACAAAATAAAATACAATATCCTAAAATAAAAAATAGAATAAACATGAGAAACCAATTAGCTATACCTAAAAAATAAAAAATAAAAATAAACTAAAATAATAATAATAAAAAAGTAAGAATAAAAATTAAAAAAATAAAATTTGCAGAAAAAAGGAAAAGAGGAAAAGTATAGCCATGAGAAGAATGAATAAAATAAGAGAGAAAGTGAGGATGGGGAAAAAAGAAAAAGAAAAAAAAAAATATATATATATATATTTGTCTACACACCCATATATATGGACATATATTCACCTATATACACCTATATATATGCCTATATTAAAAACTACAAAATGATAAGAATGAAATAGAAATAAAAACCAAAAACAACCAAGATAAGCAGCCAATAAAGGGAAAACAAAACAGAATAAAACCAAACAAACCAAAAATATCTGTGCCGGTCTTGGCTAAAGTCCACCAAGCTCTCTTCAGTTTGTCTGCTGTACAAAAATTCCTGTGCGTCTTGTGGGAACAGTAGGCCACCTGATGCCTAGCGTGATCCTGGCACTGCAGGTTTGCTGTACTTGAGTGTGGTTGTGACGTGTGATTAGTGGTTTTTACAAAGTCACTGCCTTTTTGCTTTTGCCTGTCCCAAGGCAGGCTGCACCCCCAAAGGCTCAATGAGTGTCTCTGGGCACCCTTTCGGTGACAGCTGTGGAGAATTAAAGAATTCCTCACTACCAAAAGCCTGCTGCTAGGAATCTGTTAATTAGTGCCTCAGCAGGTGAACCTGCCCTGCCTCCCAAGCCTTGCCTAAAGGTGGGGGCGGGGTAGGTAGTCTCACTCTGCAGCCTTTACTGGGGTGGAAATTCTCAACCCCCTGCAGGTAGGAATATCTTCCTAGTCTGCCCCTACTGTTCCATTCAGGAGTCAGTTTAAGATTCTGTCTTGGTGGGAGCCAAAGTTTGTGGGAGTGGGAGGGTTATTGGTTTTTTTGCTTTCTGTTCAAGAGTAGAAAAAGGAAAAAAACACACACACACACACAAAAAAAAAAAACATAAAAATAAACAAAGCCACAGTTCCAACACTGTTTTAGGCTAAGGCCTTTGCCTCTTATGCTCCAGCGGAGTTCCTGCTGCTCTCCCAAAGGTTCTGCCGGGATTTAGGGAATTGTGCACACCCTACCGTGTGGCTAAGATCCCCGCTCCATCTCTCGGGGACCTGCGTCTCCGCCGGCGCACTGCGTGTCCGGGCGAGTCTTCTTGTTTCCCCTCCTCCCGGGTTTAAGGCGTCTGCCTCGGAGCCGGCCCGCCCCCGCGCGGTGCTCCTGCTGTTCTCCCAAAGGGTCTGCCGGGATTTAGGGGACTGCACACAACCTGCATCGCGGCTAAGATCCCTGCTCCGTCTCTCCGGGACCTGCGTCTCTGCCCGGCACTCACTGAGTCTCCGCGGGTGAGTCCTCTTTTTTCCCCTGCTCCCGGGTTTAAGGTTTCTGCCTCGGAGCCGGCGCACGCCCGCGCCGTTCTCCTGCTGCGCTTCTGGAGGGACTGCCGCCGGGGTTTAGGGGACTGCGTGCACCTTGCCACACGGCTCCGATCCCCGCTCCATCTCTCGGGGACCTGTGTCTCCGCCCGGCGCGCGCTGCTTCTCCGCGGGCAAGTCCTCTGTTTTCCCCTGCTCCCGGGTTTCAGGCTTCTGCGCTCCGCGGGACCCGGTGGGCACAGAGACTCATCCCTGAACCGGGAGGGTGCAGGGATTGATCTTGCCCTGTCGCTGTGAGGCTCTGCACCCTGCTTCCTGGGGACCCGGTGAGCCACGGGTGCAGCTCGTACCTCTGCACAGTCGTCTCCTCTCTCTCCTCCCGCACTTGCCCAGCCTCAGACTGCAAACCAATGCGCTCTTGCTGAACTCTAGGTGGGCCGCGGGCCGCAGGGAGCGAGCCGGGGCAACACTCACCGTGCCTCCGCAGTCGCGGGTGGGGGCTGCACCTGGTGGTCTCGCCGCCTTCTTCCCCTACTCGCCCGGCCTGACCACCTTCCAGCAATCCTTGTGTGGAACTCTTAGTTGTTCTGTGTGATGAGTAGATGTCTCTTTGAAGCGTACTGGAAGTTCAAATTGTGGATATTTCCAGGGAGATTTCATGGAGCCCTCCTCACAGCTGCCATCTTGCCTCAGACAATCAGCTCCTTTATTTTTAATCTAGCTGTGTTTTTATATTTAAAGTAAGATTTATTATAGACAAGATATAATTGCATATTGTTTTTCTATTGATTTAGACAACTCACTTTTAAAGTAATTACTTGTATAGTTGGATTAATATCTACCATATTTGTTACTAATTTCTAGTCATTGCTCTTGTTCTTTCTTCCGTTCTTTTTCTGACTTTTCTGGTTTTAATTGAGAATTTTATATGATTCTATTTTCTCTTCTCCCTTAGCATATCAGCTATACTTGTTTTTAAAAAAAATTTAGTGATTGCCCCAGACTTTGCAATATACAGTTAAGACTAATTCAGGACAACTTTCAAATAATACTATACTGCTTCACAGATAGTGCTTTATTCCCAACTCATTTCTCTCTTCTCTTATAGCATTTCTGTCATCCATAACATTTCATTTATCCATAAGCTGAAATTACTGAATACATTGTTGCTGTTATTATTTTGAATAAATTATTATCTGATAGATCAATTAAAAATAATAAAAAGAAAATATTTATCTTCATTTATTCTTTCTCTAGTGTTCTTCTATTCTTTATGTAGGTCTGAGGTTCTAGCCTAAATTATTTTCCTTTTCTCTTGAAGAACTTCTTTCAGATGAGGGTCAAAGGGATCAAATATATGGTGATGGAAAGAACTAACTCTGAGTGGTGAATACACAATGTAATATATAAATGATGTATTACAGAATTGTACACCTGAAACCTATGTAACTTTACTACCAATCGTCACCCCAAAAACTTTAATTAAAAAAAAAAAAGAGGGCTGGTCGAGTGGTTCGTTGGTTGGGAGATGGTTTGGGACGCCAGCTCTGGGCAGCAGGGCTCTGGTTCGGATCCCATATAAAAGGGCCAGTGACGCTGCCGTTTGCAGCTGAGATGGTGAACAACAGCTTCATCTGGAGCTGGGCTGCTGTGAGTCTCCAGCGACGGTGTGGGCTGCAGTGAGTGGCCAGTGGCAGGGTGCCAGCGTGGGCTGCCGGGGCCGCTGTGAGCGGCTGTCCAGAGGCCAGGAGCTGATCTGCCTCACCCGGGAAGAGCGCAATGATAATACCAACATGGGCCAGTGGGGCAGCGTCCTCCACAGCTAGACTGAAGAGCAAGGGGACGCGGCTTGTCTGTTCCCCTTCCCCGATTCCCCAGCGCTGTTCCCCTCCCCCGGTACCACAATGAAATCTTTAAAAAAAAAAAAAAAAAGAACTTCTTTCGTCTTTCTTACAAGACAGGTCTATTATTCCCTCAATTTTTGGTTGCCTGAGAAAGTCCTTATTTCTCCTTCATTCTTAAAGGATAGTTTCACTGAATCCTGAAATAAAGGTTAGTGAGTTTTTTCTTTTAACACTAAATATTTTACTCCACTTTCTTTTTGCTTGCATCGTTTCTGAAGAAAAGTCAGTGTAATTCTCATCCTTATTTCTCTATGAATATGCTGTTTTTTCCTGACTCTGGAATTTCTTTCCACAATTTCTCTTTGCTTTAGATTTTCTGCAATTTGAATATAATTATGTGTAGATTTTTGGTGTTGTCTGAGCTTCCTGGATCTGTGGCTTGCATCTTAAATTTTGGAAAATTCTCAGCCACTATTACTTTTTTTTTTTTTTTTTTTTGAGGGCAGTATCACTGGCCCTCACATGTGGGACCCGAACCGGGGCCGCTGGCTTCCCAAGCCAGCGCTTAACCACAGTTCCACTCGGCCACTATTACTTTTACTATTTCTTCTGTTACTTCTTTTCCTTCTGGTATTCCCATTGTGTGTGTGTTATACCTTTTGTAATTGTTTCACAGTTCTCACACATTCTATTCTATCTTTTTCATTCTTATTTCTCTTTACATTTCAGGTTTGGAAGTTTCTATTGACATATCTTCAAGCTAATTGATTCTTTCCTTGGCTATGCCCAGTCTATTAATGAGACCATCAAAGGCATTCTTCATTTCTGTTCCAGTGTTTTTGATTTCTAGAATTTTCTCTAGATTCTTTCCTAGAGTTTCCATCTCTCTGCTTACATATACATCTGTTGTTTTATATTATTCAGTTTCCTCATTAAAATCCTTAGCATATATATTATTTAAATGGTTGGAACCAGTTGTCTGTTGGGATGTTGAGTTTTTCAATAACCCTGCAGATTTTCTATCTAATTATTCTATCAATTGTTGAGAGAGGGATGTTGAAGTCTCTGATTATAATTGTGGATTTGTTTGTTTATGTGGATTTCTCCCTTAGTTCTACTAGTTTTTGCTTCACATATTTTGCAGCTCTGTTGTTTGGTGCACAGACATGTGGGATTGCTATGACTTCTTCATGGATCGATGCTTTTATTATTTTATCATGTTTCTCTTGGCCTCTGGCAATTTTATTTGCTCTGAGTCAATGTTTTATGATATAAATATAGTACTTCTGCTCCCTTTGATTAATGTTTGCACAATACATCATTTACAATCTTTTTACTTTCAACTTGTCCATATGATTATATTTGCATTGAATCTCTCGTAGACAGCATGTAATTGGTTATTTTTAGTCCATGCTGTCAATATTTGTTTTTTAACTAGAATATTTAGACCATTTGTATTTATTTATTTATTTACTTATTTATTTATTTACTTATTTATTTATTTATTTTAAAGATTTTATTGGAGAATTGGGGGAGAGGAACAGCATTGGGGAATCAGGGAAGGTGAACAGACAAGTTGCTGTCCTTTTGTTCTTCAGTCTAGTTGTGGAGGACTTTGCTTCACTGGTATTACCATTGTACTCTTCCTGGATGAGGCAGATCGGTCCCTGGCCTCTGGACAGCCGCTCACAGTGGCTACTGGCAGCTCACTCCTGCTGCCAGCCGCTCATGCTGGCTGCCAGCCGCTCACTGTAGCCTATGGCAGCCCACTGCAGCAAGGGCTGCAGCCTATACGTACCGTCACAGGATTCTCGCAGCCCAGCTCCAGGTGGAGCTGATGTTCACCATCTTAGCTGTAGAGGGCAGTGTCACTGGCCCTCATATGTGGGATCAGAACTGAGGCCACTGCTGTCCCAAGCCAGCTCTTAACCAATGCGCCACTTGACCAGCCCAGGTCATTTGTGTTTAATGTAAATATTGATATGTAAGGGCTTAAATCTACTATTTTATTTTTTGTTTTCTCTTTGTTCTCTCCATTTTTTGTTTCTTGATTTTATTTCCCCTGGCTTCATGTTAGTTACAGGAAAATTGTTATCATCCTATTTTGATTTACCTATAGTGTTTTAAAGTATATATCTTGGGCAGTCTGAGTGGCGCATTGGTTAAGAGTTGGTTTAGGACACCAGCTCTGAGCAGCAGGGCCCCGGTTTGAATCCCACATGAGGGCCAGTGATGCTGCACCCTCTACAGCTAAGATGGTGAACAACAGCTCAACCTGGAGCTGGGCTTCTGTGAGTCGCCTGCGATGGCGTAGGCTGAAATGGGACTGGCTGGCAGCTGGCGTGAGCTGCAATGAGTGGCTGTCCAATGGCTGGTGAGTGACTGCCTCACCCAGGAAGAGCGCAATGATAACAGCAACATGGGCCAGTGAAGTGACATCCTCCACAACTAGACTGAAGAACAAAAGGACAGCAATTTGTCTGTTCACCTTCCCGGATTCTCCAAAGCTGTTCCCCTCCCCAAATTCCCCAATTAAAAATAATAATAATAATTAAAAAATATATGTCTTTTTTTTTTTTTTTTTTTTTTAGCTGAGCCATCCTGCCACCTGTTGGCAGCTCAACGGCAACTCAGCTCAGGCTGGCCTTGAACAGCTGTTACTCAGAGCTCAGCTCACACTCTTGAGTGAGCTCTTAACCAACTGAGCCACTCGGCTGGCCCTTTGTATAGCTTTTCAATGGTTGCTGTAGGTGTTACATTACGTATACATAACTTATCACAGTACACTGGTGTCATCATTTTACCAGTCCAAGTGAAGCATAGAAAATTTTATTCCTTTACGTGTCTTTACTTTATTCCATTTACAATATAATTATCTTGAATATTTCTTCTACATACTTGTACACTTAGAATCAGATCAGTATTATAGGTTTTGCTTTAGCCGCCAAGTAATTTAGAAAACTCAAGAAGAAAAGGAAAGCTTATTATATTTACCTATACTTTTGCTTACCATATTCTTTCTTTCTTCTTGATGTTCTATGATTCCTTCTTTGCTTGAGAACCTCCCTAGACATTGTTTTAGTGGAGATCTGCTAGTGACAAATTCTCTTATTTTTTTTCCTCTGAGAGTGGCTTCATTTCCCTCTGCATTCCTGAACAATATCTTCATTGTATGTAGGAAACAAGACTAGCAGTTCTTTTCTTTTGATACTTTAGTAAGTGTTCAATTTGCTTTAGTAAGTGTGCAAAAATCAAAATAAATATGCTCCCAGGCTACATTTATAAAAGTGCAATTCACTGAACGATGAGGGAGACCCATTTTTATGACCTGGGGGACTACGCTCACTTCTGGGTATTACATATTAAAAGGAATTGAAGCCAGTGAGGTCAGATGAGAGCAGTGAGATAAATAGAATGAGGAGATACAAACCCACATCCTAAGAGAAATGGTTTAAAAGAACTACGGCTGTTTCTCCTAAAAACAAAATACTCTGGAGTCATATGACCTCCAAAAAAATACGACTTGTTCCATAGGGCTTCAAGGGGTTTCAGTGAGAGAGAATAAGGGAAAGAGATTTCAGTTTAGTCTGAAAAATACTTTTCAACAACCCCACCTGCCCAAAGATAGGCTGCACTGCCTAACGATTATGTTTCTTTCATAAAGGCACAGAGGTATGGATTGGATGAATATTTTGCCAAGATGCCACAGGTATTTCAGGCTACTGATGTTGGGATGCCATACCAGGCATCTCCATTTTCATATGGGTTTTTGGATAAAAAAATAAAATGGAATGTGTTTAGATAGAAAACCTTTAGACCCACAGATTTCATTTTTAACAACCAAACAAAATTACTTGTTCTATATAAGAACATTTTATAACTACAGTTGATTGTGACCACTTACAGAAAATAAGTCTGCCTTGTTATTGATCTTGCCTACTATTTTTATAATTCAAGGTGATGTTATAAAGTGATATGTGTGATTTTAACAATAGCCAACACTTAAATAATACTTATTCCATACTACTCACTGTTCTAGGAGCTTCTACATATTCAATTATTATCTCCATTATAAAAGAGGAAACTGAGTTATGGTGAGAATAAGTAACTTGTGCACTTTAAGAGAAACATTCACAGATGCCATTTCTTTTTCTTTCAGGAAAACAAATTCACAACTTGCGTAGTGTTCATCCACTTTTACCATTCATTTTCTTATGTTTTTCTCCCCCGAAAGCGACATCCATTTAAGAAAACCAATCATGCCCATTTAGACTTGTTCCTAAATAAAAGTTCACAGCCCTGAGGTCTGAACCAAATTCTTCCAGAAGGAAGTACTGTAAATTAGCTCAACTTTAGAGAGGAATTACTAGCACAAGAATCCTGAGGTAATGTAAAATGACTACAGATGGATTACATATTCAATTATTATCTCCATTATAAAAGAGGAAATTGAGTTATGGTGAGAATAAGTAACTTGTGCATAGTTGTATAGCTAGTAAGTGGTAAAGGGAAGATTTGGACCCAATCTATCTGGCTCTTGAGTCCAGACTCAAAACTTACACACTATGTACCACCCTAACTCTGTTTAGTTTAATCAACTAAGTTGTCAAGAATGGTTCAGTCTAATACATGTGTCCCCTTCAAAGGTCACATATTTAACCAATGGTGCTGCTGAGCTCAGAATTTTTAGAACTCCTGTTTTGTAGACAATCTAAAAACCTCCAGCATACTTCTCTGAACATTCTCAAGAGGCAAATCTAACTCCATTGAGACTGGGCTTAATTTTTGGAAAATAGCCTCACGTTATTTGTACTCAAATCTGATAAACAGAATGGCCAGAGAGCTGGATGTTATCACTTGAGTTTTAAAACAATAAATGCCACTGAAATGATGAGCCTAATTTCTTTGAATAGTTTGTAAATTGGTTTTGAAATTGCTTCCAAAGGAGAAACACTGGAAAGGTAGTGACTGACAACAGCATTGTTGGAATAAATCTCTAATCAACAAGGCAAGTGTTTTGAAGAAACAACACTCATTGAGATGTATACATCTGGTGATGTTATTTTCAAAGTTATACACTGCACTGATGCATCCTTTGTTTGTAAAAGAACTGTTCTTGCATTTAAGAAATAAAAAGGGGGAAGGAAAAGACACCAAAAAGGATATTTCCATGCATTAAGTTCATAATATAGGTGACATCAAGGAGAAAAAAAGAAAGCCTTTGCCATCTCAGGTAGAAGTAACAGAGTTATCATATCCTAGCAACAGCTTCCTTGGGAGACAGACCTAGGTTTGAAGGTCAGCATAGAGCCATTACCTATAAGAAATTTGGGGGAAAATTACTTCTCCGAGACTTAGAATCTTTATCTGTGAAATGAGAGGAATTATGTTACCTTGTCTGTATGTTGTCAGAATTAGAAATAATTTATATAAAGTGGTCTGACACATAGTAGACCAATAATGGTAAGCTATTGAAAAAACAATAAATGAAGCATACCAAAAAAGATAAAGTGATAAATAAGTACATCCTTCTCACATATAAAGTGAAATAACCTCAGAAAAATACTGTCTAAAATAAACTTGCCTGCTGATCCAATATTCACCATCCAGCACTACTGAGAGGAGGTTTGGGGAGGTATGGGTGGGAATATTTTTAAATGTTATGGCCCCTTAATAAGGGTAGACTTGCAATTTCCATTGGCTTTTCTGCTCTGTAGTTCCATCATCCAGAGTTTGTATATCTGAGGCCCAGGAGCAGAATCTGGCTTGTATGTTGGCAGCTACATAACTCACTTGGTGGTTACGTGAGGGCTGCCTGCAGCTGTGCGGGTGTCCCCTCCACACAGCTCCCCGCCCAGAGAGCAAGTAGAGGATGAAATCCAGACAGGATTCATTCATTAAGCCCAATGCCCAGCACAGGGAGTAATTGCTCAGAGGTATGTTTTACTTGGCATTTTCTCCCTGCTTTATCTGCGAAGAGGGATGCTTATTTCCAATTTGCACAGGGCATTGTCTATATTACCCATGGTCTGCCATCACAATGTTTTTGTTTGTTTTTCTTTTTTAACTAAGCTAGGTTGCCAGATTTGAAAAGTCAGGAATTTCACACAAGAATCAGTATTTGTAGCTGTTGTTTTGAAAACTGGATGTTCTTTCCACAGTAGGCCCACATTCCTTTCTGACAATAATCAACTTTTAGCTGAAGCTGAAGATGACTGCTTCTTCAGACCTGGACACTCTGGTTCTCTACATGCCCCAGAAAGCCTGTCAGGTTTCCCATCATAGGTGGGGACTAATTGTGCTATCAGGCCTGACTTCCAGCTAGTGGCCTAGGTGCCTCCAGAGGGCAGCATTTGGGCGCATATGAGTGGCAGATAAGGGACAACATCCTTTAGATTGAAGACATTTCTTATCTGACTGTCCTGCCCACTTCTCCAGAGAGCCAGAAAAAGCCACTCCCAAGACAGGCAGAGTGAACTCTCTGTTCTTGTCCAGGAGCGTGGAAACACTGGTGACTACTTCAGAGGCTGCCACCAAAACTCAGGAGACCTCCATATCTTTTCCAATCCATTTCTTCTCTTTTTCAAAAGAGCCAGGAGGAGGGGGTAGATGCAAGAAGACAACCCATTCCTACAAAAGTACTGGCAAAAAAGCCAAAACAAACAAACGAAAAAAACAGGCAGATAAAGAATCACATGTATTAATGCTTGGGCAGTTCATGGCCCAACATGCTAAGTTCAGCATTGGAGGGAACCATGGAGGAGCCCATTGATTTGAATCCATGATCATGATGGGCCCTAGCAAACTGTTGTTAATGAAACAAAGAGCTGCATACACTATTTATGGTTAGATTAAGCTGATTACTCTAGCTTAGTCTAATTTCAATGCACAGGTCTTACCAGTGGACAACACAATTCTCTGTTATCTGTTTTACTCCCCCTGGAATTTGTCTCTGGACATTGAAAACAGAAATCCAAATAATGCAATTTTTTTTTTTTTTCTTTTCCTGAGGGCAGTGTCACTGGCCCTTATATGTGGGACCGGAACCAGGGCCGCTGGCTTCCCAAGCCAGCGCTTAACCACCGCGCCGCCACTCAGCCAGCCCAATAACGCAATTTTTTACCTGTCTCATTTGAATGCAGGATTTTCAAACTCCTTCCTCAACTTTGATGAAGCCCCTCAGTCCCTGACAGCGACCAGTGGAAGTTTCCAAAAATATGCAGCAGCACAATTACTGAGAAAGATGAGACGTTGTTACCTAATAAAAATGCCATAAATATAGAATGATGAACTACCAAGGGAAATGAATCGATAAAGAAGGACATGTTGGAATGTGGGATAGTAAAAATCACTTAAACTTTGCATGACCTTGAAGAAAGTCATGGCGATATGTCTTGCCAGGACCTTCAGATAGCGTGTTTCCCAAGTCTTACTATCAAGTGAGCTGAATTTAGACCCTTTCTGAGCATTCTTTCTTGGACAGCCTAGAGTCTTTCTTGAGTTCAAAGAGTTGCCATTTTTTTTAGGCAGGATCAGCTAATGAGACAATTAATTCCATGGAAGCTTATCATTTGCAGCAACTGGGACAGAGGTGCCTCTCTTTGATAATTTAGAGCAGTGGTGAGCAGAGGGTCAGATCTCCGTGGGATGGTGTCTCAAACTAAAAAAGTGGCTGTGGCACTGTTCCTCTATGGTTTTCTACAGCTGTTCCAGATTTTCCATGGACTCACCTTTAAATTAAAAGAATTTCTGCACTTTCAAGAATTTGAAAACAAAGCCATGTGTGAGGATATGAGATCCACTCATATGCCCTTGCAAAGAAATAGGTTGCATTCCTTTTTCTTCACTTTAAAAAAAAGCATCTCTCTTTTTTTTTAGGATGCCATATATGTAAATAATCTCAAATTAATCTTTAGCATGTGCGCATGTTGTTTTGATTTACTAAACTTTAAAAATATGCGCATTGTGTTTGATGCCCAGCTCTAGCTGAGCTGCTGCTGAGCTGCCAACAGGTGGCAGGAATGGCTCAGCTAAAAAATAAATAAGTAAGTAAGTAAATAAATAAATAAATGAATAAATAAATAAAATACCCGCTGTGTCCTTTTCATAGCTTTTGGCAACTTTTTCAGAAATTGAAATATATGACCAAATTAGCAAAATGAGTACAACATTAGCAAGTACCATTCAGTAAGCACTAAAGGTACAAATACCTCTACAGTACACAGAAAGCATCATTAGAGATTTTATAACGCTATATAAGGTTTCTTACTTAACTTCACCTTAATTAGCCAAACACAACAAATTTATGTAGAGAGAAGCAAAATAATAGAGTTACCAGAGTGCTATTTTTACATGTCTTTAAGTGATTTTGTTTTTGTTTTTAAGGTAATTACCTTAACAGTTTTGTGATACTGGGCAAATTACTTAGCTTCTCTGACCCTCGTTTTATTTATCTGTAAAATAGAGTTGGTAATACTCACATTGCAGGGTTGAAAGGATTCAATGCTATATAAAATGTCTAACGGGGTGCCTGACACAGTGTAAGATGCTCAATAAAGGTAGCCCTCATTGTAGTTTTCTCTACAAATGGTGAATGTAGAGAAAGTGATTGTGATTTGATGCTTAGGTAAAATTTTTAAAACTTTAAAAATAGTTGATTTTTCCAATTATTTAAATGATTTATACTTAACACCAAAAATGTCAGTGACTAACATAATCATTGAAGTTAATGATTTCTCATAGATACGAAGAACAAATTGATGGTTGCCAAATGGAAGGGGGTTTCGGGACAAGGGTGAAAAAGGGGAAGGGATTAAGGTACACAAATAGCCAGTTACAAAAACAGTTACAGAGATGTAAAGTACAGCATAGGGAACACAGTCAATAATATTGTAATAACAATATATGGTGTCAGATGGGTGCTAGACTTACCTGGATGATCACTTCGTAAGTTACATAAATGTCTAATCATTATGTTGCACACTTGAAACTAATATAATATTGTATGTCAATGGTAATTGAAAAATAAAAATTAAAGAAATAATTATTTTATTCATGAGTATTAATTAAACTGTTTCCCTTAAGATCATATCACATAGGCAAATCTTAATTTTGGTGACTTGTGTTTTTTTTTTTTGTTTTTGTTTTTTTTAAAGATTTTTTATTTATTTATTTATTTATTTATTTATTTTTATTGGGGATTTGGTGGAGGGGAACAGCGTTGGGGAATCGGGGAAGGGGAACAGACAAGTTGCTGTCTTCTTGTTCTTCAGTTTAGTTGCGGAGGATGTTGCTTCACTGTTGGTATCGTCATTGCGCTCTTCCCTGATGAGGCAGATCGGTCGCTGGCCTCTGGATGTCGCTCACCGCAGCTATTGGCAGCTCACGCTTGGCTGCCAGCCGCTCACGCTGGCTGAGGGCCACTTACTGTAGCCTATGGCAGCCCACTGCAGCAGGGGCTGCAGCCTACACCATCACCGGGGCTCGCACAGCCCAGCTCCAGGTGGAGCTGTTGTTAGCTGTAGAGGGCAGTGTCACTGGCCCTCATGTGGGATCCGAACCGGGGCCGCTGGCATCCCAAAACCAGCGCTTAACCAATGCGCCACACGGCCGGCCCATTGGTGACTTGTTTATCCATTCCTTTTATATGCAAACTGTTGTTTGGCCTGTTATCACTTGCATGTTGTTACTATACTCAGCAATTGGGTTGTTTTTTAATTTGCTTCTGTAGCATTAGCCTTTCCTAGAGATTCAAAGCAATACATTTGCCATTATTTTCTAAAATCTCTCATAAATTGTAAATAATATATACTGGCTGTTTACTGTATTTATATAAAGGACACACAAATCAATACCTATATGATGCTTCTCACTAAAAAAAAAAAAAAAAAAAAAAAAGAGTTTACCTGGTTCAAGAACCAGGCAGTTTTATTGCTTATTGAGTTTCTATAGCTCAGCCAAAAGTTTGAGGATAGGGGCCGGCCGAGTGGCGCGGTGGTTAAGCGCTGGCCTGGGAAGCCAGCGGCCCCGGTTCGGTCCCACATATGAGGGCCAGTGACATTGCCCTCAAAAAAAAAAAAAAAAAAAAAAAAGTTTGAGGATAAAGATTTACTGCAAAAGGTCTTAAACTGTTCTCAACCATTTTCTCACTTAGCATATACAATAGCCTCCCCTTATCCATGGGGGATACATTCCAAGACCCCCAGGAGATACCTGAAGCCTGTATATACTATGGTTTTTCCTGTATATACATACCTATGATAAAGTTTAATTTATAAAGGCAGTACAGTAAGAGGTTAACAATAACTGACAAAGTAGAATAATTATAATAATACACTGTAATAAAAGTTATGTGAATGTGGTCTCTCTCTCTCTCTCTCTCTCTCTTTCTCTCTCTCTCTCTCTCTCTCTCTCTCAAAATATCTTATTGTATTGTACTTACCCTTCCTCTTGTGATGCATTGGTGGAATCATTCTGTAGAAAAGACAGCTGTCACCCATGTTTTCTGATTATGTTGCCAGAACCCAGGCGATAATTTTTGTTTTTATTTTGAGAGTGTTTGGGTTCTTTATTTTGTACACCAAACTTAGCTTTATCATATGCCCTGCAGCTTTGCCACATACTACCAGAGTTAATCTGTCCTTCCATGTTTTATGCCCTGGAGCCTCCTTTGCTTTTTCATGAATTTAAGTTCTATTGGGCATCTTCTTCCAAAAAAGCCTGGTTTCATGGCAACTGACGACTTACTTTGGATGGTATCCTTTCTCCTTAATCAACTTCTTCAACTCTGCTGAAAATGTGACGACACAGTCTCTCCAGTAATTTCTGTATTTTTTGGTGCAAATCTATTCCTGAATCTGTGTAACAATCCCTTACTTGCAGTTAATGGCTTGGTGTTACTCTTTTCAGGGGATCCCTTACTCAAATCTCTGTATAGGCTCAGTTCTTTCTGGCGCAACTCATTGCCATTAATCAGAATGTTTTCTGTTCATGTCTTCCACCCACAAAGTTAATGCCTTTTCCATCTTAACTAAGCACTTAATATGCATTATGACCATAACTTTTGCAGTCTGAGATGTAACAGTAAAACTAGTACGAATTTCTTCTTCCTTCTTCACAAATTCATGAAGAACATTCGTTCTTACCATAGGTCTGATAGCAACCTCAACATAATATTTTTCTTTCCTTGTTAAGTCGAGAACGTTCATCTTTTCACTTAAAAGAAGCACTTTACGGCTTCTCTTTGGCATATCTGAATTGCCAGCATCACCACTCTTGCACTTCGGGGTCATTATTACGTAAAATAAGGATTACTTGAACACAAACACTGCAATACCAACAATCGATCTGATAACCAAGATGACAGCTACTACATGACAGATGGGCAGGGAGTGTCTACAGAATGGACATGGTGGACAAAGGGATAATTCACATCCTGGACAGAATGACAGAACAGGACATTACAAGATTTCATCACACTACTCAAAATGGCATGCAAGTTAAAACTTATGTTTATTTCTGGAATTTTCTATCTAATATTTTTGGACTGTGGTTGATGGCAGGTAATTAAACCTATGGAAAACAATTATAGATAAAGGGAAACTACTGTACAAAGATTAAAAATGGCCACTGGTACAATAGTTGTATGTGTATTTCCTCTTGTAGAATATTAGAAAAAGGGATGTGCAGTTTACAGAAGAGGAGCTTGGAAAATGGCTTGGAACTATATCTAGAAATCTGACAAAATCATTGGAAAGAAAAGTTTATTTCTGTAAATATGCTAGAGTACATTTTGATTTTACACCTGAGGAATTCATCAGATCAAGTCATTTTATAAGGATTGGGGGTAAGATAATACTGACAGTGAAGGATTTTTCTTAGGCCTTCTTAATTGTTTAATCAGTGAAGTTACCAGATGCCAGTTAAATAACATTCTAAGTTTTACGAAACTCAAGACAACTGCCAAAGAGTTATAATAGCTTATTCATCTTTGAATAATACCTCTTAATGAAACTGTATCATGAGGAATGAAAATCAATATTTTTAAAATGACCCTAATTGTAGGGTAACCAACTGTCCCAGTTTACCTGGGATTGAATGTTTCTCAGGCTGAGAGGCTTTCAGTTCTAAACCCATAACAGTCCCAGGCAAACTATGACAGTTGACCTCATCTGTATCATTAAATATAGTGCCTGAATTACTTCATGCCTCAAACATCGACCTGGCTTGCTAGACTCTAGACAGTTATTATACATTAACAAGCTATTATACATTGCCTCATGGGTGCCACGATCTGGAGATGATGTTGTACAACTGGTAGACAAGCATCATTAATAGAAATATTTTGTGGTTCTCGTGCTTTGTATCTTTTTCTGATAGCCTCATATCGATACTTTTATTTTCAGGTTCATGTTGCCTTTGGAGCTATGAGACTGAACTCAGCAAAGAAAGATGACCAGAATTAACCAGTGGATTAATACAGTGGATTCTTCTCTGGTTGTGTTGTTGTCATCTAAGTCGTATATGATATCAAGAAATGTATTTTTGGGCCAGCCGAGTGGCGCGGTGGTTAAGCTCTGGCTTGGAAAGCCAGCGGCCCCGATTCGGTCCCACATATGTGGGCCAGTGACACTGCCCTCAAAAAAAATAAAATAAAATGTATTTTTAAAAATTGTGTCAAAGTAAATAAAAATGGATCAAAGAGAGTAAACAGCTTGTTTGCCTTCCTGCCTATCCTTCTACAAATATTAAATTAAATGTAGTATACACCCTAACATTATTGTTCATTTCCACGAAAAATTATTGAATGAAATATTAATGTACAACTGATGGAATGACTTATTCCTCCATAGGTCATTGGAATAGGCTACAATTATCATCAAATACTTATGGTACTTTCTCCATCCTGTTGCCATGGAGATGGAGAGCCAAATTAAACACATTTGCAGGGTCATATTAATGTAGCTAGAATTTAAAGGCAAACTTGATTTTTAATTATGCATCATTTTACTTGTTTGATCTTATGGTCTACTGATTTCCACATGCTTCAGCTTACTGAATAACAAAGCTCAGCACTTCTAAAGCCATTAACGTTCATGGGCCTCTACACTCCATGGGCCCAGATACAATACATCATCCAGCAGTCTGCTTGGGTTGGCCACTGGATTGAAAGAGAGAGCAAAGTCTGGGATGATTCCCAAATATCTGGATATTGTGACAGGGAGACCATGACAGGGTGAGCTTGAGGAGAAAAAGCTGGATTGGGAACTGTTGAACTTGAAACCCCTATGGGCCATGTGGTCAGAGAGCCAGTCAGTAGAAGTCTGGCTATGCATGTCTGTGGTTCTAGGTCACATCAGCCAAGGAGGCTGCCTTGGCATTGTCCCTGAGAACAAAACCCTGGGGAATATAAACATCTGAGGATGGGGCCAGGGAAATGGGGTCGGGACAAGGACTGAGCAGGTGTCTAGTATCTGGTAAGTGGCTGGCACATAGCAGGCCTTCAGCAAATACTGTTAAAGAGATGAATATGTGACCTGGCCATCAGGGCCTACACTGGGTTGGGTGAGCAAACAGGCTCAGCCCAGTCTTACCTCAGCCCAGGCTCACCTTTCTGTCAGTGCTGAGTCCACATCACATGCTCCTGTCCCCTTCCTCCTTGATCTCCCTCACACTTTCCTCTTCTTTATTTCTCTGGGATTCTGGCTCAGCTCACCTCAGTGATCTACGCCCACCTGCCTTCATCATCACCCCCTTCAGAGTGGAGCACCTAGAAGATAAACCTCCTTTTATCAGTATAGACTGTCTCTCATTGCATAATCATGGTTCATTATTGTCTAAAAGACCCTCTTCCTGCAGGGGAGTTGGGGATAAGACAAAGGAGATTTAGAAGATGAAGAACCCCAGTGAGAAAGAGGTGGAATTAAAAGAGGAAAGGGAAGACAATCTTGATCTGCTACAAATAAAAGGAGCAGTCTGAAAGATAGAAAGAGAACCCTGAGAGAATAGCCTAATCAATACCAAAAAACTAGATGCTTTAAACACAGTTGCTGGTCAAATGCCACATGGAAGATAAATAAGAGAGGGGATAAAAAGTAAGCAGTGGATTTGGTCATCAGTAACTCTTTGATGCCTTTAGCAACAAGAATTCCCATTGGAAGGAAATGAGAGTGAAATCCAGGCTGCACTGGGTGGGGAGTCCATGGGATGGAAGTGAGGGCATCATGCCCCAGCCTATTTCATCCTGGAAAATGGCACCACAATCTACCCGTAGCTCAAGCAAAAACCCAGCAGTCATCCTTGATTCTGCTCTCTCCCTTACTTCAGAATCCAATCTTGCCACCAAAAGAAACCCCAAATCTGACCAATTCTCACTCTGCACAATGGTCCACCATTGTCTCTGTCCTGGTGATGAAAAAAGCTTTCTAATTGGGTCCCTCCTACCTTACTGTCCTATGATCCATTTTTCACATAGCAGTCACAGTGGTCTTTCAAAGCCAATCAGGTCATATCCTTGCCCTTTGTAATATCCTCCACAATTATTCCATCTCGCTTTTTAAAAAATGATTAGTTCCAGGGCCAGCCAAGTGGCTCAGTTGGTTAAGAGTTTGCTCAAGAGTGCAACCTCTGCGTAACAGGGTTGCCAATTGGATTCCCAGCCCAAGCCAAGCAGCCACTGAGCTGCCAACAGATAGCAGGATGGCTCAGCTAAAAAAAAAAAAAAAAATTATTAGTTCCTTACCCTGCCATACTGAATGATCTGTAGTTTTCTGCCTCTTCACCTAATATACTTTTCCTTCCTCTCACTGCACTCTACCACGTTGGCCTCTATTCTATTCCCTAAATGTGTCAAGTTTGTTCCTACCCTTGCACTTGCTATTCTGTCTCTCAGGCAGGGCCAGCTTCATGCATGTGTGACACATACCCCATGCTTTGAAGGGCCCCATGATTGGTTTAATGCTCTGCTGTTCCCATCTTGAAAGCCTTAATAGTTTTTGAATAAAGGGGCTCTGCCTTTTTCTTTTGCACTGGGCCCTGCAAATTATGTAGCCAGATCTGCTTTCAGGGATAGTGTTAGCTATTACGTAGCTAGAGGTCCCCTGCTCAGACAGCCTTCCTCAGCTGCAGAACCTTCCAAAGGAGACCCTCCCCTTCCAAATTACCTCCCTCCCACTGGAATGCAACATGAGCTCCCAGAGAGCTGAGAGCAAGCATCTGTTTGGCTAGTGTCATATCCTCAGTATGTGGAACATACTAGGTGCCCAAAATACAGTCACTGAATTAGCTTTTGAAAGCTAGAGAAGTCATGTGTCATGTGTAATGAAAATTTTAGAGTCTATTTGGTATTTATATACATCCTGATCAATAATTAAATTTATGTGATGCTGGTCTATATAGATAAATTCTGATTTTATGATGAGGTTAAGTGGGATATAATTTCCTCACATTGTATTCAAGCACATCTTTTTCATGAAAAATTTTGAAGTCTGAATTCAATGCCTACTTTTGCTACCTATGTTACATGAGCCTAAAATAATAATTTTAGTTTAGTCAGAATTTTTTAAAGAGGTTGTTGGTCTACCTTCCAATTACATTGTGGTCTATGGCTCAATAAACATTTTCATTTGTATTAACTAACCTGACCTGTTCAGCAGCTCTATAAAAAAGATAAAGTATCTGTAATTTTTTTTTTTAAAGATTTTATTGGGGAATTGGGGACGGGGAACAGCATTAGAAAACCAGGGAAGGGGAACAGGCAAGTTGCTGTCCTTTTGTTCTTTAGTCTAGTTGTGGAGGACATTGCTTCACTGGCCCATGTTGGTATCATCATTGCGCTCTTCTCGGGTGAGGCAGATTGGTCGCCGGCCTCTGGGCAGCCGCTCACAGAGGCTTTTGGCAGCTCACACCGGCTGCTGGCCTCTCACGCTGGCTGCCAGTCACTCACTGTAGCATACGGCAGCCCACTGCAGCAGGCGCTGCAGCTATGCTGTCCCCAGGAACTCACAGCAGCCCAGCTCCAGGTGGAGTTGTTGTTCACCATCTTATCTGTAGAGGGCAGTGTCACTGGCCCTCATACATGGGATCTGAACCAGGGCCGTTGGTGCCCCAAACCAGCTCTTAACCAATGCACCACTCGGCTGGCCCCAAGTAATATTTTATTTTACAGATCAATTCAACTCATTTACTACTACACTTAAACTATGATGAAATTTGTGAGAATAATCACAGAACTTTAGAGCTGGGAGTAACAGTTGAGATTATTTCTTCCAATTAGTTCTCTTTAAAAAAATAAAAGGGTGAATTGGGGGAAGGGAAAACAGTGTTGGGGAATTGGGGAGGGGGACCAGCCAATTGTTGTTCCTCAATCTTGGTTGTGGAGGGTGCCAGTCACCATCTGGCTGCCTGTTGGCAGCTTGTGGACTCTGAACTCAAGGTGCTGAATTCAATCTTAGTTGCGGGTGGGCATAACCACCATCCCATGTGGGAGTTGAACCGGCAGCCTTGTTGTTAAGAGCTCATGCTCTATCCACTGAGCTATCTGGATGGCAGCTCAGCTCAAGGTGCCCAGTTCAGTCTTAGTTGCAGGCGGGCATAGCCCACCATCGATCAGGCAGCCTTCTTGTTAGGGGCCTGTGCTCTGACCAGCTGAGCCATCCTGCCACCTGTTGGCAATTCAGTAGCAGCTCAGCTCAGGCACAGCATCACTGGTCCAAGTGGGAATCGAACCAGTGGCCCTGTTGCCCAGAGTTCGTGCTCTTAAGCTATTTATTAACCAACTGAGCCATTCAGCCATCATTTTTAAATGATGACACAGTACCAGAGTGCACAGCATGGCAGGGGTTTTTATGGGATCTGATCTCTTAAATTAGTGATCTTTATATTTCACCGTTGGTCCTCTTTCTATCAGTGAGCTAGCCAACTTTGGCCTGCAAAGAGGATAATTTTTATAAGAGAATTGACAGTTCACTTCTAAAATTTTGCTTTTTAAGGTGAATCATGCCCTTTAAGTTTGTTAAATGGCTGAATGAATGAAAATAAAAAACTAGGGAAGGAGGGAAGGAAGGAAGGAAGGAAGGAAGGAAGGAAGGAAGGAAGGAAGGAAGGAAGGAAGGGAGGAAGGAAGGAAGGAAGGAGATCTAATAAAATAAATTACTATTATAATCTACATGAATAATTTATTTGAGTCTTAAGTTTTTGTCTTTTGTTTTACTTCTCTTATGGGTTCCCTCCTTTTGTTTTTTATGGGGTCGGGGGAGGGGAACTGCTACCTCATACTGTGGAGGGACTTCTATTAGAGTAGCACTCCTGTCTCTCACCCTCCCAAGCAGCAGTAAGTTATTTGACTCATGGGAGAATCCATTACCATGGGTCTCAACTGTCGTGGAGAATTCGTTAGGGATTTGCTCTCTTTCCTTCCTTCTCTGACCTTACTGGTGCAAGATAGCAAATTCCAGCTTGTCTACAGGATACATACAGGGCTCCTGGGCTCACAACTCCAAGGGACCACTGACATTGTGTCCTGGAAACAGCACAAATGGTGCAAGCTTCCTGGTCTGCTCTCTGCCAAGCAGGTGTTCCAATGAGAAGCCCAGAGGTTGTCTGGCTAGGTCAATGGTGGAAGGGGTGGGGGGTGGAAAGGAATCATGGGTGACTTATTAGTAAGCCCATTATGCCACACATCTAAGAAACTCTGGTCAAGCCCGAACTTAACAATTTAGCCTGACATTTTGAAGGCCATCTGCCTTCTATTTCTTGATTGATTCCAAATGCATTTTCTTGCTGCCTTTCTTAACTACAATGACTTTGCTTCTAGGTCTCCTTAGTTACCAACTAGATATTTATAATATTTTATAATCCTCTTAAATCTTGAACATAATGATGTCATAATTGTGAAAGTAACTGGATTTTTATGAAGTATTGCTTAATCTTAAGAACAAAATGGCAGCTGTGAAAATATATGAAATAATTAGAGGAAAACATTATTTCTTTTTGGAAGCTTCAAGATATTTTAAAAGTAATTAGTACTACTTAGCAATAAAGTTCTGTTCTCAGAAATTACACTTAAAGGGTAAACATGGGGTATAGAAAAAATCAGCCTGTCAGTAGAGGATGAGCCACTGGGCTTCCTCAACAACAGGTTTCACTTTCAACAAAATTTGGGTTTGTTGAAAAACAGCATGCAGATGTCAACCATGAATGACCTCAAATGGGCCCAAACTTGGACAAAAGCCAACTACTTAGCAAGGGCTGTCAGGATCAGAGTAGCACTGCACAATTTCCTATGACTGACTTTTTTAGAACAGTGTTCTCTCTTCCTGAGAAAAATACCAAAAATGCTGATTCCTCCATTGGCCATCTCATCACCTCTCAGGATAGGACTTATCTGTTTATTAAGTTGATCAAAAGTGGTGGTAGGCTACTTAAAATAATAGTTCAAGTTTTGCTTTGAGCAACAGCACCAAGAGGTTTGCAACTAAAACAGAGAATTAGTGGGTAATCAAGAAAGCTGAAATGGAATATGGGCTAGACTTTGAACATGTCCTATAATTGCCCATCCCAGTGCCCAAATGAAATAGACATAAACTCCAGACTACTGGCTGCTCAAACACAAGGACCAACTTCTAAGGGCCCTCAAAAAGCAGGTGGACCAGTTCGGAACTGTCAATCTGAATTACTTAGGAAGTACTGATCACATACTAAGTATTAACTGGATAATCTTTCAAAACCTTCAAAGGGGAGCCAAGATGATTGTCAAATTTCAGTAACCAGAGAGAACCATCATGTAGATTCTATACCTGGCTATGGTGACTAACAGCTAAGTTGTTTTCAAATGAATCATTAGGGGGCCACATTTTCAGTTCAGCTAATAAATTATCAAATTGTAGTGAGCCTGAAATATTCATCTATTGCATTTCTATATGCTAAATTTTATCACTTTATCTAGTGAAAATGTGTTTGCATATAGTAAAACTACAATGCCAAACTACTTAATCTTCAAAATGTTTTATCTAAGAGTTTACATACTCTATTTCATATTGTTGCTTATGTTTCCAATCAAAGAAGTTTTTGCCTATATAGGAATACACATATCATAAATTTTAAATTAAAAAAATATTTTAAGATGCTAATGAGTCCAGTCAAAACATATTTCCATAAAATAAAGTAACTCAAGGTCATATTTCCTGATCATGTGCACGGCCTGCCCTCTAGTGTTTCTTTCTAAACACTACCAAATTTTAAACCATACTCTTAATCTCAAAATGTTAGGTTAATAGGATTAAGAACTGTGTCATCAAATTAACACAAGGCTAATTAAGTCTCAGATGAAAATTAAATAAGAGAAAAGTGAAGTTCCTTTCAGAAGGTGGTGGTAACCTCACTGGAGAGATATTGCAGTTAGTGGTAAATATATTGAAAAGATTCATTTGGGAAATAGGGTCTTCATAAAAAAAGAGGAGTTAGTTCGAATGATAGATGTATATAAAATGTGATAACTTCGTAACCACTAATGCCAATGTTATTTTATTATTATATTAAAAAGACATTCCAAATGTTGATTAAATAATGGAGTTTTTTTCCCCAAGAACGCAAGTATACATAAAGTAGATAAATATGCTTTTTGGGAGGAGTTAAGATAATCTAACATTTTACATGTTTAATTTTATTATAGCATACAGCTCTTTTAATTCATTTGACTTTTCTTAGTAAAATTTTAAACATTTTCATTTGGAATGTTTATAGATAATATACGTCAAATTAAAATTAAAAGGAAATTCATTATCTGAGAGGAAAAAATTTAACGGTTCTCTATTCATGTATCTTGATGGGTTTTATAAGGAGTAGGAGAAAAATATGTGAGGCTGTTTTGCTTTCATAAAAAAAAAAAATAAGTTGCAAAATAATAACTAGCTAACCATCTAGGTGAAAAGTCACTTGAGGATTCAGAATTGGAGGAAGAAATATCTCTCTTGATATATTTTAGCTAATCCTGTGTTTGGGGATATTCACTGTTGAGAAGGAAATAAAATTAAGTTTGGATTCTAGGGGCTTGTGAGCCACATTTGTTAACTCAGATTTCAAGTACTTCAAATGATGACCTTATTTAACTGTCATAAAGAATGTAAACAAAATAGACTTGGGTTGTCTTTTAAAAAAAAAAAAAAATTATATTCCAGATTTCCTTATGTCCCAGGACTATTAGCACGAATTGTCTGAAGTCATAAAGAGGGCCGGCCGAGTGGTGTGGTGGTTAAGAGCTGGCTTGGGACTCCAGTGGCCCCGGTTCGGATCCCACATTCTACATATGAGGGCCAGTGACACTGCCCTCTAAAAAAAATAAAATTAAATAAATAAATAAAGTCATAAAGAAAAATTGACAGAAAAATGCTTGGGATCACCATGCGTTTTCAATTGATGCCAACAGAAACTAACCTAATGGCTAGTTTCCTCTGCAGTAACAGTGGGAACATGAAGCTGTCACTCTTGGTGTTTATTGTGTATCTGCTATGGTTGAAAGATTGTCCTTGTGCACCTACTTGGAAAGACAAAACTGCTATCCATGGAAACCTGAAGGGTATGTTTAGTTTCTTTATCTGTGCCGTGTCCTGTTTGCATGTTTGCATGTCCTGGTGGCATTTACATTGATTTACAGTTGAAAGATAACAGCATTCATTATGGCCCCCTAGTTTCACAGTGAGACATTCTCTATGCACTTAAACCAAGTAGATGTGATGCCAAACATCTGGGTAAAAATAGAAAATTCCAACCCACTATCTGAGAATGTTCGCATATCCAGATGTTTGCTATCACACAGATAAAATTTGCCAACTTTTTGACTGCATTTCTTGGTGTCATCCAGATGTTTGGTGTCCTCTAAGCACAATTTTAATGAACAGCGAAATTCTTTTCTAGCATTTGAAAAATTTAAACAATTAAAGTAATCTGTGCAGTTTCTTGAGATAGTGAAAGAATAGGTTATAATGACATTGAATCTAGTTGGTCTGTGCTTATTAACTTCTGACCTTTGCTTGATAGTATATACTTTGGGTATTTAACACTTAGAAAAATAAGTTAGTTAAAATGTAGCTTTTTGAAGGTCTATAATTAAATTTGGAGGCAAGAATAAGTTCCTTAGGAAGCCACAAGTGCTATTGTGAAAAGAGAATGACAATGAATTTTTACTCATTAAGCGTTTATTAAAGGTGTGTAAGATGTCCAGTAGGCTATTAACGAATCTTGCAGGGCCAGCCGAGTGGTGCGTTGGTTAAGAGTTGGCCTGGGATGCCAGCTCTGAGCAACAGGGCCCCAATTCGGATCCCACATGAGGGCCAGGGACACTGCACCTTCTACAGCTAAGATGGTGAACAACAGCTTGACCTGCAGCTGGGCTGCCGTGAGTCACCAACACAGTGTACGGTGCAGCTCCCACTGCAGTGGGCTGCTGTAAGCTACTGTGAGTGGCTGGCAGCAGGTGTGAGCTTCCATGAGCCACAGTGAGAGGCTGTCAATGGCCGGCGAGCACCTGTCTCACCCAGAAAGAGTGCAATGATCACAACACTAACATGGGCCAGTGAAGTGACATCCTCCACAGCTAGATTGAAGAACAAAAGGACAGCAACTTGTCCATGATTCCCCAACACTGCTCCCCTCCCTCAATTCTCGAATAAAATCTTAAAAAAAAAACCAAAAAAAACAGACTCTTGTATTATATGAGATACTTTTTAGGTTTGATGCCTCCTGGGAAGATATTAAAGCTGAAAGAAAGGAAAATTGTTCGCTGTGTTTGAGGTTCTCAGTTGGGCATTTAACCTAAACTGTGAAGAAAATTCCAAATTTTCTCTAATACAAACACACTTAGATTTTAAGTGAAAGGGGGAAAAAATAGATAAATGAAAACAGGCCTTGAGGAAAATGGCAAGAATGAGGTTAAATGAACTCTGAACTTGTCTAGGAACTCAGCAGTGAGGAACAGAAGGTATCATTTTTGTGGCAGCTGGGTCCATGTGGCAGCTGACAGCTAGTTTATTATGATCTGGTTTCAGGGTTTGATGCTAAAAAGAACAATTAAGCCTCTATTTAAGAGACATGAAAAATTGGTGAACTCATGCAGATGCAGATACACTGTAATCTGATCAGATCCCAAAGACAAAAGCTGCAACATATCTTTTAGGTTTTTCCAAGCCTGGGGAGATAGATGTAGATGAAGAGGTAAAGAAGGCTTTAATTGTCATGACGCAGATGAAAATCATGATGGGAAGGAGAGAGGAGGAACATACGAATCTAATTGAAAACTTGAAGAAATGCAAAGAAAAGCAGGTACGGTAGTTGTAAATAATATCTGTTCTTAAACATATCTGAACCATAAGTATTATACTTGTTAGGGCAATTGATGAATTATTTATTTTCCCTAATACTAGATTTTGTGGAGAGTACCCCTCATTGGAAGAAAAGTTTGAAGGAAATTTAAAATTTCTCAAAGAACACATTCCTTGTAGAATAGGCCTTTGCAGGACTCCAGGGATTCATCTCTGTTTGGGAAGTGATGCTTTCTTAAAAATGCTTTATCCTCAGCCCCTTCTGAGTTAAGATATTGAGTTTAAAGTGTTTGGGGAGTTTTGGGATAGATCAGTGGGCTCCAAAGTTTTTTGATCTCCTATCCCTATTGCTAAAATATTGATTCACTCCTAAATATATTAATATTAATTTATTTATAAACTGGAAACACAAATTCTACCCCTAATAGCTAAAGGCACAAAATACACTTAGGGTGAGGTTCATGGTTAGCTAGGGTGGATGTAAGTCTATATTTCAAATCATCTAGATATTTTGCAATTTGTTTAGCCAACTTGCCAGATCTGATTAGTTAATCATATTTTCACTCTGTCACCTGTTCAATAAAGCGCTCAGAATGACAGTGTCAGCTCTGCTGTTTGCTTCTTTTCTCCCTGAGCTGATTTTATTCATATTTTTCTAATATGCTGGGTTTTTTTCCAAGAATCTTTTTATCCCCCTGTCTATTTGGTGAGGACCATGTTAGTTAAAACTGGATAATAAAAACAATCATCTAACCCAGTCTTCTTAAGTGGCAATCGTTGCGCTCAGCTATAAGTGAACAGAGAGAGGCAGCCAATGTCAACAATTGTGGAATGTGGAGATCCCCTCTTCCCCAGGGTCCCCACGTGCCATTGGCCATGTGCAATGGTCTGACACAAGCACCACAATAGAGCACCAGTGTATAGGGAATAGTACATCAATCCAATCACTTTTTTTAAATTCAAATACCTTTACTTAATAGCTGTAGTTCAAACTATGTATCTTACCAATGGAGAATACAGATTCTATTCAAATGTCCATGGAAGATGTTAAAAATTGTTTATGTGTTACAATTAGAAACCTCAATACATTTCAAAATTACAGACATTTCATGGCTCTTAGTTTAATAGCACTAATTTTTAAAACTCAAAACAATTAAAGTTTTAAAAATTATTTTCCAGTTTTACTCTTAAAGAGGAAATAAAACTATAATAAAAATACTTGAAAAATACTTTAAGTTTTAACATTGAGAATAAATTATTTTTAAAATTCATTTTCTTCAAAAAATGTTTTAGCTGGGCCCGCCAAGTGGTACGTTGGTTAAGAGTTGGCTTGGGAGCGCGAGCTCTGAGCAGCAGGGCCACCAGTTCGGATCCCACATGGTCCAGTGATGCTGCGCCCTCTACAGCTAAGATGGTGAACAACAGCTCAACCTGGAGCTGGGGGGCCATGAGTCTCCAGCGACAGCGTGCGGTAAGCTGCAGCCCCTGCTGCAGTGAGGCTGCGGTAAGCTACCGTGAGTGGCCGGCAGCCAGCGTGAGAGGCTGGCAGCCAGTGTGAGCTGTAGTGAGCCACCCGGAGTGGCCATCCAATAGCCAACAAGCAACTGCCTCACCCAGGAAGAGAGCAATGATCACAACACCAACATGGACCAGTGAAGCGACGTCCTCTACAACTAGACTGAAGAACAAAAGGACAGCAACTTGTCTGTCCCCCTTCCTTGATTCCCCAATGAAATCTTTAAAAAAAAACAAAAAAAAAACCCAAAAAACAGGGCTGGCCGAGTGGCGCATTGGTTAAGCGCTGGTTTTGGGATGCCAGCGGCCCTGGTTCGGATCCCACATGAGGGCCAGTGACACTGCCCTCTACAGCTGACAACAGCTCCACCTGGAGCTGGGCTGTGCGAGCCCCGGTGATGGTGTGGGCTGCAGTCCCTGCTGCAGTGGGCTGCCATAGGCTACAGTGAGTGGCCCGCAGCCAGCGTGAGCGGCTGGCAGCCAAGCGTGAGCTGCCAATAGCCGCGGTGAGCGACATCCAGAGGCCAGCGACCGATCTGCCTCATCAGGGAAGAGCGCAATGACGATACCAACAGTGAAGCAACATCCTCCGCAACTAAACTGAAGAACAAGAAGACAGCAACTTGTCTGTTCCCCTTCCCCGATTCCCCAACGCTGTTCCCCTCCACCAATTCCCCAATAAAATCTTTAAAAAAAAAAAAAAGTGTTTTAGTTGTGGTAAAATACACATAAAATTTACCATTTTAATCATTTTTTTTTTTTTTTGAGGGCAGTGTCACTGGCCCTTGTATGTGGAACCCGAACCGGGGCTGCTGGCTTCCTAAGCCAGCGCTTAACCACCGCGCCACTCGGCTGGCCCCATGTTAATCATTTTTATGTGTACAGTTTACTAGTGTTTTGAGTACATTCACATTGTTGGGCATCCATTCTCCAGAATTCTTTCCATCTTACAAAACTGAAACTCTACACCTATTAAACAACTCTGCATTTCTCCTCCCCACAGTCAATTTTTATATTAAAAAATACAAATAGAAGTTCTAATATTTCCTTCCTATACCTACCTATAAAGGGGGGCCACTGAGTTTCAGATAGCTATTGGAATTCTCTTCACTTCTGAGCACTGTGGTCTTTGGGCATCCAGTTAGCAACTGGAGTAGAGCTGTATGACAGGCTGACCACAAAGCTGTAGTCAGCCTGTCGCCAGACTGGTTGATGTTGCAATCACACCTACACCCCACATGACACAGGGTTCCTAACAAGAAGACGACATTACCTGACTAGAAAACTGAAAGCCCTCCTCCTTTTGGGAGCAAACTGAAAGAATTTCAGGAAATTAAAAATAACTCTCATGAGGAAAATGTGGAAGGCCCTTGAACTGGGTTCTTCCCTGGTGGGCTCATCAGCCTGGCCACTGGGAATAATGACACCAAATATCATTTACAGGCCCTTTAGAAAACACATTATCACATGTAATCCTTTCAACATCTGGGTAAACCATTACTTTCATTTACAGCTAAGGAAACTGAGGCTCAAGATGCTAATGAACTCTGTAATGAATGACCAGGGGGCGAGTTAGCTGGTGCAGTGCCTATGGGACCCAGTGACTCTGTTTCTCCCCGATTCCCTAGCTACCTAGCAAGCTCTGGGTGTAGAACCCCAGTTAGGGGTGGGTCAAGTAAGCAAGTGTTGGTTTCAGCTCTGGCCTTGAAGAATCCTAGTACAGTACTTGTAGAATTTTTATTTTCCTTGAAAACCTACTTAATAAAAATTCATTGAAACATACTCTTAAGGCCTGGACACTCAATTAAAAAGTTAATTTAAAAGGGCTGGCCCAGTGGCACATTGGTTAAGAGTTGACTTGGGACGCCAGCTCTGAGCAACAGGGCCCCGATTCAGATCCCACATTAGGGCCAGTGACGCTGCGCCCTCTACAGCTAAGATGGTGAACAAAAGCTCGACCTGGAGCTGGGCTGCTGGGAGTCGTCGCCAATGGCATAGGCTGCAGCAGCGCTGCAGTGGGTTGCTGCACACTACTGCGAGTGGCCAGCAGCCAGAGTGAGCTGCCAAGAGCCACCGTGAGCGGCCGTCCAGAGGCGGGTGACTGATCTGCCTCACCCGGGAAAAGCACAATGATAATACCAACATGCGCCAGTGAAGCAATGTCCTCCACAACTAGACTGAAGAACAAAAGGACAGCAACTTATCTGTTCCCCTTCCCTGATGCCCCAATAAAATCTTTAAAAAAAAAAAAAGTGGGCCGGCCGAATTGCGCGGTGGTTAAGCTGGCTTGGGAAGCCAGAGGCCCTGGTTCGGGTCCCACATATGAGGGCCAGTGACACTGCCCTCAAAAAAAATAAATTAATTTAAAAAAAAATTAAAAAAAGAAAAACCTGTTTAACCCTAAGTCTCCCCCACACTAAAATTACTTTAAACTTAGAATAAAGGATACTTTAGACAAATTATGAAGTGGCCAATATGGAGTTGTCACCCCCAATCTCCCAGTACAGAGCACTTTCCATCCTCAGTTGACCCAGCATCATCATGGTGCCACTCCTGAGCTTCCCTATTAATATTTAGTGAGAGCATCTGAAACTTCTTAAAATGGGAAATTCTAGAGTGCCTTCAAGTGATTTGCTCCCAGTCCAGGTCTATGTAGGACTTTGATTAGCTGTAAACTATAGGAATAAATATGAACTGCTGTCAGTGGGTGTGACATATAGGGGGAACTGGAAGGAATGGACAAAGCATTCCTAAATCAGACTTCCTCTTTGCCAACATTTCACTACCAAACTTGGGATGCTTGATTTGGTAATGTTTTTTGTTATGCCCTGGAGGCCAGGGAAAGGAAATTGGCCATACTAATAATAACGTGCTAGGTGCCTTGCTTGCTTACCTTATTTACTACAAAACTTTCCTACTGTTATTCTTATTTGCTAACGAGTACACCAAGGCAAAGAAATGTTAAGTAATTTGCCCAAGGGTACACAGTGAATATAGTTAGGAATTGGAAATGTTGGGATTTAGGTTTATGTTTGCAAAGATCAGAGTTTATTTAAAACTGAGACTTGAGAAAATCTGGGTGATGCTGTTGTCTGTCAAAGTGTGGCAACATTTCTTGAGAAGTTGTAGGGTTCCAGAATTGCTCTGCAAAGCCCAAACAGGCAAGAAAATTCTGTCTGGGTCACAAAGTTCATTTGGCAGGCTGGGGCCCTGACAGTTTTCTCACGTGGGTCATAGCAAATGCCACCTGGCTTAAGCCTCAGGATTCTGCCATGAGGGCAAGCCCAGAAAAGGAGCTGCAACTGTCAGTGCCCAGGTGTTTCTTTGGACTTACTATGCCAGAAAAGGGTGAATTATTTTTGTTCTTCACTAGGTGAAGATGCACACTGAATTGGTTTTAAATACAGGAACTTTGCTCCCTCTTGTAGTTTTCACTTAAAGGAGTGACCATTAGCTCTGAGGCTGTCCTATGGATGGTCAATTATACCCCGTAATTCCCCTAAACTACATCTCAAGCATGGAGGGAGTCTGTCTTCAGAAATCCATACTTGCAGGGAGACTAGGGGAGCCCAGGGGACAGGGCTTAGGGATGGGTGTCACTTCTGCTGGGCTCTTTACCACTGCAAGTGGGACCTGGCCAAGTACAGCAAGACACCACAAGGGGGAGTATTCAGAATATGGACAAGAATAATGAAGATACTCAAAAATACGGCATCTCTGTAATTAGATTTAACCCAATGGGAAGATCTGATTTCATATACTAGAACTGCACTGTCTTGCAATGTTAAAAACATACAAAAATTAAAGGCAGCATAAATAAAAGAAATAAATGTTTCAACTTTCTAAGCCTTAAAACTACTTCCCACATCCCTCAGGACTAAATGTGAAGACAAATAAGTAGACAGGTTAATTACAGTTATTCCCCAGAGTAGGGACTACCTCTGCATTTGTAGGTTCACCCACATCTAGTGTAATGTCTGTCCCACAGCAAGCATTCGATAAATACCTACCGAATGAATAAATGAACAGTTGGATAGGATATGGACAGTCTTCAATAGGGGTCAATCAAGTGCGCTTTTTTTTTTTTTTTTAATTGGGGAATTGGGGAAGGGGAACAGTGTTGGAGAATTGGAGAGGGGGACCAGACAAGTTGTTGTTCTTCTATCTTAGTTATGGAGGGCACCAATCACCATCTGGATGTCTGTTGGCAGCTGGTGGCCTCTAAGCTCAAGGTGCTGTGTTATAATGTTGGTTGCGGGTGGGCGTAGCCACTATTCCACGCGGCTGTCGAACCAGCAGCCTTGTTGTTAGGAGTGCAGACTCTATCCACTGAGCCATCTGGGTGGCAGCTCAGCTCAAGGTGCCCAGTTCAGTCTTAACTACAGGCGGGCGTAACCCACCCTCAAACAGGCAGTCTTGTTGTTAGGAGTACATGCTCTCACAAGCTGAGCCATCTTGCCATGTGTTGGCTGCTCAGTGGCAGCTCAGCTCAGGCACAGCGTCACTGGCCCAAGTGGGAATCGAACCGGCGCCCCTGTTGCTCAGACCACATGCTCTTAAGCTAATTCTTAACCAACTGAGCCACTTGGTCACCCCCTCAAGTGCTCTTTTCTTAATTAAAGAGAAAGCCTTGGGGTAGATCTGTCAGCTGCTGAAAGACCTAAAAAAGGAATGAAGACGTCGTTAGAATATGCATATTTTTTATTTTTATTTATTTTATTTTTTTTTTTAAGATTTTATTAGGGAATCGGGGAAGGGGAACAGACAAGTTGCTGTCCTTTTGTTCTTCAGTCTAGTTGCGGAGGATGTAGAATATGCATATTTTTTTAAAGAGTGAAATCAACTAAGGTACTCATAGACTCATGGAATGGAAATAGAATGTTTGTTTCTGCTTTCAATTAGGAAGCCCTGAAACTTATGAATGAAGTTCAAGAACATCTGGAAGAGGAAGAAAGGCTATGCCAGGAGTCTTTGACAGATTCTTGGGAATGAATGCAAGTCTTGCCTGGAAAGTGACTGCATGAGATTTTATACAACCTGCCAACTTAGTCAGTCCTCTATGAAAAATATGGTTAGGGGAAAACAGAGCTCAAGGTTTCAAAGTTCTTAAGGTACCCACTTCAGCTCACTTTTTAAAAATTAATTTATATTAATATTTAAAACAAAAATGCCTGATCTGATATTGGCCTTTTGCAATCTAGAATCTAACATTCATTCATGCTTATGTGTGATTCACCTGTGTGTATACAATTTATAAGTTAGAACAGCCATTCAGTGTTTGTCCCTCCTTTTGATGATGCTGTGCATCTCTCTTATAAATACCCTGACTCTTTCTGCCTCATATTTGTTAGTTGAGAACAGTTCCCACTAGATTGTAAGCTCTTTGAAAATAAATATCTTATCTTCATTAAAGCATTGTAGATATCTAATAAATGTTTGCTGAATTGAATTCTGAATAATATAGTATTATAGTTTCTGTTTTCAATCTGCTTTAACTTTTCTCCCTGGAAGCCAAACATTTGAAGACATTCTCTGCCTCCTAAATCTCTCCTTAAGTGGGTTTGCCCTCTTATGAAAGCATGCACATGCATGTATGTACACACACACACACACACACACACACACACACTCATCTCTCCTTTAGCCTTACCCACGCATGTCCTGTAGTACTAGCATGTTTTCATTTTGTTCCCTTTGGCTATCTTCTGGGCAGAAGGAATCACAAAGGGAGGTGACCTGAATAGGATGAGCTCTGCCCTATAAAACTCTCCTACTCTATTGGTCTTCCCCTTCAAGAAGTGAGCTGAGTATGAAATGGAGTGAAAATTTCCTCTGCACATTAGAGCATGCACTAATTAGAATATGCTCCTGGCTTGGCAGTGCCATACCCAATTACAGAGGGGGCAGCCCTTAGGATGATTCATATGTCAAGTTAATTTGCCTCCACGGTGTTTGTTGCATCTGTTCTATTTTTATAGCCACTGTCAATTTTTAATACATGAGAATACGGTGGAATAAGCACTGGCGAAAATTCAGGAGGTTTGGGGACCATTTCTATCTCTGCCAGTTGTGTGACCTTATGAAAATTTCTTGGGGCTTTAAAGTTTTGTTTTTGTACATGGAATCAGGTAAACAGAAGCTGGCATAGAGAGAGGCAGACAATACTCCCAGATTACTTTTGGAGAAAGGCATGAGTCCTCTAAGAAATCCTACAGAATTCTTTGAACAGCAGTGGGATGCTATAGCAGTGATGCTCAGTAGTTATGTTTCTTAACACACAAAATGGCCATATCAGGGTCATATAAGGATAATTGTGTTCTGGCACAAACTTCAGTGTCACATAGATAAAGTAGAGCATGGTGTGACTGCTGTAAAATCTTTTCCCAAATAAGTAGGGAAGTCTGTAATTAGAGCTTCATTCCTTTCACTATAGCCAAGAAGGGCTTTGCTTACTGCAAATACAATAAGTAACCATCCCTAAGTAGCCTATTTAGCTGTATTAGGCATCTATAGTTTAATGTGAAAGTGCTGATGAGGTGAGAAAGAGGAGAGCATAAAGACATTAATGACATTCCACTGAAGGAAAAAAAGAGAAGAACTAAGACACAGGTGAAAGACAAGAGCTTTGTCTACAATTTTCAGGCAATCTACAAGGTGCCCTTTAGACCATGGAATGTCAACTGCTACCAGTGAATCAGGCTGTGGCTTATCAACAATATTGAAAACTTGGCCTTTTTAGGCCTTTGATAAGCAAACATACACCAGAAGGAATGTCAGATCCTATTTCCATAGACAAAGTCAAAGCCAGTACAAGAGTATTAATAAATTATCTTAAATTGAATCATGTTTTCTTAGTTGCCCAGAATTGTTCTTGATTTGGAATGACCACTGTAAATTGACTTTAAATTAACAATAAAATAGTCCAGACAGAAAATAAATTTCTTATTCCATTACTGTCCCCCACTCCACAGATTGAACAGTTTTTTTTAGAAGATATATCAATTTCTGTTTCCTTTCCATGAAGATAATCCATGAAGATAAAAGATCTCCCCGTCAGAGAAAAGGTCATGGAGGAAGATGCACAACTGACCCAAATAGAGCATGTGTTCAGACAACTGACTGTGGATGTGGGATTTCTCTTTAACAGGAGTTTTAACGTCTTCCAACAGATGCAACAAGAATTTGACAAGGCTTTTTAGTCATATTTCATGTCAGATACAGACTTACTAGAGCCTTATTTTTTTCCAGCTTTTTTCAAAGAGTCAACAAAAAAAGTAGATCTTGTGCAAAGTTGGGACATTCCCAGCTTCTTCCAGCTGTTTTCTAATTTCATCCTCTCCATTTATCAAAGTGTCAGTGCAACAATTACTGAGATGCTGAATGCAATGGAGGATTTACCAAAACAAGACAAAGGCAAGTATTGAAAGATTATTTTTACTTAGATGTCGTACTAAAGTCAAGTTTTATTTAGCTCTGGGAATGGTCAACATTTCTAAGTTATTGTATGATGCTTCTGAGAGTGACACTTTATGAATAATCAAAGTTTCAGACCTCAACTCCCAGTATGGGAAGAAGCCTAGTGTCATATAAGACCAGGTCACATTTAGTGCCCTTCACAACCTCTTCTGCATCACTACTGTAATTCCTTAAATCATAACATTTATGCACAAAACCACAGAAAATACTCATAAACAAATACAAAACTATAGAAACAGGAATTTCTGTAAAGCAGAAGAATTACCTTCTACCAATACCACTCATGTTCATGTTCCAATATTTCATGTCGGAAAAAATGCAGCTTTATGTTTGAAGGCAGAAGGAGAAACCTTCTTCGGGCTTCTGTGGAGTGGCTGGGATACAGCATCTAAGAAATGAGTTGCCATGTGGGTCAACTATAGGATCTGTGTTTCCTTGGACTTATTTCCTATTGATCACTAGGCCAAGTAAAAGGTTGCTCCCCTCTGATGTGAAAAATAAAATGGGCTCCTTCTAAAATCCTGTCATTTGTGGCAACATGGATGAACCTGGAGGGCATTATGCTAAGTGAAACAAGCCAGTCACAGAAGGACAAATACTACATGATCCCACTTACATGAGGAATCTAAAATAGTCAAACTCATAGAAGCAGAGAGTGGGGTGGTGGTTGCCATGTACAGAGGAGAGGGGTAAATGGAGAGGTATTGGTCAAAGGGTACAAAGTTTCAGTTATACAAAATGAATTAGTCCTTGAGATCCTCTGTACAGAACAGTGCTCATATTAACAATACTTTGTGTATATTAGATACTTAGAACATTGCTAAGAGGGTAGGTCTTATGTTACAGTCCTTGTCAATAATAATTATAATAAAGAGGGCAGTGGGACATTTTTGGAGGTAATGGATAGTTTTATGGTATATAGATTGTGAGGATGAGTTCCTGGATGTATACTTATTTCCAAACTCATCAAGTTGTATATATTAATTATATCATCAAGTTGTATATATTAATTATATCTAGATTTTTGTATGTAGGAAAAAAGAAAGACTCCTTTTAGCTGACTATTTTCCAGTTATATCAGCGGCAATTGGCAATATCTGAATCAAATTCTCAACATTGCCACAAAATTGCATAACACGCCTCTATATAGGAGGGGCTTACTTCACACTATCAGAAACTGAAGCCAGGAAACAATGCATTACATCCTTCCTGTTCCATTGTTCCACAAGCAGAACAGCCATCATTACTGGAATTGCCATTAGGTTCTATTTCAGGGTCTGGCGTACTCCTCTTATAAGTCAGGTGTTTTGTCTGGTATTCAATTCTGAGACTTCAAATTCACCAAATATTCAGAAAAAGCATCAAGGCAGTAGACTAAATATATCAATGCAGGGATGTGTGGAATAATTTTTGCCTGACGCTTTAAACAGATATCAATGTTTTGGAATAATATTCAGAACATGTTCATTAAAATAAAATTATGCCTCTTCCCACCCTATTTTCCACAATGTGTAGCAATCTTACAAGTTCAAATGTCCACAGGAGTACTAGTGATTCAGACTATTGAAATCTAAACAATTTCCCAACCACTGCAACTTCCTCTGACCCCACCAACTCAGAATGTGTGTTTTCACCTGTCTGCCTGAGGTTCCTCCCCATTCACATACCCCAGGACCAGCCCCTGCTCTCAGCTGGCTCATGTTCCCCCTCCCCCTCTCCTCACACCACCTTCACCTCGGTGATAATTTGTACATCCAGGGTTCCTGATACATACAAAAATTAAAAACAAAATAACAAACAAAAAAAAGTATGCAGAAAGTTCAACAGAGGAGACATTCTCTTCCCAGATAAGTAAATAAGGACTATTTATCAAATATAGGCAGGCTGGGGCTAGAGGGTATTTGCATGTATTTTCCATTACTTTTTTGGACAGGTGGTAGGTGAGGAATAAACCTATTGCCTCTATGAAATCCACCTAATGAGAAGACATTTTGAGCTTTGCTTCTTGTGATAAGTAGAATGATAGTTTCCCAACGATGTCTACATCCTAATCTCCAGAATCTGTCAATACGTTAGGTTACACAGCAAGGGGAAAGTAAGGTTGTAGGTGGAATTAAGGTTGATAATAAACTGACCTTAAAATAAAGAGATTATTCTGGATTATCCAGGTGGACCCAATGTAATCACAAGGTTTCTTAAAAGTAGAAAAAGGAGGCAAAAAAAAAAAAAATCAATAGAAATGACAGCATAAGGAAAAAGAAACAACACTGTATCTACTACTTTAAAGTGCAGACTTAATGGCACTGATATGTAAATGCTGTGTTACCTGCAGGCGCTGACCCTGGAGGCCCGAATTCAAAGATGATGCCTGTGCAGGACAAAGGACTGCGTGGAGAACTTGGCCAGGATTTGTTGGAATGTTTTCAATTTCACGCAAAATGCCAGATATGTCAGAATTACCTGTGGGAAGGTAAACAATTATTAGTTTTTCAGGGCTTCAATAGTATTCTGGTCAGAGGTCAAAACCCTCATTTTTACAAGCATTCATTTGCTTCCCTTCATGCACTTTTTTTGCAAGCTCATTTCCATTTCGGGGTACTCAGTGTAGCTTTATAAACTTTTATTATTTAAAAACAGGTGAACAAACTTTCCCTTTCTTTAAAATTCCCTCCTTGTTCCTGTGAATTTTTTATGGTTAAAGACCAAACACTAACATGTGCAAAAGAGAGCCATGAACAAATTAGGGTAACTCTTCTTATTGCAAAGAAAAAGAAAGCCCATCAATAAGGGCAATCCTCCCTTTGTATAGGCAAATTTTTAGCCAAGTGAGTTGTTTTGTTTTTTAAAGTGGCAGTAACACTTTCTAAGTTGGTGGTTAATTACTAACTGGTATTTAAATACTAACAGTTGCTTCTTGTTGCAAGCCCCAAACCAACTTTGCCCTCCTATATCTGAACAAGAGAGGCTTTCTGTTCTTTCCCCAGGTGAGAAATCCTTCTCTCCACCAATCTCTTACCCCTTTTATACCTTCCTTCCCTCATCTTCCCATAACTAAAATTGCTCCTCCTACCTGCTAGGGCCTGAAAGCACATTTTCTTACAAAAGCCAGGAAGAGCTTTTGATTCCAGTGCTTCTGTTTTTCACCTCACTGAAGCTCTAAAGGAAGAAAATTCTAAAAAGCATGGCTAAAGGCTTGGAGTAGGAGGTCAAATATAAACTGGACCTTTTTGTTAGCGTGGAAAGGGATCTTATTTCTACTGAATTGCTAACTATTGGGTTGTCTGAAAAGTCCTGATGCATTTTTGCAACAAAAACCATAGAAAGGGGCCGGACTTCGCGGTGGTTAAGCGCTGGCTTGGAAAGCCAGTGGCCCCGATTCGGTCCCACATATGAGGGCCAGTGACACTCTACAGCTAACAGCTCCACCTGGAGCTTAGCTGTGCGAGCCCCTGCAACGGTGCAGGCTGCAGCCCCTGCTGCAGTGGGCTGCCATAGGCTACAGTGAGTGGCTGGCAGCCAGCGTGAGCGGCTGGCAGCCAGCGTGAGTTGTCAATAGCCGCGGTGAGGGACATCCAGAGGCCGGGGACCGATCTGCCTCATCTGGGAAGAGCGCAATGATGATACCAACATGGACCAGTGAAGCAACATCCTCGTCAACTAGACTGAAGAACAAAAAGACAGCAACTTGTCTGTTCCCCTTCCCCGATTCCCCAACGTTGTTCCCCTCCCCCAATTCCCCAATAAAAATCTTTAAAAAAAAAAAAAAACACAGAAAAAATATGTCATGACTTTTCAACCAATAGTTGACTCTCTGCACCTGTTTCATTATTTCAAAAATGGGATTAATAGGTCCGGCCGAGTGGCACGGTGGTTAGGAGCTAACTTGGGAAGCCAGCGACCCCCGTTCGGGTCCCATGTATGAGGGCCAGTGACACTGCCCTCAAAAAAAAAAAAAATGGGATTAATATATCTACTTCTATAGGTGTCCTGAAGACTAAACAAAATGTCTGAAGTATTGATTCTCATTATTCAAGTTATGTTTCTTTTAAATTACAGTTGTAAGGTTGCATACAAAAACAGACGTTTTTATAAGATAAAAATATACATTAATGTAATAACCACTTGCAAAAATAGTCCCACTTAGAATCTAGAAAACAAAATAAATGGACAAATGAAACAGAAATAAATTACAGATACAGGGAACATTTTGGTGGTTGTCAGGTGGTTTCAGGGTTGGGGAGGTGAATGAAAAAGGGGAAGAGATTAAGATTTATAAATTGCCAGTTATAAAAGCAGTCACAAGATGTAAAGTACAGCATAGGGAATATAGTCAATAATATTGTAATAAGAATGTATGGCGTCAGATGGGTACTAGACTTTGTAAGATGTATATGAATGTTTAATCACCATGCTGTATACCTGAAACTAATATATATTATATATCAACTGTAATTGAAAAATAATAAAATTGTTAAAAAATAGTCCCATTCAAACATCTCATCATTAACTTCCTTTCATCCAGTTGGAAGCTTTGATGAATAATCTCTCACTGATTGTCATAATACAGGAGATGAAGGGAGAGGGAATCAGAGGAAGGTGGTCAAAAGTTACAAACTTCCAGTTATAAGATATATAAGTACTAGGGATGTAATGTACAGCATGGTAACTATGGTTCACACTGCTATATGGTATATATGAAAGTTGTTAAGAGAGTAAATCCTAAGAATTCTCATCACAAGGAGGTTTTTTTTTTCTTTTTATTGTATCTATATGGAATGATAGATGTTAACTTATTGTGGGAATCATTTCACAATATATGCAAATTAAGCAATCATGCTATACATCTTAAATTTATACAGTGATGTATGTCAATTATTTCCCAATAAAACTGGAAAAAGATAATACAGAAAAAAATCAGATAATACAGCAAAGTGCATCAGATAATCAATATACATCAGATACAGTATCTGGCAAATAGCACAGTAGTAATGCAATGTAAATTGGTTGCTGCAAAAGTAAAACATAAAGGAAAGGATGTCCTAATATGCTCCCATATAATTTAAAACTTTTATTATAAAATGCATTTTATTATTAATGTGTAAAAAATGAAATAAGTTTTAAAAACATGTGCCTATTACCTAGATTAAGAAATAAAAACAGGGCCGGCTGAGTGGCACGTTGGTTAAGAGCTGGCTTGGGACGCCAGCGACCCCGGTTTGGATCCCACATATGAGGGCCAGTGACACTGCCCTCTACAGCTAAGATGGTGAACAACAGCTCAATCTGGAGCTCAGCTGCACGAGTCCCAGCAGATGGCATAGCGGCACTGCCTGCTGCAGCGAGCTGCTATAAGCTACAGTGAGTGGCCACAGCCAGCGTAAGTGGCCGGCAGCCAGAGTGAGCTGCCAATAGCCGCCGTGAGCGGCTGTCCAGAGGCCAGCAACTGATCTGCTTCACCCGGGAAAAGCGCAACGATAATACGAACATGGACCAGTGAAGCCACGTCCTCCACAACTAGACTGAAGAACAAAAGGACAGCAACTTCTCTGTTCCCCTTCCCCAACTTCCCAACGCTGTTCCCGTCCCCCAATTCCGCAATATAAACCTTAAAAAAAAAAAAAAAAAGAAGAAATAAAAACAGAGGCCAGCCGACTGGCTCAGTTGGTTAACAGTGCAAGCCTTGAGCAACAGGGTTGCCAGTTAGATTCCCACATGGGCCAGTGAGCTGCCCGAGCTGAGCTGCCACTGAGCTGCCAACAGGTGGCAGAATGGCTCAGCTGGTGAGAGCATGTGCTCCTAACAACAAGGTTGCCAATTCGATTCCCACACCCCCACCCTGCAACTAAGATTGAACACTGCACCTTGAGCTGAGGAGCCCGAGCTGCCAACAGGTGGCTGGATAAAGACTGCACTTGGAGCTGAGCTAGCTGCGCCCTCCACAACTAAGACTGAAGGACAACAACTTGGCTGTTCCCCTTTCCCAATTCCCCAACACTGTTCCCCTTCCCCAATTCCCCAATAAAAATCTTTAAAATAAAAAAAGGAAAGAAGGAAGGAAGGAAGGAAGGAAGGAAGGAAGGAAGGAAGGAAGGAAGGAAGAAAAACATTACCGAAAAAGATGGAGTCCCCACTGCGTCCCTTCCACATCACATACTCTTTTTCTCTAAAAGGAGACTGCTATTTTGAATTTGGTGTTTGTTATTTCCTTTCATTTCTTTATGTTTTTATCATGTATGTGTACATATAGCACACCATACATAACAATGTTTTAAGCTTTTTATTTTTATATTGTCAAAGTATAATGTTTAAACTTAAAAATATGACTCATACAAATATAAAATGAGCACATGTTAAGATTAATTTATCCTATTAATGAGGGAACAGCAAAGTGTTCAAGCTGTTTCAGAAGAATATAAGAGAAACCAAGTATTTATAGTCGAAGATAGACAGAATGGTGAAGTGTGATTGCAAAATTAGATACAAAATTAGTTAATGTACTAAAGGGTAATAAAACTATAACTTTTACAGTTATGTTTTCCATCAGACCAAAATAATTTACATCTCCACTGGGCAAAAATCATTTGCAACTTTCTAATCTATAATTTACATCTAACTGCATAGAGTCTGGTCCTAATCAACAGTAAATTGTAAGTCCAAGGGTCATTTCCCTAGGGAATTAAGTAATCTTCGGGTGTACCTCTGAGCTAATGCTTTATATGACATTGCAGGGATACACAGCTATTCTTCTACCTATTTCCAAATTTTGGACAGTTTTTCTTAGCAACACAAATGATACTGCTTATGAATTGTTTTGCAACTTGGCTTTTTACGCAGTATAGTTTGTGAAATTTAATCATGTGAATACCTGTTCTAATTCCTTAAATCACTGTCATGTTCGCTATGTAAACATATAACAGTTTATTTTTGCATTCTCTTGCTGAAGTATGTGTCGCTTCCCATGTTTTGATATTACAAACAACTCATACATTTCATCAAACAATGATTTTGCCTTTTCATATAAACATCTGATTCCTTTTTTGTTTTAAGACTAAGCACATAACTATTAATTATAGTCTTATATTTGGTAAATATAAGATAAAATATTTTCCAAAACATTATAAATCATTTTTTCACTATTTACCATACATTTTTGATCCCCATTTTTAAATGGATTCAGTAAATGGCTCTTTTACTAATGGATTCAGTAAATGGCCCTTTTCCTCTTTTCCCATACCAATTACTGGTCCTGGCTATATACACCCAAATTCAAAATAGTAGGTTTTTTAGAGGGGATAAAATGATTGTGATGTGGAAGGGGCAAAGTGGGGCTTCATCTATTTGGGTAATATTTTATTTTTAATATAGGTGGTTGGCACATAGGATTTATTCTGAGGAATTTCTGTCTCTGGTCCAGTTTCTGTTATATAAAACCATGTAATTATCAATTAAACTGTATTTCTTTTAAAAGTGATGTAGGCAATATTTATAATTAGTTGAGAACAACAGGTGTAAAGGGGGAATTCTTACAAGCAGAAGGGGACATGTACAGAAGATTAAAAACAAAATAAGCACAATATTTTGCAGCCCCTCCCATCAAGAGGTGGAGTCTGTTTTTCTGTACCATGAATCTGGGCTTGGGTGTGGGTCTGTCCTTAGCCAATGAAACATTGGCGAATGTGACCAAAGTGGAGCTTTGAGATGTGCTTATAAATCAAGACTTGTCCTCTCTTGCTGTCAGAAAGCCCATGCTAGCCTTCTGGAAGACGAGAGGCCTCAGCCATCCCAGCTGATGCCTCCAAATCTGAATGAGGCCATCCTGGACCATCCAGCCCCAATGGATAATAGTCCGACCAATGAACAGAAACATGAGAAATAATAAATATTTGTGGTTTATTATGCAGCAAAATCTAATGGATACATATTGTCACACTTCATAAGAGACACCTGCTAAATGTGGGTTTTCTTCCTTCTCCTGAAACACTCATTCTTACATCTATGTGGTGACTAAAAATTGCCTCAAGATGCTGTGGGTCCCATTGATCGTATGAGTGCATTTTAAAAAATAACAGCTTTATTGAGATATGATTGGTACATAGTAAAGCTCACCCTTTTAAAGTATACAATTCAGCAGCAGCCGGCCTCTCCCACCGCAGCCCGCCTGCCGCCACCCGGCACAATGGCGGGGAGCAGCTCGCTGGAGGCGGTGCTGAGGAAGATCCGGAGCCTGCAGGAGCAGGCTGACGCGGAGGAGCGCGCGGGCAGCCTGCAGCGCGAGCTTGACTACGAGAGGAAGCTGAGGGAGACCGCTGAAGCTGATGTAGCTTCTCTGAACAGATGCATCCAGCTGGTTGAGGAAGAGTTGGATCGTGTCCAAGAGCGTCTGGCAACAGCTTTGCAGAAACTAGAGGAGGCTGAGAAGGCAGCAGACGAGAGAGAGTAAGAGAGGCATGAAAGTCACTGAAAGCCGAGCCCAAAAGGATGAGGAGAAAATGGAAATTCAGGAGATCCAACTGAAAGAGGCCAAGCACATTGCTGAAGATGCCGACCGCAAGTATGAAGAGGTGGCCAGTAAGCTGGTCATCACTGAGAGTGACCTGGAACGTGCAGCGGAGCGGGCTGAGCTCTCAGGTCAAGTTCGACAGCTGGAAAAATTATTAAGAATAATGGATCAGACCTTGAAAGCATTAACGGCTGCAGAGGATAAGTATTCTCAGAAAGAAGACAAATACGAGGAAGAGATCAAGGTCCTTTCTGACAAGCTGAAGGAGGCTGAGACTCGGGCTGAGTTTGCGGAGAGGTCAGTAACTAAATTGGAGAAAAGCATTGATGACTTAGAAGACGAGCTGTATGCTCAGAAACTGAAATACAAAGCCATCAGCGAGGAGCTGGACCACGCTCTCAACGATATGACTTCCATGTAAATGTTCATCCACCCTGCCTGCTCACATGGGTGCCCTCATGCTAATATGATAAACTCACCACCCCTCCCTTCTGTACTTCCAGAATCTCTGTCTTTACACCTTGCTGCTTACTCTCTCTGCATAATCTAGGATAGTCATTGTTTTTCCCCACATTCTACTAATACCAAGGCCAAGTAGATAAAGTTTGTATGTATAAATCGTTTGCCTTTCGGAATCCATTCATTACCCAATCTCTAAGCTATATGGTTCCCAACCATCAGTTACCTGGAATGGAGCTGATCTTTTAGGAAACTAAACTGGCTCAAGTAAAATGAGAAGACCATGCAATTGTGCAGGAACTTCCCAAAGAACTATCAAAAATTGGTTTCCTGAGATTTGATGAGATAAAATGTGATCATTTTCAAAAAAGAAATGTAAATTTAAGAACCCTACAGTGTCAGGTGACTGAGGTCTGAGGGATAGGAAATTGGTGCAGTACAGCCTAAGAATGAGAAAAGGCCACCTCTTCCTAGAATTCTCTAGTGAAGAATTTTAGATAGAAACGAACCCCCTGCTGAATAACCAAGGCTTTAATTTTCTGAGTTTATGTAAAAGAAATAAAAATAACCCCCGGTCAACACCATTTTAGATGGGTCATAAAACACAGATTGTCGACAGACTTCCAGGTAAAATGGCGCAATAGACAGAAGCTGTGCTAACTGCCTCCCAGGATCACACCAAAATTACAAGCAAATTATACAGCATTCAACCCTGGAGGTCCCCAGAACCCTGGAGGAACAGAACCACTAAATGAAGAACTTAAAGAGGAAGCCGCATCGGGTCTGGTGGGACAGGTGGAGACGAGAGAGGGCGAGCCCCGTGAGGGAGGTCCCAGCTGTGGAGAGGCTTCTCCGGTTGGGGGAGAGACCCTCCGGCCGCACACCAAGCTCACCAGCCCAGAGTTCCTTTGCCGGGAAGAGAAGTTCTAAGATAGCTGGCAGTAAATTAGTAAGGACTCTCTTTACTCAGCTCGGTGAGGCTAAGAGCGGCTGGAGAATCAGTGGGGCCGGCGCCCAGGCTTGCTCGCCGGTGAGCACTTACCTGGTTCCTGGTGGAGGGAGTGGCTGTGTGAGCCGGGAGCCTGCGGGGACGGACTGAACTGAGCACCTTTGGTGCAAAGGCTGGAGGTTTTTGAACTGTTGTTCCCGTGGTGCGGAGCCTGCACACGAGTGGTGTAGGGAGGACGCCATTTTGTCAGGCTTAGGCCCTCCCACGAAGGATCCGGTCCGAGACCTAATTGGTCGGGGGGAATTGGTGCAGAAGTACGTGTGTGCATGCGCGTGTGAGGCCTTGGATCCCCACCCGCCGCCCGGCTTATATTGCGTTGCCAGGGAAACGCCTAGTGGGAGTGATCCGGCTCCAACAGGCTGCTCACTGAGATGCAGGAGTGCGCAAGCCGCCTCGGTCCCCGCTCTCCGCACTCCGCTTGCAGAGTTGCCAGGCTGGTGATTGGTTGACGGGCTGCTCAGCCTGATCTGCAAGAGGCTAAGACTGTGAGTTTTCCTGGGAGTGTTGGGCTGTGAGCTGTGTGCCTGCGTCATCCAGCCAGGGCTCTCCTGGTGATCTATCTAATACATCAAAGCAATCCCAGAGCGACAGCCAGAATGGGGAAACAAAGAAACATGTCACAAGTAAAAGATCAGAAGAAACCTCCAGAAATGGAACCACATAAAACAGAGGGATCCAACCTTTCAGAGACACAGTTTAGGACACTGATGATAAGAATGTTTAAGGAACTTAGCGAGGACATAAAGAAAGATAGGGAAACCATAAAAAACAACCTGTTAGAACTAAAGAATACAACAACTGAAATGAAGAACACACTCGAAGGAATCACCAGTAGAGTAGATGAAGCAGAGGAGCGGATCAGCGATTTGGAAGATAAAATAGGAAAACTCACCCAGTTGGCACGGCAAAAAGACCAAAGAATAAAAAACAATGAAAATAGTTTAAGAGCCCTATGGGACAAGGTGAAGGGCAACCACCTTCGAATCATAGGGATACCAGAAGGAGAAGAGAAGAAGCAAGGGGTTGAAAATGTATTTGAAAAAATAATGACTGAAAACTTCCCTACCCTGGTGAAGGAAATCAACATACATGCCCAGGAAGTGCAGAGGGTTCCAAGCAAGCTGAACCCAAACAGGTCCACACCAAGACACATCGTAGTTAAAATGGCAAAGGTTAAAGACAGAGACAGAATCCTAGAGGCTGCAAGAGAAAGACAGCAGGTTACATACAAAGGAACTCCTGTTAGACTAACAGCTGACTTGTCTACAGAAACTCTGCAGGCCAGAAGGGAGTGGCAGGAGATCTTCAAAGTGACACAAAATAAAGGCCTACAACCAAGATGGCTCTACCCAGCACGGCTATCACTTAAAATTGAAGGAGAAATAAAGAGCATCTCAGAAAAGAATAAGCTTAAGGAATTCATTACCACCAAGCCAGCATTGCAAGAAATGTTAAAAGGGCTTTTTTAAACAAAAGAAAGGGGTAAACAAGCTAACCCAGAGAGACAATTTAAGAAGATTGAAGTCATATCAAGCAGATATAAAGGAAAAACTGATAGTTGCTGGCTGGGAGGGAGTGGGGAAGAGGGCGAGGGGGAAGGTTTTGGACAGTGTATGTGGGACTACAATGTTGCCGCAGGGATATGGGGGCAGTTCTGGGAATGTAATCGATAATGTTTTGAAGAGACTATTATGTTGCGAGAAATAAGTCAGTCAGAGAAGGACAGGTACCATGTGATCTCACTTGTGTGTGGAGTCTGAAGAGCTGAGTGAATGATCAAAGTAAACAGACTCGTAGATGTAGAGGAAAAACTGAGAGTTGCTAGTTGGGAGGGGTTGGGGATCAGGGGGAAGGGGAAGGGATTAGACAGCATAAATAGACAACTACAATGTTGCCACAGGGATAGGAAACACAGTTCAGGGAATATAATAATGTTGTAAAAATTTTGTGGCGTGTCAGATGGACACATGTCTTGTTAGGGAGACCACTTCATGGATGGAGTAGAGGCTTGATCACTGCAGTGTACACCTGAAGCTGATGTATAGTATTGTATGCCAACTGCAACGGAATATGTGGATGGTCACATGATGTGGAGTATACTGTGGAGGGGAGTCAGGGGAGTTGTGATGGATATGTATGATATGGGGAGGAGTGCGGTGGCAAACTGGAGGAGGGGTTTTTTCACTTTGGGGGGTAAAGAGTATAACTATTGCATTGTGTTGTACACCTGAAACTAATAAAAAAAGAAAAATAAAGAAAGACATGGAAACTAATAAAACATAGCATTTTTGCCAATCTAATTTGCAAATCAGAAAAAAAAAACAAAATTCTGATAGGAGTGTGATGAAATGGGAGTTTTTATATGTTATTGGTGGGAATATAAACTGTTTTTGTCTTTTTGAAAAGCTACTTGATTATGTATGTCAAAATCCATAAAATTTCCTGGGTTTTTTTTAGATTTTTTTTTTTTTAAAATTGGGGAATTGGGGGAGGGGAACAGCGTTGGGAAAAGAGGGAAGAGGAACAGACAAGTTGTTGTCCTTTTGTTCTTCAGTCTAGTTGTGGAGGGCGTTGCTTCACTGACCCATGTTGGTATTGTCATTGCGCTCTTCCCGGGTGAGGCAGATCAGTCACCGGCCTCCGGACAGCCGCTCACAGCGGCTTTTGGCAGCTCACACCGGCTGCCAGCTGCTCACTCTGCTGCCGGCCACTCACTGTAGCCTATGGCAGTCCACTGCAGCTGCCGCCCCCGGAAACTCACAGCAGCCCAGCTCTAAGTGGAGCTGTTGTTCACCATCTTAGCGGTAGAGGGCAGTGTCACTGGTCCTCATATGTGGGGTAGGAACCGGGGCCGCTGGCCTCCCAAGCCAACTCTTATCCAAAGCGTCCCTTGGCTAGCCCCATAAAATTTCTTTTTGATACAATAATTCCACTTTTGGAATGAATCCTAAGGAAAAAAATCTAAATTTGATTTAAAATCCCCCCATCCCAAGATCTACGAGTATATTTGCAAAATGATTTAAGATAGTAAAATATCAAAAACAATCTTAATGCCTAAAAACAAGAGAATGACTACGTGCATTATGGTTAAATATCTTCTCAATTAGTGGCACAATTAAAACTATATAATATCCTCCTTTGGTAATATGGTCAATGCTAAAGAATAATTAAATTTTAATTCTTAGTTATTATTCATAAGGGACCTTGTTAGTGGGTCACCATCCATGTACAATTAAGCTAGATATTATGGGATTTGCTGCCTCTCCTTTACCTCTGAGTTATGGGGAACATTTTTCAACTTGTATCAAACAACCAACATGGTTTTGCCACCCACTAAGTGAAGACACGGGACTCAGGCATTGCGGAAGAGAAAATAATGAATTCAACAAGATCCTTTCCCAAATGAGCTTTCTATCCAGTGGAAGATGGGAGGGTTATAAAAGACATACAGGCAGAATAATATTACAAAGAGGAATTTAGTGAGTGCCCAAGGGTGGAGGCCTCTGGAAGCTAAGGGAGAGTCTTTCACTTTACTGAGGGGGAGAAACTTCTCAGCTGGATATATTTCCTTTTTTCGCTGCCTTTGCTACTGGCTTTCTATCTCCTCTCCTTTGATCTTTCCCTTCCTTCCCTCCTTCCCACCGTATCTTCTTCCTTCCTTTCTTAAAAAAATAAAAAAATTATATATACATACAAGGTTGGACAATTAAGTTAGTTAACTCATCCTAGAAAAAGTGCTACATAACCCATTGCTGAAGATCACTAAGGTCATCTTCGAAGTACTCCCATTGGGAGCTATGCACCGATGCCAGCACCTAGTCCACCCTTAAAAGCAATTTTGTAACTCTTTTTCTGGAGTGGTTGTCAGAGCCATCATTGTATTATACTTGATGTCCTAAATCAAAATATCCTCCTTTCAATATTTCCTTTATCTTTGGGTAAAGAAAGAAGTCACGGGGGGCCAGATCAGGTGAGTAGGGAGGATGTTTCAATACAGTTATTTGTTTACTGGCTAAAAACTCCCTCACAGGCAGTGCCCTGTGAGCTGGTGCATTGTTGTGATGCAAGTAAGAGCCATGAATTGTTGGCGAAAAGTTCAGGTCATCTAACGTTTTCATGCAGCCTTTTCAGTACCGCCAAATAGTAAACTTGGTTAACTGTTTGTCCAGTTGGTACAAATTCATAATGAATAATCCCTCTGATATCAAAAAAAGGTGAGCAACATTGTTGCAACAAGTTCACAAACTTAATTGTCAGACCTCATATCTATCTATCTATCTATCTATCTATCTATCTATCTATCTATCATCTATCTATGTCAAATCAAAATGTGGAGGTAGGAGGGGAGACTGTTCCAAAAAAGATCCCAGAAAAGGGGCAAGTATGAGCAGATGGGGCAAGGAGTGGAGTGTCCAGATAGTGGGGATGTTCAGAAGACCTGATAATCTCATTTCTCCCACTAGGGGCCTTTGCCCTTCTTTCCTCTGTTTGGGTACATCCCACCTGTGTGAGTTAGAGTCCTTTCTTTAGTTGTAGCAACCAAGACCAAAACAGCTAAAAGAAATGGAAGGATACTGTCTGACTCACAGAATCAAAGGGGAAGCCAGACAACCATGCCTAGGGCTCAAACTCTACAGGTTTGACACAGTGAGACACTATAGGTTTTTGAAAAGGAAACAATGTGCTAGTGCTCAAATAGGCAATGACTATGAATTTGCATCTGAAGAAAACCATTCTCAATAAAATAATCTGTTCACAGATTTTGAAATGATGAGGGTGCAATGACAATGAAAAATGAGATGAGAAATTGAGATATTGAACAGATTATTTACTAATAAGGCTCATAAGGTGATCTTTCACAAAGGCAGTATTGTTTCTTCTTAATTTATAGTTTTTAAATTCCAAAAGTAACAAAGTCACAAATTCCAAAAATTTAGAAGACAAAAATTATCCATAATCCCACTATTTTAACAAAAGTTTATTGAGCAAACACTGTGTATATATAAAGCACAGAATAAATGCTTTAGTTTCCCATCAGAGGCAGGGTCTATCATAGAAGTTCATCTAACCAGGGAAACTGAAGATCCCTTCAAATAGTGCTATTAAAAATATCCATACATATGTTTTTTTAAAATTATTTTGCTATGTGTTAATTTTTCAAAAGTCAAGAGTATTTATTCTATTATTCATTCTGGAATTTTATTTCAATAAAAAATACACTCAGTCTGTAAGTAATTTATTAATATTTTTATTATTGCTGCTTTTTCAAAAAAAGTAAGAAGGCCTGATGCATCCTATACCCAGCAAGTAGAATTATCTCTTCAGCTGAGACCCCAAAATCCTGAAATATATAGGATAATACAATAAACATTGTTGCAGGAATATATGTCAGTTATATATTCTAGAGTGCTATTAATTTTCTTGTTTTCAATGACAGTTTAATAACTATTCAAATTGAGTTACAATGAAAATTCCTTCTTAAAAAAATCAAGTGTACATGTTACTATATTCTATGGTACATTAATAGTTCTTTATGTATTTATAAATTAAATAAATATTAAATCACCAAGATGCCTGTTCTATCACTTCTATTATAAATATGCCACCTTCTAATTAACACAGGATTCTTCTTTCAATTTACCTTTAAATTTAATATATAGTAATTGACTTTTGAAAAATATCTGTAATTCATTCCTTTGTTTAGTAAAGACTTATACCTTCCTGCATAAGATTTTTTTTTTTACATAACAAAATTTACTATTTTGACCATTTTTAAATGTACAGTTCAGTGGCATTAAGTATATTCACAGTGTTGTACACCCATCACCACCATCCATCTTCAGGACTATTTCATCTTCCCAAACTGAAACTCTGTACTCATTAAACACTAGCTCCCCATTCCTTCCTTCTCCCAGCCCTTTGCAAACATCATTCTATTTTCTGTCTCTATAAATTTGACTACTGTTTGTACCTTAGATAAATGGAATCATACAGTATTGTCCTTTTGTGACTGACTTATTTCACATAACATAATGTCTTCAAGATTCATCTGTGTGGTCATATATGTCAGAATTCCCTTTTTTTTAAAGGCTGAATTCTGTTCCATTGTATGTATGTAGCACATTTTGTTTATTCGTTCAACCATCAATGAACACTTTGATTGCTTCCACCTTTTGGCCATTGTGAATAACGCTGTTTTGAGCATGGATACACCGAATGATTTCCTTCTTTCTTTCTTTCTTTCTTTCTTTCTTTCTTTCTTTCTTTCTTTCTTTCTTTCTTTCTTTCTTTCTTTCTTTCTTTCTTTCTTTCTTTCTTTCTTTCCAACTCCCCCACATATCATAATATCTTTTACAACTCCCCTGACCCCACTCCCACACTGTACTCTTTATCCCGTGACTACATGTATACATTCAATCACAGTTAACATTCAATATTATACATGAGCTTCAGGTGTACAGTGCAGTGATCAAGCCTCTACCCCATCCCTGAAGCAGTCTCCCCAACAAGACACACTACCATCTGACACCCCACAAAGCATTCACACCATTATCAATTACATTCCCAGAACTGCCCCCCATATCCCTGTGTCAACATTGTAGTCACCCACCTACACTGTCCAAAACCTTCCCCTCTCCCTTATCCCCACCCCCTCCCAACCAGCAACCATCAGTTTTTCCTTTATATCTGCTTGATATGATTTCATTCTTCTTAAATTTACTGAGACTTTTTTTTGTGGCCTAACATGTGCTCTATCTTGGAAAATGTCCCATGTGCACATGAGAAGAATGTATATTCTGTTGTTTCGGGGTGAAATGCTCTAAAAATATCAATGAAATCCAGCTGGTCTAAAGTGTCATTTAAGGCCCTCTTTCCATGTTGATTTTTCTGTCTAGAGGATCTGTCCCTTGGTGACAATGGGGTGTCCCCTACAATAGTGTTACTGTTGATCTCTGTCTTTATATCTGTCAAAATCTGTTTTATATAATTAGGAGCTCTTATGTTGGTTGCAAAGATGTTTATTAGGGTTATAACGCCCTTCTTTGTCTTTTATTGTAGTCTTCATTTTAAAGTGTATTTTGTCCAGAATAAGTACTGCTACTCCAGCTTTTTTTCTCATTTCCATTTGCATGAAATGTCTTATGCCATCTGTAAACAGTATATACATGGGTCCTATTTTCTTATCCATTCAGCAACTCTCTGTCTTTTGATTGTAGTATTTAGCCCATTCACATTTAAAATGATTATTGATAGGTACATATGTATTGCCATTTTGTTATTTGTATTCCTGGTCTTTCTAGGTTAGCTTGTTTACCCCTTTCTTCTGTTTAAAAAAGCCCTTTTAACATTTCTTGCAATGCTGGCTTGGTGATAATGAACTTCTTAAGCTTATTGTTTTCTGAGAAGCTCTTTATTTCTCCTTCAATTTTAAGTGATAGCCATGCTGGGTAGAGCAATCTTGGTTGTAGGCCTTTGTTTTGTGTCACTTTGAATATCTCCTGCCACTCCCTTCTGGCCTGCAGAGTTTCTGTAGACAAGTCAGCTGTTAGTCTTATAGGAGTTCCTTTGTATGTAACCTTCTGTCTTTCTCTTGCTGCTTTTAAGATTCTGTTTCTGTCTTTAACCTTTGCCATTTTAACTATGATGTGTCTTGGTGTGGACCTGTTTGGATTCAGCTTGTTTGGACCCCTCTGCACTTCAGGCTTGTATGTTGATTTCCTTCACCAGGATAGGGAAGTTTTCAGTCATTATTTTTTCAAATACATTCTTGACCCCTTGCTTCTTCTCTTCTCCTTCTAGTATTCCTATGATGCCAATATTGTTGTAATTCATCTTGTCCCATAGGGCTCTTAAACTATTTCATTATTTTTTATTCTTTTGTCTTTTTGTTGTTCCAACCGGGTAATTTCTTCTATTTTATCTTCCAAATTGCTGATCCAATTCTCTGCTTCATCTACTCTACTGGTGATTCCTTCGAGTGTGTTCTTCATTTCAGTTATTGTATTCTTTAGTTCTAACTGGTTGTTTTTTATGATTTCTCTATTCTTCTTTATGTCCTCACTAAGTTTGTTAAACATTCTTATCATCAGTGTTCTAAACTCTGTATCTGAAAGGTTAGATCCTTCTGTTTCATTTAGTTCCATTTCTAGAGGTTTCTTCTGATCTATTACTTGGGACATGTTTCTTTGTTTCCTTATTCTAGCTGTCTCTGTGGGATTGCTTTGATGTATTAGATAGATCACCAGGAAAGCCTTGGCTGGATCACGCAGGCACACAGCTCATGGCCCAACACTCCGAGGAAAAATCCCAGTCTCAGCCTGTCCCAGTCAGCCGCTCATAGATGAGGCCAAGCAGCCCTACACCAATCACCAGCCTGGCAACTCTGCACTCACAGTACGGAGAGCAGGGACTGAAGGTGTCTCCCGCACTCCCACGTCTCAGTGAGCAGCTTGTTGGAGCCAGAGTGCACCCACCTGGTGTTTCCCCGGCAATGCAGCAGAAGCAGGGCAGAGGGTGGGGATCCAAGGCCACATGCACGCGCTCACATGCACACATGCACTCCTGCGCCAATTCCACCAGACCAATGCAGTCCCGGACTTGATCTTTTGTGGGAGGGCCCAACCCTGACAAAATGGCACCCTCCTGTATACCACTCGTGTGCAAGCTCCACACCTGGGGAACAATAGTCCCAAAACCCCCAGCTCCCACACCAAAGGTGCTCAGTTCAGTCCTTCCCCACAGGTTCCTGGGCCCAACTCACACAGCTACTCCCTCCACCAGGGACCAGGTGAGTGCTCACCAGTGAGGAAGTCCATGTGCTGGCTTCACTGGTTCTCTAGCCACCCTCAGCCTCACCAAGCTGAGCAAAGATAGTCCTCACTAATTTCTATTTAAGTTCTTCATTTAGATGTTATATTCATCTAGTGTTCTGGGGACTTCCGAGGTTGAATGTTGCATAAATTATTTGTAATTTTGGTGTGATCCTGGGAGGCAGTTGGAACAACGTCTGTCTATTCTGCCATCTTACCAGAAGTCCCCCAAATGTTGCTATTCTTTTTTTTTTTTTTTAACTGAGCCATCCTGCCACCTGTTGGCAGCTCAACGGCAACTCAACTCGGGCTGGCATCGAACCGCCGTTGCTCAGAGCTCAGCTCACACTCTTGAGCGAGCTCTTAACCAACTGAGCCACTCAGCTGGCCCTAATGTTGCTCTTCTTGATGTTGTCCCAGAGGCCCTTTAAATTCTCATTTTTTATGAAATTTTACTTTTTTTTCTGTTCTGATTGGGTGTATTTTTGGCACCTATTCTTCTAAATTGCTGATTTGATCCTCTGCTTCATCTAATCTACTGTTGATTCCCTCTAATGTATTCTTCACTTCAGTTATTATACACTTTATTTCTGACTGGTTCTTTTTTATGTGTCCTATCCATATTTTTATGGTTCCTATCTCTTTGTTGAAGTTCTCCCTGAGATCACTTAGCATCCTTATAAACAGTGTTTTGAACTCTGAGTCTGGTAGATTTGCTTGCCTCTATTTTGTTTAGTTCTTTTTCTGGAGGTTCGTTCTGCTCTTTTATTTGGGAAATGTTTCTTTGTCTCCACATTTTGGCTGCCTCCCTGTGTTTTTTACTATGTATTAGGTAGGGCTTCTATGGCTCCCAGTCTTAGTAGAGTGGCCTTATGTGGTAGGTGTCCTGTGGGGCCCAGTGGCACAGTCTCCCTGGTCACCTGAACTGGTGCTCCAGGTGTGTCCCTTGTGTGAGTTGTGTGTTCCCTCTTGTTGCAGTTAAGCCTTAGTTGCTGTTCAAAAGTCAATTGGAGGGATTCACTGTCAGGGGGATTGGTTGTGAAGACTGGCTGTGACTAAAGTAGAGGAGGTGTTGCACAGGGGTTGACCCTATGGAGCAGAATTCACTTTACCAGGGTTCTGGTGCCTGCCCAGTCTTCCCTCTAGGTGTGTCATCCTTGGCGGTGGTGGGTGATGCTCCAGCTCTGTCTGAAGCTGGCCACTAGGTGTGTCAGCCCTGGAGCCACCTGTTAGGGGTCCTTCCACATGCCAAGTTCAGCTACAGCCTGTGCTCTGCCCAGTACCACCTGGCATGAGCCACAAAGCAATCCATAGATGGCTGCCACCAATGCTGGGCTTGGAGGTGCCTTGAGAGGCCAATCTGGGAACCAATGCTGGTTGCTGCTAGTGCTGGGCTTAGGACTGCTCAGCCAGAGTTATAGGACATGCTAAAGCCAGATGCTGCTTATTTTAATTTTGTGAACCTTTGAGAGTTTAGGAATGTCTGCAGCATGAGCCAAGGCTGGCCGTTTGAATGGAAAAGCCACTGGAAGCAGCTTGGGTGTGCCTAAAAGTTGGGTAAGGCAGCATCTCAGGGTGACACAAACAAACAGTGTTAGTGAGGTTGATGGAGACTCAGATATGGTAGTCGCCTATGCTTGCACACCAGGAGTGGGGTGGGCTCAACCAAGAAACAATGGCTTCCACCAGCTCCTCCACCTGGGAGAAAGCTGTCCCTCCACCCCTCACGCTGAAGACAGACAACTTTGTTCCTCCCTGTATATCCCTGGTGTCTTTCGAGCTGCTGCCCCAGCACTGGAGCTGAGAGCAAGTGGGTCTGTCAGTGAGTAAGTCTATGCAGTTCCTTTAAGAAGAGTGCCTGGGACTCCAGCCTCTCACTCAGGCACAATCTCCACCAGTATTCACAGCCAGAAATTATGGGGACTCCTTTCTTGGCACTGGAACCCTGGGCTGGGGTGCCTGATGTGGGGCTGGGACCCCTCACTCCTCTGGAGGGGACCTCAGCAGCCAAAATATCCCTCCTGATTTTTAATGGTCACACACAGATATGGGACCTTCCCATTCTGCATCCCCAACCCTTTTACCAGTCTCGAGGTGGCTTCTTCGGCATGTTCTTAGTTGTAGGGCTTCAGTTCAGCCAGACTTCAGCAATTCTCAGTGGTGGCTCTGTAGTTTACTTGTACTCTCAATGTGGTCATAAGAGGAGGCAAGCACAGCATCCACCAACTCTGCCATCTTGACCAGATCCTTTGATATTATCTGGTCTCACACTTCTGAGAGTTTGTTGTATAAAGAAAGGGGAAACATTTCTCTAGACCAATAATATTCACATGTTTTTTGCTCTGATGCACCCTAAAAGGAACCTGAAAAAACTATATACACTGTTGTACTATGTTTCCCTGAAAATAAGACCTAGCCAGAGAATAAGCCATAGCATGATTCCTCCAGGATATGGAGGGCACGTACCCCTCACATGAAGGTTTTATGATCTGTTTCAGGGACAAGCATGCCTTTTCCACAAACTCCTTCAGCTTAAAATATTCAGTATGCCAAGGTGTCATATTTTGGCACCTGAAATCATGCTACAGCTTATTTTATGGCTAGGTCTTATTTTAGGGGAAGCAGGGTATATCATTTTTCAATATAAGTTGAAAGAATAGCAAATTTAAATTTTCCCATCTATTGTAAGTGTTACCATTTAAAAAATAAAACTATTTCATGACTCTTTAAAATATACCCAATGGAATCTAACTACCATGGCAATTTGATACCTAGCATTGTCCATTTAAACAAATACACAAACATTTTCTTTTAACAGTCAGACAGTTTATCTCATTTCATTTCTCCTTAAACTCTTATTTTCCTCAGAATTTTATCCTAATGTAATATATTCTTATGCTTAAATATCTTATCTTGATCAATATGATGTAAATATTTAAAATTTTAAAAATTTCCTGAGACACAAAAATCTAGGTATCAAATATTCATTTGATATTGTTATTGTAATTATTGCTTGTACATAATTTATCAAAATATCATAAATATATTACAAATTTCTCTATTAAACAGAAAAAGTGAAGTTTTTAACAGAAAAGACTTTTTAATTGGAAGAGCTTTTTTCTGCAAGTTAATGGATTTATTAATAATTATTATTTATTCCTACAATAAGATAGCATTGATACCATCCTTAGTTTTCATTTTTATAGATGCAAGTGCTGGGAAATCTGTCATACTGTACTCGAGGTTGGAATGCTCTTTTCTCAGATCTTCCCCTGATGGTGTCTTCTCCATATTCAGGTCTTAGTTCAGATGTGACCTCAGGAAGATCTTGTCTGATGATGGGATCTAAAGTGGTCCCTCTATACCCTCTGTAGCCCTTTACCCAGTCATATAATTACCGTAGTACTTGTCACTATCTGCAGATGTCTCATTTGGGTACTTATGCATTGCTCCTCTCTGCTAGAATATCGGTTCTATGAAATCAGGGATCTTGTCTGTTCCTTATTAACAGGTAGTAAGCACTTGATATAAATGCTTGTTGAATGAATGAATGATATTCTTGACTGAGAGGATCATTCATTGTATGCTACATTTGTGGAGGACCCACCAGAAAAGGAACTATTCTCTCTATTATTATCAAACCAAGATCTTCCAAGTACCACAGTGGAAGAGGAATCTCCATGTGGGCAGGGGAGCCTACCCTTGTTTCTTGAGATTCATGTTGTGGTACAACTGATATTCCACTGGGACAATTAAACTGAGTTAAAAATCACAAAAGGAAAATAAACACAGAAGGTAACTTGTAAATGGATAATATGGGATATTTTCAGTCTGGGATCCTCCCATGGTTGGAAATATGTGGAGACACTTTTTGGTAGGTGTGGAGTTGGGGGAATATCTGCATTTGGTTGGCTTTCCTGAAGGCCTGCTGAAACCCTGAAATAATATGCAGGACAATCCCCTCCAGCAAAGAACTCTGCAGTTCCTGGCCCACTCAGAACTGCACCTCCAGGTGACATTTTTTTTTTTTTACACCCAGGGGCACTCTCAACTAGTGCAAACACAAGTTCCCATTCCTGTCTGAAGCCTGCTGAGTTCAGGTTTTTTGACCCAGTGCAGGGAGATAGCCCACCTTATCCAAACAGTAGAACACAATACAGGAGGGCGATCATTCCCAAAGGAGATACAGGTGACTTCTAAAAACTATTATTACACTAACATGGGGATGGGGAAGAATGAATCTATGTTGATCTGGGAAAGGCCAGCCTAGTATTGTTACCGGCCAAGGGAGCAGTACCCCCACTGAGAAACTTTTGTTTTTTTTCCTATAGAAATGTTAAGTATAGAAATCCTTAACAGAGGAGAACTAGTCTCCTCCCTAGTTCTTTAGTTTCTTAGCTCTTGGCTTTAATTACTCTTCTAACCAGTTTGTGAATCTTAAAGATCCCCCTTGCTTCTTAATTGCTTTGTAAATCAGTTTCTGAATCCTAAACAATAGAAGTCTCCAACCCCTGCTTCAGATAACTACTTGAAAGCCTGTGGTTTCCTAATGTCCCTCAAGCCAGTAAGCTAAATGCCAAACCCATTCTGGGCCCAGACAACTGACTGTCACCTGAGTGACGGGCTGAATGGCGACAGGTTTTATAAGAGCTAACTGATTTATTAATTAAAATCCATTTTTCCTCATTCAGGGGTCTTGGGGATATAGAGGATACCCCAGCAAGATTGCCAATGGTTGGTGTCTTCCAGTAGGAGCTCGAGACCCCTTCCTCTCATCTGAGATCAGCTAGGTCAAGAGTTCCATGAATCCCCCAGTAGGCAGGGACAGCTCTAAGCCTCTGCCCAGCAGGAAACAGCCACAGAAAAAAAGACCTCCTGTCTCTCAACTTTCCATAGAGATTTTATGGGGATCACACCTCTCAAGGGGAAAACTAGGCAGGAAGTTAGAATTGGGTCTCTGCATTCCTGCACATCCCACAGAGTGAGACTGCCTGGGGGACCCCCCCCATCCAAAACTCCCCTTTGTATTGTAATTACCTACCCCTGAGGGGGAAAACAAATGGGCACAAAATACCCCCAACTAGATCAGACCAGTCACTTGCACCTGCACAGTATCTCTTGTCAATCACAGGTGCCAATCAAGTGGTCCCTCGCCCAGAGGGGAACAGCACATTCTAGAGAAAAAGGGACAAAAACTCCAAGTCCTGAGAAGTCTGCCCTTTTTTGACCACTGCCCTTCTTTTGGACCCCTTCTCTTTTTGAGCCTTGCCTTTGCGCGCGGTCCACTCCAAATACTTTGGAACATAATTTCTCTTCTAATAATGGGCTCTTGAGCCATTCTCTACTGCTTGGGCCTACTTCTACTTCTTTGAAATGTACTATCTCTTCTAATAAACTACTTTTTCACTACTTTTACTCCAGTATCTCCTTCAATTCTTTGCTTGAGTTGCCAAGGACCTGGACTTTGAGCCAGGAAGGGCCCACTCTCCAACAGTATTGTGATGGGTTAAATTTAAAATATCTGCTATCCTGTAACCCAATGTACTTCTGTATACCGTGGCATTTGTGAGCATTCATACAACCAAAAACCAAGAACATGGACTTTCCAACTATGAGGCTTGTGACATGTTCCCTGAAACACTTCCTTAGTCTGTTCTTAGGGTTTTCCCCGCTCCAGTTAACCCAAATAGCCAGCTATTTTGTAAATCGTCTTTGATTCAATTTATCTTGTATAGGCTTTGTGCCACATAAAGGCATGCAACATTGTTTTTGCTGTGCAGATTAGGCAGAGCTGCAGAAGAAAGATATTACCTCCTCCCAGAATCTGTTTTTTCTGTTACAAAAATGTTAACCTTGAGTTTGAGAGGTACACTTTAGCAGAAAGAATCCAGAAACTTACACAGGGAATAAACATGAGATAACCAGAAAAAAACTGACTTTATTGAATGGCAAGAAATAATGTCTAATATGTTTCTGACAGAGCCCACATCTTATCCTTCATAACCCCAGATATAGGCGAAAAATATTTATTGAGCATCTATTAGGTGCTCAATAAACAGTTGTTGATTCAAAAGACTGCTTGTTGCCTATACATTAGTACATTTTAAACTCATCAACAGCTCTCTACTCACCAGTGTTAATTTATAAACATTTCGTTAAAATTGAAATTTTTTGCCATTAAAAACTTGAAAACGTCTGGTTGTCATTAATCATTTAAAAAAGCTGCCTTATTCCGGGAGGACGAAGAGAAAATGGAAATTCAAATCACTAATTAGTACGCACCCCTCAGCTGTAGGAAAACGTAGGTCAAATATCAGGGTTTTGGTTTGTGTTTAGATTTTAGGAACAGAACACGCGCCGACTGCTCCAGGATCCCCTTGATCAGTGAATGGCGCTGTCGATCCCGAAACTTTCCAACTAGAGCGGACTTTCTCAGCCAAGGCGCCAAAATACAGGCTTTAGGGCTGCTTTCTAAGCCAAAGGTTCTTAACTTTTTAAATGGGGTAAACGAGACCGAATTCGGCAGGCTAGCGCGTTCCAGGGAGAGCGCAGCGCCACTCCCCCCGCGGCGCTGTGCGTGCCCGGGACGCGAGGGGGCGTGAGGTCCCGCAGGCTTTGGGCCGACCCGGCGTCTCCGAGCCGGAAGAGGCGGAGTCGCCGAAGAGGCGGCGGGAAAAGCGGCGCTGAGAGGGAGCTCTGCTGCCTGCTCCGGATAGTCCTGAGGCCGCGCCGCCGCCATGCCCGCTGCCGGCTCCGAGCTGTCGAGCTTGCCGTCGCCGCCTGCCTCGCAGGAGTGGGGCGCCGAGCCGCGCCCCCACGGGGAACTGCAGTACCTGGGGCAGATCGAGCATATCCTCCGTTGCGGGTTCCGGAAGCACGACCGCACCGGCACTGGCACCTTGTCGGTGTTCGGCATGCAGGCGCGCTACAGCCTGAGAGGTGACCGCGGCCGTGCCCGGGCAGGGGAGGACGCGCGCCTTGGTGGGATCGGAGCTGCCGCTGGAGGGAGGCGGGGCTTGCCGTTAACTTTAGCCATAACTTCAGTCCCATGAGATGGAGGAAGCATCCTTAGCCTCACCTAACCGACGCCGAAACTGAGGCTCGGATCAGGGAGCTTATTTGCGTAGGGTCACACGGACAAGAGTTACAACTGAGAGGCAAAATTACGCAGGTCCTGATGGCTCCAAGGACTCCGCTCTTAATCACCCCGTTATGCTGTCTTCCCCAAAGCGGCAAGAACCGATAGTGTTTGCCTCATACTGAAGTGGGCGAGGATCTGCCTGGTCTTGACCAAGAGTTTGATCAGAGGTCAGGTTGCAGCCCTTCCGCTCCCCGTGTTGGCCCCTTCTGCCTCGCCGAGTTTTTCAAAATTGGAGCCAATATTATGTGGGCGGGGCAATGATGGCGGGAAGACAAAGAACTAAGAGGTAGGAGCGGGAATTTGTGGTTCATGATATCTGGTGCCACTGACCAGCTTTGCTAGTAAACCTTGAAACAGGAACTGGAGAGTCCGAGTAGAAGTTCTTCCCTTTCCTTTAAAAGAGATGGCACCTGGGAAGAAGTGTCTCTTGGGGGTTGTTGGGGTCAGGCTTTCGGAGGACAAAAGGGCTGGGTAGGGGTGGGCACAGAACATCAGGAAGTGCCAAGAAAATGTATACACATTTTAAGAAAGGAAAAAACTATTAAAATTGTAGTACTCAATATATACTGATAACAAAAGATGACTACAAGTCACATTTGACTTCTGCAATTATAAGAGGTGCTCAAAGTGGTTACCATCAGTATCCAGATACTTCTGATTACAGTGAACTACTGCTTGAGCAATGTTGACCAAAATGTCCACTTGTGTACATTTTTTTGGCACCCCCGGTATCCTTGACACAGGTTTGGAGGGTGGCTTTGAGTGGGCAGAACCACTATTGGTGAACCAGATGAACTGTGGTCAGGGGACAAAGCCTCTACCCTCTACCCTTTCTGGAGACTGGAAAATACTCGCCTGCAGCAACTAAGCTGCCTGGGACAGCTTGGGGAATTTTGTTGAGCAGAGGGATCCACCTTCCTGCGGTTCCAAGTGCTGAGGCCTCCAGTGAGCCACAGACCTAGTTTTTACTCCATCCCTTCTGCTTAGACCTTGTTATTTAACCTCTCCATATGCTCAGAATGGAGGAAATGATGTCAGGCAATACTGATACAAGTAGGTGCTTGAAAAAAATCTGTCCTTGTTACATGAATATCAACTATTCAGCTGAATAGGTACTGAATTTAGAGATAAACAGTTTCATTTTTATTTCTCTGTTGCTTGATGCAAACTTCTGTATTCCCTCATGGTGCCTGTAAAGTGGAGATTGTAAAGGTGCCCTAAGGAGGGTGGTTTTGAAGATTAAATAGGATCATGTATATAAATTGTTTAAACAGTTACTATTTTTGGTACACTTAAAACACAGGTTAATTTGCTTTGCAAATCTTTAAAAACTATTCTTCAGTTTTAGCCAGTGATATCTATCTCCAGGTCTTGAGCAAGTTTTACCTGGCAAGATAATTCAGCTCTGGGAGCTTTCAGGCTTTGTCACGGGGGGGCACACTTTGTGTGTTATCTTTACACCTCTGAAAAGGAGTTCCACTTAGAGGGTAGTTAATGGTCGCTCTTTCCCTGTTCCCACGGACCTCCCAGCCTGGCCCTTGCCCCATCTCACTGTATAGAATTCCTGTGTCTGTTGGGTGAGAGGCTCAAGAGGGTAGTCTCAGTCTGAATTGTGTCACTGACTTATGCTGCAGCCTGGGAGTTCCACCCTGATCCAGGTCCCTCGCTTGGCAGGAGTTGAAGTTTTCCAGTTGGCCCTGTTGTTACTCCAGGATGTTTCCTTCCACAGAGAAAGTTGGATGGCATGTTCTATTTTCCCATCTTGAAATTTTATGGCAAACTGTTTTTCAGATGAATTTCCTCTGTTGACAACCAAACGTGTGTTCTGGAAGGGTGTTTTGGAGGAGTTGCTGTGGTTTATCAAGGTAAAAAAGGGAGGTGAAAGGACAGGCACAAAGCCCAGGTTGTGTGGCAGTGTAGCCTTGCTTGTAACCATTATGGCACATCATACCTGAAGGCGCTAGAGGCCAGTTGGGATCTGTCCTTGACCTGGATGCGTAGTAAGGATACAGGTTAGGATGACAAAGGCCAAATCTAATAAGATGAAATATGAGAAATAAACATAAGACTTGTACTTGGCAAAACAAAAACAAACCAACAACACCTTAACTGTGCAAATATAGGTTGGGGTAAACATAACTAAATAGTGGCACATAAAAGATATGAGACTGATCCATTTGCTAGAGAAACTATAGTGCTGATTAGGCCAATCAGAAACACCCTATATACTAGATCTAAGTAACACCAAACAGATCACATATGAGGCATTATATTCACTTTAGGTATCATACCTGGATCTAGAACACATTTGGTTAACAATCACAAAACCACTAGGTTGTGTGGGAATAGTTAAAGGACTTGGAGGTGTTTAGTCTAGAACAGGGGTCAGCAAGCTGCAGCTCGCGAGCCACATGCAGCTCTTTGGATATGTTCCATCTCAAAAGTTTGCCGACCCCTGGAAGAGCCAATCCTGTCCCTTACAACAATTTAAAAATTATTCGAGAGCCATAAATATATTTTTACATAATCACCATTATGTAATAATGGTGTGATATGTATAATGTAATAATAATGTGAATAATATCCTTTAAAAATTTTATAAATGAAACTATGATAGTTTTATTTTCATTTTCAATTTTACTTCAGAGCCTGCGGCTCGTGAACCACAGTTTGCTGACCCCTAGCAGCTCTTCCATCTCAAAAGTTTGCCGACCCATGTTCTAGAAAATTTAGTTGAGGGGAACAGGAGAAAAGATTTGACAGGGTATTTCCAACGAAGGGATCAGACTGTCTGTCCTGGAGGACCTCCAAAGTTTGAACTGGGACCAGCCTGCTTAAAGATAGGACATGTTGAGTGCCTGTCGCCAGTGTGTCAGCAGTGGGCAGAGGCCGGCTTGGTGGGAAGCTCTCGGGGGATGAGCCCCGATGACTCAGAAGTCTCCTGGATGAGTGAATTCACCTGTTCTGCTCTCCTATGTCTTCCAGGGATCCACAAATGCTAAAGAACTGTCATCCAAAGGAGTGAGAATATGGGATGCCAATGGATCCCGTGACTTCCTGGACAGCCTGGGATTTTCCAACAGAGAAGAAGGGGATTTAGGCCCAGTTTATGGCTTTCAGTGGAGGCATTTTGGGGCAGAATACAAAGATATGGATTCAGGTGAGGAAACAGTGCTGCCTCACATTCCTGAGCACCTCAGTGAGTTTGCTCCATGGTTTTAAGCAAAGTGTAGAGAATAAAACGGCAATGTCTGAAGAGCTGATGTATAACTTTGACCTTGTAAGAGGCTATTTCAGATTCAGGAGCCACAACTACACCTCATGGAGGTCAGATCATACTCTTTATGATTAGCATTATTGGGTGCTTGGTGCTTTGCTTTACATACCTTGTTTCATTAGCACATAGTGACACATTGGTCATTATGTTGGGGAGTAAGGTGGGAAGTTCATCTAGGGGATTAGACCTCCAGGGATTGCCCTGCAGAGGCTTTGATCTCCCTTTCCTTTTTAAGACTGGGCCATCCACTGAGCACGGTATAGGTAGTGTGCTAGCACAGTTCTCAATGCATCCTCTCCTCCCCACCCTGCTGGGTGGAAGAAGATGAAACATCTCATTCCTGGATGTCCACCTTCCTCTGTCACTCGGTGGCACCACTGAATGTCACCGAGTCCATCCCTGGTCCTTTGACCCTTCCTGTCCTACCTGTCTGTAGGCCAGGGATTATAAAAGCAAATTTGTACCTTGGTTTTGTGTGTATGTGTGTGTACCCATACACACAGGAAGTAACAGTTGGCTGGCCGACCAGAGGCCAGCAACCTGGAGAGCATGAGTCTCATCTAAAGGGGACAGTCACATCTTACCTCCAGCCAGCTAGATGGATGTGGGCCTAATGTCAGAATTCTTCAATAAAAGCCTACAAATCTGCATTTTATGTACAATCTTGAGATCTTTTGAATGTTGGGAACTTCATTAAACTTTTAAAATGCTGTGCAGACCTGGAATAGGCAAATTCATAGAGACGGAAAGTAGAAGGGCTGGGGAGGGGGAACGGGAGTTAGTGTTTAATGGGTACAGAATTCTACTTTAGAAAGATGAAGAAGATCTGGAGATGGATGGTGCTGATGGTTGCACAACACTGGGAATGTACTTAATGCCACTAATTGAATACTTAAAAATGGTTACAATTTTAAATTTAATGTTATGTAAACTTTACTATAATCTTTTAAAAAGTACTGTGTGGTCCAAACTATTTCTGCATGTAAATGTTCTGTTGGTTGTTAGTATCCAGCCTCTGTCCTAGGACAGCCTCAGAATGTGAGGCTACTTACTGCCTTAATTGTGCTTTAAATCTTGCCTTGGAGGTTATTCTCCCTAAGGTGCTTAATTAAATCATGTCCTTAGTTTAACGTTGTATGAATGCTCAGCTGTTGGACTTCAATAGGTGAGTTTGTTCTTTTTGTTTATTTTTGTTTTTTATTTTTTTATTTTTTTAGCTGAGCCATCCTGCCACCTGTTGGCAACTTAGCTGCAGCTCAGCCCTGGCTGGTCATCAAACTGCTGTTGCTCAGAGCTCAGCTTACACTCTTGAGCGAGCTCTTAACCAACTGAGCCACTAGACCGGCCCTTTGTTTATTTTTAAATGTTAATCTTTAAATAATTATAGGTTTACAGGGAAATACAAAAAAATAAATAAAAAGTAGGTCCCTGTACCCTTTACCTAGTTTCCCCCAAAGATAACAACTTGGATAAATTGACATTGGCAAAATCCATACAGCTTATCAAATTTCTTCACTTTTACATGTATTCATTAGCATGTATGTGTACGTGGTTTGAGAGCATGTGTATGAGGTGTGTAACCACCACAATCAGGATAAAGAGTGGTTCCACCATGGTTCATCTTTTTAAAAATTTGTAATGTTACCTTTTTGGGGAACTGATTATTACCAGGCTTTTCTCCAAAAAAATGAAGAACTACTGAATTAGAACATAGTCTGACACCAATATGTGGAAGTTTAACCAGAGGGAAGGTGAAGCTCCACACTTCTCAGCTTCTAGTGCCATTTCAGAAGAAAAGCCAAGAATTAAAGTCCAGAGACCAGAAACAGGAGAAAAGTTCAAGTGGTGTAAGAATTATAGAAGTATCCTGATACTTACAAACCAATAGGTGTTTACCTGCTAAGGTGTAATTTTAGGTGGGAGTGTTGGAAAGATAGTGTCAACGTCATAGAAAGGAATCCACAGTCCTCTATTAGTCGTGACTGTATATGGAATGGTATATTCTATGTAAGACCTAGTACTTTTTGTGGGACATGGATAAACTAGATCATGTCAGTGAGGTATGACAAGAATGGTTGATGGGTATAGAGACTTACGTCCTTTGGGGACCACGGGAAGAAAGAGATTGTTGAGATTGGAGAGGGGGAGGAGGTGATACCATGACTGACTGCATATTTAAAGTACTCTTATGTAGAAAAGAAAATAGACTTTGTTTTGGCTCCAGAGGACAGACCTAGGAGCCTAAACCACGCCTTGATCTCAACGTAACTCAACAAGATCTGAAAAGTTTGTAGAGTGCCTTGGATATCTTGTAACTGTGGTCCAGAGGGGCTTGTGGAAGGACAGTGTGATAGATGACCTCTAAGGGCCTCTGTGATTAATGTGTGTTTTTGTTAATTCTCTAGATTATTCAGGTCAAGGAGTAGACCAACTGCAAAAGGTGATTGACACTATCAAAACCAACCCTGATGACAGAAGAATGATCTTGTGCGCTTGGAATCCAAAAGGTTGAAAGCATCCCACTCTTCCTCTCGTATCCTAACTGTAGCACAAAGGGAAGCACCGTCCCTTTGTGGAGGGACCTCCCAGGCCCTGGGAATTGTCCCCAGACTCCTAGCTGGTTGGGTGACCCTGGTCAGGTCACACTTGGCCACATTTTCACTTTCAGAGGATGGGATTGGACCCAGATGATCTTAATTTGTACATTTATACTGTTCTTACTCCAAAAAGGACTTTAAGTTGCCTGTAAAAATACATATAAAATTTTGCTGGCCAAGTGGCACCGTGGTTAAGCGCTGGCTTGGGAAGCCAGCGGCCCCAGTTCGGTCCCACATATGAGGGCCAGTGACACTGCCCTCAAAAACAAACAAACAAACAAAAAAACATACAAGATTTTTTTTTTTTTTTTTTTTTTTAGCTGAGCCATCCTGCCACCTGTTGGCAACTCAACGGCAACTCAGCTCGGGCTGGCATCTAACCGCCGTTGCTCAGAGCTCAGCTCGCACTCTTGAGCAAGCTCTTAACCAACTGAGCCATTCGGCCGGCCCATACAAGATTTTAACATTTTTAAATTGTGGCCAATAAAGTTTCAGATCACTTCCACCTCGATGTTAACAGCTATTGTTAAAATTAAACTTACCAAGATGTAGTAAACATCCAGAGTGGAATATGTGCATCTATAATAGAGACTTTGAATATAGGAGGGTGCGCCTGAGACGTGAGTTTCCTATGGCCCCTGCAAATGAATTAGTTCTTCCTGTACTTGTACAATAGTTTGGTGCCATGAAGGTAGCACCTGTAACTGATTTCAGCCTGGATTGGAGATCATTGCTTCAGTTATAAACATGCATCACAGGAGGCTCCTGTTATGGACAGTTCTCTGTCGGCTTTGTGCCACCCCGGATTGAAATGGTCTGCTGTTTACATGAGGGGAAGTTGTGGGTTATGGAGGTAACTGGGGCCCAGTGGTTCTTTCTCTTGATCTCCGCCTTATGACTTGGCTTTTGTTTCTCTCTGGTTTTACTTTGCCTTTATAGTTGTATTCTTTAAAACCACCACCCCTTCTCATTTACCTCTATGCTGGCTCCTCAGATCTGCCTCTCATGGCCCTACCTCCATGCCATGCCCTTTGCCAGTTCTCCGTGGTGAATGGTGAGCTGTCCTGCCAGCTGTACCAGAGGTCAGCAGACATGGGCCTGGGTGTGCCCTTCAACATCGCCAGCTACTCCTTGCTCACCTACATGATCGCACACATCACCGGCCTAAAGGTGGGCTGCGCTCGGGAAGGGATGATTGTTGCCACCTGAAAGCGTGGCAACATGAAAAAACTAATTGTAGAGAATTCTGATGAGTTTTAAATGAGAAATGAACTGGCTTACTTTGGAACTTTCCTGTCCTTGTGATTTTTTTGTGGTCTGCATAAACAGGTTTATATAGGTTGTTTATAATTCAAGCTAACTTTTATGAGTTAACTTTGTATGTGTTTTTAAATGATGTGCTTTTTTTAAAGGGATTGAAACTAAAACTCTGGTTTGCTTTCTCCCATGTGATTTAGCCTGGTGACTTTGTACACACTTTGGGAGATGCACACATTTACCTGAATCACATTGAGCCGCTGAAAATGCAGGTAAGAATTCTGTCACACTTTGAAGTTTGGTCCCTTCTCTTGATAAAAGTTTGATTTATAGGACATCCCTCCTGTAATAGCATTTTTGATGGAAAGAAGACCTGCTCCCACTGCTTCACTTTAGGAATGGCTGGTGGGCAGGGACAAGACAGACACGTGCTTAAACAACCATAGGCACCCAGTGAGACAGATGCTGTGGGGGACTGAGTACCAGTACCACAGAGAGAGCCACATTCAGATCAGGGGATTTAGGACTTTCCGAGAGGTAGCATTTCAATTCGTATTTTTACTTGAAGGAGAAGATAAATGCAAATGTTTTCCCTTAATTTTATTCTAAATACAATACTTAGGTCTGAACTTTCAAAAGTTGGTTCAAATCCATAAGCCAACGAATGATGATTGAAATGGCAATAAGAATATAAGAGTGTGTCCCAAGAATAAAAATTTCGAACCAAAACTTTAAGATTAGATCCATGTTTGGAAAGTTTCTCCTTTAAGGGACTTTGTTTGCTTTGACTAGAGTGACATCAGGGCTTATCCAGATGCTTCTCTCTGGCTCTCTGCTCCAATCATGCTGGACAGAATAGTGTGAGGTCGTGACCTGTGTCCACGTCCTCATTGCCACTGGCCATTCATCCCAGGAATCCTGGCTTGCATCCCTTTGTGTTAATTGTCAAAAGATGTCTTCTTTGTGTTTTTTGTCAGGAACAGTTGGGATGGGGGTAATGGGGCTCACATAACCATTCTGAGTGCCTACTGTAAGTTACAGATACAAAAGTAAAAAGACTGTGTCCTGTCCTTAACAAATTTACCAAGAGTAATCAATTATAAAAACTTAACAGCTTGGTGAGTCACCAGGCTCCTGACACCATGATTCCACAAAATACCCTTCATCTACCACATGTGTAACAGAATCAGTCATGTCCAACAGTATTGCATCACCAGCAACAAGGTATCATCTACAGTAAAATAATACTTTGTTGATACAATATGGGGTACTTGTTTCATGAAGTGACACGGGGAGCAGAATTAAAGTAAGTTGTACAGATACAGCAATATAATGGTCTTATGTTGTTTTTAGCTTCAGCGAAAACCAAAGCCTTTCCCGAAGCTCAAAATCCTTCGAAAAGTTGAAACAATCGATGACTTCAAGGCTGAAGACTTTCAGATTGAAGGGTACAGTCCTCACCCGACTATTAAAATGGAAATGGCTATTTAGAGTGCTGTTAGCGTTGTTTGAAGGATACTGTCAGTCTTTAGGGCTTGGACTGGATGCTCAGGTGAAAATTCTTTGTTCTAAAGGAGGAAGGCACTAGGTTAAAACTCTTGGTGACTTATAAATTATTAACTCTAAAGGCTGTTACTGTTGGCAAGTGTAACTGGTAGTTCTTTTAGTAATAAAAGTTCTTGAGTTTTTTTAACACACTGAAGATGTATGAAAATGCTGAGATTATGAATAGTCAGGAGATTAAGAATTTATATATGCAACAAAAACATGTACGTGGTATTTCAATCCCATGTTTTTATGAAGGTCAGTGAATTTCAAGAATTATATAAGCTATTCCCCAAATTTGAATGAGCCATAATATAGTTGGTGTGGTTATGAACATTTAAACTTATATTTGTTTTATACATTGCTATAGTAAGTGTTCACCATTTATCTGGGTTTTTTGTTTTTAATTCTCTATTGCCATTCTGCACAGTTCCTACCTGAAATAGATGAACTGAACCCTCCTAAATAAACGTGCTATATTCTTGCTTGGATGTTGCTGAGGGTAGAGCATATTTTAGAAATGCTGACCAAACTAAATTTTCCCCTGCTTTTGATTCATCTAATTCATCTAATTCTAGCTGCATTTTATCATTAAAATATAATTGAGGAAAAATGGTTTTTTAAAGGGTTATAAAAAATAGACTGAAGTAGCATTTTGGCCTTGTTAAATTCAGTATGGTGTGAATTCTGTAATAATGTACTTAGACTGAACAGGAAAAGAGATGCTAAACCACTTCAGGGCTAACCAGTGGAATCTTTTTATCTTTATTGCATACCAGATACCCATGGTGCTGCAGAACTGTTTTTATTCTGCTAATTTATGACAAGTTAAATAGAATAAGGAATTGTTCCAACAAATTATGCACGTGTTGCTTATTTTCAAAGTACAGTTTAATGTATAGATACCGGCACTTGATAGAAATTTTAACATCTTCCTGGACTTGGAATTAGTTAAATCTAAATTTGTTTAAGGATTAAGGAGAAGAATATATGTTTGCTAAGAGAATCAAAGAATAATCGTTACTGAGCTGATTGCTAAGGTTAATGAGTTTTGGCTGAATTTGTTTTGATTGGTGGGATGATTTTTTTCCTCCTATTTTTATAAAGCCATACCCTCCAAATTTTAAGCCTTTTCATTTAAAAAAGAAGAGCGTATTAATTCCCTTGAGCAGCAAGGAGTTGCTTCCATACTTCACCATCTGTATATTGGTGTTTCTATACAGATTCCACTTTCATTTCTGTGGAATAACCAGCATCCTATCAGAGACAAAAAAATAAAAAGCAGTGTTAACCCCCGGAGCAACAATAAAAACATTTATTTAATGTATTTCTGCTGCTCCTAGAGATGCTTTTAAATCTAAGAGGCAACTAAATATTTTTTAAATAAATTTTAAGGTTGTTGAAATGGAGAAGGGGGGCACAATATTGGCTATTTCCCAAGATTAGTTAATTAATCAAACTTCCTCTGATAGCTCAGCCTTTGTGAAAACGAGCCCTGATCTCTTGACCCTGATGAGGGTAAATGGCCCAGATAACATCACTGTAGTGAAAACTTGCCAGTTGACTAAACTGCTAGATGGTCCTAGATTTTTTTTGTTGGGTTTTTGTTCTGTTTTGCAAAAGGATTGCACATTTTAAGGTCTCAGCTGGTGAGAAAAGCATGGCATTTGAGACTAGGGCAATTTTACCCCAAAACCCTGACCTTCAGGCCTTGGGAATTTGAGGTGTACAAACTAAAGAGCTATTTGTTTCTAGATATGAAAACAAACTCTAAGGAGTCAAAGCTCTGCTCCATTCCAGCTCAAGAGAACAAGTACAGCGAGAGCTGGTAGCGCTTGCTTGGGGAGACCTCCCTGGCCAGGCTCACCTGAGGCTGCATGTAGGACACATTCTTGGTAATCACAGGGTACTTGAAATGTTCATGCAGGTGGTCAACATATTCACACATCCTAGGAGAAAGGAATTAGGGCAATAATGCCTTAAGTCAGATAATTCATGTGGTGCTATTGAAGCAGAAGAGGTACCACTATGAAGAAAGGGTGGACTTAGTCAAGGCTTTGCTGATACCACTTGATTGCAAATCCCTCAATCTCTATGCCTATAAAATAAAGCAGTGTGGGGACTTGGATGAAGTGAACCATGAAGTATCTTAGCTAAAGGTTTTATGACCCCAAAAGGCATCAATTTACACTCCTTAAGTATCTGATTATTTGGGTACCTTGAGTCAAGTTAGATGGATAGATTAAAAATCATCAAATGAGCTCCCTTGCAGTTACATGCTTGATTCAGAAGAACACAGATTTTAGTATCAGACCAACCTGTGTTTAAATCTGTTGTCAGCCACTTTATCGTTTTGTGACTTGGGGGAAGTACCCAACTACTACCTTAATTTAGTCATCAACTAATGAACAGCTGCTGCGAGGGGCAGGCCCTGTGCCCCCCTGCTGGGGATACACAAGGGAACTGGTAGTACAGGGCCTCGTGGTTTCAGTGGATGTAGATTCTAAGTCATAGATTATAATGTGGTGCTATGTATAATCTATAAAGAACAGATGAAGTACCAGGGCCATGGAAGAGGGCAGTTAGGCTTTAGAGAATGAACAGAGAACGAGCCTTCCGTGCAGACAGAATTAAAAAAGCAGAGGCGCTGTAGTATGACAGCAGTATCTGGTGGCTTTCTACTTGCAGAGTGGCATTCCTGAGCAGTGAGGTCTGCTTTCAGGATAGTGGAATAAGGCACTTTCACCCACTCCAGGGTGGTCATTCATAGTGCACAGTGGGTCAGGGCAGACCTTTTTCTCATCCCTCAAAACCTGCAGGATCTTTCAAGGCTGGTTGGAACCCCTCTTTGCTGCTGCCTTCAGGAACTGAAATGAGAGACGCAAAAGCAGAAAAACCTAGGAATGTTCATTTTTTATAGTTTAAAATATTTCAGGCATGTTAAAAGGCATTATGTGTCTACTTACTACCCCGCTTAAGAAAGAAACCAGTACTTTATAATTGAAGGCTCCCATGTGGTCTCACTGGTCCCATCTCTCTCACAATCCTGAATTTGTTGTTTACCTTTCCTATGCATATTTTCATGCTTTCACCGTATACTTGTAGTGATCTTCCTGTGATACCACATTTAATTCCAGGAGGATGCAAAACATACTAAAGGCACATACGTGCAGACAACTAGAAGGAGATTGTCGTAATTTAAAGCTCACATTGGGCTTGTTGAGAAATAAGGTGGAACTACAATACATAGTAATAATATGGCCAGATCAGGATACATTCCAGTGTTAGGAAGAGGAGGTTGGACAAAGCAGAGAATACACCTATGATGGAAGCAAGGCTTTAGAAAGTCAGAAACATGCTGGTTGAGAAAGGAGTCTGGTTTCCATCTGGTTCAAAAGTAACACACATACACACACACACACACACCCATGCACCCACCCATACCCACACCCATGTACTTACAAAAAAATGTGAGTCAGCGACTAAGAACCTTTTTTTTCTGAAAGAAAGAGGACTATTAGTCACTCCTGGGTCTCCCTTTTACTCCCCATGTGGAGAAGTGGAAGCAAAACCAACTGGGCCTTTGAGTTACAGGATATGCCAATGAGCTGGGTTCTTCATGCCTCTGGTCATGAGAGCCAAATTAAAAGACCTGGCCTAATGTTGAGTGAAATAAGTCAGTCGGAGAAGGACAGGTACCATGTGATCTCACTTGTGTGTGGAGTCTGAAGAGCTGAGTGAAAGGATCAAAGTAAACAGACTCGTAGATGTAGAGGAAAAACTGAGGGTTGCTAGTTGGGAGGGGGGTGGGGTTGGTGGGGAAGGGGAAGGGGAAGGGATTAGACAGCATAAATAGACAACTGCAATATTGCCACAGGGATAGGAAACACAGTTTGGGGAATATAATAATGTTGTAAAAATTTTGTGGCATGTCAGATAGTCACATGTCTTGTTAGGGAGACCACTTCATGGATGGAGTAGAGGCTTGATCACTGCACTGTACACCTGAAACTGATGTTGTATAGTATTGTATGCCAACTATAACTGAATATGTGGATGGTCACGGGATGTGGAGTATACTGTGGAGGGGAGTCAGGGGAGTCGTGATAGATATGTATGATATGGGGAGGGAGTGGGGTGGCGAACTGGGGGAGGGGTGTTGTCACTTTGGGGGGTAAAGAGTATAACTATTGCATTGTGTTGTACACCTGAAACTAATATAAAAAAAAAAGACCTGGCCTGAATTGAGGGACACTGTTGAAGTTAATGCCACATTACTCACTTGTTTTCAAGACTTCCAGAGACTGATAGGAAGTCAAATATAATCAGGTGCTGTACCAATTCACAGAGACCAATTCCACCAGCATGGGGGCAAATAGGAACTAAAAAGACAGACTTATTGAATGCATAGGGCAGAGAGGGAGGGGTGAGAGAACATGTGGCTTTTCTTATTACCCACAGGTGATTAAATTATGCATTAATGGGACAAGATTCCAGGATGAAAATCGTCAAAAATTTTCAGAAAACAATCAAAATGGCAAACTACAGAGGGAGCCACAGGTGTCAGGGAAGTGGAGGTTTGGTCTCAGGCCACCGTGCCCTTTCAAACTTCTTGACCATCAGTAACACTGATAGGTTCTCATTGATACTTCCCAACCTGCAGCTGTCAATCTGGAGAAACTGCAGGCCTTTTACCTGTAGGAGCTGCTTAAATATCACTCTATTGTGGCACTAGAAATGGAATTTAAATAAAACAAAAGAATCAGCTTTGGCCTTCAGGATCTCTAAACTTGGCAACGTGCCAATTCCAACTCACTCATCAGTGACCTTCATGAATCCTGGATTCTATTTATTCTTCATTGTCACTTGGCATGAGGCAAGTCCTGATAGTCCAGGAAGGGACCTTCTGATTTCTTTACAGATCTGCTGGCAGAACAGTGTGAGTCATGTAGAGTCACATCACTCACCATCTATTCAGAAGTAACTCAATAGTGAAGCACAGTATCAGGATGAAATACTGGGCCTGGCCATGAACAGATGGCATGGACAACAAAACAACCATGGCAGAGCAGCACTGCTCCTTTTGCTGGAAAAGCCGATAATCTGTTCCTTCTCACTGTTCTGCTCGTGGGCTGACTGCCGCAGTCTTTGGCAGGCACTTGTGCTTCATTTGTAAGCACAAAAAGTGAACGCAGTAATGTTTACACAGTTTGGAAGCTGGCTTTCTTAAAACCACACAGTGCATTTTATGCCCTCGCAAAAGCAACTGCTGTGGAGCCCTGTAAAAGTTTCAGGAGTAGCAGAAGGCGGGCGGTCAGGGGATTTGTGTACACTCAGGAGGGTCTGCACGTATCTGCAGAGGAGAAAGCCAGCGCTTGTTCATACTGCTGCCATTAGCTTCCTTCCTGATTATTGCTGAGGACTCTCTCTCAAGCCTGAGCAGGGGTGTGGGCCTGGGAACAGACATAGTCACTCAATAGGGGCTCATCAGACTTGCGTGTCCAGCCTCTGGCTGACACCTTCCTATATAGGTCATCACTCCTTTTATTCCCATCTTGTCTCCCTGATGAGTCCCCTTCAGGGGTTATTCTAGAATCCTCTCCCTTCAAGCTCAGTGAGTGGCTTTAAATCTTACTTTACAGATTGGGCTAACTGGTGAGGTGCTAGAATCTTCTTAACACAGTTCTGCTGCTCTCTGTCCTCCCAGCTGAAGCTACTTCATTCCCCTGTCACGTGGACTCTAGGCCTCGCGCCTCCAGTCCTCACCCCTCCAGCCCCTGCTCTTCCCTGGACTGCAATACCACACACACCCCTCAGGCATCTTTGGTTTCTCCCTTCTTGCCTTCCCACTGTTTAGGGAACAGTATCAATGACACCAATAACTACCATTTTTTGGGTTCTTAACACCTGCTTGGCCTGTTCAAAACCCTGACTGAACCGATTCCTCATCACAACTCACCAGGATAGAAGTCATCATTATCCCCATTTCACAGAAAAGATGCACGGGGTGAGTAACTGTCCTGGATCACAACGCTAGAAAGGAATGGAGCCCAGGCTTGAACTCTAGGCCAACTCCAGAGCCAGAAATGGCATCTGAATTACTAGATAGACAAACTTCCCTGAAGAAAATGCTTTAATTTAGGAGCCAGGTGTTCCCGATTCCTCTACTTGTCCAGCCTCTAATAGGATACATGGACTGGACCACCTGAAGCCCCGCCTCCTCACCTGCAGATCAGGAGTTAGAGTGGTTGGTTGCCCAGGAGCCATCTAACCCTAATGGCTTATGTTTCCTGAAACTTCTGATTTAAATATGCTTGGTTCTTTATCTCAAAAGAAAACGGGTGGGGGTAAGGAGAACTGGTGGAGGGAAAAAGCCATTTGATTTATTCATTCTATTTAAAGCATATAAGTTTCTGACACTTAATAAGTACCAAATTTTATTTCCTTATTTATAAAATTTCCTGAATCTGTTCTGCCCTATTCTCACTACTCTCTACCTTCACTCCCCGCCCCGCCCAATTACTGTGAAAGCCTCCTAGCTCCCATCCCAGCCTCCACTTTCTCCCTCCCCATTCTTCACACCTCTCCTATGCCTACATGTCCTTCCCTGCTACATGTTGTTACTAGTCACATCATCTTTATTCCCATTCTTTCATTCAGGAACCTACAGTGGTTCACTGAGTTCAGCTGCATCTTCTGAGTAGGTGGATCCCCAAACCTGGCCCCAGATGCCTGCCTTCTCCACAAGCCCTACCATGCATGGTATTCTGTCTGGTACCTCCACAGCCCCACTGTGCTGGCTCTCAGCTTCTCCCTGCCCCTCTCCTTCCTCAGATGCCTCCTGAGGGGATGGCCTCTGCCATGGAAACAAAACCCTGGAGGACTGAAGCCCAGAAGAGCTTCTGAGGAGATTTTCCAGGTCACAGTTCAGACAAGTTGGCAGCCACTTTCCTTATAGAGTCAGCTCTGTCCTAGTCCACAGCCATCTCTCCCTTCAGTGACCTTTCTAATTGCCCTCAGCACTCAGGGCCTAGGCCTGGCATTCCACCTGTGTATGTTTCATATATTTTAGTTTCTGTCTAACAAGGCTGTAAAGTGGGAAGAGTGAAGGGCATTCCTTAAACACCAGCTTTTGTAGAGTGTCTGACATAAATAGGTTATATGTTGATTTACTGAGAGAAATGGACCTTTGACTTCATGTAGGACACATGAAGTTGTCCCTCCAAGAATTTGGGACTATGACTGTCCTCACAGGGGGACTGGCCGAGTGGCTCAGTTGGTTAAGAGCACAAGCTCTGAGCAACTTCGATTCCCACATGGGCCAGTGACGCTGTGCCCAACCAAGCTGAGCTGCCAACAGGTGGCAGGGTGACTCAGCTGGTGAGAGCATGTACTCTTAGCAACAAGGTTTCCCACTCAACTCCCACATGGGATGTGGGCTATGCGCACCAGCAACTAAGATTGAACACGTCATCTTGAACTGAGCAACTGTGAGCTGCTGTTGGGCTTTGGGATGGTGGCTGGACTTGGAGCTGAGCTGCTGTGCTCTCCACAACTAAGATTGAAGGACAACAACTTGGTTGTTACCTGTCCCTGATTCCCCAACACTGTTCTCCTTCCCCAATTCCCCAATAAAATCTTTTTAAAAAAAAAGACTGTCCTCACAGGGAAAAATTGAAGAGCAATACACAGTGGGGGAACAGTAGAACAATGCCAAGTCACCTCAAGGAGACTTGACTTATTTACCTATAAGCCAAATAAATGGACTAACCCAGTGGCACAGTGTGTGAGAAAGGATTATCAGATGAAAACATAAAAGGGGTAAAAGGCATCTGTTGGCTGGACCTATACAAGCACTGTCCAGGGAGGGATGAGGCTTAAGATGCAGTATGGCTGGGGCCAGAGGCAGGCACATCCACACTGAGAAGATGGATGCATTGGCTCATCTTGGTCTGATGCCATCACATGTTCAAATCCCATAACCAGTTTCTGCTCTGATTCCTCACTCATCCAGCAGCCTTTGGTTTAATATGGCTACTCATGGAGCCTGCTCTGGTCAGAGGATACAAAAATCTAGCACTCAGAAGTTACAGTTCTTCTAACTAGCTGGCATTCTGGTTTTACATATCAGTGCTGTAAGCTGTGCTAATGGGAAGCTCTTCCTGAGAAGTAGGATGTTCCTCAGATGTTCTGACAAATCAGGTTCTTCCTAAACCTGAAAGGGAGAGAGGCTGGCCCCCAGTTAGGGTGGACTTTAGAGGAGCCCTGGTGTGAGGCCTCTAGGGAAACAGCCTTCTCTTGGGGAGGCCTGATCTTGACAGTAGCTAAGCAAGCCTTTTCTTTCAAATCAGAAGAATCTACACTTTTTTCATTTTGGGTGAGTAAAATATTTTAATATCGGCCAGATTTCTATATTTACAAAGTGTGAGAACCATGCCTATTAACCTTTGGATGATTGGTTGCCTTTCAGTGTTTAGCCACTCACTGTCTCTAAATAATTGGAAATAAGAGCAGTAGATAAGCTGAAGTGAGAAAAAGAATATCAGGTCTGCAATTCTAATACTTGTTACAAGTTACAGTTTTTTTCAGCTACTTCATTAGGAAACGTAAAGAGGACTAAGCAAAGAAATTTTAGGATTTGTCATGACCGCCCTAGTAAACCAAACAAAAAACATATGGCAGTAGCAGCAGCAACAGCAGTTTTTCTCTTAAAGATGGTAGCATGTCCCAGAATGTCACCAGGGGAGGTTGGCTACTCAATCCACAGCAGCTTGAACTCAGCCAGGTTTGACATCCACTCCACTGCCTCAGGCACATCCCAGCGCTGGTTGGCATCCGTCATCTGTAAGGAGAGACCCTTTGTGGTAAGGTCTGCCTTGCTGCAGGGCTGTGGCTCCCAGGGAGGAAGTGCTGTCACTCAGTGCCATCAACTGCTGAGTAAGACTCCCATTTCTTTAGAGACCCAGCACATAGCCACACAGCCATAACAAAGGGAGCCAAAGAGCAGCCACCAGGACCAGAACTTTGGCTCCAGATACAGCAGGTCCTCAAATAACGTCATTTCATTAAAAGGTTGATGAGATGCCGTAGGAAATTAACTCTTGTTTATATCACTTAGTCTATGGTAAAATGGTTTCATTACACATCCTTTTGCTTAAAGCTATAGAACCTATCTACGATGTTAAGTGAGGACTTACTGTACTGTCTTTGGAGAGATGGCAGCCACTCATGGAACTGCTGTCATGTCCAGAAGTGCCCTGGGCTAAGCCCTTGACAAGAGCTCACTACCCCAGGAGCTCTGGCCCAATCTGTATTTAGATGCCACTGAAATACATTTGTGTTGTAGTGTTCATTGTTTGTAGGAACCGTTTTGTCACATTCTGAATCATGCACAGCCATTACTTAGTTTATTCAATGGTCATTTATTGCCTACTATGTGTCTGGCACAATAATGAATAACCCAAACTCCACCATTAATTAAGCACCTATGCCACTAGGTGGCTTTTTTCCCCATTTACTATTTCATGCATTCTGTCCCATTTAATATTTATTCATTTATTTTAAAAAGATTTTATTGGGGAATTGGGGGAGGGGAACAGACAAGTTGCCATCCTTTCGTTCTTCAGTCTAGTTGTGAAGGACATCGCTTCACTGGCCCATGTTGGTATTATCATTATGCTTTTCCCAGGTAAGGCAGTTGCTCGCTGGCCATTGGATGCCCGCTCACAGTGGCTCATGGCAGCTCATGGCAGCGTACGCTCCCTTCCGGCCAGCCCCACTGCAGCCTACGCTGTTGCAGGCAACTCACGACAGCCCAGCTCCAGATCTAGCTGTTGTTCACCATCTTAGCTGTAGAGGGTGCAGCGTCACTGGCCCTGATGTGGGATCTGAACCAGGGCCCTCCTGCTCAGAGCTGGTATCCCAAGCCAACTCCTAACCAACACGCCACTTGGCCGGCCCCCATTTAGTATTTATAATAACTCCATGAGGCAGTTTATATCAGCCCATTTACAGATAAGAAAACTGACACAGAGAAGTTAAGTGATTTACCCATGAATAATAAGTCAAGTAAATGGTGAGTTCAAATCTAGGCTTCACTCTAAGGCCTTGGCTCATTGCACGCAGTTATCCTGCCTGGAAACCAGGTGCCGGGTTTGCAGAAATTAACAAAGGGCCCTTCTATCCTGACATGCTTCGAGAAGATAGATATAGAGATGGCTATCTCTAGTGGAATGTGCTAAGTGGTCAGAGTGCCCTTGTGAGTTGCTATGAGAACCAGAGAAAAGTACATCCCAAATCAATTATTATCATAAATAATTTGGATGAGGGTGACCTCATAAGACATAAGTAGCATTAATTCATGTATAAATAATGGGACATGTGATCTTAGGTCAAGGACTCAAAACTTCTATTTTAACTTAGGAAACAAATCTCTAAAACTTCATACAGCTTCTGGTAAAATGGCGCAATAGACAGACGCTGTGCTAACTGCCTCCCAGGACACCAAAATTACAAACAAATTATACAGCATTCAACCCTGGAGGTCCCCGGAACACTAGATGAACAGAACCACTAAACGAAGAACTTAAAGAGGAGGCCATGTTGGGTCTGGTAGGACAGGCGGAGACGAGAGAGGGCGAGCCCTGTGAGGGAAGCCCCATCCGTGGGAAGTTTCTCTGCTGATGGAATAAGATGTTTCATGCAAATGGAAATGAGAAAAAAAAAAAGTATTGAAGTACCAATACTTATTTTGGACAAAATAGACTTCAAAATGACTACAATAAAAGACAAAGAAGGGCACTATAACCCTAATAAACATCTATGCACCCAACATAGGAACTCCTAATTACATATCACAGATTTTGACAGACATGAAGACAGAGATCAGCAGTGATCTATCATAGTGGGGAACTTCAACACCATTGTTACCAATGGACAGACCCTTTGGACAGAGGATCAACACAGAAAGAGTTGATGTAAAGGAAAAACTGATGGTTGCTGGCTGGGAGGGGGTGGGGAAGAGGGAGAGGGGGAAGGTTTTGGACAGTGTAGATGGGACTACAGTGTTGCCGCACGGATATGGCGGCAGTTCTGGGAATGTAATTGATAATGTTGTGAAGAAACTATTATGTTGCGTGAAATAAGTCAGTCAGAGAAGGACAGGTACCATGTGATCTCACTTGTGTGTGAAGTCTGAAGAGCTGAGTGAACGATCAAAGTAAACAGACTCGTAGATGTAGAGGAAAAACTGAGGGTTGCTAGTTGGGGTGGGGATAGGGGGGAAGGGGAAGGGATTAGACAGCATAAATAGACAACTATAATATTGCCACAGGGATATGAAACACAGTTCAGGGAATATAATGTAAAAATTCTGTGGTGTGTCAGATAGTCACATGTCTTGTTAGGGAGACCACTTCATGGATGGAGTAGAGGCTTGATCACTGCACTGTACACCTGAAACTGATGTTGTATAGTATTGTATGCCAACTGTAACTGAATATGTGGATGGTCACGGGATGTGGAGTATACTGTGGAGGGGGGAGTCAGGGGAGTTGTGATAGATATGTATGATATGAGGGGGAATGGGGTGGTGAACTGGGGGAGGGGCGTTGTCACTTTGGGCGGTAAAGAGTATAACTATGGCATTGTGTTGTACACCTGAAACTAATAAAAATAAATTAAAAAAAAAAAACTTCATACAAACATGTATTTGCATAGTTTTATGAAAATATTTTACACATAATAAATGTTTTCAAAATTACAGTCAGGAATGACTGAATCTTTCACTTATCTCAAAGTTCCAGCATTTCCTCGCCGATGGCTCCCTGAGACCCATCTTCCTCATGAGATACAAGTCACTTGAAAATAACCCTGCAAACAGTATCTCTTTACTCACTATCAGGGCCATGACTGTAAACTACCTGCTGACCTGAAGTTAAGGAACTAGAGAGAGCAGTTAGATCTTTCACAGTAGTACCTGAGTTTTGCTGTGTCATGAAAAGGAGTCAAGAATGAAAAAGTCAGGGCTGGCAAGGTGGTGCAGTTGGTTAAGAGCACAAGCTCTGAGAAACGGGGTCACCAGTTGGATTCCCACATGGGCCAGTGAGCTGTGCCTGAGCTGAGCTGCCAACATGTGGCAGGATGGCTCAGCTGGTGAGAGGGCATGCTCTTAATAACAAGGTTGCCAGTTCAACTTCTGCATGGGATGGTAGGCTGTGTCCCTCCGCAACTGTTGGGTTGTCGGAAAAGTCATGACTCATTTTTTCAAGGAAAAAACAGAAAAAATACGTCATGACTTTTCCGACAGCCCAATAGATTGAAAGCAGCCACTGGACTTGGAGCTGAGCTTGCGCCCTCCACAACTAAGATTGAAGGATAACAACTCGACTTGGAGCTGATGGGTCCTGGAAAAATACAATGTTCTCCTTCCTCAATTCCCTAAAATTGTTCCCTTCCCCAATAAAAATCTTAAGGAAAAAGAAAAAAAGAATGAAAAAGTCACAGACTTGAAGAAAAGAGTGGGGCTGGGAAGGGAAGACTAGCTACTGGTGGGTAGAGGGGAGTATTTGTTAAGTAGGAAGGTTAAATGATTGACACACCAGGGCACCAATGAGAGGTATCCATTCCATATTAGCAAGAAGAAGCTGTCCCCAATTCTGATCTTAACTAGTTTTGCAGCATACAAAAACATTAAGCCCCTTCATTTTTTTTTTTAAGAGTCTGCCTTCTACAAAACCACAAAGCTGTACTTCCTCTGACGTTCAGTTTAAAATTCCCAATGTTCTTTAATCCTTGTTTGAAATGAATTGTAGTGTAGCCCTGGACAAAGGCTTCCTGCAAAGCTGCTTATGTCTCATTGAGAAGACAGGATATTTACCAAGGTCTTCTCAGGTCCAATTATGTTTCTGATGAGTCGGCATCTACAGATGTCATCCTGGAGATCAGCACCAACTTTTACCTTAAATCTATAAAATGAATTTGGTTTGAGAGTTAGATCTGTCCCCTGACTTGGCAAAGATACCTGGATTTTCTGCAGAAGTGATGGTCTCTGTCAATAATTTACAGGTCACATTTTCTAGTAACTTCTTGCTTTTTCCTAATCAATCTTCAGACAAGTCACTTGAAAATAACCCTGCAAACAGTATCTCTTTACTCACTATCAGGGCAATGGCTGTAAATTATCTGCTGATCTGAAGTTAAGGAACTGGAGAGAACAGTTAGATCTTTAATAACATTAGCTGAGCTTTTGCTGTGCTATAAAAAGGAGTCAAGAATGAAAAAGTCACAGACTTGAAGGGAGTGGGGCTGGGAAGGGGAGCCAAATGGGCCATCCTATTATATCCTGAATAAAAAGAGTACAGTTGATAAAATACCTTCAACTGCATGGTTCTTTACAAGAGGGCTTCATCCTAAATCAACTCAGTGAGGGGTCAGCCACAGGGACCCTGTAGGGGTCTGAAGTTTGGGAATTAAAGTGACTTGGTCACATAACTAAGGAACAGCTGGAGGGCTGGCTGAGTGGCGCGGTGGTTAAGCGCTGGCTTGGGAAGCCAGCGGCCCGGTTCGGTTCGGTTCCACATATAAGGGCCAGTGACACTGCCCTCAAAAAAAAAAAAAAGAATAAGGAACAACTGGAGGTCTCCTTTATATCACAGCTGGTCACTTGCAGGAATTCCTTTAATCTGTTGTGGCACCCACCCAACTGTTCTCCAAACAGGACCTCTACCCAGGACTCTGCTGAAACTCTTCTTTTTTTTGTCAGAAGCCTGGTTGGCCTGAGTGTGACACTGCCATGTAGAGGAGGCCACACTACACTATCACAGGTGAGGCTGGCATCCTTTCCACCGTGCACACTTGACATTGAGGCTGTTGCTCCAGATAGAGCCTGAGGTCCTTCCTCCACTTTCCACAATCCCCATCCTCTGTGCCAACAAAAAGCCCTGTTGCAGAATTCTACACACATTCAGGTACCCACTGCTGTTCTCTTCCCTCCACTCAGTACTAAACACACTAAAAAAGACATTTCTATCCCAGGTGGGACCTTCAGCTTCTGGATGCCGGGCTTCCTGTGCTGGGAGGCCTATGCAATCTCTCCTCAGCCTTCTCTGACTCACCAGTTATGACTGCTCCAGCCTTTCCTGGGTATTCAGAGGGAAGGTGCCAGCATTTACTGAGCACCTGCTATAATATAAATCCTGATTATGCTGGTCCTTTTTAGATATTGCAACTTTGAAAAGAATCAGGAGTTAATATTATTCCCATTTTATAGATAGAGAAAATGAAGTTCAGAGAGGTTGAGCAATGTGACCATGATCAGACAGCAAGAACTTGCAGGGGATGAAGGAAAAGGGGGAGATGATTTGATTCCAAAACCATCACATCTCTAAGCCTCTTTACACTGCTTCATGCTGCCTTCTTCAGGTTCTCACTCCTTCACCCTTTATTTAGCCCAGGAGTTCACAAGAATTCAGCCCACTCTGAAGTGAATGGCCACACCTATCAACCAAGGGTCTTGTTAAAATGCAGATTCCAGTGCAGCAGTTCTGGGAGAGGCCAGAGATTCTGCATTGCTTCACAGACCACACTTTGAGCAGCAGGAGGTTGGGTGGCCAGAATAAGTAAGAGTCACGTAGAAAGCCTGGTGATATATACTGGGCAAATGTGCCACGTTGAACTGCACTGATGGACTCACAGTGACCAGATCAGGAGATGATGGCCCTTCTCTGTCCTGCACTGTATCAGGATTCAGAGCCACTGATAACCAATTTATCCAGAGGAAGACACTAGGATGCCCAGGGCTCCATAACCCTACAGGAGGGAGACATGAAGATGGTTAGTCTGGAGAGAAGAGGCCCCAAGCGGAAGAGGAACCTGGCTCTTGGGAACTCCACAGAGAAAAACTGGGGCCAGTGACTGGAAGTTAAAGGGAAACAAAGAGTTCACGACATTGAAGCTCTTTTTAACACGTGGATCCCTCCAAAAATGCAAAAGTGCCTTACAAAGTTAAGCTCATTGCCTCTGGAAGTTTTCAAGTAGAAGCTGAATCAATGCTTGTTTTCTGATGGTAGAGTGGATTTCTAGTCTAGATTCATGCTTGAAATTGATGATTTCCGTGGTCTCTTTCAACTCTGATGTTCTGAGATTCTCGTGAGGGCTCATATCTCATCATTAGAAAAAGCCTGGCCTAGGCTAAAACTTCTCTTGTGTGTCCCTATACACCAGACTGCTCCTGGATAAATCCTGGCCTCCTTGGGGACTTTTGGATCCTGTCTTCTCTCCACTGTGGAACCTCTTGTCTGCTGACTGGGAAAGTAAAATTCATTATAATACAAATAAGTTGCCTGGTCCAGCCATCCTTTAGTGTCTCAGTGCAGAGCTGTGGGGAGAGGGGCACAGTCATGACCATACACTGAGAAGGTCTCCCTCAGCTAATGAGCACCTCAGTTATTTCTGATTTGGTTTCGCAGATGCCGTGGCTGTAGCAGGAACCAGAACAGCCATATGTTGTTGTTCAGAGCAGAAACAGCTTAGCCAACAAACATAATAACTCTTTGTACTTATAGGGTGACCTTCTTCCCTTGGATCTATGGGAACCATTTCTTTAATTGTCACAACACTCATGGAGGGGAAATGGGGCATTTATGTCCCTTTTTTCAAAGCTAGGATATTCTGGGGCACCCACAGGACTAATGGATGTAAGAGCAACAAACAGAATCTAGTCTCTTCTCTCAGCTGTGGGTGAGTACAGCATGATGGGAAAGTGTCATAAGTCAGTCATACTCTGATTACATGCCATGTGCCAGCCACTGTACTGCAGGCATTTCACAACTTCACCCATTTATCTAAATCCTCAAAACCACCCACAAAATAAAGAGTATTTCTCCGTTTGCCAGTGAGAAATCAGATCCTTCCAGAACCCAATGTGGGAATCGCTGGTCCCAGAGTCCGGTGTCCACAATGTGAATGCCTTTACTTTTGCTTGAGTATAAGTACTTCCAGGATGAGGCCTTGGAGCCAGAATGACTTAAAAAGGATAACAAGAAAATACTAGGGGGCGGATTTCGGTAAGATGGCGGAATAGACGGATGCTTTCCAAACTGCTTCCCAGGATCACATCAAAATTACAAATTTATACAACATTTAATCTCGGAAGTCCCCTGAACACTAGATGAACAGAACCTCTAAACGAAGGACCTAAAGAGGAGGCCACGTGCACTGTATACCTGAAATTGATGTTGTATAATATTGTATGCCAACTGTAATTGAATATATAGACAATCATGGGATGTGGATTATATGGTGGAAGGGAGTCAAAGGAATTTTAATAGATAGTATGATATGGGGGGGAGGAGTGGGAGGGGAGAATTGGGGGAGGGGGGTTGTCACTTTGAGGGGTAAAAAGTATAACTATTGCACTTTGTTTACACCTGAAGCTAATTAAAAATATATATAAATAAATAAAAATAAAAAAATAAAAACATAAAAAGAAAAAAAAAATAGATCAGGGCTGAAGGGAAGATGGACTGCAAAAGAGTCAAGGAAGCTTCCTGCAGTGATGTGAATATCCTTTATTTGATTTCTGTGGTGGTTTATGGGTGTACATATCTGCCAAAATTTTATCTAATTGTATAGTTTAAATCAATACTGTTTTTTTCTTTATAAATTCTATGTCAATAAATAAACCAAGTATTTCCGAAAATTTGTTCAACACAAGTAGAGCATTGTTTATACCTAGTTGCTACAAATGTCAAGTAGGTTCAAATTCTTGCTGTGTTTTTTATTTTGTTTTTTTCCTGAACAATATCTGACAGGATTCTTTTAATTTAAGACTTACTAACAAATGTAATTATTTAAGAGAAACTAAGGGGAAATACAAGTACTGACCACCAATTAGGTATAAATGTCTTACTTATGCTTACATTTATCTCAATGTAATAGAGATAACTTAATCCATATTATAAGTGAAAAAATTGAAGGCTTAGAAAATTTCTCTAATTTTCTCTGGCTTTCAGATCATTTCAGAGCTTTGCTCCATATTTCTATATAAGATTACTTAATATATTGAGGTACACATTACTTGTACAGTAAAATATACCCACTTTAAGTGCATATTCCAATGAGTTAATAAATTTATATGCTTTTATAATCACCATCACAAGCAATATACAGAATATTTTCACTACTCCAAATATTTCTTTAATGCTATTCCCAGTTAATCACTCCCATCATTGGCCCTAGTCAACTACTAATCTGCTTTCTCTCATGATAGAATAGTTTGCGATTTATTATATGCAAACTTTTATACTTTTATATTGAATATAAACTTGTATATTTTTATGGTGAATGTAAACACTTGTATTCAAAAAAGAATATGAATAGAATTACATTTTTTATGCGTTTGGCTTCTTTAATTCAGCATAATTTTTTCGTGATTAATACAGACTGCTTTGTATAAAAGCAATTTGTCCTTTTTAATTATTGAGTAGTATGAGTTATATAGATATACATACTTCATTTTTTAATCCAATCATCTGTTGATTGATACTTAGATTGGTCCTAGTTTCCAGTTGAGGATTATTACAAATAAAGCACTTATGAACATTTGTGTACAAATCTCTATGTGCACATATCTTTTTGTTCTCTTAATTAAATGCCTAGCTATGGGATAGCTGAGTAATATATATTTTTTTAATTTTTTTTTATTAGTTTCAGGTGTACAACACAATGCAATAGTTATACTCTTTACCCCCCCAAAATGAAAACCCCCCTCCCCCAGTTCGCCACCCCACTCCCCCCTCCATATCATACATATCTATCACAACTCCCCTGACTCCCCTCCACAGTATACTCCACATCCCGTGACCATCCACATATTCAGTTACAGTTGGCATACAATACTATACAACATCAGTTTCAGGTGTACAGTGCAGTGATCAAGCCTCTACTCCATCCATGAAGTGGTCTCCCTAACAAGACATGTGACTATCTGACATGCCACAAAATTTTTACAACATTATTATATTCCCCGAACTGTGTTTCATATCCCTGTGGCAATATTGTAGTTGTCTATTTATGCTGTCTAATCCCTTCCCCTTCCTCCCATCCCCATCCCCCTTCCAACTAGCAACCCTCAGTTTTTCCTCTACCTCTACGAGTCTGTTTACTTTGATCGTTCACTCAGCTCTTCAGACTCCACACACAAGTGAGATCACATGGTTCCTGTCCTTCGACTGACTTATTTCACACAACATAATAGTCTCTTCACAACATTATCAATTACATTACCAGAACTGCCGCCATCTCCCTGTGGCAACATTGTAGTCCCATCTACACTGTCCAAAACCTTCCCCCTCTCCCTCTTCCCCTCTCCCTCCCAGCCAACAACCATCAGTTTTTCCTTTATATCAACTCTTTCTGTATTGATTTTCTGTCTAAAGGGTCTGTCCATTGGTGACAATGGTGTTGAAGTCCCCTAATGTGATAGTGTTACTGTTGATCTCTGTCTTTATGTCTGTTAAAATCTGTTATATGTAATTAGGCGTTCCTACGTTGGGTGCATAGATGTTTATTAGGGTTATAGTGTCCTTCTTTGTCTTTTACTGTAGTCTTCATTTTAAAGTCTATTTTGTCCGAAATAAGTACTGCTACCCCAGCTTTTTTTTTCTCATTTCCATTTGCATGAAATATCTTATTCCATCTGTAAACAGCATATACATGTCTCCTATTTTCTTATCCACTCAGCCACTCTCTGTCTTTTGATTGCAGCATTTAGCCCATTCACATTTAAAATGATTATTGATAGGTGCATATGTATTGCCATTTTGTTATTTGTATTCTTGGTCTCCCTGGGTTAGCTTGTTTACCCCTTTCTTTTGTTTAAAAAAGCCCTTTTAACATTTCTTGCAATGCTGGCTTGGTGGTAATGAATTCCTTAAGCTTATTCTTTTCTGAGAAGCTCTTTATTTCTCCTTCAATTTTAAGTGATAGCCGTGCTGGGTAGAGCAATCTTGGTTGTAGACCTTTATTTTGTATCACTTTGAAGATCTCCTGCCACTCCCTTCTGGCCTGCAGAGTTTCTGTAAACAAGTCAGCTGTTAGTCTAACAGGAGTTCCTTTGTATATAACCTGCTGTCTTTCTCTTGCTGCCTCTAGAATTCTGTCTCTGTCTTTAACCTTTGCCATTTTAACTATGGTGTGTCTTGGTGTGGACCTGTTTGGGTTCAGCTTGTTTGGAACCCTCTGCACTTCCTGGGCATGTATGTTGATTTCCTTCACCAGGGTAGGGAAGTTTTCAGTCATTATTTTTTCAAATACATTCTGGACCCCTTGCTTCTTCTCTTCTCCTTCTGGTATTCCTATGATTTGAAGGTGGTTGCGCTTCACCTTGTCCCATAGGGGCTCTTAAACTATTTTCATTGTTTTTTATTCTTTGGTCTTTTTGCTGTGCCAACTGGGTGAGTTCTGCTATTTTATCTTCCAAATCGCTGATCCACTCCTCTGCTTCATCTGCTCTACTGGTGATTCCTTCGAGTGTGTTCTTCATTTCAGTTATTGTATTCTTTAGTTCTAACAGGTTGTATTTTATGGTTTCCCTATCCTTCTTTATGTCCTCGCTAAGTTCCTTAAACATTCTTATCATGAGTGTTCTAAACTCTGTCTCTGAAAGTTTGGATCCCTCTGTTTCATGTGGTTCCATTTCTGGAGGTTTCTTCTGATCTTTTACTTGTGACATGTTTCTTTGTTTCCCCATTCTGGCTGTCACTCTGGGATTGCTTTGATGTATTAGATAGATCACCAGGAGAGCCCTGGCTGGATGACGCAGGCACACAGCTCACGGCCCAACACTCCCAGGAAAACTCCCAGTCTCAGCCTGTCCCAATCAGCCGCTTGCAGATCAGGCCGAGTAGCCCGACACCAATCACCAGCCTGGCAACTCTGTAGCGGAATGCAGAGAGCGGGGACTCGAGGCGGCTTGTGCACTCCCGCGTCTGGATGAGCAGCCTGTTGGAGCCGGAGCACGCCCACCAGGCGTTTCCCTGGCAACGCAGCATAAGCCGTGCGGAGGGTGGGGATCTGAGGCAGCTCACGCACTCCCGGGTCTCAGTGAGCAGCCTGTTGGAGCTGGAGGGCACCCGCCCAGCGTTTCCCTGGCAACGCAGTATAAGCGGGGCAGAGGGTGGGGATCCAAGGCCGCAGGCGCGCACACACGCACTTCTGCGCCAATTCCACCAGATCAATGAGGTCTTGGACCTGATCCTCCGAGGGCGGGCCCAAGCCCGACAAAATGGCGTCCTCCCTATACCACTCGCGTGCAGGCTCCGCACCACAGGAACAACAGTGCAAAAACCTCCAGCCTTTGCACCAAAGGTGTCCAGTTCAGTCCGTCCCCGCAGGCTCCCGGGTCTGGCTCACACAGCTACTCCCTCCTCCACCAGTAACCAGGTAAGTGCTCACCGGTGAGCAAGCCTGGGCGCTGGCTCCACTGGTTCTCCAGCCGCTCTTAGCCTCACTGAGCTGAGCAAAGAGAGTCCTCACTAATTTACAGCCAGCTATATTAGAACTCCTCTTCTCGGCAAAGGAACCCTAGGCTGGTGAGCTTGGAGTGCGGTCGGAGGGTCTCTCCCCCAACCAGACAAGCTTCCCACGGCTGGGGCTTCCCTCACGGGGCTCGCCCTCTCTCGTCTCTGCCCATCCTACCAGACCCGACATGGCTTCCTCTTTAAGTTCTTCATTTAGTGGTTCTGTTCATCTAGTGTTCCGGGGACCTCCAGGGTTGAATGCTGTATAATTTGCTTGTAATTTTGGTGTGATCCTGGGAGGCAGTTAGCACAGCGTCTGTCTATTGCGCCATTTTACTGGAAGTCCTAGCTGAGTAATATTGTAAGTGTATTTTTAACTTTATAGGAAGCTGCCAAACCATTTTCCAAAGTGGTTTTACCATTTCACAGTTGCAACAACAGTGAATAAGAGTGTTTTTCTGTATTTTGCAAATTTTTGGTATTGACTTTTTTTTTTAAATTATCCATTCTACTGGATGTGTTCAGGTATCTCATTTTGGTCTCAATTTGCACTTCCTAAAGTTAAGTACTTTTTATGTGTTTATTGACCATTTGAAAATCTTCTTTGTAAAGCCTCACTTTAAATATTTTGTCCATTTTTGTATTGGTTTGCTGTCTTCTTATTGTGTTATAAGAGTTCTCCATGTATTGTAGATTAAAGCCCTCTGTCAAAAAAAAAAAAAAAAAGAGGAGGCCAGGTCAAGTCTGGTAGGAGGGGCACAGACGGGAGAGGGCGAGCCCTGTGAGGGACACCCCAGCTGTGGTGAGGCTTCTCCGGTTGGGGGAGAGATCCTCCGGCCCCACACCAAGCTGACGAGCCCCGAGTTGCTTTGCCAGGAAGAGGAGTTCTATGATAGCTGGCAGTAGAAATTAGTGAGGACTCTCTTTGCTTAGTTTGGTGAGGCTGAGGGCAGCTGGAGAAACAATGGGGCCGGTGTATGGGTTCGCTTGCCAGTGAGCACTCACCCAGTTCCTGTTGGAGGGAGTAGCTGTGTGAGCCCGGACCCAGGAGCCTGTGGGACTGAGCATCTTTGGTGCAGAAGCTGCAAGTTTTGGGACCACTGTTCCCCTGGTGTGGAGCTTGCACACAAGCGGTGTTCACAAGGGTGCTATTTTTTCAGGGTTGGGCATTCCCACAGAGGGTCAGATCTGGGACAGCACTGGTCTGGTGAAATTGGTGCAGGAGTGCGTGCATGTGTGCGTGTGCATGCATGCGGCCTTGGATTCCCACCCTCCGCCCTACTTGTGCTGCGTTGCCAGGGAAACTCTGGGCAGGTGCCCTCCGGCTCCAACAGGCCACTCACGAGATGCAGGAGTGCGCAAGCCGCCTTGGATCCCCACCCTCCGCCCTGCTTGTGGAGGGGTGCAAGGCTGGGGATTGGCTGTTGAGCTGCTTAGCATGATCTGGGGGCAGTTGATTGGGACAGGCTGAGACGGGGAATTTTCCTAAGAGTGTTGGGCAGCGAGCTGTGCACCTGCGTGATCCGATCAAGGCTTTCCTGGTGAGTTTGTGTGGACTGATTGCTGGTGCAGAGTGCATGCTGCTCTGACTCGGTGGGGGCCACTGACCACATCAAGTGGTGCCTTGGGGGCCTGCCCCACCCACCTAGAGCTATGTTGCCAGAGGCACCCTGAGCCCCCGGTGCCTGGCCCACATCTCCGCAGGCCACAGAGGGTTTCTTTGTAGTAGCGGACAACCTACAACAACTTGTGAAGATTTTTTTTTTGGTAGTGAGCACAGTTCCAGAGCACACAACAGCTAATTGCGGAAAGCTCACTGCAAGCCTGAGAAGGAGGCCAGCGCATAACACGTTAAGCTCTTTCCCCCAGTAGACGGTGCTGAGTCGCCAGAGACTCTCTATTGCTGATTAAAGAGGACGGAGAGCCCCACGACCTCTTTTTTTTCTTCTTCTCCTTTCTAGGTGATCTATCTAATACATGGAAGCATTCACAGAACGATAGCCAGAATGAAGAAACAAAGACACATGTCCCAAGTAAAAGATCAGAAGAAACCTCTAGAATTGGAACTAAATGAAACAGAGGGATCCAAACTTTCAGAGACAGAGTTTAGAACACTGATGATAAGAATGTTTAAGGAACTTAGCGAGGACATAAAGAAGGATAGGGAAAGCATAAAAAGCAACCAGTTAGAAACTAAAGAATACAACAACTGAACTGAAGAACACACTCGAAGTAATCACCAGTAGAATAGATGAAGCAGAGGAGCAGATCAGCAAATTAGAAGACAAAATAGCAGAAACCACCCAGCTGGAACAACAAAAATAAAAAAGAATAAAAAAGAATGAAACCAGTTTAAGAGACCTCTGGGACAACAAGAAATGAAACAACATTGGCATAATAGGAATACCAGAAGGAGAAGAGAAAAAGCAAGGGATTGAGAATGTATTTAAATAATGACTGAAAACTTCCCTACCCTGGTGAAGGAAATCGACATACAAGCCTAGGATGTGCAGAGAGTTCCAAACAGGCTGAATCCAAACAGGTCCACACCAAGACACATCATAGTTAAAATGGCAAAGCTTATAGACAAAGAATCCTAAAAGCAGCAAGAGAAAGACAGCAGGTTACATACAAAGGAACTCCTATAAGACTAACAGCAAATTTTTCTTCAGGAACTCTGCAGGCCAGAAGGGAGTGGCAGGAGATATTCAAAGTGACACAAAATAAAGGTCTACAACCAAGATTGCTCTACCCAGCACGGCAATCACTTAAAATTGAAGAAGATGTAAAGAGGTTCTCACAAACGAATAAGCTTAAGGAGTTCATTACCACCAAGCAAGCATTGCAGGAAATATTAACAGGGCTTTTTTAAACAGAAGAAAGGGGAAAACAAGCTAACCCAGGAAGACAAGAAATACAAATAAAAAAATGGCAATAAATATGCACCTATCAACAATCACTTTAAATGTGAATGGGCTAAATGCTCCAATCAAAAGACACAGACTGGCTGAGTGGATAAGAAAACAGGACCCATGCATATGCTGTCTACAAGAGACTCATTTCAGATCAAAAGACAAACACAGACTGAAAGTAAAGGGACGGAGTAAGATATTTCATGCAAATGGAAATGAGAAAAAAGCTGGAGTAGCAATACTTATTTCTTCAAAATAGACTTTAAAATGAAGACTACAATAATAGACAAAGAAGGGCACTACATAATAATAAACGGATCAATTCAACAAGAGGACATAACCCTAGTAAACATCTATGCACCCACTATAGGAGCTCTTAAATATATAAAACAGATTTTGACAGACATAAAGACAGAGATCAACAGTAACACTACCATAGTTAGGGGATTTCAACACCCCATTGTCACCAATGGACAGATCCTCCAGACAGAAAATCAACACGGACATAGTGGCTTTAAATGACACTTTAGTCCAGCTGGATTTAATTGATATTTTTACAGCATTTCACCCCAAATCTACAGAATATACATTCTTCTCAAGTGCACATAGAACATTTTCCAAGATAGACCACAGTAGGCCACAAAACAAGTCTCAACAAATTTAAGTAGATTGAAATCATATCAAGTGTCTCTCTGACACACACACACACACACACACACACACACACACACACAAAAGCACTCTCTTCATGGTAATGGGGAAAGACTATTTTCCTTCTTTTTTGGATCATATAAGAATGGTTAAGTAAGTAATCTGATAAAGGCTGCAGGAGAACAGTGATGAATTAATGGATTTTTTCATCTTTAATGCAAATTCCATGTAACACATTCAGTGAGACTGCAGTGAGTCACTTGATATATGTAACAAGGTTAAAATTAGATTGTATTCTGCCATATTGAAGCACACAAGAACCAGGTGAGAACCACCAAAACAGTACGAAGTCATGTTCTGATGTGTGATTAGTTAGAGGTGCCATAGAAGTTCAAGGAAGCAGAGCAAAGAAGAAGTAGGGGACGAGGACATTGGGATAGGCAAAGAGGCAGGTGGAAGGCATGCAGGTAAGAGAGCAATACAGGCCGGCCGAGTGGCGCATTGGTTATGCGCTGGTTTTGGGATGCCAGCGGCCCTGGTTCGGATCCCACATGAGGGCCAGTGACACTGCCCTCTACAGCTAACAACAGCTCCACCTGGAGCTGGGCTGTGCGAGCCCCGGTGATGGTGTGGGCTGCAGCCCCTGCTGCAGTGGGCTGCCATAGGCTACAGTGAGTGGCCGGCAGCCAGCGTGAGCAGCTGGCAGCCAAGAGTGAGCTGCCAATAGCCACGGTGAGCGACATCCAGAGGCCAGCGACCGATCTGCCTCATCCGGGAAGAGCGCAATGACAATACCAACAGTGAAGCAACAACATCCTCCGCAACTAAACTGAAGAACAAAAAGACAGCAACTTGTCTGTTCCCCTTCCCCGATTCCCCAACGCTGTTCCCCTCCGCCAATTCCCCAATAAAATCTTAAAAAAAAAAAAAAAAAAAAAAAGAGAGCAATACAAAACTTGGAGTTCTTGTGAGACAGAGAAGTAAAAGGCACATCTGGGTACTGGTTTGCAAGTGAATGACTACAAGATTGGATGGGTGGTATGGGGGGCAGATAGTGGGGACCCCAAGAAAACAGGCAGATCTGAATGCATTAATGAGGAATATAGGGTGAAACTATTGAAGAATTTTGCATAGGGCTATGACAACTTATTACTATTTTTGTTGTTGTTATATAATATTTATCATTCTGAGCATACTATTCTAAGAGATTTACATGATTTAATTTAATCCTCATGACAATATTATAAAGTGCTATTATCCCTATTTTACAGATGAGGAAACTGAGTTTAAAGAGGCAGAATTTAAATCCCTGGTTCCAGGGAGGGGGAGGAGGTGATGGACAGGAAGCCTATGTCTGGTGAAGGCCCAGGGTAGGGCACTTGGTGTGATGCGTTGCAGAGCACCAGCTGCACATCAGAGACTGCAGATTGATGAGGGGGTACAAACATAACTGTCCTTGAGGAAGTTCCAGTTTAGAAGCCATGGTTGCAGAAACTCGAATACTATGAGTAACTCCAGTTACTCCTGGAGTTACAATAATATGGTAACTCTCTGGGAGAGTTGCAAATGATGAAAGCCAAGCAGACAGCACTATTAGCCAAATGCATTCAAAGCTGGGGGAGCTTTATGATGAAAGTAGAATCTGAGCTGTTTGGTTGAGGATAGGGAGCTCTGCAGCAGTGGGGAAGGGGCATGGAGGATCTGGGAGGAAAGAATATCTCAGGTCAGGTGAAGGCAGTGAAGGGATAGAAAAGGGAAAGAAAGGAGTATATTTAAGGGTTGGTGGCCATCTGGTTTGGCCTAACCATTGGGTTTCTGAGGGGGAAGTTGCGACATAAGACTCAGAGGGAGAGTCCAGGAATTAAAGACCCATGGATATTTCTGGGTATGTGGAGAAGAAGCAGTGGAAAAAGGAAAGCTTTCACTGAAGCCTTATGTGAGGGTCAAAAGAGGAGATAAGCTGAGAGTGACTTGAAGCTTTTGAGTCCTTGTGACTGGCAGAATGATCCCAGAAGAATCAGAATGGAGAGTGGGGCAGAGAATGAAAGATGATGAGTTCAGATTTTGATGCATAGTGTTTAGCATGAAGGTGAAAAATCCAATGGGAAGTGCCCAGATGGCAGCTGGACTTGAGGTGTGAGGGAAGATCCAAAAATGGGATGAACATCTTTGGCATAAAACTGACACTGAAACCATGAACATGGAAGATGTCTTAATGGGAAAGGCTTGAGGCCTGAGCCTTGAGGAAGGCAGAAGGTAGTCAATATAGGAAGAAAGCATAGCCAGAAAGGCAGGTGGCCAGCGGGCAGAGAGATGGCAGAAAGAGGGGCAGAAGAGAGTTGTGAATGAAGGACACTGGAAACAGAGATAACAAAGGGGGTTCCAAGAGAAGGAAGGAGACAGAAGCCAATTTCAGATTGAGGAGGAAGTAGATATACAGGACGGAGGCAACAGGCATAGACGAGTAATTTAGTGTTTGGTGGGGAAGGGGGAGAGAGAGGTATTAGGGAGTAGAGAAGTATTAGGGTCAAGTAAAGACTATTCCACAAGTAGGAAGCCCTGTCCAAATAGGGTTGCGAAGGAACCTTCAGAAAAGGAAAGGCTGAAGATGAAAATGCTAGAGATGGAGGGGACAAGAATGGGAGCTGGAAGGTCAAGAAGGGTAGAAATGGGGACACGGGAGAACACATTAATTTGGGAGGGCACAACTTACAGAATAAAAGAGGAGAGGGTTGGTTTGGAGACTGACGTGTGGAGATGGGGCCAAGGGTACATTTGTCTTCAGTCTTCTTGGGGATGCAGTAGGCAACATTTTCTAACTGCTGGAGGCGCAGGACTGGGGGCAGGAGGAGGGAGAGAATGGTTTGGAACAGCGGCTGCTCAGCAGACAGTGGGGAAAGGAGAGGATAAGAAATCATAACTGGAACCCTTTGCTTGAATAGATTTGGGGGACACTTTCAGGGCTCCTTCATGAAAACATCCTACTTGTGATCAGGAAGTCTCACTCTGTTACTAAGTGCTGAATGTAGCTGAACATGCCGTGAGGGCTTGGGAAGCAATCATGAGAGTTACGGCTGCACTAATAAAGAATTGCAAAGTTGGGCCAGCTAAGTGGCTCAGTTGTTTGAATTGGCTTAGAGCACGTGCTCTGAGCAAACAGGGCCACCGGTTCGATTCCCACATGAGCCAGTGAATGCTGTGCCCGAGCTGAGCTGCCAATAAGTGGCAGGATGGCTCAGCTGGTGTAACAACGATTGCCTGTTCAATCATGGGCTATGTCCACCTGCAAATAAGACTGAACTCAGCACCTTGAGCTGAGCTGCTGCCTGGATGGCTCAGAGGGTAGAGCATGTGCTCTTAACAACAAGGTTGCTGGTTTGACGCCCACATGGGATGGTAGCTACACCCACCCGCAACTAAGACCCGCAACTAAGACTGAACTCAGCACCTTGAGCTGAGCTGCCGCCCGGATGGCTCAGTGGATAGAGTGTGCGTTCTTAACAACAAGGCTGCTGGGTTTGACTCCCACATGGGATGGTGGGTATGGCCACTGCAACTAAGATTGAACACAGCACCTTAACCTTAGAGGCCACAAGCTGCTGACGGGAAGCCAGATGACGACTGGTGCCCTCCACAACGAATACTGAAGAACCACAACTTGGCTGGTCCCCTTCCCCAATTCCCCAACACTGTTCCCCTCCCCCAATTCCCCAATAAAAATCTTAAAAACAAAACAAAACTGCAAAGTAGCATATTTTATTACGAAAGCACTTGAGAATCAGTGCACAACACACATCATACCTCTGGGAAATAAATACTTAAGTATTTATGAGCTTGCAATACAGGTGTCAGAGGTCATAAACCACTCAGGCCCAGAGACAGATTCCATTCCTTATTCTGCAGTAAACCAGGCTATTTTAACACTTCACAAATTCAAAATGGAGGAAAGTCTAGGTCAGAGCCCATTTGCTTCAGTTTCCTCATACATATATAGTAATTATAGCCAACACATTGATAGCCTTCTCTGTGTCAAGCTCTTCACAGGCATCTCACTTACACGTATAAAGTAGATAGCATTATACCTATTTTACAGATGAGACAACCTAAGCTTGGAGAGATTGAGTGGTTTCTCCACTGCTGTGGCACCTCAGAGGGGAAAAGGCAGTTATACTAGATGAGGTGCTTGGATTTTACAAGCCAGTACAATTTCAAACATTTATTTGGAAACCCATAAAGGATTGCCATTTGGGTGTTATTTTAAGTCATTTGCCATAATATTATATAAGAAAAAACACATAAGAATTTTAAAAAGCAGGAAGAACTAATCTCAGAATAAAGAACATTCTTTTAAATGTAATAACTTTGTTTAGTTAGCACTTTTTAACAAGAGGCCTGTTTTTATAAAATATTTCAGGTATACAAAGAGCATAGGTAAGGTAATGAACATCAGTGTGCCCTCTACCCACTTAGGAAGCCCACTACAGTGTGAATTAGAGTCCTTGGGGACCCATTCCCCTCCTTCCACACAGGTGACAGGTCACCATTCTAACATGGATGTTTCTAACTTCCCTGCATGTGTTCACATATTCATGGTATACCATGTAATTTTGTTTTCCTAGTGTGGCCATCTTGTGGGCGGATCCAGCAGGGCTGTGAGGATCCAATGGGTGACAGGCCTCAAAGAGACCCTGCACAGAATTCATGTATAGTATTTGGAAACCATTGCACTAGACAGTGGTGGTGGTAGGGTGTTCCTCTAACATTATCTGTAAGCAAAACGCCTTTCAGTATTTAGGTAGGAGTCAAAGTCTGTGTCTTTACTGCACCTCCAAAGACTGATATTTGCATAACACTTCATAGCAACAAGTCTTTTCTAACTACATTTTCAGGTAATTTTATGAGAGCTTCCTTCACGTTCCCCATTTACTATGAGCTTGTTTGTCTGGTTTCCCAGCCAGACTATGACTCCTTCGTTTCATAGATGGGGCCAAGAGTTCCAGAGAGGTTAGGTAGGGTCTTCTCTAGGTCACACAGCAAGTTGTGGCATAGGCAGGATCACCTCCCAAAATGCAGCCCAGGCTGGGCGTCCTGGTCTCCATCACTCAGACTCCATTAACTTCTCAATACAGTAAGCCAGTGTTGTGTCCTAGGGTTTAGTTGGTGGGGTCTCAATGAAACCATTTTGCTGTAGTTATGTATTATGCATTCTACCATTTCCAGCAAACTGCAGATCATAAATGTAAAAACCAGGAAATATTAAACTCCAGAAAAAAAAAGAAAAAGAAAAAATCTAGAAGAGTTGGAAGTTTCTGGATACTTTTAGTCCCCTTCTCAGCCTTCTCCTCTACAAAAGGGTTACAAAGTTGGGAAGCACTCTGGGACTTGCTAGACTCCTCACCGCCAAGCAGGCCTCTGCTGCTCCAGGATGCATATAACCCTGTTGAATGAGTTATTTTGGCTTAAGCCTGCCATGATCAACTCAAAATGCCTACAGAGGCTAGGCAAGCACGAGGAAGCAAAGGACTGAGGCAGCTGTGACTGTGGCTAAGGGCCTTTGCTCTTGGAAAGAGGTAGCCAGTTATCTACATGATAGTGGTCCTGTGGAAATTAAGAGGCCTGTGTTGTTGCATCTTCTCATTTTCCAACAGAAGTCTGAAATTCAAATGTTAATTTTTTACTTTACTTCCCTAAATCTCATTGACCCAAGGCTGTATAAAGCAGATTTGAAGGAAGGTTTGTGGTAACAGGGGAGCTGAGCAAGCATTTTACAATTGAATATTAGATGTTCCTTCAAGATCTGTGGGTCATTCTTTTTTTTTTTTTTTTTTTTTAAGATTTTATTGGGGAATTAGGGGAGGGGAACAGCGTTAGGGAACCGGGGAAGGGGTACAGACAAGTTGCTGTCCTTTTTGTTCTTCAGTCTAGTTGTGGAGGAAGTCACTTCACTGGCCCATGTTGGTATTATCATTGCGCTCTTCCTGGCTGAGGCAGATCGGTCGCCGGCCTCTGGACGGCCACTCATGGGGGCTCTTGGCAGCTCACATCTGCTGCTGGCTGCTCAAGCTGGCTGCCGGCCACTCACTGTAGCCTATGGCAGCCCACTGCAGCAGGGGTGGCAGCCTACACCGAGCCTGCAACTTATGGCAGCCCAGCTCCAGGTCGAGCTGTTGTTCACCATCTTAGCTGTAGAGGGCGCAGGGTCACTGGCCCTCATATGTGGGATCCGAACCTGGTCCCTGTTGCTCAGAGTTGGCGTCCCAAGCCAGCTCTTAACCGATGCGCCACTCGGCCAGCCATTGTGGGCCATTCTTGCTACTACAGTTTTCACACAATCTAACTTAGCTCCCATTGTTTTACTAAGTTTCTGGATACTTCCTTTTTCTTCCATTTTCTCTTTTTCTTAGCTCAACACTCCCACCCCCTCGTTCCTATTCATTTTTTATTCTTGAATTGATTCATTCAATTTTTGAATTGGTGTGTTACAACTAATTGTTTAATGGAGTTTTACCACATATGGTTTACCAATTTTTGAAAAATAGAAATTTAATTGAAAAACTCTTAAGATTCCAGTTTTGAAATTAATTGAAATTAATATTCTCAAAATTTGCTCTTTTCTCCAGTTAATAAAGGTCTTATGATAATTTTACACTTAATACAATATTGTATGTTGCTCCTATACTTACATTTTTACTGTTTTGTATAAACTGTCACTTTGATGTAAATTTCCTGTTTCTACTGATACAGCTATTGGTAATATGACAAATATCAGTTAAGGATCCCAACTAGAAACAGATGGAACACTCAGATTAAGATAAATCAAGGATACTTAAAAAGGAAAGGGGAACCACAAGAATGCAGTAACCAGTTAGAAGCACCCCTAAGGCAAAGAGATAAGAGATGAGAGCTGTTATCAGTTCCCAAAAAGAGAGAGGCCACATTGAAAGGAATCTGATTAAAGGGCATAGCCAGCCCAACCTCACAGGGAGGGTTCCCAAGGGGATGGATACCTTGATCTCTTTCTCAGGTTTTCTCTAATCTGTTGAGTTCCTCATTGGCTTAACCCAACAGGAATTCAGAGTGAGTGAACTCAGACAAGTTCAGGTCTGCCTTCCAGCAGTGTGGATGTGGAGTGGCAATGGATGATGCCTGGCACCTGCTACTTATTTTAATCAGAAGTATTCCTTTCTATATTAACAGTTTGAGTGTTAATGAGGACTCTGGTTGTTGGTGACAGAAACTCAACTTGATGTAATTTAAACAAAAAAAGGAGAAATTGGAGAAGGGTAGGAAAAGTGATGATTTTAAGGAAATAAATGCTATTGGGGCCCACACTGTCTTCCTCATCTCTGCATGTTGGTTTCTTTTGTTAACAATGTGGGGACCTGGTCTCCAGCAGCTGGGATGGCATTTTTTTTTTTTTTTTTTTTTTTTTTAGCTGAGCCATCCTGCCACCTGTTGGCAGCTCAGCTCAGGATGGGCATCTAACTGCTTTTGCTCAGAGCTCAGCTCGCACGCTTGAGTGAGCTCTTAACCAACTGAGCCACTTGGCCGGCCCTTGGGATGGCATCTTTAAAGCAGTATCATCAGACAAGAGATGAGATTCATCTTCCAACTCTATAAACAAAAGTCTTGGAGGACTTTACTAAGAGATGTAAATGAAGATTTGCATAAATGGGGTGGGAAGACATTTTGAAAGATGTTAATTCTTATCAAATTAATTTATAAGCATAATGTAATCCTAACCAAAATCTCACTTGAATTTTTTGGGAATATGAAAAATAAAGTCTGAACTTCATGAAAAATTTGCGGGAATAATAAGATTAAAACTATATATATATATCTATATATATCTATATATATATATATGGGCCAGCCGAGTGGCGTATATATATAAATATATATATATTGCTTCTTAATGATATATATAAATATATATAAATATATAAATATATATATATTGCTTCTTAATGATATATATATGGGCCAGCCGAGTGGTGTATATATATAAATATATATATATTGCTTCTTAATGATATATATAAATATATATATAAATATATAAATATATATATATATTGCTTCTTAATGATATATATATGGGCCAGCCGAGTGGCGTATATATATAAATATATATATACTTGCTTCTTAATGATTAAAATGCATTATCAAGGGATTAGTAATTGTTATGTTGATGGAAAAATGGACAAAACAGATGTGTGTAGATAGGTACATAAATAAAGGAAAGAGCCCAAACCAGTGGGTGGGAATGAATTAACCAATAAATGGTGCTGGGAAAATTAATTATATGGGAACAAAAATCAGGCTAGACCCTTAAGTCACATTTTACACCCAAAAAACTTCCAAATGAATTAAAACGTAAAAAAAGAAAAGTATAAAATATAACAGATGAGATGAATATTTAATCTTGAGATGCAAAGGACTTTTTCAGCATTAAAAAGACTTACAATATACAAATGTACAAACTTAAATGTCAAAATATTATATGCAAGGGCTGACCGAGTGGCTCAGTTGGTTAACAACTGGCTTAAAACGCATGCTCTGAGCAACAGGGCTGCCAGTTCGATTCCCACATGGGCCAGTGAACGCTGCGCCCGAGCTGAGCTGTTGCTGAGCTGCCAACAGGCTGGTGTTAACAACAAGATTGCCTGTTCGATGGTGGGCTATGCCCACCCGCAACTAAGACTGAACACAGCACCTTGAGCTTAGAAGCCACGAGCTGCAGATGGGAAGCCAGATGGCGACTGGTGCCCTCCACAACGAAGACTGAAGAACAACAACTTGGCTGGTCCCCTCTCCCAATTCCCCAATAAAATCTTTAAAAAAAAAGTTACATGCAAAATTAAGAGGCAACTAGCAAACTAGGAAAACACTGAGAACTATTACTATACTGTATAAAACTAATAAATGTTTACTAATTTATGTGTTTGATTAAATGTTACTCTGAAATCATTAGGGAAAAACAAAGCTAATAATTTTAGATAATATAGTAAAAGGTAATTAATATTAATACCTTATTGAAAATAACAAATGCTTTTGACTGGCCATACTTTAGTATAACTTTATTTTCATTATACTTATAGAAGTTAAAACACACACAGAAATAAGGCTCATGTATTTTTCATTTTTAGAAAATTAAATCCCTCATGATCAAAAGTTATTCTATTTTTATATCCTTCAACACAGATTCTGAGTTAAATAGCCTAACTCAAATCACTTAGGTTTCTCTGTATATTAACTGTAGTTGCTAGTAAAATTATAAAAAAATAAATAAAACCTTGTAAAAATAATGTCACTCACCTGACAAGGAAAATTAACCACATAGAATGAGTTTAATATTTGGACTTGAGCAGAATTAAATCAATTCTTTATTAAGAGTTACAACTGAACACTTTTTTTTCCCAATGGAAAAACAAATTCAGAATATACTTTGCTTTAAATACCAATTTTAAAAAAATGGATGAGAAAGTATGAATGGTGGCTAAAAAGATAAATGGGTACATTCAATGAGAATTTTTATTTCAATTATCCACAAAGAATATTGTAATACTTTATAAAAATATTAAGTTTTAGGCTACCATTACTTATTTAAAAAGGGTTTGTGCTAGAGGGTCATTTTTGCCAACATTTTTTTTTTTGGTAAGGGATAAGGTCCACATTAAGATATTGAAGATGAAAAGCTGTTGGAAAAAATCTTCAAATGTACAAAGTTTACTTTTCTTGGCAATTTAAAAATAATCATTTAAACTGAATACACATTGAGTTAGTGTTACTCCCTTACTATACAACTGATATTATAAGGAACAGCTCCATTCAGTTAAAACCTAATGAATACCATCAACTTTTACTGGCTTATTTTTCTGAACAGAATTAGTACATAAACATACAATTTTGTTATCCTTTTTTAAATTCTAGAAAAATTATATCATAGTTCACATGAAGCCCTTTAAAAATTGGATTTCACAGGTTGCAGACGTTAAGGGTAAATGATGATGGTAGTCTTCATAGGAAGATCCTCTTGGAAGAGGGATTCAATACTAAGCAGGTTACGTAAACATAAGAAACGACCACAATTTTTAGTACCAAAACTGTTGCCCACTTACATGAAGTTTATCTGTCACATTTTAAAATGGTTTGAGTTTCAACATAGATACTATGGCACAGAATTTTAAACTGAATGATTAAATCAGGCAAGTGATGGTAGGTAAAAATTATATTCCTAAAATATGGGGACCTGATGTATTGCTTTATTTAAAGTGTGACTATAAAACAGTATTTTAAAACATAAATACCAGACTTTTATTTTGTCAGATTCAGTTCCTTTGCTAGATCCATTAGCTAGTAATGCTGCTAATAAAATTCATATTTTGGAATGTCTTTCTGAGTTAGTCACAGAAATCAGTCTTATTTTGTTTCACTTCCGCACTTTAAACGGGCAAAAACAGTCCCCTCGTTTCACCACTTTTATCATTCTGAATAAGTTTTACTCTCCATATTAACTAAATTCTAAAAGGGAAAAAAATCTGTCACCATTAAGTATATTTAAAAAGTAAATGTAGATTCAACACAGATTTGAAAACTGGGGTTTTTAAAATGTTTTGCATAAAAGCTGTCTCACTGGAATTAGTGGAAAGTCTTAACTTAGTTATTCTGAGGCTATAACATTCATTTAGTGTTTATGGTAAGCTTTGTCTTATCCTTATAACTTAAAATCTCATGATATAGGTTAAGTGAGGAACTCTGCCAGCAAAGCCAGTTTGTAATCCATAACACCATTAAACAACATTCCATCCCTTCATCTGTAAAATTTTCACCTTTTCTTTTCTCATATTTCTTTTAAATACATTCTTCTCTCTGTTAGTGTATCTGCAATGAGAACAAAAATGCATTCAAGTCCCTGATCTTGTGATATTTTACATTTGTGGCAACCATTACCGTAAGTACATATTTAGCAATATCTCACACCAGTCTATTTTTTAAAAAAGGACTACTTAAATGCTGGGACTTTTCTCCCTTGGATTAGACAGTACAAATTCAATTATGCACTGCCTTTAAAAAAAAAAAAAAAATCAGGGCCGGCCAAGTGGCGCGGCGGTTAAGCGCTGGCTTGGGAAGCCAGCGGCCCCGGTTCGGGTCCCACATATGAGGGCCAGTGACACTGCCCTCAAAAAAAAAAAAAAAAAAAAATCAATGCAGCCTTATAAAAGATTAAATCAATTTCTAGTTACCTTCATTATTTGAAACTGAGCTATTCAGAAATGATTAAAGTAAAAAACTTCTTCTATTTCCAGTTCCATGAGTTTGAGTATACTTTCAAATCGCACTGTTGTTAACATTTAGTCAAGTTTTAGAAGTTTATATTTCTTTCTGCTGATAAAACCTTGCTGATTTCCATGCAACGGAGACATATTTTAAGATTGCACATTCACTGTTCAACTTATAAAAAACCTTTGAGATTAATGAATGCAAGAAAATCTTAGAAATGGAATGGAATTGTTTGGTCCCATGAAGTTCCTTGATTTTAGATTTCATTGTGGTATTGTTTTGATCTCCCAAGTTTTTTCTACAACGATAAATAATTTTTTAACAATTCTGAGTTTGGGGAATTAAAAAAAGGAAGTGATTTATAAACAGTAGCTTGTTGTTTTTCACTGTCACGCTATCAAACTGTCATCAATATCTTAGCTATACTTTTCTTTGGATCCTGAAATTAGTTGGAAAATTCATCATTAGTACTTTACAGTTTAATATTTGGGGAAAAAATAGTGGTTTTGTGCAACCATATCTGGAATTCCAGTTTACCATTAAAAACATGCAGAATGAAGATTTTCTTCTTTTGATTCCTGTACGTAAGTGAGGAAGTCTACATAAGTTTTTACATTTCGGCAGGTTTGTGTATATAAAATAGACTACTTGGATTATAAATTTTCTCCTGGCTGGTACTGTGGCTCTGTAGCAGTGAAGTAGTCTTCCAAGAAGGACTGAATATATTCAAATGTTGGTCTTTCATCAGGGTCCTTCTTCCAACAAAGATTCATCAATTCATGTAGGGATTCTGGACAGCCGTGAGGGCAAGGCATCCTATATCCTCGTTCCACCTGTTCCAGCACTTCACGGTTTACCATACCTAGCACACAAGATTCAAACATGAAACAACAATGATGCCAAACACTACCAGCATACAATCAACTTATTGTGGCAATCACTTCACAATATATATGTAAATCAAACCATCATGCTATACACCTTAAACTTATACAGCGATGTGTATCAATCATTTCTCAATAAAACTAGAAAAAAAGAACAGAACAAATCCCTAGCCATGAACTGATTCAAAGTACAGTAAGTCTACTTAGTGAAAGGTTAATTTAACAAAGAAATAAAGTAAATTGTCAGTGTCAAAGTATATCAAGAAGAGCTTAGAAAATGCTAGCCTGTTTAAACATGTCTAATATTTTTTATTCCACCTCAACCTTTGCTTTGAACGCTGATGCTTTCAAAAGCCAACTCCATTTGATTAGTGAAAATTTAGGGTGCTACTTTGAGGTACTGATACTTTCTGATCTTAACAGTTATTAATGACCAAACTTATGCTAATGAGGAACAATGGCAAAACAGTGTCTAAAAGAAATTTCTAACAATTCAGAAGAAAGAGTTCTAGTCCTGGTTTTGCCAGATATACCTACTATGTAACTTTATATCAAATCACTTTCTTATCTAATATCACCTGTTTGCTTTTCTTCAAGTTATTACACAGTTCCTTTCCAGTGCTGCTTTGTAACGCCCCATCCCCATCTGCAGCTCCGGTAGCACACACCCTCAATTACTTATAAGGTGTTGGGGGGAGATGACCCAGGATATTTAAGATATGTTTATTATCTGAGAGAATAGTAGAGATAAATGGCCCTTTTGGAAAATGCCCTAACAGAAAAAGCTGAGATGAATGTGGGGCACAATTCATATGATTGCCCTAACTCAAGGATTGTGACTCTCATATGTTGCTGTCCATCCACTGTCAAAATTAAAAGAGAAGGAAGGGCAGAAAGGAGACAGACAAATAAATAAAACATAAGGGCCTTTTTCCCCCCTTACATTTCTGCTCTAATAAACTCCAGTTAAGTCACTGATGGGATAACCAAGAACTAATGAAATGCAAGCTTACCTGGATATGGCACTCTGCCTTTGGTTACCAGCTCTGTCAGTAGAATTCCAAATGACCATACATCAGACTTTATTGTAAATCGACCATATAGTGCAGCCTCAGGAGCTGTCCATTTGATTGGAAATTTTGCACCTAAAACAGTATTGACAATCTTGCTTAAAAAATTGTTTATAGGTCTGGCTGAGCGGCACCTTGGTTGGGAACTGGCTTGGGATGCCAGGCTCTGAGCAGCGGGGCCCCGGTTCGGATCCCACGAGGGCCAGTGACACTGCCCTTTGCAGCTAAGATGGTGAATGACGGCTTGACCTGGAGCTGGGCTGCCGTGGGTCGCAGGTGATAGCTGCAGCCCCTGCTGCAGTGGACAGCCATGGGCTGCGGTGAGTCGCCGGCAGCCAGTGTGAGTGGCGCTGGCAGCCAGCATGAGCTGCCGAGAGCCGCCGTGAGCGGCTGTGCAGAGGCCGGGGACAGATTTGCCTCACCCGGGAAGAGCGCAATGATAATGCCAACATGGGCCAGTGAAGTGATATCCTCCACAACTAGACTGAAGAACAAAAGGACAGCAACTTGTCTGTTCCCCTCCCCCAATTCCCCAATAAAATCTTTAATTGGGGGAGGGGAACAGTGTTGGGGAATTGAGGGAGGGGACCAGCCAAGTTGTTGTTCTTCAGTCTCCTTTGTGGAGGGCGCCAGTAGCCACCTGGCTTCCTGTCAGCAGCTCGTGGCCTCTAAGCTCAAGGTGCTGTGTTCAGTATTAGTTGTTGGTGGGCGTAGCCACCATCCCATGAGGGAGTCAAACCCAGTAGCCTTGTTGTTAAGAATGCATGCCCTATCCACTGAGCCAAATGTGCGGCAGCTCAGCTCAAGGTGCTCAGCTGTCTTTAGTTGCAGGTGGGCATAGCCCACCCTTGAACAGGCAATCTTGTTACTACACCACCTTAGCCATCCTGCCACCTGTTGGCAGCTCAGCGACAGCTCAGCTAGGGCGCAGTTATTCACTGGCCCATGTGGGAATCAAACCAGTGGCCCTGTTGCTGAGAGCACGCGCTCTAAGCCAACTTTTAACCAACTGAGCCACTTGGCCGCCTCCTCCGCCCAAAAAAAAAAATTTATTTATAAAAATCTATTTGTGTAAATATGGCATAAGGAGGGCTAATTTTTTTGTCAATATCCTTACAGTATGTGTCATCAGTGTTAAATTCTTCAAAAGTATAAGATATACAGAAAAATATTTTAATACTTAAAATTTGTATTAAATCACATTTCTTCCTGATAAGATGTTCAATGACATAAAAAAAGTATTATTGGGCTGGCCGAGTGGCGTGGTGGTTAAGCGCTGGCTTGGGAAGCCAGCGGCCCCAGTTCGAGTCCCATATATGAGGGCCAGTGATAACTGCCCTCAAAAAAAAAAAAAAAAATTAAAATAAAATAAAATAAAATAAAATAAAATAAAATAAAATAAAATAAAAAGTATTATTGGTGGGGACAGAAAACCATTCAAGAAAACAGAGATAGAAACTCTAATAACAAGCAACCAAAACACGGATTAGACAACCTTTAGCTTTTGGGGTTTTTTTTTTTAGGGCAGTGCCACTGGCCGTCATATGTGGGATCTGAAACGGGCCGCTGGCTTCCTAAGCCAGCGCTTAACCACCATGCCACTCGGCCGGCCCCAACCTTTAGCTTTTAAGTAAGTCTATCACCTAATAGCTATGGCTCACCTTTGGTTAAAGAGAGCTTATTCTGTTGGGTTCTAATGTCTACTGTTTTTTGAACATAATCTCTTTTTTATGACACCTCTCTGGATATTCATTCATTCATTCATTCATTCATTCATTCATTCATTCATCATTATTCATTCATTCATTCATTCATTCATTCATTCATCATTCATTCATCATCATTCATTCATTCATTCATTCATTCATTCATTCATTCATTCATGGCAGTGTTACTGGCCCTCATATGTGAGATCCGAGGGTCGCTGGTGTCCCAAGCCAGCTCTTAACCACCATGCCACTCGGCCAGCCCTGGAAAATATTATTATACTATCATTTTTAAAAGCTTGTATTTAGTCAAATATTTAGTATATGCTTTCTATGTACAAGACATTATGCTAATTGTTATGGGGAACAAAACAGCCTTTATGAAGCTTATATACTTAAAGTGGCAATTAGAGGTGTCTTACATATTTCAAGTTATTGCTATATGTACATATACAGTGTTGTAAAATAGTCCTTTAGATGTTCAGACAAACAGAAAATAAATTTACACTAGCACAATCACAAAAGGATTCATTAGAAAAGGGGCAGCTAAGTTAAGCCGTAAAAAATGGATAGAATTTTTTTTTTTTAATTGGGGAATTGGGGGAGGGGAACAGTGTTGGGGAATTGGGAGGGGGACCAGCCAAGTTATTGTTCTTTAATCTTAGTTGTGGAGGGCACCAGTCACCATCTGGCTGCCCATCGGCAGCTTAAGCTCACGATGCTGTGTTACAATCTTAGTTGCAGGTGGGCGTAGCCACCATCCCATGCGGGAGTCAAACCAGCAGCCTTGTTGTTAAAAGAGCGCATGCTCTATCCACTGAGCCATCTGGGCAGCAGCTCAGCTCAAGGTGCCGAGTTCAGTCCTAGTGTGGGTGGGCATAGCCACCATCCCATGTGGGAGTTGAACCCAGCAGCCCTGCTGTTAGGAGTGCATGCTCTATCCACTGAGGCATCTAGGTGGCAGCTCAGCTCAAGGTGCTGAGTTCAATCTTAGTTGTGGGCGGACATAGCCCACCACTGAACAGGCAGCCGAGCCATCCTGCCACCTGTTGGCAACTCAGCGGCAGCTCAGCTGGGGTGTAGTCACTGGCCGATGTGGGACTCGAACTGGTGGCCCTGTTGCTCAGAGTTCAGGCTTTTAAGCTAACTCTTAACCAACTAAGCCAGGTTAGAATTTTTACAGGTAAAAATTATAGAAGAATCGGAAGATATTCTAGCTGGAGGGAATTGCACAAAAGTATGGAGGTTGAAAAGATAGCACTGTGCTGAAGGCAAAGTTTCTCAACCTGGCACTGCTGGCATTTTGGGCAAGATCATTCTTTTTCTGGTGGAGGCTAGTTTCTACATTGTAGGATGTTCAGCAGTATATCTGGCCATTACCCACCAGATGCCAGAGGCGGCCTCCCAGTAACCACCAAAAAGTCTCAAGACATTGACATTACCAAATGCCCCTTAGGAGACAAAATCACCCCTGATTGAGAACCTGTGGTTTAAAGACAACAGTTCCCAATGGTTTGTGTACCAATGTGGTCACTGACAAAAAGTCATTCTGATTTAAAAAAAAAATGAGAAAAAGGATTACATATCAATTCACAAAGCTAAAATTATTAATTTATAGGTATGTCCTTTATTTTGAGATTACGTCCTTCCTACTTGTGTAGTACTAAAGTACTTTTATGAAACGGTAATAGTAGATGGTAACAGATAGATGAAAAACAATTATTTTTTGGTTTATCTACTAAATAAACCTTCATTAACCTTTATACTGGGCTTACTAGATTGTATTGAAATAGTCTATTTACAATTTGGTCTCAGGCATTAGTCAGTGAGATCCCTGATAGCAGAAAACATGCCTTCTTACAGCTGTGCCCTGCTGCCTAACACATGGAGGGACTCAAATATCTGTTACAGGAAAACTGGAGCTAAAGAGTAGGAGACAGTGGTGAATGACAAGCCATCTTTTTTGTAGGTGTGGAGGGTCACTGAAGGTTTCATGCAGGATGAACAATCTATATGGTGTTGTGTATTGGGCCTTACTCAATCTCTGCCTGTCAGTTACACTCCTTCTTCAAGACCTTGCTCTCACGCCATCACCTGTGTAAAGTCTTCCCTGTTCTCTCTGCTTTCTCAGTATTTTCCATATACTTTTGACATTAATTATACAATAGCTTCCTTTATAGTTATTTATATATAGGTCTACTTTGCCCATTAAAATGTAAGCTCTAATTTACTGAGCATCTACTATGTTAGGTAATGTCAGGCACTACATGTCTATTACTTCATTAAAGTTTCACAACAATCTTGAAAAGTAAAGATTACCATCTAGTCTTTATAAGTGAGGAGACTGAGGCTTAAAGAGGTTTGATAACTTGGTTGAAATATCTGAACTAGGGCCGGCTGAGTGGCGCATTGGTTAAGAGCTGGTTTTGGGATGCCAGCAGCCCCGGTTCGGATCCCACATATGAGGGCCAGTGACACTGCCCTCTATAGCTAACGACAGCTCCACCTGGAGCTGGGCTGTGCGAGCCCCAGGATGGTGTAGGCTGCAGCCCCTGCTGCAGTGGGCTGCCATAGGCTATAGTGAGTGGCCGGCAGCCAGCGTGAGAAGCTGGCAGCCAGTGTGAGCTGCCAATAGCCGCAGTGAGCGACATCCAGAGGCTGGCAACCGATCTGCCCCATCCAGGAAGAGCGCAATGACGATACCAACATGGGCCAGTGAAGCAACATCCTCCGCAACTAGACTAAAGAACAAAAAGACAGCAACTTGTCCATTTCCCTTCCCCGATTCCCCAAACGCTGTTCCCCTCCCCCAATTCCCCAATAAAATCTTAAAAAAAAAAAAAATCTGAACTAATAAGAGATGGAATTGGGATTAAAAAATCCAGGGGCCGGCCGAGTGGCGCGGTGGTTAAGCGCTGGCTTCGGAAGCCAGCGGCCCCAGTTCGGTCCCACATATGAGGGCCAGTGACAATGCCCTCAAAAAAAAAAAAAAAAAATCCATACTCTTTCCATATACATATACTCTATTATGTGTTCATTAAGTGTGTACTGAATGAGTTTAGAGACAGACACCAAATAGAAGAATCAGCCTATGTTAATTTCCACAAGGTCTGTTCCCTCTCTCTTTACAGTGTCAATATTCCAAATGTTTTTATTGATCACAACTTTATATATAATAAAGAACTACTGTAAACCTGGCAGAGAAATGGTTTCCAAAGCCTTTATAAAACTATGCTATTTCTTAATATTGGGTGTTGGAAAAGTCATGACACATTTTTGCAACAAAAACATAGAAAAAAATATGTCGTGACTTTTCCGACAACCCAATATATTAGCTTCAAATATACCTTTTCTGTTTTTCTGTAATAAAATCTCAATGGTTCTGAAGTTTGTTACAAAAGGAATTTTAAAATGTTTATTTGTGGACATGCCACAAGAAGTGCAAAGCGGAGTGTAAAGGGAGCTCTATTTAAAATGCAAAGAACACCCCCAAGTTCCTCCTTTGGGGAAATAACTACCAGAAAGCCATGGTATCATGTGTTACATATAATTTTATGAATAAAATCAATGTTTCTTTGACTCTTCTGAGAGGATCTAGAGCTCTTCTTATTCTGTAAAACCTTATATATTTAAAAGAATGACAAATAAGGAAATCTGTTGAACCTTAGGTTACAAGCATTTATTAAAAAGTAATTTTACCTTGTCTTGCCGTATATTCGTTGTCTTCAATTAACCTTGCTAAACCAAAATCTGCTATTTTGCACACAAGATTTTCTCCTACAAGAATATTAGCAGCTCGAAGATCTCGATGAATATAGTTCATTCTTTCAATATATGCCATACCGTCAGCAATCTTGGAAAGAAAAAAAAGACATATGATATAAAAGGAAAAGGCAGAAGACAATTTTGGTTAACGTTAAGTCAGATTACTGAAAACTCTTCTCTCTCAAAGGGAGATGATGGTAACAGGGCATCAGCTCGCGGATAACAGGAAAAACTGTAATGAGGAGGAAGAGAGTCAGGGGGAATGAGAGGGAGGGGGAGTGAGAAGAGGGAGAGGGAAGGAAGAGAGGAGGAAGAAGAGAACGGGGAAGAGGAGGAGAAACAAGATTGATGTATGTGGCCCAAAAAGCCTAAAACATTTCTTGGCCTTTACAAAAACAGTTTGCCAACCCCTGCTATAGAGTGTTTATGAGCCTTGAACTCAGGAATGTAGACTAGGCTTCGCATATCCTAAAGTCTTACATGTAGTTTCTTGGTATAAAGCTTCCTAAATTTCAGCGTATATTTTAGATTTCCAATAGTACTATTTTCTTTGGAATAGCAATCAGTCATTGTCTTAAAATTTATCTTTTGAAACATAAACACTTATACATACAGATTTTATATTTGTGGGTACATATGATCAGGACAGAATTGTAATGGGAGTTACATGCCTGGTTTAATACTAAAATTATATGAATTTTACATATCTCTTGCTCTTCAGAAACTATTTAAGAAGATCAGACTGGATTGCCTCTAATGTCCCTTCCAGCTCTACAAATCCATGATTTAATGATATAAACAATAGTATTCTACTAAAATTATTTTACATTTTTAATGTAAACTTTCAATTCAAATTGATACATGTATAGGTACACAAATACCTGAGCAGCCATATCAACCAGTTGTGGGAGCTTCAAATACTTTCCATCTCCCTCCTTCAGGAAATCTAATAAGCTCCCTATAAGAGATAGCAAGACATTCAAGAAAAACCAGCAAATTTTTAAATTAGGATTGAAAAACATTCCCCCACCTCTGAACAAATCACTGCATTATGATACAAAACTTCAGCTTTTTATTAACATTTTTTTGCAGCTTTGGAATTTCTGAATAACTATCTTTAAGATTCTAGAAGAGGTCCCTAATCTGAAATTTTATTAAATGTCTCTCAATAACATATGAAAAAAGGGAAAAATGCAATAATCTCATCGGATTATTGGCATTCTTTCCACACTTTGATCAAGAGCAACAGTCACAGTTTTGATTCAAAAAGTAGTATTAGATACTTATATATTTTTACATCGATCTGAATCGAGAGCTCAGACAACTGGGTATTTGGGGTACTTAAAACTAAACCTAAGTGACTGAGTTGACGTGGAAGTGTCAGTACAACTAACATTTCTCAATTTTAGCAAAAGATATGGAACAACAAAGTATCATGAATAACAGCAGAGAGAAAGGCTAGAAAGGGAAAGTCTAGCTGCTATTCCTCTATTACTGGTCAAAAATTTACCACGTACCTGAATTTAATCAGGAGAAAATATCAAACCCAAATTAAGACACATTTTATAAAATGGTACTGTTCTCTTCAAAAATAATACTGCTATGAAAGACAAGAAAGGCCGGGGGCCTGCTCCAGATCAAAGAAGACCAAAGAGAAATTTCAACTAAAAGAAACCCATGACTATGGCTTGGATATAGATCAGGGAAATTACTATAATTAAGGACATCATTGGGATGACTGGTGAAATCTGAAATATGGACTGATATTAGATAACAGAATTGTATCCATGTTACATTTCCTCAGTTTGGGCATTATACTGTGGTTATGTAAGACAGTCTTCCTATCTTTAGGAGACAAACACTGAAGTATTTAGAGGTAAAGGGAGCATAATGTTTGCAATGTACTCTCAAATGGCTCATGAGAAAACCCTTATATTTTACATACTGATAGATATATCTACTTAAAGTTGGCAAATCTGGCTGAAATACATACTGGAATTCATTGTATTATTTTTGCAAATTTTCTGTAAGTTTAAAAGCATTTCAAAAAAAGGAGTATAATAAAACAAAACAAGACAAAGAAAGCTCTGCACCGGCCGAGTGGCACGTTGGTTAGGAGTTGGCTTGGGACACAAACTCTGAGCAGTAGGGCCCTGGTTCAGACCCCACCTATGAGGGCCAGTGACTCCCTCTACAGCTAAGATGGTGAATAACAGCTAGAACTGGAGCTGGGCTGCCATGAGTCGCCGACAATGACGATGGCGTAGGCTGCAGTGGGGCTGGCCGGCAGCTGGCTTGTGCTTTCGTGAGCTGCCCTGAGCCACCATGCGCAGCCGTCCAATGGCCAGTGAGTGACTGCCTCACCCAGGAAGAGCGCAATCATAATGCTAACATGGGCCAGTGAAGCAATGTCCTCCACAACTAGACTGAAGAACAAAAGGACAGCAACTTGTCGGTTCCCCTCCCCCAATTCCCCAATAAAATCCTTAAAAAAAAAAAAAAAAAAAGACAAAGAAAGCTCTTTCTGTGTTGACAGGAGTATGAAACAAGGGTAAGTCATGACTTAGTCTCACTTATAGAAATTCAAAGTCAGAGAATATTTGTATTTCTTCTAGTCTGTCTAATGTAGGGGGAACAGGGTACTGTTTGTTCATTTATCTGCCCATTCAAATTTTTATTGAGGGTCATGGTAGGCACTCTAAAAGGCACAGAAGATATAAAGATAAATAAGTCACAGTCTCTGCCCTTGAAAAGATCTTCATCTAGTATGAAAGTATAGATCTAGAAACGATAAAATATATGCAAATAAATACAGAAGGTGTTGTAAAAGTTATTGTAGAAATGACAGTGCTGACATAATGGATATAGTTAATTCTATGGACAAGTCAGAAAAGGCTTCACAGAGGGAATGCATCTTAAAGGAAGAATGAGGGCAAACAGGGAATTCCAGGAAGAAGGAATAACAAGCACAAAGGCTGTAATCCATAAAACAGCACAGTTAAGTTCGGGGAGCTGAAAATAGTCCCTCCTAAGGAAGAATACAGGGCAGAAAGATGGGAACTAATGAGAATGACACTGCAGAAGGAAAGAGTCAGAACACAAGAGGCAATGTATAAATGGACTTTATCCTTTTTATATAAAGTTTTATGCTAAAAATAATATGATCAGATTTATGCTAAAAAAGCAGTAACTTGGGTGGCCCGAGTGGCTCAGTTGGTTAAGTACTCGCTCAAGAGTGCGAGCTGAGCTCTGAGCAACAGCAGTTCGATGCTCAGCCCGAGCTGAGCTGCCAACAGGTGGCAGGATGGCTCAGCTGAAAAAATAAAAATAAAAAAGCAGTAACTCCAACAATAACATTAAGAATACAACTGGGCCAAACTGTATAAAAGGAGTAAGTTTAAATTTCCTGCAGTAGTCTAGGAAAGAGAGACTATTATGTTAAAATCTAGCAATGATAGTGGGAACAATGAGAAGGGGAAATTTTCCAGAGATTTAATAAATGGGATTGATAGCATCAGTGGACTATTATTACATAAGAGGGTGGGGAAGTGAAGATTGCTGGGCCTCATCCCAAGTTTGATTTCTAGCAAGTTTCCAGGTGATACTAATGCTGCTGCCAGCCAATGCACTACAGACTCTTGCACATGTGCAAAACAAGGCAAGCACCAAGGTGTGATCAAACAATCACAACAAATCACATCCCTCTTCAAATATTTCTTATATACATTTCTCATAGAACATTTTAGACCTTATTCAATGGTCTTTAATCTTTTTTTTGGTTCATGTGTTATTTTGAGAATCGGATGAAAACTATGAACTCTCTTTCCAGAAAACATACAAAAGTATGCAAAAACTGACACATAACATCAGAGGAAGATCATGGACCCTCTGAAGCTCATTCATGACTCTGGTAGAAAGTAGGTAGTCAACAAACAGTGAAATCAATTCAAAGCAATCCTTAAGTTTGTTTCATACACCTCTCTAGCCTCCTTTACAATTAGTTTCTTCTACTACTTCTGTACTTCCCACTAGCCACGGCTTTGTTACCCATTTCCTCAATCTTCTTAGCTTTGCAGAAATACCCATACTCTTTCTTTACCACCCATAACCTTCATAATCTTAAAGGGCAGTTTAAGACTTGCCTTTTCTAATTTTTCTCTATTCCAGTCTGTGTGATCTCTTCTTCAATTTCTATTATACTTACTGTGCCAAACACCTGGAAATTCATTATGCTTTGGCCTGTAGTTTTATTTACAGTGAACTGTTGTTTACTTTTTTTTTTTTTAAGATTCTATTTGGGGAATTGGGGAAGGGAACAGTGTTGGGGAATCGGGGAAGAGGAACAGACAAGTTGCTGTCTTTTTGTTCTTCAGTCTAGTTGTGGAGGACGTTGTTTCACTGGCCCATGTTGGTATCGTCATTGCGCTCTTCCCGGATGAGGCAGATCGGTCACTGGCCTCTGGATGGACGCTCACTGCGGCTCTTGGCAGTTCACACTGGCTGCCAGCCGCTCACCCTGACTGCCGGCCACTCACTGTAGCCTATGGCAGCCCACTGCAGCAGGGGCTGCAGCCTACACCGGCACCGGGGCTCGCACAGCCCAGCTCCAGGTGGAGCTGTTGTTAGCTGTAGAGGGCAGTGTCACTGGCCCTCATATATGGGATCTGAACTGGGGCCGCTGGCGTCCCAAATCAGCTCTTAATCAATGCACCACTCGGTCGGCCCCTGTTGTTTACTTTTATACTGAAAATTAACTCTTCAGAAGTTTAGGTCTTTTCTCTCCAAATTGAATGTAAATTATTTGGGTGACTTTATTCCTTTCATACATTTTAATAACTACCAGAGTGTCTTGTACACTACAGGCATTCAATACACTTTGGCTGTTAATGATTTCTAAAATAGTCTGACTATAAAGATTTTGAAGCATATAATGATCACGACAGATTGGGATATTAGTGAAAGGCTTCTGATACCTGACTTAAGTCCAGTCTGAAAGAAGTATAGTTGACGGACTGGTCAAGAAAGGGAAACTCAATTCTAGGGAAAGAAATAACATGAACAAACTCAGGGAAACAAGGAACAAGACGAAGACCCATTTGGCCAGAAAAGTGGGTTTATGTGGAAGCACTTGAGGCAATGAGTTTGGATGGATTACATGGGCTAATTGCTAATTATCTGAATAACAGAACTGGCAATTAAAGAGTTTCAAAACTATTAGGTTGTCGGAAAACTCATGACACATTTTTACAATGAAAAACACAGAAAAAACACATCATGACTTTTTCAACAACCCAATAGAAGGGACATTTATAATCTTTTTATTTTTTTAAAGATTTTATTGGGGAATTGGGGAAGGGGAACAGCCAAGTTGTCCTTCAATTTTAGTTGTGGAGGGCGCAGCTAGCTCAGCTCCAAGTCCAGGCGCCTTCTGGCCGCCTGTTGGCAGCTCGACTCAAGGTGCTGTGTTCAATCTTAGTTGCGGGTGGGCATAGACCACCATCCCATGTGGGAGTCGAACCAAAAACCTTGTTGCTAAGAGCACATGCTCTAACCAGTTAACCGTCCAGCTGCCCATGGCAGCTCAGCTCAAGGTGCCGTGTTCAATCTTAGCGGCCGGTGGGCATAGCCCACCATTCCATGTGGGAGTAGAACTGTCACCCTTGTTGTTAGGGGCACCGTGATCTCACGCTCAGGCACAGCTCACTGGCCCATGTGGGAATCGGATAGGCGACCCTGTTGCTCAGAGCTTGCGCTCTTAACCAACTGAGCCACTCGGCCGGCCCCCTGGGACATTTGTAATCTTGCATTCTGTATTTCCCATCTGCAAATAATCCCAACCCAGGAACCTGACAACACAGACTTCTACCATGCTCCTCCAATTAAATAATTCTTGAAATCAATATTAAAAGCTAATGGACTATTAGCATTACCTCCATTATATTGCTATGCTATCACTATCATGATTTTAAACTTTTTTGTTGTCCCATTTCTTCCTTCCCTTTATAGTTCACCCAATGCACTCTGAAATGGAGTCTTTGGCAGTGGTTTGCAGTAGAGATTACTTCTCAAAATTGCCATGTGCTTTGGGGCTTTAGGTATGTTTTGGTTATCAATTAGTAGGTTATGTCAGTTGTTTGCCTTCTAGTTTTTCTGTTGGTTTTCTATAGCAAATCTGTAGCTTACAGTTGGCCCTGTCACCCCTAGATAGAACTGAATCATTGGCCAAGATGGACTACTTGACATGGATGACATAATTAGTCATAGTTAACTATGGATGAGTGAATTGTTAAAAGTAAAAAAATGTAGACTCTACAACCAAGATGACGCAGTAGGTAAATGCTGTGTTTACATTCTCTCGCAACCACATCAAAATTACAACTAATCTACAAAACAACCATTATTGAGAATTGCCTAAAATCAAGCTGAAATGAAGCCTTTGAACTAAGGATGTGCAGAAGCAGCCACCTCCATACTGCTAGGAAGATCAGAGATGTGGAACAGGCTGGTCCCACACCCAAGTGTGACCATTAAAGATAGGGAGGGCTAGGGGCCAGCCAAGTGGCACAGTGGTTGGGTGCTGGCTTGGGAGGCCAGCGGCCCCGGTTCGGGTTCCACATGTGAGGGCCGGTGACACTGCCCCCCACCCCCCCACCCCCCCAAAAAAAGATTGGGAGGGCTATTACAGCGGTGGGGGTTCCCTCCCTATCCCGTAGAGGAACAAGAGATCCCAGCCCCACCCCAGCCCAGGTTCCAATGCTGGGGAGAGAAGTCCCATAATTTTTGGTTGTGAAAACCAGCAGAGATTGTGACTGAGGGCAGCTGCACTCCTAGGTGCTCCTCTTAAAGGGATTGTATGCACCCTTACCCACCAACGAAATAACTCGCTCTAGCTCCAACACTGGGGCAGCAGCTTGAGATGCGGTGGGGACATATGGTGGGGAACTGAGTTGTCTAGCTTGGGACGGGGGCTGGAGAGGGGGCTTTCTCCTGGACAGGGGAGCTGGCCATTGTTTCTTTGTTGAGCCCTTCCCCCTCCTGACATGTGAACACAGGAGGCCGCCATTTGTGTGTCTCCCCTGTTCGTTTGCCCAGCCCTGGAGATTTGAGACCTGGCCCGACCCACCTTTTGGGCACACACAGGCTGCTTCCAGTGGTTTTTTTCGTGCAGACTGCCTGCCTTGGCTCAAGCTGCACTTTCCTAGGGTCTCTCAAAAGGTCTGCAGAACCCATACAAGTAGCATCTGGCTGGAGCATGTCCTGTACCTCTGGCTGAGTAGCCCTAAGCCAGCACTAGCAGCAGCTGGCCTTGGTTTGCAGCTTGGCCTCTCAAGGCACTTCCAAGCACAGCACATGCAACAGCCATCTAGAGGTTTCTTTTTGGCTCCCGTTAGGTGGCCCTGGGTGGGGCACGGGTGTGATTGAAGTAGACCTACAGCAGATCCCCTCCAAGAGGGTCCTGAGGCTGGTACCCCCAGTGGCTAGCTTCAAAACAAGCTCAAGCATCACCCAGCTGCCTAGAAGTATGACACACCCAAGGGGTAGATTGGACAGGCACCAGAGTTCTGCTGAGGCAGATCCTGCTCTGGATGGTCAGCTCCTGCACATAAACTCTTCCACTGTAGTCAAGAGAGTCCTCACAACCAGTGAGCCCAAGGGTCAGTCCCTCTATTTGATGTGCAGTTATCAAGCAAGGCTCAAGTACACGAGGGCACACACAACCCACACAAGGGACACACCTGCAGTACATGGCTCAGGTGATCAGAAAGACTGCACCAGTGAACCCACAGCACACTTACTACATAAGGCCACTCTACTAAGACTGGAAGATATTAACAGTCCTACCTAATACAAAGAAATGAAGGAAGGCATTCAAAATGGGGAGACAAACATATCCCAAATAAAAGAACAGAGCAAAGCTCCAGAAAAAGAACTAAGAGAAATGGAGAAAAGTAATCTATCAGATGCAGAGTTCCAAACACTGGTTATAAGAATGCTTAATGATCTCAGAGAGAACTTCAACAGAGAGATGAAAACCATAAAAAAGAACCAGTCAGAAATAAAGGCTACTATAACAGAAATGAAGAATATATTATAGGGAATCAACAGTGGATTAGATGAAGCAGAGGATCCAACCAGCGATGCAGAAGACAAGGTAGCAGAAAACACCCAACCAGAACAGCAAAAAGGAAAAAGAGTCAAAAAAACTGAGGTAAGCTTAAGGGGCCTCCAGGACAATATCAAGAGTACCAACATTTGCATTATAGGGGTACCAAAAGGAGGAGAGAGAGGGCCAGAAATTGAAAACCTATATAAAAGAATAATGACACAAAACTTCCCTAACCTGGTGAAGGAAATAGATATACAAGTCCAGGAAGTGCAGAGTCCCAAACAAGATAAATCCAAAGACACTAACACCAAGACACATCATAATTCAAATGCCAAACATTAAGGACAAAGAGAGAATCTTAAAAGCAGCAAGAGAAAAGCAGTTTGTTACCTACAAGGGAGCCCCCATAAGACTGTCAGCTGATTTCTCAACAGAAACTTTGCAGGCCAGAAGGTATTGGCACGAAATATTCAAAGTGATGCAAACCAATGACATACAACCAAGATATCTCTACCCAGCAAAATGATCATTTAGAATTGAAGGACAGATAACCCACTTCTCAGACAAGAAAAAGCTGAAAGGAGTTCATCATCACCAATCCAGTATTACAGAGAATCTTAGAGGGACTTCTTTAAGATGGGAGGGGAGTTAAGGATGGGCAAAAGGGGACAGGATTAAGAAGTACAATTTGGTTGTTACACAGTAGTCATGGGGATGTAGTGTATAGCATAAGGATTACAGTCAATAATATTGTAATAACTAGGTATGGTGCCAGATAGGTACTAAATCTATCAGGGAGATAGATGGGAATGGGGTTGGGGGTGGGGTGAAAAAGATGAAGGCATTAAGAAATACAAATTGGTAGTTAATAAAGTATGGGAAATATAATCAACAATGTTGTAATGATCATGTAAGGTGCCAGATGGGCACTGGACTTATCAGGGGGATCACATCATAGACTGTATAGATAGATGCCTGACCAATGCGCTATACACCTGAATCTGAAGTAGAATGATATTGAATGTCAACTATAACTAAATATATAGGTATATAAAGTCACAGGATGTAGAGTACAACACAAGGAAGACAGTCAATGGTATTGTAAGAGCTATATAAGATGTCAGATGGATAGTAGCTTGGGGGGTGGTTTATCACTTTATGAGGGGTTTAAATGTCTATTACGTTGCTTTGTATACCTGAAACTAATAAAAAAGTAAATTTTTAAAAAAGTTAAATAATGTAGATAAAATTCAAAAGAATAAAGATGAACCTATCAGCATATTTTATGACTTATTGGTTCTTCGTCTAAAGCACCATTAGCAAAGGAAAAACGAGGGAAGAGCAACCTTTCCTTGTATTTATCTTGGCCCTAACCAATCCTGTTACTGAAGATCCCACCTTAGGGGGAATGGTAGACATTTCAGTTGATAGAAATGTAGAAAAAGAAAAGTTTAGGAGTACTGAAATCATCATAAACATGATGATTATGTTTATATAAAAATGAGATAAATTAATTTACTTAACTTTACCTGATTTCTTTGCTTTAGTGCTAATGATATAAATCTTTCTGATATCAATATTTGAATTCAATTTGTACAGTCCTTCTTTTTCTTTTTCACTTTCTTAGCTACTCCACTTTCTTTAGTCAAATGGAATGAGGGGCTATTTACTTTCAAAATAGATTCATCCTGCCTTATTTTCCTTTCAACTTTGTACTATCCCCTGGAATAACAGCAGCAAGCCACTATTCTGTTAAACAAAATGTCGTATTTTCTCTTTTCAAACATCTGTATTAAAATCTTAAATTAGAGAACACTACACAATAAAAATCTATACACATAAAAATAGAAATGAAGACTTGATTTTAAAAAGATTTATTAATATGGATACGCTAAGAGATACCAATACACACATACCTTTTGACATAAATTCAGTGACAATGTAAATTGGTTCTTCAGAAACAACAGCATATAGTGGAACAAGTTTATCGTGTCTTAATTTTTTCATTATCTGAGCCTCTTGAAGAAAAGCTTCTGGCATCATTGTACCTGGTTTTAGTGTTTTGATCGCTACTTTTGTGGTTCCATTCCATGTTCCTAGAGAAACAACACTTACTATTTTAATCTACACTTGAAGAGAATTTAAAGCAAACTTCAATGAGCAGTAGTTACCTTAAATATTTCAATATAGCTGACCATATATTGTGGCATTTTAATCTACGGCTAAACAATGACAAAAAGATAGTTCAGGTTTCTTACCCATCCATACTTCACCAAAACATCCTTGTCCTAGTTTAACTTCTAGTCTCAAAGATTCTCGAGGGATTTCCCAAGCATCTTTTGCTAGACCTTGAGTCTGGGGTTTCACAGTTGGACATACAGTTGTTAACTTATGGCATAACCCATCAGCGTGTTCTAGATAAACGAATAAACTACATTGTAAAATGAATTATTTACAAAAATTAAGGTACAGATCGTATATTTTTAGAAGTTTAAATTATAGAAAATCAAAACAAAAACATAATGTTCTATCAGTTTTTTCATAAAAGCACAAATGCAAAAAGGGAGTTGTATATGTAAAGCAAAACATAAAAGAAATGAAACATTTTGTTAATTACATTTTAAAAGTTATTATTTATTGAATACTTATTATGTCCCAGCCATTGTGCTAATTCAGCACTTTACAGATAGCTCATATAAATCTTGGAAAATTAAACAACTTTCTCAACAAGTTCACCCAGTTACTAGGTGATGGAGATGGGATTCAAACCCTAGGTCTGGCTGCCTCCAAAGTTCTGCTTTTGACCACTGTATTTTATTTCTTCACAAAGAGAATGTTACCACTGTTATTTCTAATAACCACTAATGTAAGAGGTAAACCAAAAAAAAAAACATGGAAAAACTTCATTTAGGGGACTGACTTTTAAATAAGGGAGATACAAAAACAGGGAATCCCAAATTCATAATTAACTTGTGAATCCTGCTTATACAACCATTCTTATTGTGAATAAGACAGGTTCTCTCCCATTTTCAACAAGTAACCACACAAACACACCTTCTAACAAGTACACTTACAACTGATGCCACTGCTTGGCAACATACTTGATCAATGTCAATATTGGTAGTTGACTTGAGAGACTCAGTTTGCAGCTAGCTGTCACTGAAGAAGAAATTGCCATAGAAACTTCCTCTCTCCTAGTATTAATCATTAAAAGAATTGCAGATGCATTCATGTATTCAATTGGCAATGAAAAATTTTGAGACAGAAGACGCTAGTATTGAATACCTTTCAAAGGCCCTTGCAAGTCTGAAGAATGTCTATAATTGATAAAAGTTAATTTTCCAGGAAAAGAAAAATGCATCTTCATTGGATTTATTCTTAAGGAGTTTTATATAGCCCAGCCCATGCAGTGGAAGGTAAACCAAAAAGACATCTGATACAACTTTTTAACAGCTTTACCTACTTAATAAGTGTCCCTAAATAAGGATTCATATGATGATAATCTGGTTTTAACACATCATCCAAGAATCCAATTCAGGTAATAAGTGTTACCGATTCCTCATTTAAAAACTAGAATACAACAGACATCTAGTGAGAACACACTGTGTATAAAGTAGCATGCTAAACCTTAAAAGACATGAAACTTGGATTCTGTCCTTATAAAATACAACATGAGGAAACAATTTTCACCTTTGAAATAGTCACATACCTGTGTAGTGTTTTACCAGTTTCTGCAGAGTCTCAAATGGTGCTCTGGTTGTGATATAGTATCCACCATTGTCGAGTTTCCTAATTTTGTAGTGTTTCACATTGTCACCCCTTACTTCATCCCAGTCACGAATAGAGAGGGAATAAGCACCTGGTGGGGGGAGGAGGGGGATGAAACCCTTTATTTTATCTTTCTCAAAATACTGCCCAAGAAAATGTTTATACTTATATTAACATAACAATATTCATACCTTTAGTAGTTTCACTCTCTCTTACTAAGAAAATACCTCGTTGATTCCCAGGATTCAGAAGTAATCTTTCAGCATCTTTTCTCCCCATTTTGCCAAAATACCATCTGGAAAAAATGAATAGTGTTCTGAGTTAGAAAGGTATAAAGGTAAGAAAAATTATATGTAAGTATTAATAAGAATGGAGTGGAATAAGGAGGGTTAAAAAGCTATAGAACATAGCTTAAAAATATAGTAAAACACAATGAAGGCTCTTTATTAAATAGGAATGTTATAAATATTACCATTAGAAGTATTTCTGTCATAGTATTTCCATGTACTGACTACTTAACATGTCTCTTAAACTCCACCTGACAGTCACTGGAATAGTAAATAGAGAAGGAAAAGCAACAATGACAGTGACATGTGGAAAAATAAAAGTGGTTCTCTGGCAACCGTGTGATCTTCTGTATTCAGCAGGATGCATATCCAAATTATTAGGAACTCTAAATTAGTTTCATATAGTTTTGTGAATAAAATGACAGTTTCTGCTGTGGAGGAGCTCACAGAATAGCAGAGAAAAAAGACAAAAAGACAAAACAGAGAGTAACAAGGGCCAAAGCAGAACAGAGCTATAGAGACAAATTACATATCATCAATAAAAGCAAACAATCATTGACAGAATACCTGTTACATCCAAGGTACTGTGTTAAGTATGTGAAAACAAAGCAGCATTTATGGGTCACAGATAAACTTGGTTTGACCTAAAAGTAATATGTCATTGAAGGTAAACTTTAACTTTCTAAAAGTTGCAAGAATAGTAGACAGAACTCCCATATACCCTCCACTCAGGTTTTCCAACTGTTAACATTTTGCTTTGTCATAGTCTCTCTTTCCCTGTGTATGTGTAGGTGTCCGTGTATATTGTTTTCTGAACTGATTGAGAGTAAGTTGCAAATAGACTGAATCATTACCCCTAAATATTTCCTAAGAGACAAGGATACTCTCCTGCAGAGGAGCAAGCACTTAAGTCAAGAAATTAACATTGATATACTATCAGAGGGTAAATTTTTGAAGTGAGTATGCAGAATACAAAAAGGGTTAATATAAATTTTTTAAAGTGGAAAGATAAAGGCATAACAGTATTAATGCAGATTTATGATTCTACTGTTAAGTGAATACTATGGCATTAATTATTAATTTTCAAGTAACATCCCCTATTAATATGATACATTAGTTTTATTAAGACTGATATGTAATTGTGTGTGTTAAGTTGTGGCTAAGTAGAATGTGCATTAAAACATTTTAAAAATGAAAACAATTAATAAAATATGAAGTAGCACCATACTCCTCTGCCTGAATGGAATCTGCAGGGGCTACATAATTGCTAGGGATGTAGCCATTCTTTCCTGTAGCAATCGATCTTGCTTCCCACCAGTCTCCTTCCCTGCAACACATAAAACAACGATCACCACAGGGAGACTATTGCTCACCGACCTATAGAGCAGGGTCTTGTATGTGAAGCAAACAGGAGATATTTCTTCCATTTTCTATTCATGCATTAATTTGATCAAGAATCAAACTCAAGGTATACTAAAAAACAGATTTTATGAATTAAGGGAATACGGCTAAGCAAAAGCACAACTGCATTTCTGCTCTACACCAAACAAAAAAAAATTACTTTAATTTTAGCTATAAGATCACTTTTACATAACTTTTTCAATCTAAGGCAATAAACTATACTGACAAGAGGTAGATCTTTCATATTACTTAGGTTTTTTTTTAAAGCTTTATATGAGGTATAATTTACATACCACAAAATCTCCCCATTTAAGATGTACAATTTAGTGGGTTTTAATATATTCAGAGTTGTGCAACATTACCACAATCAATTTTAGAACATTTTCATCACCCTCAAAAGAAACTCCAAATCCATTAACAGCCACTCCCCACCCCCACCCCTGCCAACCATTAATCTGCTTTCTGTACCTATTGTGGACATTTTATATAAATGGAATCATACAATACATGGCCTTTTTGACTGGCTTCTTTCACTTTGCATGATTTTTTCAAGGTTCATTTATGTTGCTCCATGTAGCAGTAGTTCATTCTTTTTTTATTGCCAAATGCTTTTCTTTTTAACAATGCATAAAATTATAATGTTCCTTTTTACTCATTTTAGGAAAAAAATCAGGATGCCCTAGAGCTCCTGTTATATTGGCCAAAATATTATCAATGGGCAGTAACAATAAAAAAATTAATTATTGGAATAAGTATATACAAAATAAAGTATATACAAAAAAATGTTATCCTAAATATCCAAATAAGACTAAAAGCAATTTAGAACATGAGAACTATATGTAGTTTGTAATATATAAGGCTTGACTTTTCTAAAATTAATGTGAAAGGAGCGAATACTATCAGTCTCTAATGAGGAAGATATATATGGGTTCTGCTACTAAAAATTAAATGCATGTTTTGCTTTACCAGAGAGAAGTACTGATAATACTTTATCTAAACTGAAATTTTATAAATGCTTGAGGGGCATCTGCTTTCTAGAAAATGAAATGAAAATCCTTTCGTAATTCACGTATTTACAAACTCATACACTTAGTTTGTAGTTTCCTAGTGTATATTAAGTACTTTCAGATACACAAATTGAAAACTTTGCATTTGATCCTGCTAACCATTCACTGATTCATTCATAATATTTACTGAATACCTTTTAAGTGACAGATTTTATGACAGGTGTGCTAGAAACAGGGTAAAAAGACAGTCCTTACCCTCAAGAAACTCAGTTTAGAGCAGAATTTCTCAACCTCGGCACTATTGACACCTTAGGCTAGATAATTCTCTGGTAGTGGTGAGAGGGGAGGCTGTCCTGTGCATTGCAGGACGCTGAACAGTATCCCTGGCTTCTACCCACTATATCACAGTAGCAGCACCCTGGCTGTAACAACCAAAAATGTCTTCAGGCATTACCATATATCCCCTGGGCAATTCTGCCTCAGGTTGAGAACCACTTGTTTAAAAGAATGATAAGCAAGTGATAAATTATAATTCAAAATTGGGATGGCAGCTATGATTGAGGTTTATACAGGTTGCTGTGAATACGTAAGAAAGATACTTAATCCAGCAGGAGGTGTGGACTGGGCCAGGTGGGAGAGGAAGAATGTCAAGAAAGGATTCCTTGAGAAAGGACATATGAATATACATTTTATTTTTTTTGAGGGCAGTGTCACTGGCCCTCATATGTGGGACCCGAACCGGAGCCGCTGGCTTCGTAAGCCAGCGCTTAACCACCGCTTCACTCGGCTGGCCCACAAATATACATTTTGAAGGATGAGTTCAGTTGGCCAGATAAAGGGGAAAAAATGAAAAGAAAGGAAGTCACATTCCAGAAAAAAATTGTATGTGTGAAGGCATGGAAATGGTGAGAAACCAGTGTATTCAGAAAACTGCAAGTAATTCAATATGGTTGGGCAGTGGAATAACAAAGGGGAAGAAGCTCGATGAATGATGCCTACTATTATTGTTGTTTTTCTTTATCTTGATGGCAACTGGTAGCTATTTAAGGGTTTTAAAACAGAGAGATATGAACATGTTTTGTTCTAGAACAATAACTGGCAGCAAATGGAAATAAGAATAGAAGGAAACATGATAGGAAACAGAGACCATAAATATATATTTTGAAAAGATACAAAGTGGTTGCTATGCCTGCTAATGAAATTATGGGATCTATTTTCCATAATGAGAATTGAATTTTCTATGGTGGGTCACTAAATGACAAAAAGTCTAAGAGTAATATAAGGAAAAAGCAACTTAATTTGGTCAATTTGGGATTGCAGGGGGTCTTTCTCTAGCCTTTTTCCTTTGTTTTTTAAGAGAAAGAGATAAGATTTTTAAATCATCTAGTACTCAGATAAATAGGAATACAGAATTTTCTTTATAAAGATTTTTTTTTTCAGTAATGTTTTTTTAAAGTAATGTTATTTATTATACTCCCTCAATCTTCATTCTTAAATCTCCACTGTTTATGGCAGAACCACGGAAACACAATTTGTAGAAGTAACTTCTGGCTACATCAGTAGTATTCTGTCATGTGTCTAAAGAAACCAAAGGCATCATCCAACCCAGTAGGCAGAGATCCATGCCCCGCCACTCTCATCTCTGAATCATCAACTAGCTTAGGGTCGGCAAACTTTTGAGATGGACGAGCCGCCAGTCACATGCGGCTCTTTGGGTACGTACATGTGGCTCTGAAGTAAAATTGAAAATGAAAATAAAACTATCACAGTTTCATTTATAAAATTTTTAAAGGACATTATTCTCATAATGGTGATTATGTAAAAATATATTTATGGTTCTCGAATAATTTTTAAATTGTTGTGAGGGACAGGATTTGGCTCTTCTAGGGGTTGGCAAACTTTTGAGACGGAATGTACCCAAAGAGCCGCATGTGGATCGTGAGCTGCAGTTTGCAGACTCCTGAACTAGCTCACTGTTTCAGTGTAAAGAGTAGATTACTATCAGTATTTTTCATTCATAACACTTACGTATTGTTAATTATTTGAAATCTTTCACCCTTCTTAAATGAAAGGTCTTCTGTAGTTCTAGCTTCATAATCATATAAGGCCACAAATATAGTAACACCACCTATTGGAGGAAGAAAGACCAAGGTAAACTATATAGAGAAATTAACAAAAGAAAAATAAAAAACCATTGCCAGCAAAAAAAGCTTAAGCATTGTTTTTTTCCTAGTCTCCAGAATCTATTGTTAAAAGTTGGAGATTTGGGCAGTTGGCATTTTCAAGTTAACAAGATGCTCTCTTAAGACTTTATGCAAGTACTGTACTCTACAAATTCTAAAATTCTACAGACCCAGAGAAACAAATTCAATTTTGATTTATAGTAGCAACATCTCTGGCTTGAAAGCCAAAGTTCAAATCAATTCTTTAACAGAAAAAGTATTAACAAGTACTATAAACTGCTGACATTGATTGTCTAAACTTCTTATAAACAATGAGTGAACATTTTGATTCTTAAGACTGATCATTAACAGTAATAACTAGAGTTTTACTAAGACAATTTATTATGTTTAACGTTCAAATATAAAAACAACATGTTTTCTTAGCAATTAAATGGTATGGCTGATAGGAATTACAAATTGCAAAAATAACTGTGTCATATATAGCATTGTGTGTAGATGCTTAAGAGATTAGCGCACTTAAATAGTCAAACTATTATCTGCAAACAAAAGAAAGAATAGGGCCGGACAAGTGGCACGTTGGTTAAGAGCTCGCTTGGGATGCCAGCGCTGAGCAGCATGGCCCCGGTTGGGATCCTATATAGAGGGCCTGTGACACTGCGCCCTCTACAGCTAAGATGGTGAACAACGGCTCTACCTGGAGCTGGACTGCTATGAGTAGCCCGTTAGGCTGCAGTGGGGCTAGCCAGCAGCTGGAGTGCGCTTTCATGAGCTGCCGTGAGCCACCGTCTAATGACCGGTGAGCAACTGCCTCACCTGGGAAGAGCGCAATGATAATACCAACATGGGCATGTGAAGCGATGTCCTCCACAACTAGACTGAAGAACAAAAGGACAGCAACTTGTCTGTTCCCCTTCCCCGATTCCCCAATGCTGTTCCCCACCCCCACTTCCCCAATAAAATGTTTAAAAAAAAGAAAAAGAAGGAATAAAAGATTATCTCATTTATCTGGCTTCTACGAGTTCCAGTCATATATTAACTACCTATATGACATTGCTACTTGAATGTCTAACAAGGATTTAAAACGTATTACATACTACAAAACAAAGGTGTTGATTTTTCTCCTCTAACCTGTTATCTAAGTCCTGCCTACCTAAGCCAATGGCACTACCAACCAATCAGGTACTCAAGCCAAGCCCATGACCAGCACTGTCAGTTCTACCTCGAAAATATCTGCTTTCTTTTCCATTTCTACTACTGCCACCCTAATCCGAGTCCTTGTTATCTTTCACTGGGACTGCTGGGTCTAACTGGAAGTAGGAGCCTCCTAACCTATTTCTGTACCTGCTTCCCTACATCTGCTCTCCACACAACTGCCAGAATGAGGTTTTTTTTTGTTTTTTTTTTTAAAGGAAATTCAATCATACAACTCCTTTACTGAAATCTCTTTAATGGCATCTCTATGGCTTTGAATGAAACCTAAACTTCTTACTAGAGTCTATGAGGTCCTGAGTAATCTGACTGTTCAATTTCACATTTTACAATTCTACCACCTGCCTATACTGACCTCCTTACTAGTCCTCAAAAACTGCCAAGTCCATCTGTACCTAAGTTTGTATTTGTTATTCTCGGTCCCCGAAAAGCTCTTTTCCCAGTTCTGCCTATGTTTAAGTCATTCTCATTAGCCAAACCTCAGCTCAAATGATTTCTTCTCAAGTTTCCTGTCCTGGATCATCTGAAACAGGGGTCGACAAACTTTTGAGATGGAAGAGCTGCCAGGGTTTCAGCAAACTGTGGCTCTCGAGCCACAGGCTCTGAAGTAAAATTGAAAATGAAAATAAAACTATCATAGTTTCATTTATAAAATTTTAAAAGGATATTATTCACATAATGGTAATTATGTAAACATATATTTATGGCTCTCGAATAATTTTTAAATTGTTTTGAGGGACAAGATTGGCTCTTCCAGGGTTCGGCAAACTTTTGAGACGGAATGTCCTCAAAGAGCAGCAAGTGGCTCATGAGCTGCAGTTTGCCGATACCTGAGCTAAAGGACCTTCACCAATTTTCTACTGGTTAGTTCTTTCATAGCACTTAAGAACCATTAATCATACTGTTTGGTTGTTTATATCATTACTGTCCAACCCTCACTCTAATGTAAATGCCATTAGAACAGAAACCTCGTTTCTCTTGCTGATAACTATACCTGGCAGACACTCCCTATTTATTAATAAATGAATATTCATGAACAGATTATTTCACATAAACTGCTTCAGGTAACTAAAGTGTGTCCTCAAGCATATTTACTTTAATCACTTCGGATTAATATCTTTCCCAAATATAGAATCCTGAAAATTTAAACTTTTGCTGATGACTAAGAAATACCATCAAGGGCATCTATTACAGAAGTATTTAGAGTTAGGGGGTTGGAGTTAAGATTGTAATTGACTCTTTGAGGTCCATAACTCCCCAAATGAACAGTAGAATAGAATTAGTATATGACATTCCTCTGTGCACTATTATTGGTCAAGAAGTGAGCAGACAAAAGGGACAAATTTACAGTCCGTGCTTGTAGAAGAGATTTCTCTTTTGTCCCCATTGGTTGTTAGTATTGACACATACTGCTCAATTTGATGCTGGCAGCTGTTTTGTCAAGTCTAAAGATAAAGTGGACACTCCAAGGGCTGCAGGAAAGAGATCAAAGAAACTTGAGTTGTTGATGACATCAAGGAACTGCTGATTCAAGGACTCCTACCTTTTTAAACTAGTTGTGTTTTGTTACTCAAGGGAAAAGCATCCTGACATGGGACCTTTTATAAAAGAACTCTCTCTTTTTTAAACTTTCTGACTACTTTTATAGAGTATTTCTGGTTCCATTAAAGGTTGTCAGCTGTCACTTTTTGTTATCTGAAAAGATATTATGATATAAATAATAAATGGAGTTCTAGAATAGGTCGTTAAATCTGGGCTCTCCTGCTTATTATCTGTGACTGAAAAAAAAAAAACCATTTAAACTCTTGAGTCTCAAGATTTTTCTTTTTTTCTTTTTTTGAGGGCAGTGTCACTGGCCCTCATATGTGGGATCTGAAACAGGGCCGCCAGCGCTTAACCACCGTGCTACTCGGTCGGCCCAGAATTTTTCTTTTTTAAATCAGTAGTACCTAATAGAAAAACTGTATTATCATCATCACATTGCCATTTAATTAACATTTATGATGTAATTACTATAATATTTCAATAGTAAATAATACTTTACAATCCTGAGAAATTATAACATTCCTGAGGGAGTGGTATATGTTTTTTTGGTTTGTTTTTTTTTAGCTGAGCCATCCTGCCACCTGTTGGCAGCTCAGCAGCTGCTCAGCTTGGGCCGGGAATCCAACCGGCAACCACTTGGCCGGCATTTTTTTGTAAAATTATATTTGATATACAATATTATATTAGTTTCAGGTGTATAACATAGTGTTTAGAAATTTGTATATCTCGCGAAGTGATCACCCTTGTAAGTCTAATACCCATCTGACATAATACATAATTATTACAATATTATTGACTATATTCCCTATGCTGTACTTCACATTGTTTTAAATCTTTATATCCCCAGTGCCAGCCACAGAGTAGGCACTCAATTATCTGGAAAACAAATTAATGAAATATTAATGGTGTAACTCAGTACATAATTACCATCACATTATCACCAAATTTCCCAGAATGATATTCATGTATATAATAAGACTTTAATTTTCATGCTAGAGACTTTAATTTTCACATAAACTTATTTTAAAAGTCCCCCATGAAGTTATTTTTCTTACAGCAGGCAAACCTTATGTATGTATTGCCCAAGGCCACGTTCTCAAACTGACAACAGAACTGTCCATTTAAATCTCACCTGTTAAACCAGCAGGATATGAACTTGGCACCACTGAGAATGAGGAAGATGCCCCTCCAAAAGGCGTCACCCCTGAGGATCCTCCAAATGGTGTCATGGAAAGACTGCTAAAATTAACAGATGTTCCCTTTGCTGAAGATGATGGTGTCGCTGCAGTGTGCTCTGCTCCATACTGGCTGACACTTGTATTGACAGGTTCTGGAGTGTTTTCTGATGTATATTTAATGGCTGGAATTTTGTTCTCTTTACTTTTAATGCAGCCCATTATTTCTAGTAGCCACATTAAAAAAATAAACAGGTAAAATTAATTTTAATATTTTATTTAACCCAATACATCTTTTTTGTACTAAGTCTTAAAAATCTGGTAAACTTACAGTACATCTCAATTTGGACCAGGCACATTTCAAGTGTTCAATAGCTGTATGTGGCTAGTGGGACACATATAGGACAGTGTAGTTCCACATCTTTCCCCCTCCCTATTGGTAGACACACTTCCAATGGTTACCAAATGTGATCCCAATCTAGCTTTCCAACTTCATCTCCTATTTTTTCCTCATACTTACCTTATGCATGCAAGTAAAAAAAATTCATTAACCCAATACTTATACCCTGTATTTTCCTATTTTTGTGGGGTTTTTCCCTCCTAAAAGTACCTCTGTCCCTAATACTTTCCTCACATCTCTACCTGTGAAATATATCCATTCACTCATGAGCATCACAGATGTTACTTTTCCATTTAGGCTATTCTGTAATTGGTAAAACATATTTTTCTTTAAAACTTCCAATGTACTTTCGGAAAGGTTTTTTTTTTTTTTTTTTAGCTGAGCCATCCTGCCACCTGTTGGCAGCTCAACGGCAACTCAGCTCAGGCGGGCATCGAACCCCTGTTGCTCAGAGCTCAGCTCGCTCAAGACACTCGGCCAGCCCTTCGGGAAGGTTTTTGTATGAGACTCTCACCTTATTCCATTTTGTGTTTTATGGGTTTTTTTTGTTTGTTTTGTTTTTGCTTACTGCCCTAACTCCACTCTACTCCCAAATTATTGGCAATATCTTTCTTTCTTTCTTTCTTTCTTTCTTTCTTTCTTTCTTTCTTTCTTTCTTTCTTTCTTTCCTTTCTTTCTCTCTTTCTTTCTCTCTTTTCTTTTTCTCTCTCTCTCCCTCCCTCCCTCCTTTCCTTCCTTCTTCCTTCTTTCTTTCTTTCTTTCCTTCTTCCTTCTTTCTTTCTTTCTTTCTTTCTTTCTCTCTCTCTCTCTCTCTCTCTCTCTCTCTCTCTCTCTCTCTCTCTTTCTTTCTTTTGTTCAAGTTTGTAGCAGAGGACAGTTTATTAGGGTAGAAAGTAACAGCTCTCAAAATGAGAGGGGGTCCCGACTGAGCTACCCATTAGTTAAGGCAAAAGCTTTGGTTTTTATACCTTTTGTATGTCTGGGGACGGGGGCTGGCGGCTGCCTTTTGGGGCCATATTTGTTGCTCAGCTCAGAGGAGGTGTTTTCTCCAAATGCCTAATTTCCTTAGAGCTTAATCAGCTTAATCAATGTCTCTGTTCTGAAAGGAGCATGTTACTGGGAGACTGCAATACATTTTTTTTTTTTTTGAGGGCAGTGTCACTGGTCCTCATATGTGGGACTGAACCAGGGCCACTAGCTTCCCAAGCCAGTGCTTAACCACCGTGCCACTCGGCCAGCCCTGCAATACATTTCTTAAAAGCAAGAGTTACATATCGCTTACACACTACACAGCCAACCAACATGACATACACATAGTTGGTTTACTAATATTATAAAATCTATATTATTCTATTCACTTCCTGAAGAAGTACTACTGCGGATTTCATTAATTCACTTACTTTTAAAGGTCATTCTTAGTTTACAGTTTTTCCCTTCTTATATGACATTCAAAAGGAAGTAAGTGACAAGATGTCTGCCTTATAAATTCTGAAAGACTGAACATTCACAACCTTGACTATATAATATTAATTTAAAATGTAGCTATAGGGCCAGCCAAGTGGCACGGTAGTTAAGAGCTGGCTTGGGACGCCAGCGGCTCCGGTTCGGATCCCACATATGAGGGCCAGTGACACTGCCCTCTAAAAAAAATCAAATAAAAAAATAAAATGTAGCTATAAATATTAACATAGAAACAGTCTCAGAATTTCAGAGTTTGAAGATTTTCAAATCACTATCTTAAATGGGTATATTCTGAAGATGTTACAGTTAAGAGCAGCATTGAAATTATAAGCTAAAAGAATTGCTTCTAAAACTGTTAGAAGAAACAAAAGTTAAGTTGTTTCATAATATAGTGTTGGAAAAGTCTTCTAAAGCATAATATAAAAGTAGAAACCTTAAAGGAAAAGACTCTTAGACATATAATTATTATATTTAACTTCCATGTGGGGGGCAGGGGTGGAAACAAAAACTCTTAGTAAAGCTAAAGATATGAAAAATAGGGAAAAATATCTTGTATTTGCTCATGCTCTTACTTGCTCTCAACACGCACAAAAATGTACACGTTTGAAAATTGGTTGACATTCTTAACACAGACAACTCTTACATGTGACAAGATAGCCCCTCAGAAAAATAGAAAAGCCTATCAAGAAGCAATTCACAAATGAAATGTGAAAGGCAAATTAGCATATGAAGATATGTCCAACCTTCCCCATCTTCTAATAAATGCAGATTTTAAAAGATACCTTTTCTGTTTATCAGATTGGCAAATTTTGCCTCATGGTTGACTTTCAGCTATCTATCTATCTATCTATCTATCTATCTACAAAGTAAGTTAAATGCAAAAATATTTTAAAATCTATACAAAGAATCTTCAAAATCACCTATATCCAAAAATCTAAATATTAATAAAACATCAACAATTACATAAATTAGACTTTGAAAGAACAGTTGTTATGATGGAGAAAAAATTATGAAAGCCAGTATAACTGCTAATTTATTTTAAATTTAATAACAGACGGGTTGAAATACATCAAATCATAACAGGGGTTACTATAATTATTGACTCACTCCCCATTTCCCTTCCCAGCTTCCTTAATTCCTCATTTTCACCTTTTTTTCCATCCAGGAGATGACGTAACCAAAAGACCTTGCTTAGGTCTTTTTTTCTCAGCAAGATATTACTCTTAACTTCTCTTTCTTCAAAAGTACACCTTTTTTCCCCTCACCCTGCCAGTTTTCCATTATTACTCTTAATCTGTCCTCCAGCCTCTCTTTCTTAACGCAAATCTTCAGTCCAACTTTTCATATCTACCCACTTACCCTTTCTAGCAGCTCCAGGACAGACTATCATTTTCACTCCAGTTCCACTAGCACCCCAGTATCAATACACAGTAGCCATCACTGCTGCCCATCTCCTTTAGAAACATTATTATAAATGTAGGGCATGATTTACAATTTAAAGTAAACTTCAGGTGCAATGACTTGAACAGATTTTTATGGGTTGTCTTAGAAACATAACATCATTAAAAACATTTATATGGGAAAATCTCTTTTAAGTTCCAAGCTACTAACGTAAAGATATACATTTATTAACAACACATATTTATCAGACACTATGAAGGAGCTGGGGATAGCAAGAAATGGTCCATTTTGTTTAAATAAGGTTACAAATAAGGGTAGAAAACAAATACAGTATTGTAAAAATGTTAGTATTGGAAAGTGTTAGAGTAAAAAAAAATGTTAGAGTGGAGGTATGTACAAAACACCATGAGAATACAACAGAAGTTATCAGCTCTGCCTTGAGTGGTTGGGAAAGAAAATTTTGCAAAGACACTGGCATCTGAGCTAGATCTTAAAGAGACGAGAGATTTAGGGAAGAGGAAATAGGATATTCCAGGAAGAAAGAAAAGTATACAGAATTGCTCAGATGCTTCAAACGGCATGGTGTATTTGGGGAACAGAAAACTCTGTGGCAGTAGTATTAGAGGGTGTTTTTGAGAATGATGAGACAGATGGCTAGGAGGATAATTTACACATAAAGAGGATTATTTGCTATGCGATAACTTTTAGGCCTTATCCAGGCAGCACTGGACTTGGAAGTTATTCAAGATTTTTAAAAAGGTGAATAGCAGAAGATATTGAATTTTAGAGTAACTACGGCAGAAGTAGGAATTATAGACTGGAAAGAAAGAAATAATGATGGCAGTGAGTAAAGCTGTAAAACTTCTGCAATGATGTATGTGAGAAAGGACAAAAGCAGGAACACTGTGGGGCTAAAGATGAGGGGGAAATGGAAGTACATACTAAATATAATAATCAAGTTTAAATGATCAGTTGAATATGGGTAAAGGAGATATGAAGAGAAAAGACTCATTTATTCACTCCCCAGTATTTTATTGAACAGTTTAAAAGTAGTTACTGCGTGTGTGTTAAGGGCTGGTTAACCCCAAAGTTTCTAGTTTGAACTGAGTGGAAAGCCATAACGGAAGAGAAGAAACAGGTTTTTCTGGACCAATGAGTTCAGTTTCAGATGTTAGGTTTAGGTGCCTGTGGGCATCTTATTAAGTCCAATAGAGAACTGATAAAATAAGTCTAAAGCTCAGAAAAAGGCAGAAACCAAAGAAAGATTAAAACAAAAATATTTTCAATTTAACCACACCTTTTGGAGATAATAAAACTCACCCAGGTACAGATGAGGAAGGGTGTGAATATAATGTTGCAGGACACCTACATATAACAGATAGCAAGCAAAGAAATTAGGAGGGAGCAATTCCAGTTGGGAGTACTTCCATAAATAGAAAACATGGATGGAAAAAAAAATCATCAATTTGAAAAGAGTGGAATGGATTAGGGAAGAGTTCCAATGATATCTGTGGCATCTTTCTTTCCTTAAAAGAAACATGAAGCAAATAGAGAAAAATGTTAAGTGTTACACGTGGGTAATGATATAATTATTTTTGTTTATTTGAAGTATTTTATAATACATGTTTAATAAGAAGTAGTACAGGGGGAATAAAGACAGGCTTTCAGGAAGAAAATGGCTAATAATGCTAAATACCGAAACGAAGTCAAGTGGCATTTAAACTGATTTATACAGCCAGTGGATCAGTAATTGGGAGTTCACTGGTGACTTTGGCAAGAGCATTTTTTTAGCGTCCTGAAGATAAAAGCTAGATTGCATTAAGTTGAATATAAATTAATGAATAGACCATGAAAATATGGAGAATTTTTGGAATGCAACATCTTTGTAATTTGGGAACATATAACTCATCAAGAGGTTTTCTGTGATTTCTTTGTCTAGTTTACTGATCCTCTCCTTCAGTCTTTGTGTAATCTAATACAGCAAAGTCACCATTCTCTCCCGCTTTGATTAAAAAAAAAACAAAAAACCCTGATTTTGTTTACCTCCTTTCCCACTTGCCAAATCCTTCACCTGCCCAGCCTTAGGCAGTACATAATAACTTACTTAAGCCACTCATGTGTTCTTATTCCTTTTGCCAATGGGCATGGGCTTCTGATAAGTTTTCCTCATCTGTAAAAAGGAATACAAGACTGGAATGTTCCTTTCCTTCCCTACATGATATCTAAACCTGAGGCAGCCATCCAGAGAGGCTGCAAAGCACCCATCTGAAAAGAGAATACCAACATACTGAAAATGGTAGGGCAGAAAGATGAAAGGAACTTCAGTCCTTGATGATGTTGCTCAGGTATTAAATTATATAACTCTATAATAATGTTAGAACACACTTTGCTCTAGAAATTTTATTATGTGAGATACCAAATGTCTACTGTACATAAGCCAATTCTAGTTTGGTTTTCTGTTACTTGCAGCTGAAAGGATCTTAAATAATGAACTATTTAAACCATATGACAATGGTTAATATAGAAAATCCCTTTTCAACATGTAAGGATTCAATAGCTTAACAAAAATACCGTCACGCACTGCATAACGTTTTAGTCAATGATGAACCACATCTAAGACAATGGTCTCATAAGATTATAATGGAGCTGATGTTATAATGTCATAGCACAATGCATTAGTCATGTGTTTGTGGTGATGCTGGTGTAAACAAACCTACTGTGCTACCAGTAGTATAAAAGTATAGCACATACAATCATGTACATAACACTTGATAAGGATACTAAAGGACTATGTTAGTGGTTTATGTATTTACTATACTATACTTATCATTATTTTAGAGTACTCTCTACATATAAAAAAGTTTGCTGTATAACAACAGTATGCCCATGCTATGACGGCAGCAGCCTCATCCGTCTTGTGCTTACCATGTCTCTCGATCGCATCATTTTCTCTTGTGGTTGATTTAATCTTGTGTTGTTTTGTACAGTATCATGCTATACAGGCTTGTAGCCCAGGAGCAATAGCCTACACATGTGGTAGGCTATATATATCATCTAGGTTTGTGTAAGTCACTCTATGATGTTTGCACAGCTATGAAATCACTAATGATGATTTCCTCAGAACGTATCCCTGCCGTTAAGTGGAGCCTGAGTGTAGATCCCTAACTTACCTTATTTACATAAATCTGAGATATCTTGAAGATTGTAAAATTCATAGCCTATAAAGGCAGAATTAAAATTTTCAGCAAGCTATTTCACACTGATATTTGGTGGAGCATAATGTGAATGACTATTTGCTGATAAACAAGGCTTTAATTTGAATACTACTTATTTAAAATTAAGAAAGCTTCTTCTCTTAGACACTATCAGAAATACTTTCTTAAAATATTTTTTTTAGGGGCCGGCTCAGTGGCGCGGTGGTTAAGCGCTGGTTTGGGAAGCCAGCGGCCCCGGTTCGGGTCCCACATATGAGGGTCAGTGACACTGCCCTCAAAAAAAAAAAAAAAAAATTAAAAAAAAATTTTTTTTTAAAAATCAACTTTGAGGTATAATTTACATATACAACAAAAAAAATGCACCCATTTGAAGTGTATAATAGTTCAATGAGTTCTGGCAAATACCTATAACTGTGCAAGCAATACTACAATCACAATATAGAATATTTCACTCACACCCAAAAGGTTCAATTCCCAACCGCAGAGTTAGGCAATCTCTGATTTGTTTTCTCTAATTAAAGATGTATCTTTTCTAGAGTTTCGTATAAATAGAATCATACTACACAGTCTTCTTTGTGTTTGACTGTTGTCATCGTATTACCCTTGATGTCCTAAATGTCATCAAAATGTCTTCCTTTCAATATTTCCTTTATCTTTAGGTAAAGAAAGAAGTCATTGGGGGCCAGATAGGTGAGTAGGGAGGATGTTCCAATTCGGTTATTTGTTTACTGGCTAAAAACTCCCTCACTGACAGTGCCATGTTAGCTGGTGGATTGTTGTAATGCAAGCGCCACGAATTGTTGGTGAGACATTCAGGTTGTCTAACTTTCACATAGCCTTTTCAGCACTTCCAAATAGTAAACTTGGTTAACTATCCAGTTGGTATAAATGCATAACGAATAATCCCTCTGATATCAAAAAAGGTTAGCAACAAGTTCGAGAACTTAATTGTCAGACCTCGTATATCCCGCCCTTCCCTGCCCTCCTACCCCGTGCCCTCCAATACCTAGAAATGGAAGTGCTTGATCATATAAAGTTACCAAAGTTACCTTACCATAAGAAACTGCTAAACTGTATTCTATAGTGGCTGCACCATATTCCATAGCTACCAGCAATAAATGTGAATTCCTGTTGCCCCACATTCTCTATAACACTTTCTAAGTCTTTCTTTTCCCTCTCAGAAACCCACCATATGTTTACTTGGGTTTAGATATGACCCAAATAGTCTATACAACTCTTTTACATTTTATCCTAATTTCTAAAAAAGCTTCGACAATTTCAATCTACATCAAAAGGTAGCTCACAATATAAAATGCACACAGCTGAGTTGATGTTACACACATTTAAAACACGAATATAACACTAATTGCAAATAACCACTGATTCCTAGTTCACTGACAGAAATAATGGTCAGGACCTAGGTAACTGAGAAACATCTTTATCACCATTTAATTTGCCAAAAGCTATCAACAGCATTTCAACAAGTCTGTCCTCTGAAACCCAAAATTATTTCTACACTTAGGTTAGATTCAGTGGCAACCTACATAAGACCACATAGTTACTAAGACATCATGGTAATTCTTTCATATGTGTAATGTTTCAATGGGTCAGTTTCTCACTCTTAAAATCACTTTAAAATTTAAGGCATAAATACACAATATTCACCCTCACTGGTGTCCAGGTATGGGTTTTTGACAAATGCATGTAGTTGTGCAACCACCGCCTCAATGAAGATAAAGAACAGTTCCATCACCCCTCATGATGCCTCCATGCAGTTGTGTGGTAGACCTCTGACCCCAATCCTAGGCAATCACTTATCTACTTTCTGTTATAGTTTCCCCAGATACCATACAGTATGTAGCTTTTTTATTTTGGCTTTTTTTCACTAAGCATATGTATCTGAGATCCACACATGATTTTGCAGGCACCAGTTAATTCCTTTTGACTACTGAGTAGTACTGCACTGTGTGCAAATGCTGCCATTTATTCATTCCCCAGATGAGGGACATCTGAGTGGTTTCCAGTTTTTGTTTCTCTCTCTTTTTTTAATTAGCTTCAGGTGTACAACACAGTGCAATAGTTATACTTTTTACCACTCAAAGTGACAACCCCTCCCCCTGGCTTCCAGTTTTTAAAAATAAGAAATACAGCCACTGTGAATTCAGACATATAGGTTTTTATGTGAACATGTTTTCATTTCCCTTGAGTAAATACTTAGGAGTGAAACTGCTGGGTTGTATGGGAAGTGTATGTATAACTTTATAAGAAACTGCAAAACTTTTCTAAAGCGGCTTTAACATTTTACATTCTCACCATCAAAGTGAGAGTTCCAGTGGTTCCACATCCTCATCAGCATTACCACTGTCAGTTTTTCTAGGTGTGTTCTATTGTTGTGGTTTTAGTTTACATTTCCCCAATGACTAAGCACCTAATATTAGGCATCTTTCGTGTGCATATTTGCTACCCATATCTACTTTGGTAAAGTATCTGTTCAAATAAGTTTTTTAATTGGGTTCTCTTTCATTATACTCTGTAAATAAGAACATTTACTACTATAATACTATTATACTCTACATAGTCTAGATTTAAGTTATTTGTCAGATAATATGTATTGCAATATTTTCTCCCAGTCTACAGGTTGCCTTTACATTTTTATAATCGTGTCCTTGGACATGTTTTTAATTTTGATTAAGTTCAATTAAGAATTTTTAATTTTATGGTTTGTGCTCTCTGCACCCTATTTGAGAATTCTTTGCCAAAAGAGTTTTCTCTAAGCTTTCACCTAGAAGTTTTAGCTCTTTACATCAGGCCCACTGAGCCATTTTAAGGGAATTTTTATATATGTTGTGAAGTTTGATGTTCAATATTTTAAAACTGGATATATAGTTCTTCAACTACTATCTGCCAAAAAGACTGTCCATTTCTCACTGAATTATCATGATAACTGTCAAAAAATCAAGTAATCATATATTAATTGGGTATACTAATAATATACTAATCATATACTATTAGTCCCACTGTTTTATATGTCTATGCTTATGTCAAGTATCACAATGTCTTTACTACTAAAGCTTTACAGTCATTCTTGAAATTACATAGTTTAAGTCCTCCAGTATTTTCATCTTTTTCAAAATGGCTTTGGATAATCTAGGCAGGAGGGCAACAAGTTTTTTTCTGGAAAGGGCGAGGGAGTAAACATTTTAAGTTTTGCAGAACAAATGGTCTCTGTCACAAGTACTCGACTTTGCCATTTTATCGTGAAAGCAGCCATAGGCAATACATAAATATATAAATGTGGTAGTGTTGCAATAAAACTATTTCCAAAAATACACAGTGGGCCAGACATGGCCTGCAAGTTGCAGTATGCCAAACCATACACTGGGATCTTCGCATTTCCACACAAATTTTAGAATCAGTTTGCCAATCTCTACACAGAAAGGCCTGCTGAGATTTTGAATGGGATGATATTCCATCTGTAGATCAATTTGGGGAGAACTGACATCTTAAAAAATGTTGATCTCCTGATTCATCCATCTATTGAGGACTTTAACATTTTCTCTCAGCAGTGTTTTGTAATTTTCAGTGTATATATATCCTGTCCAATTTTTGTTAAATTTATCTCTAGACATTTCATGGTTTTTTGAAGCTACTCTAAGTGCTATTATTATTTTACTTCTAAATGTTAATCACATATAAATAGATATTAATAATACACATATACAACCTGATACTTATTTATACCTTGTGTCTTATGACCCTGCTAAATTCATTAGTTCTAGTAGCTTTTTTGTAAGTTCTGCAGGATTTGCTACATTCAACATCGTGTATACAATTAAATACTGTTTCATTCTTTCCTTTCCAAGTTGAATGCCTTTCTCCTCCTTGCCTTACTGCACTGGCTAGCATCTCTAGTACAATGTTGAATGGAAGTGCTGAGAGGGAATATCTTTGCCTTGTTCCTTATCTTAAGGGGGAAAGCATTCAGTCTACCACCATTAAGTATATTAGCTGTAAGATTTTTTTGTAGGTGACCTTCATCAGGCTGAAGAACGTTTTCTTCTAATTCTTTGCTGAGTTTTTATCATGAATCGGTGTTAAATTTTGTCAAATGCTTCTGTATCTACTTATTTAATTACATGAGTTTGTTCCCTTCATTCAATTGATATGGTCAATTACACTAATTGATTTTTTAATATTAACCCTACCTTGGCACCTTTGCATTCTTGGAATAAAACTCAATTGGTCATGGTATATTACCCTTTTTATATATTCCTGAAAACTAATATTTTGTTTAATACATTTATGTCTACAGTCAAGAGCCATATTACTCTTTAGTTTTCTTGTAATTTCTTTGTTTGTTTTTGGTATCAGGGTAATACTGACCTCATGAAATAAGCTGGAAATGTTCCCTTCCTCCTCTATTGTTTTAAAGAGTTTAACATTGGTATTACTTCTTCCTGAAATGTTTGAAAGAATTCACCAGTGAAGATATCTGGGCTTGGAGTTTTAAATTACAAATTTAACATGTTTAACATCAGGGCTACTCATATTCTTGTTTATTTTGGTAACTTGTATCTTTCAAGGTTTATCTAATTCATCCAAATTGTTAAATTTATATTATCATCAAGTTGTTCATAATATTCCCTTTATAAAACCTTTGGGGTTTCTATTAAAGTCCTGAGTGATTAACAAGGATTTTTTTTCCTTTTAGCTGGAAAAAACTCAAATGCCTCCCTCCTCTCTGTGACCTCTCAGGGCCATCAACTCACATCAACCTGGTTGCTCTTTCCCTGGCTTTTAGTTTTACTCTAAGCATGTACATTCTGAAATTTAGCAGAAAAATCAAGAGACTCCTATGGAGACTTTTAGCATTGTTCTGAACATAGTCTCCTTCTACTGAAATTTTACCCTGCAACTTCGAGCTGCCTCAGCCTCCATGAATTCTGACCTCTGTTTCTTCAACTTGTTGAGACCACTGTCCTTTGTCCAAGAAACCTGTCCCTCATCTGCTATTCAGACTGTGCCTCTAGGCAGAAAGCTGGAGTGATTAGGTGACCATCCAGCTCACCTTGTTTGTTTCCCATCTTCCAGTGATCACTATCCTGCACTGCTGTTGTTCAGCATCTAAACAGAGTTTTGTTCAGATTTGCAGTTTTGGGGTGTTTTTTTTGGGGGGGTAGGGGGTAAAGATGGTAAATCTTTACCCCCTACCATCCATCATAGCCACTTAAAATGTTCTTCAAAGTTAATCCCTAGAAAAACATTTAATTCCTTGGTTTTAATATTATTAAGTCCAGAAGGTATTAATTTCTACATAAATTTATAATTCAGTTTATATAACAGATAAAAGATTTATTCCTTAATAATGATCACTTTTAAACAAATTAACATTTTAAGAGTTTTACTGTAATCAGTTAAAGTACTCTGTGGCATTTTTCTTTTTATTTCAAGACCCTGGGTGTTGAACACACAATGTGATAGATGATACATTACAGAATTGTACACTTGAAACCTATTTAATTTTACTAACCACTGTCACCTCAATAAATTTTAATTAAAAAAAAGAAAGTGTTGAGGGCCGTGTAGCCCAATATTGAGGGGCATGCAGGTTGACTTTAGTGGGCTTGGTGAATCTGAAAGTACTGTTGATTAGACATGTGTTCCTCAAATTTGTATTCCCTTGAAGCCTGTGTTTTTATTACAAAATGTATGTTTTGTTAAGGTTTGTGATAAGTCTTTAGGTACAGTTAAGCCAAAATTAAATATCAAAAGTGAGATTCTCTTTAGTATTCACACCCAGGATTACAGATTATGTAGAAACTGAGTCTGGGTCATAAAGAGATTATCATAGATGGGATTATCCTTAAACATAGAAAAGGTCACAGTGTGCCCTAAGGAGAACAATTATAAGGACTAACGGTCTTAAGAGAAAAATACATTAAGACCATGTGGAACTTAAACTTGTAATTGGATAATGGTCAAAAGTCCCTATAAAAAGGACATGTTATTGTAATAAAGTGTGACACTTTTCTCTTTAACTCCCCTGGTGTCTCCACTGTCTCCCTTCTTTATTTTCCTCCCTCATTTTCTGTCTTTTACTGCAACAAACAGTTTCTGTCTTTCATTAACCGCCGACGCCGTGTCCACCTTCTTGAACCCTGGTCAGCGGAGGCTGGTCCCCCGCAAGAAAGAAAAATAATTTTTAAAGTATCATTTCCAGGAGGTCCAAGATGTCAGCGGCATAGGAGGATGAACTCACCTCCTCCCATGAGCAAACTTAAATATACATGTATATAGACAGCAATCACCAAAGGGCCGGCCGGCCAAGTGGCTCAGTTGGTTAAGAGCTCGCACAAGAGTGCGAGCTGAGCTCTGAACAACAGCAACTGGATGCCTAGCCTGAGCAGAGCTGCCGCTAAGCCGCCAACAAGTGGTAGGATGACTCAGCTAAAAAAATAAAAATAAAAAATAGACAGCAATCACTCCTGTCAAATAGATGAGGGCTGAATTAACAGCTTCTGAACAACAAATGAGAAAGAGGCTGAAAAAAGGCTGGGAAACTGCAGGAGCTCTCCAGGAGCTTCCGGAACTCTCTGGGCCAGAGAAGCAGGAGAGCACCATTGTTTATGATCCCCTCCACTTCAATAGGACAGGCAGGAGCTCTATTTTGGTGCTTTGACCTACCAGCAAGATAACCTCAGTGTTGCCAGCTATACTACCCAGAGTCTTTTACCTCCTAACAATGGGAGCAAGCAGGGACAACTGGGCATCACCACAGGCACCTATCCTTAGTGTGGGCAGAGGCTCTCTCCAAGTGCTCTGGCCTACCAGCAGCAAGGTTGCTGCAGCACGTTCCTGGGCACATCACTTGTGCCCATTTCAGCTCCAAACAAAGGGGGCAGGCAGTCTCAACAGTACATTACCACATGCACCCAGAGCCACTCCAGCAGGGTAGGCCAGTGCCCCAGAAGCCTTGGGCACCTCCTCAACTTCGACTGGCTTGCCAAATCCACCTGGCATACATAGCCTACACACAGGCCACTTCTACCTACAGCCACTTTTTCAAGATTGGGAGAGAAACCTATTTTATCTATTTCACAAAAACCAACATAAAAAGTCAAACAAAATGAAAAGACAGAAGAATATCTCCGAAGTAAAGAAATAAGAAAACTCTCCAGAGATAAGAAAATGGAGGTCAGTAATTGCCTAATAAGGAATTCAAAGAAACCGGCATAAGAATGCTCATCAAACTTGAGAATGGAATACAGGAATGTAGGGAAAACATTCAGCAAAGAGTTAGAAAGTATAATAAAGAACAAAGCAACATGAAGAATAACTGGAAAGCAAAACACACTGGGAGGAATCAACAGCAAATTAGGTAATACAGAAGAATGATCAGAGACTGGAAAACACACTAGTTGAAATCAACCACTGAGGAAAACCAAAAAAATTTAAAAAACTAGGAGTTTACACAGCACGTGGCCAAAAAATGTGTACACATTTTAAGAAAGGAAAAATAAACTATTAAAATTGTTATACTCAATATATACCCTGAAAACAAAAGATGAATACAAGTCATGTGTATACATTTTTTGGCACCCCAGTATATATACACCGGGTGCCAAAAAATGTATACATATTTTAAGAAAGGAAAAAACTGTATTAAAATTACGCTGATGGTAATGACTTTGAGTACCTCTTGTAATTGCAGAAGTCAAATGTGACTTGTATTCATCTTTTGTTATCGGTATATATTGAGTATTACAATTTTAATTCACTTTTTTCTGTAGTAAACACACTGCCAGAAGGAAAAGAAAGGAACAGAAACTTTATTTAAAGAAATAATGGCTGAAAACTTTCCTAACCTGGGAGAGGAAACACATCCAGGTCCAAGAAACACAGAGAGTCCCTAACAAGATGAACCCAAAGAGACCCACACATCAAGACATATTGTAATTAAAATGGCAAAAGTTAAAAAGAGACAATCTTGAAGGAAGCAAGGGGAAAACAATGAACTACATACAAAAGAATCCCATAAGGCTATCAGTTCATCTCTCAGCAACAACTTCACAGGCCAGAAACTGCAGAATACATATTTTTTTTCCAGGTGCACATGGGACATCCAGGATAGATCACATATTAAGTCACAAAACAAGCCTCATAAATTCAAGAAAATTGAAATCATATCTAATATCATTTCCGGCCATAATATCATGAAACTAGAAGTCAACTATAAGAAAAAACACAATAAATGGAGATTAAACAATATGCTACTGAATAACCAATGGATCAAAGAGGAAATCTGAAAATCAAGAATCATCTTGAGGGCCGGCCGAGTGGCGCAGTGGTTAAGCACTGGCTTGGGAAGCCAGCGGCCCCGGTTCAGTCCCACATATGAGGGCCAGTGACACTGCAATCAAAAAAAAAAAAAAAGAATTATCTTGAAACAAATATATCTTGAAACAAAGACATTTCAAGAAATATCTTGAAAACACAAACTTTTGGGGATACAGCAAAAGCAGTTCTAAAGGGAAATTCATAGCTGTATTGGCCAACCTCAAGAAACAAGAATAACCCCAAATAAACAATAACTCCACACCTAAAGGAACTAGAAAAAGAAAACAAAACCCAAAGTAAATAGAAGAAAGGAAATAGTCAAGATAAGACTGAAAATAAACAAAATAGAAATTAAGAAAACAACAGAAGATATCACTAAAACTTAAGGTCTGGTTCTTGGAAAAGATAAACAAAATTGACAAATGTTTAGCCAAACTCATCAAAAAAAAAAAAAAAAGGAGAGCTTAAATAAAATCACAAATAATAGAGAAGTTACAACCAACAGCACAGAAATACAAAGAAACATTAAAGACTAGTACAAACAATTATATGCCAACAAGCTTGATGATCTAAAAGAAATGGATACATTTCTAGAAGTATATAACCATCCAAGTCTGAATCAAGAAGAAATACAAAATCTAAACAAACCAATTACTAGCAATGAAAAAAACTCCCAACAAATAAAAAGTCCAGAACCAGACAGGTGAATTTTACCAAAAAGTCAAAGAATACATATCCTTCTTAAACTATTTCCAAAAAAAATAATTGAAGAGGAAGGAATGCTACCAAACTCATTCTATGAAGCCAGAATTACTCTGATCCAAAATCAGACAAAGGCATTACAATGAAAGAAAATTACAGGCCAATATCCTTAAGGAACATACACGCTAAAATTCTCAACAACATATTAGCAAACTGAATTCAATAATACATTAAAAGTATTACACACCATGACCAAGTGGGATTTATCCCAGGGATGGAAGGATGGTTCAACATCCCTAAATCAATGTGATGCATCACATTAACAAAATAAAGCATAAAATCATATGATGATCTCAATAGATGTAAGAAAAGCATTTGACAAAATTCAACATCCTTTTATGATAAAAACTCACAGCAAAATGGGCATAGAGGAACATATCTCAATATAATAAAGGTTGTATATGACACACCCACAGCTAATATCATACTCAATGGTGAACTGCTGAAAGCTTTTCCTCTAAGATCAGGAACAAGAACTGGCATTCAAATCAGAAAGGAAGAAGTAACTCTCATTATTTACAGATGAGAAGATATTATATAAGTATTGCAGATGACAAGAAACTATACAAGTATATAGAAAAAAACCTAAAGACTCCATCAAAAATTATTAAAATAAATGAATTCAGTAAAGTTTCAGGATACACAATCAATATACAGAAATCTGTTGCATTTCTATACACCCTATACAAGTTATCAGAGGAGAAATTAAGAAAACAATCCCATTTACAAGTGCATCCAAAAGCATAAAATACCTAGGAATAAATTTAATCCAAGAGGTGAAAGACCTGTACTCTGAAAACTATAAGACTTGAAAAAGATGCTGAAGAAGATACAAATAAATGGAATACCTTGCTCATGAATTGGAAGGATTAACATTTTTAAAATGTCCTTACTACCTAAAGCAATATACAGATTCAATGCAAACCATATTAAAATATCAATGGGATTCGTCTCAGAATTAGAACTAATCTTAAAATTTATATGAAACCACAAAAAAACCCCAAACAGACAAGGAAAATGAGAAAGAACAAAATGGGAGGAATCATACTCCCTGATATCAAACTATATTATAGAGCTACAATAATCAAAACAGTATGGTACTGGCATAAAAACAGATATATGTAAGGTCTGACAATTAAATTCACAAACTTGTTGCAATGATGTTGCTAACCTTTTCTGATATCAGAGAGATTATTCATTATGAATTTGTAACAGTTAACCAAGTTTACTATTTGGAAGTGCTGAAAAGGTTGCATGAAAAAGTTAAGATGACTGAACTTTTTCACCAACATTGTGGCTCTTGCATCACAACAACGCACCAGCTCACATGGCACTGTCTGTAAGAAGATTTTTAGCCAGTAAACAAATAATTATTGGAACGCCCTTCCTACTCACCTGATCTGGCCCCCAATGACTTCTTTCTTTAGCCAAAGATAAAGGAAATATTGGAAGGAAAACATTTTGATGACATTCAAGACATCAAGGGTAATACGAGGAAAGCTCTGATGGCCATTCCAGAAAAAAGAGTTCCAAAATTGCTTTGAAGGGTGAACTAGATGCTGGCTTCAGTGCACAGCTTCCCAAGCGGAGTACTTCGAAGGTGACTGTAGTGATCTTCAGCAATGAGGTATGTAGCACTTTTTCTAGGATGAGTTCGTGAACTTAATTGTCTAACCTCATAGATCAATGGAATAAAACAGGGAGCCCAGAAACATGTCCTCGCTTATAAGGTAAATTAATCTATGACAAACAATATACAACTGGGTAAAGACAGTTTCTTCAATAAGTGGTGCTGGGGAAACTGGACAGATACATGAAAAAACAAACAAACAAACAAGCAAACTAAACCACTCTCTTACATCATATACAAGAGTAAACTCAAAATGGATTAAAAACTTTAAGACCAGAAACTATAAAACTCTTAGAAGAAAACATAGGCAGCAAACTCTTTGACATTGCTCTTAATAATATTTTATTGAATATGTGTCCTTGGGCAAAAAAAAAACAAAAGCAAAAATAAATAAATGGAACTATATCAAACTAAAAAGTTTTCGTACAGCAAAAAATAAAAACATCAACAACAAAAAAACAATATACTGAATGGGAAAAGATATTCATCAGTGATACATCTGATAAGGAGTTAACATCCAAAATATTTTTTAAAACTTACAGAACTTAACACCACACACACACACAAAAATCTAATTTAAAAATGGACAAACCTGAATAGACATTTCTCCAAAGACGCTCAATATCACTAATCATCAGGGAAATGCAAATTAAAACCACAATGAGATATCACCTAACACCTGTCAGAATGGCTATCATCAATAAATCAACAAATAACAAGTGCTGGTGAGGATGTGGAAAAAAGGGAACCCTCATGCACTGTTAGGTGGGATTGTAAATTGGCGCAGCCACTATGGAAAACAGTATGGATATTGTCCCCAAAAATTCAAAACGGAGTTGCCATATGATCTAGCAATTTCACTTCAGGGTATTTAACTGAAGAAAACAACAACACTAATTTGAAAAGATACAGTACACCCCTATGTTCACTGCACCATTACTAGTAATTCCCAAGATATGGGAGCAAACTAGATGTCTATCAACAACTGAATGGCTAAAGATGTGGTATGTGTGTAAACATACACATACGCGCGCGCGCACACACACACACACACAGGAATATCATGCAGCAATAAAAAAAGAACGAAATCTTGCCATTTGAGACAACATGGATCAACTTAAGAGTATTACGCTAAGTGAAATAAGTCAGACAGAGAAAGACAAATACCATGTGATTTCATTTGTAAGTGGAATCTAAAAAATAAAACAAAACAAAAACTAACCCGTAGATACAGAGAACAAGCTGATATTTGACAGAGGGGAGAAACTGGAAGGGATGGGAACAAAAGTAAATAAAAAATAAAGTATCATTTCCTTATGTACCCACTTGGTAAGTCTAAAATTTATACTTAGCTTAACGTTAATTAGGCTCTTTTGGGTTCAAGACAGAGTTTTATTCTAAAGATTAAAAGTGGTAATAGTGAAGAGGAAAGAATATCATAAAAATCAGAAACTACAGAATAATCTGATCATACACATTAATTCCAAAAGGCTGGTGATTCAGTTTGAATGCCGGTCTTAATACTAAGTAATCAATGCTTTATTGTTAGGAGCTCATTGCCTCCCTACCATAATCTAAATTCAGTATCTCTATTTCTCTACTGATGCTTTAACCAACTACTTCACTATCTACTAGGATAGCTGTTCCTAGCCATAACTTCTACTTACTTATAATTTTGATTTAATTATGGGGTATTCCAGGTTCCCTCAATCTCCCACAGTCACTGATTCGCCTATTTCTGAGTTTGCACTGGCATGCACAAAAGTAAAAACAAAAGAACATAATTGCCAGCTAAATGCCCTAACCTGTTGACCTGTTATGGTTTGGCCATCATCAGGTATTTACCCTATGGTCTCCTTAAGAGACTGTGAGCCTAGAAGGTACCATGGTGACTGGTATGTTTAGCATAAGCTCTTGTTTTAATAGCTAGTGTGTAGATACATATTGTAACAAAACGTATTAAAAGTAGAAACCTTTCTAATTGAAACAAATGTCTGTATTAGATTTTATGTTCTTCAATGCAGATGAAGTGTGAGATCTGGAAGATTAAAGTTTAATGCTGATCTAGCCCCACTAAGACACCTGCCATCACCAAAGGGTAGAGTCAGATTAATATATGCAAAGTTTTACCTTCATCCCTCATCACAGCTGAACTACTTTAAGAAGGTAGAGTGGAACTAAAAATATCAACAGAGCTCTGCTGTATGGGGCAAATTTTTAGGAGCAGAAAAGAAAAACAGCCCCTATACGATTTCTTACATAGCTATCTTGTCATGCCCTCAAAAAGGTAAATTATTGTACTTGAAAACCTGGACCATTCATTACATTTGCTTTTCTTTCAAAATCCTGTAGGAAATGAAAGATTAATAGGGTAGTGACAACAAGAAGAAATGCTACCAGGTATTTAAGATAGACATTCTCTTTTCAAACTTCTGGCCTTTCATAATCCTGTCTATTTCACCTGGCCACTTTTCTTCTTTCTACACATCACACTTATTTTACAAAAATTTACCCCAACTTTCCTGTGTTTCTCATACTTGCTTAAAATATAATCTGAATTGTCTTGATTTTCCACTTTGCTTCCTGCTTCCACTACATTAAAGCTGCCCGTTATGATTCCCCAAATTGCTAAATCCAATAGTCCATTTTCAGCCTTCATATTACTTGACCTGTCAACCACATTCAACACAGGGACCAATCTCTTTTCCTTAAAATGTTTTTTCCACTTGGTTTCCAGGATACTCTTAGTTTTCCCTGTCTTACTGACTTCTCTTTCTCAGTTTCCTTTGCCTCCCTGACATCTAAGAACAGAGTGCTACAGAAAGAACTTCTCTATCTACACTTCATTCCTTTGGTGGTACTGACAGTCTTTAAATACCATTTAAATCTTTAAATACCATTTATACATCAGTGATTACCAAATTTGTATCTTTACGGAATTCTGGTCCTCTCACTTGAATTTCAGATTTTTAAAAAAAAATTTTTATTAAAATACAGCTAACATACATTATATTAGTTTTGGGTGTACACCATAGTTAGTCAACATTTATACACCTCAAGAAGTGATCGCCATGGTAGTAAGTCCAGCAACCATCTGACACCATACCATGCTATCACACATTATTGACTATATTCCCTATGTTGTACATTAAAACCCCATGACTTATTTGTTTCATACCTGAAAATTAAAACCTTATTCCTTTAACTTTTTTTACCCTTTTTAAATTTTTCAATTACAGTTGACGTTCAATATTATATTAATTTCAGGTATACAGAAGAGTGGCCAGACATCTATACAGTTTAAGAAGTGATTCCCACCTGGCTAGTCTAATACCCATCTGACACTATGCATAGTTATTAACGTATTATTGACTATATTCCATATGCATTAGTTTACATCCCCATGACTATTTTATAACTACCAATTTGTACTTCTTAATCCCTTCACCTTTTTCACCCTACCCACAATTCCATCCCATCTATCACCCTCATAAATCTAGTACCCATTTGACACCACAAGTACTACAATATTATTGAGTATATTCCTTATGCTATACCTTACATCCCGACGACTACTTTGTAACAATCAATTTGTACTTTTTAAATTAAATTTATTGGGGTGACAATGGTTAATGGTATAGTTACCCATAATGGTAACTTATAGGTTATAAGTTACATTTGTATAATACATCTATATATCTTAATCCGTTCCTCTTTTTCATACACCTTCCCAACCCCCCTCCCATCTGGCAACCACAAAACTGTTCTCTGTTTTTTTGTTTGTTTGTTTTTTTGTTTGAGGGCAGTCTCACTGGCCCTCATATGTGGGACCCGAACCGGGACCGCTGGCTTCCCAAGCCATTCTCTGTATCTTAAGAGTTTGTTTCTGTTTGGTTTGTTCATTTTGTTCTTTAGGTTCCACATATAAACAAAATCAATTTGTATCTGTCTTTCTCTGTCTGACATACTCCACTCAGCACAATACCCTTCAGGCCCATCCACGCCACCACAAATGACAAGAACCCATTCCCTTCCCTGACCAAGCAATATTCTATTGTATACATGTGCCACCTACTCTTTATCCTTTCATTTACTGAGGAACACACCTAGCTGCCTCTACATCTTGGCCATTGTAAACAATGCTGCAATGAACATATGGATGCACAAGTCCCCCTGAAGTATCATTTTCGGTTTTTTTGGATAAATACCCAGGAGTGGAATTATTGGGTCTTTGTCTCTATCATAGCCTTTGTTTTAAAATCTATTTTGTCTGGTATAAAAGTTGTTACCCCAGGTTTTTTGTTATTTTCATGAAATATCTTTTTATTTCCATTTACTTTCAGAGTGTGGTCTTTTGATCTAAAGTGAGTCTCTTGTATGCAGCATATGTATAGGTCTTGCTTTCTTATCCATTCAGCCACTCTTTTGATTACAGCATTTAAACTACTAACATTTAAAGTGTTGATATATATTGGGTTGTCAGAAAAGTTATGACACATTTTTGCAACGAAAAACAGAAAAAATACATCATGACTTCTCCGACAACTTAATATATGATATCAGAGGGGTAGTAGATTGGGAGAGGGGGGTTTGTCATTTTGTGAGGGGTGTAAACGTCCATTACATTGTTTTGTACACCTGAAACTAACAAAACATTTTAAAAATAAAAAATCAACAGCAATAAATAAATTTTTGATAGATGTGTAGTTATTGTCATTCATATTTGTATTATTTTTTTTTTCCATTTTAAAGTCCCTCTAACATTTCCTGTAATAATGATTTGGTGGTAGTGAACTCCTTCAGCTTTTTCTTTTCTGGGAAGCGCTTATCTGTCCTTTGATTCTAAATGATAGCTTTGCTGAGCAGAGTAATTTTGATTATAGGTCCCTGAATTTCATCACTTTGAATATTTCCTGCCAATCCCGTCTGGCCTGCAAAGTTTTGGTTGAGAAACATTTTATGGAGGGCTCTCTTGTAGGTAACTATCTGCTTTCTCCTGCTGCTTTTTTTTTTTTTTTTTTTAAAGATTTTATTGGGGAATTGGCAGAGGGGAACAGCGTTGGGGAATCGGGGAAGGGGAACAGACAAGTTGCTGTCTTTTTGTTCTTCAGTTTAGTTGCGGAGGATGTTGCTTCACTGTTGGTATCGTCATTGCGCTCTTCCCGGATGAGGCAGATCGGTCGCTGGCCTCTGGATGTCGCTCACCGCGGCTATTGGCAGCTCACTCTTGGCTGCCAGTCGCTCACGCTGGCTGCGGGCCACTCACTGTAGCTTATGGCAGCCCACTGCAGCAGGGGCTGCAGCCCACACCATCACAGGGGCTCGCACAGCCCAGCTCCAGGTGGAGCTGTTGTTAGCTGTAGAGGGCAGTGTCACTGGCCCTCATGTGGGATCCGAACCGGGGCCGCTGGCATCCCAAAACCAGCGCTTAACCAATGCGCCACTGGGCCGGCCCTCTCCTGCTGCTTTTAACATTCTTTGTCTTTAACCTTTGGCATTTTAATTATGAAGTGTCTTGGTGTCGGCCTCTTCAGGTTCATCTTCTTTGGGACTCTCTGTGATTCCTGGGCTTTTATGTCTATTTCCTTCATCAGGTTATGGAAGTTTTCCGTCATTATTTCTTCAATTAGGTTTTCAATTCCTTGCTCTCTCTTCTCCTTCTGGTACCCCTATGATGCAAATGTTGGTATGCTTGAGGTTGTCGCAGAGGGCACTTATATTATCCTCATCTTTTTGGATTCTTTTTTCTTCTTGATATTCTGTTTGGGTGTCTTCTGTTACCTTATCTTCTAAATTGTTAATTCAGTCCTCTGCTTCATCTAATCTACTGTTGATTCCCTCTAATGTATACTTCACTTCTATTAATGTATTCTTTATTTCTGACTGGTTCTTTTTTATTTATCTCCATTTTTATGTTTCCTGTCACTTTGCTGAAGTTTTCCCTGAGATCACTGAGTATCTCTATAACCAGTGTTTTGAACTTTGGATCTCGTAGACTGCTTGACTCCATTTTGTTTAGTTCTTTTTCTGAAGCTTTGTTCTGTTCTTTTATTTGGGACATGTTTTTTTTGCTTCCCCATTTTGGCTGCCTCCCTGTGTTTGTTTTTATGTATTAGGTAGGGCTGCTCTGCCTCCCAGTCTTAGTCGAGTGGTCTTATATACTAGGTGTCCTGTGGGGCCCAATGGCATAGTCTCCCCTGGTCACCTGAGCTGGATGTTCCACGTGTGTCCCTTGTGTGGGTTGTGTGTACCATCCTGTTGTAGTTGAATCTTGGTTGCTGTTTGCATATCAATGTGAGGGATTCACCTTCAGACTGACTGGTTTTGAGAATTGGCCATGATTACAACAGAGGAGCTACTGTGCAGGCATTGACCCTACAGAGCAGAATTTGCTTTCGCAGGGCTCTGGTGCCCGCCTAGTCTATCTACCCTTTGGGTATGTCACCCCTGGAGGCGGCTGGGTGATGCTCCAGCTTGGTCCAAAGCTGGCCTCTATGTGTGCCAGTTCCCAGGGCCTTCTAGGAGGCACCCATCACAGGCCCAGTTCAGCCACAGTCTGTGCCCTGCCTGGGGTCAGCAGGCATGAGGCACACAGCAACCCACAGATAGACACCACCATGATAGCCTTGGAGGTGCCTCAAAAGGCCCATCCATGAACGAACACTGGCTTTGGTTAGTGCCAATCTTAGGGCTGCTAAGCAAGAGGTATAGGACATGCTGAAACCAGATAATGCTTATTTGGGTTTTGTGAACCTTTGAGAGATTTTTAGGGTAGTCTGTAGCATGAGCTTAGACAGGCTGTTTGTATGGAAAAGCCACTGTAAATGAGTTGTGTGTACCCCAAAGTTCTAGGGGCAGGGTATCTGGGAATCACCTTGGGCAGGGCAAATGAAGTGTTAGCCAGGTTGATGGAGACTCAGGTATGGCAGCCTGCATTTGCATGCCAGGACAGGGGAGGGCTCAACAAAGAAACAAGGGCTTCCACCAGCTCCTACACGTGGAAGAAAGCTGCCCCTTCAGCCCCTGCCCTAGGGCAAGACAACTCAGTTCTTCCCCGTTATGTCCTTGGTGCCTTTTGAGCTGCTGCCCCAGTGCTAGAGCTCAGAGGCAGTGAGTCCGTCAGCAATTAAGTCCATGCAAGGGCCCTTTAAGAGGAGAACATGTGACTCCAGTCGCTCTCATCTCAGCCACAATCTCCACTAATTTTCATAGCCAGAAGTTACGGGGACTTCTCTTCCTAGCACTGGAATCCTGGGCTGGAAAGCCTGGTGTGAAGCTGGGTCCCCTTGCTCCTAGGGGGGTGGAGGGAGCTCCGCAGTCAAGATATCCTTCCTGATTTTTAATGGTCACATGCACGTGTGGACCATTCCATGTCTCCTCCCCTCCTACTAGTCTCGAGGTGGCTTCTCCTGTATGTCCTTAGTTGTAGGGCTTTGGTTCAGCTAGACTTCAGGCGATTCTCAATGATGGTTGTTCTGTAGTTTAGTTGTAATTTTGATGTGGTCATGAGAGGAGGTAAGCACAGCTTGACCAGAAATCCTTCAGATTCGTTTTTTAAATATCTGCTCAATATCCCCAGATGGATGTCTAAAAGCATTAAATTACAGCAGTAGCCTGAATGGTCTCCCTTGTTTCTGCGTTTGAACCCTTTCTCAAAGTATCAGGGTTAGCTTTTTTATTTTTTAGGATTTTATTGGGGAATTGGGGAAGCGGAACAGCATTGGGGAATCGGGGAAGGGGAACAGACAACTTGCTGTCCTTCTGTTCTTCAGTCTGGCTGTAGAGGACGTTGCTTCACTGGCCCATGTTGGTATCATTGCGCTCTTCCCAGCTGAGGCAAATGGGTCGCCGGCCACTGGACAGCCACTCACAGTGGCTCTTGGCAGCTCATGCCAGCTGCCAGCCACTCATGGTAGCTTTACGACAGCCCACTGCAGCCTCACTGCAGCCTATGCCATCACTGGTGACTCAAGGCAGCCCAGCTCCAGGTTGAGCTATTGTTCACCATCTTAGCTGTAGAGGGTGCAGCATCACTGGCCCACATGTGGGACCCAAACAAGGGTCCTGCTGCTCAGAGCTAGTGTCCCAGGCCAGCTCTTAACCAACGCACCACTCGGCGGGCCCAGAGTTATCCTTTTAAAATATAAAAGGAAGAGCACAATGATAATACCAACATGGGCCAGTGAAGCGACATCCTCCACAACTAGACTGAAGGACAAAAGGAAAGCAAGTTGTCTGTTCCCCTTCTCCAGTTCCCCAATGCTGTTCCCCTCCCCCAATTCCCCAATTAAAAAAACAAAACATAAATCATTTATCACTCCTCTGCCATAATTTGCCCGAAGACTTCCCATTGCACTTACAGTAAAAGCCAAAGTTCTCATAATTCCCTTTAGGATCATACTATGTAGCCCCCATTACTTCTCTAACCTCATCTCCTACTACTGTGTCCTTACTTGCCCCTCTTCTGGCACGTGGCCTAATTATTATCTTTCAGACAGGCCAAGCATATGCCCATCTCAGGCCACTGCATTTTCCTTTCTCTGCCTGGAAAGTTCTTCTGCCAGATACCTGAATGGCTCATCCCCTCAGCTTCTTTAGATCTTTGTGCTATTATATTACCTTCTCAATGAGACAGACCTTCTCTGACCATGCTATATAAAACAGCAATACAACATTTCTAGACCACTGCCTATTTCCCTTCAATCTGCTTTTATTATTCATGATACATTTTTCACTATATAAAAAATAAGGGTTGAAAGCACAGGCTGTTTTGTTATTTGTTTGGTGGATGTACAGCATGGTGGTTAAGAACAGACTTTAGAGACAACATCTGGGTTCAAAGTCTGAGTCTACCACTTAGTAGATGGGTGAGATTTGTCAGCTTACTCAATCTCTTTGTGGCTGTTTCCTCATCTGTAAAATACTAATAATGAAAGTAAGCCTAAAAAATTTTTGTGAAGATTAAATGAGTTAATATATGTAATGCACCTAAAACATGGCCTGGCATATATTAATCACTAATGTTTGCTACGATGGTGACTTTGATAATGATGTCTCTCCTTTCCAGAATGTAAGAATGGGCAAATTACATTTTTCAATTTTATTGAAGTATAACACACAGGCAGAAAAGTAAATATACTAGATGTACAGCTCAATGAATTATCACAAACTGAACACCAACGTACTCACCACTCAGATCAAGAAATATGCTACTACTATCAACCATTTTATTGGAAATATACCTTGCAGTAGACTGCTGGTTCACACAGTATGCACGACTAAACAGTTTTCCAGGGAGGGTGTGCCAGTTTATACTCCATTCAGCAGAGTATGAAAGTTGCCATTGTTTTATATCTTCACCAATGCTTGCCATTTTCAATCTTTTTAAATTTATCTGTGCTGGAGAATGGGTGGTGGTTTCTTATTGTGATTTCAATTGTATGTTCATAATTACTAATAAAGTGAACACCTTTACACGTTTATTGGCTATTCTCTTTCACGAAATGTCTGTTCAAGATACTTATTCATTTTTTCAAAGGGTTGTCTGTCTTTTCCTTATTAGTCTATAAGGCATTCTTTATACTTTCTAAATATCAGAGGAGTAGGATTTTTATCCCCTTCACTCCTGTATCCCTAGAACCTAGAACAGAGCTTGTAACATAATAAGCACCAATAACTATTTTTTATATAAATGAATGCTTACTGTTTTTAGGATAATCATCTGTTTCTATAATTCTGCCTCATAATCTGACAATATATGGTGATTTTCAACCTATAATCCAATCCAAGGAGGTTCTAACATGTTCACTGCCTAATAATCTTTATACAGTAGAACTGTCTGTAACTCCAGTATAAATCTTTCAATAGCTTCCTACAACCTACAGAATAAAATCCCAACTGCTTCACCTGCTATTTCAAGTTAACTTCCCCAACTTATTTTCCCAACCTACTTTCCCTATCACCTGCTAATTTTCCAAAACACAGATTTGGGGTCGGGGAAGACAAACCAATTAGACACTGACTATGCAAGTCAGGGGGCAGAGATTGTATTTTAGGCAGACATAGCAGGATGTTCAAAAGCCCATAGAGGGCCAACTGAGTGGCTCAGTTGGTTAAGAGTTAGCTTGAGAGCATAAGCTCTGAGCAACAGGGCCGCCGGTTCAAGTCCCACATGGGCCAGTGATGCTGCGCCCAATCTGCCAACAGGGCTGAGCTGATGAGAACACATGCTCCTAACAACAAGACTGCCTGTGCAATGGTGGGCTATGCCTGCCCGCAACTAAGACTGAACTCAGCACCTTGAGCTGGGCTGCCACCCAGATGGCTCAGTGGATAGAGTGTGCGCTCTTAACAACAAGGCAGCTCGTTTGACTCCTGCATGGGATGGTGGCTACGCCCATTCACAACTAAGATTGAACACAGCACCTTGAGCTTAGAGGCCACGAGCTGACAACGGGCAGCCAGATGGCGACTGGCACCCTCCACAACTAAGATTGAAGAACAACTTGCTTGTCCCATTCCCCAACACTGTTCCCCTCACCCAATTCCCCAATTAAAAATAAATAAATAAATAAATAAATAAATACCTATAGACAAGAGAGAACAAGAGCTTTTAAACCATAAGTAGCTCGGTGTTGAAGTACAACATGAAAGAATAAGAGAGAAAGGATGATGCCATAATAGACAGCAACAGAGAACAGAGCCTATACCACAAGAATCTTATATCTCCTCTACTTAACACAAATTTCGTTAGATATATAGGTATCCATTTAATTTTTGTTGGAAGAATAAATCACTGAATTGTATTCTTTCCAACAACCTACCTAGTATTTGTTTCTCCCCAAAGGGCCAACCATAGCAAAGTCTAGAAATACTTGTAGGTTTTCCAACCATTTCCTAAATTATCAATTCCTTAAGTCAAATAAAAGTTTTTCAACTTTGTATCACGTGGTCATATCAAAATTACTGTACACTGTATCATAATCTGCTTTGCAACAGTACATTTAGAAAAGCTGGAACAAATCTGAAATAATTTAAGTGTATGTGGCTCAATCATAAACAGATTACACTTTATACTGTACGGTGTGTTAAAGGTATTTTGTTTTAAAAATATTTTACACTTTCACAGTGCTTTGTTTCCAACATACTTATTATTTAATTTGATCCCATAATAATCTTAGTATGTTAGCAAGAAAAGAGTAGGGATAATCTCTACGTATTATATTTAAAGAATCTGAAACCTGGGGAGATTAAGTCACTTGCTCAAGGAGATGAAGCTAAAAGTGAGCAGGGCTAGGGAGCTGTCTTCTGAGTTCTATGTTGCTTCCTTCCCATCACCCTATAGCCTCTAGAGAAGCCCGGTGTATCAGATTTTCTGTTCTTTGGTAAGTTATTAAATATTAACCCTTCAGAAAATGTTACATAATTGGCAGTTGGCTTCACTGCTCCACTTACAACATAAAGTCAACTGAAAATAGAATCCTATCCCTTTCCACCCTGACCATGTTGCCTTATCAGTCATAAGTGATTCAAAATTCTTAGATGATTTAACATATGTTTGAGCTCTTAAAAAAAAATTAAATGTAGGGGGCCGGCCGAGTGGCTCAGTTGGTTAAGAGTTGGCTTAGAGCGCGAGCTCTGAGCAACAGGGTTGCTGGTTTGATTCCCACATGGGCCAGTGAACGCTGCGCCCGAGCTGAGCTGTCGCTGAGCTGCCAACAGGTGGCAGGATGGCTCAGCTGGTGTAACAAGATTGCCTGTTCGATGGTGCCCACCGGCAACTAAGACTGAACTCGAGCATCCTGAGCTGAGCTGCCAGCCAATGGCTCATTAGATAGAGCTTGAGCTCTTAACAACAAGGCTGCTGATTTGAGTCCCGCATGGGATGGTGGCTACGCCCATCCGCAACTAAGATTGAACACAGCACCTTGAACTTAGAGGCCACGAGCTGCTGACTGGAAGCCAGATGGTGACTGGTGCCCTCTACAATGAAGATTGAAGAACAACAACTTGGCAGGTTCCCCTCCCCCAATTCCCCAATTTAAAAAATCTTAAAAAAAAAAAAGAAAATTAAATGTACATTATTTCTATAAACTAACTCTAGCGAGCTAACTAATTGTACCATTAAATGTTGTATCCAGCAAGGGAGAAAAGACCCTAATTTGGCATTTTGCCCAGATGGCTCCAATTTCCAACTAAGAGTTTTAAATTTTTAAGAAAGTCTACAGAAATAAATTTATAGACTTCATTTGATAAAATACAAAATGATCAATCTACATAGGTCCTGGTGCTCTATAGGCCATAAACTTAGCTAATGGTTTTTCTCTAACTTTCATTTTTAAATCCCCTTCCTTTAGCATAGAGCACAAAGGATAGGCAGGACCATGAAAGACTAGAAAACAGAACAGAGAGGAGGAAACAGCAGACTACTAAAGGGCATGCACTTTGTCTTGTAAAAGCAAAGAACTTAATTTTCCAGGAGTCAAAAGATAATAAAAAATGTGAGCAATGGAAAACTGAGCTTTCAGGGCTCACTGATAGTAATTTTCTACCATAGTTTTCTTTCTTTCTCATTTTTTTTTTTTTTTCATTTTAGCTATATAAGCAATTGACCTTAAAGAAAAAGCAAGCCAACTCAGTCTGAATTCCTGGTGGTTCCTCATGGTTTCTTCAGTGAAATTTGGCATAGAATTAGCCATATGAAGGACTTAATGTAAAGAATATGTAAAGAATACTTAAAACTTATTGTTAGAAGTTATAATAAAAAATAATCACAAGCCCCTAGATTAAAAAAATATAAATTTAACACAGAACAGTTGAATTATGAAAATCCCAGGTAAAAGTTAATTACCTTTGGCCACTTTAGGTAGGCCGTTATTAAAAAGTTTGTTGGTAGAAAGGCACTTATATTTATTAGGCATCATTCCCTCTACAAATTCAATTAACTCTTGGAAACATAAACTGATTTTATACCTATCTTGAAAATTTTTATCCTCTCAGATTTTCACAATATACTACTGTCCTTGCAAATCGCAGTACACTATAAGATACTTTCAAGTCCTTATTATGTCAATTAAACGCTCTTCTGACACTGTATAAATTCTTTAGTTGTAGTTTTAAATCTTAAAAATACCATGTAATTATTTCTATAATAATGTATATATTTCTTTAAGACTAAAGGGCAAAGAATTAATATATACACATATTTTTACAAATAGCAATTTATAAAATTGACCTACAGCTCTTTGATTTTTCCCAAATTCCTGTGGTAGTTACTTTATTTCCACCATGCTTTTGCTGTAACAATATCCTGAGTTTCAATATATGTTTTAGTCAATAGATGTGTAAAACCTTAGAAGTTTAATTGGTATATAATCAAACGCAAAACTCTTAACAATTAAATTAGTGCAGAACATCTGGAGAGAGGGAGTTTTTGGCAATAGTAGCAACAAGCAAGGAATAACTGGGTGTGTTTGAAAAAACAATGAGTCACATGATGAGGAGCATGAATGGAGATGAGTTTAGGGAAGAAAGGCAAGAAGTAAATTAGTTTAATCTGTTACTGTTTTCAGAGGCTAGGAACCTTTTTGATTCTTGATACCTTTTGAAGAAAGTATAGCATTGTTAAACCACTAGGCTCTTCTCAGGAATTACAGCTGTGTCCTCACTTCTCATATTCAAGCTAATATTTCTAGTAATAGGAGTAAGAAATAAGTTTTTAAAAATCAGTTTTGATTGATATCCAAAAATTTAATTGTAACTTGTGCATATTATGTATGTTCAAAACTACTTTCTTTTTCCCAATTATAAAAAACTTTATTTTGAAATAATTTTAGATATATGGAAGTTATAACCATTTTCTTTTAAACCACTGTCCTTTTTAGCTTATGTTGCTACCTAATATCCTTTTTCAAGCAAAATGTTATATCACTACATGAAGTAAATATTTTATTTTGGTTTTGTTAGAATTTAATAGTTTTTAAATGTTTTCTTCAAAATTTTAATTGCCAAGGATGTTTTAAAAGTATTCTTAGTTTGTTTTTGTTTTTTTAAATATTTTATTGGGGAATGCGGGGAGGGAACAATGTTGGGGAATCAGGGAAGGAGAACAGACAAGTTGCTGTCCTTTTGTTCTTCAGTCTACTTGTGGAGAACACCACTTCACTGGCCCATGTTGGTATTGTGATCATTGTGCTCTTCCCGGGTGAGGCAGATTGGTCGCCATCCATTGGACAGCCGCTCATGGTAGCTCCTGGCAGTTTTCGCCAGCTCTTGGCAGTTTTCGCCAGCTGTCGCCCGCTCTCGCTAGCTGCTAGCCACTCACCAGTAGCTCATGGCAGCCCACTGCAGCCTACGCCATCGCCGGCCACTCACAGCAGCCCAGCTCCAGGTCGAGCTGTTGTTCACCATCTTAGTTGTAGAGGGCACCACGTCACTGGCCCATATGGGAACTGAACCGGGACTTTACAGCTCGCGCTCCCAAGCCAACTCTTAATCACCTGAGCCACTTGGCCAGCCTAAGGATTTTTAATTTTTAACATTCATTAAGAAAATTCTGTCATCAATAATTTAAAAAAAAAAGCTACGGTTTTGGCATACATTAGGTACTTAAATGTTTATTATTCAATTACCTTAACTTTTGTTTCATATAAAATCAATGTCAATATAATTCCCTGGATATCTACTATGTAAAAAGATGTATTAAGTACCAATTTCGTCCTTAAATAGGCCTCTTTTTCTTCTAAAAATAAAAGTCTACAGAATAATGGTAATTACACAATAGAATGGCAAAGACAAGAAATACTTTCTAGCAATTTATTGGAAGAGAACATGACTTTACATTTAAATTAATGGAAAAAGTCTCAGATTTTCTAAAATATCAACTTTGTGGACATCTACAGGCAGTCTCTTCCAGAAATACAAAGGGTGAAGACGAAAGATTAGTTTCCATTTTTTCAAAATATCCATTCACTACAAGGAGGCTATTTTAGCTGGTACAGCTATCCACTGGGCATCCACTGGAACATCTTCTAGGGACCTCAAATTTAACCACATTCAAAAAGGGACATGTCATCTTTCCCATCAAAATCTGCTTTTTCTTCTCTGTTCACGTGTTTCAGTAAAAAGTACCGTGCTCCCCACTTACCCTGCTGCCTTAGTCAGAAATCTGAGTCATCCTTAACTCATACCCCTCCCATGCCTCATATATTCAATCAGTCATCAAGACCTGATCAGACTACCCTGTAATCTCCAAAATTCTTCCACTTCTCCCTCAATGAATTACTACTTCCTTTGGCTACTATTCATTTATTGTCTGGATTTCTGAAAAAGTTTTCTTCACTGACGTCTATGCCTCTGGTGTTACCATTTCTCCCGTCTTTTCTTGCTGTAATGTGAAGAATGTTTGCGTTTTCTAAAAGGAAAATCTGTTCCAGAATCTTCAATGGCCCAGCCCCTCTTGCTCCCAATATGAAGTCCAACTCTTTAATATAAAATAGAAGACCCTGAATGATTTGCTGTATTTCTCTCTCTCGGATGATCTCTTTCCATTCATCTCCTTGCATTCTGTGCCCCCTGCATACTGAATTTCTTTTAGATCCTCAAATGCACCATGTTCTTTTCATAGTTAGCCCAAAAGACATTCTGTAATATTCATTACTATAAGAATATAATAAATCCTCATTATTATGATTCCATATTTGCAAATTAGCCTGCTTGCTAAGATTTATTTGTAACCTCCTAAATCAATGCTCATGGCACTTTTTTTAATTAAAAAAAAAAAATTTTTTTTTTGAGGGCAGTGTCACTGGCCCTCATATATGGGACCCGAACCACGGCTGCTGTCTTCCCAAGCCAGCGCTTAATCACTGCGCCACTCGGCCGGCCCAATTTATTTTTCAGTTACCACTGACATACTATATTCTATTAGTTTCAGTTGTGTACAAATCAACATAGTAATTAGACATTTATATACCTCACAAAGTGATCACCTCCACTATACATAGCTATTACAATATTATTAACTATACTATCTATGCTGTTCTTTACATTCTTATGACTACTTTCAATTATAGTTGACATTCAGTATTATTCAATATTTTATATTAGTTTCAGGTACTTTTGTGATCACTTGCAGACATGCGTAGAGCTGTGAAAAATTTGAGTTGCCAGATCCACACATTCCCCAGCTCAGGTCAAACAAGTCTCTCTTATTGTAAACAAGTGTCCTTCCTGCAATCTATCTACTGCCACTTTTTTTTTTTGCATTTTTGTTGGTGGTGTCACTGTCTAAAATGGTTCCCAGGTGTTAGTGCTGAAATGCTGTCTAGTGTTCCTAGGTCAAGAAGGTTGTGGTGTCGCTTTCAGAGAAAATCCATGTTAAATAAGCTTCATTCAGACATGAGTTATAGTGCTGTTTGTGAGTTCAATGTTAATGAAGCAACAATATATGTTAAATAAGGTGTCTTTAAACAGAAGCACATACAAACAAGATTATGTACTTAGTCAGTTGATTAAAATGTAACCAGAGATTCCCAGGAATCTGACTTTGTATTTTCTCTAGGTGCAATGGTTCAGTATTCACTAATTCACTAATTCAGTGTCACAGTGACTTTCCAGAATATAACTACTGCAACTAATGAGAATCGACTATATATGAATATTTCAATAATGACAGATTTCTATACATGAATCAAAAGTTTGCTTTCTAAAAGTTTTATGATACATACTATCAAATTTCCCTAATAATGAATTTTAAAGAAAAAATTTTAATGTTATACTTTTTAAATGTTTTTAAAAGTATAACTTGTATTTTAAAATTATATCCTTAAATGAATTAATAAAGCCCCTGATGATTTCTATACCAATTTTGCTTTCTAAGTAAATTAAAATTCACTCAAATGAATTGTTAAATTATATTGTCTTGCCCCAAATAGAAAAGTATTGAATTTGCTAACCAGATATTTAGTTATCAATTACTAAAACAATATTCAATAATGTGAGCAAGCTGAGAACATGTAGTTATGACATTCATATTTTATATATCTAATATTGTGCACAATGACATTTCAAAATGTTTTTGACAAATAAATGAGTAAAGGAAATAAACACAAGGTAATATACCAGGAAGTAGTCTGAGTAAGCATATAAGGTAAAGAATGAACTGAATTAAAATCTAGTAATAAAATTCATTTCCTTAATTAGATGACAAAACCCAAAAAACAACAGCTAACACTTACTGAACAATTACAATGGTACAAAATGGATTATTTCATTTAATTCTCATAAAATCCTAAAAAGCAATTGTTGTTACTTTCTTCATTTACAGATGTAGAACCTGATACACAGAGGGTTAAGTAACTTGTCCAAGGTTATACAAGTGAGGCACTTAAAAGCCTCCAGAACTCCAGAGGTTAACCACTGTGTCAAATGACCATCTTTAAAGCATCAAGTTGTAGCAATTTATAATAGCCTGAGGTATTTATTAAAAATAAAGATTCCTGGCTTTCAGTCCAACTTTTCCGAATTGGAATTTCTGGAGATAGAACTTAGGAGCCTACTTTTTTTTTTTTTTAATTTCTTAATCGTCAAACTTGCTCATCCTTTGTTTTATTTATTTTTTTTATTGGGGTATTGGTGGAGGGGAACAGCGTTGGGGAATCAGGGAAGGGGAACAGACAAGTTGCCGTCTTCTTGTTCTTCAGTTTAGTTGCGGAGGATGTTGCTTCACTGTTGGTATCGTCATTGCGCTCTTCCCGGATGAGGCAGATCGGTCGCTGGCCTCTGGATGTCGCTCATCGAGGCTATTGGCAGCTCACGCTTGGCTGCCAGCCACTCACGCTGGCTGCGGGCCACTCACTGTAGCCTATGGCAGCCCACTGCAGCAGGGGCTGCAGCCCACACCATCACCGGGGCTCGCACAGCCCAGCTCCAGATGGAGCTGTTGTTAGCTGTAGAGGGCAGTGTCACTGGCCTTCATGTGGGATCCGAACCGGGGCCGCTGGCATCCCAAAACCAGCGCTTAACCAATGCGCCACTCGGCCGGCCCAGGAGCCTACATTTTAATAGACATCCTAGGTGATGAGCAGCCACAGTGAAGTTTGAGAGCCACTGCTTTTAAGCATATGACCTCATTCCTACGCTCAAAGCACAGCTACTGACTATAATCAGAAAGCATCTTGCCTTCTCCATCTTCTGTGTCTTTGTTCATATTATCAGCTCCCTACGTAATGTCCATTTTATCATTCAAACTCCACTCAAATCCCACCTCCGCCAACTTTTCTTGGATGCGCATTTCTCTCTTGATCTGCCATTGAACTTTAAACCTCCAATACAATATTCTCCCAGGTTATCTAAAGAAGTAGTATACCTAATTGATAAGCAGGAGAACAGAATTTCCTTTTTATGTCCTAAAAAGCTCAATTAATATGATGCCTTGCTTGGAGTAGATGTAAAAAAATTTTTTTTTAAGTTGAATTAAAGAATTTGAATTACAGATCTTTTTCCTCATCAGTGTTTAGGACTTGACCCAAAAGATAAATATTAGTAAACAAATTTTTTTTTTTAAAAGATTTTATTAGGGAATTGGGTGAGGGGATAGTCAACAAATTGACATATGAATTTGGCTTCTTTAACTAAATGGAGTGGAGACAAAAAGACTAAGTAAAAATAAATTTAATCCATAGTAAATTAACATATATCAGAATAATTTACTAGTTATCTGTATCTCCTTTAAGATATGAAGACTTGATAATGACTGATGAATACATAAAGATTTCATGATCCAATTAATACTCTTGTGTCAAAAAGGAAACACAAAATGAAATTATAAAACATCTTTCTACTACATCCATGAGCTACAGAAAAGACTGTATTGAGAGCAAAATCCACAGCTTTACACACCTACTACTAAAAAATAATACAAGGAAAAAACAAATCCTCCCAAAAGGAGGATTTTTATTTATAAATCATATAGAGATTTTTTCTGTTGTTTCTAATTCATTAATTTTTCTTTTAATTTTCTTTTATTTCATTATAATTGAAAAATTCCAATATGATTTAAAAACAAAAATCAATGAAAGGGAGGCAGATTGGGGGAGGGGAGTTGTCACTTTGAGGGGTAAAAAGTATAATTAATAATGTTGTAGGGCTGGCCGAGTGGCTCAGTTGGTTAAGAGCTCACTCAAGAGTTCGAGCTGAGCTCTGAGCAATGACGGTTCGATGCCAGCCCGAGCTGAGTTGCCGTTGAGCTGCCAAGAGGTGGTAGGATGGCTCAGCTAAAAAAACAAAAAAAAAACAAAAAAAAAAATAATGTTGTACATATTTTGTAGGGTGTCAGATGGTCACATGTCTTGTTAGGGAGACCACTTCATGGATGGGGTAGAGGCTTGAGCACTGCACTGTACACCTGAAGCTGATGTTGTATAATAGTGTATGTCAACTATAATTGAATGTATATAGTCACAGGATGTGGAGTATAGTGTGAGTGGAGTCAATGGAATTGTAATAGATATGCATGATATGAGGGGAGTGGGGCAGTGTATTGGGGGAGGGGGGTTGTCACTTTGAGGGGTAAAAAGTATAACTACTGCACTGTGTTGTACACCTGAAACTAATTTTAAAAAATAAAATTTTTATAAAATCAATGAAATACATAAATCACAAAATGTAATCTTAAGAAACGAAAGGGAGAGTACATCATATTAGGTGTGAGAAGAGTGCTGGAACCATTGAGAATTTGAAAAGATTATAAATGGGAACTTCATATAACTCTCTAATAATAAAGTTTAAACTAGATGAAAAGGATGACTAGGCAAATATAAATAAAATTAACTCAGTTAAAAGACAGGCAACCTAAATAAATCAATAAGCATGAAAATAGTTTAAACCGTGTCAAAATCGCCATCAAAAAAGCACTAGTGTTGGGGCCAGCCGAGTAGCTCAGTTGGTTAAGAGTTAGCTTAAGAGCACAAGCTCTGAGCAACAGGGCCGCTGGTTCAATTCCCACATGGGCCAGTGATGCTGCAGCTCAGCTGCCAACAGGTGCTCCTAACAACAAGACTGCCTCTTCGATGGTGGGCTATACCCGCCTGCAACTAAGACAGAACTGGTCACCTTGAGTTGAGCCAGATGGCTCAGTGGACAGAGCATGTGCTGTTAACAACAAGGCTGCTGGTTCAACTCCCACATGGGATGGTGGCTATGCCTACCCACAACTAAGCTTTAACACAGCACCTTGAGCTTAGAGGCCACCAGCTGCCAACGGGCAGCCAGATGGTACTGGGGCCCTCTACAACTAAGATTGAAGAACAACAATTTGGCTGGTCCCCTTCCCCAATTCCCCAACACTGTTCCCTTCCCCCAATTCCCCAAATAAATGAAAAAAAGCACTAGTGTTATATATTTCACAGGTAAATTACCCAACACAAAAATAAATTAATCCTATGCTAATAATCTCTTCAAAGGCATTGAGGAAAAAGTATCTTATTTTTCGGTGACAGTCAAATCCTGCCAGAGTTGGTTTCAGGTCTCTATGGAGCCAAGAAGCGGAGGGAACAAGGGAAATATCTAGTGAAGAGGTTCTGAGTCAGGTAAATCCTTCTTTCCATCTTCAAGAATCCTTGCTTGGACTGCTAGCAAGTATCAGCACTACTTAGTCACTAGCTAACTACAGAACTTTTTTGAAGAAGTGCACTGAAAATCCCTAATACACCATAACCACCAAGCACCAGAGCAAAATCCTCTCCTCACCCACCATCAGATATCTGATCACTAACTGTATTTTTTTTTTCCTGATTTAGAGAATTTTTATTGAGAATCTAAGACAGCCCTGAAAATACAGTGTGTTAAAAAAGAAACAGGCCTCGGGCCAGCCGAGTGGCGTGGTGGTTAAGCGCTGGCTTGGGAAGCCAGCAGCCCCGGTTTGGGTCCCACATGTTGGGGCTAGTGACACTCCCCTCAAAAACAAAACAACAACAAAAAAGAAACAGGCCTGGGCCGGCCGAATGGCACACTGGTTAAGAGCTGACTTTGGAGCGCCAGCTCTGAGCAGCAGGACCCAGGTTTTGGTCCCACATGAGAGCCAGTGACGCTGTGCCCTCTACAGCTAGGATGGTGAACAACAGCTCGACCTGGAACTGGGCTGCCATGAGTTGCCAGGGAAGGCTTATGCTGTAGAGGGGCTGCAGTGGGCTGCCGTAAGCTACCATGAGTGGCTGGCAGCCGGTGTGAGATGCCGTCCAATGGCTGGCGACTGATCTGATCTCAGCCAAGGAAGAGCACAATGATCACAATACCAACATGGGCCAGTGAAGTGACGTCCTCCACAACTAGACTGAAGAACAAAAGGACAGCAACTTGTCTGTTCCCCTCCCCCAATTCCCCAATAAAATCTTTAAAAAATTTAAAAAAGAAAAGAAACAGGCCCAAAATGGAGTTACTCATGCTAAACTTCACCAAGACTTAATTCATAGCCTGATAGCGTTTTCAGTCTCCCCCAGGAATGGAATTTTAAAACAACCAGTATGGAATTTCCTGGTCAACACTAGTGAGGAAACCAGCCTGATAAAACCCTCACTTCACTAAGGGAAGGTGACCTTGCCTGAAATAATCTACTCTTTTAACTTTCTTGTCCTGCCCACGAGCTGCTGAGGCGCAGCCAGATGGTGACTGGCACCCTCCACAACTAAGATTGAAGAACAACTTGGCTGGTTCCGTTCCCCAATTCCCCAACTTAAAAGAAAAAAAAAAGAAGTCTCTTTCAACCACACCTGAATTTGTTAATGGTGACTTTGGAAAGCCCTGAAGGATGAGGGGCTGTTTGCCAAAAACCATTCACATAATTAGGTGGTTGGGACTTTCAGCCCCACCACATACTCCACTTCAGGGGAGGGAACAAAAGCTGGAGGTTGAGCTAATCACCAATGGTCAATGATTTAATCAGCCATGCCCATGTAAAGATGCCTCCATAAAATTCCTAACTGAAGGGGTTCTGAAACCTTCCAGGCTGGTGAACACATGGAGGTGCTGGGAGAGTGGCTTACATGGAAGCTCCATGCTCCTTCACACATACTTTGCCCTATGTATCTCTTCCATCTGGCTGTACCTTAGTTGTATCCTTTTATAATAAACAAGTAATCTAGTAAGTAACTATTTATCTGATAGCCATGTCCAGTAAATTATCAAACCTGAGAAGGGGATTGTGGGAACTCTCAATTTACAGCCCATTTAGACAGAAGTTGTGGATAACCTGAGGATCCACTATTGTGGCAACTGGCACCTGGGGGTGAAGGGGGACAGGAGTCTTGTGGGACTGAGCTCTTAATCTGTGGAATCTAAAGCTAACTCCAGGTAAACAGCAATAGAACTTAACTGGACACCCAGTTGGTACTGCCCATTTGATGATCAGAGAATTCTGTACGCAGTGTACAGAGGAAACAGTTTTCCTTTAGTTAATGTAGAGTTTTCTTTTTTCCTTTCATTACTATACTGGACAGTGCTCATAACCACTGTTCTATGCTTCTCAACTAAAAACTATATATAATAGTTTATTCTCGGAATATAAAATAGTTTTGTATTAGTAAGTCTAGTAATATTATTAATTCATCATATTAAAAATATGGAGAAAGGCCATTAATTTAAATAAAAGCAAAGAAAACATTTTAAAGCCAGCATCTACCCCCACACAACAAAATAACTCTCCATGAAATAGAAACAGATGAATCCTATAATATTATATATCTAAAGTTCAAATAAACTGGCATCCTGGCTTAATAGCAAACACTAGATATAGTCTTATTAAAGTTTGTAACAACATTTAAACCTGTTCTGAGAGTACTAACCAATGGAATTAGACAAGAGAATAAAATAAGATGGATAAATGCTGGAAATGAATTGGTATTATAATCATTTCTGCATAATGATTATTCAGAAAATCCTAAGAGAATAAAATATAAAACCATCAGAAATAAAAAGACTTCTATAGAGCAGTTACAAAATATATAGAAAAATAAGTAGCTTTTATTACACACCAAAAATAACCAGTAAAAAAACATAATTTAAAAACAAACCATTCAGGGGCCAGCCGAGTGGCTCAGTTGGTTAAGAGCTCACTCAAGAGTGTGAACTGAGCTCTGAGCAACAGCAGTTCGATGCCCAGCCCCAGCTGAGCTGCCGCTGAGCTGCCAACAGGTGGCAGGATGGCTCAGCTAAAAAACAAAACAAAACAAAAAACCATTCAAAATCATATACACTTGTGCTAAAAGGAACCAATGCTCCTTGGATAAGTGATAGATGCCAAAGCTAGAGCAAGGTAAGTACAAGAGAAGTCTGGAACATTTTACACCAAAAAAATGAAGTAGTACTCAAAAAAAATGATAGAGATATAGCAAAAGTACACACAAGCCATCATGAAGAGGCTCTTGCTGGTCAAAAATAGGATAAAAGGTGAACATCAAAATGAAGACTGACACTAATTACTGTGTCAATAATCCTTATGTAGTTTTATTTTCCCAATATAATTTTGCTGTTTACAATACTATTTCATGTAATAATCCTGCTCTAAATTCATAGCCTGAATATAATCACGAGGAAACATAAAACAAATCTTCATTAAGGTGCACTGTATAAAACAAGTAGTCTAATTTTCAAAAATATCAATATGATGAAAGATAAAGGCTCAGGATGTAAAATACATCATTAGTTGTATTAACTATGTATGGTGTCAGGTGGTTAATAGACTTTTTGGGGTGATCATTTCATAAAGTATATAAATGTCTAATCACTATGTTGTACACCTGAAACTAATACATGTTGTATGTCAACTGTAATTTAAAAATACATTTTTTAAAAAAGGAAAGATAAGGCTAAAGAATTGTTCAGATTAAAGGAAACTAAAAAAGTGGCAACTAAATGCAGTTCATTGGATTCTGGATTTTTGCTATAAAGGAAATTATTAACATAATTGGGAAAAAATGATTATGGACTGCTGCATTAGTGTAAGGCTGCTGTAAAAACATGGCTTAAAACAACAGAAATTTATTCACTCATAGTTCTGGAGAATCTAAATCCAAAAGCAAGGTGTCAGCAGGGCAGTGCTCCCTCTGAAACCCTGGATAGAATCCTTCCTTGCCTCTTCCTGGCTTCTGATTGTGGCTGCCAACCCTTGAGTTCCTTGGCTTGCAGTTTCATCAGTCCAATCTCTGCCTGTTGTCACATGGCATTTTCCTCTCATAAAGACCAGTCATATTGAATTAGGGCCCACCTAATTCAGTATGATTTCATCTTAAGTTGATTACATCGGCAAAGACCCTATTTCCAAATAAGGTCACATTCACAGGTACTGGAGGCTAGAACTTAAACCACTTTGGGAGAAAACTCAATTCAAGCCACAACAACTGTATATTTCATAACTATATTATAGCAATGTTAAACTTCCTGAATTTGATAACTGTTCTGTGGCAGTTTATGGAAAGTGTCCTTGTTTTTAGGAAATACACTCCAAAGTAGTTAAGGATAAGGAAAACCTGTGTTGTAACTAACTTTCAAGTGGTGGTGGAAGGAAAGGAATACTGATTCACATCTGCACAAGGAGGGAATGAAAAAATCAAATGAGGCAAAACGTCAACAACTGGTAAATCTGGGTAGCGGGGTAGAGGAGTTCTCTGTACTTTTCTTGCAACTCTTCTGTAACTTTGAAATTATTTCTAAGTAAGTTTTTTTAAAACCACACAGAACATAATAGCTATGAATAAGCTTAAGAAAAAAATGTTCCAAGTCTATATTAAAACTCTGCAGGATATAAAGAATCTCAATGAATGGAAACATCTTAATTTTAGATGATAAGATCCATTATTATGAAGATGTCCACTCGTCCTAAATAAATCTAAAAATTTAAATCGAAATCACAATGAAGTTCATACAGAAAAGTAAATGCATAAGAATAGTTAAGAAATTTTTGAAATAGAAAAATGCGATTTGTCCTATTACAACAGTAATCACAAACTCATGGTTAAGAGTATACGCTCTGAAGTTAGGGAGCTGGTTAGAATCCTAGCTTGTAACTTGAATAAATGTAACTTCTCAAAGCCTGTTTCTTCATCTGTAAAACTAAAGATATTAAGAATGTCTAGGGGCCGGCCGAGTGGCACATTGGTTAAGAGCTGGTTTTGGGATGCCAGCAGCCCTGGTTCGGATCCCATGTATGAGGGCCAGTGACACTGCCCTCCACAGCTAACAACAGCTCCACCTGCAGCTGGGCTGTGCGAGCCCCAGCTACGGTGTAGGCTGCAGCCCCTGCTGCAGTGGGCTGCCGTAGGCTACAGTGAGTGGCCGGCAGCCAGCGTGACCGGCTGGCAGCCAGCATGAGCTGCCAATAGCTGCGGTGAGCGACATCCAGAGGCTGGCGACCTATCTGCCTCATCTGGGAAGAGTGCAATGATGATACCAACATGGGCCAGTGAAGCAACATCCTCCACAACTAGACTGAAGAACAAAAAGACAGAAAATTGTCTGTTCCCCTTCCCCGATTCCCCAACGCTGTTCCCCTCCCCTATTTACCCAATAAAATCTTTAAAAAAAAAAAAAAAAAGAATATCTAGAGCTGGCCATGTGTCATGTTGGTTAAGAGTTGGCTTGGGATACCAGCTCTGAGCAGCAGGGCCCCGGTTCGGATCCCACATTAGGGCCAGTGACGCTGTGCCCTCTATAGCTAAGATGGTGAACAACAGCTCGACCTGGAGCTGGGCTGCCATGAGTCACTGGCGAAGGCTGCAGAGGGGCTGCGGTGGGCTGCCATGAGCTACAGTGAGTGGCTGGCAGCTGGCGTGAGCTGCCAAGAGCCGCCCTCCAGAGGCCGGCGACCAATCTGCCTCACCAGGAAGAGCACAATGATAATACCAACATGGGCCAGTAAAGCGATGTCCTCCACAACTAGACTGAAAAACAAAAGGATAGCAAATTGTCTGTTCCCCTTCCCCGATTCCCCAAAGCTGTTCCTCTCCCCCAATTCCCCAATAAAATCTTTTAAAAAAAAGAATACCTAACTCAGTGCTTGTTTTGGCAAGTAGCTCATATACTAAAATTGCAACGATACAGGGATAATTAGTATGGCCCCTGCACAAAGATGACACCCAAATTTGTGAAGTATCCCATATTTTTTTTTTAAAAAAGAAAAATCTTGGGCCGGTCGAGTGGCGCGGTGGTTAAGCACTGGTTTGGGAAGCCAGCGGCCCTGTTCGGGTCCTACATATGGAGGGCTAGTGACACTGCCCTCAAAAAAAAAAAAAAAAACCTTTTCATTACATACAATGGCTACCTGTCAGAAAACTTAAGCCACATTTTCAAAATGAAAAGAATACCTAACTCATAGGGTTTTTGAGGAATGAATTAGTTACAATGTTACAGTATTTATCATTGTGACTGGCAAGCAGGTAATATTTAATACACATTAGCTGCTGCTCTTTCTATTGTTACAATGATCAAGATCATCATCATTACGTAGAACCTATGTGATATTGGCATAGGAATAAAAAAGTGAATATCTGAAAAAGAGAGTCCAGAAACATGCCTTACAGTAGAAGAATCTGCACATGTAATACATGGGAAAAGGACAGATTTAATAATTAGCAGTAATTAACTTTATATCATCTGAAAAAGAAAAAATTGGATTCTTATTTCACAATATATATATATATATATATATATATATATATATATATATATATATATATATAAATACAAATTCCAGAACAGTTAAATTGTTGGCAATATAAGACAAAAAACTTAATAATGTAAGACAAAGAATTTTTATTTTTATTTTTTAATTTTTTCTTTTTTATTTATTTATTTTTAATTAGTTTCAGGCATACAACACAGTGCAATAGTTATAGTTTTTACCTCTCAAAGTGACAACCTCCTTCCCCCAATTCTCCACCCCACTCCTCCCCACCATATCACACTATCTATGATAATTCCTTTGACTCCCTTCCACAGTATAATCCACATCCCGTGACTATATATTCATTTACAGTTGGCATACAATATTATACAACATCAATTTCAGGTATACAGTGCAGTTATCGAGTCTCTACTCCATCCATGAAGTGGTCTCCCTAACAAGACATGTGACCATCTGACACCCCACAAAATTTTTATATTATATTCCCCAAACTGTCTTTCATATCCCTGAGACAATACTGCAGTTACTTATTTATGCTGTCTAATCCCTTCACCTTCTCCCTCATCCCCGTCCCAACTAGCAACCCTGTGTTTCCTCTATATCTGAGACTGTTTCTGTTTACTTTGCTCAATCATTCCATTATTCAGATTCCACATATAAGTGAGATCATATGGTATTTGTCTTTCTCTGACTGACTTATTTTACTTAACATAATAGTCTCTAGGTCTATCCATATCGTTGCAAATGGTACAATTTCATTCTTTATAGCAGAGTAATACTCCATTGTATAAATGTACCACTGTTTCTTTTTTTTATTCTTTTATTCTGAAATAAATCTTTTTTAATATATTTTATTATTATTAGTTACAGATGTACAAAACAATGCAATAGCTATTTTTTTCACCCCTTACAAAGTGACTCCCCCCTCCCCTTCCCCTCCCTCCCACACTCGATATCATACATATCTATTACAATTCCACTGACTCCATCCCTACACTATATTCCACATCCCATGACTATATATGTGTTAAATTATAGATGACGTATAATATTGTTCAGCAGCAGCTTCAGATGTACAGTGCAGTGGTAAGGCCACTACACAGTCCATGAAGTGATCTCCCTAAAAGGACATGCATCCGTCTGTTCCCCACAAAAAATATTTACAACCTTATTGATTATATTCCCTAAACTGTCTCTTCTGTCTCTGCAGTAGTATTGTAGTTATCAGTTTATGTTGCCTTGTTCCTTCCCCTTCTCCCATCTCCAACCCATCTAGCCCTCATCAGTTTTTTCTTTGTGTCTCTAAGACTATCTCTGTTTAGATTGCTCATTTATTCAGTTCTTTAGATTCCACATATAAGTGAGATCATATGGTATTTGTCTTTCTCCGACTGACTTATTTCACTTAACATAATGTTCTCTAGGTCCATCCATATCGTGGCAAATGGTACGATTTCTTTCTTCTTTATAGCTGTGTAATATTCCATTGTGTAATTGTACCACGGTTTCTTAATCCAGCCGTCTACCGATGGGCATTTCGATTGTTTCCAAGTCTTGGCTATTGTAAATAGCGCTGCAATGAACATAGGGGAGAATATATTTTTTGGAATTAGTGTCTTGGGTTTTTCAGGATAAATGCCTAGGAGTGGAATTGCTGGGTCAAAAGGTAGTTCCATTTCCAGTTTTTTGAGATACCTCCATACTGACTTCATAGTGACTGCACCAATCTGCAATCCCACCAACAGTGCAGCAGGGTTCCCTTTTCCCCACAGCCCTGCCAGCACTTGTTGTTTGTACCATAGTTTCTTAATTCAGTCACCTACCGATGGGCATTTCGGTTGTTTCCAAGTCTTCGCTATTATAAATACCACTACAATAAACATAGGGGTGCACATATTTTTTCGAATTAGCATCTTGGATTCCTCTGGGGAGATACCCAAGAGTGGAATTGCTGGGTCATATGGCAGTTCCATTTCCAGTTTTTGGAGATACCTCCATACTGATTTCCATAATGGCTGCACCAATTTGCAGTCCCACCAACAGTGCACCAGGGTTCCCTTTTCTCCACACCCTCGCCAGCAATTGTTGTTTGTTGATGATAGCCATTCTGACCAGAGTGAGGTGGTATCTCATTGTGGTTTTTATTTGCATTTCTCTGATGATTAGTGAGATTGAACATTTTTTATATGCCTGTTGGCCATCTGTATGTCCTCTTTACAGAAATGCCTCTTCATATCCTCTGCCCATTTTTTAATTGGGTTATTTGTTTTTTTGGTGTTGAGTTTCATGAGTGTTTTATAAATTTTGGATATCAACCTCTTATCAGATATATCATTGGCAAATATCTTCTCCCAATTAGTAGTTTGACTTTTTGTTTTATTGATGATTCCTTTGCTGTGAAAAAACTTTTAAGTTTATTGTAATCCCATATGTTCATTTTTTCTTTTATTTCCCTTGCCTGAGGGGATATATCAGTAAGAATATTACTCAGGGTAATGTCTGCACACTTATTCCCTATGTTTTCTTCTAGGAGTTTTATGGTTTCAGGTCTTACATTTAAGTCTTTAATGCATTCTGAGTTTGTTCTCATATACGGTGTAAGTAGGTGGTCCATTTTCATTTTCTTGCATGTGTCAGTCCAACTTTCCCAGCACCATTTATTAAATAGATTATCTTTACTCCAATGTAAATTCTTGCTTCCATTGTCATAGATTAAATGACCGTATATGGATGGGTTTATTGCTGGGCTCTCTATTCTATTCCATTAGTCTATGTGTCTGTTTTTATGCCAGTACCATACTGTTTTGATTACTGTAGCCTTCTAGTATGTTTTTATGCCAGGTAGTGTGTGATGCTTCCCACTTTGTTCTTATTTCTCATGATTGCCATGGCTATTCAGGGTCTTTTGTGGTTCCATATAAATTTTAGGATTCTATGTTCTATTTCTGAGAAAAATGTCCTTGGTAGTATACTTGGAATTGCATTGAATGTATATATTGACAGGTAATACTGACATTTTAACTATATTAATTTTTCCTGTCCATGAGCATGGTATGTATTTCCATTTATTTGTACCTTCTTTGATTTCTCTCTTCAGTGTCTCATAATTTTCTGAGTACAGGTCTTTTACTTCTTTAGTTAAATTGATTCCTAGATATTTTATTGTTTTTGAAGCAATTGTAAAAGGGATTGATTTCCTGGTTTCTTCTTCTGATAGTTTATTATTGGTGTATACAAATGCAACTGACTTCTGAATATTAATGTTGTATCCTGCTACCTTACGAAATTCGTTTATCAGTTCTAGCAGTTTTTGGTGGAGTCTTTGGGATTCTCTGTATATAGTATTATGTCATCTGCGTATAATGACAATTTTACTGCCTCTTTTCCAATTTGGATGCCTTTTATTTCATTTTCTTGTCTGAATGCTGTGGCTAGAACTTCCAGAACTATGTTAAATAGAAGTGGTGAAAGTGGAACAAGCCTTGTCTTCTTCCTGATCTTAAGGGGAAAGCTTTTAGCCTTTCCCCATTGAGTACAATGTTTGCTGTGGGCTCGTCATATATGGCCTTTATTATGTTGAGATATGATCCCACTATTCCCACTTTGTTAAGAGTTTTTATCATAAATGGCTGCTGGATTTTGTCAAATGCCTTTTCTGCATCTATTGATATGATCATATGATTTTTATTTTTCATTTTGTTAATGTGATGTATTACATTAATTGATTTGCAGATATTGAACCAACCTTGAATACCAGGAATGAATCCCACTTGATCTTGGTGTATGATCTTCTTAATGAGATGCTGAATTCGGTTTGCTAGTATTTTGTTGAGAGTTTTTGCATCTATGTTCATTAAGGATACTGGCCTGTAGTTTCCTTTTTTGTAATATCTTTGTCTGACTCAGGAATCAGGGTGATGGTGGCTTCATAGAAAGAGTTGGGAGCCTTCCTTCCTTCTGTATTTTTTGGAATAGTTTGAGGAAAATAGGTACTAATTCTTTTTTGAATGTTTTGTAAAATTCACCTGTACAGCCATCTGGTCCAGGGCTTTTGTTTGTTGGAAGATTGTTGATTACTGATTCAATTTCTTTGGCAGTAATCAGTCTGTTCAGACTTTCTGTTTCTTTTTGGTTCAGACTTGGTAGATTGTATGCTGCTAGAAATGTATCCATTTCTTCCAGATTGTTGAATTTGTTAGCATATAGTTGCTCATAGTATTTTCTTAAAATTTTCTGTATTTCTGTGGTATCTCTTGTCACTTCTCCTCTTTTATTTCTGGTTTTATTAATTGGTGTCCTCTCTTTTTCTTGATTCGTCGTGCTAAGGGTTTGTCGATTTTGTTTATCTTTTCAAAAAAGCAACTCTTGGTTTCATTGATCCTTTGTATTGCTTTCTTGTTCTCTATTTCATTTATTTCTGCTCTGGTCTTTATTATTTCCTTCCTTATACTCCCTTTAGACTTCTTTTGCTGTTCTTTTTTGAGTTCCCTTAGGTATAAAGAGAGTCTGTTGATTTGAGATTTTTATTCCTTCTTTAGGTAGGTCTGCACTGCTATGAACTTCCCTCTTAGGACTGCTTTCGCTGCAACCCAGAGATTTTGGGTCGTGGTGTTTTCATTTTCGTTTGTCTCGAGGTATCTTTTTTTTTTTTTTTAAAGATTTTATTGGGGAATTGGGGGAGGGGAACAGCGTTGGGGAATTGGGGAAGGGGAACAGACAAGTTGCTGTCTTTTTGTTCTTCAGTTTAGTTGCAGAGGATGTTGCTTCACTGTTGGTATCGTCACTGCGCTCTTCCCGGATGAGGCAGATCCGTCGCTGGCCTCTGGATGTCGCTCACCGCGGCTATTGGCAGCTCATGCTTGGCTGCCAGCCGCTCACGCTGGCTGCGGGCCACTCACTGTAGCCTATGGCAGCCCACTGCAGCAGGGGCTGCAGCCCACACCATCAACAGGGCTCGCACAGCCCAGCTCCAGGTGGAGCTGTAGTTAGCTGTAGAGGGCAGTGTCACTGGCCCTCATGTGGGATCTGAACCGGGGCCGCTGGCATCCCAAAAGCAGCGCTTAACCAATGCGCCACTCGGCCGGCCCTCTCGAGGTATCTTTTGATTTCCTCCTTGATCTCATTTTTGACCCACTCACTATTTAGTAGCATGTTATTTAGCCCCCATGTATGACAAAGAATTTTTAAATGACCATCAGCTGTGAAAAGTATTAAGACACAAAAAATCTAGAAATTATAAAAGGAAAATTATTTTTAATATTTTTTATGATAATATTAGACAAATACTTTGTGAGGAGTATAAATGTCTAACTATTGCAATGTTTTGTATACCTGAAACTAATAAAAATAGACGTATTAGACAAAACAAAGACAAGCAGATATATAAAGACAAAGAATTAGTATCCATACTATATAGACTCCCTAAAAATCTTTAAGACAAATAACCTAATAGCAATATTGGCAAAGGTTATGAACAAGCAGTTCACCACATGGGAAAGTAGCCTTCAATGGAAAAGCAACCTGACCAGAGGGTAAGCGGTTTGGGGGGTGGTAAATGAGGGTAAATGGGATCAAATATATGGTGATGGAAGGAGAACTGACTCTGGGTGGTTAACACATGCTGTGATATATATTGGGTTGTTGGAAAAGTCATGATGCATGTTTGCAACAAAAAACATAGAAAAAAATACGTCATGACTTTTCCAACAACCCGATAGATGATGTATTGCAAAACTGTACACTTGTAATCTATGTAACTTTACTAACAATTGTCAATCCAAAAAACTTTAATTTTAAAAAAAAGGAAGTGGGCCGGCCAAGTGGCTCATTGGTTAAGAAATGGCCTGGGAGGGCCGGCAGAGTGGCACGGTAGTTAAGCGCTGGCCTGGGAAGCCAGCAGCCCCGGTTCGGGTCCCACATATAAGGGCCAGTGACACTGCCCTCAAAGAAAAGAAAAGAAAAGAAAAGAAAAGAAAAGAAAAGAAAAGAAAAGAAAAGAAAAGAAAAACGAAAGAAAGAAATGGCCTGCGAGAGTGAGCTCTGAGCAGCAGGGCCACCGGTTCGGATCCCACATAAGCAGTGACGCTACGTCCTCTACAACTCGACCTGGAGCTGGGCTGCCGTGAGTTGACAGTGACGGTGAAGGCTGCAGTGGGCTGCCATAAGCTACCGTGAGTGGCCAGCAGCCAGCGTGAGCTGCCGCGAGCAGCTGTGAGCAGCTGTCCAATGGTTGGTGACCGATCTGCTTCAGCTGGGAAGAACACAATGATCACAATACCAACATGGGCAAGTGAAGTGACGTCCTCCACAACTAGACTGAAGAACAAAGGACAGCAACTTGTCTGTCCCCCTTCCCCAATTTCCCAATGCTGTTCCCTCCTCCAATTCCCCAATAAAATCTTTAAAAAAGAAAGCAAACTGAAATAACTTTAAGGCATCTTTATTAATATATATATAACAAAAATAAAACAATGTTCACAGAGATTATGGGATAAATAGGTATGCTTAATTATTCCAGTTCAATCTCCTTTATTAAAAATCTGAAAATATATAGAGTTTAGAACCTGTTAATATCCCTGCCTCTGAATATGATCAAAAAGATAAATTAATGTCTAATCATGCCATTAGAAGACTTAATTACAGAAAGGAGAAAATAAAACAGATTTTTAAAAGTAGAAAAGGAATCACTGACCCCTACTGTTAGAAGGAAACTAAACTTATGGGGTTCGACTACTCACCCACAGGAACCACAGTTGGTTCAGTGATTCAAGAGAGCACTGCTGGAGAGCCGGCCAAGTGGCGTGGTGGTTAAGCGCTGGCTTGGGAAGCCAGTAGCCCTGGTTCAGGTCCCACATATGAGGGCCAGTGACACTGCCCTCTACAGCTAAGATGGTGAACAACAGCTCCACTTGGAGCTGGGCTGCTGTGAGACCCCAGGACGGCATAGCTGCAGTGGGCTGCCATAGGCTACAGTGAGTGGACGGCAGCCAGCATGAGCAGCTGGCAGCCAGCATGAGCTACCAAGAGCCACTGTGAGTGGCCGTCCAGAGACCGCGACTGATCTGCCTCACTCGAGAAGAGTGCAATGATGATACCAACATGGGCCAGTGAAGCAATGTCCTCCACAACTAGACAAAAGGACAAAAGGTAAGCAAGTTGGGCCACCCGAGTGGCGCGGTGGTTAAGCGCTGGCTTGGGAAGCCAGCGGCCCCGGTATGAGGGCCAGTGACACTGCCCTCAAAAAGAAAAAGAAAAAAAGGACAGCAACTTGTCTGTTCCCCTTCTCTGATTCCCCAACGCTTTCCCATCCTCCTACCACCCAATAAAATATTTAAAAAAAAAAATTACCTTTATAACCTTCTAATTGTTTATAAATAGTAATTGATTAATAAACTGTTATAGAATTTTGTCAGGAATCAAAGGCAACTTTAAGTATCTTCATTTATTAAAATTCATTTTCTAAGGAATCATTTAATCAGTTTTCTTTTTTTGAGATGTCTACCTGTCTCCATGATTTCTCTATTACTGGTGGGGCTTTGGGAATATCAGAAATGTTTTCCAGAATCTTCAGATAGAATTCTTCTAGACTCAGAAGCATAAAATTAAAGCTAGATGCCCTCTTACTATTATCTACTTTTCTTCTTTTTTTTTTTTTTTTTTTTGAGGGCAGTGTCACTGGCCCTCATATGTGGGACCCCGAACCGGGGCCGCTGGCTTCCCAAGCCAGCGCTCAACCATCGCGCCACTCGGCCGGCCCTTACTTTTCTTCTTTTCTTCTAGCTTTTCTAACTTAAAGAGCATCCTCTTGTATAGAAGTTAGGAGATAAAAAAGAAGACATACTAGGTGTTCCCTGTTATCTATTATTTCAGGTTTCCTAAGTTGTGGATCTATGGCTACCTTCTTACTTCTAGCTGTGAATTTATCTCTAAAAAATCATCTATGTTGTCATTAGTTTCTCCTTCTTCTAAGCATCAATCATTCTAAAAATCCTATTCATCCTCTGACAATATCCTAAGATGTTCCTGACCCTCTCTTCTACTTTGATCTTTATTACAAGGTCCTCCTTTTACTAAATTTCTATTCATTTTTTTTTTTTTTGAGGGCAGTGTCACTGGCCCTCATATGTGGGACCCGAACCAGGGAGGCTGGCTTCCCAAGCTAGTGCTTAACCATGGTGCCACTCGGCTGGCCCTCTATTCATTTTTTTAATTCAAAAATAAAAAGTAAGTCCCAGTTGGAATGGCTAAGTAAGTAGGGGGTGGGGGAAGGGGGAGAAAGTGTGAGGTGAGATTGTGGGGCTTTAGCTCCATCATAATTTTCACCTGCCACTAGAGAACATTATGTTAAGTGAACTAAGTCAGTCAGAGAAAGACAAATACCATATGATCTCACTTATATGTAGAATCTAAAGAACTGAATAAACGAGCAATGTAAACAGAAATAGTTTTAGAGGCACAAAGGAAAAACTGATGAGGGCTGGATGGGGATGGGCATGAGGGAGAAGGGGAAGGGATGAGGCAACACAAACTGATAACTACAATACTACTGCAGAGACAGAAGAGACAGTTTAGGGAATATAATCAATAAGGTTGTAAATATTTTTCTTAGGGGATCAGAAGGACTCATGTCTTGTCAGGGAGACCATTTCATGGATGGTGTAGTGGCCTTACCACTGCACTGTACATCTGAAGCTGCCACTGAATAATATTATATGTCTACTATAATTTCCATATAGATGTCTAACTTATTTAACTATTAGTTTATTTTTCTCTCCCCTTCTGTGGCAGAGACAGCTGTTACCTTTCCACCAAAAATTCATCTTCCCCTTCTGTGGTTGTCACTGGAAGGTAGCTGCTGTGGCAAGGATTATTTTTCCCAGCTCTACTTACCACCAGATATATACATATGACTTGTTTACATCAATGTAATGTAAGGACAACTGACATGTGCCAGAGTTTTTAAGAAGCATAGTTGCTGGAGATACATTTAGAGAATAAGATATAAAGGAAAGGAACCCACTTACTGTAAGTACACACTTTTGTTACTGCTCTTTAACATTTACAAGTCAATGCCAAATCGAACCTCAGTATCTCCATCAGGTTAAAGTAGAAAGCTCATGTGAATTCATCCTGAGTGTTAATGCCACTAGTTTAGCAGTAGATCTGCCGCTCCAAGAAGTCTTGAGTAAAAAGCATCTGTGGTTACTCCATGAGTTTTAAGTGAGGAGCTGGCTATTTGCTGACATTCCTTTCTCATGCCCATGATAGGCAAAAACTACCAGCAGACTGTTGCACTTTCCTTCATTTAAAAATATTTAATAAGGGGCGGCCAGCTAGCTCAGATGGTTAGAGTGCAGTGCTCATAACAGCAAGGTTGCCAGTTCAGTCCCCACATGGGAGGCTGAGCTGTGCCCTCCACTACTAGAAACTATTGTACTTGACTTGGAGCTGATGTATCCTGAAAACACACAGTTCCCAATTTTAAAATATATATATATATTTAATAGTTATCTACTATGTGCTATTCTAGATGCTTGGTATAACTTCTGTAACCAAAACAAAGATCCTTACCCTCATGGAACTTATATTCTAGTGGCAGCCACTCTTATCATTTAGACTTGGCAAAAGAGCTTAAAACGCATCTGCCAACCCTTATGTAGACTACACGTGGGCAATGATGGAAATGTTGGCATTGATGTATGAAGGAGTTATACTGTAGATATTGTATATGAGATAATTATGCTACAATATGAAGTTAGTATTCCCACTAGAAAACAATGCTCCAGCTTATTAGAGAGGACAAAGGGTATATTCTTAGATACAACTGAAAAAATAAAAGGAAGCCAAAGAAGAAATGGCTTCTAAAGTGGCGAAGGAAATCATTGTCAATGGAACGTGACATAGTGGCAAGAGTAGCAAACAAAATTTCCACTTGGAGCTTTCGATGAGACTCTTCATCCAGAGAGTAAGGAATTCATGTAACAATAAGACTTATAGGAACAAGTCAGTATGGAAGAATACTGCTGTTTCCTCCAGAAGGAAGTGAAGCTTTGAATGGTTAACGAGTCTGTACCATGGGGTACGAAATTCCATCCTACTGACAGGGAAAATTACAAAGTGTGCTCTCTTTCTTCAGTAGGTATCCAAAATGTGATGGGGGGCTATTTAGACAATGCAGAGCTTCCCTCTATTCTACTAACTCATTTAGGAATAAATGATATAATTAGTAGAGAAGAAGACAATATTGTACAGTAGAAGTTTGAGCCAGTCTTTGAGACAGAAGAAGACAGTCGATTTGAGCATTTGAGAAATAGAGACATATACAGAGAGAGAGAGAGAGAAGGAGAGAGAGAGAAAGAGGAGCAGGGCGTGATGGAGAAGGAAGAAGAGATTTATTGACTACGTAAATACAGATACATAAACACTTTACAAACCCAAACTTACAAAAGACCAGCATTTGCTACAGTTTAGTGTAATAACCCATCTTTTGCATGCCTCCTTGTTCTCTTTTTTTTTGAAGATTTTATTGGGGAATCAGGTAAAGAGAACAGACAAGTTGCTGTCCTTTTGTTCTTCCGTCTAGTTGTGGAGGACGTCGCTTCACTGGCTCATGCTGGTGTTGTGATCATTGCGCTCTTCCTGGGTGAGGCAGATAGGTCGCCAGCCATTGGAAGGCTGCTCACGGCAGCTCACGCTGGCTGCCAGCCGCTCACGCTGGCTACCGGCCACTCACAGTCCCTTACGGCAGCCCCACTGCAGCAGAGGCTGCAGCCTACACCAGCACCGGTGACTCACAGCAGCCCAGCTCCAGGTTGAGTTGTTGTTCACCATCGTCACTGGCCCTTATGTGGGATCCGAACCGGGGCCCTGCTGCTCAGAGCTGGTGTTCCCAAGCCAACTATTAACCAATGCACCACTTGGCCGGCCGAACTTCCTTGTTCTTTTGATGAGTTAAATTTAGACAGAAAACAAGAAACCTGAATGGAAAAACACCCAAACACTGTCTCTGTTAATCTTGGACTAACATTTTACTTTATAAAAAGATAAAGAATGTTTTGAAATTAGTATATTAATTTTCCATTACAAACGCAAACCTACAAAAGGAAAGCACTTGCTACAGTTTAGTGTAACAACTTATTCTGGTCATATAATATCTGACCTTGACATCTATTAAGAAACATGCACCAGGGGCCGGCCAAGTGGCTCATTGGTTAAGAAATGGCCTGGGAGGGCTGGCAGAGTGGCACGGTAGTTAAGCGCTGGCCTGGGAAGCCAGCGGCCCCGGTTCGGGTCCCACATATACGGGCCAGTGACACTGCCCTCAAAGAAAAGAAAAGAAAAGAAAAGAAAAGAAAAGAAAAGAAAGAAATGGCCTGGGAGAGTGAGCTCTGAGCAGCAGGGACACTGATTCGGATCCCACATGGGCCAGTGACACTGCACCCTCTACAACTGAGATGGTGAACAACAGCTCAACCTGGAGCTGGGCTACTGTGAGTTGCTGGCAACAGCATAGGCTGCAGTGGGCTACCATAAGCGGCTGGCAGCGGGCAAGAGCTGCTGTGATCGGCCATCCATGGCTGGCAACCGATCTGCCTCAGCTGGGAAGAGCACCCTGAACACAATACCAACATGGGCCAGTGAAGCGATGTCCTGTTCCATCACTATACTGAAGAACAAAAGGACAGCAACTTGTCTGTTCCCCTTCCCTAATTCCCCAACGCTGTTGCATCCCCCAATTCCCCAACAAAATCTTTAATAAAAGAAAAAGAAAAAATATGCATCAGAAAGCTACTTCTAGGGCTGGCCCAGCGGCGTGGTGGTTAAGAGCTGGATTGGGATGCCAGCGGCCCTGGTTCAGATCCTACATATGAGGGCCAGTGACACTGCCCTCTAAAAAAGATAAAAGAAAGCTACTTCTACAATAAAAAAGTGTAACTGACTGAAAATTTCCAGCCAATACAAATGTACAGGTTAAGGGAGAGGGGAAAAGATAAGAAATCTCCTTTCCATCAATGCTTCTTATTCTTAAGAAAGTTGTCTTACAGGGAACAGGCTTGCTGTCAGCCTCAAATTCAAATTCAGATCTAAATCAAATCACTAGTCATGTGACCTTAGCAAATTATATATACTTTCTAATCCTCAGTTTCTTCATATGTAATAAATACCTATCTCATCCATGGTTTTTCTGTATATTTTGGAAAGGGATTTCAAAGATTTAATTAACTTGACAATGCATATGAATGTGTAGCATAGCACTTGTCATAGAACAGGCTTACTTCTTTCCTTACCCAATGCCTAGAGAAGGAGTAAATTAGTGCGAAATAGAAAAAAAGGACACAAAAGGGAAAATTATAAACTCCATATTACATCCACTCCTCATTTTCTCAAGCCCCTTTCTACTTTCCTCGTTTTTGTTTCTCATTCCCAATCTTTTGAAGCTTTTCCATTCCTCACACTGTCCTACAGGGTTACAGTGGGAGGCAGGTTTCAGAGTGCCTAGCAAGCAAGTGGAAAAAACGACAGAGGCTTCTGTGCTTAAAATTCAGCTTAACAGGAAGACCTCATTGGATGAATCCTAGCATCCTAATATGGAACTTGGACCAGAGGGAGTTTTAAGTAGTGAAGAGCTGGGAAGGTTGGGAGAGAGGGTGATTAGCAAGACAATCACAGCATCCAGTAGGCCGAATATTTCATCTGTTCAAGAGCTCAGCAGATTTTAAAAAAACCAACAAAACCTGAAAATCAATTAGATACATTTACTACTGAAACACTGTTAAACCTATTCTTTTTTTTACAGGTAAACTCTAATGGGCTGCCTAGAAGTCTAACCAAAAAGGCTAACCTTACAGAAAAGACTTTTTCTGGGAAAGATTTTGATTTTCAAACAAATGACTGACAAACTTTGGGAACACAATCTACTTATAATATTAATTTGTTTGTTTGTTTTTTATCAAATCTGTTTGCAAACCTTAAAAAGCAAACCATTTTCAAATGCCCATGCTTACTTTATTCTAAATATCAAATACATATGTTAAAAAAAATACCCAGGGCCGGCCGAGTGGCGCATTGGTTAAGCGCTGGTTTTGGGATGCCAGCGGCCCTGGTTCGGATCCCACATGAGGGCCAGTGACACTGCCCTCTACAGCTAACAACAGCTCCACCTGGAGCTGGGCTGTGCGAGCCCCGGTGATGGTGTGGGCTGCAGCCCCTGCTGCAGTGGGCTGCCATAGGCTACAGTGAGTGGCCCGCAGCCAGCGTGAGCGGCTGGCAGCCAAGAGTGAGCTGCCAATAGCCGCGGTGAGCGACATCCAGAGGCCAGCGACCGATCTGCCTCATCCGGGAAGAGCGCAATGACGATACCAACAGTGAAGCAACATCCTCCGCAACTAAACTGAAGAACAAAAAGACAGCAACTTGTCTGTTCCCCTTCCCCGATTCCCCAACGCTGTTCCCCTCTCCCAATTCCCCAATAAAATCTTAAAAAAAAAAAAAAATACCCAGAACAATTACTGTGCACTTTTGTCAATTAAAAAATGAAATGTTAGTGCCTATTTTCCTAATACAATCTGGCAAAGTTGTGATCCAAATAGTCATGATTACTGTTAAATGACATCACAACTATCTGCTACAATGAATAAATTTTAACTTTTCTAATTTTTACTGCAAAATAAATCTTGATTTTTTTTCCCTTAAAGCCTTGCTTTCAAATGTGTCTTTTTATAGTAAAACTTCTATGTAGGTGTTGTGGAGTCTGTGTATGTAAGTCACAAATAAATGTAATGAACTAATGTCTAGAAAAACATCAAATGAAGTCTTCCTACCTAGAAAACTGAATAAGTTTACAGAGGCTAAATCTATCCAGTACAAAGGGATTTATTAAAGTTTCACAGGCATCACAAACTAAAATCATCAAAAACCAGAGAAGTATTGTAATGGATTATCACACTAAAAAGATCTACCAATGCACTAAATTTATAACAGCCTCATTATCATAGCCGGTTCCACCCAACTGTGAATTCCTAAAAGGAAGCAGTCATGCTGCAATCATTTTCATAACATCAAAACGAGCATAGTATTTGTCACACCACATGTTTAATGAATGTCCACTTAATGAATAGAATAACACTGTATTTGCTTGAGAAATTTCAGTGCCAAGTTTATGGGTCAGTTTTTTACTGTAACTTTTACTTATCTGATATCTATTTTTATTTCAAATTCGAAATTCTGAAACATTTCCTTAAATTTTTATTAATATAAAAACTGCAGCTGTAGTTTTATTTATATAAGGCTGAAAAGATATTAGAAACCAATTGGCATAACCACCTCTTTCAAATGGTGAAACTGAAGCCTAGGGATTTTACTGAATTGACTAAAGCTACATAGCTCTTCATTGTCAGAAGTAAAATTAAAATACAGATGGTCTTCTGCCATTTAGTCATTTTCTTCTTATTACACCACATTGCCTTCTTTGCTCCTTTTCAAATGCCTATTATTATTTTAAAAGTATCCTTATCTGTAAAAATGCTAATTGCATCAGATTAAAAGTTCAAAATCAATAAACTTGCCATGAAACAAAAACAAATTATAAATATTAACTTACGCAGCAAAAGCCACCAACTTTCTCTACCCCACCCCAATTTCTACTTAATGCTAAAATACTGAAAATTATATTTAAAAATTAGATAAGTGACTAGCTTCTGCAGTTAATTTAAGGAAACCTAGAGTTTACGTATTGCTAGGAACAGAGGCTGAAAACAGACAATCTTTAAGTTTCAGTGGTCAGGCCTTTCCTCAGTACTTCCTGTCTCCACCTCCCCACCCCCAATAACCAGCAGACATATCCTATAAACTGTGCATTCTTTTATGCACATTACGTCAAGAAAATCAGGACTTCTTTTTCTTTGGAATATATGAACATGAGTCATAATTATAATACTGTCAGTAGTAACATGATAGGATACCAAATTTATTTTAGAAAAATCTAGGGTTTTTCTAAATATAGAAAGCTTGGGCTTTCTATACTCACTAAAATAGTTAAAAGATTTTTTAAAATAAGCCTTGTTAAAGACTAGTTTAACTTCAACTACAAAGAGTTTCCAGTTCACATTGGAAATATCAAAATGACCTTTAGATTCACATTTTCAAGTGTTTAAACAGTTTTGTAAAATCATTTTCTAGAACAAAACTTTGAGAGAAAAAAAAATCTAAAAACTTTGTTTTAACATTAGCTTATGAAAAAGCACTAAGTGAGTTTTAGAAAATTTGGTAGAGGTGTTGTGTTTGGAAGAAGTCTGTTATCTACAGAATCACATATATATGCAGAACCATGTCCTTGTATACAATTCAAAAGTTATGAAGTACTTATTCTACCAGGGTCTGCTCTCCAAGATTCATATAAAAGAGTTCCTTGCCACTGTGAGTACTAAAGCAAGTATATCACAGTGATGGAAAGAAACAATTGTAATGCAAGGAGAAATGTGCTCTTAATCAGAGTTCTGCGGGAGCACAAAGAAGGGAGTCAATACACCGATGTCTTGCTAAGTATATGCCACAATGACTGTGTACTGTTAATGTTCAAGAGTACAGTCTTCCATACCTCTCTTTCCTTCTCATCATACAAGTTTGAGTGCTGTTTCTCCCAATATGGTCTATCTCCCATCCAAAATTAGCCAAACCCTGAACCACCAAGTTTCAAAGCCAGGATTAATAGAAGAATTGTCTCTATAGAATTTTCAACAGTAGTGGTAAAAGAGAGGACAAGATGTTGTACTCTTTGCTTGGCATGTTTATAAACAGCAACATTTCAGAAGCAGCAAAAATTGCTTATGGCATCTTCCAGTTTGGGGCTTGCCATATTTAGATGATATTTTATTGGTGTTTATTGATGTCCATCGTTTCTCACACCCCAGGAATAGGGAGAAAAAAAAAATCTAGGATTCCTACTTGTAAAATTCAGACAGCCATGGAGAATATGCCATGTGCAGCTAGTTTTAGAAATAATCCCTCTTGAAGGTCTTCCACTTCCTGGGATAAAGTAGGAAGTCCAAGCAACCTGCTTATTTATAAGCTCTCCTGCTACCCCCAAACAACAGCAACAGTAGCAGCACTACTAAGAGAGACAGCTTCAAGCAGCATGGAGTATATGCTATATATGCTTCTGGGAACTTGCAGTAACATACTCATACTACGAGATGCACTCAAACAAGGAAAACCGAAGGTCACTGCTGCTATCCTGGGCACAAAGGCTTATAAACTCAATCCTCCAGTACCTCATTGATACATTATCTTGTACTCTGAAATTACAGGATTCTCTGTTTCCTGGAGTGATCTTCAAGGTCTTAAAGCATAATACCAGGTAAACCCAATCCAAACCAGGCTATGTTGCCATCAAGTCTGCTAGTTCTGAAACAACAGTAGTGCTGCTGGAGCCAAGGATTCCTTGGCATACGGACATGTTAAAATGATATTGGCAGCAGCCCTGGCTCTTCCCTCTCACCCTCTGCTGCTACTATATCTCCTTTTGCTAAATCTGCCTCTGAGTTTAGACAGGAGCTGGATGGTTCATAATCACCCAGCAGCTGCAGCTGAGCAATACTCAGCCTAATTGTGGCACTGGAGCAGCTGAGAGGAAGAAAAGCGATAATACATACCCTGCCACAGCCACACACAAACTGCCATACACACGACCAATAAGATACCAAGATATTTTAATCGGAACAGATTACTATTACAGATTACTATTTCCTTTAAAGAAAGGCAGTTTTACTTCACTAGAGGAACTTGTAATTGTATTACAGACCTGTTTGAATCTGAACTGAAGGTGACCTAAGCCATGTAGGGTTCTGAACAATGGAACATCTTAACTAAAACTTCCTGTAAATATTCATGTAACAAAGCCAGCACCACAAACATCACCTTTATAACATGATTGAAAGTTCCTCTAGAATTTATATATAAATTTAAGCAAAGATGCGATATAAGAATTTAGCAAAGATGTGATCTCTTCTTCAATTCTATATTACAAAAATGCAAAGCAACTAAAAAGCAAGCCATTACATAAAACAAGTAGCATAATGCAATGATTCTCAGCATTTTTTAAACTCCTACACCATATTGTCATTTGTTTTCCTTTGAAGCAAAACACTCTTCCTTTACAACACATCTTCATAAAACTTAAGTAAACAAAAACTTATTTTATGCTGCGAGTTTCATTACATCCTTAACAAAACTAAGACTGAAATTACTGATCTAAAGAATTATTGTTCCAGAAAAGTGAAAATGGATAAAAGTCAAGACTTACTACCTTGGAGCCATAGTTAATTTTGAGTTTTAATTGTCATGTCACATAATTTTCTAAAAAAATAGGGTATATTTTACACTTGATGACAGAACAATATCCATTTTGATTACCTTTTTGTCACCTACCATATAGAAGCTAAAGAGGATTTAAAGCTAGTAAAACCTGCTGTCTTCCCTCAAAATATTAACAATAACATGTTATTTATATGTCAAAGTAGTTACATACACTAGCTGGTATATGATAATTATGATGTAGTAAGTCTAATCCTGTTTGCAAAGGACAGCCCAGGCAGTATTCTAAAGTTAGTCACCAAATATTAAGTTCTTTATTCAAGCACCTTACATGTACATTAAACACAAGCTTCTTTTAAAAAGAAAAAAAAAAGTTTAATGTAAACTAAAACACAGATACAGAAAAGCACACAGAACAAATGTATGGCTTAATGATTTATACTAAGGCCAACACCCTTGCAACCACCATCAGGTTAAAAGAACTTTGCCACCACTTCAGAAGCCAGATCCTTATCACAACTTCCTCCCTCCTCCCATCTCTTTATTTTTATAGAAATCACTTCCTTGAAGTTTTTTTTTAATATAGTTTTATCACCCAAGTTCCTACACACCAGAACTTAGTATTGCTCTTTTAATTTTTTTGATATTAGGCTTTTTAGTATAATGCGAATGGGAACTAATAAATGATGCCTATATTGAATGCTAGATTGAGAGTTAAATATATTTATAAAGAAAAATTACACGAATAAACTATTTACGGTCTAAAAAGATGCAAAGTGGGGCCGGTTGAGTGGCTCAGTTGGTTAAGAGCTTGCTCAAGAGTGCGAGCTGAGGGCAGGCAGAGTGGCGCATTGGTTAAGCGCTGGTTTGGGGATGCCAGCAGCCCCAGTTCGGATCCCACATGAGGGCCAGTGACACTGCCCTCTACAGCTAACAACAGCTCCACCTGGAGCTGGGCTGTGCGAGCCCCGGTGATGGTGTGGGCTGCAGCCCCTGCTGCAGTGGGCTGCCATAGGCTACAGTGAGTGGCCCGCAGCCAGCGTGAGTGGCTGGCAGCCAATCATGAGCTGCCAATAGCCGCGGTAAGCGACATCCAGAGGCCAGCGACGGATCTGCCTCATCCGGGAAGAGCGCAATGACGATACCAACAGTGAAGCAACATCCTCCGCAACTAAATTGAAGAAAAAGACAGCAACTTGTCTGTTCCCCTTCCCCGATTCCCCAACGCTGTTCCCCTCCGCCAATTCCCCAATAAAATCTTTAAAAAAAAAAAGAGTGCGAGCTGAGCTCTCAGCAGTTCGATGCCCAGCCCGAGCTGAGCTGCCGCTGAGCTGCCAACAAGTAGCAGGATGGCTCAGCTAAAAAAAAAAAAAAAAAAAAAAAAAAAACCTACTTAAACCATGTATTAATATTATACTTCAGCCATAAGACAAATTCCATCTATTTCAGGAAGATTAAGTCAAAACTGTAATTTCACTTTCGGTTGAATAAAAAGGAGTCAATTTTGTGGTTTATGAAGTCAGAAAAAACATACTGTAAAATTAAAGCTATTATAACATTATGATGGTTATTGCAGAGTACATATTTTAAGAGCTTTTTTATTCTGGAAACATGTACATGAACTGTCTTGTATTCAGATCAAAGGCAACTTTTTTTGCCCTTCAAATTTAGGACCCTATGAATTTGTCTTATGGCTGAAGCATTCAAAATTTCCACTGAGGTTTAGCTAATGTCCAAAAGCTAAAATATTGTTAAACTTCCTTTTCTTAAATGTCAAACTACGGCAAGTGTTTCATATATTAGTAAAACAAATGTATCGCTTAGTAAATACTTTTTCACAGAACAATATATGAAAATCATATATGATGTATATAAGATCCTTGGCTTCTAAGACAAGACACTCCTTCATTACCTGTCCATTCAAAATGTTTGCTGTCCACTGTGTGCCAAACACTGCACTAGCTAAGATATTAGATTTACCACTTATCGATATTTTGCCTTAAATGTAGTTATGTGCACGTTTATTAATATTTTCCTTGGCGTGCAACTTAACTTTAGAAATTTAACAAGGTGATGTAAATATACTGAGAATTATCTACCCTTGGCACTGTAATCCTACAACTACAATGCACGAATATACTACAATCATATATAGCATATATGTGAAATCATAAATGTGAAAACACTCACTAATGTAACATATATACACAACAGGCATGAACATAAAGTTGTGATTCCACTAGAGACTTTTCATTTCTTTACCTTAATAATTTATAAATTGCTAGAGTGTTATTCCATGTGTTTCGATTAATTATGAAGAAAATAATTCAACCAAATCCGAACCAATCCCACTCACTACAACACAAAATTAAAGCAGTCTCTACATCGGACTTGATTTTTCGAAGAGCTTCTTAAAACAACGCTGCCCCATTAAGCAAAAGCTGAAAGCAATTATCAACAATAAAAACACATTTTAAAACAAAATTTTCTGTAACACATGTGGACAGAGAACCGAACTCACTGGGAGGTAGAGTGGCATAATGTAAAAGTGGATGATGAATGGCAATATTTCCCAACCCCCAACACAAAACAAAGGAAAACTTTAACATGTTGTCGTTTTAAATCAAACCAAGTGAAGAGTGAGGCTCACCCACTCGTCCTACACACACACCCTAGGCCGCTCTCCGGGCACAGACAACCGGAGTAAGTCAACACACTGACCCCCGACCTATGGCACAGAAAGGGGACGCTGCCCTCTCGGCTTGCTTCGGGGCGGGAGCGACAATAAACTTCGCCCCCCCCCCCCCGCCAGGTGGCCCACTAGACCTTCCGGACGCGGGTAGGGAGGAGGGGGTGGTCCCAACGATCCTAGTACCTAAGTCGGACTTGGGCGGGACCAGGAAGGACTGGACGGGGCGGAGACCGAGTCAGGGGGCCAGCAGGTAGCTCAGGGAAGGAGACCAGCCTGCGGGGCCAGCCGGGCCGGGGGATGGGAGAACTTTCTCCTCAACTTCCCGACTCGGAGCCGGCGGGGAGCGGCGGCGCCTCCAGGGGCGAGAGGGCGCCTGGGCCTAGCGCTGCCCTGCCGGGGTCGGGCGCCTCCACCCGCGGGGCTCCGCAGAGTGCGTACCTGCCCTCCGGTCGCGCTCACATGGGTCGCTGCTGCTGCGCCTCGGGGTGGCGGGGGACGGAGGCGAGGCCCGCAGGGCCCTCTCCCTCCTGCCACCTCCTCGTCCCGGGAGGCTTGCGCCAGCGACGATTGTGCAGCCGGCCCCTCACTCGTTACTTCAGGAGGAGGGAATTCCCGGGCTCTCCTACCCCTCGGCCTCACTCAGTACCTCCCCTCGGCGCGGAGCCCGCCCTCACTCCTGGCTCCGCCCCTCTACCTGGGGCGGGGGCTGCGGCCACCTGCGCGCGGTGCCAGCCGGCTCACTGGAACCAGCGCCGCGCCCACCCAGGCTGGAGGACTCCCTCGCCTTCCTGCGCCGGCGCGTGCCACCCGGGGCTGTGGGCCTTCCCTGTCGCGGTCCCCCTAGGTGGCGAGCCCGAGTCACTTATCATGACCCAACATGGCGGCGGGGTCCGGGGCGGATTCCCGAGGCAGCGTCGGCCGAGGGGGCGTGAAGAGGGGGCTCTTCTGCCCGCGGAGACCCGGCCCACAGCGCCCCTCCCCACCCTGCGGACCCTGGGGCAGCCGCCGGGGCTGCGGCAGCAGATGGAGCTGGAGGCATAGATTCCGCCCCCTACGCTTTCCTCCTTTCCCTTCGACCCGCTCTCTGTGGTGCGGAGGACTTCGGGGCGTTGTTTTTGTGGGGGAGGACAGGGTTGAGTTTTTTTGGTTGGTTGTTTGCTTCTCAGTACTATGCTTCCGCACCCATTGTCGTTGATAGTAAAACCTCAGCCCAGCCGCGTGAGCCAGGGGTGCGTTACTAACACCTTCATCACAAGCCTGATTGCCGTCCAAAAACGCTCGCGTCTGGCCTCCTTCCGAGTCTATCCCCGTCAAGGAACTTCCTGTTGACTAGGTCGAACCAGCCTTGTGTGTAGAAGGAAGCCGAGTTTTGTTGGCGACTCTCCCAATGATGGTGGCTTTGGCTTATCTTGGGACAGCATATTTTTTTTACACGATCCTGGCAACATCCCAGGTAGGGAACTGGGATAAGTATTATCCTGTTTCACAGCTATGGAAACTGAGGCTGCGACCCTGAAAGTGGCGCAGCCACAGCTATAATATTTAGAATCCTGCTTATCTGAATCCAAGCAGCTTTCCTATTTGCCTAGTAGCCAGTCGCTGGAGAAGAGAGCGAGTCCAGAGGGGCCTAGGATAAAGATGAGGGTTATTCAAATGGGCGTTTCTGCTGAAATCACATCTGCCCTGTCACACTCTTAGGTTGACTTCCTCTTAGTATTTCCTCTTTGGTGGGGCTATCAGAACTATTAATGTGGGATTGTTGGTTTCCTTTTTCTGTGGTTTTTAGTGAAATTCAATCATCTTCCCCAGATATGAAATAGTACAATCATGTGTCAGTATTCTGGTATTCTAGGAATTCAGGAATTGCATATAAGGGTTTGAAGAATGTTTTTCTTCAGCTCACCAAATGAACCAACCAAAGGTTGGCATAGGCATTCATACTAACAAAAAGGTACCCATAACAGGGAACAGTGCTTTATTTGATTTAGCCATTTATTTGCCATTGACTATTTATTGTAGGCATTAAAAATTTCATATAAATTTATATTCAGCTTTTTTTTTTTTTAACTAGAAAATAAATTCCTTGGGCTGTTTCTAAACTTTTAAATAAAATAAAGATAATATGTTTGTTGTTCTAAACTCTCAAATTCAAAAAAATCAAGTCTAAAATACTAGTTTACCCCAGTCTAAAGGGTGAAGTGGCTTTGAAGATGTTCTGCATGTAGTTTTAAAGGTGGGAGAGGGTGTCAAAATCTCTCCTACATGTTATAGGTTATATTAACTCATTTAGTTTCCTTCTCTCCACCCTCATTTTGATTCTTTTTATTACCTCAGTCCCTGTTTTCTTTTTTGGAATATTCATCATACAATCCCAAGCAGGGAGGGGAGGGGAAAAGGAAGAGAGGGGAGGGTCTCCATCACTGAATTTGGATTTGGTAGAATAGAAATTGCTTTTAAGTAAAAATCTGTTCATTCATGAATCATACAAAAGAAGCACATCGGTGTCCCTCCCACACAACCATAGTGGTTTGGGATTGTATGTGTTAAAGAGTGATAAGGGACCTAAGTCTTGGATCCATGGGAGATTCTTCTGGATAAAAAAGCTTAGGGGAAAGCTTGAAACAAACAAAATGAATGAAATTCATTAAGTCTCTACAGAAGTGAAATGCATCATTTATTTAAGTTTATTAATGCTTACAATGTCTTGAAAGTTTAAAAAATTTGAATTTAGGTGGGGCATACTTGCTCTCACCTGGAACATGTGATTTTGCCCGGAAATGTTTGTTTAAGATAAACGCCTCCTACCTACTGTTAGCAATCTGTTGCTGCTGCTTCCCTCACTGAGACTGTGATGGTGATTTTCTCTTCCTGAAAAGTAGAAGCCCTCCAGTCCTACACAGGGTGCAGGCACTGGTCTCTGCTCTCTAATAACCATCCCAGTATCCCACCCCACCACCGACATACTTTCTACTGAACTTGTGCTAACCACTCAAAGTCTGGATCTTTTCATTACACCCGGTGCCTAATGTTATCTGCACCACCATAGCCTTGCCTCCTCCACCTGGCCAAATTGCTCATAGGCCCAGTTAGGAAGAATATGAGGAGAATATGAGGACCCCTCTAAGCAAAGATTTGGAGGATTAGGCAAAAGTATTCGTCCTTGACCATTATTAGGCTCATTATGCTCAGGTTAGTGGAGAGGTGCAACAACTCATCAATTTCTGAATGTTCCTGAAGCCCGCATTGCCTCAAGGGCTGGTAATTGTGTATTACAGATATTACTTCTTCTCAACCCAGCCAGGACTGTCTAAGAGATCTAATTCATTGGATGCATAAGGATACATCCTACAACAAATAGATGTGACAAATGTCAGTTTTAAATGAGCTTTAGCAATTCCAGCCCATCTTTTTGCTCTATTTTATTATACTCTCTAGCTTCTAGCTTCTACATGACTGCCTGGTCTACAGTCTTAGAATTCCTGTGCCTGGTGTGCCTCCCTAGCTCCAGGACTATTTTTGGAAATCTAATCTTTGCTGTTGGAATCTACTTTGAGGTGTCTCTTGGTTTACTTCTCACTTCAGTTCTTTCTGATTTTCCCACAATTTGGTCCCATGCCTGTTATATCTAGCGAAGTTCCTGGCTTTAGTTCTTCCTGGTCCCTATTTGTCTATCCCTAGGCAGCCTTACCCATAACTTCAAACTTTTGTTTTCTTTTTTTTTTGAGGGCAGTATCACTGGCCCTCATATGTGGGACCCGAACCGGGGCTGCTGGCATCTCAAGCTAGCTCTTAACCACCGTGCCACTCGGCCGGCCCACAAACTTTTCATACTCTCACCTTGGTTCCTCACTCTTCTGGGACAACAGCTCCTACGCTGGATGGTACCAGGCATTTTCTCACATGCCTTCCACCTAGCAAATACAGGTATAGCATGCAGTGGACACTTTTTGAGGGTATCTGTTTAAACCAAATTCCTCTTCTCTGAGAATCAATCCTCTACCAATCGCTCGACTGTAGCCTTATGATCTGAGTATCGCTACTCTCAGGAATTTTGAATTTTGAGGGAGTAATACAAGGTGACTCAGAGATTATTCATGGTGGATGTGGTGGAGTTGAGAGGCCAGTGTCAGAAGGTGAGTGTCCAGGGTAGGGCAGTCCAATAGCAGTAGGCAACAAGTGTTCCGTGTTGATGGTGCCTGCATCTAAGCAGACCATCTCTGTGGCAGAACCTGGACTCTGCCTCGCCTTCCTTGGTTCCTGCCTGGGCCTGCTCCACCAATCTTCTGTCCATTTTCTGAATTTCCTCCATTAAATTCTTTTTCAGATTGAATTGAGTAGAGACTGTCTCTGTTCTTTGCAATGAGAACCACTATTTAGTCTCTACTACTTACCTGTACTGCTGACAGTAAACTCAGCTGATATGAAGGCAGCACCTCCTGCCTCATGCATAGAGTGGGGTGGGTATGGGATCAGGGGAGCCATTTTTCAGAGAGAGGATGCAGCAGATGCACAGCAAGAAGCATATAAGGATATAAGATGGTAGGACCCCAATACTGGAACTCCAGTTGCCTTGAGCCATATGTAAGCCCCCAAAACTAGAACAGAGCTGGCCAATCAGTCCCTCCTGCCTTCTCAGGGCAGTCATTACTTTTATTTATTTTTATTATTTTTTAATCTACGGGATTTTTTTTTTTCTTTAAAGATTTTATTGGGGAATTGGAGAAGGGGAACAGCCAAGTTGTTGTCCTTCAGTCTTAGTTGTGAAAGGTGCATCTAGCTCAGCTCCAAGTCCAGTCGCCATCTGGCTGCCCGTTGGCAGCTTATGGCCACTCAGCTTAAGGTGTTGCATTCAATTGCGGGTGGGTGTAGCCCACCATCCCATACAGGAGTTGAACTGGAAACCTTGTTAGGAGCACGTGCTCTCACCAGCTGAGCAATACTGCCACATGTTGGCATCTCAATGGCAGCTCAGCTCAGTCGCAATTCACTGGTCCATGTGGGAATCGAATTGGTGACCCTGTTGCTCAGAGCTCACACTCTTAACCAACTGAGCCACTTGGCCGGCCTGGCAGTCATTGCTTTTAGATCATAGCATACTTTCTTCCAGAGCACTAACTTACCTCTTAAAATTCTCAACACAAGGATCCAGGCATCAACCACCTAATATTGGTGTTACATGTTGAAACCCATTTGGTATCTCTGTCCTATAGCCTTGTAGTTTTTGCCCAAGACATATATTTGCAATTTCTACAGCTATTACCAAGTGTTTGGTCTTTACTTTTCTGATATATTAAACTGATATGTGGTCATAATATGTCAGCATCTCTGACATTGAGTTTAAACACCACTAAAATTGCTACCAGATTGCTACTTCCTGGAAATCTTTACAACTGGGTTATGAAAAGTAGAACATAATTTTGCTTGAAGGCAAGAAGTCAAAGTTAGAATGTTTACCTACATCAAAGGTTTAGACATCAGATTATCAGATCACAAAACAGTTGATGTTAAAGAACTTTTTAGGGCCGGCTGAGTGGCGCAGTGGTTAAGCGCTGGTTTGGGAAGCCAGCGGCCCCGGTTCGGGTCCCACATATGAGGGCCAGTGACACTGCCCTAAAAAAAAAAAGAACTTTTTAAAAAATATATATTCAATTACAGTTGACATACAATATTATACAACATCAGCTTAAGGTGTACTAAAGAACCTTTTATTATTAGATATTTTGTAAGCTAACTGTGGCTGGGGTTTAAAGAAATGTGTTTAGAATAAATCTATGCTTTTGAAAACATGTTTTTGTTTTTTTTTTCAGTCTAAACATTTTTATATTTTCAGTAGAACAGATCATTATTTTTCACAATTGTGTCTGAACAAGTTAAAACCTGACCAGATCTTATTATGTGGTATAAACCACAATGCATTTAATCCTTTAGCAAAGTGTATCTATGTTTCTTTGGTCTATATATAAACATCTTTTCATTGCTTGAAATAGCTACCTAATTTTTCTTCTTACTAAAGGAATAACATATGCAACAAATATTTAACATAAGATCCATGCTTCGACAAAACGTTTTAGGTTGTCTGAAAGAAATAATGAGATTGGCAGTACAGATACTAGGACTGATAACAATGGCTGCCTTTTCTTGAATCCTCACCATGTCCCAAGTGCTTTACCTACATAATTCACTGAATCCTTATAATAATCCTGGAATTGGTGGGATTATCTGCATTTACAGATTGGATTCCTCAAGGCTTGAAGAGGTTAAGTACTGAAAGTCATGGTGATTACAGAAAATAAATTATTTTTAAATATTATTACAATGGCCATGTAAAACAGCATTTATTGGTCCAAAATCTGGAATAATTACAATTAATAAATTGTCTGTATAATCAGCAACATATAAACAAGCAATGTGGAGTTCTACAAATTTATAGAAAATTCTTTATTTTATAATTTATATTCCCTAAGAAAGGGTTGCAGCAAACTTAAAAAGATGTATGAGGGACGGCCGAGTGGTGCATTGGTTAGGAGTTGGCTTGGGGACGCCAGCTCTGAGCAGCAGGGCTCTGGTTCAGATCCCACACGAGAGGGCCAGTGACGCTGCACCCTCTACAGCTAAAGATGGTGAACAACAGCTCGACCTGGAGCTTGGCTACTATGAGTCGCCCGTGACGGTGACTAGCAACTGTGAGGCTGGCTAGCAACTGGTATGAGCTTTTGTGAGACACCGTGAGTGGCCGTGCAATGACCAGTGAGCGACTGCCTCAGCCGGGAAGAGCGTAATGATAATACCAACATGGGCCACTGAAGCAACGTCTTCCACAACTAAACTGAAGAACAAAAAGGAAGCAACTCGTCTGTTCCCCAATTCCCCAACGCTGTTCCCCTCCACTAATTCCCCCATAAAAATCTTAAAAAAAAAAAAAAAGATGTATGAGACTATACTAAAAAGATTGAATTCAATTCCGAAAAAAAAAAACAACCCAGCAGGTATTAAATATAACACTTGACATCTCTCAAGTGAGTCTTCCAATGATACCTCCCCTAAACCATGACTTTAAAAAGCCAAATATCTGAGAAATAACTATATGTGCAGCATAAATACTTACCTTGCTATATACAAAATATCTAGGTAATTATAATTAAGCCTTCTATGGTAACCATAAATCAGTGATTAGATTCATTAAACAGTTAATACTGGGGCCAGCCGAGTCGTTCAGTTGGTTAAGAGTGCGAGCTCTGAGCAACAGGGTTGCTGGTTCAACTCCCACATGGGCCAGTGAGCTGCGCCTGAGCTGAGCTGCCACTGAGCTGCCAACAGGTGGCAGGATAGCTCAGCTGGGGAGAGCACATGCTCCTGACAACAAGGTTGCCTGTTCAACTCCTGCATGGAATGCTGAGCTACGCCTACCTGCAACTAAGATTGGACATGGCACCTTAAGCTGAGTGGCTGAGAGCTGCCAATGAGTGGCCAGATTGTGACTGGACTTGGAGTTGAGCTAGCTGTGTCCTCCACAACTAAGATTGAAGGACAAAAACTTGGCTGATTCCCTTCCCAAATTCCCCAACATTGTTCCCCCTCCCCAATTCCCTAATAAAAAAAACAAAAACAAAAAACAAACAAACAAAAAACAAAACCCCAGTTAATACTAACCCAACACTAGGTAAGGTTATTCATTCATAAAACATTTATAGAATATCACCTGATAAATTATGTATATTTTAGTTTTTATTGTATTGAAAGGGATATGACTTTATTAATTGGAAAACTGGAAATTAATGGCAGGACACTTTCTTTGTTTTAAAATACAAGGAATGTAAATATTAATAAATTTTCAAAGGTATTTTTATTTAAAGATTTTATTGGGGGATTGGGGGAGGAGAACAGCGTTGGGGAATCAGGGACGGGGAACAGACAAGTTGCTGTCCTTTTGTTCTTCAGTCTAGTTGTGGAGGACGTTGCTTCACTGGCCCATGTTGGTATTATAATTGCGCTCTTCCTGGGTAAGGCAGATCAGTCTTCACCCTCTGGACGGCTGCTCAAGGCTGCTCTTGGCAGCTCACGCTGGCTGCCAGCCACTCACTGTAGCCTATGGCAGCCTACTGCAGCAGAGGCTACAGCCCACACCATCGCCGGCGACTCACAGCAGCCCAGTTCCAGGTGGAACTGTTGTTCACCACCTTAGTTATAGAGGGCAGTATCATTGGACCTCATATGTGGGATCTGAGCTGGGGCCCTGCTGCTCAGAGCTGGCTCCTAACCAATGTGCCACTCGGCCGGCCCTCAAAGGTTTTATTGGGATTTTCTTTTCAGAATAAAGGAATTAGTATCTTACCAAATTAATGTTAAAATGTATAGTTTTTTTTCTGGAAATTTAAATTAGAGACTAATACAATCAATTATTACAGTTTATATTTATTTTTTGTTTGTTTTACTTAAAAGAACCAGCTACTGATGTTGTATAATATTGAATGTTAACTGTGATTGAATGTATATCTATATATCTATATATAGATATATAGATATATAGAGAGATAGATAGATATATATAGTCACAGGATGAGGAGTGCAGTGTGGGAGCGGGGTCAGGGGAGTTGTAATAGATATATATGATATGGGGGGGAGTGGGGCAGCAGATAGGGGAAGGGGGTTGTCACTTTGAGGGGTAAAAAGTATAACTATTGCACTGTTGTAAAAAATAAAATAAATAAATAAATAAAAATTAAAAAAAAAAACAACCAGCTATTTTTTAAAAATTATCTTTTAGCTGAATTGTCATTATCATCAGTTTCATTTCTTTCATTGGTTGACTAGCCTATAACCATTTCAAGTGATTTGAGCCCTGAGTTTTGGTCATTAATTTGCATGGGCCTATGTCCTTATAAATACTTGAAACCATGTTTACTAAAGAATCAACAACCATGCTCTGAAGAATCAAAGTGTGTATAAGGACTCACACTTTAGAGGATACTATTTAAATAATCCAAACGTGACTAACTTTAAAGAAGAGATTTTTCTGGCCGGCCGAGTGGCTCAGTTGGTTAAGAGCTCACTCAAGAGTGCGAGCTGAGCTCTGAGCAACAGCAGTTCGCTGAGCAGCCACTGAGCTGCCAACAGATAGCAGGATGGCTCAGCTAAAAAAAAAAAAAAAAAAAATAGATTTTTCTTTTGGAGGCCTGGTAATTTTGGCATGAAATAAAAAATTGGCACTGATGTTTATTTTATGTAAAACTAATTCCAACAAGTTAAAATAGAAACAAAGCTAGAGACCAAGGAACTGATGTTTTGAAAACCACAGACTGAAAAATTTGGTTTATGTTATCATGAAAAACTTTTAAAATTAATTTGAATTTCTCTTCAGGAAAATATTTAGGCTCCCCTTACGCATCTTAAGGACCTATGGTTAGTTGTGGATTTTCTTCGAAAACTGTGAAATTTAAAAAAAAAAAAAGTTTTCCTTTTGTAAAAGGCTTCAGAATAAATAATTTCTTTAAGCTTTTTTTTTCTAAAGTCTCACTTATTCTCTGTAAAACTTACCAGTCTCATTTCCTTTGAGATGATGAGCTACACATCCAAAGAACAAAGATTTTCCTGAGGCTGTTTAGAGTACATAAGATCTGTTCCTAAGTGTGCCATATACCTTGAAGAATCTGGTAGATAGGGCTGGCCGAGTGGTGTGCTGTTTAAAAGTTGGCTTGGGACTCCAGCTCTGAGCAGCAGGGCCCTGGTTTGGATCCCACATGAAAGGCCAGTGACACTGCACCATCTACAGCTAAGATGATGAACAACAGCTCGACCTGGAGCTGGACTGCTGTGAGTCCACCGCAAAGGTGTAGGCTGCAGTGGGCTGCCGTAGGCTGGCCAGCAGTCAGTGTGAGCGGCCAGGAGCCACCATGAGCAGCTGCCCAATGGCTAGTGAAACTGCCTCACCAAGGAAAAGCACAGTGATGGTGCCAACAAGGACCAGTGAAGCGACGTCTTCCATGGCTGGGCTGAGGAACAAAGGGACAGCGAGTTGTCTGTTCCTCTTCCCCAATTCCCAGACGCTGTTCCCTTCCCCCATTTCCCCAATAAAATCTTTTTGAAAAAAAGAATCTGGTAGATATTAAAAAAAAAAAAAATGACAGAAAGTTTGAGATGGTTAACAGCACAGAATTAAGCAAAGTACTAGCAAGTGTTTGATAATTGATTATTTAGACATATAAACACTTAATAAACTTTAATTACCTTAAGATAAACAGATTGAAAATCCATATAAAACTATGATAGTGGAAAGATCTTTGGATTGGGAGTAAATATTAATTCTGACCATACTGCTAGTGGGTATGGGGTTTCTTTTTGGGGCAATGAAAGTATCCTGGAATTAGACAGCGGTGATGGTTGCACAACTTTGTGAGTATACTGAAAACCACTGAATTGTATACTTCGAAGGGTAAAATTTATGGTATATAAACTATATCACAATTAAAAGAAAATTCTAGTCCCATGATTTTATGTCCTTATGAAGCTATGTAATCTTCTTTCCAGCTTCCTTGAGATATAATTGACATATAAAATTGTGGAAGTTAAAGCTGATGATTTGATACATGTGTGTATATTGTGAAATTGTTACCACAATAAGGTTAGCATATCCATCACCTCACATAATTACAATTTTGTGTGTGTGTGGTGAGAACATTTAAGATCTACTCTCTTAGCAATTTTCAAGTATATAATACAGTACATAAACTATGCTTAATATTAGACCCTCAAAACATACATATTCATCTTATGACTGGAACTTTGTACCCTTTGACCAACATCTCATTTTTCCTACCTTTCAGCCCCTGGCAATCACCATTCTATTATCTATTTTTAGGAGTTTGACTTCTTTTTTTAGATTCCACACATAAGTTACATCATACAGTATTTGTCAGGCATTTACACAGCCTATGACGTGATCCCCCTGATAAGTCCAGTGCCCATGTGGCACCTACATGATCTTTACAACATTGTTGATTATACTCCCAATACTGTGTTAACTACCAATTTAAATTTATTAATGCCTTCACCTTTTTCACCCTGCCCCCAACCCCATTTCCATCTATCATCCTGATAGATCTAGTACCTATCTGGCACCATACATAGTTATTACAATACTATTGACTATATTCCTTATGCTATACCCTATATTCCCATGACTACTGTGTAACAACCAATTTGTACTTCTTAATCCTTTCCCCTTTCACCCATCCTTAACCCCCCTCCCGTCTTAAAGAAGTCCCTCTAAGATTCCTTGTAATAGTCTTATCTGGGAAGCTCCTTATCTGTCCTTCAATTCTAAATGACAGCCTTGCTTGGTAAAGCAATCTTGGTTGTATGTCGTTGCTTTTCATGACTTGGAATATTTCCTGATGCTCCCTCTTTCCCTGCAAAGTTTATGTGGAGAAATCACCTGCCAGTCTTATGGATGCTCCTTTGTAGGTAACAAAGTGCTTTTCTCTTACTGCTTTTAAGAATCTCTCTGTCTTTAACCTTTGCATTTTAATTATAATGTGTCTTGGTGTTGGCCTCTTTAGGTTTATCTTGTTTGGGTCTTGCTGTGCTTTCTGAGCTTGTATGTCTATTTCCTTCACCAGGTTAGGGACGTTTTCTGTCATTATTCCTTCATATGGCCTTTCAATTCCTTGCTCTCTCTCCTTCTGATATCCCTATAATACAAATGTTGGTATGCGTGATATTGTCCCCGAGCCCCCTAAACTGTCCTCAATTTTTTGGATTATTTTTTCTTTTTGCTGTTCTGGCTGGGTGTTTTCTGCTACCTTATCTTTTACATCACTGGTTGGATCCTCTGCTTCATCTAGTATACTGTTGATTCCCTATATTTTTTTCTTTTCTTTTCTTTTTTATTAGTTTCAGGTGTACAACACAATGCAATAGTTATACTCTTTACCCCCCAAAGTGACAACACCCCTCCCCCAGTTTGCCACCCGACTCCCCCGCCCATATCATACATATCTATCACAACTCCCCTGACTCCCCTCCACAGTATACCCCACATCCCGTGACCATCCACATATTCAGTTACAGTTGACATACAATACTATACAACATCAGCTTCAGGTGTACAGTGCAGTGATCAAGCCTCTACTCCATCCATGAAGTGGTCTCCCTAACAAGACATGTGACTATCTGACATGCCACAAAATTTTTACAACATTATTATATTCCCCGAACTGTGTTTCATATCCCTGTGGCAATATTGTAGTTGTCTATTTATGCTGTTTAATCCCTTCCCCTTCCCCCATCCCCACCCCCTTCTCAACTAGCAACCCTCAGTTTTTCCTCTACATCTACAAGTCTGTTTACTTTGATCGTTCACTCAGCTCTTCAGACTCCACACACAAGTGAGATCACATGGTACCTGTCCTTCTCCGACTGACTTATTTCACACAACATAATAGTCTCTTCACAAAATTTATCAATTACATCCCCATATACCTGCAGCAACATTGTAGTCACACCTACACTGTCCCAAACCTTCCCCCTCTCCCTCTTCTCCACTCCCAGCCAGCAACCACCAGTTTTTCCTTTATATCTGCTTGATATGACTTCAGTCTTCTTAAATTTACTGAGACTTGTTTTGTGGCCTAACATAGTCTATCTTTGAAAATGTCCCATGAGTACTTGAGAAGAATGTATATTCTGTTTTTTCAGGGTGAAATGCTCTAAAAATATCAACAAAGTCCAGCTGGTCTAAAGTATCATTTGAGGCCCCTTTTTCTGTGTTGATTTTCTTTCTAAAGTGTCTGTCCATTGGTGACAATGGTGTTGAAGTCCCCTACTATGATAGTGTTACTGTTGATCTCTGTCTTTATGTCTGTCAAAATCTGTTATATGTAACTAGGAGTTCCTATGTTGGGTGCATAGATGTTTATTAGGGTTATAGTGCCCTTCTTTGTCTTTTATTGTAGTCATTTTAAAGTCCATTTTGTCCAAAATAAGTATTGGTCCTCCAGCTTTTTTTTTTTCTCATTTCCATTTGCATGAAATATCTTTTTCCATCTGTAAACAGCATATACATGTGTCCTATTTTCTTATCCACTCAGCCACTCTCTATCTTTTGATTGGAGCATTTAGCCCATTCACATTTAAAATGATTATTGATAGGTGCATATGTATTGCCATTTTGTTATTTGTATTCCTGGTCTCCCTGGGTTAGCTTGTTTACCCCTTTCTTTTGTTTAAAAAAGCCCTTTTAACATTTCTTGCAATGCTGGCTTGGTGGTAATGAATTCCTTAAGCTTATTCTTTTCTGAGAAGCTCTTTATTTCTCCTTCAATTTTAAGTGATAGCCGTGCTGGGTAGAGCAATCTTAGTTGTAGGCCTTTATTTTGTGTCACTTTGAAGATCCCCTGCCACTCCCTTCTGGCCTGCAGAGTTTCTGTAGACAAGTCAGCTGTTAGTCTAACAGGAGTTCCTTTGTATATAACCTGCTGTCTTTCTCTTGCAGCATCTAGGATTCTGTCTCTGTCTTTAACCTTTGCCATTTTCACTATGATGTGTCTTGGTGTGGACCTGTTTGGGTTCAGCTTGTTTGGAATCCTCTGCACTTCCTGGGCATGTATGTTGATTTCTTTCACCAGGGTAGGGAAGTTTTCAGTCATTATTTTTTCAAATACCTTTTCTACCCCTTGCTTCTTCTCTTCTCCTTCTGGTATTCCTATGATTTGAAGGTGGTTGTGCTTCACCTTGTCCCATAGGGCTCTTAAACTATTTTCATTGTTTTTTATACTTTGGTCTTTTTGTTGTGCCAACTGCGTGATTTCTGCTATTTTATCTTCCAAATCGCTGATCCGCTCCTCTGCTTCATCTACTCTACTGGTGATTTCTTCAAGTGTGTTCTTCATTTCAGTTATTGTATTCTTTAGTTCTAACAGGTTTTTTTAATGGTTTCCCTATCCTTCTTTATGTCCTCGCTAAGTTCCTTAAACATTCTTATCATCAGTGTTCTAAACTCTGTCTCTGAAAGGTTGGATCCCTCTGTTTCATTTAGTTCCATTTCTAGAGGTTTCTTCTGATCTTTTACTTGTGACATGTTTCTTTGTTTCCCCATTCTGGCTGTCACTCTGGGATTGCTTTGATGTATTAGATAGATCACCAGGAGAGCCCTGGCTGGATCACACATGCACACAGCTCACGGCCCAACACTCCCAGGAAAACTCCCAGTCTCAGCCTGTCCCAATCAGCCACTCGCAGATCAGGCCGAGCAGCCCGACAACCAATCACCAGCCTGGCAACTCTACAAGCGCAGTGCGGAGAGTGGGGACCCGAGGCGGCTTCCGACTTGCGCACTCCCGCGTCTCAGTGAGCAGCCTGTTGGAGCCGGAGCACACCCACCAGGCGTTTCCCTGGCAACACAGCACAAGCTGTGTGGAGGGTGGGGATCCGAGGCGGTTCGCGCACTCCTGGGTCTCAGTGAGCAGCCTATTGGAGCCAGAGGGCACCCGCCCAGCGTTTCCCTGGCAATGCAGTATAAGCTGGGTGGAGGGTGGGGATCCAAGGCCACATGCGCGCGTGCACGCACACACGCACTTCTGCGCCAATTCCACTAGACCAATGAGATCTCGGACCTGATCCTCCATGGGAGGGCCCAAGCCCGACAAAATGGTGCCTTCCCTACACCACTTGCATGCAGGCTCCACACCACGGGAACAACAGTCCAAAAACCTCCAGCCTTTGCACCAAAGGTGCTCAGTTCGGTCCGTCCCCGCAGGCTCCTGCGTCCGGCTCACACAGCCACTCCCTCCACCAGTAACCAGGTAAGTGCTCACTGGCAAGCAAGCCCGAGCGCCAGCCCCACTGATTCTGCAGCCTCTCTTAGCCTCACCGAGCTGAGCAAAGAGAGTCCCCACTAAGTTACTGCTGGCTATCTTAGAACTCTTCTTCCCGGCAAAGGAACTCTGGGCTGGTGAGCTTGGAGTGCAGCTGGAGGGTCTCTCCCTCAACCAGACAAGCTTCCCACGGCTGGGGCTTCCCTCACGGGGCTTGCCCTCTCTTGTCTCTGCCCGTCCTACCAGACCCGACACGGCCTCCTCTTAAAGTTCTTCGTTTAGTGGTTCTGTTCCTCCAGTGTTCCGGGGACCTCCAGGGTTGAATGCTGTATAATTTGCTTGTAATTTTGGTGTGATCCTGGGAGGCAGTTAGCACAGCATCTATTGCGCCATTTTACCAGAAGTCCCTCCCCTATAATATATTCTTTATTTCCATTATTTTATGCTTTATTTCTGACTGGTTCTTTTTCATGGTTTCCATCTCCATTTTTATGCTTCCTATCTCTCTGTTGAAGTTCTCCCTGAAATCATTGAGCATTCTTATAACTAGTGTTTGGAACTCTGCATCTTATCTCATAGATTGCTTATCTCCATTTTGCTGAATTCTTTTTCTGGACCTTTGTTCTGTTCTTTTATTTGGGACATGTTTCTTTGTCTTCCCATCATGGCTGCCTCCCTGTGTTTGTTTCTATGTATAAGGTAGGACTGTTATGTCTTCCAGTCTTAGTAGAGTGGCCTTATGTAGTAGGTGGACTGTGGGGTTCAGTGGCACACTCTTTCTGGTCACCTGAGCCATGCACTCCAAGTGTGTCCCTTGTGTGGGTTGTGTGTGCCCTCCTCTTGTAGTTGAGCCTTGCTTGATAACTGCACACCAGTGGGAGCAACTGACCCTTGGGCTCACTGGTTGTTAGGACTGGTTTGACTACAGTGGAAGAATTGTTGTGCAGGAGCTGAGCCTATGGAGCTGGAATTGCCTCAGCAGCACTCTGGTGCTGTCCAATCTACCCCTTGGATGTGTCATGCTTTGAGGTGACTAGATGATACTCCAGCTTGTTTTTAAGCTGGCCACTGGGGGCACCAGCCCCAGGACCACCTTGGAGGGGATATGCTGCAGGTCAAGTTGAACCACAGCCCTTGCCCTACCTGGTGCCATCCAGCAGGAGCCAGAAAGAAATCTGCAGATGACTGCTGCCCTAGCTGTGCTTGGAAGTACCTTGAGAGGCCAGATTGTGAACCAAGCCCGGCTGCTGCTCGTGCCAGTTTAGAGCTGCTCAGCCAGAGGTACAGGACATGCTCAAGCCAGATGCTGCTTGTCTGAGTTCCACAAACCTTTGCAAAACCTTAGGAAAGTCTATAGCTTAAGCCTAGGCAGGCAGTCTGCATGAAAAAAACCACACTGAAAACAGCCTGGGTGTGCCCAAAAGTTGGGCAGGCTGAGGCCTCAAATTGCCAGGGTGTGGTAAACAAATGGCAGAGACTCAGATATGGTCTCTGCCTGTGACAGTATGCAAGGAAGGGGGATGGCTCAGCAAAGAAACAGTGGCTTCCACCAGCTCCCCTGTTCAGTAGAAAGCCACCTCTCCAGCCTCCATCCCAAGGCAGATCAGTTCCCCACCATGTGTCACTGCCACACTGGAGCTAAGAGAGAGTGACTCCATTGGTGGGTTTTGTCTGCATGCAGTCCTTTTAAGAGGAGAGCCTGGGAGTGCAGCTGCACTCAGTCTCACTCAGTCACAGTCTCCGCTGTTTTTCACAACCAAAAATTATGGGGACTTCTCAGCACTGGAATCCTGGGCTGGGGTGGGCTGGGATTGCTTGATTTCCTGGGGGCTTGGAGGGACCCTTACAGCTGAAATAGCCTCCCGACATTTAATGGTCACACGTGGGTGTGGGAGCAGCCCATTCTGCATTTCTGCCCTTCCTACCAGTCTGGAGGTGGCTTCTTCTGCATATCCTTAGTTGAAAGGCTTCAGTTAAGCTTGATTTTAGGTGATTCTCAGTAATGCTTGTTTTGTAGATTAGTTGTAATTTTGATGTAGTTGTGAGAGAAGGTAAGCACAGTGTTTACCTGCTGCTCCATATTGGTTATTCACATTTTCTTCATCCATTCATCTGTCAGTGGACACTTAGGTTGTTTTCAGGTTTTGGCTGTTGTGAATAATAATGTAATGAATATAAAGGTACAGATAACTCTTGAGAGAGTATTTTCATTTTCTTCCCATGTATACCCAGTAGGATTGCTGAATCATATGGTAGCTCTATTTTTAACTTTTTGAGGAAACTCTATATCGTTTTCCATAATGGCTGTACTAATTTACATTCCCAGTAACAGTGCACAAGAATTATTTTTTCTCCACATCCTTGCCAACATTTGTTATCTCCTGTCTTCTTCTTTTTTTAAAGATTTTATTGGGGAATTGGGGGAGGGGAACAGTGTTGGGGAATTGGGGGAAGGAACTAGCCAAGGTGTTGTGCTTCAGTCTTCATTGTGGAGGGCACCAGTCACCATCTGGCTTCCCGTCAGCGGCTCATGGCCTCTAAGCTCAAGGTGCTGTGTTCAATCTTAGTTGTGGGTGGGTGTAGCCACCATCCCATGCGTGAGTTGAACCAGCAGCCTTGTTGTTGAGAGAGCATGCTCTATCCACTGAGCCATCCAGGTGGCAGCTCAGCTCAAGGTGCTGAGTTCAGTCTTAGTTGCAGTTGGGCATAGCACACCGTTGAACAGGCAATCCTGTTGATACACCAGCTGAGCCATCCTACCACCTGTTGGCCGCTCAGTGACAACTCAGCTAGGGCGCAGCGTTCACTGGCCCATGTGGGAAACAAACCGGCGGCCCTTTTGCTCAGAGCACCTCCCAAGCCAACTGTTAACCAACTGAGCCACGTGGCCGGCCCTCTCCTGTCATATTGATGAAAGCCATTCTAATATGATATATAGTTTACAATATTTTTCTCCTGTTCCATATGCTGTCTCTTTATTTTGTTGATTGTTTCTTTTGCTGTGCATAAACTTTTTAGTTTTATTTAGTACCACTTGTTTATTTTATTTTTGTTGCCTTTGCTTTGGTGTCAAGGAGACAAATGTCAAGGAGCTTTTTCCCAAAGTTTTCTTCTAAAAATTTTATGGTTTCAGGTCTTACACTTAAGTCTTTAATACGTGTCAAAATAACTTTTGCAAGTGGTATAAGATAGGAGTCCAATTTTATTATTTTGCATGTGAATATCCAGTTTTCCCAACAGCATTTATTTTTAAAATTATCTTTTCCCTACTGAATATTCTTGTTTTTGTTTTTGTTTTTTGTTTTTAAAGATTTTATTGGGGGAGGGGAACAGCGATGGGGAATCGGGGAAGGGGAACAGACAAGTTGCTGTCTTTTTTGTTCTTCAGTCTAGTTGTGGAGGACATTGCTTCACTGGCCCATGTTGGTATCATCATTGCGCAATTCCCGGATGAGGCAGATGGGTCGCCAGCCTCTGGATGTCGCTCACCGCTGCTATTGGCAGCTCACGCTGGCTGCCAGCCGCTCATGCTGGCTGATGGCCACTCACTGTAGCCTATGGCAGCCCACTGCAGCAGGCGCTGCAGCCTACACCATCGCCGGGGCTCACACAGCCCAGCTCCAGGTGGAGCTGTTGTTAGCTGTGGAGGGCAATGTCACTGGCCCTCATATGTGGGATCCGAACCAGGGCCACTGGCATCCCCAAACCAGCTCTTAACCACCGCGTCTTGTCCTTGATTTTAAAGGAAAAGCTTTCAACTCTTCACCATTGAGTATGATATTTGCTGTGGGTAGATCATACGCTGCCTTTATTATTCCTACTTAATTTGTTGGGTACTTTTTATCATTTAAGGGTGTTGAATTTTGTCAAATCCTTTTCTGCACCTATTGAGAAGATTGTATAATTTTTATCCTTCATTCTATTAATGTGGTATACCACATTTTCTAGCTATGTAATTTTAAGTAAGTTTCCCATTTCTTAGATGTCAGTTTTCTCCACTATAAAGTGATTTTATTAAATCAATGTTTTTTAAACTGTGGGTTGCAATTCCTTACTGAGTGGGAAAATCAATTTAGTGAATGACAACCATCATTTTTCTAAAAAATGAAACAAAGATATATTAGAGCGTACTGCATATAATAAGTATTATTTTGCCAAACTCTTGTTTGCTTTATATGTACATCTGAGTCATGATGTAAAATATATATTTTTCATTGTGTCTTACAATAAAAAGTTTGAAACCCCACGGTATTACCTGATTTGTAATGTTCCTTCTTTTATAAAATTCTGTCAGTTTACACTATTTAATTTGGGAGTAGCAAAATCTCCATTTGATATTGTAATAGTTGCAGGTAACATTGTTTGAACACTTACTGTTTGTGAGAGGCTGTTCTGAATTGTTTATATATGAACTTATTCTGTAAACTATGAAGCAGTACAACTATTATAGTCCTTCCCATTTTATAGGCAAAGAAAATAATGGAAAGAGAGGTTATTAACTGAGAAAAAAATGTATAGCTTGAAGTTGTGAAGCTGGAAAATGAATACAAATAGTTTAATTTTAGAGCCATCACTCTTAACCACTATTTTATTCTCTCTGAAATTCTGCCAATAAATTTTTTAAAGTTTTAAATCAACCTACAATCTCATAACTATTCTCCACTTAATGATGTTATAAAATCGTATATTTGGGGCCGGACGAGTGGCGCGGCGGTTAAGCGCTGGCTTGGGAAGCCAGCGGCCCCGGTTCGGTCCCACATGTGAGGGCCAGTGACACTGCCCTCAAAAAAAAAAAAATCGTATATTTGGTGGTGACAATTAGTTTAAAAAAATAAGAAGAATTACCTTGATATTAAATAAACCATATCTGCGAAAGGATTAAAAGGGGTATGGGAGGGATAATCAAGCATATCAGTTTAGATCATCAGCTTTCTTCTGAGTGCCCTCTGTATGTCTCAAGATTTTGGCTGAGTGGCAGAAACTTTTAATTTAGGAAAAAAAATATATATATATATATAATCTCTGCAATAATATTCCCTTAAGAAAAAATAAAGCTTTTATAATTCCTTTGTTCCATTCTATTAATGTAAAGATTTCTTCAACTTTAGTTCACTTGAATTTGGCCACAGAAATGTCAAGTGTTTTTCCTCAGATCAGAATTGTTCTAATTAGCTTCCAAGGAAGACAAATGATAATAACATGCACGAGAGATGAGAAACAATTTAGATGAATGGCTAAGATCAATGCAATTAAAAATATAACAAAAAAAAAGCCAAAATCTCTGCCTTCCTATCTTTTTTTTCCCCTTTCTGATAGCTGTATTCTGTGGCACACACACATATAGACATTTCTACTAATTCAATAAACACAAAAATTATTTTGGTATGGTTCCTTCTTAAGGAGCTTCCAATCTTTTGGCAGTAAAAATTCTGAACTATCATTTGTTGAGTGCTTGTTCTTTACCAGGTACTTGCCCTGGTTTATATGCTAATTAATTTAAATTAGTCTTCACCACAATCTGTGAGGTTATCCACCCCTCCATTTCCATCCCACCACCACCCCTTTTTTTTTTTTCCATACTGTAAGCATACTGAAAGTCAGGTAAAATAATTTGGTATTAAGAAATCCAGTTTGAGGGCCACCTGAGTGGCTCAGTTGGTTACGAATTTGCTTAAGAGCACGAGCTCTGAGACAGGGTTTCTGGTTCGATTCCCACATGGGACAGTGAGCTTCGCCCAAGCTGTGTCTGAACTGAGCTACCACTGAGCTGCCAACAGATGGCAGGATGGCTCAGCTGGTGAGATCATGTGCTCCTAATGACTGGATTACCTGTTCCATGGGGCTACGCCCACCTGCGGCTGGGACTGAGCTCAGCAGCTTGAGCTGAGCTGCTATCTGGATGGCTCAGTGGATAGAGCATGCGCTCTTAACAGCAAGGTTGCCAATTCAACTCCCGCATAAAACACAAACAAACACAGAAATCCAGTTTGAGTTAAGCCCCAGTTTCTCTGAGCCAACCCTGGTAGTTTTACCTACTGCATGGCTCTGAAGTGTTGCTTTCTCCCCAAATGCACCCCATACACAGAAAACATGTATTTAGCATGTTTTCCAGTGTTGCAATTATTTGGAAAAAAATGGAATATATCTACCCAACATTTTCATTCTTTAACTTCCATCTGTTTTGGAATCTGTATTTTACTATTATAGAACATTTAGAAGATTTAGTTTATCCACAAGGACTTCTGTTCTTTCACCTTTGATTCAGCTCAAATCTTGAGTATTTCCTTTATATTTAACAGTCACATATAAATGTTTCACATTTCCTTTTTTGTTTTTTTGTTTTCTGTTTTTTTTTTTTGAGGGCAGTGTCACTGGCCCTCATATGTGGGACCCGAACTGGGGCCGCTGGCTTACCCAAGCCAGCACTTAACCACTGCGCCACTCAGCTGGCCCTCACATTTCCTTTTTCATACTTCACTATGAGTTGTTAAATTTAAATCCTGCTGGTAATGCTTAATGAGTAAAGAAAAATGTAGCAACTTAGATAGAATTTTGCAAATTCATCGTGGAACTTAAAAAGGAATAGAGACCCCTGGTTGAATGAGTTTTTTTTCCATAAAACTATAATCCTGTCCTTGAAGCAGTGTTTAAGTAGCACTCCACAAAGAATATAAGTGTTGTCAAGAAAAAAGCATTTGTAGAAAGCATAAAATGAGAGATTAACTTCTAATCTGTAAAACCTATTTTGGAAAAATCAGATTATAAACTTTTTTTTTTTAAAGATTTTATTGGGGAATTGAGGGAGGGGAACAGCACTGGGGAATTGGGAAAGGGGAACAGACAAGTTGCTGTCTTTTTGTTCTTCAGTCTAGTTGTAGAGGATGTCGCTTCACTGGCCCATGTTGGTATTATCATTGCGCTCTTCTAGGGTGAGGCAGGCAGTCACTTGCTACTCATGGTGGCTCACGAAAGCTCATGCCCGCTGCTAGCCAGCCCCACTGCAGCCTACGCCATCGCTGGCAACTCACAGCAGCCCAGCTCCAGGTCTAGCTGTTGTTCACCATTTTAGCTGTAGAGGGCGCAGCATCACTGGCCCTCATATGTGGGATCCGAACCGGGGCCCTGCTGCTCAGAGCCGGCGTCCCAAGCCAATTCTTAACCAACACACCACTTGGCCGGCCCAATTATAAACTTCTTAAATGCATAAGAAGAACACATTTAACAGAGATCCTAGCCAAGTAGGAATGAATGAGGAACCAATGTGAAGAATTTATTGTGATTAGTCACATACAAGCTTTCTAGCCATTTGTTTTCTAAGGCAGGTACTATTTATTTTACAATTTCTAAGTGCCAGGCAAATTGCTAGTACCTTACATTATCATAGCTCATTTAATCCCTCGCAACAATCCCATAAATTTAGGTATCAATGATGTTAAAATCTCCTGAGAATCAGAAATATTCTTTTGTAATGAATATCCTTTTCAAGTTATATCAAGTAAAAAGATAGAGAATACAATTCTAATTTATGAATTTTTAAGATGAGGGAATTGAGACTTAGCAAGGCTAATGTGTCCAAGTTTGTGCAGTTATAACAGGTGGCATCACAATTTTAACCTAAGTCTGATTCATAATCACTTTCCTCCTCTGCCTCCATAAATTACAAAGATACTCTGAGCCCTGCCCTTTTTCTTACGGAGCTCATTCTTTAACCATATATCAATAAGTTTCAACTGCAAAGAATATATGGCTTAGGCATTTTTCAAAAGTTAAAATTTAATTACTGATAATAGATTAGAATCTTTACTGTTGATGTAAGAAATATCCAAACATGTAGAGAATTTTTATGAGTTTAGTTGAGCCAAACTGATGACAATTGCCAGGAAGCAAAATCTCAATGGATTGAGAAAATGCTTTGGAGAATGGCAGTTTTGTAGCTTATTTTATACATTAGAATAAAAGGAGGAGAAGTTAGGGTTACATGAAATCCATTGGTGGTAGATTAGAGGGATGGGAGAAAGCAAAGTGGGAGAATCTCTGGGATTGGATTAAAAAGTAAAATGGAGGGCTGGCCAAGTGGCGGGGTGGTTAAGCGTTGGCTTGGGACACCAGCTGTCCTGGTATGGGTCCTACATATGAGGGCCAGTGACACTACCCTCAAAAAAAAAAAAAAAAAAAAAAGTAAAATGGAGAGACACTTACTTCTTTTACATTGGTGGATACAGGATAGTTAATAATTAACATTTCCAGCACATAGAGATGGTATGTAGGGAATAAGATAATAATGAGTTCTGTGTGGTCTCCTGCTCTCCTGCAGGCATTGTGCCCTGAGGGTTCTAGAACATATTACCCTGCGATTTCAAAGCTAAGTTATCTTAGAAGCAAAAACACAATAGACAGGCTGACTTAAAGATTGACCTTTGTCAAGGAAGCTATAGACCTAGGAGGAGACTCGCTTTTAGTTAGGAATGTTTATGTTCAGACCATCCTATGTGGTTACTTTGAATCTCTGTTTGTAAGGCCCACCACACAGGCCTCCTTTGAGTTTGTCCGGTTTAATATGTGGCCCCTTTTTCATTCACATTACATGATGGAGTACTTTTGGATACTTGTCATGAATAGAAAATATTTAATCTCAGTAATAGATGTTGATTAATTTCCTTATAATGACATTATAAACAAATAACGTCAACCTCTCTCTCATAAAGACATCATAAACAAATTGTTACATTTGTAACTTGTTTTATTTTACCTCTTGGAAACCAATAATTTTCATTATCACAGTTTTCATTATCAAGTATTTTCTTCATTGTATAGCTTATGAAAAATCAGAACATTGAAACTGAGGAAAGAATGAAGGAACAGAATGTAGTCTCCATTAGCTAAGCTAACAAAATTACTTAAATTAGAACGGGCTGAAACATGAGGAATAGATTATATTTTACTTTAGCCTGAGTACTTATTTTTTGAACTTTTCAGTTGTGCATCATTGCCTGGAGATATTTATAAATTCTACAGCTAATCCTCTGAAGAACTTAGGAAAGAATGTTCACATATGCAGAGCACCTGGCATCTGGAAGATCACCATCTCAGACCAATCCAGAAGCTAGAAATGCAGAGTTGATTCTTCTCAAGAATATACTTTTTATTACAAAAGTGATCAACTTTTCTCTTTTCTTAGGAACACTCTGGGTGTTACCTGGCAGTGTTGGCATATTTGCAAATCTTAAGACCCTTAATAACACTTGTCATTTTATTCTAGGGAATCCTCTTGATTCATTTATGCTTGGTCACAAAATGAAGTGATTTCCCAGTTTCTCTTACTGAGTCAACAGTAGAAAATTATATTGTTACTCAAGAAATACTTACTGTACTGAGCAAGACAAAGAAATATAAGAATATATCCTACTTTTAGGAGCTTAAGAACTAGAATATTATATGCAAGGATAAATAACAGCACATATTTGGTACATGCTATAAAAAGCATAGAAAATAAAATCTTTGGGAATTTAGATTAAAGGGAGATCTTAGTGATATGGGACAAACGAGTAGCCCCCCCCCCACACACACACACACACACACTGGACAACTTTGTTTTTTTTTAAAGATATTTTATTGGGGAATTGGGGGAGGGGAACAGACAAGTTGCTGTCCTTTGGTTCTTCAGTCTAGTTGTGGAGGACGTTGCTTCACTGGCCCTTGTTGGTATCATCATTGCACTCTTCCTAGGTGAGGCAGATTCATCACCGGCCTCTGGATGGCCGCTCACAGTGGCTCTTGGCAGCTCACACCGGGTGCCAGCCACTCAAGGTAGCTTACAGCAGCCCACTGCAGCAAGGGCAACTCACGGCAGCCTAGATCCAGGTAGAGTTGTTGTTCACCATTTTAGCTGTAAAGGGTGCAGCATCAGTGGCCCTCATGTGGGATCCGAACCGGGGCCCTGCTGCTCAGAGCTGGAGTCCCAAGCCAACTCTTAACCAACGCGCCATTCGGCCTGCCCCCACTGGACAACTTTTAAGGTTTTCTTCCCTATAGAAAATTTAAGTCTCCACTTCCCAAATTTCTTAGCCCCTGGCTTTGATTACTCCTCTAATAAGTTTCTGAAACCTAGACTAAAAATTGCCCTTAGGCTGAATCACAGATTATCTCTCACCCACCCCGGCTTTAGATAACTACTTAAAACGTGTGACTTTCTAACATTTGCCAAACCATTCTGACCTAACTCTTGGATAATCCCATCCCAGACACTAAATAGATTTTAGCATTTCCCCAGGCCAGTATACTTGTTGATTGTAAACATTAAAGCCTAATGTTCTTAGGGCTGGTGGAGTGGCTCAGTTGATCAAGAAGAGCTCGAGCTGAGCTCTGAACAACAGCAGTTTGATGCCCAGCCCGAGCTGAGCTGCCCTTGACCTGCCAAAAGGTGGCAGGATGGCTCAGCCAAAAAAAAAAGAAAAAAGCCTAATGTTCTTTCCAAACCTGTAGCCACCCTACATCAGTAGCTTTGAGCTCTGCTCTTTAAGAAATGTATTGGGTTGTCAGAAAAGTCATGATGTAGTTTTTCTGTTTTTCATTGCAAAAATGCGTCATGACTTTTCTGACAACCCAATCTTAATTAAAATTTATTTTTCTTCTTTTAGGGACTTTGGGGATATAGAGGGTACCCCAGCAAGATTGCCAGTTGCAACCAAAGAAGCCAACATGGTCTTCCAGGCGGATCTCAAGACCCCTTCCTCTCATGTGAGTTCAGATAGGGTGAAAGTTCCATGAATCCCCCAAATAGGCATGGACGGCTCTACGCCCCTGCCCGCAGGAAGTAGATACAGAAGAAAAGACCTCCTGTCCCTCAACTTCCCATAGAGATTTTATGGGGATCATGTCTCTCAAGGGGAAAACAAGCAGGCAGTTAGAGGCAGGCATTGGGTCTCTGTATTCCTGCACATCCCACAGACTGTGACTGCCCAAAAGACCGTCCTTCTCACCCAAAACTTCTCCCTTTCATTATAATTATCTACCCCTATGGGGAAACAAATGGGTACAAAATACCTGACTGGATTAGACCAGTCACCCATACCTGCGCAGTAAAGACTACAACGACCTTCATTTCACCTGGACCTCATTATACCATCAGTATAATATCATACATATGCCCGGAAGTTTATTAATATCATTATAACAGACAGAATTCCGGGAAGGAACATGTGTTGTCTAAAAGAATGAGATAATAGCCCATTGTCAATCATAGGTGTCAATCAAGTGTTCCCACGCCCAGAGAGGAACAGCCCATTCCAGAGTAAAAGGGTAAAACCTCCAAGTCTGGACCAGTCAAAGCTTTTTAAGTTTCCTTTGCTCAGCCTGCTCCAAACTCTTTGGAGTGTACTTTTTCTCCTAAAAATGACTCCCTGGCCCTGCCCCTGGCCCTGGCCCTTAGCCTTGCTCCTTTGGGCCTTTTTGAGCTTCCTTTGCTCTGCCCTCTCCAAACTCTTTGGAGTGTACTTTCTTTTCTAATAATGGTCCTTGAGCCATTCTCTACTGTTCAGGCTTGCTTCCGTTTCTTTGAAATGTATTTTTTTTTCTAATGAACTGTTTTTTTTCTGCCACTTTACCTCTCTGGTCCGTGTCTCCATTCTTTGGCTCCACAAGACCACTATCCCAGACACATAAAAAACACATAAAAAAATCCTGCTTCATTAGTAGGCTGAGGCAGTTGAAAAGAGCTTTGAAAAGGTTGCTGGACATACTTGGGAAAGACAATTTCATAAAGGGATACTCAAAGGGAAGTTGATGGCTTAAGCTGAGTTTCAGAGCCCAAAATATCCCTGAAGATAGGATGCTAAACAATGCCAAAAATAGAGGATCTGTGCTGGGGTAGAGTTGGAGATAAAGATGCCTGATAATTTAACATTTATAACTCTTGAGAACGTGAATTTTTCTATCAAATGCCTCCAGCTGTCACTCTACTGAACTTTTAAGGATGGGGCCTTTATCTTATCTACCCTGATATTTTTCAGTCCCTCATATAGTATTTTCAGGGCCTGGCACAGCAAAGGCATTCTGTAAGTATTTGTTGAATGAACGAATGAGTCTTAGATGAATTAAGTGAATTACTCAAGATCAAACAACTAGTGATAGAGTTATGACTGGAACAAACCATTTGTTTTTACCCTATTCAGGTGAACTATAAAATATATACATAAAATTTTTAATATATATTTTATAATATATACAAAATATTACAGAATCATTATTTCTCCATTCTCCTTAGCCTTTGGAAAATTTCTTGGGTGTATTAGTCAGGGTTCTCCAGAGAAACAGAATCGATAGGGTGTGTGTGTGTGTAGAGAGAGAGACAGAGAGACAGAAAGAGAAAGATAGATTGATTGATTATAAGGAATTGGCTCATGCAATTATGGAGGCTGTCAAGTCTCAAGGTCTGCAGGGTGAGTCAGTAAACTAGAGATTCAGAAGCTCCAATGATGTAGTTCTAGTCTGAGTCTGAAGGCCTGAGAACCAGGAAGAGCTGATGTTTCAGGTCTAGTTCAAAGACAGAATAAAGCCAATGTCCCATTTTGAAGGCAGTCAGGCAGGAGGAATTCTCCCTTTCTTGGGGAAGGTTCAGCTTTTGTGTTGTATTCAGGCCTTCAACTGATTGGATGAGGCCTAACCACAGTAGGGAGGGCAATCTGCTTTACTCAGTCTACTATTTTAAATGTTAATCTTATTTAGAAACACCCTCACAGACTCACCCATAATAATGTTTGACCAAATGTTTTGGTATCCCATGACCTAGGCAGGTTGACACATAAAATTAACTAACCATCACAAAGCTTTACCATTAACAAGTAATGTGACAAAATCTGTTCCATTAAGACATCATACTCTATAGTTCTAAACGTGTATTTACACAAGTGCCTTTTGTTGAGGTAATGCAACATGATGTTGAAGAATACCTCTGCTCAGGCTCAAATTCCAATTACCAGATATGTGAACCTGACAAGTTACTTCTCTTAGTGTCAGTTTCTTTATCTATAAATTGGGAATAATAATTTGCTACTATTTGTAAAAAATAATATAAACAGAGCCACTTTAAAATGGAGTCAGAGCTGCCATCCCAGAACTGCCTTGCGCATCTTGTGCCTTGAACTTTTGGAATGTAAAATGGGGCCAAGTAACCTTTGGGAGTGGGCCTAAAGCAACACTGTGTCCCAAAGAACTGTTTGTAAGGTTAACAAGAAAGCAGATATTATGACTACTGGATTGATAACTACAGGACTGATAATTACAAAACACTGTCTAGAATTAGCATCACTATGTTACCTTATCTGTACCAATAGAAATGCCTTCCTGCTATTGATGTAATTATTCCCCTTCCCTTTCTCATAAATATCCCTTGCCTTTGTCTCTTAATTGGAGTACTATTTAGGTTTCTACCTGAATCAGTACTTTCTGAATAGCTATCCTTTGTTTTGTTTGTTTGTTTTTTAAGAGAAAGAACCTTTTATTTATTTATTTATTTATTTATTTATTTATTTATTTATTTATTTATTATTGGGGAATTGGCGGAGAGGAACAGCTTTGGGGAATCGGGGAAGGGGAACAGACAAGTTGCTGTCTTTTTGTTCCTCAGTCTAGCTGCAGAGGACGTTGTCTCACTGGCCCATGTTGGCGTCGTCATTGCGCTCTTCCCGGATGAGGCAGATCGGTCGCCGGCCTCTGGGTGTTGCTCACCGCGGCTATTGGCAGTTCACGCTGGCTGCCAGCCGCTCGTGCTGGCTGCCAGCCACTCACTGTAGCCTGTGGCAGCCCACTGCAGCAGGGGCTGCAGCCCACACCATCACCAGGGCTCGCACAGCCCAGCTCCAGGTGGAGCTGTTGTCAGCTGTAGAGGGCAGTATCACTAGCCCTCATATGTGGGATCCGAACCGGGCCGCTGGCATCCCAAAACCAGCTCTTAACCAATGCGCCACTTGGCCGGCCCTGAAAAATATTTTAATTTAGGGTATTTGAATTTTGTAACTCTAAAAATATCCAAAATTTTGGGAATAACTCCTTTTTCCAAAATTTTGGGAATAACTCCTTTTTTCGTATGCTCAAAAACTTGATTTGAAATGAAACATTTAGAGAAGTTATAATAACAGAGGCAGATCTTTTAATTTACTTAATATTTGTTAATTATGTTGTCTTGTAAGCCTGTAAGTCGAAAACAATTTCTATAACTAATATAATATTGTATGTCAACTGTAATTGAAAAATTTAAAAAATATTTAAAAAATGAAACAGTTTTCATAAACAACTAAAGATGGCATGAACTTTTAGTTGATTCAATCAATAAAGTAGTATGTAATTTGTTTGTATATAACATCTTTAAATCTCAGTGGCATAAATATAATGATAATGCCTTACACTGAATACTTTATATTTTTCAAATCATTTTAATATACTATCACATTTGTTCTTATAACAATCTTGAAGAGTAGGCAAGTAGATGTCTCTATTCCCATTTTACAGGTGAGAAAACTGAGGAATGAGAGATTTAAAGTAGTGTGCCAAACGCAAGCATGAAACTAGTAACTGAGCTAGAAACTTTTAATTTAGTATGCTTTCTAATACGCAAAATCTCACTAGACAAAATTCCAAACTCCTAAGTAAAAAATACCAGCAAGGTCTTCAATACATGTGAATATTAGGCAGTATTTAACCGATGTTAAAGTCCCCCACTTTTTTTGTTTTTAAGGTTTTATTGGGGAATTGGGCGAGGGGAGCAGCATTGGGGAATTGAGGAGGGGGAACAGACAGGTTGTTGTCCTTTTGTTCTTCAGTCTAGTTGTGGAGGACTTCGCTTCACTGGCCCATGTTGGTGTTGTGATCATTGCACACTTCCCAGCTGAGGCAATCGGTCACCAGCCAATGCATGGCCACTCACTCTGGCTGCCAGCCACTCATGGTAGCTCACAGCAGCCCACTGCAGCCTACGCAGCCTACTCCTTCACTGGCAACTCACAGCAGCCCAGCTCCAGGTTTAGCTGTTGTTCACCATATTAGCTGTAGAGGGCACAGTGTCACTGGCCCTGATGTGGGATCCGAACCGGTAGCCCTGCTGTTCAGAGCTCGAGCTCGCAAGCCAACTCTTAACCACCACGCCACTTGGCTGGCCCTAAAGTCCCCAAATTTTACATTAATAGGAATGCAAAATGGACCTTGTATAAACACATCAATACCAGGAGATTATAATCATACTAACTAATTTTGTACTCTTCAATTTGAATAATATCTTGTACTTTAAATAATAGCTTTTCTCATATTAAAGTTTGAATCTTGAAATTGACACAACTGTCTTTTTCTATGTTACTATAACACATTCTCCTTGTTGATATGATACTCTTTACCTTATTGTCTTAAACTCACTCAAAAAAAGGGTTTTTGGGCCGGCCGAGTGGCGTGTTGGTTAAGAGCTGGTTTGGGATGCCAGCGGCCCCGGTTCAGATCCCACATATGAGGGCCAGTGACACTGACCTCTACAGCTAAGATGATGAACCACAGCTCCACCTGGAGCTGGGCTGCTGTGAGTCCCGGGATGGCATAGCTGCAGCCCCTGCTGCAGTGGGTTGCCATAGGCTACAGTGAGTGGCAGGCAGCCAGCGTGAGCAACTGGCAGCTAGTGTGAGTTGCCAAGAGCCACTGTGAGTGGTCGCCCAGAGGCTGGCAACTGATCTGCCTCACCAGAGAAGAGCACAATGATGATACCAACATGGGCCAGTGAAGTTTTGTCCTCCACAACTAGACTGAAGAACAAAAGGACAGCAACTTGTCTGTTCCCCTTCCCTGGTTCCCCAACACTATTCCCCTTCCCAAATTCCCCAATTTAAAAAACAACAACAGGATTTTTTTTAGTAGTAGTGTGGTTTGTAGTGGAAATAAGAATAGTTTTTGTAAGTTGGTGTACGATCCATATCTTTAATACCAATTTAAGATTCAAATCTTTTTATATTGATGTTACAATCTTGACAAGATGATGAAATGATTAGAATTACCCCAAGTCTGCCACTCTGATGGTTAGTTATTTGACATCATTGAATAATTTTCTCCTGCTATTTCGTCCTCTCCGTCTTAAAAGAAAATTAAATTTCAGTTGGTTTCCCAAAGACCCAACTTAAATAGCTTCCTGGTAATTTTGAGTTTAAAGATCATGTCTTTCACTTCTTTCACACCCCCTTTTACAGTATCCAGAACGATGCCATTCTTGGAGAAGGTGCTTAATATGTTCTAGAGCAATGAACATATACACGAAGTTGGTTTGGAAGAGAACTGGGAAAGTCTGGAATAGAGGAATGGGAATATTCTCTTACTTTGAAATACAGATGAATAGGTACTTCAACACTGGGACATCAATGACATGTTGTGTAGCAACCGGTGAAAAGAAGCAAGATATAAGGGGAAAATGGAGAGGCAGGCACAGGAGGCAGTGCAAAGGAAACAAGGCAAGTTTTGATCATGAGACAAGGGCTAGTTAGGGAAGGGAATGATGTCATTCAGAACAACAATAGAGGAAGACAGTTTTGGCAGCAGGTTTTGAATAGACTTTGAAGAAAAAAAAATAGAAAGAGGGGAAAAAGGAAACAGGAAAGGGAAGTCTGCTTAGAACTCAGCATGACATTTGGAATGGGTGGGGAGCTTCCTGTCACAGCTTGATGTTTGGAACATCTGGTCACCTTTTATAATGAGACCTTAGAAACTTCAGCTTTCTCAAGTAATCAGGTTAGAATATGTATGGATTTCAGGGCTTACCAGTAATTGCCAGTAGACAGACAGGCATATCTGAAGGAAGAAAAAAATAGAGATGGAAAACAAACTCTTCTTTTAGGCTGAGAATATTCCCACTAGTTTTCTGATGTAGCTATTCGTATTTGTAAAAGTGTACATTTGCTTCATGTGTCTCTCAAATTTATTTGTTTTGTATTAAAATTAAAGTTGTACATTCTTTTAATTCACTGATCAAGTGGCGAAATGGAGGTAATAGATTTACAAAGATTCCATACCTTGCTTCATTTACAACACTGGCCAAGTTTTCCACAACACAATTGTGCCCTCTAGCGTTCTTAATGTTTAATGAAGGCAATTTGGAGTTAAAAAGCGGTCCTCGGTAGAACTGACTCTCCCAAAGAATAGGAAAACTGATAATGATTCCTACTTTATCACCTGTAGGCTACCTGCTGTATTAGTATAAGTGTTGCTATGTTATAGTAACCAATAAACCCCCAAATCTCAGTGGCTTAAAAATCACAAGTTTATTTCTCAGAAGGTCCAGTGCAGGCTGGCTGGATATGTCTATAAGCAGCAACTTGGGGATCCAGGCTTCTTGCATCTTGTGATCTCTATTACCTCCTCACCTGCCAAAGTCACCGGGACCGAGAAATAGAGAGATGGAGGAGGCACACTGGCTTTTAACTGCTTCATCCCAGAAGTGACACATATCACCCTGCTACTTTCTACTGGCCAGTACTAATCACATGGCCCCAGCCCCAAAACAAGGGAGCCTGGAGGATGTGTAGAAGCACAAGGATGTTCTGGGAATGCTAACTGCCTCTGCTAATGCTTCTACAAGAGCAGGTGGTAATGAACATATTAGACATTATAGCGTTAATATATATATATATATATTTTTTGGGGGGGGCAGTGTCACTGGCCCTCATATGTGGGACCCGAACTGGGGCCGCTGGCTTCCCAGGTCAGCGCTTAACCACCGCGTCACTCAGCCGGCCCAATATTTTTGATTTGAAGTTTTCCAGTCGGAGGGTATTCAATCAAAAAGTGGTCAAACTTCTGCACTGAAAAAACTAAGGGAGAACATCTTCTGTGGATGGAGAAGACCTAAGGATGAGAGCCTCATGTAAGCTAAAGGAGGCAGGGCTGAGGGTGATGGGAATCGCTAACAGGGAAAAAGCACTTTGGGAGAGGGTTAGAAAGGGATAGGACTTCAGAATAGCCACCTGGTTTGGCAAACAAGGTTTTATCAGCAGTTTCGATGGAGCAGTTTCAGTAGAGGGATAAGGAAGAATAATTGGTAGAGCAAGTCCTCTGTGACACTGGGGAAATTGGGATCCAAATTATGAGTAGAAAGGGGAAGCATTCGAGGATGAGTGGAGATGCAGATAAATTATGAGATAGAAGGGATGGAAATGAAGAGACTGAGTGCCTGCTAGTTGCAATTTTCTAAGTGAAGTTGTTGGCACATTCATGGGGATGAAGCAGTGGGGATGAAGAGCACAGCTTTGGATCCAGACTGCTGGGGCTCAAATTCTGGCTCTGCCATTTCCCTGCTCTGTGAACTTTGTTCCTCAGATTTCTCATCCATCAATGGGGATCTTTAAATACTATTTTCTGCCCTGTGAGGCTGTTGTGACAGTTAAAATGAGGTAGTACATATAATATTCTTAGGGCAACCCCTGGCACAAATTGGGGTCTCAGGTTTGTTAGCCATGGAGGTGAGGATTGGGCTTGATGGCTGGGCTGCCTCTGAGGGGAATGGCAAAAGATTGCAACTAGAGCTGAAGCCGAAAAGGGGTTTGACTTTCTTGGTGGAATTCAGCAGCTAGAAGAGGCAAAGGCAGGGCATCAGCAAGTGATGGGGTGGAAGGCCAGGGGCCCAGAGTTGCAAGTGCTGCTGTGACTGTGGAGAAGTGGTATGACTTTAGCACAGGCTGGAGAATAGCAGAACTTATTATGTCTGAACTCTGATGAAGGTGCAAGAGCTTTAGTGGCTGTGAAGGAGACAGAAATGAAATAGAAGGGAAAGTTATGGTTCAGGAAAGAGCTCAATACAACAGTCATGGTTTAGGGCCCCTACTTCAAAGTTTATTCCACCCCATCAATAGTTTTCAAACTCATCTGAGACCAGTGGTTCTACAAAGATGCCTCAGAGACAATTCTTTCAACTAGGGAGACTCCATTTTTACTTGTCTAGGCAAGGAAGGGGTGGGAGAAGGGTGTGGAGGGGTTGAAGAAGTATGCATTCTTTGTAAAATTTCATTGGAATAAAGGGTGTTTCTGTTTGCTTGCTTGTTTGTTTTGGTTTGAAAACCACTGCCCATTGGTGGAATGAATTTGGGATTGACAGTGTGGAGGTATGAACTTTGATCCTGCCTTCATCAAAGCAGCTGTGTGGTTGGGACCAGGTCGCTTACCTTCTTTGGGTCTCAGTTTTCTCAGTTGTAAAACGAGTGGGCTGCACTAGATGATCCTTTGAAGGTAACAGGACCCTCATCTACTAGTCCCCACCCCCGGCCTCTCTATATTAAAAAGTTGTTAAAGCTTCCCCTTAGACTGACCAAGAATAGACCCCTCTTCCCCTCTTAACTGCCTCCTTCACAAAACCACAAGGCCAAACTGCCTCTTATTTAGACGTGACATAGGCCAACTGTGCCTCTTATCCAGATAAGACCATGAGGCCTGACTGCCTTTTATCTAAACATTCTACCAATTAACTGTTGCTTATTTATGGCTTCTGTAATTTCCTTGCTTGCTACATTTAGTGCTTGCTTGCTACATTTAGTGCTATCAAAACTGTCAAAGATTTATGGGAACCACCGCAGTTTCTGCCTATGATCTCCTTTCCCTTCTTCCTCGTGGCTGTGAGTTTGTTCAGGGCATGAGCCTGCTCTCAGCCACCGGCTAATAAACGCCAAACTTATTAGAGACTCTGTCTTCGTTTTTACTTGATTGCTGGGTACAACACTTTTTGCTTTAACACTTCCTCCGGGCTCTGGAGGACTGGGATTCAGCAGTGCAGTCACAAGACTACTTTGGGGTTTCGGGGGCGCCACCTTGTGGTAGAAACAGATAGTGCTGTCATTAGGCTCCATGAGACTGAAGACCCAGGCACCTTTCTAGGTGGGATTTTATTTATTTATTTATTTATTTATTTATTTATTTATTTATTTATTTAAGATTTTATTGGGGAATAGGGGGAGGGGAACAGTGTTGGGGAATCGGGGATGGGAAACAGATAAGTTGTTGTCCTTTTGTTCTTCAGTCTAGTTGTGGAGGGCATTGCTTCACTGGCCCATGTTGGTATCATCATTATGCTTTTCCCGGGTGAGGCAGATCAGTTGCCGGCCTCTGGATGGCCGCTCACAGTGGCTCTTGGCAGCTCACACAGGCTGCGGGCTGCTCACGCTGGCTGCCAGCCACTCGCTGTAGCCTATGGCAACCCACTGCAGCAGGGGCTGCAGCTATGCTGTCCCCGGGGACTCACAGCAACCCAGCACCAGGTGGAGCTGTTGTTCACCATCTTAGCTGTAGAAGGTAATGTCACTGGCCCTCATGTGGGATCTGAACCGGGGCCGCTAGCGTCCCAAGCCAATGCACCACTCGGCCAGCCCGTGATTTTATTTATATACAGATAAATCTCTCCAGGGATGGGGGCCCCATCCAGGGTAAGAGTGCTCTCTTGTTAGAATAAACTGAGGATGAGCTGGACATGGCATAGTAGTCAGAAACTCATCGTGGCAACCAGAATAACACACATGAATAATTTATGACAGGCTCAGCCTGTTCCAGAGAGAAGGCCAGTAACATTAGCCAAAACTTACTTGGAATTGGCTTACTTCAGTTCGATTTTTCTTTATTGAAACAGTGACCTTGAAAATGACTCCATGTTGATATTCAGGCCTATCTCACGAGTTTCCCAGTATAGTTGTAAAACTGCTCTCCGTGTATGCTTTTTATGTCACCGTCACTCTACAATGAGCCACAACAGCCTCCTTTGTCTCTAAAGGATTTTTAAAATGACTGATTTGTAATATTGGAGAGCCAGATGTATGATTCAGAAAGGTTATTGGAGCAAAAGCTCTGGGAGTGGCCTTGGCATAAATTTCCTACTGATGGGCAGAGGGGGTGTCTGCAACAAAGGCTGTCAGAAAACAAATACAATAAAATGATAACACAGCAGAAGCCAAAGGGAGTTTTTCTGTCATTGTGCTAATCCTTGAACCCTTGAAGAATGAGATACATGACTCCAATTTTTGATTGCACATACCTACTCCCTAGTTTAACCCATTTTTTTTTTCCAGCAAAGCTTCAGACTAAAATTTTACCCTCCAAAGAGCTAGCTTCAAAGGTTGCTTTGTAGAGCTTCTGTTCCTTTTTATTACGGTCATTTTATTTACTCTAGGAAGAAATTTGTGGATTAAAAACTGTATTATCTAAAATTTATTATAGGCTGATATTAAACCAATCACTTCCTTTTTTTTTAGATTTTGTTGTTGTTGGGGAATTGGGGGAGGGAAACAGCATTGGGGAATCAGGGAAGGGGAAAGACAAGTTGCTGTCCTTTTGTTCTTCAGTCTAGTTGTGGAGGATGTTGTTTCACTGGCCCATGTCAGTATTATCATTGCACTCTTCCTGGCTGAGGCAGATGGTCGCTGGCCACTGGATGGCCACTCATGGCGGCTCCTCGCAGTTCATGCCAGCTGCCGGCTGCTCACGCTGGCTGCCAGCTCACGGCAGCCCACTGCAGCAGGGGCTGCAGCCTATGCAGTCACCAGCAACTCAAGGCAGCCCAGCTCCAGGCAGAGCTGTTGTTCACCATCTTAGCTGTAGAGGATGCAGTGTCACTGGCCCTCATGTGGGATCCGAACTGGGGCCCTGCTGCTCAGAGCTGGCATCTCAAGCTAACTCTTAACCAATGCGCCACTTGGCCGGCCCCAATTACCCACTTTTATAATTCTATAGGGCAATCCTATAATCCTAGTTTTTGAACTCCTTGCCTCTCAATCACTGATCTAACTTCTCAGAGCAGTATAGTACAGTACAGCATGAGAAATTTAAACTCTCTTCTCCCATCCTTAAAAGTTGATGACATTTATACTCATTCATATTTCCTTCTCATTTTACAACAAAGGGTGTGTACCCTTCAGTCATATTCCAAATCCTATGACTTCTTAACTTCTGCCTAGTACACCAGCTACCATCCTCTTGAACATATAATCATGTGAAGTGATTCACATCTTTAAACAAAGACGCAAACTTGATCTTATCCTCCATTTCAGTTACTGGTTTGGATCTTCTCATCTGGTCTGAGTCAACCGTCTAACAGAGCAGGTATGTTCTGTTCCTCCATTCCCGCATCTCATAATAATTCCTCAAATGATAGTAATAAGGCTTCTAACTCAACCATGCTACTGAAACCACTCCTTTAAAGTTACTGCTGCCAGGTGCAATGGGTGCTCTTTGGACCCCTCTTACGTACTTGAATGTAATAATGTCAGAGCAACCAGAGTCTCATGTGATTTTCTCTCCTGAACACACTGGGATCATTCTTTCTAGTAATGGCATGTCTCAGAGGAGTGACCTGATATCTCTAATGATATCTCATTAATGAAGGTCAGAAGATCAAATGTTAATTACTGGGCTAGATACCAAAATGTAGAATTTAGCTTAAAAAAAGAACAATCCCACAAAAACCTCTCTGTGGCATCTAACACCACTGACTACCTTTATCTTTTTCTTTTTTTTAAATTGGGAAATTGGGGGAGGAGAACAGTGTTGGGGAATCAGGGAAGGGGAACAGACAAGTTACTTTCTTTTTGTTCTTCAGTCTAGTTGTGGAGGACTTGCTTCACTGGCCCATGTTGGTTTCGTCATTGCATTCTTCCCGGATGAGGCAGATTGGTCACCAGCCTCTGGATGGTCGCTCACTGCAGCTATTGGCAGCTCACGCTGGCTGCCAGCTGCTCACGCTGGCTGCTGGTCACTCACTGTAGCCTATGGCAGCCCATTGCAGCAGGGGCTGCAGTCTACACCGTCGCCAGGGCTCGCAGCCCAGCTCCAGGTGGAGCTGTTGTTAGCTGTAGAGGGCAGTGTCACTGGCCCTCATATGTGTGATCTGAACCGGGGCCGCTGGCATCTCAAAACCAGCTCTTAACCAGTGTGCCACTCGGCCGGCCCTACCTTCATCTTTTAACTCTGTCCTCAACTGACTTTGGTGACACCACTCTCCCAGACCCAGATTTTTCTCTTTCCTCTTTAGAAATTCCTTTTCGGTTCCTTCTTTAGGCATCTGTGTGTGCATGCATTTGAAATTTATTGGGTCCCTACCATAACAGTTCACACACATTATATCATTTAATCTTGAAACAACTTTATGAGGTAGGTATTTTTAATCCCCATTTTATATGAGGAACCCAAAACTCAGAGAGGTTTAATAACTCTCTGAGTAACAGATTTACAGTCAGGGTCATCGGTCTTCAGAGGTCAAGCTTTTACCATCGATGCTACATACTTAATCATGGGTTAAAGTTTAACATGCCTGTCAACAGTTCTCCTATTTTCCCCAGGGAGTATCATTCCCAGCTGGGGTTCAATGATTATTTTATGCTAATACATGTGAAGTCACTTTGTGCATTGTTATTCCATGTAAATCACTGCCGCTGGGCATACCTAAATCCATGTACCACAGGCCCCTCAATCTCAACTTTTTCAAAGTCTTTTAATTGTTGAAAGAACAGTTAATATGAGATTTACCCTCAATAAAATTTTAATTTCATGTTATATGTCAACTAGTCTCAATAAAACTGGGGGAAAAGAGAAATTCCATATATATATACTTTTTTTTTCTTTTTTTCTGGCACCTACTGCAGTGTAGTATAGTAGATAGTCAATAAATATTTATTGAGTAAATGGCTGAATACATGGATGAATCAGTAATAAAACAATTTTAGTATACAATATGTTATTGTTGACTACAACCAAAGTCTTATCAAAGCCCACAGAGTCCTATTGTTATGGGAAAGTCTGACAGAGAGGCAGGACACCTAGGATCAGGGAGCAGCTTTTATTGATGCCGGCACTGGCTCAATGGATTTACATCCAGAGGCTGAGGCCCAACTCGAGCAGGACACGGGGCTATATACCCTGAGGCTTGCAGGTTGACAGCTAAGATTTATTATTAGAACATGTGGTCTTGTGCCAGTTCTTGACTTGCTCCCAGGTGAGGTAGGAATTCGGAAGTGTTAAACGTAGATGTCTTAATGACCATACGGTCTAGGAATGTTTTTGTCTGGAACTCCCTGCTACAGTGTGAAATCTTTGGTGACCACGTGGTGGTCCGGGAAAGCCTTTGCCTAGGGCCCTCTGCCACACTATAGGTGGGGACCTTACCACTCCCAATCTCATTACATCCTGCTCTTCTACTCGCTCAACACACTCCAGCCACACCAACCTACTTTTTGTTCTTCAAATATGCCAAATTCATTTCTGCTTCAAGGTCATTGCACATGCTATTCTCCTTTACTGCAATGCTCTTACCTTGGCTTATTTCATGGTTGGCCTTTCTTATACTTCATGCCGCAGCTTAATTGTCATCTCAGAGAAATTATCCTGACCATCCTATCTATAGAAGTCTTTCTCTCTGAAGTGTTTCTTGATCACCTCATCCTCTATAGTTATCTTGTATTTGCTTGGTTATTGTCTGTCTGCTCCCACTAAAACATAAGCCCCTTGAAGTCAATTCACTTAGTCAATTCACTTATCTAGGGCCACCACGAACGTAGTACAGGTTGTGCACTGTACACGGGTGCCTAGCGGAGGTGGGTGAGTGGGCTAAAATCTAGTTTGCCTCTACTTACCCACCAGAAGGGCTGTCTTAAAATGATCCCAAGATATCATCCAGGCTGAGAGTGGACATGATGTGGTCTATTTTGTTCAACAGTTTATTTCCAGTGACTGATACATATTGGGTTCTCATAAAATATTTATTGAATGAACAGAAGGGAGTTATGTAGCTGTAGGACAGGCTTATACTAAAAAATAACCAATGAGTCCTTAACATTTAAAAGTCTTCTGATGGGGCTGGCCGAGTGGCGCATTGGTTAAGCTCTGGTTTTGGGATGCCAGTGGCCCTGGTTCGGATCCCACATATGAGAGCCAGTGACACTGCCCTCTACAGCTAACAACAGCTCCACCTGGAGCTGGGCTGTGCGAGCCCTGGTGATGGTGTGGGCTGCAGCCCCTGCTGCAGTGGGCTGCCATAGGCTACAGTGAGTGGCCCGCAGCCAGCGTGAGCGGCTGGCAGCCAAGCATGAGCTGCCAATAGCCGCGGTGAGCGACATCCAGAGGCCAGCGACCGATCTGCCTTATCCGGGAAGAGCGCAATGACAATATCAACAGTGAAGCAACATTCTCCGCAACTAAACTGAAGAACAAAAAGACAGCAACTTGTCTGTTCCCCTTCCCCGATTCCCCAACGCTGTTCCCCTCCGCCAATTCCCCAATAAAATCTTAAAAAATAAATAAATAAATAAAAATAAATAAAAGTCTTCTGATGGATTCCATTACATGCAGAGTAAAATAAAAATCCATTACATGGCCCTTTGGGTTGGACATGCCCTGCCTCCAACCTATATCTACAGCCTTATTTCATACCACCCTCTTCCCTGATGGCTATGATAAATTGTGATAGTTCTCACCCACTTCACAAAAGACAATCCCCCTCCCCAGATATCTTTTGATAATCCAACTCTGATTATAAACTCAGAACCCACAAAACACAAGGAATGTGGTTTCTTGCTATGTTTCAACTTACATGAAGCGATAATTTCCATTTCGAGACTCAATAGAAAATGCCTTGAACGCTTGCATTTTTTCCCCCCTACCATAGGATGGCTTTTGATGACACTCTTCACCAAAAAACTGCCTAGTAACATCAGTTAGTTCCCTCAGCTCATTTGAGCTCAAATTTCTCCAAGAATGTTTCCTTGTAAATTATTTATTTATTTTTAATTTTTAATTTAAAAAAATTATTCTTTCTCCCCCTCCCCGTGAACTTCTCCCTCCCCCTCCCCCTCCTCGCTCCTCCCTCCCACCTCTGAGCCGTTTTTCTCAGTCTAGTTGTGGAGGATACCACTCACTGGCCCATGTTGGTGTTATGATCATTGTGCTCTACCCAGCTGAGGCAGTCAATTGTCAGCCATTGGCTGGTGGCTCATGGCAGCTCTCACTGGCTGCTGGCCATTCATGCTGGCTGCCAGCAGCTTACTGCAGCCCTCAGCCACTCCTGGCAGCCCAGCTCCAGGTTGAGCCATTGTTCACAATCTTAGGTGTAGAGAGAGTGCACTTACTGGCCCATGTGGGAATCCAACTGGCAGCCCTGTTGTCCAGCACTTGGGCTCTTACTAATTGAGCTATCTGGCTGCCCTGTGATTTTTTATTTGAATACCCACTTAAGTAGGAATTCTGTACCAATTTTGAAATTCCTTTGACACATTCTTTGACAGCTATCTCTAGTCACCTAATCTCTTAACCCTCTCTTGGGCGCAACTGATCTCACAGATTCATTGCACACAAAGATGCAGCTATGAAATACGTCTTTACTGTAGTAAGTCACAAACACGACTGGCGATAGGTTACAGTAGAGGGGGAAGAGATAGAAGGGATGAGTCACGATACTTAACTGTTCGATATTTGAAAATTTGTGTGCGATGAATCTGTGAGATCAATTGTGCCTGACAGAGGGTTAAAGTAATCCCTTAGGTTTCTTTTTTTTCTTTTTTTTTTTGAGGGCAGTGTACTGGCCTTCATATGTGGGACCCGAACCAGGGCCGCTGGCTTCCCAAGCCAGCGCCCAACCACCGCGCCACTCGGCTGGCCCTCCCTCCATAGGAAGACTGGTATAGAGAGATGCTTTCCTAGGGGCCGTTTCTCTGGGAGTGCTTATCTGAGCCAAATGGAAACATATGGTCAAGTGAATTTATTGTCATGAGCTAATAACAATGTATATTTACATGAAGATTTAAAGGGCTAGCTTTTTGGGAAAAATATCAGCTTTAATAATCAGCTATTTTTTACTTATTTCAGTATGAGATAGATATTTTAGATGAAATTAAAACTGATCATTTTCCTTTTTAAATGCATTCTGCCCCTCAATATTGTTGCTTTTTTTTGTGGGGTTGGGGAGGGGCCTTGCCCAAGCAAGGCCTCAAAAAATTTCACCACCAATCCTTCAAGTGTTCCTCCCTATGGAAATATTTACTTAAATTCAAAAGATGTTCTGTTTGTCCCCAAAGAGAGATGAGACTATAATATTGTTGCTTTTTAAAAGTACGTCTGACCATCTTTAATTCAAATAGTAAGATAATGATTATACAAATATTAAGAAACAGGAAGTATCTTTCCAATCTCATGAGTAATTTTCTACCCAAAGTGATTTTGGCAGAAAATTTCATTTTATATAGTAACATATTTTAGACAGCTTGGAAACAGCCTAGATTATTTGATGTACAAGGTCTCAGTTATTAAGCACAAAACATATGCCCTGCTAAGTATATATACTTAGCACTTTACATGTGATATATCTCATTAAATCCTTAAATTTTAAATAGTGTAATTATTCTTTTATTTTACAGATAAAGAAACTAAAATCCAGAGGAACTAAATAAACTGCCCAAAGCAAGACAGGTGTTAAGCAGCAAATTGGAACCTGAACTCAGATCTGTCCAATGCCAAGTATATAGTCAGCAAGCTATGTACAGTACAGATAACTGTGTTTATTTTATTTTTTGACTCAAAATTTACAGGCAGTTAAACCCTAAATTGTGAAATCATTCCTCAAATGGTACTTAGATAAAGTCAAACACAAACTTTTAAAATTCTAGTCCTTTTATTTTATTTTATTTATTTTAGTTTTTTAAAAGATTTTATTGGGGAATTGGGGGAGGGGAACAGACAAATTGCTGTCTTTTTGTTCTTCAGTCTAGTTGCAGAGGATGTTGCTTCACTGGCCCATGTTGGTATCGTCATTGTGCTCTTCCTGGATGAGACAGATCGGTTGCCGGCCTCTGGATGGTCGCTCATAGCGGCTATTGGCAACTCACGCTGACTGCCAGCCGCTCACGCTGGCTGCCGGCCACTCACTGTAGCCTATGGCAGCCCACTGCAGCAGGGGCTGCAGCCTACACCATTGCCGGGGCTTGCACAGCCCAGCTCCAGGTGGAGCTGTTGTTAGCTGTAGAGGGCAGTCACTGGCCCTCATATGTGGGATCTGAACCGGGGCCGCTGGATCCCAAAACCAGCTCTTAACCAATGCGCCACTTGTTGGCCCGAGTTCTAATCCTTTTAAAAACAACTTACTATTCTGGAAAATTTGGTTTATAATGAGATGATTTGGGCTTAGTTGTCAAGAATAATGCCATCTGCCTATTTAGGTAACTGTTACTCATGTCCAGGCCTATCCAAGAAAAATTTTGGAAATATAAGTCTTTTTGCTCATTTTAGAGTCCTTCTATTCCTTTGGCTATCTCTCAGTATGTGGTAGATTCCAGGGTTATTTTTGGCTAGAATTTGGAAAATCCATTAACTTAAAAATACCAATCAATTAAAACAAAATAAGATACAAAAGCCACTGAAGGAGTTCCCTTATAGCCAAAATTGTTTCAGTTGTAGTGTATAGTAGTCTGAATTCTTTAGTTATCATGACAAGATACCCAACTCAAATCAGCTTAAAGAAAGATGTTAATTTTCAGGCTCCTGCAGCTGGCAAGGATTCTGGAATGAATGCTGCAGGCTTTGGGCCCTGAAACTGGGGCTCAGTGCCATGAAGTCTCTTTTCATGGATGTCTGTCTTTCATCTCTGCTATCTCTACTTGGCTTCCTTCTGCAGATAGGCACTTTCCACAAGATGAGAAAGGGGGCCACTGGAAGCCTCAGCTACCCTCCCAGCTGCCTCTTGGGGATCTCTTTCCACTACTGTGTTCAGGTGCTAAGATTAGCCAGGCTTCTGCCCCTTGGTCCAGGCCTTTCCAGTGAATCCCTGACACTCTGATTTCTATCACCATAAGTTAGTTTTGTTTATTTCAGAACTTCATATAAATAGAATCATATACTATTGTCGTGTCCCGCACTACAGAGCAGTGGGAGTGGAGAAGGGATGGCAAAAAGTTAAGAAAGAGAGAGACACAAAATAAGAGAGAAAAATGTTGTCTGGGGCTAGGGGACTTTAGCCTCATGGACTGAGAGCCCCGAATCAGGCCTGACTGTTCCTTTTATTGTCTGACACATAAGAAAAGATCAATGTAGCTTCCACAGTCTGTGAGTCTCACACCAGAGAACAAAGTTCAGGGCCTAATCTCCCATGCTTGCAAGCTGCCATCACCTGAAGGTATTGTCATGCACCTCTTAAGAGACAGAAACTTCCTCTGCCAAGGCTTACTGATAAGAATGCACAGAGGACAGATATTATCACATCAATAGGTCATTTCACATGCAAGCAGCCAGAACCTGAGGCAAGGGGTCTACACCCTTTTTTCTGTGATTCCTCCCAAGGCTCCCATGTGACTGTGCCTGGCTTAGGTCATTCTTCCCTTGAGAAATCTTATCCATCATTGGCTAACCACCCATCTTTTGGAACCAAGGGGCATACATACAGTAAGCATAATATTGAAGTAATGATCTGTCTTTATGGAAAGGTGCATGAGGGCAGACAGGCAGGCAGTGTGACAACATACTATGGCTTCTTTCATTTAACTTAATACTTTTGATATTCACCCCAGTTATTGCTATATTGGTAGTTCATTACATTTTTTTTTATTGATGAGTAGTATTCCATTGTGTAGATACACAAAAATTTATCCATTCATCTGTTGATGGACATTTGTGTTATTTCCAGTTTTTAACTATTACAAATAAAACAGCTCTGAATACTGCTATATAAGTCTTTTTGTGGCCATATGTTCTCATTTTTCTTGAGTAAATAACTATAAGTGGAATTGCTAAGTCATAGGGCAGGTGTATGTTTAAATGTAAGAAACAGTTAAATAGGTTTTTAAAATTGTTATGCCATTTTATACTCCTATTTGCAACCAACTTCTAGTTGTTTCACTTTTGTCCAACATTTGGTATTATTAGTCTTTTTAATTTTAGTCATTATAGTGTGTGTGAAGTGGTATCTCATAGCAGTTTTAATTCGTATTTCTTAGAAGACTTTTGATAGCCATTCATTTGTATACTTTTGTGGAGTATCTGTTCAAGTATTTTATCCATTTTTAAATTGGGTTTTCTTTTTATTCTTGCTATGTAGGAGATCTTCGTATATTCCAGCTATAGGTCCTTTGTCATATACATGTGGAATAAATATTTTTTTCCTAGTCTATGGACTGCATTTTCATTTTCTTTAAAAGATTTTTATTAAAATATAGCTAACACAAAATGTTATATAAGTTTCAAGTTTACACCAGTTATTCAACATTTGTATACCTACAGAAGTGGTCACCATAAGTCCAGCAACTATCTGACACCATACCACACTATCACAATATTGTTGACTATATTCCCTATGCTGTACATTACATCCCCATGACTTATTTGTTTTATACCTGGAAATTTGGACCTTTTGTTCTCCTTCACCTTTTCCCCCCTTTTAATTTTTCTATTACAGTTGACATTTAATATTATTTTATATTAATTTCAGGTGTATAACATGGTGGTTAGACATTTGTAGCAACTTGTTTTTTTTTTTGTTTTTTTTTTTTTTTTAAAGCTGAGCCATCCTGCCACCTGTTGGCAGCTCAACGGCAACTCAGCTCGGGCTGGCCTCGAACCGCTGTCACTCAGAGCTCAGCTCGCACTCTTGAGCGAGCTCTTAACCAACTGAGCCATTCGGCTGGCCCTTTAGACATTTGTATAATTTAAGAAATGATCCCCCTGACTAGTTTAGTACCAACCTGGCACTATATATAGTTATTACAATATTATTGATGATATATCTTATGCTATACCCTACATCCCCATGACTACTTTGTAACAACCAATCTGTACTTCTTAATCCCTTTCCCTTTTTCACCGATCCCCAAATCCCCCACTCCTGAATCTGGCAGCTATCAATATCTCTATATCTATGAGGTTGTTTGTTTATTTTGTTCTTTAGATTCCACATATAGGTGAAATCACATTGCTTCTGTCCTTCTCTGTCTGACACTTCACTCAGCACAATACCCCCTAGTTCCATCCATGCCACCTCAGATGGCAAGAATCCATTCCTTTTCCTGACTGAGTAATATTCCATTGTATATATGTGCCATCTCCTCTTTATCCATTCATCCAATGATGGACACCTAGGCTGCCTCCGCATCTGGGTCATTGTAAACAGTGCTGCAATGACTATATGGATGTGCTCATCCCCTAGATATAACATTTGTGTTTCTTTAGATAAATACCCTAAAATGGGATTCCTGGGTCCTTGTTTGTCTCCTGCTATATAGCCTTTGTTTCTTTTCTTTTTTGTTTTTTTTTTTGTTTTGTTTTATCTGAGCCATCCTGCCACCTGTTAGCAGCTCAATGGCAACTCAGTTCGGGCTGGCATCGAACCGCCATTGCTCAGAGCTCAGCTCGCACTCTTGAGCCAGCTCTTAACCAACTGAGCCACTTGGCCGGCCCTAGCCTTTATTTTAGTCTATTTTGTTTGGTATTACCATTGTTGCCCCAGCTTTTTTTGTTGTTTTTTTTTTCATTTCCATTTTCATGAAATATCTTTTTCCATCCTTTTACTTTCCATCTGTGTGTGCCTTTCGATCTAAAGTGAGTCTCCTGTAAGCAGTGTATGTAAGGGTCTTGGTTTCTTATCCATTCATTCCTCCTACACCTTTTGAGTGGAGAATTTAATCCATTTACATTGAAAATAATTGTTGATAGATATATAGCTATTGCCATTTTATTATTCATAATTTTGATCTTTTAAAAATTTCATTTTAAAAAAGTCCCTCCAAGATTCCTTGTAATACTGGTTTGGTGATGACTAACTCTAGCCTTTTCATGTCTGGGAAGCTCTTTATCTGTCCTTCAATCCTAAATGATAGCTTTGCTTGTAGGGTAATCTTGGTCATAGGTCCTTGCTCTAAATCACATTGAATATTTTGTGCCAATCCCTTCTGTCCAGCCAAGTGTCTGTTGAGAAATTAGCTGACAATCTTATGGGATCTCCTTTAGAAGTTACTAGTTGCCTTTTTCTTTCTGCTTTTAGGATTCTGTCTTTGTCTTTAACTTTTGCCATCCTAATTATAATGTGTCTTGGTATGGACTTGTTTGGGTTCATCTTGTTTGGGACTCTGAGCTTCCTGAACTTGTATGTGTATTTCCTCCACCAGGTTATTAGGAAAATTTTCAGTCATGATTTAAAAAATATGTTCTCAAACTCTTTCATTCTCTCTTCTCTTTCTGGTACCCCTATGATTCAGATGTTGTTATGCTTCATGTTATCCCAGAGGTCTCTTAAACTATCTTCATTTTTTTGGATTTTTTTACTTTTTTGTTGTTCCAACTGGGTGTATGCTACCATGTCTTCCAAATTGCTGATTTGGTCCTCTACTTCATCTAGTCTGCTGACGATTCCTTCATTCTTCATTTCAGTTATTGTATTTTTCACTTCTGAGTGGGTTTTTTTTTTTAATGGTTTCTATGTCCCTTTTAATGCTTGCTATCTCTTTGTTGAAGTTCTCACTAAGTTTCTTGAGTATCCTTATAACCACTGTTTTGAACTATCTCTGGTATGTTGCATGCCTGCATTTCATTTAGTTCTGTGGATTTTTCTCCTATTCTTTCATTTGGGATGTATTTCTTTGTTTCCTCATTTTGGCTGCCTCTCTCTGTTTGTTTCTATGTATTAGATAGATCTGCTATGTCCCCCAGTCTTGGCTGGGTGGCTTTATGTAGTAGGTGCCCTATGAGGCCCAGTGGCCCCTGGTCACCTGTATGGCTGTTCCAGGAGTGTCCCTTGTGTGGGTTCCGTTTGCCCTCATGCTATAGTTGAGTCTTTGTTGTTATTGGCACATCAGTGAGTGGGATTGACCCTTAGGCTGAAAGGCTGTGGGGTTTTGCCACTTCCACAGCTTATAGGCTGCTGTGCGGGGGCCTTACCCCACTGAATTGTATTCACCCCAGAAGACCCTGGTGCCTGTTGGGACTGCCTTTTGGGTGTGTCACTTGTGGGGCTAATTGGGCAGTGCTCTGCTGTAGTTTGAAGCCATTCTCCAAATATGTTTGTTTCGAGACCTCTTGTGATGGGCTCTGGTGCAGGCCCAGGTCACCCACTGCTTGTGACCAGCTGGGGACTACTTGGTAAGAGCTACAAAGTGATCTGTGGTTGTTCAATGCCTCTGCTAACCCTGGAGGCATGTGGGAGAGGCCATGCTGTGAACCAAAGACATCTGGCATCAGTACCAAGTCTAAGGTAGCTCCACAAACTGCTAGGACACCTTGAGGCCTGCTGCCACCTGCTGGCTCCCTTAAGTTTCAGCCACTGATTATGCCTCATGCGGTACACAGGTTGGGTTGAGGCAGGGTCTCAGGGAGTCACTAGAGTGGGAAGAGTTGTGGTCCCAGGTTAATACAAATTCTAACTTGGTGCTAGTGCTGAGCCCAAAACTACTCAGCAGAAGTCTTTGAGCACACCGAGGCCAGTTGCTGCCAGCCTGGGGTCTGTCAGACTTTGATAATTTTCCAAGAAAGAGTGCAATGTGAGTGGAGCTGGCTGCTCTTGGAGAAAGTGCCTCCAGCATTGGGGGATTTGGGTGGGTTGTGGTCCCAGTGAGTCAGCAGGGTGGAGCTGTGGAGCTCACCAGAACAATCAGATTCAGATTTGGCCAAGTGGAGGTGGGCTCAACACAGGAAAAATGGTTCCTGCTTGCCAGATGCACAGGAGGAGGGTCTCCTCACAGGGAAATGCCTACTGTCCTCCAGCCCTCAACTGAAAGCAACACAACTCAGTCTGCCCTCCGTATGTCTCTGACACCCCCTGAATTACTGTCCCTCTGCTGGAGCCCAAGGTGAGTGCCTGGGATCAAGAGAGCCTGTTCAAGGACACCTGGGTTTCCTGCTGTCTTCCATCCCACCCAGATGGTCAGAATTCCCACCATTTTTCACAGCCAGGTGTTATGGGGGCTCCTCTTCCTGGCACCAGTACTCTGGAGCTGGGGTCCCTCACTTTTCTGTGGGGAACCTTTGCAGCTGAGATGTCCCTCCCAGTTATAAACTGTCACATGGAGGTTTGGAGTTAGCCAGTTCCACATCTCTGCTCCTCCTACAAATCCTGATGTGGCATTTTCTTTATATCCTTAGTTATGAAACTTCTGCTCAGTCAGACTTAAGATGGTTCTCTAGGTTGATTGTTCTATAATTTAGTTGTATTCTAATTTGTTCATGGAACAAGCATGCACAGTGTTTATCTACTCCACCATCTTGGATCTCCCGCATTTTCTTCCAGAATGGACTCTAAGTACCTTTGTACTAGTTGGATTAGATTACATGATGTTCCTAAATAAATAACTCCAAGGTCTTGGTGGTTCAAGACATCAAAAGCTTATTTCTCCCTTACATTATATTTTGATGAGGTTCAGCTCTATGTCACCTTCTATTGAGTTTCACCCATAACTGGGTGTACTGTCATACATTTCTGATGGTTACCACCCAGAGTTAGGGCCATACTCCACAAATTAGGGGATCAGTTCTCCATAAGATGGTTCCTATTTCAGATACTGGATACACTCTTGAGGTCCAAGGCCACCCATACTTCTGACCAACTGGCTATAAATTCAGGGTTTTCCAAAACTCTCAGGTTTGATCATTTGCTAGAATGACTTACAGAACTCAAGAAAGTGCTACATTTATGATTACAGTTCTACTATAAAGGGTACAACATAAGGCAAGGTCTGGGAGGGAGTGCAGAATTTCCTGCCTTCTCCTTGTGGAGTCAGTTCTTGTCAACTTCCTGGTACTTCACTGTGTTCACCAACCAGGAAGCTCCACTGAGCTTCCTTGTCCAGAGTTTTTATTGGAGTTTCATTGTGTAGTCATGATTGATTAAATCAATGGCCACCTGATTCAACTCAATCTCCAGACTCCCTGCTTACCCAGAGGTTGGGCTGCCCAAAGCTCCAACCCTTTAATCACATAGTTGATCTTACTGGTAACCAGGTCCCAATCTGAAGCCTAGTAGAAGACCACCACAGTCACATCATTAGCATAACAAAGGCACTCTGGTCATCCAGGAAATTCCAAGGGTATTAGAAACCCTATACCAGAAACCCTAGACAAAACCCAAATTCTTTATTATAGCACATCTTTACTCGTGGATTGAAGCTGAGGGAGCAGCCCCTTTTTAGGATAGTGAGGGAGGGAAAGAATGATAGTGGAGCCTTGTGTTGACTCATGAAGCTTCAGCTTGCAAATAGAGTAATTTACTTCTATTTACGTATCCTTGGCTCACATAAGTTATGTGCCCAAGTCCAGCATTACTGAGATAGGGAGATGTAATCCTTCTACAGAAAGGGGCAACAAATATTTTGAACAGACTATACAATATACCACAACTTCTTTTACAGAAAGATAAATCTATGTTGTTGAAATGAAATTTTGTTAGTTTGATAAATTTTTTCAACTCTACAAGTTTTCTTTTGGGGTAGGAAATCAGAACTTACACTAAGTGCCTACAATATGGTAATTGCTTTCTATATGCTGTACAATATAATTATCATACTGATTATATAACGTAGGTATTAGTATGACCATTTTACAGGTATGGAAACTGAGTCTCAAAGATAATATCACATAATTACTGATTGAGTCAGATGCAAATCCAGATCCATCAGATTCTAAAGCCTCTTCTTGGGAGCTTGTTAGATGCAGAATCTAAGGGCCCTTTCCCCTACTCTCACCTGCTGAATCAGAATTGCATTTTAACAAGATTCCCAGATGATTAGTATATACGTTAATGTTTGGAATTAGATTACATAGAGATTTCAGACATTATCTGAGTTTTATGTCCTTCTCCCCTGTGTTTTCCCTTGAATATGTTAAAATTACCGAGGAAAAAATAAATGTTTATTTGCTGTATTCCACAAATACAGTCTCATTTAAGACTCATAATAATCCTATAGTGTCAATACAATCACCCCCACTCTCCAGGTAAGAAAATTGAGTCCTGGGGAGATCAGAGTACTAATGTAGGAATTGGAAAAGATAAAACTAATCCCATTCAGGTGAAATTTAATTTCAAAATGGTATAAAATATTGTTGCTTCTGACTTTCATTTTAAATAATATTTAATAATCAAATAAAGCTGCTAATGATAGTAATAAAGAAATTTGTAGCTATTTGTTGAGTGCTCACAATTGCTAAGCACTATACTAAGTGCTTTACTTTATCTAAATATGTAAAATTATTATATAAATGGAATTTATTCTCTCTGACCATAACAAGTAGAGAATGTCTAAGTAGTAAAAGAGTGTAAATGAATCAGGAGGCTTTGCTGGAATGAAATGACAAAGTTTTATTCAAGGGGCTTAAGATTTGCAAAATAGAAAACACTACCAGGTAACACCCACTGTGTTCCAAAGAAAAGAGAAAAGTTCAGAATTCTTATAGCAAAAATTACATTCTTGAGAAGAATCAGTCCTGCACTCTTAGCCTTTAGATTTGTTTGAGATGGTAATCTTCTAGATATCAGATGGTCTGGATAATGGATGTCAGGTGGACTGGATAATGAATGCCAGGTGGTCTGGATAATGGATGCCAAATGGTCTGGACATGTGAACATTCTTTCCAAAGTTTTTCAGAAGGTTATCTATAGCACTCACATATATAGAGAGGTATTGATGTACAACCCAAAAGTTTAAGTTATCAGGCTAAAGTAAAATAAAATCTATTCCTCATGTTTCAGCCCATTCTGATTTAAGTCATTCTGTTAGCTTGGCTATGGTGACTCCATTTTGCTTCTTCACTTTTTCCTTAAAAGGCAAATATCATGAAAGCATTTGACTTGCTTATCATGAACTAACAGCTTCAAAGAAGCGATAATAACTTTTGATGAACTATTGTCAGCAAGACCATCTAACCATGAGCCAGTGATTCTTGGTCAGCTGTGGGGTACCCTCCAAAGGACATTTGAAACCATATAGGGGCACTTTTTGGTAGTCAGAATGAATAGAAGGAACAGCTGGCTTTTTTTTTTTTTTTTTTTTTTTTTTTTTGAGGGCAGTTTTACTGGCACTCATATGTGGGACCTGAACCAGGGTCGCTGGCTTCCCAAGCCAGCACTTAACCACCGTGTCACTCAGCCGGCCCGGAACAGCTGGCATTTAGTGTCTTGGGACCTGAGATGCTAACTGTTCTGTCAAGTGTGGGATCCCAGCACAACCACATATTGTCCATCCCTCTCCAAATGCCACTGGTGCTCTCCTTGAGCAACAGAGAACTTGCCACAATTTTTGTATTTATAAGGCATGCTTCAACCTTGATGAGAACAATACTAATTATTTCCACCCCAAATATTTAACACATTGGGCTACTAAATAATTCTGATAAACCCACTAGGACACAGATATAGTGAAAACCCAGGGGCTTTGAAGCAATCAGGAATCCTTTAATGGTCAGAAGGACTATCAGAATAAAGCCTTTTCCCCTGCTACCTGGAATTCCACTGCAGCTCACAGATGAGAGACAAGTAGTCTCTCCCTCTCATTTCTGGGAAGAGGTGTGATTAGTTTGATTGAGCCTCTAATATTCACTGAGGCAGGTTTTACTAGTGGGTGGGGTTACTGTGCCTAAATTCATGCTGTCACCCTTACTTCCTACTATAGGAGTTACTGCCCCAGCACAGGCTAAGGCAGAAGTCCCCTAGGAGCAGGGCGTAGGCCAGAGGAAGGTCATATACTCTTGCTGGCTATTTTATTGTTTGCCCTGGCACTAGGGAATGCGTTCTGAATTGGTGTTTTCTTGAGAGGCAATAGTTCCATCTATCCTTGGATTTGTAGGTGGGAAAAGCAGTCGGAAGCTCCACTCTATCCTCAGGCCTAAGACTTACTCCAGTCCCACTTTTAACAGAATTTATGTTATGAGCTTGTTCAGTTTATTAATTAACAAAGAGCCACTGTCTTTCCTTCTGTGTTCCTTCCCACTGTGCATGTCAGTCTGTCTGCCCAAAGGAACTGAGGGGCGATGGAGAAAGGAGGGTTCTGTAGAAAAGTGGAGGCTGGAGTGAGGGAGAGCTGGAGAGAAGGGTCTAGAGAGAGGGGGTCTGGAGAGAGAGGGGCCAGGGTGAGGGAGGTTCTGCAGAAAGGGGGAGCTTCAGAGAGGGGAGAGCTGGACAGAGAGGGCCTGGAGAGAGGGGTTTGGAGGAGGGAGGGGGGCTGAACCTTGAGCACATTCAGTAGCAGCATTAGTTGCCAGTGTAAGCACAATGCTTACACTGTGCTGAGCATTTTATTTACATTATTTTCCTTACTCAAAATAACTCTAAGAGACAGGTATTATTTTTGAAGTAGAAGCAGAAGCTTTGAGACATTAGTAACTTGTCCATGGCTACTTAATTAGTAGGTTTTAAAGTTGGAATTAAAATAGTTTTCTGGACTCCAAAGATTAAACTGTAAACATTTTTAATAACAAAGAAATTTCTTTCATCTTTTATGATAGAGATTTATCAACAAAGCACTTTTTTTTTTTTTAATTTATGAGTAGATCCAAAGCTGTTTTCTGAGAAAAAAAATCATGTGGTTCTGGTGACTTCCCTGAGAAAGTAGGATATGCTCTGTCTCTGGGAAGAATATAAATCAAGTTCCTAAATTTTCCCAACACTTTACTGTGCCATCTTAATGTCAGAGATCAAAGCAAATGACTATTCCTCCCCTCAGCAACACAGAAGACTGGCATTTTAGCCATTTGTCACTATGAATTGATTTCAATTCAGCGCTTGCCAGTTTTCTTGTGACATCTGATAAGAGAGACAGAGAAAGAAAGAATGTGAAAAAAGATTTGTGGGACTTATATTTATTTGTTCTTCCAGGGTCTCTAAGTTATTTGACTGTATTATATTAGGTGATTAGAAAATAATGTTTTTGAATGTGTGTGTGCACGCTTGTACATGTGTTCATAGTTCCCTTAGAAATAGCTTTTTAAGAGTAACAAAACAATACTGTTAGGCTAATCTGTCATTTTATAAATTTCTAGGGCTGTTTTAATTCAACTTGAAAGAATGACAAGTGTGCCTTTCTTTTCCCACTGTTTAGGGCCTGTTTCATAAAATTGTATGTTTGACGGATTTTCTTTTCAGATACAGAAGGCTGGTTCTTCAGTCAAGGTATACTAGTGTCTGTTCTTTCATACTCATTAGAATAATTACCCACTATATTATTCAGTGTGTTTATATAAGCATCCCTGTGAGAAATCCGTGTGGCAGTCAGTTCACCTTTATGGGAGAACTTATGTGCGCTTTTCTATTTGGAAGTGAGTGAGATCTCTTACTAAATGTTTTTGCTTTATTATTTTGGTTACCAGAAAACTAATGGCCAAATGAGTGCTCACTTGCACCACTTAATTCATTCCAGATGCTAAGTATACATTGTTCTTCAAAATATTACATTAAAAATTTAATTGTTACCTTGTATTTTAATATTTTGTAAGTTATCAAAAACACCCCCTCCCACTTAATTTCTTTTATACGTAGAATTATCCCATGATTAATTGCTAACTGCCAATGGCAAAAGTACCTTTAAAAAAATGGATGGATCTAGGGCCAGCCGAGTGGCTCAGTTGGTTAAAAGCTTGCTCAAGAGTGCAAGCTGAGCTCTGACCAACAGCAGTTCAATGCCCAGCTCGAGTTGAGCTGCTGCTGAACTGCCAACACGTGGCAGGATGGCTCAACTGAAGAAAAAAAAGGATGGATCTGAGTTTCACCACCCCAACACAGTGATTAACTTTAAAATCATTAATAGTATGTCCCTCCTTATATATGCAATGTGATACACATGTTACCACTTTCCAAAATGTTAACCTGAATGTAATTAAATCTTTAGGTCTTACTTCCAGTTCCTGGAAATATAGAGAAACAAGTTAAACAACATCAAACTCAAATTTAGAATGTGGGAGATTGTATAATACAGGTCTCTTAAAAAACTAAATTTCATTAAAATAATTGAGGAGGTGGAGTCTACTTAGATTAAAACAGATGGAAGGAGGTACAGAAACTAGATCAATAGTCCTTACCAGTGGGCATGTAAAGTAGTCCAGCCATTTTGGAAAACAGTTAACAAGTTAAATGTAAATTTACTATATGATTCAGCAATTCTATTGCTAGGTACCTACCCAAGAGAAAATATATGTCCACACAAGGACTTATACATGGATGTTCATAGCAGCATTACTTATAATGGCCCCAAACTGGAAGCAATCAAAATGTCCATCATCTGGTGGATGGATAAACAAACTATGATCTATCCATACAATGGAATATTACTCAGCCATAAAAAGGAACAAGCTACTGATAGATGTTACAATGTGGATGAACATCAAAAACATTATGAGTTCTGAGTGGTGAACACACAATGTGATACATAGATGATATGTTACAGAATTGTACACCTGAAATCCATGTAACTTTACTAACCATTGTCACCCCAATACACTTTAATTAAAAAGAAATTAATATTATGCTAACTAAAAGAAGCCAGATGCAAAAGACCACATATTGTATGTATTCCATTGATATGAAATGTCCAGAAGAGGCAAAGCTGTAGAGACAGTAAGTAAATTTGCAATTGTAAGGGGCTGAAGGTAGAAATGGAGATTTAATACAAGTACCATGGGGGATCTTATTGGGGTAAAAGAAAAAGTTTTAAAACTGAATTATGGTGATAGTTGCACAGCTTTGTAATTTTACTAAAAATCATTGACTTGTACACTAAAATAATTGAATTTTGTAGTATGTAAATTATACCTCAGTAAAACTGATTTCAAAAAGAATGTAGCAGAGGTGATGTTGTATAGGCCTCTAGACCTTAAGGGGCCTTGCAGCTTTCACCTTGCACCTACTGAATCCTGTCCTGAGACTTGTGGAGGAAAACTGAGACATCCAGCCAACAGCCAGCACGAACCACTGCAACTTGAGCAAGTCTACCTTGAACCTCCAGCCCAATTGACCTTCAATATGATTGCATCTACAGGAGATGGCTGAGGTGTCAAGCAGAGGAAATACTCAGCCAATCTACAAAACATTGAGAAGTAATAAATTGTTGTTTTATGTTACTAAAATTTATATATAATTAAATAAAAGCATGTATTGGTGATGTGATATGGCAACAAGTTAATAATTGTATGTAAATGATGGGTATATGACTTTTATAGTGCTATTTCTATTTTCTGTGTGCTTGAAAGTTTTTAAATGAAAAGTTAAAATAGGCACAGAGGAGAAAAATACCTAGAAAGGAATATAGATGTTTGGGGTAGTTTTAAATCCTTCCCTAAATTTATGTCTGTCCTTCCACCCATGCCATTCTTAGATAGTTGAGATAGGTATTGAGTGAGTAGTCGTTGAGAGAGAAGCAGAAGAGATTCTAATCAGAGGAGAGAGCAGATATGGAGAGATAGAAACAGGACAGGTCTTGGTTCATTTGGGACTTATTTATTTATTCAACAGAAATTATTAGCATCTATTATGTGCTCGGCACTGATAAAGGTAATGGGGCTTCAGTGGTGAACAAATTGGCCAAAATTCCTGCCCACTCAGAGTTTATATTCTAGTGCAGGAAGACAATAGTAAATAAACAAGTGAATTAGTATATATGGAATATCAGATACTCAGGAATGGACCCAAGTTTATGAGGCCTGGAGCTTATATACATTTGAAGTATTCATTAAAAAAATAAAAACAAAATTATCTTTTGTGGTGAATTTTATAAAAACATGATGTATGAATACATTTCTAGGGCCTTTCCCAGGGCCATAAAGAGGCCCATGTAAGTATGGGGCTCTGATGCTAATGCCTCATTAGCTTCGTGGTAAATCTGCTCAAGTGTCTTTTTTTTGGATTTCCCCAGAAAAGGAACCAGGGTAGGGATTTGACTATCAGTGGTTGATATGGGAAATAATTTCAGGAAATATTGGTAGGGGATGGGAATGTAAGACAGGGAAGAAAATATAATAGGTCAGTGAATGTGTTTCCTCCTACCCAGGGAACTGGGAAACAGTCTCTAGAACATAATGCTCAGCGTTACCTCACTGAAAGGCAAGGAGGCTGGGGTATAGTTATCTACACTATTTCCTGAAAGTCACGGGTTTGAGGCTTGCTCCCAGGGGTATTTTTCCTGAGGCACTTCTGCCTTTTGGTGGGGCAGACTAAGTGCTAGCAGCTGGAAGTGGGACTGGGTGCACTGAAGTATTAAGAGAGGGTAGATATGGACACTGCATTGAGGGTATCGCTGCCTTCCGTCACTTGCACCACCCTGATCCATTCAAGCCCTGCCCTAGGTTCACGGCATCCTGTCACCAATTCTCCTAGGTTGGTCAGTCAAAATTTCTAAAAATAGACTTACAAAACAGTGGTTGGAATCTCATGCTACAAGTTCCTCTGCTGCAGTTGGTCCCCAAACTGTAACTAATATTCACCTTCTCCCTCATCTGCCGCTCATTCTAGATTCTTATCACCTTTGGGCCATCTTTCTGCTGATCTAGGTTGGAAAAACCAGACCCTTTCCTGGAGGGGTCTGAGCCCTTAATTCCTGTGCTCTTTTTTTTTTTTTTAAGATTTTTATTAAGGAATAGTTAACATATAATATTATGTTAGTTTCAGGTGTACATCGTAGTTATTCAACGTTTATATACCTAAAGAAGTGATCATCAGAAGTCCAGCAACTATCTGACATCATACAATGCTATCACAATATTACTGACTATATTCTCCATGCTGTACAATTCATCCCCATGACTTATTTGGTTTATACCTGGAAATTTGAACCTCTTATTCCCCTTCACCTTTTCCCCCCATTTTAAAAGTTTTAATTACAGTTAACATTCAATGTTATTTTATATTAATTTCAGGTGTACAACATAGTGCTTAGACATCTATATAATTGAAGAAGCGATCCCCCCAGCTAGTCTAGTACCCAACTGGCACTATACATAGTTATTACCATATTATTGACCATATTCCCTATGCTTTACTTTACATCCCCATGATATTTTGTAACTATCAATTTGTGCTTCTTAATCCCTCTCCCTTTTTCACTCTGTCCCCAACCCTTCCCATCTATCACCCCAGTAAATCTATTGGATCTTCGGGAAAGCCATGATGTATTTTTCTATGTTTTTCAATGCAAAAATGCATCATGACTTTCCCGGCAACCCAATAGTACCCATCTCACACCATACATAATTATTACAATATATTGAGTATACAGGGTGTGACAATTATGTTTTCAAACTTGTTGCAACAATGTTGCTAACATTTTGTGATACCAGAGGGATTATTCATTATGAATTTGTACCCACTGGACAAATTAACCAAGTTTACTATTTGGAAGAGCTAAAAAGGCTGCATGAGAAAGTTAGATGACCTGAATTTTTCACCAACAATTCACAGCTCTTGCATCATGGCAATGCACCAGCTCACATGGCATTGCCTGTGAGGGAGTTTTTAGCCAGTAAACAAATAATTGTATTGGAACACCCCCCCTACTCACTTGATCTGGCCCCCAATGACTTCTTACTTTACCTGAAGATAAAGGAAATATTGAAAGGAAGACATTTTGATGACATTTAGGATATCAAGGGTAATATGACGACAACTCTTATGGCCATTCCAGAAAAAGAGTTCCAAAATTGCTTTGAAGGATGGGCTAGGCACTAGCATCAGTGCATAGTTTCCCAAGGGGAGTACTTCGAAGGTGACCATAGTGATATTCAGCAACGAGGTATGTAGCACTTTCTCTAGGATGAGTTCGTGAACTTAATTGTCTGAACTTCATATTCCTTATTCTATACCCTACATCCCCATGACTACTTTGTAACAACCAATTTGTACTTTTTAATTCCTTTTCCTTTTTCACCCAATCCCAAACCCCTTCCTATCAGGCAACTGTTGTTCACCATCTTAGCTGTAGAGGGTGCAGCATCACTGGCCCATGGGGGATCCAAACCCCGCAGCCCTTCTGCTCAGAGCTTATACTCCCAAGCCAACTCTTAACCAATGAGCCACTTGGCCAGCCCTTCAAATAGGTTTTTCAGTCCCTTGCTCTTTCTCTTCTCCTTTTGGTCCTTGCTCTTTCTCTTCTCCTATGATGTGAATATTGGTATACTTGATATTGTCCCAGAGGCCCCTTAAACTGTCCTCATTTTTTTTTTTTTTTTTGGATTCTTTTTTCTTTTTGTTGTTCTATTTGTGTGTTTTCTGCTACCTTATCTCCTAAATTGCTAATTCTATCCTCTGCTTCATCTAACCTACTGTTGATTCCCTCTAATGTAATCAATTACTGTAGTTTTTATTTCTCACTGATTCTTTTTTATGTTTCCTATCTCTTTGTTGAAGTTCATTCTGAGATCATTGAGCATATTTATCACCAGTGTTTGGAACTCTGTTCTGGTAGATTGCCTGTCTCCATTTTGTTTAGTCCTTTTTGGGAGCTTTGTTCTGTTCTTTTTTATTTGGCAAATGCTTCTTTGTCTCCCCATTTTGGCTGCCTCCCAGGGTTCTATGTAGGGCTGCTATGTCTCTTGATCTTACTAGAATGGCTGTATGTAGTAGGTGTCCTGTGGTACCAGTGGTGCAATCTACCTGGTCACCAGAGCCCAGTGTGTCCCTTGTGTGGGTTGTATGTTCCCTTCTCTTGTAGCTGAGACTTGATTGCTGTTGAAACATGAATGGGAGGGATTGACTCTCAGGCTGATTTGTTGTGAGGACTGGTTGTGAGTACACTGAGGAATTGTTTTGCAGGGGCTGGCCCTACAGAGCAGGGTTTGCTTCAGTGGGGCTTGTGCCTGCCCAGTCTTTCTTGTGGGTGTGTCATCCTTGGAAGTGGCTGGGTGATCCTCCAGCCTAGTCTGAGCTAGCCACTGGGCCTGCCATTCTTGGGGCCTTCTGGGAGGGGATCCTCTGCAGGCTAAGATCAGCTTCAGTTTGTACCCTGCCCAGGGCTGCCTGGCATGCTCCACAAAGCAATCCAGAAATGGCTACTGCTGGTGCTGTGCTTTGAAGTGCCTTGATAGGCCAAGACAGGAATCAAGGTCAGCTGTCACTAGTGCCAAACTTAGAGCTGTTCAGCCAGAGGTATGGGACATGCTGAAGCCAGATGATGCTTGTTTGGATTTTGTGAACCTTTGAGAGATTTTAGGAATGTTCACAGCATGAGCCTAGGCAGGTCATTTTTACAGAAGAGCCATTGGAAGCTGCTTGGGTGTGCCCGAAAGTTGAGTGTTCTCAGGGAATCACTACGGTGGGCAGGTGAAAGATGATAGCCAATTGATGGAGACTCAGATATAGCTTCTGCCTGTGTCTGCATGCTGGGAAAGAGTAGGACTCAACAAAGAAATAATGGCTTCTGCCAATTCCTCCATCCAGGAGAAAGGTGCCCCTCCAGCCCTCAACCTGAAGCCAGAAAACTGAGTTCCTTCTTTTATGTCCCTGGTGCCTTTCGAGATCCTGATCCAGTGCTGGAACTCGGAGCCAGTGAGTCTGTCAGTGAATGTGTGCATGGTCCCTTTAAGAGGAGTGCCTGGGAGTGCAGCTACCCTCTGTATCACTCACCAACAATCTCTGCTGGTTTTTACAGCCAGAAATTATGGGGAATTCTATCCCTAGCACTGAAACCCTGAGCTGGGGAGGGGTTGGGACCCCTTGCTCCTCAGGGGCGGACCCCTCTGCAGCAGAGATATCCCTTTCAATTTTTAATGGTCATGTGCACCCTTTCTTGCACAATTGCCCCTACTACCAGTCTCAAAGTGGCTCTTCTTCTGAATGTCTGTAGTTGTAGGGCTTCAGTTCAGCTAGACTTCAGGTGATCCTCAATAATGGTTGTTCTGTGGTTTAGTTGTAATTATGTGGTTCTGAGAGGATGTGAGCACAGCATTTACCTTTCCGCTATCTTGACTGGAAAAAAATTCCTGTGCTCTTGCCAGGCATGGTTTCTGTGTATGAAAATGAGGAATGGTAACCTGATGAATCCCTAAGTTCCAGACACATACTTCCCTGCATCCATTATGTAGCAATAATTTTGTTTCCTCATGATATCTAGGTCAATTACTCATACCAATATAGTGTCTCCACTCTGTTTTCTAATCCACAAGCATAAGAAGGCCTAAATGACAGTCACAGCTTTATGTTAAGTGGAACCTTGCTTAGTCCCTTAGTAGAAGTGTACCCTCTCAGGGAACCAGGACCTATGGTCAAGGAGAGCCTAAAATTGCAGACACAGAAACTGCTTCCATTCTTTGGTTCCAAGACCCGTGCACATTACCTGACAGAGACACATCACCACATCATGGCCATTGGATCACAGCAATTTTACCCTTTCAGTGTAGATACGGGAGAAATACTGCAAAAGCCTTCTCAGATAAAAACAAGTTGTTTATGTTTAAAAAGGACAAAACATAGGCTTAAGGTACTCTTTGTCAGGAACTGAGGTCAAAAACCAAATATTAGAACAAAATATTCTCCTAGTTCTCTTATCACTTAGTAAATCACAAAGGGTTTTAGGAGCTGTCTGCCAGGAATGAGGGACAGAGACCAACATACATATTTTCTATGATCACTGGGTCCAGTTTTTGCTGGGTGCTGTGCATTAGGTCTCACAAGGCTGAAATCAAAGTTTTGGCCAGGGTTTTAGTCTCCACTGCAGATTGGAATCTTTTATGCTCCCTGGTTGTTGGCAGAATTTAGTTCCTTTCAGTTGCAGGAGAGAGGTTCTTATTTTCTTGCTGTTGGCCAAGTGGGGACCCTTCTCATACCCTAGATGCTGCCCTGCTTTCCTTGCATGTGGTCCTCTCTCTAGCATGGCAGTGTGCCCCTGTGAGGTCAGCAGGAGAATCTCTCTCGTTTTCTGAATCTTTCCATTCAGGAAGGCCCACTGATTTTATGAGCTCATCTGATTGCATCAGGCCCAAGGATGTTTCCCTTTTGATTAACTCAAAGACAATTGATGGGGGACCTTAATTACATGTACAAAAATCCTGTTTCTATGTGATATAATATAATCATGGGAATAATTATCCCATTAGAGTCTTAAGTCACACACAAACTTAAGAGGAGGGGATTGTACAGAGTGTACAACAGGGGACAGAAATCTTGGGGGCCATCTTAGAATTCCTCCTATCACAGCATTTCTTCTCACTGATTACCCGCACCAAGTTTTCTGTCTATTCCATAAACACATTTGTATTTAGAACTTGAGGAATTTCATACCAGACTTTCTTAAATGTTATCCTCTGGGCCTTTTGGGAAAGGGCAGTATTGAACAGAATGGAGCAAGAATATTTGGGAAGGACCCCACAGTGAAGTGAGGAGGATCAAGGTCAAGACAAGGAGCTCTGTGCCTTGTGTTCAGGGTGGTACTGACAGCCAGAGCCAGTGACACAGTCAGACATTTGGCTGCTCTATTAATTGCACAGATGAATAACTTTTCATTAGGTTTCCTCATTCAGAGTTGGATATATTTCTAATCTCTTTAGGATCTTTGGAAAATTAAGTTTCTGAGTTATTTTATAAGAATTTAAATTAGTTTTTTTAAATGATGACTGGAAGAAGGAAGATAAATTAATATAGAATTTTTAATGGGGAAAGTAATTTCAGTATTCTTTTGGGGAAGCACTTTTGAGCATAAGTTATGCAGAATTCCCATGATTATTACTTCAAATATGAACCTGAGTTAAAAGAAAGATTTGCTGATTTTTGTGTTTGAGATTTGTTTACCTGAGGCATGGGGAGTGTTCAATTTATTAGTAATACCATAAATTATGCATTAGATTAACTTTTTTGGTGATTCAGTTTCTTATTAATGTAATGAATAAAATTTTTCAAAGTGCAGTTTAATATTTTGAGTAATGAATGCAGTGGTAGTAAGAATGAGGCAGGCCTATTCATCCTGGGTTAAGTGAGAACACATACATTTTCATAACTTAGAGCACTATCGCATTTATAGAGAGATTGAACTAAATGCCATGCTTCCTGTATTTGCCCGGAGAGCTTATCAGGATGGTTAAAAAGGAAATATTTTGTGTTTGGCTGAAAGGAGCAACTTAGAAAAAAATTTTCAGAAAAAGGCTATTATTTTCAAAGAGGGGATCAGCAGATTTGTGGTTCCCAGAGGTGGAATGTTTGGAGGGGGCAGTAGGAATTGAATGAAGGTGGTGAAAATGTACTAACTTCCAGTTATAAAATAAATAAGTACTAGGATGTAATGTACAACACTGCTGCATGGTATATTTGAAAGTTGTTAAGAGAATAGACCCTAAGAGTTCTCATCACAAGAAACAAAACCTTTTTTTATTTTTCTTTTTGTTTTGTACTATATGAAATGATGTATGTTAACTAAATTTACTGTGATAATTTCACAATATATGTAAGTCAAGCTATTATGCTATATACTTTAAACTTATATAGTGCTCTATGAAGATATGACAATTAATTTTGCTAACTTGCCACCATGTGCTTACATTGGCAGCACTGTATAAACAGCTTGGTAAGGTTTCATAACCTTGGTATATCAGTGTCTCACAGCTGTGTTCATGTCGACAGGTGTTAGTGCCTTGCTGAGTGACGTTCATTAATGTTGTTGCTTGTTTTTATGTGCTGTTGTGAGAAGGTCTGAGCTTGAATTAGAGCAATGAAAAAATATTAAATTTCTTGTAAAACTTGGTAAGAGTGGAAGTGAAATCAGGGGCATGTTAGTCCAAGTTTATGGAGATAATGCCATGAAGAAAACTGCAGTGTACAAATGGATTAAATGTTTTTCTGAGGTGAGAGAAACCATCACTGATGGAGGAGAGGTCAGGGCGGCCAGCAACAAGCAGAATTGACAAAAAACATTGCAAAAATTTGTTGAATTGTGCGTTAAAATAATTGGCTGACTATGAGAACCATAGTAGACAAAATAAACATTGATAGAGAAACAGGAAAATCTTAATTGAAAATCTTGGCATGAGAAAGGTGAGTGCAAAAATGGTCCCAAAGGAGATCAATGAACAAAAGCAGAGGAGAGTTGAAGTTTGCCAAGAGCTATTGGAGAGGCAAGACAATGTTTTAGGCCATGTTATCACTGATCATGAACACATGGTAATACCAATACGACCCTGAAATAAAGTGTCAAAGTGTACAATGGAAGTCAGCCAATTCTCCACAGACAAAAAAAAAAAATTTCGTCAGTCCAAATCAAGTCAAAACGATGTTGCTAACCTTTTTTGATATCAGAGGGATTATTCGTTATTAATTTGTACCAACTGGACAAACAATTAACCAAGTTTACTATTTGGAAGTGCTGAAAAGGCTGCGTGAAAAATTTAGATGGAACGACCTGAACTTTTTGCCAACAATTCATGTTCTTGCATCATGACAATGAACCAGCTCACACAGCACTGTCTGTGAGGGAGTTTTTAGCCAGTAAACAAATAACTGTATTGAAACACCCTTCCTACTCAGATGATCTGGCCCCCAATGACTTCTTTCTTTACCAGACCAGAAGATAAAGTAAATATTGAAAGGAAGACATTTTGATGACATTCAGGACATCAAGGGTAACACAACAACAGTGCTGATGGCCATTCCAGAAAAAGAGTTGCAAAATAGTTTTGAAAGGTGGACTAGATGCTGGTATCAGTGCACAGCTTATCAAGGAGAGTACTTTGAAGGTGATGGTAGTGATATTCAGCAATGAGGCATGAAGCAGTTTTTTTAGGATGAGTTCATGAATGTATTTGTCAGACCGCATAGGTCAATTATATCTTAAAACTAGGGGGAAAAAAGGGAACCAGATAACATGATCTCTAAAGGACCCTCCTCTAAAACTCTCAAGAATTGCTTTGTCTATTTTGTACCCATGCCATGTTGTTTATGTTTCTTGATTAACCTTCTATTTTAACATGAAATTCATAAGTTACTTGATTTCTCATTTATTTTTCTTATGCTCATTATCTTTCACATTATGTTCTCATAGCAGTAGCATGCTCTGGACTAGTTGTATCTTATTACTCTTTTGTTTTTACATTTTAGGATTTTCAGAGATGAATTTCTTTCTTTCTTTCTTAAAAAAGATTTTATTGAGGAATTGGGGGAGGGAACAGCATTGGGGAATCGGAGAAGTGGAACAGAAAAGTTGCTGTCCTTTTGTTCTTCAGTCTGGTTGTGTAGGATGTCGCTTCACTGGCCCATGTTGGTATTGTGATCATTGTGCTCTTCCCGGCTGAGGCAGATTGGTTGCTGGCCATTGGAAGGCAGCTCACAGCAGCTCACATCAGCTCACGCCAGTTGCTGGCCACTCACGTTGGCTGCCAGCCACTCATGGTAGCTTACGGCAGCCCAGTGCAGCCCCGCTGCAGCCTAAGCCATAACTGACAACTCACAGCAGCCCAGCTCCAGGTTCAGCTGTTGTTCACCATCTTAGCTGTAGAGGGCACAGCATCACTGGCACATGTGGGATCCTAACCCATGTCCCTGCTGTTCAGAGCTCGCACTCCCAAGCCAACTCTTAACCAACGAGGCACTCAGCTGGCCCAAGGATTGATTTCTTAATTTAGAGTCCAAGAAATAAAGTTTGTATAATAAAAATATAGAGAATTAGCATCATAATGATTTTCTGTCCTCCTCCCTTCCTTTTCATTTTGTGTGGAATTATTTCTTGGGTCATGATAGGTATCAGAAAATTAAGCTAAAATTAGCAGATGGTTAGTGAATTTTTGCTTTTCAGACAGTCTGATTAATTCACTTTCAGCTTCTACATCACTTTTATTTTTTTATTGGTTTAAGATGTACAAAACAATGCAATAGTTATCTTTTTCACCCCTTACAAAGTGACAACCCCCTCTCCCATCCATTACTCCCCACCCCCGATATAATACATATCTATTACAATTCCATTGATTCCATTCCCACCCATATCCTATGACTATATATGTCTTAAATTATAGGTAACATATAATATTATTCAGGGGCAGCTTCAGATGTACAGTACAGAGGTCAGGCCTCTACACCATCCATGAAGTGGTCTCCCTAACAAGACATGAGTCCATCTGGTCCCCTAAAAAATATTTTCAACATTATTGATTATATTCCCCAAACTGTCTTTTCTATCCCGGTGGCAATATTGTAGTTACCAATTTATGTTGTCTCATCCCTTCCCTTCTCTCTTATGCCCACCCCCATCCCATCTAGTAATCATCAGTTTTTCCTCTGTGTCTCTGAGACTATTTCTGTTTACATCGCTCACTTATTCAGTTCTTTAGATTCCACATATAAGTGAGATCATATGGGATTTGTCTTTCTCTGAGTGATTTATTTCACTCAGCGTAATGTTCTCCAGGTCCATACATATCATTGCAAATGGTACGATTTCTTTATTCTTTATAGCTGTGTAATACTCCATTGTGTAAATGTACCACAGTTTCTTAATCCAGTCATCTACCACTGGGAATTTTGATTGTTTCCAAGTCTTGGCTTCTATGTCACTTTTAACAGTGTACACACTCTAAAAATTCTAGCACTACCCATAGTAATTCCAGTTTTGTGAGTTAGGCTCCAAAATTCTTTTTTTTTGTTTTGTTTTTTTGTTTTTGGGCTTTGTTTTTCTTTCTTTCTCTTTTTATTATAAGTTACAGATATACAAAACAATGCAATAGTGATCCTTTTCACCCCTTACAAAGTGACTCCCCCCATCCACTGCCCTCCTACCCCCAATCATACATATCTATTACAATTCCATTCCCACACTATACTCCACATCCCATGACTATATATGTGTTAAATTATAGTTAACATCTAATATTATTCAGGGGCAGCTTCAGATGTACAGTGCAGTGGTCAGGCCTCTATACCATCCATGAAATGGTCTCCCTAACAAGACATGAGTCTATCTGGTCACCTAAAAAATATTTTCAACATTATTGATTATATTCCCCAAATAGCCTCTTCTATCCCTGTGGCAATATTGTAGTTACCAGTTTATGTTGTCTCATCCCTTCCCCATCTCCCTCATGCCCACCCCCTTCCCATCTAGCAATCATCAGTTTTTCCTCTGTGTCTCTAGGACTATTTCTGTTTACATTGCTCGTTTATTCAGTTCTTTAGATTCCACATATAAGTGAGATCATATGATATTTGTCTTTCTCTGACTGACTTATTTCACTTAACATAATGTTCTCTAGGTCCATCCATATCATTGCAAATGGTATGATTTCTTTCTTCTTTATAGCTGTGTAATACTCCATTGTGTAAATGTACCACGGTTTCTTAATCCAGTCATCTACAGATGGGCATTTCGATTGTTTCCAAGTCTTGGCTATTGTAAATAGTACTGCAATAAACATAGGGGTGCATATATTTTTTTCGAATTAGTGTCTTGGGTTTTTCAGGGTAAATGCCTAGGAGTGGAATTGCTGGGTCAAAAGGTCGTTCCATTTCCAGTTTTTTGAGATACCTCCATACTGACTTCATAGTGGCTGCACCAATCTGCAATCTCACCAACAGTGCAGCAGTGTCCCCTTTTCCCCACAGCCCAGCCAGCATTTGTTGTTTGTTGATTTATTGATGATACCCTTTCTGACCGGAGTTGAGGTGGTATCTCATAGTGGTTTTTATTTGCAATTCCCTAATGATCAGTGAGGTTCAACATTTTTTCATATGCCTGTTGGCCATCTGTATGTCCTCTTTAGAGAAATGTCTCTTCATTTCCTCTGCCCATTTTTTAATTGGGTTGTTTGTTTTTTTGGTGTTGAGTTGCATGAGTGTTTTATAAATTTTCGGTATTAATCCCTTATCAGATATATCGTTGACAAATATATTCTCCCGTTTAGTAGGCTGCCTTTTTGTTTTATTGATGGTTTCCTTTGTTGTGAAAAACTTTAAAATTTGATATAATCCCATATGTTCATTTTTTTCTTTTTCTTCCCTTGCCTGCGGGGACATATCAGTAAAAATATTGCTCAGGGTAATGTCTGCAAATTTACTCCCTATATTTTCTTCTAGGAGTTTTATGATTTCAGGTCTTACATTTAAGTCTTTAATCCATTTTGAATTTGTTCTTGTATATGGTGTAAGGAGGTGGTCCAGTTTCATTTTCTTGCATGTGTCAGTCCAATTTTTCCAGCACCATTTATTAAATAGACTATCCTTACCCTGTGTAAATTCTTGCTTCCATAGTCATAGATTAACTGTCTGTATATGCGTGGATTTTATTTCTGGTCTCTCTCTATTCTGTTCCTCTGACCTATGTGCCTATTTTTATGCCAATACCATATTCTTTTGATTACTGTAGGCTTGTGGTATGTTTTGATGTCTGGTAGCCTGATACCCCCAACTCTGTTCTTATTTCTTAGGATTGCCGAGGCTATTTGGGGTCATTTATGGATCCATATAAATTTTAGGATTATATTTTCTATTTCTGTGAAAAATTCCCTTGGTAGTTTTATGGGAATTGCATTGAATCTATATATTGCTTTAGGCAGTATGGACATTTTAACTATATTAATTCTTGATATTATCCATGAGCATGGTAGGTGTTTCCATTTATTTGTATCTTCTTTTATTTCTTTCTTCAGTGTCTTATAATTTTCTAAGTATAGATTTTTTTACTTCTTTGGTTAAATTTATTCCTAGGCATTTTATAGTTCTTGAAGCCATTGTAAATGGGATTGTTTTCTTAATTTCTCCTTCTGATAGTTTATTATTGGTATAGCAAATACAACTAATTTCTGAATATTGATTTTGAATCCTGATACTTTACTGAATTTGTCTATCAGTTCCAATAGTTTTTTGATGGAGTCTTTGGGGTTCTCTCTATATAGTACCATCTCGTCTGCATATAACGACAATTTTACATCCGTCTTGCCTATTTGGATGCTTTTTATTTCTTTTTCTTGTCTGATTGCTGTGGCTAGAACTTCCAGAACTATGTAGAATAAAAGTGGAGAAAGTGGACAGCCTTGTCTTGTTCCTGATCTTAAGGGGAATGGTTTTAGCTTTTCCCGATTGAGTATGATGTTAGCTGTGGGTTTATCATATATGGCCTTTATTATGTTGAGATATGATCCCTCTATTCCCTCTTTGCTAAGAGTTTTTCTCATAAATGGCTGCTGGATTTTGTCAAATGCTTTTTCTGCATCTATTGATATGACCATATGATTTTTATTCTTCATTTTGTTGATGTGGTGTATCACATTCATTGATTTACGGATGTTGAACCAGCCTTGCGTACTAGGGATGAAACCCACTTGATCATGATGTTTGATCTTCTTAATATATTGCTGAATTCTGTTTGCTAAAATTTTAGTGAGGATTTTTGCATCTATATTCATCAGGGATATTGGCCTATAGTTTTCCTTTTTTTGTGCTGTCTTTATCTGGTTTTGGAATCAGGGTGATAGTGGCTTCATAGAAAGAGTGTGGCAGCCTTCCCTTCTTCTTGATTTTATGAAGAGTTTGATAAGAATAGTTGATAGTTCTTTTTTGAATGTTTGATAAAATTCACTTGTGAAGCCATCTAGTCCAGGGGTTTTGTTTGTTGGGAGGTTGTTGATTACTGATTCAATTTCCTTGGTAGTAATCAGTCTATTCAGATTTTCCATTTCTTCTCGAGTTAGCTTTGGAAGGTTGTATGCTTCTAGAAAATTATCCATTTCTCCCAGATTGGCACATAGTTGCTCATAGTAATTTCTTAATTTTTTTTTGTATTTCTGTGCCTTTCACCTCTTTCATTCCTGATTTTACTAATTTGAGTCCTCTCTCTTTTCTTTTTGATGAGCCAGGCTAGAGGTTTGCCAATTTTGTTTATCTTCTCAAAAAACCAGCTTTTGGCTTCGTTGATGTTTTGTATTGTTTCTCTGGTCTCTATTTCATTTATTTCCACTCTGATCTTTATTATCTCCTTCCTTGTACTCCTTTTGGGCTTCTTTTGCTGTTCTTTTTCCAGTTCCCTGAGGTGTAAGGATAACCTGTTGATTTGAGATTTTTCTTCCTTCTTTAGGTAGGCCTGCCCTGCTATGTACTTCCCTCTTAGGACTGCTTTCGCTACATCCCAGAGATTTTGAGTTGTGGTGTTTTCATTTTCATTTGTCTCGAGGTATCTTTTGATTTCCTCCTTGATCTCATTTTTGATCCACTCGCTATTTGGTAGCATGTTATTCAGCCTCCATGAATTAGTCAGCTTTCTGGATTTCTTCTTATAATTGATTTCTAGTTTCATAGCATTGTGGTCAGAGAAAATGCGTGAAATGACTTCAATCTTCTTAAGTTTATTGAGACTTGTTTTGTGGCCTAACATGTGGTCTGTCTTAGAAAATGTTCTATGTGCACCTGAGAAGAATGTATATTATGTAGCTTTGGGGTGAAATGCTCTGAAAATATCAGTTAAATCTTGCTGGTCTAATGTTTCATTTAAGGTCACTGTTTCCACATTGATTTTCTGTCTGGAGGATCTGTCCGTTGGTGACAGCGGGGTGTTCAAGTCCCCTCCTATGATAGTGTTACTATTGATCTCTGTCTTTATGTCTGTCAATATTTGTTAGGAGCTCCTATGTTAGGTGCATAGATGTTTACTAGGGTTATATCCTCTTGTTGGATCAATCCCTTTATTATTATGAAGGGTTCTTCTTTGTCCTTTATTACATTCTTCAATTTAAAGTCCATTTTATGTGATATAAGTGTCACTACTCAAGCTTTTATCTCAGTTCCATTTGCATGAAATATTTTACTCCATCCCTTTATTTTCAGCCTGTATGTGTCTTTTGATCTAAGGTGAGTTTTTATATACAGCACGTGCAGGGGTCTTGCTTTCTTATCCATTCAGCCACCCTATGTCTTTTGTTTTGTTTTGTTTTTTTGAGGGCAGTGTCACTGGCCCTCATATGTGGGACCGAACCGGGGCCACTGGCTTCCCAAGCCAGCGCTTAACTACTGCGCCACTCGGCCGGCCCCCACCCTATGTCTTTTGATTGGAGCATTTAATCCATTTATATTTAATGTGATTATTGATAGGTGTTTAGTTACTGCCATTTTGTTATTTGTGTTCCTGGTCTTCTTTAGCTAGGTTGTTTTTCTCTTCTGCTTAAAGAAGCCCTTTTAACATTTCTTGCAATGCTGGCTTGGTGGTAATGAATTCTCTTAGCTTATTCTTTTCTGGGAAGCTCTTTGTCTCTCCTTCAATATTAAATGATAACCTTGCTGGATAAAGAAATCTAGGTTGTAGGTCTTTGTTTTCCATTACTTTGAATACCTCTTGCTACTCTCTTCTGGCCTGCAAAGTTTCTGTAGAAAAGTCGGCTGATAATCTTATGGGGGTGCCCTTGTAAGTAACTTGCTGCCATTCCCTTGCTGCTTTTAGGATTCTGTCTTTGTCCTAAACCTTTGCCATCTTCACTATAATATGTCTTGATGTGGGCCTGTTTGGGATCTTCTTGGTTGGAACTCACTGCACTTCCTGGGCTTGTATTTCAATGTCCTTTGCCACATTAGGGAAGTTTTCAGACATTGTTACCTCAACTATGTTCTCAGTCCCTTGCTCCCTCTCTTCTCCTTCTGGTATTCTAATGACGGTTGTTGTGTTTGATGTTGTTTCCCAGCTCTCTTAAACTATTTTCAATTTTTTTATTCTTTTTTCTTTTTGTTGTTCTCGTTGGATGGTCTCTGCTATCTTGTCTTCTAAGTCACTGATTCAATCCTCTGCTTCATCTAATCTGGCAGTAATTCCATCGAGTTTGTTATTTAATTCAGTAATTGTGTTCTTTAGTTCTAGTTGATTGCTTTTCATGATTTCTCTATCCTTCTTTATATTCCCATTAATTTCCTAGAACATTCCAATAATCAGTGTTCTGAACTCTGTCTCAGATAGGTTGTTTACCTCTATTTCCTCTAGTTCTACTGACTCAGGAGGTTTCTTCTGTTCTTTTATTTGGGATGTGTTTCTTTGTTTCCCCATTCTGGCTTACTCTTCGTGCTTGCTTTGATGTAACAGGTAAATCCCCTAGGTCTCTCAGTCTTTTCTGGGTGGACTTATGTGGTGTGTGTCCTTTATATTTGAATTACTCAGTCTCCCTATTCTCCTGTGCATGTGTACCTGAGGTGTTCCTTGTGTTGTGTATCTTCTCCTGTTGAAGTTGAGTTTTGATTTCTGTTGGCTTTTCAGTAGGTGGGATTAGCTGTGAGGATTAGCAGTGTTCACAGTTTATGAGCTGCTGTGTAAGGGTTGACCCCTCCGATGAGGTTTGGCCCCTTTGAGCTTTTGTACCTGTAGCAACTACCCTTTGGGTGTGACTCTTGTAGGTAAAACCAGAAATGCTCTGGTTTTATCTAAAGTTGGCCTCTGAGTATGAGGATTCTTGTGTCTCTTTGGGTGGGCCCTGCTGCAGAGTGATTTTAGAACAAAACGGATCAACAAGTACAACCACCACAGCCACCACAGGAAACCAGATGCTCTCACATGTAAAAAAAACAAAAAACCAACAACCTACAGTCAACTTATACAGAAATACCATACGTACAAAAGAAGAAAACAAACAAAAACAAAGCAACAACCACAAAAGAAAAGAACAAAAGACAGAATAAAACAAAATAAAATATAATAAAATCAAAAATAGAATAAACACAAGAAACCAAATAGCAATACCAAAAAAATAAAATAAAATAAAAAATTTGCAGTTAAAAGGAAAGAAGGAGGAAAAGTAGAGCAGTGAAATGAAGGGAGACAGTGCAGGTAGAAAAGAGAGAAGGAAAGAAAGAAAAAGAAGAAAAAAAAATATAGACATATATACACCCATATATATGCCTATATTAAAAGCTGAAAAATGATCATAATAAAATAGAAATGAAAACCCAAAACAACTGAAACAAGCAACCAATAAAAAGAAGAACAAATAAAAAAATAAAATAAAATAAAATAAACCAGTGGCGGTCTTGGCTAAAGTTCACCAAGCTCTCTCTAGGTTTTCCTCTGCTGTACAAAAGTTCCTCTGCATCTCGTGGGGGCAGGGTCGGCCACCTGGCGCCTAGAGTGATCCTGGCAATGCAGGTCTATTGTAGATGAGTGTGGTTATGGGGTGTGATTGGTGGTTTTTATAAAGTCACTGCAGTTTCTGCTTTCACTTGTCCCAAGGCAGGCTGTGCACCCAGAAGGCTCAATGTGTGTCTTTGGGCACTCTTTCCGTTGAAGGCTGTGGAGGGTATGAGAGTTCAGCAGTGCCAAAAACCACCTGCCAGAGATCTGTCTGCTAGTGCCTCAGAAGCTTAACCTGCCTTGCCTCCTAAGCCTTGCAGGAAAGGTGGGGGTGGGGTAGGTATGCTTACTCTTTGCAGCCTCTTCTGGGGCGAAGATTCTTGACCCCCTGCAGGTAGGAATACCTCTGTAATCTGACACTACTCCTCCATTCAGGGATCAGTTTAAGACTCTGGCATGGCAGGGGTCAAGGTTTCTGAGGGAGGGTGAGGATGGATTCTTATTTCTGCAGTTGTTTTTTGCTTTCGTCAAGCAATCATTGTGTGAGATTCTTAGTTGCTCTGTGTGATGAGTAGATGTCCCTTTGAAGAGCTACAGAAGTTCAAATTGCGAATATTTCCAGGGGAGAACTCAGGGAGCCCTCCTCACAGCTGCCATCTTCTGGACATCTCCTCCAAAATTTGATTTTTATTAAGATTGATTTCTTAAATTCCTGGAATAATTATTTAACCATCAGGGTTTGTTATTCCATCTAAAAGCATTTTACCATTTTAAAAACTACACTCAAGTGTAAAATATGATATGATAGAGGCAACCTCATTGTAAAATGCTAATTTACAACCTCATTGTAAATATGATAGATGCAACCTCATTGTTAAATGCTAATCAGCATCCCTAACCTTTTGTCAAGGTCTTTCTACATATTTGTTGTGAAAAGGCATCCTTAGCAACCAAGATCATTGGCTTGTTATATAAAAGAGACCCCAGACCGATTTTCTAACATCTAAAGACTCAACTGCTTGACACTGGGTTTACTTTTCCTTCTCAGTGATAATAAGCACACAGATGGTAAGACACAATAGCAAAAGCACCAGGCCAAAGCTTTTGAATAAAAAGTGGAATGTGCTTTGGGCCAGGTACACTGTGGCTTCCCGTTCTCCGCACTCTCTTCTTGTCTTTCAACAGAGTCTCTTCTAGCAAGGCTGCCTCACAAAAAGAAATCTGGTGTTTTATTATGGCAGTAGGGAAAACTAAGGGAAAATAAAATGCTCACAGGGCATTTTAAAAATCTAAATGAAAATAGTCATATGGAGTTCCACTTGAAAGCAAAATAGGTGTTCTTAAAAATTGTCATTATTGAAGAAATAATGATAACGAGAAAAGAATGATGAGCCCCTAGGATGATTATATTTAGGAATTCTTGAGATGTAGTAACACGGAGTTTCTATTTTTTACTCAGAAATTGGTGATTTCTTCAGTCAAAGGAAGTTCCCCTGCTTTTATGGTGGTTCTTTTTTCATAAATTAGGTTGGGAAAATGTTCAGAAAGACGCTATTATTTTCAAAATTCCTTTCAGGTACTAAACGTCCTTCCCCTTTTCTAATGAAGCAAATGTCTCAATTTGAGGCCACGACAAAAGCATGATTGTAGGCAGCTTTCTACTGGTTAATTCCCAACAGGTTAGAGCTACCTAGTAATTTTGTAAATAAGAAAAGTGGGAGATAAACAATGATAAACAAACAAAAACCCTCCCTCTTTGGCCCCCATGTTTTGGTAGCCATTTTCCACCTCTGTTTTTGGTTCTCTTTAGTTCCTGTTTAACTACAGAAATGTTTTCTAGAATTGGTCGTTCATACTTATACCAGAAACCAGCGCTGACAAGATTTTTTTCAGCTTTTCTTGGCTGACAGATGAAATTTACAATTCAGGCAATGCTTTGAGTTTTTGTCCAACCACTTTCTTGGTGGAGTAAGGACGAGCAGCTTGGGAATCTCATTCTGAACAAGGCTATTGGAAAGTGGGAGACCCTCTGATGGCAGTGTTGTTTGTGTCCATGGTTTTGGTTTTTAAACCTAGACACGATTTGCTGGATGTTTTTCTTATTAATGAGTTCCCCTTAAGGTACTAACTCAGGCAGTTCTATTATTTTTATGTTTGAAATGACCAAGTTCACTCTTACATTGACCAAATAAAAGGTTGTTACAAATTACTTTTATGGTTTTTCTCCTGTGGCAATTACCCCTTAGAGAATGGTGAACTTCTTTTATTTGGAATAGAATGCATGCACTACCCAGAAGATAAAGTGTGTAAAGCAAAGTTTTGGTTTACTTGAGATACACCATCCAATGAAGACTTCTTCAAGCTGCATTCCTCACCAATCAGCCCTTAAGGGCAAAGGGATTCAATTTCTTAAAATGTTATTTTTTGCCTCACATCAAAAGAACATGACCCTGAGTAAATGCACAGCACAAGAGCAAGTGCTCAAGTTTAATGTCAGTATGCCCTTAACAGCCAACTCAACCTGGAAAAAAAAAAATCTGATTTTCTCTCTTTCCTAACTATATTTAGAGATAATCAAGTGTCTCCTTGTGGCTCAAGATAATAACTTTGGTAAATACATAAATGTTATGTATTCCCGTTTCATTTTTGTGTTCCCTTTTCCGTCTCATTGAGGGTTTCTTTGAAATGGCGCACTTCAGATTGCTGCTGTCAATTTCAGTTTTTGTGTTCTTTTACTTCTGTAGCAGCTGGAAAAGAAAGTAATTTAAATAATTGAGATATTTATTTAAAGTGAAAGATATGAAGACTGAGGTTTCTGCTCACCAATATCAATTATTTCTGACCTCATTTGGCTTTATGACAGATGGTTCTTATTTACTAGATGGATTGTAATCAGTGAATCAAACGATTTCCTGTAATAACGTAGAAGTAATTTTGGGATCTGCAACCCAGAAAGACAGGGCTGTGGTTTCAGCAGCGAGAAAGAATCCTTCAAAAAGGCCAGTAGGTGGCGGTGCTGCACCGTAAGTGCTGGGACATCACTAGCCCTCTACACATCGAGGGCTGAAAATATTTCAGTGGAGAGAATTCTGATCATTGATATTTGTGCCCAGGAGCAATTAGGGTGGCTCAAGAAGATGTAGTTTTATATATTATATATTAGTAACCGAATTTTCTGTTAAGCTTTTGTTGAGGCTGTGAATCATTAAGTCAACAAACCATTGTCTTTCTAAAGGCCATCGTGGTTTTAAAAATAAAAATTGAAAAGGAGCTTAAGGCAAAATTTAGAATTTTTTGAGATTATTAGTAAAATTTCTTGTTTCATTAATTTATGTTTTCCGTTGGATGACTAAAATTTTCCTGAGACTGAAGAGTTTTGAAGACTGAATGGAAAAGTCAAGAACTGGTGGCCAGAGTGGCATCAGGTGGCAGGAACCATGGGTTCTGAATAAGGGGCTGGAAGATCTCTGTGGGAGCCACCTATTTGCTGGGCCTGTTCTCAGCTCCAATATTAGAGATATGAGAGATTTGAATTGGAGGCTGCTGAAGTCTGTTCTAATTCTAACAGTCAATGATTATTTGATTATAAGCAGTTGAAAAGTGTAGGAGCTCCTGAAAGCCATTTAATTTGATTCCAGTTTACTGTTAAGACATATGAATGTTCATAATATTATATATATATATATATATATATATATATATATATATGAATAATGCTCTTGATTAGTGTCAGAAGTAATGTCTATTCTTGGAATTCCAAGATATCGAATGAAAACTTTGAAGTTTTAAAGAGATAATGGAAGTGTCTATTATGATATTATCTTAGTGCTTTATCTCTGTTATAAATGTTTTCAAAACCACTGGCCTTCTATTTGCTACATATAAAATCACATTAGAGGGCCGGCTGAGTGGAGCATTGGTTAAGAGCTGGTTTGGGATGCCAGCGGCCCTGGTTCGGATACCACATATAAGGGCCAGTGACAATGCCCTCTACAGCTAAGATGGTGAACAACAGCTCCACCTGGAGCTGGGCTGCTGTGAGTCCCTGGGACAGCATAGCTGCAGCCCCTGCTGCAGTGGGCTGCCATAGCCTACAGTGAGTGGCCAGCAGCCAGTGTGAGCAGCTGGCAGCTGGTGTGAGCTGCCAAGAGCCGCTGTGAGCGGCCTTCCAGAGGCCAGTGACCAATCTGCCTCACCCGAAAAGAGCGCAATGCTGATACCATCATGGGCCAGTGAAGTAATGTCCTCCACAACTAGACTGAAGAGCAAAAGGACAGCAACTTGTCTGTTCCTCTTCCCCAGTTTCCCAATGCTGTTCCCCTCCCCCAATTCCCCAATAAAAAATCTTTAATTAAAAAAAACACATTAGAAAGTCAGATAGAGAAAGACAAATGCTGTAGGTTCTCACCATATGTGGAATCTGAAAAAGCTGAACTCAAAGAAATAGAGAGTAGGATTCCAGGGGCTGGGGGAAATGGGAAAATGCTGATAAAAAGGCATAAACTTCCAGTTATAAGATGAATTAAGTTGCAGTTATAAGATGTATAGCATGGTGATTATAACTAATAATATAGTATTTAATACACTTGAAAGTTGTTAAGAGAGTAGACCTTAAAAATTATCACCACACATACAATAAAGGTAATTAATTATATGAGGGGATGGAAGTGTTAACTAACAGTATTGAGGTAATCATTTCAAAATATATACGTGTATCAAATCATCATCCTGTACACCTTAAACTTGCATATTATTTGCATATAAACTTGCATATGTCATTAATATCTCAGTAAAGCTGAAAAATGAAAACTAGAATTTTTGAATCATAAATCTGACATTAAACAATTATATAAAATTTTCTCTTAGAAATATGATATATTTTGCACGTGTTATATATATTCGCTTTAAGTTAATGTATTCATTAATTTTCTTTTAAATAATTATTCATTTGTTGAGTGACTCAATAATGGGCTCTACCTTCAAGGTCAATTAATTGGACAAGCAGTTACAAGAATGTGTGGTAAGTGATCTGAGTGGAGAAATAGATTTTCTGAGAAAACATAGCAATAGAGATGAAAATTACTATCTGTAGCAATTTCACAAGAAAAAAATGAATATTAGGTTAGATTGTACAGGGATGTTTATAGAAAAATTAATCTTTTAACTGAGGAAACAGAAAAAAACATTGTGGTCTGTGTTAAATATTTTATTAATGAAATCTGAAAACATATGTAAAATTATTTCAACACTTTGCTCATAAATACTATTTAAAAGCTATAGAAATAATTACAAAAGGAGTATTTTTCTTTTAGTTTTCAAGTCACATAAACAGTTCTATCTGGAAAAAAACTTTAAACATCAGTAGTCTTTTCTATTCTCTGTGAAACTTTTTTCCCCCCTGTTACTCATATCCTGCCTTTAGGAGAATTATGAACCCCCAATTAGAACTGCATAGTTACCCAGTGTTTGAAATTAAGATGCAACAATTTGCATTTGCAATATAAGGTATTTCAGGTTAATGGCAACTTTTGTTTATGCAAGAAATAAATACACTGAAATCTGTCTTTTGTACTGTGAACAAAACAAAGAGAAAATACTCATAGAACCAGTGATTCATAGTTATTTTGTTTGGGTGAAAAACTATCTTTTAAGAAGGACAGTGGTTCAATGAACAAATGCCACAGTGCATGGGATGACACAGCTGCACTCATAGCTGAATGGAGGAGGAAAAGTTTTTCTACAAGGCCAGTTTTGATGCAATTGAAATGTTACATTTATAAAACCCTAGTCATTGTTGATGAGTAATCTGTTTTTAAAGACGATCCTTTGTTTGAGATACATATATTCTGACAACTAATTCCCCTTTCAACCTCCCAAATAGAATGTTTGAAGTTTGATATTATTCTTTATTAATGTTTTCTGTACTGTTCCCACAACTTGGGCTCCTTCTAAGCACCACATACAATTCTAGGAACCAGAATGTATTGTAACCCTTTCTCCGTGGGACAATTTTCAGGGTGTTTCTATTCAATCAGAGACCAATAGGGGTGGACGTGACTTTAAAGACAATCTAACCCCTTATTTTAGAGATGAAAGATTAATTCCTGAGTTTAGCTACATATATAATAGGTTGTGGAGCTACAACTAGAACTCAGAGAAGAGGAGAAAGTACGAAGGAATTTGTATGTATGAAGAATTCACTGTGATAGCCATGGAACACACCTTACTTAATTTTAGTCCTTAAGGCTAGAAGAGTAAATGGTACCAGTCCAAATCTGAGTTTGCTGGCTTTTCACTCTCTCACTCATCTCACTCAATCATTAAAAAATATCTACTGAGAGGCTATCTGTACCAGGCACTGTGCTGAGGATACAAAGGTGTACAAACATAGGTGGATTCCAACCTGAAGTTGTTTATGGTTTAGTTGCAGAGACAGGCATTAAACAATCACACAAAACATGTAAAATTATGCTGATGAGGGTTGTGAAGGATATGACAAGTCTTTTGCATCACATGATGATGTAAAAGCAGAGTAGAGCAGCTTTCCAGGAATGTGGTCCTTGCAGAGGCTTAGCTAACCAATTGTCAACCTCTTGGAGAGCCAGGAAAGAGGCTGGACCAGTTGGTAGGATGAGAACAGATGGACAAGGTGCCACCTTTGACTATTTTTTCTGGAACCTCATGGTCTTGATTTCACATGGCTTTCTCTAGTGATTTTTCTGTCATAGCTTTAACTACAGCTGTGTCAACATATTTTTCTTGCAAAAAATTGTAGAAAAGGATTTGCTTTAACTTGTGCTCAAGAGGGTGACTGACAGCTTGCTTTTCTCTCTCCCAACCACACTTCTGAGTCTTGGTAAACTCCATGGGAATTGATTGTGACACTGACAGTGACTTCTCTCTACTATGAACTATGATCCTAAAAAGTTAAGACTGCTTTCTTATCTATGACTGAATGTTTGTCCATCTATCATCCATCCAACCATCTATCCTTCCATCCAGTTCTCTTAGAGGTTTTACCCTGTTTTTGACACAATTGAATTGTAAGAAAGGTTTTGTCACTGGTTATGATGACTCTGCAAATTTTGTTGCTTATAAGACAAAGAGAATACAGAAAATGAAATAATTTTGTTTTAACAAAATGGTGAAACCCTATGTTAGTGTTGTCTTTTTATTTCCACTACTGTCATTGCAAATTTTGCGCAACATAATCTTTTTTCTGTTTTGGTGACATAATTTCAGATGCATTTCCTTGCAAATATATGCAACTACTTGTTTAGTTTTTTATGAAAATGAAATCATGCTCTTTAAACATTTTTGTGGCCCTTTACCCTTTTAGCACTATACCACAAGCATTTTAAGTTCAACTAATATAACTCTTAATAACAGTTTCAATGGCTGCAGGGTGTCCATTGTAAGAATGTGCCATAATTTATTTAATTAATATATTTTTGTTGAGTACACTTTGGAATTTCTCTATTCTCATCAACTTTGCCGCAATGAAATTCTTGCATGCTTACTTTTGTGCATTTGTCCATTTATTTCCTTCTGATAGGTTTCTAGAAGTGAATTGCTGTATTAAAAGCCTTTTGGGGGGCAGCTGGGTGGCTCAGTGGTTGGGGCGCCAACTCTTATAACAATTAAGCAACAGGGCTGCTGGTTTGATTCCCACATGGGTCCATGAGCTATGCCCTTAGCAACTAGATTGAAGGACAATGATTTGACTTGGAGCTGATGGGTCCTGGAAGAAACACAGTTATCCAATAAAAATTAAAAAAAAAAAAAGCTTTAGTATACACATATGCTGCCAAACTGTTGTATTTCACAAGGTGTATTAATTTATGAGTATAATCCCAACAACATAGCATGAGATATGTGTCTTTCCACTGATTCCCTGCCATAATAACACTAAACAATACCAGTGAACATATTTTTTTAATATTGAAAACTTTTTTTAAAAGATTTTATTGGGGAATTGGGGGAGGGAAATAGACAAGTTGCTGTGCTTTTGCTCTTCAGTCTAGTTGTGGAGGACATTGCTTCACTGGCCCATGTTGGTATTATGATCATTGTACTCTTCCAGGGTCAGGCAGATCGGTCACTGGCCACTGCATGGCCACGGTAGCTTATGGCAGCCCATTGCAGCAGGGGCTGCAGCCTACGCCAACACCAGCAACTCATGGCAGCCCAGCTCCAGGTCGAGCTATTGTTCATCATCTTAGCTGTAGAGGGCAGTGTCACTGGCCCACATGTGGGATCTGAACCGGGGCCCTGCTGCTCAGAGCTGGCGTCCCAAGCCAGCTCTTAACCAACGTGCCATTCAGCCAGCCCTGAAAACTTTCAGATGTATTATTGACTAGTTGCTTTTCTTGTTTTGTGAATTGCCTATCTATATCCTTTGGCCAATTTTCTACTGAGGTGTTTAGCTCTATTTTTTGGTAAGGCTTCTTTATGTAGAAAGGACATTTTCTGAGTTTATCATTTATATTTTGACTTTGATAATGACGTTTTTGAGTTACAAAATTATTTGATATAGTCAACTTTACTCTTTTTTTGTGGTTATTATGTCTGCTGTCACGTTGAAGAAAGAGTTCCATGCTCCAAGTTTACGAGGTCTAACAATTAAGTTCGTGAACTCATCCTAGAGTGCTACATACCTCATTGCTGAATATCACTATGGTTACTTACGAAGTACTCTCCTTGGTAAGTTATGCACTGACACCAGCTCCTAGTCCACCCTTCAAAGCAATTTTGAAACTCTTTTTTCTGGAATGGCCATCAGGACTGTCGTCGTATTACCCTTGATGTCCTGAATGTCATCAAAATGTCTCCTTTCAATATTTCCTTTATCTTCTGGTAAAGAAAGAAGTCATTGGGGGCTAGATCACGTAAGTAGGGAGGGTGCTCCAATACAGTTAGTTGTTTACTGGCTAAAAACTCCCTCACAGACAGTGGCTGTGTGAGCTGGTACATTGTCATGATGCGAGAGCATGAATTGTTGGCAAAAAGTTCAGGTCATTTCATCTAAATTTTTCACGCAGCCTTTTCAGCACTTCCAAATAGTAAACTTGGTTGTTTGTTCAATTGCTACAAGTTCATAACGAATAATCCCTCTGCTATCAAAAAAGGCTAGCAACATCGTTTTGACTCTTGATTTGGACTGACGGAATTTTTTTGGTCATGGAGAATTGGCTCACTTCCATTGTGCACTTTGATGCTTTATTTCAGGGCCATATTGGTATACACATATTTCATGACCAGTGATAACATGGCCCAAAACATTGTCTTGCCTCTCCAAAAGGTCTTGGCAAACTTCGACTCTCCTTTGCTTTTGTTCATTGATGAGCTCCTTCAGGACTATTTTTGCACACACCTTTCTCATGCCAAGATTTTCAGTTAAGATTTTCCTCACTGTTTTTCTATCAATGTTTACTTGGTCTGCTATGGTTCTCATAGTCAGCTGACAATTTTGATGCGCAATTCAATGAATTTTCGCAATGTTTTTTGTCAGTTCTTCTTGTTTCTGGCCACCCTGGCCTCTCTTCACCAGTGACGCATTGTCTTCCCTCAGAAAAACATTTAATCCATTTGTACACTGCCATATTCTTCATGGCATTATTCCTATAAACTTGGACCAATATGTCCCTGATTTCACTTTCACTCCTGCCTAGCTTAACAAGAAATTTAATGTTTGTTCATTGCTCTAATTCAAGCTTAGACATTTGCAGCAATAATGAATGCCACTCAGTAATACACCCCACATGTCGACACAAACACAGCTGTGAGACACTGATATATCAAGGTTATGAAACCTTACTGAGCTGTTTGTACAGTGCCAATGTAAGTGCATGGTGGCAAGTTTGCAAACTTGTCAGACCATCGTACATAGTTATTTTACATTTTTGTTCCAGTATTTTATTTTCAAATGCTTGGAACCTATTTTGGAATATGATGTGTATTAGGAATATAGTCTTTTGTTCCAGGACAGTTAGTAGGTTATTAAAGAACCTTTAATGAATGAACTATTTTATTTCCTCTCTGACTTGAAATATCTTCTTTGTCATATTCTAACTTTGAATGAATACTTGGATCTGTTTCTTGGCTTTCTATACTGGTTATTCGTCTGTGTGCAGGTGAAAGCACCAATATTACATTGTTCAGATTAATATAGGATTAAGGTTTTTTTTGCTATTTCTAATGGTTATTTTATGTTATATAAAATATACATAATACAATTTTAAGTGCACAATTCAGTGGTGTTAGCTACATTCACAATGTTGTGCAACCATCATCACTATCCATTTCCAGAAATTTTCATCATCGCAAACAGAAATCCTGTATCCATTAAATAGTAACTCCTCATTCCTCCTCCCTCCAATCCCTGGTAATCTATTCTACTTTCTGTCTCTATGAATGTGCCTATTCTAGGTTCTAATATAATTGGAAGGATACAGTCAATATTGGCATTCTGTGTCTGGCTTTTTTCACTTAGCATAATGTTTTCAAGATTCATCTATGTTGTAACATTCATCAAAATTTCATTCAGGCTGCCCGAGTAGTGCATTGGTTAAGAGCTGGCTTGGGACACTAGCGGCCCCAGTTCGGATCCCACATACGAGGGCCAGTGATACTGCCCTCTACAGCTAACAACAGCTCCACCTGGATCTGGGCTGTGAGCCCTGGCGATGGTGTAGGCTGCAGCCCCTGCTGCAGTGGGCTGCCATAGGCTACAGTGAGTGGCCGGCAGCCAGCGTGAGCTGCCAATAGCCGCGATGAGCGACCATCCAGAGGCCGGCGACCGATCTGCCTCATCCAGGAAGAGCGCAATGAGATTCCAACATGGGCCAGTGAAGCAACGTCCTCTGCAAATAGACTGAAGAACAGAAAGACTGCAACTTGTCTGTTCCCCTTCCCCGATTCCCCAACGCAGTTCCCCACCCCCAATTCCCCAATAAAATCTTTAAAAAAAAATTCATTCCTTTTTATGACTGAATAACAACATTCTGTTATATGTATATACCACATTTTGTTTATTTATCCTTCTATCAATGGATATTTGGGTTGTTTTCTATTTTTTGGCTGTTGTGAATAATGCTTCCGTGAACATCGGTATTAAGTATCTGTTTGGAAAGTAGTTTTATAATGCCCTTAAATATTTGATAGTGTATTTCCCCCTCATTATTTTTCTCCTTAATTTTTTCCCCTAAATATTCTTTCATGTTTGTCCTTTTTGGTAAATTTGAAATAGTTTTGTTGTTTTCCTCTAATTTTAAATGGTTTTGGAATTTTTATTTTGTATTATATTAAATGTATACATTAATTTTGGCAGAATTGATATTGTTGCAATATTTAGACTTTCCATTCAAGTATTATGGTTTGCTTCTCTATTATTCAGGTTTCAATAATGATATCCTTGGCACAGTTTTTGAGCTTGTTAGTGTAGCTCCTCTGAGTTTTTTGAATACCTGAGTATTCTTAGGTATTTTATAATTTTCATGGTTATTTTTAGTGGAATAGTTTCCATTTTATTTTCTACTGCTTATTAGTACATAGGAAAGCTATTAATTCTTGTATATTAATTTCTCTTACCAAGTACAAACTTGAATAATCTGTATATGATAAACTTTAAACTGTTAGTTAATATTTTAAGTTGATAGTGTGCTTAGGATCCTCTCTGCGTGAATGCTTTTGTATTTATTACATAGTTAATGGGAAGAAATTTTGCTTTAAAAGGTGTAATTGTTGCTGCACATCCATATTAGAGGGAATAGCAGCATTTATCTTAAAGGCAGACAGATCTTTTCTTTAGGAAAAAATCTTAGTGGATATTTTGATCATGGAGATCCTAGATTGGTAAAGGTTGAAAAAAAGAAAATGAAACTGTTCTACCTGGTAAAATAACAGGAGCATTCCTAAATTCCTCTGCCATGTAAAGAGGAAGGGTATAGGAACTCAAGGATGAGAAGAAAAAAAACCATGTGGAGTAATGGCCTCCGTGGGGAGAGGAGTCCCATGAAAATATAGCTGCTAAGAAATTCCTTGTAAGGGGACAGCTAAGAAACAGTAATGTTTAATAATAAATTGTAAGTTGCTTCCTGTTCCATGTGCCCTGTTATTATTTGTTCTAGAATATAGTGTGTTAATAGAAAATTTGCGGTATAATGAGGCCAACAGATCAGCAACTGATTACCATTGAAAAGATAGTTCATTACAGTTCCCAAGAGAGGTGGGCATGCTATGCCACCTGGAGCCACATGAGGAAACACCTGGTTGGTCATGAAGCAAAGAAAGGGGGAGGAAATGTGGGCAAGAATTTATTCTGTGTGTGTTTTGTTTGTTTGTTTGTTTGTTTGTTTGTTTTTCTGGGAAGCAACAGTCAAGGCAGGGTAAATAGGCTTAGATTGCTAGATTGAATAAATTTGGCAAGCTCTGGGACATAGGGGCTGTTCCTAGTTGTCTGGGCTGATAAGGGCAGGTGGATAATGGCCAAGAGTATGAGAGCCCTATAAAGAGGTGGTTGGGAGTGTGGACTCTATATTGCTTGGTTTGTATTTGAAAAGCATGCCCCCAAGAGAAGGATTCCTCTTGAGGTTGCAGGGGCAATGAGGGAAGCAGGACATCAATGCAAGGTGACACAAGCATATTATCAGGTTGTCCAGAACAAGGTAATTCCATCATAAGCATATAGGGTAGATATTAAAGCATTAAGTTTACAGAGGCTAAAACATGGTTAATAATAATATATAATCCTTCTCAGTTTTTCTAAACCTTCAGTAAAGCTCTGTTATATGCAGCTGTTTTATGTGAATGGTACTTTGGGGAATAAAGGAAACAGGGCTATTTTCCATGTTGCAAATGTTGGCACAGGAAATGAATAGAGTAGGAAATCAGGGTGAGAGGTGACCAGGAGAAATATAAACTCTCCCAACCAAGAATTCTCAGAAATACTGAGGAGGACTATGGGATAGAGGCTCATATGGGATGGAGGCTCAAGTCATCTTATTTGGAGAATAAATGCTTCAAGAAGGCTGGAGGAGTTGAAGAACCCAATGGCAGGCCCTTAGGTTATAATGATAGGAATTATAAATTCTGGAGGCTTTAGGGAGTGGCTTGAGAGCTGGTCTGTTCCTAGAGAAGGGCTTCTGTACAAAAGCATTCTTAGGGGTTTTAAGGTTCATGGTCATAGATTTTGGGAATCTGATGAAACTATGTATACTTTTTCCATAAAATGTACAATTTATATATTACTTAAGAAGCTTAACAGAAGTCCTAGAGCACATGTATAGATGCTGGTCAATGAACCTTGGCTGAGATATCTCAGCCTTAGAAGTCATAGTAAAAGAAATGAGTACTAAAATTGGTCACAACACTCTTGGTCCAATTATGAATCTTTGATAACCCCACGTGTTAATTAAGAGAACTGCTTTTTCTTTAATCAGCTCTACTGGTTGTTGGGTCCTTACCTATAACGTGGTATAAAATCAGGTTGATTTAGAATGATACAGGTAGGATTTTTATCATAAATGTGAGGACAGTTGTCCAGTATTTATTACTAAGACTAATGATTTCTCTCTACAACTAGACAAGTTAAGGACTCATTTTTATACCCTTGTTTCTATCTAAGAGTGTGAATCACATCAGAAAATCTAGTTCTTTATGGGTTAGAGTAGAAGTGAAGAAATATGATTACTAAAAGGGAGACTTTTACCTTTAAATTATTGAAAAGTCTTCTGATCAGTTCAAAGGAGAAATAAAAATCACAGAATGGAATAATGACATTTTTCTTAAAATTTTAATAAGAGGTAATTTGATAACTTACTACTGGCTAATACCTGCCTGGGGACCATGAATTAGAAGTAATTTCACTGGTAAAATGATACCTAAAGGGAATAAAACAAGGCAATCTCTAAGGGTTTCATAAGACACATTTCAAGAGTCTCTATCTACTTATCTATCTTAAGTTGCAGTAGGAAAATGTTGTATAATAAAGAATTTGTCTGGTCTTTGCCTTAGGTTCCTGGGATGGAAATTTTAATCACTTGGTATTTTCACAGTGATAGAAGGGACCATTATTCATGGACAGCAGCTCAGACCACATCTAAGTTTATACTAATGAGGTGACTCCTGACCAGCCCCTAGATGGTTTCAGGATAGGGGCTGGCCATGCTGAACTATATGATTAGATGGTTGCAATTTTGCCAGATGATATCAGCCCAAACTCTGAGGTGGGGAGAGGTGCTGGAGATTTAATCTAATCACATGGCCAATGACTCAGTCAGGCCTACTTAATGAAACCCCAATAAAAACTCCTAACACCAAGCTTAGCTAAACTTCCTGGTTAGTAATATGTCCTTATTCCACAGGGAGAGGACATGGCAGTTCCATGTTTGTGAATTTCCTAGAGCTTACCCTATGGGTTTCTTCTTTTCTCCTGTCTTGATTTGTAACCTTTAAAATAAAACCATAACCATAAATATAGCAATTCCCTGAGTCTTACAAGTCTTTCTATTAAATTATCAAACCTGAATGGAGTAGTGAGAACCTCCAGAATTTTAGTCAGTTGGACAGAATCGTCGATGGCCTTGGAACTCTAGAGCTTGTGGCTGATGTGTGAAGTTAGGGGGCACTTGTGGAGGATTGGCCTCTCAACCTGTGAAGTCTGTGCTAACTGGGTAGTTGGATAGTTAACATCTAAATTGCATTGCAGAAAGAGTTCAGGTGGACATAAGTACCGTGTTTCCCCGAAAATAAGACCGGATCTTATATTAATTTTTGCTCCAAAAGACATATTTTATTCATTTATTCATGTACAAAAATCTACATTTATTCAAATACAGTCATGTCTGGCTGACGATCTTAACTGGGGCTTATTTTGGGGTAGTGCTTATAATACGAGCACCCTGAAAATCATGCTAGGACTTATTTTCTAGTTAGGACTTATTTTCAGGGAAAAATAGTAGTCTTCCTTTGGTTAGGTAGTTAGACATTGGAGCTGGCTATACACTGAATAAGTGATCGCCTGTCTTGTTCAGTGTTGTCTTAGCTATTGTAGATCTAAGAGACATGGACTAAACAGATTATCGTGAAATTTTACCTGACTGGTTCTGAGATTTTTTTTTTTTTTTTTTTTGGCTAGCACAGTTAAGGATTTGCCATTTTTTGTTTTTAATTAAAGATTTTTATAAAGCTTCAGTATCTAAAATTGGTAATAAATTTATGCAATTATGATAAATGAACACGTGAAGGTCTTTACAACAGAAAAAGGTCTCTACAGTAATTTTGAAAGGACCAGCAGGGTTGATGAAACACTTATTTAAAAAATACTACGTGGTGTAGAAATAGGCTTTCTAATCTTAAATATGACAAGGTTCTCACAGATCTTCTACTATTTACATACCATTTCCTTGGTATTTGTCAGTAGCTGTTATAATGAAAAAGTTAGCCTTTAAACAGATAGATCCTCTAACAAAATAAAAAGATTAAAGAAATTTTAGGATTTGAGTATATGGGCAACTAGGAAAACAAATATCCAGTTATTTTAGACCCCCAAAAAATAACTGAGGAGCAATTATATTCAATTATCCTGTAGGTAATATTTTGTCTATGTAACAAGTATGAATAATGACATTACAGGAGATGTTTTCCAACTCCTGAACCCCTAATGTTGTGCTACAGGTCATCACAAAATTTCCAACATAGAGCATTTGTTTAGTATGCTTAGGTAATGGATAAATACAAAGCACTAAAGAACTATAGAAACCATGGAGCAAACAGAATTTCTAGAGATTGCCATGAATGCTAAGCCAGCTCTAGACAAATACGAAGTAAGTAAAATTTGTCTTCAGTGCCTTTTCAGGATCCAGTCTTCTGTCACAGCACCTTTTTACCTCTTTTCAGTTTCCCAATGCTATCATACTATCCAGGTAGACCAGAGCCTTTGTTGGGTATTGGTTTGAAATGATTTCAAATCCACCTGTTTGTGACAAAAATGAAGTTGTTTTTAAGAGTAAGGTAGTTTTGATGTAAGAGCAAAGTAAGCTGTGTGTGGACATCATCATCTCATCCTTTGTCATGGATAATAAGCACTCATTAGCTCAGCTGCTGAAGAGGCTCATCAAATAAAACATGTGGAGAAACAACTATGGTGAGAGGACAGTTAGAGTATAAGTATCAAAAGTTTGTGAGGACTAACTGAGAATGTTTTGTCTGGGACAGGCTACCCTTTGATCTAAATATAGTACCTCTGAAGACTTTTGGATGTTAGTTCCTGCGGTGATATAGGCGGCTATTTTACTGTCAGCAGTCCTGCAAAAAACATTTTGCCTGTCAACACCAGTGCTGTCATTCCCTGGCAATGTGTTCTAGCAACAAGGGACTTTTGTTCAGGTAGCTGGATATCAGCTCTCATTGGCTAAGCTCTCTCTCCAGAGAACCAACTCATATAAAGTTATGCCTCAACTATATAAATTTGAACTTTATTCCTACCAGCTCCCCTTGCCTAGAACAATAGTGTGTGATTAATCTATCATTGCCTTCCAGTATGTTGTTTCTTTATTGGCTTATTAAGAGACATTATCCTTATGCTATTGGCTTGTGAAATTATAATTCCCACAGTGAACCTTTGTTAAACAAACTATTGGCCAAGACAGTCCCAGTCTCTGAGCATGATTTGCCACAAAACAAAACAGCCTGTCACTCAAACTGTCTTCCCAACTCCAGAGCACTCTATTCCACTACTCCCAGCAAGTGTATTCTCAGTTCTGAGACATCGAGGAGGTCTGATAAAGTTACTGTTTCTCAGCTGTAATGCACGGATAAGTGTAAAATGTTATTTCTCCATGAGAGGGTTTTCCCTCTCTTATATGGTGTGAGTTGAGCTATGACAGGAAATGTTTCCTTTTTCACCACTGATATACTTTCTCTATCCCACCATTAACCTAGTTCCTGGGATTTTGAGGTTTTTTGGTCTTTAATTGACCTCTATTAAAATCTACTTTAAAAGTCCCTCAGCCAAAATCAGCTCGTTGAAGGGATAGAAATCAAGCAGGGAATAAAGACTGGAGGTTGGGGTGTGGGGTTATTATCAGAAAGTCGGTTTCTGTTTGGCTGTAGGGTCTTGAAAGTGCCCTGGAAGAAGAGGTGAAAAGCTGCCCTGTCAGATAGAATTAATTATAAAACTTTAATTTTAGGGCTTAGGCATATCTTTGTGAAACAAGACTTGGAGAAAAATATACACATAACTGTGTGACTGCCTCATCCACCTAGAGAAAGATGGTCTTAGCCAAAGTTCTAGAAATGGAAAAGCAGGTCAAGTCAGTGTATGGTTCAGGAGACAATGAGGCACAATGGGAAAAGCCTGGGCTGGTTCTAGTCTCATCTTTGCCGTGGTGCAGCTATATGAACTTGGTCCTGTCATTTAACCCTCCTCGGTCAGTACCTTTATGGATGGCCTAAGGAGGTCAGTCTGGATGACTGATTTCTAAAGCATCTTCTGGCTCTAATGTTCTCATATAGAACCCACTATATGATAATCTTGAACATGTTGAATGTGATTCACTCCTTTGTGAGAAGAACAGTACAATACAATACAATACAATACAATACAATACAATACAATACAATACAATACAATACAATACAATACATAGGTTTTGGGCTTCTCCTCCAGTGAATTCCCCCATTTCTTAAAAAAAATCCCATAATTCTGCCTTCTGTTGTGAATCACATCCTCTTCAAGAGTCACCATAGTTAATGTATATCATCTTTCTTTTCTAGTTTGATAATACTCTTTTTTTTCTTAAATCTTTCAAATTCCTCTTGTTGTTTTTGGTTTTCAGTTCAGGAATACAATTTCATGGGTCATTTCCAAGGTAAGGAGATTGTGGACAGCAGTGGATCCTGGAAACAAGGTTCAAAGCAAGACTGAAATAGCAGAGGTAAATCAGGCTTAGCTTCAGAATGGATCAAGTGATAACCTCATCTTAGAGGTGAAAAGCAAGTACCAAGTCAGGAGCAAGCACAATATCCACAGATCATGGAACCTCCAAACTACAGAAAACTTCTTATATAATCCCAGATGAAATAGGATCCAGTGTTTCCCTTTTCCAGGGCATGGTCAAGCCATGTTTTTTGTTTTTTTTTTTCTTTTTTTTGAGGGCAGTGTCACTGGCCCTCATATGTGGGACCCGAACCAGGGCTGCTGCCTTTCACATGCCAGCGCTTAACCATCATGCTACTTAGCTGGCCCAAGCCAATGTTTAAATGCTGCTGCTGTGTAGAAACTCACCATTCTTTTTTTTTTTTTTTTTTTTTTTAAGATTTTATTGGGGAATTGGGGGAGGGGAACACAGACAAGTTGCTGTCTTTTTGTTCTTCAGTCTAGTTGTGGAGGACGTTGCTTCACTGGCCCATGTTGGTATCATCATTGCACTCTTTCCAGATGAGGCAGATCGGTTGCTGGCCTCGGATGGTCGCTCACCGCAGCTATCGGCAGCTCATGCTGGCTGCCAGCCACTCACGCTGGCTGCCGGCCGGTGAAGAGACAGTTTTAGGAATATAATAAATAAGGTTGTAAATATTTTTTTTAGAGGAATAGAAGGATGCATGTCCTTTTAGGAAGACCACTTCATGGACAATGTAGTGGCCTTACCACTGCACTGTACATCTGAAGCTGCCGCTGAACAATATTATATGTCAACTATAATTTAACACATATACAATCATGGTTTGTGGAATATAGTGTGGGGATGGAGTCAATGGAATTATAATATATATGTATGATATCGGGTGTGGGGGGGCAAAGAAAGGGGGGAGTCACTTTGTAAGGGGTAGAAACTCACTATTCTTGGCAAATTTTGCTCTACTGGACTTGAAATGAAATTATAGAACAGATATAATGGACATGTATTTGTGTGGGAAGGGGCAGGGAGTAGTGAGTGATTGGCCTAAAAGACGTCAATCAGTCCTGAATATTTACCTATTAAAGTATCTTTAAAATCACCCTGAAAAGGTGATTATTTTATTATGACAATCTTACCACTCTTCAATCTACAAAGAAATTTAGCTTGTATACAATAAGTTTTGTTGAGATTGTGCCAACTGGGGCTTTCAAATTTTGCTTAAATAAATAGAAACTATCTGAAATTTTTCAATATACAAATTCACTGAGTTTTTATTTTACTGAACAGTTATTACAATAACAACTAGCAATATGACATCTTCCAAGACCCCTGGAGCTCCTGTCCTCTAAATCTGAGAAAGCTGACGAGGATAGCCTAGCAATTCAGCTTATGTGGGAGGAAATAGGAGAGAAATACATGGAAAAACATGGAGAGAGGTGGGAATACTCTGATTTGTTTTGTATTATTACATAAAGGGGAATGGATTTTTACAGTCATAAACTCAAGTATGCAAAATTTTATTTTATTTTTCTGTAACTAAATTTAATTTCTCAATGAATTTGTATATTGAAAAATTTCAGATAGTTTCTATTTATTTTAGCTTTGCTCATTTTGCAATAAAAGCTTTCTATTTAATTATTAATTTGGCCATCATTTCTGGCAATTTTTGGCTATGAATAAGTATTTTCAAAATATAATCGACAAAACACTAAGGGTTTTTTTCCTAGTGGCAGGACTGTTACATATAAAATTATTGACTCTGTAAGTAGTGTTTACCCATGAATAAATATTATTAATGTAAGTTAAATTTAAATGCTAATTTCTTTATGAATTTGGAAGGACTTGGAACAAAGAGTACAATTTACACAAAATTTGTTGTTTTGTTGTGATTGGATGGTCAAAGGGATTTATGTTATTTGTTAGTTATAATGGAAGCAGAAATCACTATTGGAGATTGTGATGGTCAGTTTTATGTATCAACTTGGCTAGGCTGTGGTACATAGTTACTCAATCAAACACTAAGTCTTGCTGTGAAGGTATTTTGTAAATGTGATTAACATCTACAATTAGTTGACTTTAAAAAGAGATTATGCCGGTAATGTGGTTGGGCTTCCTTCAATCAGTTGATAGGCCTTAAGAATGAAACACGTTTCCCTGAGGAAGAAGAAATTCAGTCTCAAGACTATAGCATCAGTTCCTGCCTGAGAGTTTCCAGCCTACCAGCCTCCCTATCTTTATGTCTCTCTGTATATATATATATATAGTATTTTGTAGTAAATAAAATAAAAGAAAGTGGTTCTAGAGGTTCTAATATATAATATATATTATTATATTGTACATAATAGAATTATGTATAATTATACATAATATTATTATATATAATATTATAATATATATTAGAATCTCTAGAACCACTCTTTTTTTAAAAAAAATTATTTTGCTCTTTATTTTTTAAATTTAATTTAATATTTTTATATTAGTTTCAGGTGTAGAACCCCTCTTGGTACAAAACTCTGTATCAGTCATATAGTGCTAAACCATGGACCTCAAATCTCCTGTTGCTTTATGTGCATAAATATGTAGTATTACCAAGTTTAGATTTTTATATAATTCTGGGTTCCTTTAGCTCAAGAGTTGGGATGTTTGCTTTATATTTTGGGATGGGGGAGCTTGCTCCTAAATGTAAAGATTTCTCAGTTGTAGGCTACAGTAAAAGAGAATAGGTAAAAACATTTCCCACTCTAAAAAATGTGTTTATCCATATAACAGAAACATTTGGGATGAAAGAGTGAGGCTGACTTTGTAGAGAGTACTGTCTTTCACTGAATCCAGAACCTATGCATCTCAAGGTACTTTAGTGCTCCACCTGGGACCTCCTTCTTCTTTTTTTTTTTTAAAGATTTTATTGGAGAATTAGGGGAGGGAAACAGCAATGGGGAATCGGGGAAGGGGAACAGACAAGTTGCTGTCCTTTTGTTCCTCAGTCTAGTTGTAGAGGACAGGCTTCACTGGCCCATGTTGGTATTATCATTGTGCTCTTCCAGGGCAAGGCAGTCACTTTCTGGCCAATGGATGGCCGCTCATGGCGGCTCCCAGCAGCTCACGAAAGTGCACGCCAACTGCCACCCCGCCCCACTTCAGCAGCCCAGCTCCAGGTCGACCTGTTGTTCACCATCTTAGCTGTAGAGGGTGCAGCATCAGTGGCTCTCATGTGGGATCCCAACTGGGACCCTGCTGCAAAGAGCTGGCTTCCCAAGCCAACTCTTAACCAATGTGCCACTTGGCCAGTCCCCACAAGGCCTCCTTTTTTTGTTCTCTGCCTATTACTCTGAATCATGCAATTTTCCTAAAGAGATTTTATTTATTTAGCAAAACATTTGCTTTCCTGGGACAGCCTTATTTATGAGGTGTCTGTTATGTAAATCTCTAGAGAATGGCTGTCATACACTGTTGCCCTAGTGTATGTAAACCATACAGACATCTCTATACAGATCATTTTGTCCGCACATCACACAATGGACTGGTGCAGTAGCTTGTTATTTTAACACACCAGTGAAGAGTCATAAGGTTGCAAGCCATTTAAAAAGCATTAGATGAAGTTAACAATTGCCTTAATCTATGGTATTAGGCCCTGAAGCCCCTTCTGTTCAGCATGTTTATTGTGACTGTTGCTTTACCTGGTTCTGTTTTCTTTATGTACTCCCTTCCTTTTCGAAGTGCTTCCCAATATGCTTTAAGTATTCTGTGCAATAATCCTGTGAGGAAGACCAGATTTTTATCCCTATTTAAAGATGAAAATGATGGCATAATGAAAGTTGAGGGTTAGGGTGTACATATATATAAAAGAGGCAGAGGTTTTGTCTGGACATGCAGGCAGAAGCAGATCCTCAATTCTTTTTTTTTTGTTTTTAAAGATTTTATTGGGGCATTAGGGGAGGAGAACACTGTTGGGGAATTGGGGAAGGAGACCAGCCAAGTTGTTGTTCTTCAATCTTTGTTGTGGAGGGCACCAGTCGCCATCTGGCTTCCCGCTGGCAGCTCGTGGTCTCTAAGCTCAAGGTGCTGTGTTCAATCTTAGTTGCAGGTGGGTGTAGCCACCATCCCATGCGGGAGTCGAACCAGCAGCCTTGTTGTTGAGAGAGCATGCTCTATCCACTGAGCCATCCGGGCTGCAGCTCAGCTCAAGGTGCTGAGTTCAGTCTTAGTTGCAGGTGAGCATAGCTACCATCCCATGTGGGAGTCAAACCCGGCAGCCTTATTAACAGCACACGCTCTATCCACTGAACCATCCGGGCGGCAGTTCAGCTCAAGGTGCTGAGTTCAGTCTTAGTTGCGGATGGGCGTCACCACCATTGACAGACAATCTTGTGGTTACACCAGCTGAACCATCCTGTCACCTGTTGGCAGTTTAGTGACAGCTCAGCTCAAGCGCAGCATCACTGGCCCATGTGGGAATCGAACCGGTGGCCCTGTTGCTCAGAGCTTGTGCTCTAAGCCAACTCTTAACCAACTGAGCCACTCGGCCAGTCAGATCCTCAATTCTTTATAACTTGCTTTACAGCAGTGCATTAGAGGGGTCTTCAGTATTTCCAAGCATCCCTTGGGAATTACCTGCACTTTTTTTTTTTTTTTTGGAGCGGGGTGCTATACCACCTGTGTGAGTTTCCTAGGGTTGCTGTAAGGCAGTATATATGCTGTGTGGCTTAGATAAACAGAAATTTGTTGCCTCAGTTCTAGAGGTTAGAAGTTCAAGTCAAGGTATTGGCAGGGCCATCTTCTCACTGAAACATGTAAGGGAAGGAGCCTTCCTTCTTCTGGTAGCCCCAGACATTTTTTGGCTTGTAACAGTATCATTCCAATCTTCACATGGCATTCTCCCTGTGTATCTTCACATAATCTTCCCTTAGTGCATATCTATGTTCCAATTTCCTCAGATTAAAAAGACACCAGTTATATTAAATTAGGGTCCACCCTAATTACCTTATGTTAACTTGATTAACACAATCAAGACCCTATTTTCAAAAAAGGTCACATTCTGGGAGATACTGGGAGGTTAAGAGTTCAACATACATATTTTGGAGGACACAATTCAACTCATAACACCACTTCTTGAAAATTTTATCTAATGGCCTCAAGCATGGCATCTAACCAAGCCTGCTTGCTAGATGTTGTTCAGCCCCAAACAACTAGCCCCAAAGCCCTGGCATGACGAGGACATACTTCATGGAGGAGAGGCACGGTCAGGAGACTAATCAGATATCGGGACCTACTTGGTCCCACAAAATATGACAACAGACTTGGATCATAAAGGAGCCAAATTCTGTATATACTACAGTTAGATGATCCACCCTGAATAATGTAAGATAATGTATACTTCTAAGATACAGCTCAACCTCATTCAGCACAGATTTGATTTAACATTAAATTAATCTTATCAGTAATGACTTACACACAAGAGGATTCAATATATACATGGGAAAAGGCTACTCTTGATGGCTTCATTGCTTGGCTTTCCCCTCTGCTGTGTTTATTCTCACACCTACCTTTGCTAAACTTGCTTCTTGGATGTGTTGTCTTGGTTCTATTCTTTCTTCTGTCCCCATTTGCCTTCAGCTTTCTTTCTAAGTGAAGGTCATGGATTAGCATGATGAAAAAAATCAAATAGATGCTTAGCTCAGTACAAGACAAAAGAAATTTTAAAAGAGAAATATCTATTTATTGGAAATGTGATAAAGAAAAGCCATACATTATATGTAAAAATAAATCTCATACTTATTTTTCTTATTATAAAAATATATATTCAGGGCTGGCCGAGTGGCGTGGTGGTTGAGCGCTGGCTTGGGAAGCCTAGCGGCCCCGGTTTGGGTCCCACATATGGGGGCCAGTGACACTGCCCACACACACACACACACACACACACACACACACACACACTATATATATATATATATATATATATATATATATATATATATATATATATTCATTTAAAAAACTTTACGATAAAGTGGCTAAGCATAAAAAACAATAAATAGAATCTATGATCTTCTCCATAATTCCAACACTCGCTATGAACATTGCCAATGTTTTGGTATATATCTTTCCAGATGCACATGTATAAATGTTTTGTTTCTACAAAATTGGTATTGTATTGTACATGAGGGTTTATAATCTGTCCTCTACTTTTTAGCAGTATATTGTACACATCTTTTGTGTCATTAAATATTTTTTACAGCATCATTTCATTTCATCATTCTACAATAGAAATGATGTTCCATTGTAGGGATGTACTAAAAGAAATTTAATCATTCCCACAGTATGGGACATTTTATGGTTTTCAAATGTTTTTTATAATAATCAGTGGTGCTATGAATAGGGGTTGTATTTAATCTTTGGATAGAACTATGCTTAACAAGTAAAATCAGTGAGTCAAATTAATGCATAATTGACAGACTGCTCTCTGGAAAAGTTGGATCAATTTACACTTATGCCAGCAGTGGTTGAGAGCACACATATCCTAGCATGCTTGACAGTACAACATAGAATATAAAAATCATTTCAATTTGGTAAATTAAAAAATACAACATTTAAATCTGTATTTGTATGATTATTTATGCTACATAGTATAGATCAAAGAAACAAATATAAGAAACATAAACATAAGGTAATAAACACTATTATGTAATTTCCAATGGAATGAATATGCTTGATGTTGTTGTAGGATATGAAGTAGTGATCTAACTTGTTTTTGACAAATGGATAGTCAGTTGCCCCACTATTTACTCTTTTCATTGGAAGTTATGTAATAGTGTTTATTTCTTCTTTTTTAGCTGAGCCACCCTGTCACCTGTTTGCAGCTCAGCAGCAGCTCAGCTTGGGCCGGGGTCTGGGAATTGAACCGGCGACCCTGTTGCTCAGAGCTCACACTTTTGAGCGAGCTCTTAACCAACTAAGCCACTTGGTCGGCCCCAGTGGTTATTTCTTTATATTTGTATACTTGATATTTATTCCTCTGACTTATTATTTCACTGGCACCACACTGTTTTAATTGCTGCAACTTCTATCACATTTTTAATCTGCGAGTGCAACCTCATTTATTACTTATCTCTTTTAAAACCTTCTTAAAAATGATACTTGCATATAACCTCTTCACTTATTTTAAAATGTCAAGAAAAAGCAAGAAGAATTGTTCATACTACTGCCTTAAACTTATGTTTTCAAACTCATAGAAAAATCGATCTGATTTCTATTACCAGAGGTAAGGCAGGAGCAGGGGAAACTGGATGAAGGTGGTCAAAAGGTATAAACTTCCAGTTATAAGTAAGTACTAGAAATGTAATGTAGAACATGATGACTAGTAACATTGCTGAATATATATATATGAATATATATATATATGAATATATATATATGAAAGTTGCTAAGAGAGTATGTAAGTCAGGTCATTGTTGTACACCTTAAACTTATACAGTATATCAATTATATCTTGGTAAAACTGTTTTGTTAAATAATCATGTACTTTTGTGAAAGCTGGTGTTTCTTTTATCTTTAATAATTACGGTAATTATATTGAAATAACAAGGAGGCCAAATGGTAGGGGAAAGCACAGTAACTTTGGAAACAACCAGTCCTGGGTTTGAAAACTGACTTTATCATTTGTTAGCTATTTGTCTTAGGTGAGTTAATTCACCTTTAAGAATCTCAATTTATCCATCAGTAAAAATAGGAATAATCTACCTTCCAGAGCAATAGGAGGATTAAATAGGACATTTTTTGTTAACCCAGAGTGCATCACTGCTATTAAAAAAGGAGCTCAGTAAATGTTAATTTCCCTTTCCTTATACTGTTCTAGAATCTATTGCTTATAAAACATTTTTATATACATCATCTCTTTGACTCACAAAAGTCTTGACTCACTAGCAATCATGTGGTTTCTGTGGTATTGAATTACATGATGATTTAATATGATATAATGATGACATAATGGCTATTAAATAGCAATCTTAGAAAATAATGTGTTTTTTTTTTTCTTAAACACATCACTGAAACATTTGTTACATCCTTAGGTATGAAACAATTTTAAAAAATGACATAGGATGACAATATTTTTTTTTTTAAAGATTTTATTGGGGAATAGGGGAAGAGGAACAGATAAGTTGCTATCCTTTTTGTTCTTCAGTCTAATTGTGAAAGACGTTGCTTCACTGGCCCATGTCAGCATTATCATTGCACTCTTCCGGGGTGAGGCAGTTGCTTGCAGGTCATTGGACAGCCACCTATGGTGGCTCTTGGCAGCTCAGGGCAGCTCTTCTCAGCCGCTGGCCAGCCACACTGCAGCCTACACCATCGCCCATGACTCACAGCAGCCCAGTTCCAGGTCGAGCTGTTGTTCACCCTCTTAGCTGTAGAGGGCACAGGGTCAGTGGCCCTCATGTAGGATCCGAACTGGGGCCCTGCTGCTCAGAGCTGGCTTCCCAAGCCAACTCTTAACCAATGCGCCACTCGGCCAACCCAGGATGGCAATATTTTTTACCTTTTCAACAATTTGATATATGTAAATAAGAATATGTGCACTATTAATCACATATTTTTAGAAGCATATCTATTCTATAAAACAAAGCCCATAAGTATGTGATATGCTTGTAGTCTAACTTAACCTTTCTACTGTAGTAATAGTATTTGATTCCTATTACATTAAAAATAATTTTTAATTTGAAAATTAATAAGAAACCTATTTTCTTCTCAGTTGAGTCAAGTCATGCATTAAAGCACATATTAAATTAGTAATTTGTATTTATAACAACTCTGGAGAAAATAAATATGTAGACCAGTATAATATACTATGGTCATTAAGACTGCCTGAAGTCACTGGGACTTGAATTTGAATCTTTGCATTACAATGTAGTAGTTGTATGACTTTGGGTAAGATACCTAATGACTTTGAGTCTCAATTTCTCATCTGGAAAATGGAATAATAATAATGTCTAGAAAGAAGATAGTCTGAGGGTAAAGGAAATAACTGTAGTCAAGTATTTAACATAGTAAATGTTTAGTAAATATTATTATTGCTAGTTATTACTGTTGTTGCTGCTGTTATTAACTGGAGAATAGCAAAATCATGCAGCCCCATTGGAAGAAAGGACTTAAGAAAATCTAAAGAAATAATAATTGAAGTTTTCAAATAGTAAACTCATGGAAAATATAATTGTGTTCCAGGTAGATGATAGCTTTAAAAGAAATAATAATAATGCCTGTGTATATTTGTGTGGAGAGAAAGGTTAAGAAGTATTTGCAGAGTTATTATTACCCAAAAGTGCTAGTAATAAGGATAATAAAATAGTAAGGCTCCAAAATTATTACAAATAAACCTATATTCACAGATAATCAGACTGAATCTGAACCTAGAGGACAGAGGTTTGGAATGTTATGTAGAGCAATATCCTTTTTTGACTTACACATTGAAACCTTGTTTTATTGTGCACAGAGATCTTCCTTCCAACATTTTCAGAAGACTTCGCAAAAACTCATTTACTATATTGGATTTCCTGGATCCTCTCCAAACTTTTCTCCCTGTATTTCAGCCTTTATATGAGCAGAGGATTTAAACTGAATTAGAGAGAGGACTTTCTTCTCCTTGGCTTTTAAGAGAACATGTTCTGGAAATCGCAGGAGAACTTGACAGATGCTGTGAAGCGAAGTCTGGGGAGTATATTTTTGGTACCCAAAATATTTCAGAAAACACAGCCTTGGGAGAGTCCTATATGTAAGATGGTTGAAATCACCCAAACCTGCAGTAACTGTTAGATCCTATTTTTTGCTTCTTGGGTATCTGCTTTGTCTGAAAACAACTGACAAAATCTCTTGGCTTTATGAACATGGAATTCTGTGCTTGAATTAGAGAGACATGCTTATGCTCATGTGGTTTGGAAAGGCTTTCTTTGCAGGTTGTTTTTAGAGTGTGTGAAGCACTATATTCTGAAGGTCAGAGAAGTAAGTCATGACACATTATGGGTAAGCTCATCAGCTCCTTACTTCATAGTGAGTTCAGAAGGGCGGGATGCAGTTCAGTAAGTGATGGTCATGATGTTCTGCTACAGAACATTTGGGTTTCCCTATAGGTGCAATTGGTATGAAATGAGTCACTAATCATCACATTTTCTGGAAGAGTGAGAAGAAAAAAAGTTTAGAGTAAAATTGACAACAGTGTTGTAGTTTACTTTTGACACTCATATGAGAGCATGATGTTTTGCATCAAGCTTGAAAAAGCTTACTATAGCCTGGTTCTTATGCTGCACACTGACTAGAAATGAATAGAATGAGAATATAAGACTTTTCCAATCTGATTTAGTATTATTTGTACTAGGAATGTATGAATATGTATGTGCATATTCATACAGGATGTTCTTTCATATGGTAAAAAAGAAAATTGATGGTATTAGGGGATGGGTGGTGGTGGTGGTGGTTTTACAGGCAATAGGGAGAGCTACATAGCCAAAGAAAGGAAACATGAACACATGGAAACTATGTGTAGGGTAGGTATCTAGGCTAGAAGGAAAGTAGTGGAATTACTCTAGGAAACTGAATCTTGTCTATGCCAAGCATTTGTTAATGTTGGGGAGGCGTTCGAAAATCAAACTTTCAGTGAATATACTAGACATGTTCTTCCTGTTTGAATACAAAAATCCACTTTTTCAAGGGCTAAAGAGTTCTTTAAATCGAATGTTGACTGAAAGTTCAAGGTTTGAAACTTCAAGGAAGACAAACATGTCAGTGACCAGATAAAACAAAACAATACTAGGGTTTAAGCTAGCATTCACTATTTCATAACCAAAAGTTCTGTTTTCATATCTTCAGGATAAACAGGTTAAAAAGGAGTTGCTACATTAGGGGCTTGAAATTCAGGGTCTTTATCATTTCCCACAAATATTTCCAAACAGCCTCCATTGGGTAGGTCACTCCTTAGTTTGAGATCGATATCTTCCATCTGTCCCTTTGCTTTGCAGAGCACATGGGTGAGACCATCCACTCTGAAGATTTCCATGGTTCCACTAACTTTTCTAACTGAACATGATTCCAGTTACATGCCATTCTTTGCTTCCATAGTCTGGGAAGAAACTTTTCTGCCTGGGGAATTCTACTTTGTTGGGTGAACATTTGGAGAGGGGATGGGAGGGCCTGTTGGATAGAGAACTTGAAATTCTTTTGCGTTATCACTTTGGCCTCTTCATCTCCTCCCTCCTTCCCCTATGTCATTGTCAATCATATATAGGCTATCTGAAGGTTTCTTTCTCACTCTTAACCTCAGTCACTTTAGGAAGATATAAAAATCCCTTTGGGAAAGAAGCTGGCTAAGAACAGGATAGAATTGGAAAGTCGTCCCCCCTCCCACCCCCACCCCGGTCTCCTGCCCCTCCCAATTATCCTCTCACTCTTCTTCCCCTTCTCTCTTCTCCCACAAAGGGCGCATTAGTTGAGGACCTTTAGGTCCGCGCCCCAGGCCCCATCCCTCACATTAAGCCAGGTTGGCGCCTACATTTGTAATGAACAAGTGCATACCAGCCCAGCCTCTGGACACAACTTCAGTGAGCACTGGGCCTCTGCAGCATGGTATTTTGGCCTGATGCATCATCCTCCCCGCCGCTGCCATATGCAAAATCCCACTGCAAACAACGTTAATGTTCGAGTTAGAACGCTCACCGAGATTAGAAGCAAATTCCCACTTTGGGGCACTTGGGGGTCGTTTTGGTCTCTGAGACTTCAATTGCACCACATTCCCCTCCACTGAATAGAAAGCAGAAAAAGCCTGCGCTCAAGCCTGAGGATTTGGCGAGGCAGGGTGTGGCCCCAGATGCCCACAATTCCCTACTTCCCCCAGCCTAGGGGCCCAGAGACGTAACTTCCGAGAATAGGAAAGCCTCCTTGCCCACGGGACACCAACTCGCCTAATCGGAGACAGTCAATGGCACTAAAGATGTGCAGGGAGATCCTGTCAGTGGTTAGATTCCTCCAAGCAGCTGTGTGCTGGGGCGGGACAGGGCTTTAGATTGTGCGGAGCAATGAATGGGTCTCCAAAGCTAGAATTTCTGGAGTTCAGTGACCAAGAATCTCGAATTAAATTATCTGCTTAGTCTTTCACTTCTCGGAATGGGTTCACGCCTCAAGCCTGGTAATTTTGGAGTGCGGGCCCCTGATTTCCGTGTTGAAAGTGCTTTCGCTGAGTAGAGGGTAAGTGGAAGAGCCTTACTAAGCCAGAGACGCATTCAGTCTTGCAGGCCTGTGGAGCTAGCAGTTCCACCATCTTCCCCCACAAAGCTAATGGTGTTTGTGGTTTTTCCCCTTTAATAGGCCATGAAGTCGACAAACTCCCCACATGGTGGCTCCCTTTACTAAACTTGAGTAGGGAATTCATACAGGAGTCGTGGAAATTTTCAAGTATTTCTACAGATTGAACTCATTTCATAATACGCGTGGGAGGAAAGAGTAAGGATTTTAATCGGGTTCACCTTTGACGTGAAGCAAGGCAGAAGACAGGAAAACCTGAGTCGGTAAGAGCTTTGGGCGCTTTAGTAAGAAAGATGTCTCCGCTTGATTATCCGGTCTTGTGCACCCCGGTCTCTTTGTGTGCGAGCTTACTCTAGAGGCAGAGCTGAACATGAACACATGCATGTAAACACTCCAACATAAATCAGCGAACATATGCAGTGGAGACAGAGGTACATTCCCATGTAGATGTGGTCTGAAACTTCATTGCAGACAAGCAATCTGGAACATCCCCAGGAATAAGCTAAGAGGAGAGTTTCTTTCTGGCCACTCATGGCCAGGAATAAGCGAAATTTTGTCTTCTTGGAGGAAATATTAAATCTCAAATAGGAGAGCAGGAAAGGCATTGAAATGAGAAGCATTATAATTTTGCCTTAGGAAAAGCATGCAGAACCAATATAGCTTATTTAAATTTTAGATCCAAATCATAGTAACAGGAAACACTCCCACTAAATTGTCATTTCCTCTAATTTTATTTTAAGGTCTAATCTAAATAATTAACATGCACACACTAATGCTTATTGATGGCTCTATTTCCTTTTTGAAAGAAATAGACCCAAATTCTTTTACTGGAGTCGAAATTTACAAATCTTAAATTACCCAGGTACTGCGAAGCCTCCGGGTGGATGTGGTCTTCCCTTATTGGTTTCGTCTTCCCATGTCATTTTCAGTTAAAAAAAAATTAACTGCTCCCAACAGAGGAATTCCTGTTAGAAACCCTCAGCAAGTGAACTTGTGCTGGGAATCCTCATGCTTTCCCAGTCTGTCTGTATTTCCCTAAGCAAAACTCAAATTGTAAATAAATGGGGAAAACATATTTTTCACTCCAAAGTTCTTAAAATTTAAATTTTTGTGGAAAGCACAATTTGTTTCAATTCTTCAAATTAGTAAAAGCCACCAAAAGTGTGAAGGTGTTCAAAAAGGTCATCTACAGTTCCAAAATCCAGGACTAATGAGAGACATAGAATGCTCTTTATTGAAATCTAGATGGGCTGGACCTTTCTCAGCTTTAAGGGCATTCATGAACACTGCAAGGGGGGAACGCATCTGAACAGTGGGTGACTTGTGCAATGAATTGCCACATTAATGGCACCACTGCCAAAGCCTCAGATTTAGAGGCTCTGGTGAAAAATTGAATCGGGCAATTTTCAACGTTTGTAGCATCTGCGACCAAACAGTTTCAGCACTAAGAGCCTGGAGAGCTCCACAGGCCGTACTCTGGACTTAAATCTTTAACTCTAAATCAATCTACTCATAGCCAGATTCTCAAGGACAGCCAGACTCATTAGCAATTTACTGATAATCCTCCAAGACATCTCTTTAAAAACAAAATGACTTCCACATTTAATTGTCTATCTGGAAGAACATACGTAAGAAATTAGGAGATCTAAATTAAAGTTATTAATAGGAGAGGTTGATGGAGCTTAATTCCAGGTCCTAGAGCTCTGATTGCTGGGGCCTGATGAAAAGTAAAGAGAAATAATAGGGATATTGTTAAAAACATGACTTTTACCATGCTCAAAATTCTGACTTCTTTACCCATCTTTGAGAAATGGGTAAAATTAAAAACCATCAAAACAATTGGACTTCTTAAAAATTGGATTGTATGAGTGAAAGGTGTTTATGAGAAGTGGATGACTCCGGATCTTATCATCCAAGAGGACAGCACAGAATAGTTAATATGTTCCTTGAGGGACTAGGATGCTGACGTCTTTTTCTGATACCCGATCATTACGTGAATGAAAAAAAAAAAAGAAGGAAGTCATTTCATGAATAAAAATCGGAGCGCAACAGTGCAACAAAATATTCTGTACTTAAAGGTCATAGGCAGACAGATGTTGACAAAGAAGGCTTTTCTAAAATCATGTTTGGATAGATTTCTGCTAACTGCACATGTAAATTGGAGCAGAGGGCCGGTCACCTCTGTACCCATCGGTAGCAGCAGCAGAAGCCGCAGCTTCAGACGCAGCCAGAAGGACCTCAGAACAGAGAAGGCGCTGCCGACTTGCACAGCTGTCTGACCGGGCGGTTCCTACAGACGACAGCTGAAACTGCCCTCTCTTTCCTTCCTCTCCTTTGACTTTTCCTCTTTTCCTTAATCACTTACTTCTTCCTCCCAGTGGACTTAGACCACTTTGTCCTCCACCCCCACTTTAGCACATTGCCTACTCTTTCTTCCTTCTTTCCTTTCGCCCCCTTCTCTCGGTGTCACGCTCCCTCCTAGTTTTGTGCGTCCACAAACTTTTGAACAGAATACTGGCCTCAGCAAACAAGTCCTCCAGCTCCTCCTGCTGCTCCTGCTCGTTCCTGCGGCTTCTCCTCAGACACTAACGCCACACGGTGATGTCTCTTGGATTGTGACTCCTGCGCAGAAACTTGGAGGAGCCCTTTGTCCGCCGACCTACTTGGCAACAAAGCCTTTCCTAGCGGCGGTAAGAGTTCAATGGTAAGGGGGGAAAAAATCTTACCAAACCAAACGCCTCACCTGACTGCTGATTTTTTTTTTTTTTTTTTGCCAGCATGGGGGTACCAGGTAGCTTTCCTTCGTATCAGGTCTGGCGAGTTATTGGGCACTGGGTATATACATATATGTTTTTTTCTAACTACGTATAGTGAGAGGGAAGTGGCAGGGTGTGCGAAGTCTGTCACTAAGCGGTATTCAACGCGGGGAGCCGGGGCTTTGTTCCGTCCCGCCCCCAGCTCCGGGAGTTTCTTGGGGTTGGCGCTTGGGAGGCCAGGGGCGTTCTGACGGCTGTATGCCTTCTTTCCCGTCCTGCGCAGAATGACCATGTGTAGCGGAGTAAGGCTAGCCCTGTTGGTCTACGGGATAATAATGCACAGCAGCGTCTACTGCTCACCTGCCGCGGCCGGGCTCCGGTTCCCTGGGATCAGGTAGGTATGCCTACGCGGGCTGAATTGAGGCTGAGGCTTCCCTTTCCCTGACACCTTCTTGTGGTCGTCCTTCTGCAGTTCCTTAGTCCCGGCTACGACCGTCTCCCCATGCGTCCCAGAGCGCTGCCGCCAGCCTGGGTCGGGCCGCGGGACCCTGGCCCCGGCTCAGTCCGAGGGCCGGGCAGGCTCCACTTCGGCTTGGCTTCCCTCTCTCAGCCAGTGGGAGCTTAGGGGCCCGGGTAGGGCGAGTGCGCTTCAACCGGCTGGAGAAACCTACCCTCCTCCAGCCCCGCCCGCGGGAGGGGGGCAGGGCAGAGCCAGGAGCTTGACTTCTTTTCCCTATTCTCATTTTGAGTTAGAACCGTGGCTCCTAGAGCCAGTTTGGGGGGTTGAGCTTTATGCTCCCAGGGACTTTGCTTTGTTACAGCTTGTTCTGGACTGTCGCGGAGGGGGTCTCTCTCATCTTAATTCAAATTCTTTCCCCTGGGAAAGCTTTCTCTCAAGTGATACATTTTCCAACTGCATTTTGAGTCTCAGGCTGTCCTGGGAAGGTGGAGTGTGGGTAGAGTATGGTTGAGGAAAAGCTATTTAAGAAAAGGAAAAACAAGAATGAGTCTGAGAGGGAGGGGAAGAAATGGATGCAAGGAAGGAGGAAGAGAAAGCAAGCAGACAGGCAGGACAGGACAGCCCTGTCCGCCCAGGCGGAGTTACCCTGGCATTTTTCTTAATCCTGGTTTATAATCGGTCCGGTTCCTTGCCTCAGCCCGAGTCCCCCGCGGGTCAGACGAAGACTGGGAGCTAGCTTTGCAACACTGCATCCACAACCGCAGCGCACCCGGCTCCAGACAAGGAGGAGCGCGAGTTCCGCCTACAGAGCTGCTTCTCCGAGCCGCACCCAAGAACGCGCCTTAGGGGCCACTGACCATTGATATGGCCCGAGAGATGGGTTCTGGCTTCAGCATTAGTACGCCAGCATCTGGGTAGGGGTGGAAGTGGCCAGAGAGACCCGGTCAGCCGGGCAGAGACGCGTCACCTGGGAAGGGCTGCGTTTGGAGCCGGTGAAGGGATGTGCTAGCCTTTACCTCTCTCCAGGGATGAAGGAGAGGGGAGCGGAGTAACGAAATGTCTCTCTAACCCCTCCTAGAAAGCGCGACTTGTCCTGGCCCCTTTCCGAGTCTCTCCGGCGGTCTAAAGACCGGTGTTTTAACCCACCTCTCCCGTCCTGTATCTAGGATAGAGGCAGTAGGCAAGGGCGACTGCGAGGCCGCTATGCCCCTACGGGTCTTCAGTCCTCCGTTGACCCTTTCCCTGATTCCCGGGGTTGAGATGCCGTCTCATAGCCTCGCCATCGCTAACAGATTAGCAGAAACTATTTATTTAGTGGACTTAAAAGCCCTGTTTCACCCCTAGCTATTTTTAAAGTCCTGTGTGCCTGGCCCTTTCCCCGGGCGAGAGGCAACGGAGGGCGCTGACACGCCACAGAATAAGCCGCCGCCAAACCGACTAAGTTTAGGGGCATCTATTATTCATGTTCCTGCCAGATCCTCTCCGGCCCAAAATAGAAGCCAGTGGTTCTCCGTGACCTACATCTGAGCTGGGAAGGGCTCCCCTAGGCTCAGAGGCTGCGTGGGGGGTGGCTGCCGAAGTTGGCAGCCGCACACCCCATCCATCCACCATCTCTGTTTCGCTCCTGGTCTCCTCCACCAGGTCTTCGTGTTGGCCAGCGCCTCAACTCCTAGTCTTTCTTGTCCCCACCCGTTGCCTCTTGTGCGGGGAACCTCGGGCTCCAAGCCGGGAGCGGGGCGGGCCTTTTCGGTGGCCAGGTGTGCGCATTCCGCGGAGACATTTCGGCTTCCCTGTACTTGAGGCCGCGGCCCTGCTGGGCGACCCGCGAGAGGAGGGGTTGGAGAGCCGCCTCGTGGGATGGGAATTTCATTTGGATGTAGTTTCCTCCCCGTTACCTATATTCCTACCCCTGTCCGAGAAGAAGAGGCAGGTCTCCGTAGGAGACCTTTAGGAAGAAGGAAAATCAGTGCGAGCCCATTTCTTTGGGTCCTCGCAGAGCCGGGGAGGGGCTTGTAATGACTACTCCTTCTGTCCCTGGTTACCATTGCAGGCCAGAGGACGAAGTTTACGACGAAGACGGAAACCCGCTGCCGGACTTCTACGACTCTGACCCGCCAGGCGTAGGGAGCCCAGTCTCCGCGCTGAGCGATGCCTACGCGCCCGAGAAGAGGTACCAACTGCGCGGTTTCGGCGTGCCCTGGGACCGAGGAGGTGGGAGAGGCAGAGTGGTGGCCCACCCAGCAGGTTCTTTTTTACAAAAGCCCTCAAGGCTCTTTTCTCACTTGGCTGGTTCCCACGACAGCGACAAAAAGTTAGTAGCGGGTCAGTCTGTGTGGACAGGAGGGCCGCGTGGTGACCTAAAGGTCTGTGGTCAAAGAGTGGTAGTAAGTGTGCATCACGCCGATGGGGCTCCCAGACTCCACACCTGCTACGGGAGTTGCAGGAGGAACTTCCTTTCCTGGCGGTAACTCACGGGAACATCCCAAGAGAGTTATCCGCGAGTTTTGGGCCTCTGGGTTATTCCCATCAGCCTCTCGGGGTGCCCGGGGCGGGAGGAGGGAGGGGAAGCGCTGGGGCGGCCCCTTGGGAACAGAGTCAGTGACCCTGGGCGCCCTTTGCCTCCCTGTTAGAAATGTCGCCCACGGGATTCTTAACAAGGCCTACCGCAAAGTACTCGACCAGCTGTCCGCCAGGAAATACCTGCAAACGCTCGTGGCCATGGGCGTGGGGTAAGAGTTAGCGAAAGAGTTAACTGGCGCGTGACGGCGCGCTCGCGCTGGGGTGGATGTTGGTGCGGAGCACGCGCAGGGCGGGTGTCGTGGCTTCTTTGTCCTTGCGTGCACGTGGGGCCCGAGGGTGCGTCTGTGCTTCGGGGTCTGCGGGTCAGCCTCCCGTCACCGGTGAAGATTCCCAGGCAGAACCTGAAGTTTGGAGGGAGAGCAGGAAAGGAGAGCAGGAAAATCGGGGAGTTTGATCTGTTTTGATTAAGAAAAAAGAGAAACCAACCAAACCCCTCAGTCATTCAAAACCTTTAAACTTCGCATGACGATTTGTTATAATTTCCTCCAAGTTCGACCTTTTTTAGCGTTTCTTTTATTATAAATTCAAATTGAAAGCAACAAATCCTCAAATTTGGACACTTAGGAAAACAGTTTTTGTTCGTGCCAGACGAACCCAGAGCACAGAGCTTGCGTGGAGAATCTCTCAGCAGAAGGCAACGTTTTAATAAAGCCCACGGGAAAATCGATTACATTTTTTTTGCCATGAATTATTCATGCGATGAAAAATATTACCTACAGCCTGTCGACTTGTATTATTATCACGTTTTCAACCTAGCATGAGGAAGGAGAGGAGTGCTCGCATCTGACTGGGAATCACGATATCATGGTAAACTCCACGGCAGCAACCAGAGTGGCATTTAGGGCTCTTTAGTTATTTTCTCTGTATGTGAGGGGTGAGAACAGTTAGGACAATTCAGGGCAAACGCGCAGATGGGATGGTCATGTTTCATGGGGACAGGTTAGGCTTAAATCGTGTGCCCTTGGCCCGGACATCATCCTGGGTCCCTCGGTAAGGACTTCGTACCAAGAGATCCTCGGTGGGGTGGGAGGGGTGAGAAGTTTCTGTCGCAGCCCTCCCTCTGGTTCTTACTGGCAGAGGAAGGCGGCGCCGTGTGCAGTGAGAGCCCCTGTTCTCTCTGCAGGCTCCCCAGTTGGGTGGGGCCCGCCTGCTCCCTGCAGCTATTGAATCTGTGTCTCCCACCTTACTGTAATCCTCTTCCCTACCCCTTTCCTTGCAGTGGGAACCTAGGCGACAGCGGGGAGGACGACTCAGAGCCGCTCTCCAAGCGTCACTCGGACGGAATCTTCACGGACAGCTACAGCCGCTACCGGAAACAAATGGCTGTCAAGAAATACTTGGCGGCCGTCCTAGGGAAAAGGTATAAACAAAGGGTTAAAAACAAAGGACGTCGAATAGCGTATTTGTAGCAATGAATTAGGTACTGGCTACCCTGTGTATACAACCCTGACACAATGAAAAGTCGTTTTCCCAACTAACTGAACAGTTATCGCTCATGTGTTCCATTCAAACATGTATTTATGTATGAAGTAAAGCCATTAAATGAATATTTTGGTAATAATTAATAGTTTTTCTTTTTACAAAGCACTAGAGAATGCACAGATATACTTTGTGGACCAATTATTGATATATATTATAAATGTATATATTTAGGAATATATATAAGTATAATAGAGAGCAGTTCATATAAAGTATGCACAAGGATTGAAAATTTGCCTGAGCTGTTTATGTTTTTATATAAAATAAATAGAAAAATAGACAATCATTGTTTTGAATATTACTCCTATTTTTGTAACTGGAATTAAAAGGATAGTATTTTTATCCACGACAGACCTGAAGATATTAATACCGACCATTTGCTACTGTACATAAACAATGATGCCCTGCTTCAGGGAGATTTTGAGGTAATGATTTGGGAAAATTGCTGTAGGTCTCTATTCATTTCCAGTGAGTCTCTAGGGCAGGCTGCTTCAACCCCAGCCCAACTCAACTAGGCACTGTCCCCCTCACTGGGTGACAATTCTAACACTTTTGCTTTCTTTAATCCTACTTTTACATGTATTTGTGTCTCTTCAGACTCTCAGCCCAGAAGGACATTCTACTGATAAAACAACAGCTCGATTTAAATTGTGCTTCTCCCCAGATTTCACACCACTCTCTGAGGGAAGAATTGGGAGATTGTACAGAGAAGGGAGGCTTGGGTAGGAAGCTCCCTTTTCTGTACTTCTAGGAAACCCAATATCCCAAGGTTTAGGGCTATTGGAACAAAGTGAAAGAAGTATAGATTTATTGGAAGAGGCAGAACATAAGGGCAGTAGGAGGAGGACCCTGGAGAGGGACTAGTTTGGGGCTGCCCCAGGTCTGGGACTCTGAAGGTAAGCTGAGTCCCCACCTTCGGTCCCCAGCCTGACTGACTTTAGGCGCTGGGTATTGGAAATAGATGCAAAGTACAATGTGTTTTTCTCCAGTGCTGTCCATGCTTCTCATTTTGTGAAATGGCCAGGATCCTTCCCTTTTAACCCTGCTCTGTAGGAGCCACCCTTTTCTTTTGTGGTTTTTCTGAAGACTCCTCCTTCCCACCATCTTGCACTGTTAAGTACTGTTTACCGTTTTTCATTCACTCTCTTAAACTTGTGAATGCGGTTTCCTTTTGTTGTTGTTGTTTGATGCAAGCACTTATTGTAAAGTTTAGGAATCCCTGTGTAGTTACCACTAAGTAATTATGTGCTAAATATGAACCTTTTGTTTCTTGTTTATTGAGTTTGTAGGTAAAATGTATTTTTCTACATTATGGCTTATTGCTTAGTAAAATTTATTTCATAAAACAAACCTTTGTCATATTAGAATGTGTAGTGTTCACATGTTGCTCAGTTTTACTAACTGATAAATAATTTAAACCTCGTCTTCATATGTATGAGTACTATCTTATATTTGTGGTCAAGAGTAAGGTAAGCAAGCTCCAACAGACCCTGAGAACCTCCCATTGTATCCTTTTTGGCTATAGAAAGCATGTCTGTTTCCTATTAATTCCTTGAATATATCGAGTAATCTCTATAAACAAAAGAACCTTCATCCAGTGATCAGATCAAGCAACAACAGGCAAACCAGCCAAACTCCAAATTTTAGGTACAAATTAGTTTGAAAAAAAAAAAAAAGAACAAGAAAAGATTAAACATTAGCTTGTAAATTTAAACCTTTCCTTTTCGTTTATGGATTTGCTCAGTATGATGTCATAAATCAAAGAAAACAGAATTAGATTTGCATTCCCAGGCAGGATGGATGCTGCCAGGAGATCACATTGCAAACAGTAAAAGCACAGAGGCATTCGATCTATGCCTGAGTCCTGTGTATGGGATCCATCTTTCTTTAATTCTGCAGTCTCCTCAGGCAATGTGACATGGGACGCAGTTTGCAGCTTTAGTGCCTTTCTACGCCTTTTAAATCGCCATGAATTACAGATGGCTATTTAGTGGCCCTACAATGCTGCAACACATTGGCTTGCATTTTAGTCTTAATTATTTGTTTCTTGGATAATAGGCAGAGTTTTCTGTATTTGTGTCAGCTGGTAGTGGTGAAATAGGGCTCTAGTTAACCTTTTATTTATGAAGCCTAATTTGGTGTTCCCGTGGCTAGTTGCAAGCATTTACAGTGATCACCTAGTTTAATCATTTTTATACTTCTTAGAAATGCCAAGAGCCTTACTAACCTGGAGCAGATTTTTGATGTAGTGATAATTACTTTAGGTAGATGATAGTCTTGAAGCTCTTATTTTATGTGCAACTGATTATAAAAACATCTTAACCAAGTATTATTACACACATGATATCTATAATTAGGACTTTGATAACTGTTATATAAAGTGTGTAAAATTTGTATGAATAAATTTTTGTAAACAATGCAACTTGGTCTAATGTTTGGAGAAAAAAAGATATGAGGAAAAACTACTTTAAAATCTCTTAAAGTATTATATTTTCTATTTTCTTTAGCAACCATAAGAATTTTCATGTCTGAAATATATAAGCATCCATGTATTTTTATAAATGTACTTTTAATATCTGCTTGATGGGATGATGGGATACTGGAGTCAACTAAAAATTTAAAGTAGCTACTTAGGGCCAGCCGAGTGGCTCAGTTGGTTAAGAGCTCGCTCAAGAATGCTAGCTGAGCTCTGAGCAACAGCAGTTCAATGCCCAGCCCGAGCTGAGCTGCTGCTGAGCTGCCAACAGGTGGCAGGATAGCTCAGCTAAAAATAAAAATAAAAAATAAAGTAGCTACTTAGATGGAGATGCCTAAGAAGGTATTCAGCTCATAAATAGGCATTGATGTTTGGTTGAACATTTATAGATTGCACAATTTAGATGAATTTCTATCCCCTAGTGTGTATATACATTCCTCAGTATTCAGAAAGTTACTATCCAGTGGTGGGACCCAGTACCTGGGTATTAGTTAGATTTCTAAAATATCAATCTAACATTATTTTTTTTACAAGTAACTCTGTAGACTAAATTGGTCTTGATAAAATTCTGTATAAAAATGATTTAAATAATCAGTTTTGGAGGTTTTAAAATATATTTAGAGATACACAGACAACTATTTCTGATTAAAATGCTTTGGGTAGAAGGAAAAAGAACATGAGTAAGCAAAGAGTTAATTAAATACCTTTAAAAGAAAATGTACTTTGAAGCCTAGAACAAAATATGAGAAGTTATTTGTGAATTATTTGCTTTATTAATTCATATTAACAACCTTTAAAGCACAGCCTTTATGTAAAACTTCCATAACATTTTCAGTAGTGTTTATTTTTGAAGCCCATGATGATTTCTGAGTTAAAAAAATGTTGTATTGAAAGTCACTTATAATAAGTTACATACCATTTAATTTAAATTGCTAGATTTTCTTTTTAAAATTAATGTAGTCAATTCATAAATCAATAAATATGTCATGGTAGTACTAAAGGACCAGCAAAAATCAAAATATCAGCAAGGATTAAAAAACTATCTTCAGAACTGAGCTCAGTATATAAGGTCCAGAATCATATAGGGAGGAGCTTAGGATCTGGAGATCCCATTAATAGTGAATTAAAAAAAATACAGTACAATTAATATTTACATTGGATCTTATTAGATATCAAGTTTTGCTTCTTCATCTTTAAGCACACCATGGAGACACATACACACACACACACACACACACACACACACAAAATAAACATTCTTTTGAGTTATCCTTCATAATAGAGTAGTAAATTGCTATATACATGAATTTCACTTGAAGTCAGCCAAGTCTGTGGCTCATCTGTACTTTCTAGACAGGTCATTAGCCCAACCAAAAAAAATTATCTTTCATTTTTCCATTTACCACACCGTGTGTGTGTGTGTGTGTGTGTGTGTGTGTGTGTGTGTGTGTGTGTATTACATATACAACTGGCAGTAATTCTGCAGATCCAGAAGTCCACTTCCAATTGCATTGTATTAAAATTTGGCTTGAGTGTGTTCCCCAACTGTTTACAAGATGATTTCACCTGGTGCCCCACTGTGACCTTAAACTTGACCCTACTGTTCACACTGTTACAAGATTGGGAAACAAAGTTAAGTCTGAGTTTTTCCATTTCATTGTAACACTTCTTTGAAGAAGGGAGATTCCCACTTCTCTAGCTGCTGCCCATTGCCTCACCACTGGTTCCCTACATTGGTTTGTAACGTCAGCCTGCCATTGGTCACTCTCCCTTCAACCAGGTAGTTTTAGTTCCTTATCGTATCCCTCTCAGCAGATGTTCCAGGGTGCCCTCCACTGTCACAGCGTTCAAAGTTCTTCATTCTTTTGACTCATTTTGTAGCTAGTCCTTCCTGCCAACTGTTACCCAATGTGGATCCTCCTTCTTTAGAATGAGACATTATCAGTCTTTCAAACGTAAATGCTTCTCTTCATGTTTTGTTCCTCAACAATCTCTCCATGCCCAGAATGTTCTTTCTCTACCTACCCAACATAAATATTCTGTAAAGTCCAAATCAAACCCACCCTTTCTAGGGATCTTCTTCAGTCTCTCAGAGTAACCACATCTTCATTCCCCTACCACCATCCTCATACTCCTTTCCTGTGACCCTTACTCTCTGTAGCACTGTGTCATGTGATCTTTATTTTTACTCTGCTCTGCTCTGTCCTTAACTATTTTGAAAGTGGATGGCTCATCTCTCCAGCTAGATGACCTCCTGAAGGGCATAGATGATACATTGCACTTTAATGCCCAACACACTTCTGGGAACATAAATATCTCTTTTGAGTGATTGAAATAACCAGAGGACTTGCAGAATTCACTGTGACATTTCCCCCTTACAGGAAAGCTACAAAATATATATAGGAAGTGAAATTAACTTATTAATTAGGTGTACATCATAAATCAGACTAGGAAAATCCCTCCAAGAAAAGCTACATAGAAAGAATGCTGAATTAATTAGGTGGGTTTCTGCTATAAGATAAAATGAACTTTAAATTCACCTGGGGGCAAAAGCTGCAACAGACTCAAGCCACTAGGCCTTTATTTTTTCATTCTGATAAAGGGTTGTATTTTCAAATTAAAGAGAATTCACCTCATGCCTCAAGACATTAATACCTTTTCCTAGAATAAAGGAGAAAGGATTTCTTGAGATTTAGACTGGGAACTGGACTACCCTCAAAGTGATAATTTACAGAACAGTTATCTGCAGCTGCCAAAGAAACTTCTCCCATCAACAGAAATATAATTTGAAACATGAGTTCATAGACAGGAAAAAGGACATAATGAAAAATATTTTTTAACAACAGTGGAACATTATAGTAGGTGATGTCATCTGGTCCAAGTTTATTTTCTTCTTAGCTATGTGTTTGCTCCCTACTTCAGGGAGGGATATTATCTATAAACCAAAAGGAAAATATTATGATGTATATTTGTGCATATTTCCTCTTCTCTTGTTAAATATCCTGATTTTTGCTCTCTTCACAACATGTCCCTCATGCAGGACATGGCTTTTATAGGACACTAACTCCACTTCTACATAACAATCAGGATAATAATTGCACCACCTGACCACAGTTTACGCTTGACATGTGATCCTTTTTAGGATAGCAGGATTAGAGAAGATTTTTTCCTTTTTCTGGAAGCATCTGGGGAAGAAGTTCTTTCTTTCCTTCTGAAAGGTGGTGTATAATGTAACACGCTATATAAAAAGCCAGTCTTGTGGTGGAACTGATACTATAAAAGACAGACAGGATCAACAAGAAGAAACATGTCCTTAAGAACATCATCGAATCCTGAATCAAAGGAACCCTGAAGCCTGAACTACTGTTGGATTTTCCTGTTAAATAAACCAATAAATTTCCCTCAATGCTTAAGCCAGTTTTTGTTGTTGTTTTTTTTTGTTTTGTTTTGTTTTTGTAATATCGGTTAAGACCTGTGTTGTGAGTAATGGAAAACCCAATTCAAACTGGTTAGATATCTTTCCTTCAGAATACAGAAGATAGTATTAAGACTGGTCTTCAGAGGTTCCATTGAACAGGGAGTGTTACAAGTTCCAGTGGCCCAGTGTTCTAAAGACTTCACATTCCTACTAAAATTTTACTTTAACATTTTAATATTTAAATATTACAAAACATCTAGAAGTTATCTCTTGTAACTGCTTTTAGCTGTACTAAGAAATATCCTTTGAGGAGCTCTGACTGTGTTTTGCCATCAACTATGCTATTCTTTGAAGCACTAGTAGCTAGAACTGCTCTGCATTTTTTTTTTTTTTAATTTTGCCCTTCCCTACACCTATGGAACTTGTGACAAAACTCAATAAAGAGCCACTCTGGAAGACAGTTTGGTGGTTGCTTATAAAACTAAATATACTCTTACCCTGTGATCCAGCAATCAGTCTCCTTGGAATTTATCCTAAGGAGTTGAAAACATGTTCACACAAAAACCTGCACACTGATGTTTAGAACAACTTTATTCACAACTGCCAAAACTTGGGAGCAACCAAGATGTCCTTCAGTGGGTAAATAAACTGATACATCAGACAGAGGAATATTATTCAGCATTAAAAAGAAATCAGTTATTTAGCCATGAAAGACATGGAGGACACTTAAATGCATATTACTAAGTGAAGGGAGTCAATCTGAAAATGTTACATACTATATTATTACAATTATATGATATACTGGAAAAGACAAAACTATGAACATAGTGAAAAGATGAGTGGTTTTCCGGGGTGAAGAGGGAAAAGAGAAGGGGAGAGCTGAATATGTAGAGCACAGGGGATTTTTAGAGCAGTGAAAATACTCTGTATTTTGTAATGATATCACACTTTTGTCCAAGCCCATGTACAGTTGACCCCTGAATAACACAGGTTTGAACTACATGGGTACACTTATATGTGGATTTTTTTCAATAAATACAGTTGGTCTTTCATATAAGCAGGAATTGCATTTGCAGAGTCAACCAACCTGGACCGAAGACAGTAGTTTTGCATTCCCAACTGCAGTTTCACAACTGTGGATTCTCATCTGAGGATAGAAAGTGCTGTTTTTGATCTGCGGCTGGTGAATCTGCGGATGCCAAGGGCTGACTAGAGTCAAAAATTATACTCAGATTTGTGGCTGTGTTGGGGATGCTGCTAACACCATTCCCTCCGCTCCCCACTTCCTCCACCCCACATGCTGTTCACGGGTCAACTTGTACAACACCAAGACTGAACCCTAAGGTAAAACTATAGACTTTGGGAGATTATGATGTGTCAATGTAGGTTCATCCTTGTACCATTCTGGTGACTGATGTTGATAAAGGGGGAGGCTTTGCATGTGTGGGGTAAAAGGTATATGGGAAATTTGTGTACCTTCCTCTCAATTGTGCTGTAAACCTAAAACTGCTCTAAAAAAAAAAAAGTCTTATAAAAAGACAAAACTCAGTGGAGACTCCAATCTTCTGATGTCCTGTCCTCCATTTTCTCAGTCTACCTGCCACTTTCTTCCTTCATTATTTTCTCACCCATGTTAGATCAGTTTAATGGTATTCTCCAGGCCCCTAAATGCTTTCATTCTATGACTATTTTTGCCACACTCACCTTAACACTTCTCAAACTTGGATCAAACAAACTATGTGTTTCCTCCTGGTTGCTTGTAAAAATCTTGAATTTGATTTGATCCATCTCTAGTATAAATTTATGATTAGCTATGTCTATTGGCTCTATAGTGCATTCACTTCTAACCAGTGATCTTTTCCATTGTCTAAACTTGGTCTCTTCACTTTTCAAAAGCCTCAGCCCATCCTGCCCTTTAACTTCATTGTTGACTTTGCCTCCCTTTTTCTGAAAACAAACAAAAACAAAACTCCCCTAGTTTCCTTCCTTCTACCTTCATGTTTTCTCATTTCAAATTCCAATCTCAATTTCTTGCTGTCTGTATTTCCCCTGAAACTTGATTAAAATTTCTTTGTATTTAATTGTCCCATATTTTTCAAAACTATTGTTAACATAGGTTGGAGACATCCTATGGTAGCTCTCTTTTTTAAAAAAAATTTCAATTACAGTTGACATTCAATATTATTTTATATTAGTTTCAGGTGTATAGTACAGTAGTTAGACATTTATATAATTTACAAAGTGACCCCCCCCCATAAGTCTAGTACCCACCTGGCACCATACATAGTTATTACATTATTGACTATATTCTCGATGTTGTACTTTACATTCTCATGACTACTTTGTAACTACCAATGTGTACTTCTTCTTCTTCTTTTTTAAAAAAGATTTTATTGGGGTATTGGGGGAGGGGAACAGTGTTGGGGAATTGGGGAAGGGGACTAGGCAAGCCATTGTTCCTCAGTCTTCAATGTGGAGGGCGCCAGTAGCCATCCGGCTTCCTGTCGGCGGCTCACAGACTCTATGCTCAAGGTGCTGTGTTCAATCTTAGTTGAGGGTGGGCACAGCCACCATCCCATGTGGAGTCGAACCCGGCAGCCTTGTTGTTAAGAGCATCCGCCCCATCCACCGAGCCATCCGGGCAGCAGCTCAGCTCAAGTCGCCAAGCTCAACCTTTAGTTGCAAGTGGGTGTAGCCCACCATTGAACAGGCAATCTTGTTTTTACACCAGCTGAGCCATCCTGCCACCTGTTGTCAGCTCAGTGACAGCTCAGCTTGGACGCAGTGTTCACTTGCCCATGTGGGAATCAAACTGGTGGCCCAGGTGCTCAGAGCACCTCTCTATGCCAACTCTTAACTAACTGAGCCACTCAGCCAGCTCCTCTTTATTTTTTTTTATTTTTTATTTTTTAATTTATTTTTTATTTATTTTAATTAGTTTCAGGTTTAAACACAATGCAATAGTTATATTCTTTACCCCCCAAAGTGACAACCCCTCTCCCCCAATTCTCCACCCGACTCCCACCTCCCCACCCATATCATACATATCCATCACTACAATATTGCCACAGGGATATGAAACACAGTTCAGGGAATATAATAATGTTGTAAACATTTTGTGGTGTGTCAGATGGTCACATGTCTTGTTGGGGAGACCACTGCATGGATGGAGTAGAGGCTTCACCACTGCACTGCACTGCATACCTGAAGCTGATGTTGTACAGCCCCTCTTTATTATTATTATTTTTTAAAGGAGACATTTTGTACAGGGACTTTTTTTTTTAAATTTTTTGGGAATTGGGGGAGGGGAACAGACAAGTTGCTGTCCATTTGTTCTTCAGTCTAGTTCTGGAGGATGTTGCTTTACTGGCCCTTGTTGTTGTTATCATTGTGCTCTTCCCGGGTGAGGCAGATCGGTTGCTGGCCTCTGGACGGCCGTTTACGGTGGCTATTGGCAGCTCACTCCGGCTGCCAGCTGCTCACGCTGGCTGCTGGCCACTCACTGTAACTTATAGCAGCCCACTGCAGCAGGGGCTGCAGCCTACAAATTGCCGGGACTCACGCAGCCCAGCTCCAGGTCTAGCTGTTGTTCACCAACTTAGCTGTAGAGGGCAGTGTCACTGGCCCTCATATGTGGGATCTGAACTGGGGCCACTGGTGTCTGAAGACAGGTCTTGACCAAAGCACCACTCTGCTGGCCCTGTGCAGAGCCAACATTTATTGGGTAACAGTGTGCTTTTTCCTGGGCCCATCAGCTTCAAATTGTTGTCCTTCAATCTAGTTGTGGAAGGCGCAGCCCAGCTCCAAGTCCAGTCACCTCCCTCAATCCAGCAGCAGCGGTGCAGGGGTCAGGGGAGGGGTGCAGTTCACCATCCCATGCGGGAATTGAACAATAACCTCATTGTCCAGAGCACACGCTCCAACCAACTGAGCCACTGGGCTATTCACCAGAAGCCCAGCAGCAGCTCATTGTCTTCGATCTATTTGTGGAGGGCACGGCCCACCGGCTCATGCAGGAACTGAACTGGCAGCCCTGCCACACAGAGCATGCACTCCGACCAACTGAGCCAACCGCCCACCCCCAATTTGAACTTCTTAATCCCTTTACCTTGTTCTATCCAACCCTGAATACCCCTCCCATCTGGCAACCATCAGTTTGTTCTCTGTATCTATGTATTTGTTTGTTCTTTTATTTTGTTCTTTAGATTCCACATATAAGTGAAATGGTATTTGTCTTTTGCTGTCTGACTTATTTCACTTAGTATAAAGCCTTCTAGGCCCATCCATGTTGTTGCAAATGGTAAGGTTTCATTCTTTTTTTTAATTTTTTTAATTTTTTTTATTAGTTTCAGGTGTACAACACAATGCAATAGTTATACTCTCTACCCCCCAAAGTGACAACCCCCACATTTCGCCACCCCACTCCCCCCCATATCATACATATCTATCACAACTCCCCTGATTCCCCGCCACAGTATAATCCACATCCCGTGACCATCCACATATTCAGTTACAGTTGGCATACAATATTATACAACATCAGCTTCAGGTGTAGAGTGCAGTGATCAAGCCTCTACTCCATCCAAAATTTTTACAACATTATTATATTCCACTAACTGTGTTTCATATCCCTGTGGCAATATTGTCTATTTATGCTGTCTAATCCCTTGTCCTTCCCCCCCATCCCCACCCCCCTCCCAATTAGCAACCCTCAGTTTTTCCTCTACATCTACGAGTCTGTTTACTTTGATCGTTCACTCAGCTCTTCAGACTCCACACACAAGTGAGATCACATGGTACTTGTCCTTCTCCCACTGACTTATTTCACTCAACATAATAGTCTCTTCACAACATTATCAATTACATTCCCAGAACTGACCCCATATCCCTGCGGCAACATTGTAGTCCCACATACACTGTCCAAAACCTTCCCCCTCTCCCTCTTCACCACTCCCTCCCAGCCAGCAACCATCAGTTTTTCCTTTATATCTGCTTGATATGACTTCAATCTTCTTAAATTTACTGAGACTTGTTTTGTGGCCAACTATGGTCTATCTTGGAAAATATCCCATGTGTACTTGAGAAGAATGTATATTCTGTTTTTTCAGGGTGAAATGCTCTAAAAATATCAACATTGTGCAGCTGGTCTAAAGTATCACTTAAGGCCGCTTTTTCTGTGTTGTTTTCTGTCTAAAGGGTCTGTCCATTGGTGACAATGGTGTTGATGTCCCCTACTATGATAGTGTTACTGTTGATCTCTGTCTTTATGTCTGTCAAAATCTGTTATATGTAATTAGGAGTTCCTATGTTGGGTGCATAGATGTTTATTAGGGTTCTAGTGCCCTTCTTTGTCTTTTATTGTAGTCATTTTAAAGTCTATTTTGTCAAAAATAAGTATTGGTACTCCAGCTTTTTTTCCCCCTCATTTCCATTTGCATGAAATATCTTATTCCATCTGTAAACAGCATATACATGTGTCCTATTTTCTTATCCACTCAGCCACACTCTGTCTTTTGATTGGAGCATTTAGCCCATTCACATTTAAAATGATTATTGATAGGTGCATATGTATTGCCATTTTGTTATTTGTATTCCTGGTCTCCCTGTGTTAGCTTGTTTACCCCTTTCTTTTGTTTAAAAAAGCCCTTTTAACATTTCTTGCAATGCTCACTTGGTGGTAATGAATTCCTTAAGCTTATTTTTTTCTGAGAAGCTCTTTATTTCTCCTTCAATTTTAAGTGATAGCTGTGCTAAGTAGAGCAATCTTGGTTGTAGGCCTTTATTTTGTGTCACCTTGATGATCTCCTGCCACTCCCTTCTGGCCTGCAGAGTTTCTGTAGACAAGTCAGCTGTTAGTCTAACAGGAGTTCCTTTGTATGTAACCTGCTGTCTTTCTCTTGCAGCCTTTAGGATTCTGTCTCTGTCTTTAACCTTTGCCATTTTAACTTTGATGTGTCTTGATGTGGACCTGTTTGGGTTCAGCTTGCTTGGAACCCTCTGCATTTCCTGGGCATGTATGTTGATTTCCTTCTACAGGGTAGGGAAGTTTTCAGTCATTATTTTTTCAAATACATTTTTGACTCCTTGCTTCTTCTCTTCTCCTTCTGGTATTCCTATGATTCGTGTGTGGTTGTGATTCACATTGTCCCATAGGGCTCTTAAACTATTTTCATTGTTTTTTATTCTTTGGTCTTTTTGTTGTGCTAACTGGGTGATTTCTGCTATTTTATCTTACAAATCGCTGATCCACTCCTCTGCTTCATCTACTCTACTGGTGATTCCTTCAAGTGTGTTCTTCATTTCAGTTATTGTATTCTTTAGTTCTAACAGGTTGTTTTTTATGGTTTCCCTATCCTTCTTGATGTCCTCACAAGATCCTTAAACATTCTTATCATCAGTGTTCTAAACTCTGTCTCTTAAAGGTTGGATCCCTCTGTTTATTTGGTTCCATTTCTGATCTTTTACTTGTGACATGTTTCTTTGTTTCCCCATTCTGGCTGTCACTCTGGGATTGCTTTGATGTATTAGATAGATCACCAGGAGAGCCCTGGCTGGATCACGCATGCTCACAGCTCACGGCCCAACACTCCCAGGGTAAGTCCCCGTCTCAACCTGTCCCAATCAGCTGGTTGCAGATCAGGCCAAGCAGCCCGACAACCAATCACCAGCCTGGCAACTCTGCAAGTGCAGTGCGGAAAGCGGGGACCCGAGGTAGCTTGTGCACTCCCACGTCTCAGAGAGCAGCCTGTTGGAGCCATAGCACACCCACCAGGCGTTTCCCTGGCAATGCAGCACAAGCCGGGCGGAGGGTGGGGATCTAAGGCTGCATGCGCGCGCACATGCACACACGCACTTCTGCACCAGTTCCACCAGACCAATGAGGTCCCAGACCTGATCCTCCGTGTGAGGGCCAACCCCAACAAAATGGCGCCCTCCCTACACCACTCGCGTGCAGGCTCCACACCACGGGAACAACAGTCCAAAAACCTCCAGCCTTTGCACCAAAGGTGCTCAGTTCAGTCCGTCCCTGCAGGCTCCCCGGCCCAGCTCACACAGCCACTCCCTCCACCAGTAACCAGGTAAGTGCTCACCAGCGAGCAAGCCCGGGTGCTGGCCCCACTGATTCTCCAGCCTCTCTCAGCCTCACCGAGCTGAGCAAAGACAGTCCTCACTAATTTACTGCCAGCTATCTTGGAACTCTTCCCGGCAAAGGAACTGTGGGTTGGTGAGCTTGGTGTGTGGCCGGAGGGTCTCTCCCCCAACCGGAGAAGCCTCCCATAGCTGGGACCTCCCTCACAGGGTTCACCATCTCTTGTCTCTGCCCGTCCTATGAGACCCAACAGAGCCTCCTCTTGAAGTTCTTCGTTTAGTGGTTTTGTTCCTCCAGTGTTCCGGGGACCTCCAGGGTTGAATGCTGTATAATTTGCTTGTAATTTTGGTGTGATCCTGGGAGGCAGTTAGCACAGCGTCTGTCTATTGCACCATTTTACCAGAAGTCCTTCACATTTTTTGCTCTGGTTTCATTCTTTTTTATAGCCAAGTGATATTCCCTTGTATATATGTGCTGCTTTGTCTTTATCCAATAGTCTACTGATGGACACTTAGGTTGTTTTCATATCTTGGCTATTGTAAATAATGGTGCAGTGAATATAGGGGTGTATATATCTTTTCAAATTAGTGTTTTGGATTTTTTTCAGATGAATACCCAGAAGTAGAATTGTTGGGTTATAAGGTAGTTCTATTTTTTATTTTTTGAGGAAACTCCATACTGTTTTCCATAGTGGCTATACCAATTTGAAATCCCACCAACAGTGCACGAGGGTTCCCTTTTCTCTACATCCTCACCAACACTTGTTAGCTGATTTATTGATGATGTCCATTCTGACAGGTGTGAGGTAATATCTCATTGTAGTTTTGATTTGTATTTCCCTGATGATTAGTGATGTTGAGTATATTTTCATGTATCTGTCGGCCATTTGTAAGCCTTCTTTGGAGAAATGTCTATTCATGTCCTCTACCCGTTTTTAATTGGATTTTTTGTTATTTTGGTGTTGAGTTGTATGAGCACTTTATAAATTTTGGATAGTAACTATTATCAGGTGTATCATTGGTGAATGTCTTTTTCCTTTCAGTAGGTTCCCCTTTTATTTTGTTGATGGTTTCCATTGCTGTGAAAAATATTTTTAGTTCGATGTAGTCCCGTTTGTTTATTTTTTCTTTTGTTTCCCTTGCTCAAGGAGATATATTAGAAAAAATATTTCTAAGGATAATGTCTGGACTGTCTATGTTTTATTCTAGGACTTTTATGGTTGCAGGTCTTTTGTGAGTGTCTTTATCCTCCTTCATGACAACACTGTGTATCACACATCTCTTCTGGTATGGCAAATTCTGTCTAAAACATTACTGTGTGTCCTCATCCACCTTATTCACCAGATCTGGCAACTGTGCAACTTCTGGCTCTTCCCCAAAGTAAAAATGACCATGAAAGATAAAGGTTTGAATCGATTCAGGATATTGAGGAAGCCGCGACAGGGCAAATAAAAACACTCATGAAAGTGGACTTCCAGAACTGCTTCAGAAATTGGCAAGAACGATGGGATAAATGTGTTCAAAGTGAGGGGGAGTATTTTGTCAGGGACTAATGGCAATGTGTCTTTTACTGTAATAAATTTTTTAAATTTAAACTTTCATTGTAGTTTTCGATCATACCTCCTATCTGTCCAGTTTTCCCAACACGGTTTATTGAAAAGACTGTCTTTATTTACCCCCTTGTATATTCTTGCCTTCTTTGTCATAGCTTAATTGACCATATAGGTGTGGATTTATTTCTTTTGTGTTCCATTTGTGAGCTCTCTTTTGTGTTCCGTTGATCTATGGGTCTGTTTTTATGCCTGTACCATGTTGTTTTGATTACTATAGCCTTTTAGTACAGTTTGATATTAGGTAGCACGATGCCTCCATCTTTGTTCTTCTTTCTCAAGATTGCTTTGGCTATTCAGGTTTTTTTGTGGTTCCATATGTTTTAGGGTTACTTGTTCCAGTTATGTGAAAAATGCCATTGGTATTTTGATAGGGATTGCAACAAATTTATAGATCTCTTTCGGTAGCATGGACATTTTAACGATGTTAATTCTTCCTATCTGTGAGCATGATATACGCTTCCATTTATTTGTATCTCCTTCAATGTCTTATAATTTTCTGAGTACAGATTTCATCCTGTTTGGTACTGTGTGCTCTTACTGGACTTGTATGTCTATTTCCTTCACCGGGTTAGGGAAGTTTTCACTCATTATTTCTTCAAATAGATTTTCAATGCCTTTCTCAATCTCTTCTTCTTTTGGTATCCCTATGATGTGAAAATTGGTATGTTTGATGTAGTCCCAGAGGTCCCTTAAACTACCTTTTTTTTTTTTAAATTACTTTTTGTTTTTGTTGTTTCAGTTGGGGATTTTCTGGTACCTTATCTTCCAAATCAGTAATTAAATCCTCTCTCTGCTTTATTTAATCTGCTGTTGATTCCTTCTAATGTATTCTTCATTTCGGTTATTGTATTATTCTCCATTCCTGACTGGTTCTTTTTTTATGGTTCCTATGTCCTTTTTTATGCTTACTGTCTCTTTGTTGAAATTCTCACTAACTTTCTTGAGCTTTCTTATAATCAGTGTTTTGAACTCTATATCTAGTTGATTGCTTGACTCTATTTTATGTAGCTTTTTTCTGGAATTTTGTCCTGTTCTTTCATTTGGGACAAATGTCTTTTCTCTTTTTAGTATTTTATGGTATATTTGATTTTTATTATTATTTTTTTAATTGGGGAATTGAGGAGGGGAACACTTTTTGGGGAATTGGGGAAGGGGAACATTGTGTTTTTCCAGGACCCATCAGCTCCAAGTCAAATCATATGTCCTTCACTCTTAGTTGTAGAGGGTGCAGGCTCAGCTCCAAGTCCAGTCACCACTTTCAATCTTAGTTGCAGGTGGGCTTAGTCCACCATCCCATGCGGGAGTCCAACCAGCAACCTTGTTGCACACTGAGCCATCTGGCCACCTGTTAGCAGCTCTGCTGCTCAGCTTAAGGTGCCATGTTCAATTTTGGTTGCAGGGGGGCATGATCCACCATCCCATGTGAGAGTTGAATTGACAATCTTGTTGTTAAGAGCACGCACTCTTAACCAACTGAGTCACTTGGCCAGCCCCGACATATTTATTTCTTCATTTTGGCTGCCTCTCTGTGTTTGTTTCTATGTATTAGGTAGATCTGCTACATCTTCCAGTCTTGGCAAGGTGGCCTTATATAGTAGGTGTGCTGTGGGGCTCAGTAGTGTAGTCTCCCTGATCACCTGAGCTGGGAGCTGCAGACATGCTTCTTGTGTGGGTTGTGCATCTTCTCCTGTTGTAGTTTGCCTTGATTGCTGTTGGAACATCAGTGGGTAGGATGACCCTTTGACTGACTGGCTGTAAGGATTGGCTATGACCACAGCATATGAGCTGCTGTGCAGGGGCTGATCCCACAAAGTGGGGTTCACCCCAGTGGGCTCTGGTGCCTGTCAAGACCACCTTTTGGGTGTGCCACTTTCAGGGATAATTGGGTGGTACGTTGTTTGGTCTGAAGGAAGCTATTGGGTATATTGGTTCTGGAGTTCCTTGGGAGAGGTTCCCATGTAGACCAAGGTCAGCTGATGACTGTATCAGCCTGGGGCTAACAGGTAGGAACTACAACATGATACATGGTTGATAGCTGCCTGTGTTGGACCTGGAGGTATGTGAGAGAGGCCATGCTATGAACCAAGGCCAGCTGCCACCAGTACTGGGCTGGGGCAGCTCAGCAAAAGGCTCAGAGGCCTGAAGCGTGCTGCCACTTGCTGGCTGCCTATAAGGTTTAGTTACTTTAATAGCCTTAGGTAGTACTTGAGTTGGTTGAGGTGGGTCTCAGGGAGTTACCAGGGTGGGGCCAGTGGTGTTCACTAGGTTAATGCAGATTCAGATTTGACACCAGTGCTGAACCTAGAGCCACTTAGAAAAAGGCGTAGGGCACACTGAGGCCAGCTGCTGCCCACCTGGGCCTGAGGACCTTTGAGAGCTTCTTAAGAAAGATTGTGTCATGGGCCAAGTTGGCTGCCTGCTGTGGAAAGAGCCTCTGGTGTTGTTTGAGTCAGGTGAGGCAAGGTCTCAGGGAATCATCAGGATTGAGGTAGTGGAGTTCACCAAGCTAATGTAGATTCAGATTTGGCCATGTAGGGGGAGAGTTCAACACAGAAAAGATGGTGTAGGTCTATTAGCTGTGTGGAAGGAGGGTACAACACAGGGAAAATGGCAGCTGTCCCTTCATCTTTTGGTCTAAAGTTACATGACTCAGTTTCTCGCTGTATGTCTCTGGTGTCTTCTAAGCCAGAGTGCAGGGTGAGTGCCTGTGAGTGAGTGAGTCTGTGAATGGGCCATTCAAGTGGACATCTGGGTTTCCCCACAGGCTTCCATCTCACCTGGTTGGATGGATTACCCACTAAGTTTCACAGCCAGGTGTTGTGAGGACCCTTTACCTGGCGCTGGTGCTCTGGGCTGAGGAGCTTGGAATGTCTCTGGGACACCTCTCTTCTCACAGGGGACTTCTGCAGCTGAGATTTCCCTCTTGATTCCCAACCACCCCATGTGGGTGTGGGGCCAGCTTGTTTCATGTCTCTGACCCTCCTACCAGTCTCCATGACATGCATTCTTCTTTATATAGTTAGTTATAGGATTTCTGTTCAGTTAGCCCTCAGATTGTTCTCCAAGTTGATTGTTTTATGATTTAGTTGTAATTTTGATGCAGTCATGGGAGGAGGCAAGCACATCATTTACCTACTCTGCTATCTTGACTGGAACTGCCCGTAGTATCTCTTATACCTCCTTCATTCCTAAAACTTTCTTTTCACTTGCCTCCATGGACTTGATCCTCCTGTTTTTCTTTTTTCCCTACCTTTCTGCTTTTTCTATCTTTTACATTGCCTCCTCTTTCTTAAATGTGGATAGCTGCAAGTTCTGTCCTTACCCCTTTCTCCTAAGCTCCACTTTTACCTTAGATGATCTCATCTATATGGTCTGATGACTTCCAATCCTACTGTTTTTGTTACAGAGTTCAAATGTCCAACTGACATATTCACCTGGATGTCCAAACTCCTCAAGCACCTCAAGCTCAGTATGTTCTGAAATGAAATCATTATCCACATTTAATCCTTCTTTCTGTTTTTGGCATTGCTATCCACCATACTACCCAATCTAAATACTTTAGAGTATACTTCTCTTTCTTCTTTACTCCACTGATTTAATCAGCCACTAAGTCTTGCAGGTTTTTGAATCCTATTCTCTGTAGATCTCCCCATTTACATAATCTTTTGCTGTTTTTGCAATAGGCTCCTGAAACTTTGGTTCTAGTTATTCCCTCCTAGTCATTCTCCTTTCCCTCCAGAATTATCTATCTAAAATAAGAATCTGGTCATGTTACCTCCCTATGTTGGCTTGAAATACTTTTATGATTTCCTGTGGCTAATTAGATGGAGTCCAAAGTCTTTAGCATGTTTTTAATAATTTTCCTCCAATCTACCTTTCTCTTCTCATCTGTCACCTTCTATTTGTGGCTCCATTTTTCTAGAATGCTCTTCTTTTCCTCCCCCCGCCCCCAGTGAACTGCTTCTAATCTTTCAAGGAAGAACCAGCTTCTTTTTTTGTTTCCCTGTTGCATTTCTTCTTACTACTAGTTTATTATTTAGTGCCATACATGTTTTTGCTACTAGTTTGAGAACCCAAGGACCATAATTATTCAACATTCAATCCTTACAGTCTGTAGTTTCTGGTACATAATGGACACTCAATCACTATTTGTTGAATTGAAATTAATTCCATGGAAATTGGTGAACAATTATTCTCTGCATAGACACTAGGAAAAAATAATTTATGGTATAACTTGAGGGATTTTTGTTAGATATTAGGAAGGATTTGGGCAACAACAAACACCTTATGGTAATTGAGTCAAAGCTTACCCTTTTGAATACCTAAAGTGTTTGTGTGCTGAGGTTGTCTGAGTACTGAAGGATGTTCTGTGTTTTTCTTATTCTCTTCTGATCCAAGCAGGTGATAAATTTTATGCTTTCAGGTGACAGGTGGGAACAGTAAGATAGAACTTACACATAATGGTTGTTCACAAAAAGTTGTAGATTGACTAAATAAATTTGTTTTCCAAGTAAACATAGGCCACCAATTTAGAGCCCAATTCCTTGGAGTTGCTCAAAGGCCCCAAGTATATTTGAATGGTGCATTGATTTATGTGTTTTTAAAACTTAAGCTTTGATGATAAATGAAAAAAAAAGATGGCATTTGAACAATGGACACAAGACTTTCTTGAGTTGTTCAGAAATTCAGTCTCACTTATAGATGGAGATGTTCTTGAATGATTCCCTGCTAAGCTCTCTTCTGGCTAGTCCATTTTGAGTACAAATAGTCATCATCAGAGAAAGGCAGTGTGACTTTTTTACTGTCATATACTCTTTTGCCTATGGAAACCAGATGCTCAGTCTGACAGTGAACTGGGAAAATAAATGGTGCTCTTAGTATTAATTAGATGGAAATTATCTTGGGGTTGTGATTTTACAGGGGTGTATCTTGCTAACATAACTTTTATAATTATGTAAGGAGCTGATGATCCCACTTGCAGATTCTGTCTTCTGATCACAAAATTACTTATTGTGCTTCAAAGAGAGAGGGAAGGAGAAGAAACAAAATGTGAACCAGTTCAATTTGCTGATTGCTAGGAATGCTGGTGAGAAAGGATATTGAAACTACCAAAGCAAGGCCTCTGGATTTCCCATAGATCTAATCAGTGCATGCTTCCCTCTATTATATCAATAATGGAGAGAATATGCTGTCTGTTCTTATTTGGATATCGGTCTGAAATGTAGTATGGAAGAATTTCTGTTTGTTTTTTAACAGTTTAAAGTTAACAATTAGTCTATCTTAATGAGTAACTTATATCCCTGATATAACTATGCAAGGCATTGTACCACAGGAGGGAAAAATATCAATAAATTTATGGAGTAAGGGTTTGTCTGATTAAATCTTAAAATAACTAATTTTTTGTCAATTTTAATAAATTATCTCTGGGCAGACGAAAGTTGTTCAGACTTTAGGCTTGGTTTCGTTTTTCATTCATGTTATCTAAAAACTATAGGCAAGTTGATCAACTGATTGCTTAAAGGATACTCAACTCAAGTCTCTGAAAGTATATATATCCGTGATGAACATGGCTTCCCAGGTTTCCCCAGTTCCTAGGGGTAGATACACTTGGGAGGACAGCAGTGGTAATTTGCCTGCCCAGCAGTAGGTCCTGTCAGGTAGAGGGAAGCCCAAAGTAAGAAACTTCCAAATCTCTTTTATTTCAAACTAAAGCGCCCCAACTGCCAGCTTATCTACCTCACATGGTTACACTAAGTGCCTTTAGCAAGCTGCCTGTGTCTAATATGCTGATGTATTTTATTATTTTACAGCCTTTGTCCTATTGTGCACAAATTATATAAGGATTGGACACCACCAATTTATAGTCAGAAAGAATGAACTATGTATGGGTGACCAGTCTGTGAATAGACACAAACAGGACTAGCTACATAATTTGCAGGGCCCAGTGCAAAATGAAAATTCAAGGCCTTTTAATAAATTATTAAAAATTTCTAGACAATTGCAGTGAAGTATTAAACCAAGTTCAGGCCTTTTCTGAGCTTGGAGCTTGATGTGACTATATAGGTTGTATGGCCATGAAGCTGGCCCTGATTCTACATCTAAGGACACTGAGTATAACAAGCTTGGCCATAGCCTACCCCAGACCTTATCTTCATTTGTTCTTTTTCAAAATTAATTTTTATTAACTTTATTGAAATGACATTGTTTAGTAAAATTATGTAGGTTTCAAGTATACATTTTTATAATACAACACCTACACATTGCATTGTGTGTTTCCCACCCAGAATCAGTTCTCCTTCCATCACCATATATTTGACCCCCTTTACCTTCTTCTGCCATGCCCCTTACCCTCTGGTAACCACTAAACTGTTGTCTGTGTCTACGAGTTTTTGTTTCTTTGTTTGTTTGTTTCGTTCAATTGTTGCTTTCAGTTTTATATCCCACATATGAGTGATGTCTTATAGTTCTCAACTTTTTCTGTCTGACTTATGTCGCTTAGCATGATAATCTTAAGATCAACCTATGTTGTCACAAATAGCAGTATTTCATCTTTTCTTATGACTGAGTAGCATTCCATTGTATATAAGTACCACATCTTCTTTATCTAATCATTTATTGAAGAACACATTGGTTGTTTCCATGTCTTGACCACCATGAATAATACTGCAACAAACACAAGGGTACATATATTTTTATGGATAAATGTTTTCAGATTTTTTGGGTAGATACCCAGAAGAGGGATTGCTGGGTCATATGGTAATTCTATTCTTAATTTTTTGAGGATCCTCCATACTGTTTTTCATAGTGGCTGTACCAATTTACATTTCCACCAGGAGCCTCTCCAACACTTGTTATTACTTGTCTTGTTGATAATAGCCATTCTAACAGGTATGAGGTGTTATCTCATTGTAGGTTTGATTTGCATTTGCCTAATAGCTAGTGAAGTTCAGCATTTTTTTTTATGTATCTGTTGGTTGTTTATATGTCTTCTTAGGAGAAGTGTCTGTTCAGGTCCTCTGCCTATTTTTTTTTTTTTTTTTGAGGGCAGTGTCACTGACCCTCATTATGTGGGACCCGAACCAGGGCCGCTGGCTCCCCAAGCCAGCACTTAACCACTGCACCACTCGCCTGGCCCCCTCTGCCCATTTTTTAATTGGACTGTTTTTTTGTTGTTAAGTTGTATAAGTTCTTTATATATTTTGGATATTAATCCCTGATCGGAGGTGTTGTTTGCAAATATCTTTTCCCATTTGGTTGGCTTCCTCTTTGTTTTGTTGATGATTTCTTTCACTGTGCAGAAGCTTTATAGCTTGATATAGTCCCATTCATTTCTTTTTGTTTTTACTTCTCTTGCCTTTAGGCTCAAATTCATGGAATCCTCTCTGAACCCAAGGTCCATAAGTTTAGTACCTATGCTTTCTTCTATGCATTTTATTGTTTCAGGTCTTATATTTGGGTCTTTGATCCATTATTTGGGTGTTTGATCCATTTTGAGTTAATTTTAGTATAAGGAGAGAGATAGCAGCCCAATTCCATTCTGTTGCGCATGGCTTTCCAATTTTCCCAGCACCATTTATTGAAGAGGCTCTCTTTTTCTTAATTTTATGTTTTCGGCTCCTTTGTCGCAAATTGCCTGTATATATATATATATATATATATATATATATATATATATATATATATATATATATATGTTTATTTCTGGGTTCTCAATTCTATTCTATTGGTTTTTGTGTTTGTTTTTCTGCCAATACCATACTGTTTTCATTATTGTCACTTTGTAGTGTAAATTGAAGTCAGAGAGTGTGATACCTCCAGCCTTGTTCTTTTTTGCTTTAGCTAGTCAGGGTCTTTTGTGACTCCATGCAAATCTGATGATTTTTTGTTCTATTTTCCTAAAAAATGCTACTGGGGGGGCCAACCGGGTGGCTCAGTTGGTTCGAGGGTGAGCTCTGAGCAACAGTTGTCAATTCGATTCCCACATGGGCCAGTGAGCTGCGCCTGAGCTAAGCTGCTGCTGAGCTGCCAACGGGTGGCCAGATGTCTCAGCTGGTGAGAGCGTGTGCTCTTAACAACAAGGTTGCTGGTTCAATTCCTGCATGGGATGGTGGGCTGCGCCCCCTGCAGCTAGATTGAGAGCGGGCAACTGGACTTGGAGTTGAGCTGTGCCTTGCATAGCTAAGACTGAAGGACAATGACTTGACTTGGAGCTGATGGGTCCTGGAAAAACACAATGTTCCCTTCCCCAATACCCCAACACTGTTCCCTTCTCAAAAAAAAAAACCTTTAAAAAAATGCTATTGGGATTTTGATGGGGATTGCATTAAATCCGTATAGGGCTTTGGGTAATATGGACATTTTAACTATGTTGATTCTTACAACCCATGAACATAGAATATCTTTCCATTTCTTTGTGTCTTCTTCAATTTCTTTTAATGTCTTATAGTTTTCAGTGTACAGGTCCTTCACATCCTTTAAGTTATTATTACTAGGTTAAGTTATAACTAAAATACCTAGTTATTACTAGGTATTTTACTCTTTTTTTTTTTTTGAGGGCAGTGTCACTGGCCCTCATATGTGGGACCCGAACCGGGGCCGCTGGCTTTCTAAGCCAGCAACTAACCACTGCGCCACTCAGCTGGCCCAGTAGTTTACTCTTTAATTTGCAATTGCAAATGGAATTTGTTTTTTGTTTTCATTTCTTTTTCTGAAATTTCATTGTTAGTATATAGAAACACAATGGAATTTCTTTTTTTAATTTTTATTAATTTTTTTCTCTTTTTAAACAATTATTATTAATAGTTACCGATGTACAAAACTATGCAATAGTTATCTTTTTCACCCCTTACAAGGTGACTACCCCCTCCCGCTTCCCCTGTTCCCCCATCCCTGATATCATACATATCTATTACAATTCCATTGACTCCATCCCCACACTGTATTTCACATCCCATGACTATATATCTGTTAAATTATAGTCAACATCTAATATTAATCAGTGGCAGCTTCAGATGTGCAGTGCAGTAGTCAGGCCACTACACTGTCCATGAAGTGGTCTCCCTGACAAGACATGAGTCCATCCGATCTCCTAAAAAAATATTTACATTATTGATTATATTCCCGAAACTGTCTCTTCTGTTTCTGCAGTAGTATTGTAGTTACCAGTTTATGTTTCCTCGTCCCTTCCCTTTCTCTATCATGCCCATCCCCATCCCATCTAGCCCTCATCAGTTTTTCCTTTGTGTCTCTAAGACTATTTCTGTTTACATTGCTCGTTTATTCATTTCTTTAGATTTCACATATAAGTGAGAACATATGGTATTTGTCTTTCTCTGACTGACTTATTTTACTTAACATAATGTTCTCTAGGTCCATCCATGTCGTTGCAAGTGATATAATTTCTTTCTTCTTTATAGCTGCATAATACTCCATTGTGTAAATGTACCACAGTTTCTTAATCCAGTCATCTACTGGTGGGCATTTTGATTGTTTCCAAGTGTTGGCTATTGTAAATAGAGCTGCAATGAACATAGGAGTGCATATATTTTTTTGAATTAGTATCTTGTGCTTTTTCAGGACAAATACCTAGGAGTGGAATTGCTGGGTCAAAAGGTAGTTCCACTTCCAGTTTTTGAGATACCTCCATACTGACTTCCATAGTGGCTGCACCAATCTGCAATCCCATCAATGGTGCAGCAGGGTCCCCTTTACCCCAGAGCCCCACCAGCACTTGTTGTTTGTTGATTTACTGATGATAGCCATTCTGACCGGGGTGAGGTGGTATCCCATTGTGGTTTTTATTTGTGTTTCTCTGATGATTAGTGAGGTTGAACATTTTTTCATATGCCTGTTGGCTATCTGTATATCCTCTTTAGAGAAATGCTGAGCTATCCTGCCACCTGTTGGCAGCTCAGCGGCAGCTCGGTTCAGGCTGGGCATCAAACTGCTGTTGCTAAGAGATCAGCTTGTACTCTTGAGCAACCTCTTAACCAATTGAGCCACTCGGCCAGCCCCACAATGGAATTTTGTACATCGATTTTGTATCTTTCAATTTGCTGTATTTGTTTATTCTTTCTAATAGTTTTTTGGTGACATCTTTAGGGTTTCTTATATAAAGAATCACATCATCTGTAAAGAGTGACAATTTAACTTCTTCATACACAATTTGGATGCCTTTTATTTCTTTCTCTTGCCTGATTGCTCTGGATAGGACTTCCAATATTGTGTCAAATAACAGTGGTGATGGGTGTGTGTGCCTGTTTTGTTCCTGATTTTAGAGGAAAAGCTTTTAGCTTTTCACCATTAAGTATGATATTAGCTGAGGGTTTGTCATATATGGTCTTTATTATGTTGAAGTACTTTCCCTCATACCCATTTTATTAAGCGCTTTAATCATAAATGGGTGTTGTATCTTATCAAATACTTTTTCTGCATCTATTGATATAATCATATGATTTTTATCCTTTAGTTTGTTAATATGGTTTATTGCATTGATAGATTTGCGTATGTTGAACCATACTTTTGCCCCTGGAATGAACCCCATTTGATAGTGATGTATAATCTTTTTAATGTATTCTTGTATTTGATTTGCTAGTATTTTATGATTTTTGCATCTATAGTCATCAGAGATGTTGGTCTATAGTTTTCTTTTTTTATGTGTTATCCTTGTCAGGTTTTGGTATCAGGGTAATGCTGGCCTCATCAAATGAGTTAGGAAGTATACTACCTCTGCTTCAATTTTTTGGAAGAGTTTGAGGAGTACGTGTATTAAATCATGTTTGACTGTTTGGTAGAATTTACTAAGAAGACATCTCGTCCTAGATTTTTGCTTTGAGGAGGTTTTGGACGATTGTTTCAACTTCCTTACTGTTTATCAGTCCATTTAGATTTTCCAGTTCTTCGTGATTCAGTCTAGGAAGGTTATATATTTCTAAGAACTTGTTCATTTCTTCTATGTTATTGACTTTGGTGGTGTATAGTCCTTCATAATGCTTTATTATTATTTTTATTAGTTTCAGGCATACAAAGCAACATACCGTGTTTCCTCCAAAATAAGAAGTAACTGGAAAATAAGCCCTAGCATGATTTTTCAGGATGCTCATAATATAAGCCCTACCCCAAATATAAGCCCTAGTTAAGCTCGTCAGCCAGACATGACTGTTCGAATAAATGTAGATTTTTGTATATGAATAAATAAATAAATGTAGGTTGTTGGAGCAAAAATTATTATTATTATTATTTTAGCTGAGCCATCCTGCCCCCTGTTGGCAGCTCAGCGGCAGCTCAGCTTGGGCTGGGCATTGAACTGCTGTTGCTCAGAGCTCAGCTTGCACTTTTGAGTGAGTTCTTAACTAACAGAGCCACTCAGCCAGCCATGGAACAAATATTAATATAAGACCCATATTTTTGGGGAAACACAGTAATAATTAGACATTTACACCCCTCACAAAGTGATAACCCACCTCCTCCAAGCTACTACACCTCTGACATCTTATATAACTGTTACAATACCATTGACTATCTTCCTTATGCTATACTCCACCTCCCATGACTATATATGTATGTATATATCTCTCCTTATAGTTGACTTTATAGTGTTTTTGTATGATTTTTTATATTCCCGTAGTATCCATCATATCCATCATAACTTCTCTCTCATTTCTGATTTAGTTTATTTGTGGTTTTTGTCTTTTTTCATTAGTGAGTCTAGCTAGGTGGTTGTCAATTTTATTAATATTTTCACTGAACAGCTCTTTGTTTCAATACTTTTTTCTGTTGTCTTTTTGTTCTCTGTTTCATTTAATTCTGCTCTAATTTTTATTATTTCTTTCCTTCTGCTGATTTTGGGTCTCATTTGCTCTTCTTTTTCTAGTTCTTTAAGATGTAATGTTAGGTTGTTCATTGGGATATTTCTTGTTTCTTGAGATAGCCGTGTAATGATATAAATTTCCCTCTTGATAGAGCTTTCATCGCATCACAATAATTTTGATATGATGTATTTTCATCCTTATTTGTTTCTATGCATCTTTTGATCTCTCCTTTTATTTGTTCTTTGACCTAATTGTTTTTTAGTAGCATCTTGTTTAATCTCCACGTATTTGCGTTTTTTCCTGCCTTCTTTTTGTAGTTGATCTCCAATTTCAAAGCATTGTGTTTAGAGAATATGCTTCATATGATTTCAATCTTCTTAAATTTACTGAGGCTAGTCTTATGACCCAACACATGTTTGTCTTTGAGAATGTTCCAAGTGCGCCAGAAAAGAATGTATAGTCTGATGATCTAGGATGAAAGGCTCTGTAAATGTCAATTACAAGGTATAACAATGAAGTTCGTGAACTCATCCTAGAAAAAGTGCTACATACCTCATCGCTGAATATCGTTACTGTCACCTTCAAAGTACTCTCCTTGGGAGGAGTGCCGGTAAGATGGCGGAATAGACGGATGCTCTCCGAACTGCCTCCCAGGATCACATCAAAATTACAAATAATTTATGCTATATTTAACCTCGGAAGTCCCCTGAACATTAGATGAACAGAACCTCTAAATGAAGGACCTAAAGAGGGGGCCACGTCAAGTCTGGTAGGAGGGGCGCCGACGAGACAGGATGAGCCCTGTGAGGGATGCCCCAGCTGTGCGGAGAGGCTTCTCCGGTTGGGGGAGAGACCCTCCGGCCCACACCGAGCTCACTATCCCAGAGTTGCTTTGCCAGGAAGAGGAGTTCGACGACAGTGAGCTGTAGAAATTAGTGAAGACTCTCTTTGCTCGGCTCGGTGAGACTGGGGTCAGCTGGAGAATCAGTGTGGCCGGCGCATGGGTTCGCTCACCAGTGAGCACTCACCCAGTTCCTGTCAGAGGAAGTGGCTGCATAAGCCGGGCCCAGAAGCCTGTCGGGAGGGACTGAACTGAGCACCTTTGATGCAGAAGCTGGAGGTTTTGGAATTGTTGTTCCACTGGTGCGGAGCTTGCATATGAGCGGTGTACAGGAGGCTGCCATTTTTTCAGGGTTGGGCCATCCCGTGGAGGGTCAGAGCCCGGATCCCATTGGTCTGGTGAACTTGGCGCAGGAGTGCGTGCATTTGTGCGTGTGCATGCAGCCTTGGATTCCCACCCTCTGACCTGCTTGTGTAGCATTGCCAGGGAAACGCCTGGCAGGTGCCCTTCAGCTCCATCAGGTTGCTCACTGAGACGCAGGAGTGCGTGAGCGGCCTTGGGTTCCAACCCTCCACCCTGCTTGTGCTAGGTTTCCAAGGAAACACCGGGCGGGTGCCCTCTGGCTGCATCAGACTGCTCACTGAGACATGTGTGAGCCACTTTGGATCCCCCACCCTTCGCCCTGCTTGAGATCCGTTGCCAGGGAAACACAGGGCGGATATTTTCCAGCTGCATCAGTCTGTTCACTGAGACTCAGTAGCAGACAACCTGCAATAACCTGTGAAGATTTTATATATATATATATATATATATATATATATATATATATATATATATATATATATATATTTTGGTAGTGAGCACGGTTCCAGAGCACACAGCAGCTAATTGTGGAAAGCTCACTGCAACCCTGAGAAAGTGGTCTGCAGATTAAAGAGGACGGAGAGCCACCCCAACTCTTTCCTTTTTTTTTCTCTTTTTCTCTCTTTTTCTTCTTTTTTTCTTTTCTCTTCTCTCTAGGTAATCTATCTAATACATCGAAGCATTCACAGAATGATAGCCAGAATGAAAAAACAAAGAAACATGTCCCAAGTAAAAGATCAGAAGTAAACTCTAGAAATGGAACTAAATGAAACAGAGGTATCCAAACTTTCAGAGACAGAGTTTAGAACACTCATGATAAGAATGTTTAAGGAACCTAGCGAGGACATAAAGAAAGATAGGGAAACCATAAAAAACAACCTGGTAGAAATAAAGAATACAATAACTGAAATGAAGAACACATTCGAAGGAATCACCAGTAGAGTAGATGAAGCAGAGGAGCGGATCAGTGAATTAGAAGACAAAATAGCAGAAATCACCCAGCTAGAACAACAAAAAGAAAAAAGAATAAAAAAGAATGAAAATAGTTTAAGAGACCTCTGGGACAACATGAAACACAACAACCTTTGTGTCATAGGAATACCAGAAGGAGAAGAGAAGAAGCAAGGGATTGAGAATGTATTTAAAGAAATAATGACTGAAAACTTCCCTACCATGGTGAAGAAAATCGACATACTAGCCCAGGATGTGCAGAGAGTTCCAAACAGGCTGAATCCAAACAGGCCCACACCAAGACACATCACAGTTAAAATGGCAAAGGTTAAAGACAGAGACAGAATCCTAAAAGCAGCAAGAGAAAGACAGCAGGTTACATACAGAGGAACTCCTATAAGACTAACAGCTGACTTTTCTTTTGAAACTCTGCAGGCCAGAAGGGAATGGCAGGAGATACTCAAAGTGACACAAAGTAAAGATCTACAACCAAGATTGCTCTACCCAGCACAGCTATCACTTGAAATTGAAGGAGAGATAAAGAGCTTCTCAGAAAAGAATAAGCTTAAGGAGTTCATTACCACCAAGCCAGCATTGCAGGAAATTTTAAAAGGGCTTTTTTAAACAGAAGAAAGGGGAAAACAAGCTAACCCAGGAAGACAAGAAATACAAATGACAAAATGGCAATAAATGTTCACCTATCAGTAATTACTTTAAATCTGAATGGGCTAAATGCTCCAATCAAAAGACACAGAGTGGCTGAGTGGATAAGAAAACAGGACCCATGCATATGCTGTCTACAAGAGACTCATCTCAGATCAAAAGACACACATAGACTGAAAGCAAAGGGATGGAATAAGATATTTCATGCAAAAGGAAATGAGAAAAAAGCTGGAGTAGCAATACTTATTTCGGACAAAATAGACTTTAAAATGAAGACTACAATAAAAGAAAAAGAAGGACACTACATAATAATAAAGGGATCAATTCAACAAGAGGACATAACCCTAGTAAACATCTATGCACCCAATATAGGAGCTCCTAAATATATAAAACAGATTCTGACAGACATAAAGGCAGACATTAACAGTAATACTATCATAGTAGGGGACTTCAACACCCTGTTTTCACCAATGGACAGATCCTCCAGACAGAAAATCAACATGGACATAGTGGCCTTAAATGACACTTTAGACCAGTGGGATTTAATTGGTATTTTTAGAGCATTTCACCACAATGGTACAGAGTATACATTCTTCTCAAGTGCATATGGAACATTCTCCAAGATAGACCACATGTTAGGCCACTAAACAAGTCTCAACAAATTTAAGAAGATTGAAATCATATCAAGTGTCTTCTCTGACCACTATGCTATGAAACTAGAAATCAACTATAAGAAGAAATCTGGAAAGGTTACAAATACATGGAAGCTAAATAACATGCTTCTAAATAGTGAGTGGGTCAAAAATGAGATCAAGGAGAAAATCAAAAGATACCTCGAGACAAAGGAAAATGAAAACACCACAAACCAAAATCTCTGGGATGCAGCGAAAGCAGTCCTAAGAGGGAAGTTCTTAGCCCTGCAGGCCTACCTAAAGAAGGAAGAAAAATCTCAAATCAACAAACTCTCTCTACACCTAAGAGAACTCGAAAAAAAAAAAAAAAACACAGCAAAACAAGCCTAAAGGGAGCATAAAGAAAGAAATAATAAAGACCAGAGCAGAAATAAATGAAATAGAGAAGAAAAAAACAATACAAAAGATCAATGAAACCAAGAGTTGGATTTTTGAAAAGATAAACAAAAATCGACAAACCCTTAGCACGACTAACCAAGAAAAAGAGAGAGAGGACCCAAATTAATAAAATCAGAAATGAAAGAGGAGAAATGAAAAGAGATACCACAGAAATAAGGAACATTTTAACAAATTACTATGAGCACGTATATGTCAAAAAATTCGACAATCTTGAAGAAATCTGGAATAAATGGATACATTTCTAGAAGCATACAATCTACCCAGTCTGAAGCAAAAAGAAACAGAAACTCTGAACAGACTGATTACTGCCAAAGAAATTGAATCAGTAATCAACAATCTTCGAACAAACAAAAGCCCTGGACCAGATGGCGACACAGGTGAATTCTACAAAACATTCAAAAAAGAATTAGTACCTATTCTCCTCAAACTATTCCAAAAAATACAGAAGGAGGGAAGGCTCCCAAACTCTTTCTATGAAGCCACTATCACCCTGATTCCTAAGTCAGACAAAGATATACAAAAAAGGAAAACTACAGGCCAATATCACTAATGTTCATAGATGCAAAAATTGTCAACAAAATAGTAGCAAACCGAATTCAGCATCTCATTAAAAAGATCATACACCACGATCAAGTGGGAATCATTCCTGGTATGCAAATCTGGTTCAATATCCGCAAATCAATTAACGTAATACATCACATTAACAAAATGAAAAGTAAAAATCATATGATCATATCAATAGATGCAGAAAAGGCATTTGACAAAACCCAGCAGCCATTTATGATAAAGATTCTTAACAAAGTGGGAATAGTGCGATCATACCTCAACATAATAAAGGCCATATATGATAAGCCCACAGCAAACATCGTTCTCAATGGGGAAAGGCTGGAACCTTTCCCCTTAAGATCAGGAACAAGACAAGGCTGCCCGCTTTCACCACTTCTATTTAACATAGTTCTGGAAGTTCTAGCCAGCAATCAGACAGGAAATGAAATAAAAGGCATCCAAATTGGAAAAGAGGAAGTAAAATTGACATTATATGCAGATGACATGATACTATATATAGAGAATCACAAAGACTCCACCAAAAAACTGCTAGAACTGATACACGAATTTGGTAAGGTAGCAGGATACAAAATTAACATTCAGAAATCAGTGGCATTTCTATACACCAATAATAAACTATCAGAAAAAGATATCAGGAAATCAATCCCTTTTACAATTGCTTCAAAAACAATAAAATATCTAGGAATCAATTTAACTAAAGAAGTAAAAGACCTGTACTCAGAAAATTATGAGACACTGAAGAGAGAAATCAAAGAAGATACAAATAAATGGAAATACATACCATGCTCATGGAGAGGAAGAATTAATATAGTTAAAATGTCAATACTTCCTAAAGCTATATATAGAATCAATGCAATTGCAATCAAACTACAAAGGACATTTTTCTCAGAAATAGAACATAGAATCCTAAAATTTATATGGAGCCACAAAAGACCCCGAATAGCTACAGCAATGTTGAGAAATAAGAACAAAGTGGGAGGCATCACACTACCTCACATCAAAACATACTACAAGCCTACAGTAATCAAAACAGTATGGTACTGGCATAAAAACAGACACATAGAAAAATGGAATAGAATAGAGAGCCCAGGAATAAACCCATCTATGTACGGTCATTTAATCTATGACAATGGAAGCAAGAATTTACACTGGAGTAAAGATAGTCTATTTAATAAATGGTGCTGGGAAAATTGGACTGACACGTGCAAAAAAATGAAAATAGACCACCTACTTCACCATATACGAGAACAAACTCAAAATGGATTAAAGACTTAAATGTAAGACTTGAAACTATAAAACTCCTAGAAGAAAATATGGGGAGTAAATTTGCAGACATTACCCTGAGTAATATTTTTACCAATATATCCCCTCAGGCAAGGGAAATAAAAGAAAACATGAACATATGGGATTACATCAAACTTAAAAGTTTTTTCCCAGCAAAGGAAATAATCAATAAAACAAAAAGGCAGCCTACTGAATGGGAGAAGATATTTGCCAATGATATATCTGATAAGGGGTTGATATCCAAAATTTATAAAACACTCATGCAATTCAACACCAAAAAAACAAACAACCCAATTAAAAAATGGGCAGAGGATATGAGGAGGCATTTCTCTAAAGAGGACATACAGATGGCCAACAGGCATATGAAAAAATGTTCAGCCTCACTAAGCATCAGAGAAATGCAAATGAAAACCACAATGAGATACCACCTCACTCAAGTCAGAATGTCTATCATCAACAAATCAACAAACAACAAGTGTTGGCGAGGGTGTGGAGAAAAGGGAACCCTGGTGCACTGTTGGTGGGACTGCAAATTGGTGCAGCCATTATGGAAATCAGTATGGAGGTATCTCAAAACACTGAAAATGGAACTGACGTATGACCCAGCAATTCCACACTTGGGAATCTACCCAGAGGAATCCAAGACGCTAATTCGAAAAAATATATGCACCCTATGTTTATTGCAGCGCTATTTACAATAGCCAAGACTTGGAAACAACCAAAATGCCCATCGGTAGATGGCTGGCTTAAGAAACTGTGGTACATTTATACAATGGAGTATTACTCCGCTGTAAAGAAGAATGAAATTGTACCATTTGCAACGATATGGATGGACCTAGAGACTATTACGTTGAGTGAAATAAGTCAGTCGGAGAAAGACAAATACCACATGATCTCACTTATATGTGGAATTTGAAAAACTGAATGAATGAGCATAAGAAACAGAAAGAATCTCATAGATATAAAGGAAAAACAGGGTTGCTAGTTGGGAGGGAGGTGGGGATGAGGGAGAAAGGGAAAGGATTAGACAGCATAAATAGGTAACTACAGTATTGTCACAGGGATATGAAAGACAGTTCGGGGAATATAATGTTAAAATTTTGTGGGGTGTCAGATGGTCACATGTTTTGTTAGGGAGACCACTTCATGGATGGAGTAGAGGCTTGATCACTGCACTGTATACCTGAAATTGACGTTGTATAATATTGTATGCCAACGGTAATTGAATATATAGATAGTCACGGGATATGGATTATATGGTGGAAGGGAGTCAAAGGAATTGTAATAGATAGTATGATATGGGGGTGAGGAGTGGGAGGGGAGAATTGGGGGAGGGAGTTTGTCACTTTGAGGGGTAAAAAGTATAACTATTGCACTTTGTTGTACCCCTGAAGCTAATTAAAAATATATATAAATAAAAATAAATAAATAAAAACAAAACAAAAAAATCCAAAACAAAACAAAACAACAACAAAGTACTCTCCTTGGGAAGCTATGCATTGATGCCAGTGCCTAGTCCATGCTTCAAAGCTATTTTGGAACTCTTTTTCTGGAATGGCCATCAGAGCTGTCGTCATATTACCCTTGATTTACTGAATGTCATCAAAATGTTTTCCTTTCAATATTTCCTTTATCTTCAGGTAAAGAAAGAAGTCATTGGGGGCCAGATCAGGTGAGTAGGGAGGGTGTTCCAATACTGTTATTTGTTTACTAACTAAAAGCTCCCTCACAGACAGTGCTGTAAGAGCTGGTGCATTGTTGTGGTGCAAGAGCCATGAATTGTTGGTGAAAAGTTTAGGTCGTCTAACTTTTTCACGCAGCCTTTTCAGCACTACCAAATAGTAAACTTGGTTAACTGTTTGTCCAGTAGGTACAAATTCATAATGAATAATAACTCTGATATAAAAAAATTGCAACATTGTTGCAACAAATTTGTGAACGTAATTTTCAGACCTCGTATGTCCATTTGATCTAAGATGTCATCTAAGGCTGATATCTTCTGTTTGCATTGATCTATCCACAGCTGTCAATGGCATATTTAGGTCCCCTACTATAATAGTGTTTTTGTCACTTTCTTATTTTAGTTCTGTTAGTAGTTGCTTTATATATTTTGGTGCTCCCTGATTGGGAGCATATATATTGATCAGTGTTATGTCTTCTTTCTGTATTGTCCCCTTTATCATTAAGAAATGTTTATCTTTGTCTCTTGTTACATTTTTTATCCTGAAGTCTGTTAATCAGATATAACTATGCCTGCACCTGCTTTTCCCTGGATGTCATTTGCTTGGAGTATTATTTTCCAACGTTTCACTTTGAGTTTATATTTGTCCTTGTAGCTGAGATATATCTCTTGGAAGCAGTATATCATTGGGTTTTGTTTTTTGATCCAATCTGCTACTCTACCTTTTCATTGGTGAGTTCAGTCCATTTACATTTAGGGTGATCACTGATATATCAAGGATTTCCTATAGTAATTTTATCTTTTGTTTTCTGGTAACTTCATGTCTCCATTGTTTTTTTGCCTTTGTGTTTCTGTCTGTTATTTTAGTTTGGTGGTATTCTATGATTTTTTTCTCTTTGTTTCCTCTTTTTTTAAAAAAGATTTTATTGGGGAATCAGGGAAAGGGAACAGACGAGTTGCTGTCCTTTTGTTCTTCAGTCTAGTTGTGGAGGACGTTGCTTCACTGGCCCATGTTGGTATTATCATTGTGCTCTTCCCGGGTGAGGCAGATCGGTCACTGGCCTCTGGACTGTGCTCATGGCAGCTCTTGGCAGCTTGTGCTGGCTGCTGGCTGCTCACATTGGCTGCCAGCCATTCACTGTAGCTTATGGCAGCCCACTGCAGCAGGGGCTGCAGCTTCAGTGTCAGTGGCGACTCACAGCAGCCCAGCTCCAGGTGAAGCTGTTGTTCACCATCTTAGTTGTAGAGGGCGGTATCGGGCCGGCCAAGAGGCACGGTGGTTAAGCGCTGTCTTGGGAAGCCAGCGGCCCGGTTCGGGTACCACATATGAGGGCCAGTGACACTGCCCTAAAAAAAAAAAATACTGGGGACAACTTGTCAGTAGTCACTTAACTGGACTCCCGACATGCTTCTCCAGACACAATAGAGGGCAGTGTCACTGGCCCTCATATGTGGGATCTGAACCAGGGTCCTGCTGCTCAGTGCTGGCCTCCCAAGCCAGCTCTTAACCAATGCACCACTCGGCCGGCCCTATTTCTTTTTTTTTGTGTTATGTGTCTCAGTTCTGGATTTTTTGTTTTTGTTTTGAGTGGATACCATTAAGTTTATGTAAATGAACATTTCAGATATACAATAATCCTTTTCCTTCAGCATGCATTTTATCTCCATTCGTTTTGCGAATTCTGACCTTTACTCCCTTACCTTTTATATTTTCATTGTCACAAATTATCCCTCTTTCTGCTGTAAGTTCATTTCTGAATTGGAGCAGCAAATTTTCTTCCTTGTCTCTTTTTCTTTTTTTGTGTTTTTATCTTCTTTACCCGTTTTGTTTAAGTGTATAGTGCCCTGTTTTGTGTAGGGGTTACCATTTCCTGCTTCTGTTAGTAATCTTACTCATAGATTTTGCCTTTTGTCTTTTTGTTTCAGGTAGAATAATGTCCTTTAGTATTTCCTGTAATGCAGGCCTTTTGGTGGAAAATTCCCTCAGCTTCTGTATATCTGGAAAGGTCCTTATATTCCTGCTTCATATCTAAAGGATAGCTTTGCTGGATTTATTATTCTCATCTGGTAATTTCTCTCTTTCAATAGTTTGAATATTTGATTCCTCTCCCTCCTCACTTGAACAGTTTCTGATGAAAAATCTGATGATAATTTAATGGGCTTTCTTTTGTAGATTACCATATTTTTTTCCCTGGCTGCCTTGAGAATTCTTTGTTTGTCATTAATTTTTGACAGCTTCAATATAATGTGCCTTGGAGAAGGCCTTTTAGGATTGAGGTAATTAGGCATTCTGTTTGTTTCTTGGATTCAAGGACCCAGTTCTTCCCACAGTGTTGGGGAGTTCTTGTAGGCTATTTGTTTAAATAGGTTCTCTGTGCCCTTCTCCTTCTGGTACACCCATTATTCTTATAGTGCCCTTTCTAGTGGAGTCAGATAGTTTTTGTAGAGTTCTTTCTTTTTTTTTTTTTTTAACTCTCAAGTCTCTTCTTCTATCTGCAGCATTTCCAGATTTCTATCTGGATATCACTAATTCTTTCCTTCATTGGGTCAGCTCTATTTCCTAAGCTCACTGATTCATTCTTTATCTCTTTTATTGAGTTATTCAGCACCAGAATTGCAATTTAGCTCTTTTTAAGAATTTCAATCTCGAGACTTCCGGTAAGATGGAAGACTAGACAGATGCTGTGCCAACTGCCTCCCAGGATCACATCAAAATTACAAATAATTTATACAACATTTAACCTCGGAAGTCCCCTGAACATTAGATGAACAGAACCTCCAAATGAAGGACCTAAACAGGAGGCCACGTCAAGTCTGGTAGGAGGGGCGCAGACGAGAGAGAGAGTGAGCCCCGTGAGGGATGGCCCAGTGGTGGGGAGGCTTCTCCGGTTGGGGGAGAGAAACTCTGGCCCCACACTGAGCTCACTATCCCAGAGTTGCTTTGCCAGGAAGAGGAGTTCTACGATAGCTGGCAGTAGAAATTAGTGAGGACTCTCTTTGCTCGGCTTGGTGAGGCTGAGGACGGCTAGCGAACCAGTGTGGCTGGCGCATGGGTTTGCTCGCTGGTGAGCACTCACCCGGTTCCTGTTGGAGGGAGTAGCTGTGTGAGCCGGGCCCAGGAGCCTGCGGGGAAGGAGTGAACTGAGCACCTTTGATGCAGAAGCTGGAGATTTTGGGACCATTGTTCCCCTGATGTGGAGCTTGCTCATGAGTAGTGTACAGGAAGGCGCCATGTTTTCAGGATTGGGCCCTCCTACAGAGGGTCAGATCTGGGACGACATTGGTCTGGTGAAATTGGTGCAGGAGTGCATGTGTGCATGCCTATGCATGTGGCCTTGGATTCCCACTCTCTGCCCTGCTTGTGCTGCGTTGCCAGGGAAACACCGGGCGGGTGCCCTACAGCTCCAACAGGCTGCTCACTGAGATGCAGGAGTGTGCGAGCCACCTTGGGTCCCCACCCTCCACCCTGCTTGTGCTGCAAAGCCAGGGAAATTCAGAGTGGGTGCTCTCCAGCTCCATTAGGCTGTTCACTGGACACAGGAGTTCACAAGCTGCCTTGGGTCCCGCACTACACACAGTTTGTGTGGAGTTGCCAGGCTTGGGATTGGCTGTTGGGCTGCTTAGCCTATTCTGCGAGCAGCTGATTGGGATAGGCTGAGATGGGGAGTTTTCCTGAGTGTTGGGCTGGGAGCTGTGTACCTGCCTGATCAGATCAGGGTTTTCCTGGCGAGTTTGTGTGGGATGGTTGCTGGTGCAGAGTGCATGGTGCACTGACTTGGTGAGGGACACTGACCATATCCAGTGGTGACTTGGGGGCCTGCCCCGCTGACCTAGAGCTGTGGCACCCTGAGCCCCTGGTGCCTGGCCCACACCACTGCAGGCCACAGAGGTTTTTTTTTTTTTTTGCAGCAGACAACCCGCAATAACCTGTGAAGATTTTTGGTAGTGAGCATTGTTCCAGAGCACACAGCAGCTAATTGTGGAAAGCTCTCTGCAAGCCTGAGAGGGAGACCTGAATATAACACGTTAAGCCTGTCCCCCCAACAGCTGGTGCTGAGTCACCCAGAGACGATTGCTGAGCAAGCGGTCTGCAGATTAAAGAAGATGAAGAGCCCCCACTCCTCTTTTTTTTTTCTTCTCTTCTTTCTAGGTGATCTATTTAATACATTAAAGCATTCACAGAATGACCGCCAGAATGAAGAAACAAAGAAACATGTCCCAAGTAAAAGATAAGAAGGAACCTCTAAAAATGGAATTAAATGAAACAGAGGTATCCAAACTTTCAGAGACAGAGTTTAGAACACTCATGATAAGAATGTTTAAGGAACTTAGCGATGTCATAAGGAAGGAGAGGGAAACCATAAAAAACAACCATTTAGACATAAAGAATACAATAATTGAAATAAAAAACACACTCGAAGGAATCACCAGTAGAATAGATGAAGCAGAGGATCGGATCAGCGAATTAGAAGACAAAACAGCAGAAATGACCCAGTTGGAACAACAACAATAAAAAAGAATAAAAAAGAATGAAACCAGTTTAAGAGACCTCTGGGACAACATGAAATGCAACAACATGACATCATAGGAATACCAGAAGGAGAAGAGAAGAAGCAAGGGATTGAGAATGTATTTGAAGAAATAGTGACTGAAAACTTGCCTACCTTGGTGAAGGAAATCTACATACAAACCCAGGATGTGCAGAGAGTTCCAAACAAGCTGAACCCAAACAGGCCCACACCAAGACACATCATCGTTAAAATGGCAAAGGTTAAGGACAGAGACAGAATCCTAAAAGCAGCAAGAGAAACACAGCAGGTTACATACAAAGGAACTCCTATTAGACTAACAGCTGACTTGTCTACAGAAATTCTGCAGGCCAGAAGGGAGTGGCAGGAAATATTAAAAGTGACGCAAAACAAAGGCTTATAATCAAGATTGCTCTATGCATCATTGCTACCACTTAAAATTGAAGGAGCAATAAAGAGCTTCTCAGAAAAGAATAAGCTTAAGGAGTTCATTACCACCAAGCCAGCATTGCAGGAAATGTTAAAAGGGCTTTCTAAAACAAAAGAAAGGGAAAGCAAGCTAACCCCCCAGGAAGACAAGAAATACAAATAACAAAATGGCAATAAATATGCACCTATCAGTAATCACTTTAAATGTAAATGTGCTAAATGCTCCAATCAAAAGACAGAGAGTAGCTGAGTGGATAAGAAAACAGGACCCATGCATATGCTGTCTACAAGAGACTCATCTCAGATCAAAAGACACACCCAAACTGAAAGTAAAGGGATGGAACAAGACATTGTACACACATGGAAATGAGCAAAAAGCTGGAATAGCAATACTTATTTCAGACAAAATAGACTTTAAAATGAAGACTACAATAAACGAGAAAGAAGGGCACTACATAATAATAAAGGGATCGATTCAACAAGGGGACATAACTCTGGTAAACATCTATGCATGCAAAATAGGAGCTCCTAAGTATATGAAACAGATTTTGACAGTCATAAAGACAGAGATCAACAGTAATACTATTGTAATAAGGTTCTTCAACACCCCGTTGTCACCAATGGATAGATCCTCCAGACAGAAAATCAACACTGACATAGTGGCCTTAAATGACATTTTAGACCAGCGGGATTTAATTGATATTTTTAGAGCATTTCACCCCAAAGCTACAGAATATACATTCTTCTCAAGTGCACACATGGAACATTTTCCAAGATAGACCACATGTTAGGCCACAAAACAAGTCTCAACAAATTTAAGAAGATTGAAATCGTATCAAGCATCTTCTCTGATCAGAATGCTATGTCCAGAAATCAATTACAAGAAGAATTCTGGAAAACACACGAACACATGAAGGCAGAATAACATGCTATTAAATAGCTAGTGGGTCAAAACTGAGATCAAGGAGGAATCAAAAGATACTCGAGACAAAGGAAAATGAAAACACCACAACCAAAAATCCCTGGGATGCAGCCAAAGCAGTCCTAAGAGGGAAGTTCATAGCAGTGCAGGCCTACCTAAAGAAGGAAGAAAGGTCTCAAATCAACACACTATCTTTACACCGAAGGGAACTGGAAAAAGAACAGTAAAACACACCCAAAGGGAGTACAAGGAAGGAAATAATAAAGACCAGAGCAGAAATAAATGAAATAGAGAACAAAAAAAAAAAAAAAACAATACAAAAGATCAATGAAACCAAGAGTGGGTTTTTTTTTTTAAAAGATAAACAAAATCAACACCACTTAGCCAGATTCACCAAGAAAAAGAGAGAGGACCCAAATTAATCAAATTAGAAATGAAAGAGGAGAAGTGACAATAGATACCACAGAAATAAGGAACATTTTAAGAATTTACTATGAGCAAGTATATGTTAAAAAATTCGACAATCTTGAAGAAATCTGGAATAAATTGATAAATTTCTAGAAGCATACAATCTACCAAGTCTGAAGCAAAAAGAAACAGAAACTCTAAGTAGACTGATTACTGCCAAAGAAATTGAATCGGCAATCAACAAGCTTCCAACAAACAAAAATCCTGGACCAGATAGCTTCACAGGTGAATTTTACAAAGCATTCAAAAGAGAATTAATACCTGTTCTCCTCACACTATTCCAAAAAATAAAGAAGGAGGGAAAGCTCCCAAATTCTTTCTATGAAGCCACTATCACTGTGATTCCAAAGTCAGACAAAGATATTACAAAAAAGGAAAACTACAGGCCGATATCCCTAATGAACATAAATTCAAAAATTCTCAACAAAATACTAGCAAACCGAATTCAGCATGACATAAAAAGATCATACACCACAATCAAGTGGGATTCATTCCTGGTATGCTAGGTTGGTTCTATATCCACAAATCAATTAATGTAGTACATTACATTAACAAAATGAAAAATAAAAATCATACGATCATGTCAATAGATGCAGAAAAAGAATTTGACAAAATCCAGCAGCCATTTATGATAAAAACTCTTAGCAAAGTGGGAATAGTAGTATCATATCTCAGCATCATAAAAACCATATATGATAAGCCCACAGCAAACATCATAATCAATGGGGAAAGGCTAAAAGCTTTCCCTTTAAGATCAGGAACAAGACAAGGCTGCCCACTTTCACCATTTCTATTTAACATAATTCTGGAAGTTCTAGCCATAGCAATCAGACAAGAAAATGAAATAAAAGGGATCCAAATTGGAAAGGAGGAAGTAAAACTGTCATTACATGCAGATGACATGATACTATATATAGAGAATCCCAAAGACTCCACCAAAAAACTGCTAGAACTGATAAACAAATTTGGTAAGGTAGCAGTATACAAAATTAATATTTAGAAATCAGTTGCATTTGTATACACGAATAATAAACTATCAGAAGAAGAAATCAGGAAATCAATCCCTTTTATAGTTGCTTCAAAAACAATAAAATATCTAGGAATAAATTTAACTAAAGAAGTAAAAGAACTCTACTCAGAGAATTATGAGACACTGAAGATAGAAATCAAAGAAGACACAAAATAAATGGAAATACATACCATGTTCATGGATACGAAGAATTAATATAGTTAAAATGTCAATGCTACCTATGGCAATATATAGTTTCAATGCAATTGCAATCAAACTACCAAGGACATTTTTCTCAAAAATAGAACATATAATCCTAAAATTTATATGGAACCACAAAAGACCCCAAATAGCCACGGCAATCTTGAGAAAGAAGAACAAAGTGGAAGGCATTATGCTACCTGACATCAAAACATAGTACAAAGCTACGGTAATCAAAACAGTATGGTACTGGCATAAAAACAGACACATAGACCAATGGAACAGAATAGAGAGCCGAGGATTAAACTCATTCATATACGGTCATTTAATCTATGACAATGGAAGCAAGAGTTTACATTGCAGTAAAGGTAGTCTATTTAATAAATTGTGCTTGGAAAATTGGATTGACATGTGCAAAAAAATGAAAATGGACCACCTCCTTACACCATATACGAGAACAAACTCAAAATGACTTAAAGACTTAAATGTAAGACCTGAAATCATAAAACTCCTGGAAGAAAACATAGCGAGTAAGTTTGCAGACATTACCCTGAGCAATATTTTTACTGATATATCCCCTCGGGCTAGGGAAATAAAAGAAAAAATGATAATATGAGATTACATCAAACTTAAATTTTTTTCACAGCAAAGACAAATCATCAATAAAACAAAAAGGCAGCCTACTGAATGGGAGAAGATATTTGCCAACGATATATCTGATAAGGGGTTAATATCCAAAATTTATAAAACACTCATGAAACTCAACACCAAGAAACCAGACAACCCAACTAAAAAACGGGCAGAGGATATAAAGAGGCATTTCTTTAAAAAGGATATACAGATGGCCATCAAGCATATGAAAAAATGTTTAACCTCACTAATCATCAGAGAAATGCAAATAAAACCACAATGAGATACCACCTCACTCTGGTCAGAATGGCTATCATCAATAAATCACAAACAACAAGTGCTGGCGAGGTTGTGGAGAAAAGGGAACCCTGGTGCACTGTTGGTCGGACTGCATATAGGTGCAGCCATTATGGAAATCAGTATGGGGGTATTTCAAAAAACTTGAAATGGAACTGCTGTATGACCCAGCAATTCCACTCTTGGGTATCTACCCAGAGGAATCCAAGATGCTAATTCGAAAAAACATATGCACCTCTATGTTTATTGCAGCGCTATTGACAATAGCCAAGACTTGAATACAACCGAAATGCCCATCAGTAGAGGACTGGATTAAGAAACTCTGGTACATTTATACAATGGAGTATTACTCCACTATAAAGAAGAATGAAATAGTACCATTTGCAACAATATGGATGGACCTAGAGACTATTATGTTAAGTAAGATAAATCAGTCGGAGAAAGACAAATACCATATGATCTCACTTATATGTGTAATCTGAAAAACTGAATGAACGAGCAAAGTAAACAGAAACAGATTCATAGATATAGAGGAAAAACTGATGGTTGCTAGGGAGGGCGGTGGGGATGAGGGAGAAGTGGAAGGGATAAGACAGCGTAAATAGGTAACTACAATATTGCCACAGGGATATGAAAAACAGTTCGGGGAATAAAATAATGTTGTAAATATTTTGTGGGGTGTCAGATGGTCACATGTCTCGTTAGGGAGACCAGTTCATGGATGGAGTAGAGGCATTATCACTGCATTGTACACCTGAAGCTGATGTTGTATAGTATTATATGCCAACTGTAATTGAATATATTGATAGTCACGGGATGTGGAGTATACTGTGGAAGAGAGTCAAAGGAATTGTAATAGATATGTATGATATGGGGGTGGAGCGGGGTGGTTAACTGGGGGAGGGGAGTTGTCACTTTGATGGGTAAAATGTATAACTATTGCACTGTGTTGTTGTACACCTGAAACTAATAAAAAAAAGTTTATTTCGCAATAAAAGAAAAAAAAGAAAAAGAATGTATTTGAATTTTTACTTGAAGGTTAAAATAAATTTCAATCTCTTTGACAAAGTATTCATTTTCTTTTTTGATTTTATTTCTGAGTTTATCAAACTGCCTGAGTTTTCTCACATCTCATTGAGTTTTTTCAGAACTGCAATCCTGAATTCTCGGTCAGTTAAGTCACATATTTCTATGTCTTTAAAATAATTTTCTGGAGATTTTTCATTTTCTTTCTGACTTTTCTTGTTACCTTGGTTATTCATGGTAATTAATAGATTATTTTTCTTCCTGGGCATCTACAGTAGTGAATTCTGAAGCAGGTTGATATAAAGAGGTCTTTTTTTGCTTTTTGGTAGGTAACATTTTATTTTCTCTTTCCCTTTCCTGACTTCTTGCATGGTGGTACATTTTCTAGGGAGGTGGGCTTCTCCTCTGTGATCAGGTCACCTCAGTCAAAGGGCACCACCCCCATGGGAGGATGTGGTAGACAATGGGGTTCTGAGCCCCTGAAATTCCAGTGCTTCCCCTGCAGTCATATGTGGAGCTGTATGTCTTAGCAGCCCTGGGTATCCCCACTGGGATCAGCTGTGAAAGTTGGGGGCAGGGAGGCCTGGGAGAGGCGGCTGGTGTATTTATGGCTTTGTTCTCTTCTAAGTAATAAGGACTGCCAGATCACAGCTGCCTCACCCCTATAGCCCCTCCCTTGTCACTAGAATTAGCTGCAGTGTGTGTCTGGCACTCAGGAACTGTTTCTCCAGCTCTCAGGGCTGTAGATATTCTGTTTTTTAATATGACACTGCTACTGTTTTTTTTCTGGAGCACACTGCTAACAGGGAACATGTGGGGGAGGTGAGCTCTGGGAGCGTGGGGCAAGCAGCCAGGCTCCGTGACTTTGTTTTCTGCTTAGCAGTTAGGACTGTTAGACTGCAATTGTTGCAATTCTGTATTCAGTCTTTGCCCTGAGGTCTCTTCCTCGATCAAGTTTCAACTGTATTACATGCTGATCCCTCAGGCTGGATTTCTGGGGCCACAGAGAGTGCACCTGCAGTCTTCCCTTCCCCCCAAATCAATATGACTTTTATTGCATCTTTAAAATATCACAAATAAGTCTGAGGAATCACTCAACATGTGGGATTTTCTGTAACTGGACAACTTACATCTTATTCATCAGCCTGCTGAACTGTTCCTTTTTCAGAAACATAGATACTATCCAAAAATTTTCTGATATCCTTATTTTTAACATTGTGGCTTGTTGAATCAAAGCAGCTGAATTTGCCACAAGTTCAATATCATTTCCTTCAAGAATTAACTCATCTTTCTGAGCTTCAAATAGTGAACAAGCAACACCTGACCTCATCCAAACACTGCAGGTGTATTTTTCACCCAAGAAATTTTGGATTTCAACAAGAGAACCATTCTCCTGAAAAACAATGTTGATAGGGAAGTGACTATACACAGACCTCATCTTGTAACAAAAGCCCAATGTAACACTGTTGATTGTGTTCTGTACACTACTACAGATAGTGCAAATAGGAGCCAGTGTCTTCCTATTTTGCCACCATTTGTCAACCTGGAGACTCTTCTTTTTCTTTCCAAGGAGACTGAGTTTCAATCATCCGATGTGATTGAAGTCCCTCCATAGGGTGCCCTTCACAATAACTGTGTGTCCCTTCAGAGTGATGTCCAGATTTTCTGGAATGTCCACAGTCTGATTGCTGAGAATGATCTTCATCCTCATAGTAGATGCAGCAAAGAGTGTACCTGTCATCTTAATCCTCCCCTCTCCTGGGACCACAGTGAGCCCTGGGCTGCATTCTGTGCCCCCTTCTCTGTGCTTCTCCCTCACCTCCTCTCCTGTTCACCTGATTCACTCACCTTCAGGTGTTTTGATGCACGGATCTCTCAAATGTATTTGTGTGTTGCATAAGGAATCCTTTTCAACATTGAATTATAACTGTTCAACTTGTAACTTCAAGGAGAGATCTAGGGGCACCCCTCATGCAGCCAGGTTTCTGTCACCACTCTATTTGTTCTTTTTTTTAAATTTTTTATTTAGCTGAGCCATCCTGCCACCTGTTGGCAGCTCAACGACAGCCCAGCTTGCACTCTTGAGCAAGCGCTTAACCAACTGAGCCACTCGGCCAGCCCCTTTTTTTCTTTCTTAATTTGGGAATTGGGTGAGGGGAACAGTGTTGGGGAATTGGGGAGGGGGACCAGCCAGGTTGTTGTTCTTCAGTCTTAGTTGTGGAGGGCACCAGTCATCATCTGGCTGCCTGTCGGCAGTTCGTGGCCTCTAAGTTCAAGGTGCCGAGTTCAGTCTTAGTTGCCAGTGGGCATAGCCACCAACCCATGTGGGAGTTGAACCAGCGGCCTTGTTGCTAAGAGCACATGCTTTATTTACTGAGCCATCCGGGTTGCTCCTCAACTCAAGGTGCTGAGTTCAGTCTTAGTTGCCGGTGGGCATAGCCCCACCATTGAATAGGCAGTCTTGTTGTTAGGAGCACGTGCTCTCACCAGCTGAGCCATACTGCCACCTACTTGCAGCACAGCACCAGCTCATCTCAGTCACAGCATCACTGGCCCATGTGGGAATCTAATTGGTGATCCTGTTGCTCAGAGCTTGCACTCTTTTTTTTTTTTTTTAAAGATTTTATTGGGTAATTGGGGGAGGGGAACAGACAAGTTGCTGTCTTTTTGTTCTTCAGTTTAGTTGCGAAGGATGTTGCTTCACTGTTGGTATCGTCATTGTGCTCTTCCTGGAAAAGGCAGATGGGTTGCCGGCCTCTGGATGGTCACTCACCGGGGCTATTGGCAGCTTGCGCTGGTTACCAGCCGCTCACGCTGGCTGCTGGCCACTCAGTGTAGCCTATGGTAGCTCACTGCAACAGGGGCTGCAGCCTACTCCATCACTGGGGCTCGCACAGCCCAGCTCCAGGTAGAGCTGTTGTTAGCTGTAGAGGGCAGTGTCACTGGCCCTCATATGTGGGATCCGAACCCGGGCTGCTGGCATCCCAAAACCAGCGCTTAACCAATGCGCCACTCGGCCGGCTCAAGAGCTTGCACTCTTAAGCTAACTTTTAACCAACTGAGCCACTTGGCCTGCTTCTCTATTTGTTCTTAAATACTCTATCCTTAGTGTGTGTGTTTTGACATGAATGTAATTTTAATGCCAATTCGGTATGCATTTGCAGTCAAGTAGAGGAGAAATTTTATGTTGTTAAAAAGCACATAACATGAGATCTACCCTCAAATTTTTAAGTGTACGGTATAGTATAACTTACTATAAGCACACTATTGTATAGCAGATTTTTAGAACTTTTTCACCTTGCATGTCTGAGACTTTATACTCATTGAATAGTAACTCTTCATTTGCCTCTCCTACCAGCCTCTGGCAACCACCATTCAACTCTCTTTGGTGAGTTTGACTACTTTAGATACCTCATGTAAGTGGAATCATATAGTATTTGTCCTTCTGTGACTGGCTTATTCACTTAGTACAATATCCTCAAGGTTCATCTATGTTGTAGCATATGGCAGGATTTCCTTTTTTATGGCTGAATAATATTCCATTGTATGTATATATCACATTTTATTTATCTGTTTATATGTCAGTGTACATTTAGGTTATTTTCACCTCTTGGTTATTTTGAAAAATTCTGCACTGAACATGGGAATGCAAATATCTCATCTTTATTTTGTTTTAATCAGTTTAAATATCACTAATAAATAACCATATGTTCTTTTGGAATAGACACAGTTCAACAGTTAAATAAATATAATAGAAAAGTTTTACTGGTTTTGCAGGCTCTTCTCTATTGAAATTACCATGTTAGGTTACCCAGCTGACAATGCAGTCAACAAGCTAACATTCCAGAGAACTAAACTCATTCCAGGAGAATATGAGATGGCATAGGCTCCATGCTGGATGCTCTGGGAGGGTCAGTGGCACATGGTGTTACTTCACTGGCCTCCACAGGGCTGTATTCCATCAGCAGAGTAAAGAAAAATGCCAGTCTGGAAAGGATGCTCTGAGACTGAGTAAATATTTGCCAGCAGGGCCTCTGTCCCTCCAGGCAGAGAGGCCTGTGGCATTCAGATATGAGGACATCTCTATTAAGAGCTAAGGATTGAGTTATATATGCTGGCAATGTTGCTAGCAACATTAGCAGACTGCTGATTCTGGAACCCATTATCTTGTTTGCCTTAATCTTAGTTGTTGGGGGTTTAGTTCTCATGCTTGATTAGAACATTTCTGGTGCTTTTACTTACATATCTTATTTGCTTGGGGAGAAAAATATTCAGGTTGTAGCAGTTTCCCTTCGTGAGGTGCAAATAGCTTGGTTTAATATGCAGATGGAAAGGGAAAACAAGAGAGAAAACATGCTAAGTGATTGCTGGCCTTGCTGTGATACATTTTCTAACAAGCTCCAGGTACTTCTGGCTTTCTCAGTTACGGTCTCTGCTGATCAAATCTGTGAGCTGGTGAAGGAGGATAATGCTTTCTTTGATATAGACAGACCAAGTGTATAAATCAACTACAAATGTTCTTAGGCTACTTGTACTTGTAGAGACTTCATTGAGCACCTATATATATTGTGAATTCCTTGTTTTCCTATTGTGGTGCTAGACTGAACATTCCTTTTGTTTTAAAAACCTGTGGCTCTCCAGTCATCTGTGATAATGAGAAGTGGCTACTCTTATAATATTTTCAATGTGTAAGCTGCTGTAGAAGTGCTGCTCAGTTCGTGTCAGAGTAGGGTTATGTGCAGGAATATTCAACATGGACTGCAGGATACAGCTGAGGAGGGAGGACAGGGCTCCAGAGGAGTGGCAGTGAAGGAGTGCCTGTCCAATGAATCAGCAAGGCAATGCAGTGATTTATTAGTGATATCTGGGCATGAATATGACCCTGTGTTTTATTGTGTGATCTCTTTTCAGGAGCTAAGAAACCAGCCTTGTACTGGTCTTTTCCTTAGAGTATTGTCTCAAGGGTACTGTGCTTTGGTCTTCGCATGTTAAGGTGCATGTGGTAAAATTGGAAAGGGACCACAGATGAGCAATAGAATTGATTAAAGTCATGGAAAATAGGACTTCTGCCTTATGAAGAGATCCCAAAGGAGATGTGGCTGTTTTACTGGAGAAGAAATATTGAACAAATGCTTAGTAGGCTTTAAAATATTAACTATATTATTTAAATGGCAGTGATGATCTCTTCTTAAACAGACCTACGAAAGCTAACGGAAAACAATTAATTTAGATACAAAAGAGCACCTTTTTCATAGGAAGGATGATTGAACATAGGAATGGGTCTCTTAAGGAAACTGAAGAATGTTTCATTTTTACTATTTATGGACAGGCTAGATGACCACATGGGTTGGATAGTCGAGGTGTGGGCCTATATCCTCAAGGCCTGGTCTGGAGCCTATATTCTGTGGTCTCAGATCTTCCTTTTGCCCATAGGAATTTGTACTCTCCTGGATTGGAGGGGTGAAGATACCTTCCTTACCTATATTAATATTTGCCTCCCTCTAAGTTTCTCCTTTAGTCATTTCACCCAGTGTTTCAGTGTATATATACTGGTTCCCTTGATGTAAGCAGTCTGTTGACTATTGCTAGGGAGCTTGGGTCAGTTCTGGCCACAGTAAGTGGAAACCCAGTAGTGGAATATAACCACATCTGTGTATATTGGAAGGGACAGAATCACTTGGCATAGCCACTGCTTGGCCTTACACACCTAGGCAGAAAGGTGTATAAAGAAGACTTACTTTTTTTTTTTTTTTTTTTTTTTTTTTTTTTTAGCTGAGCCATCCTGCCACCTGTTGGCAGCTCAACGGCAACTCAGCTCGGGCTGGCCTCGAATAGCTGTTGCTCAGAGCTCTCAGCTCGCACTCTTGAGCGAGCTCTTAACCAACTGAGCCACTCGGCCGGCCCAACTTACTGGGTTTTGATGGCTATGGTTTGCAGCCCAGTTCTACCATTTACTAGCTGAGTAACCTTGGGTGAGCCACTCAGATTTTCTGAATCTCACATTCGTTTTCTATAAAATGAGGATAACAATAACAATACGTAATTCACTGGATTTTATGAGACTCAAATGAGATGACAAAGTTATCTGTAAACAGTAAATTCCCATGCAGAAATCAGTCTTGGTCAGTAGCCAGGATTAGCCTTTTGCTCATACTACCTGGCTTCTGGTATACCTGTTACTGTCCTCTGCTACTAGCTCCCTATGCCTACACCCTGGTGGGTCTGCTGGGTTGTCCAGGATTCTGACTTCCTCCTCCCAAGCAAGATTCAGGGCTCATCAAGTCTCTCTGTATGTAGCTTTCCTTTTCTTCATGCTGTCAGGATCCCAATCTCAAATAGGTCACAATAAATGGGTGGCAGTGGTTTGATCAGATAAACTAATCTCTTCAGTCACCCAGATTTTAAACAGGCAACCTTTACCATATAACGCAATTTCCTGATTCAGGTAAAATGCATGACCTTAAAAAATGAAGGTAATGACTGGAAGCTCAGGGTTCTCTGAGAAGCCTGTGGGGGAGTATTTTTGGTAGAGATTCCCATCAGTTCCCAGCTCACATCATGTGGCATTTGCCTATATGACTATGTGAATGGCACTGCCTGAGGAGAAGCCAGGGATGGGATAGGGCAGAACTTCCTGTTTTCTCCACAACATGCACACTCATACATAGCCTCTCTGAGGAAAACAGTCAATTCATAGAGATTAGGCTAGGGGCAATAGGGAGAGATAAATTCTGAATATTTGTCAGTAAAACTGCCTCTTAAAATGGCTCAAGGATGTTTCTGTGCGAGGTACTTTCTGTGGATATTTGCATATAATATAATATAATATAATATAACATAATATAATCTGTCTATGCAGAAGTATGTCTTTAGGTATCATATATATAACAACACATATTTAAGCACATACCCTAATATAAGTCATGAAACAAAAATCATTGAACTCACATAAGTTACAATATTTATGTCCCAAGGATGGCTAAACTTAGCTACAACATCAAATTTACAGTGACGTCTTTCTTTAACAAGTTTTATAAGAGGGATGATTTAAGTCAAGGAAGAGCAGTGACTCATTCACATGGTGGGCCAGTGGCTGAGCTAAGTTTAGAATAGAAGGGATGCTAGTATTTTCTGGAACTTAGAGGTTTACCATGAAATCATTTTGCTCTTTCACACTGTTTTTTCTTTCTTTCTTTCTTTTTTTTTTTATCATTCATTTAGGTACAATCAGGAACTTGTAATGCAATAGCAAAATTCTCATTTTCCTTATTCCATTAGTTCGCTTGATATAGCTCTGTTTTAGGTTCTATTTTGGGACACAATTTAAATAGTTTGTGCTCAGTTTGGTTGTTTTGCACCTTATGTATGAGATTTTACCAAGTTAATTTTTACCTTTAAATTATGATAATGGTAAAGGCCTCCAACAATTAGGTGGAAATGGAGAGACAATTGGGAAGAGTAAGAAATTCTTTTGCTTAAAAGGGAGAAGTCAGTGATCTGAATAATATTTTGTTCAACATTCATTCAAAAACCTTTCATTTAATAACAGCTAGGTACTAGGGCTGTGAGGGAGAGAAATTATCTTCAAGGAGCTCCATTATTCTAAGAGGAAGATGGAAATGCAAACAAGTAATTGTGATGCAGGAAAAGAGACATAACAGGAAAGGTGTAGTTTCAAATATTACTGTGAAGAACTGGGAAAAGGGACTGAAATAAAAGAGCTGGGAGGCCCTGATATAGAAAGCATTAGGGAGAAGATGGGGCCCTATGGAGATCAGGGTAGGGGTGGCCATTCCAGGCACTCACCAATACCTGCAAAAACTTGGAAACATGGTATGTGTGGAGTAGCAGGCCTAAGCAAGTCTCTTGGATTTTAGTAGCTGGGGATGTTTAAATGCAAAAGGTTGTCTCTAACTGGAATTACTCCAAGGAAGTCTGGGTGGATATTGCAGAGGGAGTTCATAACCTTTTAAGATTCTTTAAAATTCCTCTCTGTTCTTAATATTTTCCAAAGATGAGTATTCAGATACTTTTGCTTCTAGTAAACTGAAGAGTAGATCAAGACTTGTGACTTGCACACTTTTTCACATGCCTTATGCACCATGGTGTAGGGCAGTGGTTTGCAATCTTGACTGCACTTTTATAAATTGCCCAGACTGTGATCTAAACCATTAAGCAGAATATCAGGGTCTGGGAGAACCCAGACATCAATATTTTTAAAGCTCTCCGGGTGATTCCAATATCTAAGTCAAGATTTGGCATCAATAGTCTATGGAAAAGTGTGGACCTTAGACCAGCAGCATTAGCATCACCTGCAACATGTTAGGAATGCAAAATACTTGCTCCCACCTGAGACTTACTGAATCAGAACTTTTGGAGATGGGGCCCAACCATCTCCAAAATTTGAGAATCATTGATCAGAGAAGACCATTTGTTCCAGGAACTTCACTTTCCTAATTGACTCAGCAACTCCAAGCTTCATTGATTTTCCTCTGGTACTGCTGCTACCATTACCCCACCTGGCCATGAAAAAGGCTCTTCTTTTCTTCTGGTCTGGATAATTCCTCACTTGTTCCAGCCTGGTCAGATTAGAATTTTCAAAAGGACCTTTTTTAAGGGAAAGCAAAAGTGGTAGAAATAGCATTGTAAAGCATAAAACCATTGATTGTTTAGTATATAGAAAACTGAAAGTTAACTAAAGTTAACACATTTGCATTGAATATCAGAGACACAAAGAGAAATTAGAAATCTCTGTAATGTGAAGGGGATCAGAGTTTTAGGGAAAGACATAATAAAACTAGACTGTTATCTGTCACTGTGTACCAAAATTAACTCAAAATGGATCAAAGACATAAACATAAGACCTGAAACAGTAAACTGCATAGAAGAAAACATAGATACTAAATTTATGGACCTTAGGTTCGAAGAGGATTTTATGAATTTGACCTCAAAGGCAAGGGAAGTAAAAGCTAAAATAAATGAATGGGACTATATCACACTAAAAGGCTTCAGCACAGCAAAAGAAACCATCGACAAAATAAACAGGCAACCAACCAAATGGAAGACTTTTGCAAACAACACCTCCAATAAGGGTCTAATATCCAAAATATATAAGGAACTCATACAACTCAACAACAACAACAAAAACAATCCAATTAAAAAAATGGGCAGAGGACCTGAGTAGACATTTCTCCAAAGAGGACATACAAATGGCCAACAGACATATGAAAAAATGTTCAACATCACTAATCATCACAGAAATGCAAATAAAAACCATAGTGAGATACCGCCTCATACCTGTTGCAATGGCTGTCATCAACAAGACAAATAATAAGTGTTGGAGAGGCTGTGGAGAAAAAGAGACCCTCAAACACTGTTGGTGGAAATGCAGCTTAGTGTAGCCACTATGGTAGGCAAGTGAGGAGGTTCCTTAAAAATTAAGACTAGAATTACCATATGACCCAGAATTCCCTCTTCTAAGTATATACCCAAAATATCTGAAAACATTTCTCCGTAAACATATATGTTCTCCAGTGTTCATTGCAGCTTTATTTATGGTGGCCAAGACATGGAAACAACCAAAGTGTCCCTCAATAGAAGATTGGATAAAGAAGATGTGGTATATATACACAATGGAATACTATTCTGCTGTAAGAAAAGATGAAATAATGCCATTTGTAAATGGATGTTGAGATTATTATGCTAAGTGAAGTAAGTCAGACAGGAAAAGTTGAGAACCATATGATTTCACTGATATGTGGGATATAAAACTGAAAGCAACAAAGGAACATGACAAACAAACAGAAACAAAAACTGATAAACATAGACAATAGTTTAGTGGTTACCAGAGGGTAAAGGGGGACGGGTGTGGTAGATGAGGATAAAAGGGATCAAACATACGGTAATGGAAGGAGAACTGACTCTGGGTGGTGAACACACAATGTGATATATAGATGATGTATTACAGAATTGTGCACCTGAAATTTAAGTAACTTTATTAACCATTATCACCTCAGTAAATTAAAAAAAGAAAAGAAAAGAAATGTGTGTAATGAAGTGTGACAGGTGCCATCATAGAAATCTGGGCTTCACAGAACTCATCAACAAAAGTGGGGCCAGGTTTTGTGGTACCCAAAGCTTGTATACATTTTTTTTCTGGTGGAGGAGCATTTAAAGAAAAGAATACAAAAATATGAAAAAAAAATTAAGTACAGTCCTTGAAACACAGCCTGAAGCTGCAGCTTCCTTAGACTACTGGTAAATGTTTCTCCTTAACACAGTTTAGGTGATAGCCTCTGTAGGGTATAGCCTGTGTAATCTTTCTCACTGACATATCCTCTGGATAACACAGTGCTTGGTACTTAGTAGGGGCTCAATAAGTATTTGTTGAAAGAAGGAATGAATCTATGCAGATTACGGAGGAGGCACAAACTAGTTCTGTCTTTACCAGCCTGAGAAAAGCCCAATTGCAATAACTTGGTTTGACCTTGGTCCTGTGGAAGGCCTGGGGAGATATCTTTAATTCAGAGCCCACTCTTCAATCTGAGGGAGCTCTATGAAACCTGGACTCACTATCTATGAAACCTGGACTCTCTATACTGAGATTGTTACCTGATTATCTCTTTGCATATATTTATAGATACATGTTTATATATTGTACTTATATACAAAGTGCACATAGATATACATAATTATATATACATATATGTATATATATATATATATCTCCATATATCCGTTGTGGAAAAACAGGAAATGTATTATAGAACACTAGAAAAAAAATTAGTCTAGATGATCTCTAAACTGAATGCTATGACCATAATATCAGAAATTGCATACCTAAGGCCATGTAGCAAAATCATGACAAAGGAGGCTGATATAAAAAACTATTTCTAATGAGACCACCTAATTTTTTATTCTCAAATAAAAAACCTAGGTTCATTTTAATCTAATTGACAGCCACCCTGAATAGTTGTTGCATATTTACAAGTTGTATCTACTACAACTAATTAAACTCTAAGGATAAAGAGATTCTTAGAAAGAATTCCAATAATATTCAAATGATGAATATCTCACTCCTACTTAATTGTATTTCATTTAAAAGGTTACAATTACTTTGTTATTTTGAGCACCTTAGAAAGACTTGCTTGTTCTGGCACATTCTGAATTTTGTGTAGGAAACATTTCATTTGGCAACAAGCAACAATGGGAAACCTGATGACTCTAACTCAGGAATGATTGCTGCCCAGAAAGTGCATCTGGTTCCAAAATACATCACTGTGTTCACACTTCTCAATTCTAATAGTCCTCCATCTTTCATAATGAAGGACAAAATGCTTTTCGCTACTCTCTCAAAGTCTCAGAGAATATGAAAGTTTGTGTGTCATGCCTTGCTAAGATGGAAACATTTCTTATCCAAGTGTTTTATTTCTAACCATGGTTTTAAAGCAAGTACTTGGGCCAGTTAACTTTAGCCTTTTAGGTGGGTGAAAGCTGTCCCCAGTGGGCATCAATTTGGGTTCAGACAGATGGTGCACAGGCTACCAGAAGAGAGACACAGGTGCTTGCATTTGGGAGTGATCATGCCATGAGAACCAGTAAGCATGAAAATAGTGAAGGGATTCAAAGACATGGAAGCGGGTCATTGACAGCATTGGCTGTATCAGCACCTAGAAAACAGGCGAGGGAAAGGAGCTTGTTCCACACAGGCAGAGGAGAAAGACATTTTCAACCAGTAGATCTGGCTCTCTATGTCTTTAGTTCCATAATCTCTATATGCCATCGTTTCCCATTGCCATTGCAGGCAACATCTGGGAGTACTCGTGGGTGAGGGTAGGAGAGAAATAAGGACAATAATAACATAGTTGAGAAAACTCAAATTTAAGTTACATGCCAGGTTCAGCCACAGTCTGTTCTTTTTTTTTTTTTTTTTTTTTGAGGGCAGTGTTACTGGCCCTCATAGGTAGGACCCAAACCGGGGCCGCTGGCTTCCCAAGCCAGCGCTTAACCATGGCGCCACTTCAGCTACATTCTTTATGCATATTTCTGTATTTGGTGAGGCCCATAGAATATTTATTTTTTTATTAGTTTCAGGTGTACAAAGCTACATAATAGACATTTACACCCCTCACAAAGTGTTAACCCCCCCATCTATTACCCCTTTAACATCATATATAACTGTTACAATACCATTGACTGTATTCCCTATGCTGTACTTTACATATGGTGACTATATATATATACCAGGGGTCCCAAAAAAATGTATACAAGTGGACACTTTGACCAACCTTGATCAAGCAGTAGTTCACTGTAATTAGAAGTGTCTGGATGCTGATGGTGACCACTTTGAACACCTCTTGTAATTGCAGAAGTCAAATGTGACTTTTATTCATCTTTTCTTATTGGTATATACTGAGTATTACAATTTTAACACAGTTTTTTCCTTTCTTAAAATGTGTATACATGTTTTTGGTACTGTGTGTGTGTATGTGTGTGTGTGTGTGTGTGTGTGTGTGTGTATAAAATTATAGATAACATTCAATATTATTCTACTTCAGCTTCAGGTGTATAGCACAGTAGTCAGGCATCTACAGAGTTTATGAAATGATCCCCCTGATAAGTCCAATATCCTTCTGACACCCCACATAACCTTTACAACATTATTGATCATATTCCCCATGTTTTATTTCATATCCCTGTGACTATATTGTGATTACCAATTTGTACTTTCTAATCCCTTCACCTTCTCTCCCCTCCCCAGCCCCTTCTCATCTAGCAACCATCAGTTGTTTCTCTATATCTTGGAGTCTATTTCTGTTTTGTTTGTTCATTTATTTAGTTTTTTAGACTCCACATATAAGTGAGATGATATGGTATTTGTCTTTCTGTCTCACTTATTTCACTTAGCATAGTATTCTCTAGGTCCATCCATGTTGTCACAAATGGTAAGATTTCATTCTTTTTTATGGCTGAATAATACTCCACTGTATAAATGCACCACAGTTTCTTTATCCAATCGTCTATTGAAAGGCATTTTGGTTGTTTCCATATCTTGGCTATTGTGAATTGTACTGCAATAAACATAGGGGCGCATATATTTTTTCAAATTAGTGTTTTGGATTTCTTTGGATGAATATCCAGGAGTGGAATTGCTGGGTCATAAGGTAGTCCTATTTTTAAGTTTTTGAAGAACCTCCATACTGTTTTCCATAGTGGCTGTACCGATTTGCAATCCCAACAATGCATGAGGATTCCCTTTTCTCCATATCCTTACCAACACTTTTTGTTTGTTTGTTTGTTTGTTTGTTTGTTTATTTATTAAGATTTTATTGGGGAATTGGGGGAGGAGAACAGCATTGGGCAATGGAGGAAGGGGAACAGGTAAGTTGCTGTCCTTTTGTTCTTTAGTCTAGTAGCGGAGAACGTTGCTTCACTGGCCCATGTTGTTATCATCATTGCGCTCTTCCCAGATGAGGCAAATCGGTCGCCGGCCTCTGGATGTCACTCACTGCGGCTATTGGCAGCTCACGCTGGCTGCCAGCCACTCACGCTGGCTGCCAGCCCCTCACTGTAGCCTATGGCAGCCCACTGCAGCAGGGGCTGCAGCCTACACCGTCTCTGGGGCTCGCATGGCCCAGCTCCAGGTGGAGCTGTTGTTAGCTGTAGAGGGCAGTGTCACTGGCCCTCATATATGGGATCCGAACTGGGGCCACTGGCATCCCAAAACCAGCTCTTAACCAATGCGCCACTCGGCCGGCTCTTGTTTGTTGATTTATTGATGATAGTCATTCAGAAAGGAGTGAGGTGGTATTTTATTGTGCTTTTTATTTGCATTTCTCTAATGATTAGTGATGTTGAACATCTTTTCATATGTCTGTTGGCCATCTGTATGTCTTCTTTAGAGAAATGTCTCATCATGTCCTCTGCCCATGTTTTTTTTTTTAAGATTTTTATTGGGGAATTGGGAGAGGGGAGCAGACAAGTTGCTGTCCTTTTGTTTTTCAATCTAGTTGTGGAGGACGTTGCTTCACTGGCCCACGTTGGTATTATCATTGGGCTCTTCCCGTGTTCATGGCAGCTATTGGCAGCTCACTCTGGCTGCCGGCCACTCACGGTGGCTGCTGGCCACTCACTGTAGCTTATGGCAGCCCACTGCAGCAGGCACTGCAGCCTACACTGTCACTGGTACTCATACAGCCCAGCTCCAGGTCGAGCTGTTGTTCACCATCTTAGCTGTAGAGGGCAGTGTCACTGGCCCTCATATGTGGAATCCGAACTGGGGCTGCTGGCGTCCCAAGCCAGCTCTTAACCAACGTGCCACTCGGCCGGCCCTGCCCATCATTTTAATTGGGTTGTTTGTTTTTTTGGTGTTGAGTTGTATGAGTATTTAAGAAGTAAATTTTGGATATTATCCTCTTATCAGATGTATTATTGGCAAATATCTTCTCCCATTCAGTAGAATTTTTATTTTTTTATTTTTAATTAGTTTCAGGTGTACAACACAGTACAATAGTTATACATTTTGCCATTCAGTTGAATTTTAAGATGCTTATCTCAAGTCACAGAATTAGGCTGTAGCAGAACTGGGCCCATCTTCTCCCTATTTTCTTCCTCCTTGTGACATTGATCTTTTGAGGATGGACATTGAACATTGATCCATTGAGGATGGATCTGTTTCAAGAAGGTAGAAACCTAGGTTTCTGCATTTGTCCTGATGAAGACAATGTGGCAGGGAGATGGGAAGAAGGGGTTTTCAGGAGTCTGGTCTCAGATCAGCCGTTCTCCATTTCTCCAGCACATACAGGAAAAAGCTACCACCACCATCACCACCCAGCCTGAATCGCAGGGAGCCTGCTGGAAACAAAATTCTTGGAGTCAGCAGCCTACCAGTATGCAGTGTGTGCTCCACCTCCTCGACTTTGCAAGGGCTCAGCTCTTCTCAAAGTTCAGTTTTTTGTTGTTGTTGTTGTTTTTTTAGGGCAGTGTCACTGGCCCTCATATGTGGGACCAAACCGGGGCCGCTGGCTTCCCAAACCAGCGCTCAACCACCGCGCCACTCGGCCGGCCCTCAAAGTTCAGTTTGGAATAGCCCCTGCTAGGGAAGAGAGAGCAAGTGCATGTTCTCAGTCACCCTGCAAAGCTGAACACATCATCTCAGGTCTGTGGATGAAAGCTCTGTCTTTGCAAAGGAGAGGGCTCCAGAGGGCAGACTGTTTCATAAGGATGAGGGTAAAATTCTTTTTAGGGCACCATTTCTTTAACAGCACTTAGCATGACTTGTAATTATATATATATTTTTACTTGTCTATGGTCTGAATGCCTCAGTGTATAGGCTACGTGGGAGCAAGGACCAAGCTGTTGGCTCACTAATGATTAGTGGCTTGTGACTCAGTGAGTGGTGAGTGAGCTCAGCATTACCCCACTTCCTGCACTGTTGCAGACCATAAGTTGGGCTTCTCCTCTTTCCTATGTGAATTTGAAAATTAGACTTTTCTTGATGGCTATGTGAACTTGGATATGTTATTTAACCTCTTTGAACATTATTTATTGTTTTTCTGGTGAAAAATGGGGATAATTGCACCTATTTCAAAAAGATTTTAAGATGACTAAATCTGGTAATTATATAGAGGATCTAGCATACAACAGGACTAAAAAATATTGAATGGGATCTGGTATAAAATACAACTATTATGAGGGTGGCTGGCAGAGGAACTTTGTTATTTTCTCTTTGAGCTATAACCAGGGATTCAGACTCTACAAGGGGCTCTTGGCTCTGTCTCCAGCAAGCCTGTGCCTGAGGTAGGCCATGTACATGTCTAAGCCCATGCAGAACCACAGGCCTTGTGTGTTCTGGCTGCTATTGAGAGTTCACAGAGCGTTTCCTGAGAGCCCCACCTGCTGCCTTCCATCTGGTAGAAAAATTGGATTGAATGTGCTGTCTCTTAGCCACATAGCTTAAATCCTGGAAAGAATCAGGTTCCTGAAGGCACTTTCATTAACCACTTAATACGCTTAGTAGCCAATAACACTGGAAGCATCGTGCTATCAACAATGAAGTATTTCTCAAGTAGGTTGAAACATATTGGGTTGTCGGAAAAGTCATGATGTATTTTTTTCTATGTTTTTCATTGCAAAAATGCATCATGACTTTTCCGACAATCTAATATTTATTTCCCCATCCTTCCTGTCTATTCAGAGCAGATCCCTGTTGTCGTGGTAACAAACAAGAGCAAGTAAGAGTTTTTGAGTGGCCTACACACTTTTGTACCAGTAGAAGGGTGAGGTTAAATTGAAATATGGACTGAAAATGAAATATTTTCGCCTTTCTTTCTCTATAGAGGGCAGGTAAGATTGGTCCTCAATATATTCTCCAAAAGTAAGCATATTCAGTCAGTGCATTTGAGGAAGACAGAAAAAAGAAAAAGGGAGTTCCTTCCCAAATGATTTCATCCAATGACATGCTTCTGAGATCATTTTGCCTCTTTCTTGGGCTCATGAACTGTAACCCAAACACATACCAATTTTGAAGAAACTTACAATGGCTCCCTCTTCTGTACTTCAAAAACACGTGGGTTAAGTTCAATTTTTTTAAACACAAATTTGATTTAATTAAGCACAAAAACAAGAGTGGATTTAGTCTGGAGTTTAGTAAAGAAAAGTGAATTTTACTAATTTTTATGTCTGACCCAAACTGTTCTCCCTGCCCCTGAGACAGTTCTTTAGTTTGGATGCCTTTTTCCTCTGCTTCAGCCCTGATGCTCATGTCTGTGTACATTCTTGGTTCTGTTTTCTGTCCCTCCATTTTCAAGGTGCAGGAGACATTCATTCACAGCACACTTCTGGCACAGGGAGCTCCATACATCTTTCCACCACTCCCTTGGGAATCTTCACTCAGCTCCAGTTCCCTCATGCCTTCACAGGGCAGAGTCTGCCTGATTCCAGGGTACCCTAATTTCTGTGTATCTGTTTTTTTCTGTGTGTGTGTTGAAAGGCATCAGTCCCCAAACTATTCAACACAATAAGCAATTATAACTAGAAACCTCAGGTTGGAGGCCTGAGGCCTGAGGCCTAAGGCCTGGATAGGCAAAGGTGAGGATGAGAGGGTGTAAGGAAGAGAGACAGAGACTAAGAGAGGATTGTGATGCTGGAGGACGTGGAATAAATGGCAGACAGTGGGTACTCTGCAGGCTGCCGAGCCCCGCCTCCTCACGATGTTGTCTTTTCTGACTGTGGAAACCTGGACACGTCATTAAACTTCTCTACATCTTAGTTCCCCTGTCTATAAAATAAAATAATATTAGCATCTACTTTAGGGTTTTGAGAATTGAATGGAGTAATGTATGCAAATGACTTGGTGCTGTACCCGGCATATGCTAAATGCTCAATAAACCTTATTATTATTTGTGAATATTATTACTGCCAGAAATGAAATTTGTTGATGTTCATAGGCTGCTTCAAGAGAACCTATTCATCTGGACCAAGCACTTCTGTTGGTAAGTTTGTGAACATACAGAATCTCAGAGGTTTAAATGAATGGTTCTCACTTGTGATATTTCATTAAGTACATTCAGTATATTTGGATACTTAAAGTTCAAGAAAAGAATTTGAAGAAAGCACTTCTAACATTTGCAAATCCAGAGGCACAGGAATACATAGAGGTCCATGAACCATATATCAAAATTCTGCAAAGTTGTATATCAAGCTACTAAACTCTAACTTGTTGTTACTTTCCATCTTGACACATACACCTTCATGGCCACCTAGAAATCACCTTTTTTCTTTAACCGGTTTTGAAATAGCATTTATTATGGCCTGTGTTCCTAGTTATAATATTAGTACATGTGTGTAATAATAATTGTAGTTACAATTATTTTATTGAGCATTTACCCTTTGTCAGGTACTGTGCTTCAAGTTTCACATGCATTATTCCATTTCATCTATTACAATTTGATGAGGGATGTCTTATTATCATCTCTACTTTACAGACATGAAAACTGAAGCAAAAATAATCAAAAAACAAAAAACAAACAAAAAATGCATAGAAAAATATCACTCACAATTTCACCCTCCAAATTTAACCAATATCTTGTTTTTTTTAAGTTTTTTTTTTATTGGGGAATTGGGGGGAGGGAACAGTGCTGGGGAATCAGGGAAGGGGAACAGACAAATTGCTTTCTTTTTGTTCTTCAGTGTCATTGTGGAGGATGTAGCCTAACCGGCCCATGTTGGTATTGTGATCATTGCACTCTTCCCGGCTGAGGCAGATCGGCTGCTCACGGCAGCTCAAGAAAGCACACTCCAACTTTCACGACCAGCCCCACTGCAGCCTATTCTGTCACCGGTAACTCACAGCAGTCCAGTTCCAGGTCCAGCTGTTGTTCACCATCTTAGCCATAGAGGGCACATCATCACTGGCCCATGTGGGATCCCAACCAGTGGCCCTGCTGCCCAGAGTTTTTTCTCCTAAGCTAACCCTTAACTAATGAGCCACTCGGCCAGCCCATAACCAATATCTTGATGCATGTTTTTCCAGTAATTTTGGAAGGCAGCTTTGAATTAGAATTCTTGGCCTCCTTAGTGGTCTGTGCTGGAAAATGGTGGCATAAGGAGAGCAAGCTCTGGTCCTTGGTCTGAGGTCAGCCATCTCTCTTCCCATCCATGGCTTTATCCTGCATGTGCTTGTGTGGGCCTCCCTCCCTACTGTGTACACCCACCCCCCAGGCTGAGGGGTGAGCACTGTAGGTATGGTCCAGCCTCTGGCAGAAGGACCCTGGGAGGCTAAATTGCACAGGTACTGGAAATAGGCTTGATGTTGTTTGACCTGGGATCCTGGGATCTTAGATACTCAGAGTGTAGTCCAGGAGAAAGGGTGTTGGCCCTGGGTATGCATATCCCTTTGGCACTACAGACTTCCCCATGGGAACGGAGTGGGGGAATGCAGCTAAATAAGTGCTATAGAGGGAATCCAGGATAAGGTCCCTCTTGCCTGGGTTTAAGGAAAGTACTTTCTCTCTGCTAATGAGGAAAGAGAAATCTGGCAGTTTAAACATCTTAAAAATTCTTGTACAACTTAATGAAGGGCTGATTATGGCATGTTGATAGTCTGTGTTTAACAAACAAGTCTAGTAATGCATTACTATAATTATATTCTGGTAGCAGAATTACCTTTGTAGTATCAGTATCTCAGTGCTTGCTTATAATTTAATGAAACACATTTAGAATCAATACCATATGTTGTTGAATTAATTAAAAACACCATTTGTATTTTTGCTAACTAAAATATGAGTCACAGATTTCAACAGTTCATTCATTCATGTAACAAATGTTTATTGAGTGCCTGATCAATAGATACTTGTCAGGTACTGTATTAGGCACTCTAGATACTATTAATAATTAAATAAAGAATGACTGGGGCTGCATTTTGTAAACAATTGACATAAGGCAGTAAATTGGAGATACAGGTTCAGGGGGAAAAGTCTGGGCGTTTTCTGGAGAGAATGTGGATGATTATTTGGTTAGAAAATATTTATTTTTCCAATACAACTACTTGATTTCTACTTGCTTAAAAAAAGTGAATTATGAAATTTAGAAACATTTCTCTTAAAAATAGCTCTTTGTGAATACTAAATCCTGCCCATCTTTACTTACCTTATGTTCTGAATTCATGTTCTAAACATATAGATATATATTGACTTTCCTATTTGTTCTATGACCAGGCTATATGATACTGGGGTCTATGGGAAGATACATAATGATGGCCTGATCAAAGGCACTTAGCTGAATGCCAGCATTTCTCTCCCAGGATGAAAGAACTGATATATGGCAGAAATTCTGGGTGGATCTCAATGACTGACACTTAATAGAAGCCTAATAAAAATTGGTTAGGTATTGTAATCCCACACTGTGCCCGAGATTTGATAATCAAGGATTAGACCTCTATTAACAGAGGCACCAATGACCATAAATATAGTTCCTGCTTTGTTTTTACTTTGTGGTTATATATGTATATATGAAGTGATGGAAATGGAAAGCAAGAAGAGGTCTTAAAAATAATGAGTATGTGGAGCTGGGAAGACTGTGAATAACAGACTCTCATTTAGAGAATGGAGCTGTATATTCTAGCTAAATTAGAATTCTTTCACCATTTATTTGAATATCAGTTTCCAGGCAGCATTTTGGTATGACATTTGAAATATTATCTGCATAATATATGCTTATAATATATTGCACTCTTTTCAATCTAGAAATAGGGAATCAAGTCATGATAATCAAATCACTCAGAAATCAAGGAGTGTGACTCACCATCATCCTTACAGCATGTTGTAGATGCTGTGAGGAGTCCAACAGCAAAGCTTCTTGCATCATGGGCATAGCAACCTTCTTCAAAAAGTGATAATACCCCTCTTTTGCCACGGTACTGAATTCTTTAATTTCTTTGGGCACACAGGCTGAAATCCATATTTCATCTAGTAGGAATTTATATGGATAAATAAGCTCTACTTTTAAAATATGACTACCTTGGAAAACTGATCTGAGAATGAATGCTGTTAGTCCTATTGCTTTCTATTACCTCATTGAAATCAGCCACATTGAGACTTTGTTGGGAGGAAGAGAGGAATGCTGGCCCCCTTGGTGATAGGACAGCAGGCCTGGGTAGTTCCTGAGTGTAGGCCTCTGGGAGAGATCAGGATGACTTCAGGGAGATGAAAGGAGAGAGGGTAGAATAAGGGTGGGAAGAGGACACTAAAATTTTTCACTTTATTTCAAACTGAATTATCCAAAGGGGATTAAATCCTTAATACTTTTTTATTCCTGTTAGAAGCATATGAATTAAATAGAAGAATGTTATATGTTGTTTGAAGCACTGAGACAACTAGTGTATGTGTTTAACTTTTTCTGATGATAGGTTGCAGTGGTCTTATTTATTTCTTTTCCAGTTTTTTTTTTTTTAAAGATTTTATTGGTGAATTGGGGGAGGGGAACAGCGTTGGGGAATTGGGGAAGGGGAACAGACAAGTTGCTGTCTTCTTGTTCTTCAGTCTAGTTGCGGAGGACGTTGCTTCACTGGCCCATGTTGGTATCGTCATTGTGCTCTTCCCGGATGAGGCAAATCGGTCGTCGGCCCCTGGATGGTCACTCACCGAGACTATTTGCAGCTCACGCTGGCTGCCAGCCACTCAAGCTGGCTGCCGGCCACTCCCTGTAGCCTATGGCAGCCCACTGCAGCAGGAGCTGCAGCCTACACCATCCCCGGGGCTCACATAGCCCAGCTCCACATATGGCCCTCATATGTGGGCTCTGAACTGGGGCTGCTGGCATCCCAGACCAGCTCTTAACCAATGTGCCGCTCGGCTGGCCCTCTTTTCCAGTTTTATTGAGATATAATTGCCATATATCATTGTGTAAATTTAATGTGTACAACATGATGATTTGAAACATGTATGTATTGTGAAATGATTACAATACTGTTAGTTAACACATCCATCTTCTCATGGAATTACCTCTATTTCTGTGGTGGAAACACTTAAGATCTACTCTTTTAGCAACTTTCAAATGTATTAATATAATACACTTTACAATAGGCACCACGCTGTACATTAGATCTCCAGAACTTACTATTTTATAACTGGAAGTTTGTACTCTCTGACCAATATTTTCCCATTTTCTCCACCCACCCCAGTCCCAGGCAACTACTATTCTACTCTCTGTTTCCATGAGTTCAGCTTTTTTATTTTATTTTTAAGATTTTTATTTAAATATAACTAACATACAATATTATATTAGTTTCAGGTGTACACAATAGTCATTCAACATTTATATACCTAAAGAAGTGATCGCCATAAGTCCAGCAACCATTTGACAGTGTAATATGCTATCACAATATTATTGACTATATTCCTTATGCTGTACATTACATTCCCATGACTTACTTGTTTTATACCTGGAAATTTGAATCTCTTATTCCCTTTCATGCTTGTCCTTCCTTTTTAAATGTTTAAATTACAGTTGACATTCAATATTTTATATTAATTTCAGGTGTAGAGCATAATGGTTAGACATTTATATAATTTAGGAAGTGATCCCCCTGACTAATCTAGTACCCACCTTATACTATACATAGTTATTATCATATTATTGACTATATTCCCTATGCTTTATTTTATATCCATATGACTATTTTGTAACCTCCAATTTGTACTTCTTAATGCCTGTACCTTTTTCACTTTGTCTGCCAACCCCCTCCCATCTATCACCTCAATAAATCTAGAATCCTTCTGACACCATACATAATTATTGCAATATTATTGACTATATTTCTTATGCTATACCCTACATCTGCATGATTACTGTGTAACAACCAATTTGTGCTTCTTAATCCCTTCCCCTTTTTCACCCATTCCGAACCCCCTTTCCATCTGGCAGCCATCAAACTGAACTCTATTTATAAGTTTGTTTTTGTTTTGTTTGTTTGTTTATTTTGTTCTTTAGATTCCACATATAAGCAAAATCACATTGCATCTGTCTTTCACTTTCTTTGATTTTTTTTTTTTTTTGAGGGCAGTGTCACTGGCCCTCATATGTGGGACTGAACCGGGGCCGCTGGCTTTCCAAGCCAGCGCTTAACCACTGCGCCACTTGGCCGGCCTTGTCTTTCACTTTCTGACATACTCCACTCAGGACAATACCCTTCAGGTCCATCCATGCCACTCCAGATGGCAAAAACCTGTTCCCATCCATGGCCAAGCTATACTCCATTGTATATATGTACCACCTACTCTTTATCCATTTGTCCATCAACGGATAGCCAGGCTGCCTCCATATTTTGGCTTTTGAGATGCACATATCTCCTTGAAGTAGTATTTTGGGGGTCCTCAGATAATTACCCAGAAGTGGGATCACTGGGTCCTTCTTTGCCACTTCGTTTTAAAGTCTATTTTGTCTGGTACAAGTTTGCTACTCTAGCTTTTTTTTTCATTTCCATTTTCATGGAAAATCTGTTCCCACTGCTTTACTTTCAGTTTGTGTGTGTCTTTTGATCTGAAATGAGTCTCTTATAGACAGCATATGTAAGGGTCTTGTCTTCTTGTCCATTCAGCCACCCTAAATTTTGATTGGAGCATTTAATCCATTGAAATTTAAAGTAATGGATATGTAGTTATTGCCATTTTGTTATTCATATTTTTTATTTTATTTTATTAATTTTTTTTTGTCTTGAAGAAGTCCCTCTAAGATTCCGTGTAATACTGGTTTGGTGGTGAGGAATTCCTTCAGCTTTTTTCTTGTTTGGGAAGCTCTTTATCTGTGTCCTTCAATTCTAAATGATAGCTTTGTAGGGTAGACTAACCTTGGTTGGAGGTCCTTTCTTTTTTTTTATTTTAAAAATTATATTATTTTTAAATTAAAGTTTATTGGGGTGACAATGGTTAGTAGAGTTACATAGAGTTCAGGTGTATAATTCTGTAATACATCATCTACATATCACATTGTGTGTTCACCACCCAGAATCAGTTCTCCTTCCATCACCATATGTTTGATCCCTTTTACCCTCATCTACCACTCCTTCTCCCCTTACCCTTGTAACCAATAAACTATTGTCTGTGTCTACGAGTTTTTGTTTCTTCATTTGTTTGTTTTGTTCCTTTGTTATTTTCAGTTTTATATACTACATATCAGTGAAATCATGTGGTTCTCTACTTTTTCTGTCTGACTTATTTCACTTAGCATAATAATCTCAAGGTCCATCCATGTTGTCACAAAGGGCATTATTTCATCTTTTTTATGGCACTATAGTATTCCATTGTGTATATATACCACATTTTCTTTATCCAATCTTCTATTGAAGGACACTTTGGTTGTTTCCATGTCTTGGCCACCATAAATAAAGCTGCAATGAACACTGGAGCACATACATCTTTATGGAGAAATATTTTCAGATATTTTGGGTATATACTCAGGAGAGGGAATCCTGGGTCATATGGTAATTCTATTCTTAAATTTTTGAGGAACCTCCACACTGCCTTCCATAGTGGCTGCACTAAGCTGCATTCCCACCAACAGTGTATGAGGGTCCCTTTTTCTCCACAGCCTCTCCAACACTTATTGTTTGTCTTGTTGATGATAGCCATTGCAACAGGTATGAGGCGGTATCTCACTATGGTTTTTATTTGCATTTCTCTGATGGTAAGTGATGTTGAGCATTTTTTCATATGTCTATTGGCCATTTGTATGTCTTCTTTGGAGAAATGTCTACTCAGGTTCTCTACCCATTTTTTTTTTTTTGAGGGCAGTGTCCCTGGCCCTCATATGTGGGACCCGAATCGGGGCCTTTGGCTTCCCAAGCCAGCACTTAACCACTGCACCACTCAGCCGGCCCCCTCTGCCCATTTTTTAATTGGATTGTTTTTGTTGTTGTTGAGTTGTATGAGTTCCTTATATATTTTGGATATTAGACCCTTATTGGAGGTATTGTTTGCAAAAGTCTTCCATTTGGTTGATTGCCTGTTTATTTTGCCAATGGTTTCTTTTGCTGTGCTGAAGCTTTTTAGTGTGATATAGTCCCATTCATTTATTTTAGCTTTTACTTCCCTTGCCTTTGAGGTCAAATTCATAAAATCCTCTTCGAACCTAAGATCCATAAGTTTAGTACCTATGTTTTCTTCTATGCAATTTATTGTTTCAGGTCTTATGTTTATGTCTTTGATCTATTTTGAGTTAATTTTGGTACACAATGACAGATAGCAGTCTAGCTTCATTCTTTTGCACTTGGCTTTCCAATTCTCCCAGCACCATTTATTGAAGAGGCTCTCTTTTCTCAATTGTGTGTTTTTGGCTCCTTTGTCAAAAATTATCTTTTCATATTTATGTGGGTTTATATTTCTGGGTTCTCTATTCTATTCCATTGGTCTGTGTGTCTGTTTTTCTGCCAATACCGTGCTGTTTGATTATTGTTGCCCAGTATGTAGTACAAGCTGGTTAGGGAGTGTGATACCGCCAGCATTTTTCTTTTTTCTTAGGATTGTTTTGGTTACTTGGGGTCTTTTGTGTTTCCATACAAATCTGATGATTTTTTGTTCTATATCTTTAAAAAAATGAAATTGGGATTTTGATGGGGATTTCATTAATTCTGTATATTGCTTTGGGTAATATGGCCTTTTTAACTATGTTGATTCTTCCAATCCATGAACACAGGATATCTTTCCACTTCTTTGTGTCTTCTTCAATTTCTTTTAAAAATATATTATAGTTTTCAGTCTATAGGTCTTTCACATCCTTGGTTAAGTTTATTCCTAGGTATTTTATTATTTTTGTTGCAATTGCAAAAGGAATCATCTTTTTCCATTTCTTTTTCTGAGATTTCATTGTTAGTATAGGAATGCAATGGACTTTTGTACTTTGACTTTGTAGCCTGCAACTTTACTATATTCATTTATTGTTTCTAATAGCTTTTTAAAAGTTATTTCTTTTATTTTTTAGCTGAGCCATCCTGCCACATGTTGGCAGCTCAGCAGCGGCTCATCTTGGGCCAGGAACTGAACCTGTGACCCTGTTGCTCAGAGCTCACACTCTTGAGCCAGCTCTTAACCAACTGAGCCACTCAGCCAGCCCTTGTAATAGGTTTTTGGTGGAGTCTTTAGGATTTTCTATATATAGCATCATGTCATCTGCAAAAAGTGACAATTTAACTTCTCCATTCCCAATTCAGATACCTTTTATTTCTTTCTCTTGCCTTATTGCTCTGGCTAGGACTTCCCATATTATGTTGGAAAGCAGAGGTGATAGGGGACAACTCTGTCATGTTCCTGAACATAGAGTAAAGGCCTTCAGTTTTCCACCATTAATTATGACATTAGCTGAGGGTTTGTCATCTATGACCTTTATTACATTAAGGTATTTTCCTTTTATATCCATTTTTTTTTTTAATTGTGGAATTGTGGAAAGGGAACAGTGTTGGGAAATTGGGAAGGGGGACCAGCTAAGTTATTCCTTTTATATCCATTTTATTAAGTGTTTTAATCATAAATGGATATTGTATCTTCTCAAATGCTTTTTTTTTTTGCATCTATTGATATAATCATATGATTTTTGTCCTTTATTTTATGTATGTGATGTATCACATTAATTGGTTTGCATATGTTGTTAAACTATCATTGTACCCCTGGGATGTACCCCACTTGGTAGTGATACATAAACTTTTAAATGCATTGTTGCATTCGATTTGCTAGAATTTTGTTTAGGATTTTTGTTGTTGTTGTTGAGGGCAGTGTCATGGGCCCTCACATGTGGGATCTGAACTGGGGCTGCTGGCATCCCAAGCCAGCTCCCAACCAACACGCCACTCGGCCGGCTCTTGTTTAGGATTTTTGTATCCGTATTCATCAGAGATATTGGTCTGTAATTTTATTTTATTTTTTTTGTTATCCTTACCAGATTTTGGTATCAGGGTAATGTTGGCCTCATAAAATGAGTTAGGGAGTATTGTCTCTTCTTCAACTTTTTGGAAGAGTCTGAGGGGGACAGGTATTAGATCCTCTTTGAATGTTTGGTAGAATTCACTAGTGAAACCATCTGGTCCTGGACTTTTGCTTTTGGGAAGGTTTAGGATGACTGATTCAATTTCCTTATTGTTTATCGGTCTATTTAGATTTTCCAGTTCTTCATGATTCAGCCTAGGAAGGCTATGTGTTTCTAAGAAAATGCCCATTTCTTCTAGGTTATTGAATTTGGTGGCATACTGTCCTTCACAGTATTCTTGGATGATCCTTTGTATTTTTGTGGCATCCGTGGTAACATCCCCTCTTTCATTTCTGATTTTGTTTATTTATGTCTTTTCTCCTTTTATTTTAGTGAGTTTAGCCAAGCGTTTGTGAATTTTATTAATCTTTTCAAAGACCCAGTTCTTTATTGTAATAATTTTTTCTATTGTCTTTTTGTTCTCTACTTCATTTAGCTCTGCTCTGATTTTTATTATTCCCTTCCTTCTGCTGATTTGGGGTTTCATTTGTTCTTCTTTTTCTAGTTCTTTAAGATGTAACGTGAGGTTATTTATCTGGGATTTTTCTTGTTTCTTGAGATAGGCCTGTAATGATATAAATTTCCCTCTTAAAACTGCTTTTGCTGCATCCCAATAATTTCGGTAGGATGTGTTTCCATTCTCATTTGTTTCTATGTATCTTTTGATCTCTCCTCTTATTTATTCTTTGACCCAGTTGTTCTTTAAAAGTATGTTGTTTTGTCTGGCTGGGTGACGCAGTTGGTTAGAGTGCTAGCTCTGAGCAGCAGGGTCGCCAGTTCGATTTCCACATGGGCCAGTGAACTGCGCCCAAGCTGAGCTTTCGCTGAGCTGCCAATGGGTGGCTGGATGGCTCAGCTGGTGAGAGCGAGTGCTCTTAACAATAAGATTGCCGGTTCGACTCCTGCATGGGATGGTGGGCTGCGCCCCACCGCTGGTGGGTGGCTTCCCCTACAACTAGATTGAAAGTGGCAACTGGACTTGGAGCTGAACTGTGCCCTCCACTACTAAGATTGAAGGACAACAACTTGACTTGGAGCTGACGGGTCCTGGAAAAACACAACGTTCCCTTCTCCAACTCCCCAACACTTTTCCTTCCCCAATTCCCCAATAAAATCTTTTAAAAAAGAAAAAAAGTATGTTGTTTAATCTCCATGTATTTGTGATTTTTCCTGCCTTCTTTTTGCAGTTGATCTCCAATTTGAGTTGATCTCAAAGCCTTGTGATCAGTGAATATGCTTGGTATGATTTCAATCTTCTTAAATTTGCTGAGGCTCATTTTATGTCCCAATATATGGTCTATCCTTATGTTCCATGTACACTGGAAAAGAATGTATAGTCTGATGTTCTAGTATGAAGTGATCTATAAATGTCAATTATGCCCATCATCTCTAATGTATCATTTAGGGCTGATATTTATTTATTTATTTTCTGTTTGGATGATCGCTCCATAGCTGTCAATGATGTATTTAGGTCCCCTACTATAATTGTGATTTGGTCAATTTCTCCCTTTAGTTCTGTTAGTAGTTGCTTTGTGTATTTTGGTGCTCCCTGATTGGGGGCATAAATATTGATGACTGTTATGTCTTCTTGTACGATAGTCCCCTTTATTATTATAAAATGTCCATTTTTGTCTCTTGTTACCTTTTTTATCCTGAAGTCTATTCTTCTGATATCAGTATGGCTATCCCTGCTTTTCTCTAAATACTGTTTACTCTGAATCAATTTCCACCCTTTCACTTTGAGTCTATATTTGTCTTCGTAGCTGAGATGTGTTTTTTGGAGGCACCATATGATTGGGTTTAGTTTTTTGATTCAGTCTGCTATGCTGTGCCTTTTTATTGGTGAGTTCAGTCCATTTATATTTAGGGTGATTATTGATATATGAGGATTTCTTAGCCTTTGTTTTCTGGTAGAACGGTTTCACCATTGTTTGTTTGCCTTTTTGGTGTTGTCTATTATTTCAGTGTGATGGTATTCTAGGATTTGATTGTTCCCTCTGTTTCTTTTTTTTTTTTTTCTGTTATGTATTCCAGTTCTGGATTTGTTTTTTTGGACTGGCTACCATTAAGTCATGTAAAAGAAAGTTTCATATTTAGAGTATTCAATTTTCTTCAGCATGCTTCCTTTCTTTGTTCTCCTGTGCCAGTTCAGACCTTTATGCTCTCCCCTTTTATATTTTTGTTGTCACAAATTATCCCTATTTATGCTGGAAGTTGATTTCTGTTCTGCAGTAGCAAGTTGTCTTTTTTAAAATTTTATTTTAAGTGTGTTTTTTCTTTTTTACCCTGTATGTTATGTTTAAGTGTATAGTGTCCTATTTGGTGTAGGCGTTGCCATTTCCTGCTTCTGTCTGTTCATAATACTACTGATGGTTTTGTATTCTTTTGCTTTTTTGTTTGAGGTCCAATAGCCTCCGTTAGTATATCTTGTAGTGCAGGTCTTGTGTACAAAAATTCCAGCTTCTGTATATTTGGAAAGGTTTCTATTCCTCCTTTATATGTAAAGGATATATATATGTTTATTTAAGCTTTTATTGGGGAATTGAGGGAGGGGAACAGGGCTGGGGAATTGGGGAAAGGGAACAGACAAGTGGCTATCCTTTTGTTGTTCAGTCTTGTTGTGGAACAGTACGTAGCTTCCCTGGCTCATGTTGGTATTATAATTCCACTCTTCCCGGGTGAGGCAGTCGTTCAGCAGCCATTGGACTGCTGCTCACAGCGACTAACGGCAGCTCACGAAAGTGTACGCCAGCTGCCGACCAACCCCACTGCAGCCTACACTGTCACTGGTGACTCACAGCAGCCCAGCTCCAGGTTCAGCCATTGTTCACTGTCTTAGTTGTAGAGGGCACAGCTTCAGTGGCCCTCATGTGGGATCCAAACTGGGGCCCTGCTGCTCAGAGCTGGCTTCCCAAGCCAACTCCTAACTAATGTGCCACTCAGCTGGCCCTAAAGGATATCTTTGCTGGATATATTCTTCTTGGTCCATAATTTCTCTCTTTCAATAGTTAGAATATTTGATTGCACTCCCTCCTGGCTTGCTGAAAAATCTGACCATCTTCTTTTCCCTAGCTGCCTTGAGGATTCTTTCTTTGTCATTAATTATTGACAGCTTCAACACAATGTGCCTTGGAGAAAACCTGTTGGGATTGAGGTAACTGGGTGTTCTATTTGCTTCTTGGATTCGAGGATCCAGTTCTTTCCACAAGTTTGGGAAGTTCTCGTTGACTATTTGTTTGAATATACTCTCTGTTCCCTCTTCCTTTCTTGTCCTTCTGGTATGTCCATTATTCTTATGTTTCTCTTTCTGATGGAGCCAGGAAGTTTTTGTAGAGTTCTTTCATTTCTTTTAACTCTCAAGTCTCTCTCTTCTTCAATCTGTGTTATTTCCAGATTTCTATCTTTGATGTCACTGATATTTTTCCTCTGTCTGGTCAGCTCTATTACCTAAGCTGTCTATTTCTTTCTTCATTTCTTTTATTGAATCTTAATCTCCAGAAATTCTATTTGGTTCTTTTTAAAAATTTCAATCTCTTTGGTATAATGTTCACTTTGTTCTTTGATTGTGTTTCTGAGTTCATTAAACTGCCTGTCTATGTTTTCTTGCATCTTGTTGAGATTTTTCAGAACTTCAATTTTGAATTCTCTGTCATTTACATCACATATTTCCATGTTTTTAAGTTCATTTTCTGAAGACTTTTCATTTTCTTTCTGAATTGCCTTGCTACCTTGGTTATTCATGGCAATTAATGAATTATTATTTCTCTTCCTAGGCATCTATAGGAGTGGGTTCTGCAACAGGATGATAGGAAGAGGCCTTTCTTTAGCTTTCCAGTAGGCATTTGTGGAATACTTTATTTTCTCTCCCACTGCAGTCTTTTGTTCTCTCTCATGCTGTAGTGTTACATTTTCTCTGTAGTGTTATGGCTTCACACAAAATGGTGGGGTTCCTTGGAAGGTGAACTTCTGCTCTGTGAGCAGGTTGCCTGGGTCTCAGGGAACTGCCTCCGTGGGGGGGATGTGGAAAACTTTTGAAGTTCCAAAGCTCTTCCTGCACCAGATTCAGAGCTTGTGTGTTTCAGCAGCTCTGTTTACGCCTTAAGGGTCCACCCAGATAGGCGGGGGTAGGGGCAAGGTGGGTTGTGAGAGGTGGATCTAAACAATGGAGGTGACCATCAACACAGCCAATCCTACACCTGAGGCTGCCTTTCCTTTGCTGGAACTAGTTGAGCTGCAAGTTCATGGCTGCGGGGCTCCAGTTCTAAGAACTGAAAATATTCTGTTCTTTTGATCCTACACTGCTATCATTGTGCTTCTAGCACTGGGAAGGTGGGGGTGGGGTGAGCTCTGGGAAGGTGGGAAGGGTTGACTAGTCTCCATGCCTATGTCTTCTGTTCTTTACTTGGTAACTTAAATCATCATTCTCACCAGTCTTCCCTCACTCTTTGCTCCAAGATCTCTGCCATGAACATTGGGTTCAGCCATGTTATATGCTGATCTCTCAGGCGGGACTGTTGGTCATGAGGGAAGCATTAGCAGTCTGAATTCTTCCCTTTCCCATGGCTGCTGTAGCTCCGGAATGAAGGGAGTTTGGAACCCTGAGCTCCGGTCTGTGTCCTGTGGCCCGTGTGGCTTGCATTTCCACTCTTCCCCCTTCCGTCCTCCCTTGTTAACCCAACTTGCCTACCTTTAGATGATTTAAATTGCACATCTCTTAGTCTTGCCTGTCTGCTGTGCAGGGAATCTTTTGTGGAATTATAGCTGTTCAATTTGTTGTAAATTCCAGGGGGGATTTCAAGAGGCGTACCTCACACCACCATATCTATGACATAATTTCACTTCTTCGTTTTTAATCACTTTCAATATTTCATGCCAATTCCTTCTGGCCCACAAAGTTTCTGTTGAGAAATCAGCTGACAGTCTTATGGGAGCTCCCTTGTAGGTAACCAACTGCCATTCTCTTGCTACTTTTAAAATTCTCTCTGTGTTTAACCTTCGGCATTTTAATGATGTGTCTTGGTGTGGGCCTTTTTGGGTTCATCTTGTTTAGGACTCTCTGTGCTCCCTGGGCTTGTATATCTATTACCTTCACCAGGTTAGGGAAGTTTTCAGTCTTTATTTCTTCAAATAGGTTTTCAATTCCTTACTCTCTGTTCTTCTGGTACTCTTAGGTTGTGGATGTTGGAATGCTTGATGTTGTCCCAAAGGCCCTTTAAACTCTATTCATTTTTTTTTTTAAAGATTTTATTAGGGAATTGGGGGAGGAGAATAGTGTTGGGGAATTGGGGAAGGGGAACAGCCAAGTTGTTGTCTTTCAATCTTAGTTGTGGAGGGCGCAGCAAGCTCAGCTCCAATTACAGTCGCACCACTCATCTCAAGGTGCTGTGTTCAATTAGTTGCGGGTGGGCATAGCCACCATCCCTTTCAGGAGTCGAACCTGGCAGCCTTGTTGTTAAGAGCGCATGCTCTCTCCCCTGAGCCAACCGGGCAGAGCTCAGCTCAAGGTGCTGAATTTTCTATAGTTGAGGGTGGGCATAGCCCACCATTCAAACCAAGTAGCCTTGTTAGGAGCATGTTCTCTTACCAGCTCAACCATCCTGCCACCTGTTGGCAGCTCAGCTCGGGGTGCAGCATCACTGGCCCATGTGGGAATTTAACTGGCTACCCTGTTGCTAAGAGCTGGCACTCTTGGGCAAGCTCTTAACCAACTGAGTCACTCAGCCGGCCCCCTCTACTCATTTTTTATGGAATCTTTTTTTTTTTTTTTTGCTTTTTGTTGTTTTTGTTTTTTTCCTGTTCTGATTGGGCTTTCTTTTTGATACCTTATCCTCTAAATCGCTGATGTGATCCTCTGATCCATCTAATCTACTTTTGATTCCCTGTAATATATTCTTCATTTCTATTATTGTATTCTTTATTTCTGACTGGGTCTTCTTTATGTTTCCTATCTCTTTATTGAAGTTCTCCCTGAGATCACTGAGCATCCTTATAACCAGTGTTTGCAACTCTGTGTCTGATAGTTTACTTGTTTCAATTTTGTTCAGTTCTTTTTCTGGAGTTTTGTTCTGTTCTTTTGTTTGGGACATATTTCTTTGTCTCCCCGTTTTGACTACCTCCTTGGGTTTGTTTCTATGTATTAGGTAGGGCTGGTATGTTTCCTAGTCTTAGTAGAGGACCTTAGGTAGAGATGTGCTATGGAACTCATTGGTACAGTCTTCCTGGTCATCTGAACTGCCACTCTAGGTGTGTCCCTTGTGTAGGTTGTGTGTACCCTCCTTTTGTAGTTGAGGCTGTTTGCACATCACTGGTTGTAAGGACTGGCCATGACTACAGTGGAGGAGTTGTGGTGCAGGGGCTGACCTTACAGAGCAGGATCTGCCTCAGCAGGACTCTGGTGCTTGCCCAATCTGCCTCTTGAGTGTGTCATCCTTGGATGTGGCTGTATGATGCTCCAGCTTGTTTCAAAGCTGGCCACTGGGTGTGCCAGCCCCACGGCCACCTGGGAGGGGGCCTGTTGCAGGCCAAGTTCAGTCACAGCCAGTGCTTCACCCGGGCCACCCAGCAGCAGCTACAAAGCAATCCACAGATGGCTGCCACCCTCGCCATGCTTGGTAGTGCCTTGAGAAGTCAAGCTGGGAACCAAGGCTGGCTGCCACTAATGTCGGGTTTAGGGCTGCTTAGCTAGAGGTAAGGGATATGCTCAAGCCAGGTGCTGCTTGTCTTCATTCTCCAAACCTTTGAGAGGCCCAAGGAAAGTTTTCAGCATGAGCCAAGGCAGGTGGTTTGTACAAAAAACTCTCTGGAAGCAGCTTGGATGTGACTGGAAGTTGGGTGGGGTGGGATCTCAGAATCACTAAGATATGGCAAATAAATGATGTCAGCCAGCTTGAGGGAGACTGAGATATGGCAGCTGCCTGTGTCTGCATGCCAGAAAGGGAGAGGGCTCAACAAAGAAGCAATGGTTTCCACCAGCTCCTCTGTTTGGGAGAAAGCTGCCCCTCCAGTCCTTGTCCTCAAACCAGACAACTCAGTTCTTCCCCATATGTCCTTGGTGCCTTTCCGGCCACTGCCCCAGTCCTGGAGCTCAGAGCCAGTGATTACATCAGTCAGTAAGTTTTTGTGTGGTCCTTTTAAGAGGAGTGCTTGGGACTCCAGCTGCCCTCTGTCTCACTCAGTCACAATTTCTGCTGCTTTTCACAACCAGGAATTATGGGGATTTCTCTCCCCAGCACTGTAACACTTGGCTGGGGAGCCAGGTGTGGTACTGGGACCTCTCACTCCTTTGGGGGGACCTTCACAGTGGAGATATCTCTCCTGATTTTTAATGGTCACACACAGATGTGGGATCAACCAGTTCCATGTCTCTGCCCCTCCTACCAATCTTGAGGTGGCTTCTTCTGTATGTCTTTAGGTGTATGGCTTTGGTTCAGCAAGATTTCACATGATTCTCAATGATGATTGTTTTCTAGTTTAGTTGTAATTTTGATGTGGTTGTGAGAGAAGGTAAACACATCATTTACCTACTCCACCATCTTGATCCTGAGCCTCATTTTTATTATCAACCTAGAAATAAGTTTTTTTTTTTTAAATTAAAGTTTATTGCAGTGACAATTGTTAGCAAAGTTACATAGATTTTAGGTGTAAAATTCTGTAATACATCATCTATATATCACATTGTATGTTCACCACCCAGAATCAGTTCTCTTTCTATCACTATATATTGATCCTCTTTACCCTCATCTACCACTCCCCTCTCCCCCTTACACTCTGGTAACCACTAAACTATTGTCTGTGTCTATGAGTTTTGTTTCTTCATTTGTTAAAAACAACTTTTTATTATTATTATTTATTTATTTTTTTAATTAGTTTCAGGTGTACAACATGGTGCAATATACATTTTACCCCTCAAATTGACAACCCCCTCCCCCAATTCGCCACCCCACTCCTCCCCCACATATCATATATATCTATTACTCTTCCTCTGACTTCCTTCCACATTATAATCCACATCCCATGACAAACTATATATATTCAATTACAGTTGGTATACAACCTCCGCTTCAGGTATACAGTGCAGTGATCAAACCTCTACTCCATCCATGAAATGGTCTCCCCAACAAGACATGTGACCATCTGACACCCCACAAAATATTTACACCATTATCAATTATATTCCCCGAACGGTCTTTCATATCCCTGTGGCAATATTGTAGTTGCCTATTTTTGCTGTCTAATCCCTTCCCCTTCTCCCTCATCCCCAGCCCCCTCCCAACAAACAACCCTGTTTTCCTCTATATCTATGAGACAGTTTCTGTTTACTTTGCTCATTCATTCAGTTTTTCAGATTCCACTTATAAGTGAGATCATATGGTATTTGTCTTTCTCTGACTGACTTATTTCACTTAACATAATAGTCTCTAGGTCCATCTATATCATTGCAAATAGTACGATTTCATTCTTCTTTATAGCAGAGTAATACTCCATTGTATAAATGTACCACAGTTTCTTAATCCAGTCATCTACCGATGGGCATTTCAATTGTTTCCAAGTCTTGGCTATTGTAAATAGCGCTGCAATGAACATAGGGGTGCACATATTTTTTTGTATCAGTGTCTTGGGTTTTTCGGGATAAATACCTAGGAGTGGAATTGCTGGGTCAAAAGGTAGTTCCATTTCCAGATTTTTGAGATATCTCCATACTGACTTCCATAGTTGCTGCACCAATCTGCAATCCCACCAACAGTGCAGCAGGGTACCCTTTTCCCCACAGCCCTGCCAGCACTTGTTTTTCATTGATTTATTGATGATAGCCATTCTGACTGGAGTGAGGTGGTTTCTCATTGTGGTTTTTATTTGCATTTTCCCTAATGACCAGTGAGGTTGAACATTTTTTCATATGCCTGTTGGCCTTCTGTATGTCCTCTTTAAAGAAATGTCTCTTCATATCTTCTGCCCATTTTCTTATTGGGATGTTTGTTTTTTTTGGTGTTGAGTTGCATGAGTGTTTTATAAATTTTGGATATTAACCCCTTATCAGATATATCATTGGCGAATATATTCTCCCAATCAGTAGGCTTCCTTTTTGTTTTATTGATGGTTTCCGTTGTTGTGAAAAAACTTTTAAGTATGATATAATCCCATCTGTTCATTTTTTCTTTTATTTCCCTTACCCGCAGGGATGTATCAGTAAAAATGTTGCTCCGGGTAATGTCTGCAAATGTACTCCCTATATTTTCTTTTAGGAGTTTTATGGTTTCAGGTCTTACTTTTAAGTCTTTAATCCATTTTGAATTTGTTCTTGTATATGGCGTAAGGAGGTGGTCCAGTTTCATTTTTTTGCATGTATCAGTCCAATTTTCCCAGCACCATTTATTGAATAGACTATCTTTACTCCAAAGTAAATTCTTGCTTCCCTTGTCATAGATTAACTGCCCGTAAATGTCTGGATTTATTTCTGGGCTCTCTGTTCTGTTCCACTGATCTATGTGCCTGTTTTTATGCCAATACCATACTGTTTTTATTACTGTAGACTTGTAGTATGTTTTGATGTTTGGTAGCGTGATACCCCCGACTTTGTTCTTATTTCTCAGGATTGCTAAGGCTATTTGGGGTCTTTTATGGTTCCATATAAATTTTAGGATTATATTTTCTATTTCTGTGAAAAATGCTCTTGGTAGTTTTGTAGGAATTGCATTGAATCTATATATTGCTTTAGGCAGTATGGACATTTTAACTATATTATTTCTTCCTATCCAGGAGCATGGTAGGTGTTTCCATTTATTTGTATCCTCTTTGATTTCTTTCTTCAGTGTCTTATAATTGTCTGAGTACAGATCTTTTACTTCTTTGGTTAAATTTATTCCTAGGTATTTTATAGTTCGTGTAGCAATTGTAAATGGGACAGTTTTCTTAATTTCTCCTTCCATTAGTTTATTATTGGTATATGCAAATGCCACTGATTTCTGAACATTGATTTTATATCCTGCTACTTTACTGAATTCGTCTATCAGTTCCAATAGTTTCTTGATGGAGTCTTTGGGGTTCTCTATATACAGTATCATGTCATCTGCATATAATGACAATTTTACTTCTTCCATGCCAATTTGGATGCTTTTTATTCCTTTTTCTTGTCTGATTGCCTTGGCTAGAACTTCCAGAACTATGTTGAATAAAAGAGGAGAAAGTGGACAGCCTTGTGTTGATCCTGATCTTAAGGGGAATGGTTTTAGCTTTTCCCCATTGAGTATGATGTTAGCTCTAGGTTTGCCATATATGGCCTTTATTATGTTGAGATATGATCCCTGTGTTCCCACTTTGCTAAGGGTTTTTAAATAAATGGCTGTTGGATTTTGTCAAATGTTTTTCTGCATCTATTGATATGACCATGTGATTTTTATTCTTCATTTTGTTGATGTGGTGTATCACATTAATTGATTTACAGATGTTGAACCAGCCTTGCATAATAGGGATGAAACCCACTTGATCATGATGTATGATCTTCTTAATATATTGCTGAATTCTGTTCGCTAATATTTTATTGAGAATTTTAGCATCTATGTTTATCAGGGAGATTGGCCTGTAGTTTTCCTTTTTTGTGCTGCTTTTATCTGGTTTTGGAATCAGGGTGATAGTGGCTTCATAAAAATTGTTTGGGAGCCTTCCTTCCTTCTGGATTTTTTTGGAATAGTTTGAGAAGAATAGGTGATAGTTCTTTTTGAATGTTTGATAAAATTCACTTGTGACGCCGTCTGGTCCAGGTTTTTTATTTGTTGGGAGCTTGTCGATTACTGATTCAATTTCCTTGGTAGTAATCAGACTATTTAGATTTTCTGTTTCTTCTCGAGTTAGCTTTGGAAGGCTGTATGCTTCTAGAAAATTATCCATTTCTTCCAGATTGTCAAATTTGTTGGCATATAGTTGCTCATAGTAATTTCTTATAATTTTTTGTATTTCTGTGATGTTTGTAGTCATTTCCCCTCTTTCGTTCCTGATTTTACTAATTTGAGTCCTCTCTTTTTTTTTTTTTTTTTTTTTTTTTTTATGAGCCTGGCTAGAGGTTTGTCAATTTTGTTTATTTTCTTAAAAAACTAGCTCTTGGTTTCATTGATCTTTTGTATTGTTTTTCTGTTCTCTATATTGTTTATTTCCGCTCTGGTCTTTATTTATTTTTTTTTTAGCTGAGCCATCCTGCCACCTGTTGGCAGCTCAACGGCAACTCAGCTCGGGCTGGCATTGAACTGCCGTTGCTCAGAGCTCATCTCGCACTCTTGAGCGAGCTCTTAACCAACTGAGCCACTCGGCCGGCCCTGCTCTGGTCTTTATTATCTCCTTTCTTGTACTCCCCTTGGGCTTCTTTTGCTGTTCTTTTTCCAGTTCCCTTACGTGTAAGGATAACCTGTTGATTTGAGATTTTTCTTCCTGCTTTAGGTAGGCCTGCAGTGCTATAAACTTCCCTCTTAGGACTGCTTTCATAGCATCCCAGAGATTTTGGGTCGTGGTGTTTTTATTTTCGTTTGTCTCAAGGTATCTTTTGATTTCCTCCTTGATCTCATTTGTGACCCGCTCACTATTTAGTAGCATGTTATTTAGCCTCCATTTATTTGTCAGCTTCTTGGATTTCTTCGTATAATTGATTTCTAGTTTCATAGCATTGTGGTCAGAGAATACACTTGAAATGATTTCAATCTTCTTAAATTTATTCAGACTTGTTTTGTGGCCTAACACGTGGTCTATCTTAGAAAATGTTCCATGTGCACTTGAAAAGAATGTATATTTTGTAGCTTTGGGGTGAAATGCTCTGAATATATCAATTAAATCCAGCTGTTCTAATGTGTCATTTAAGGTCGCTGTTTCTGCATTGATTTTCTGTCTGGAGGATCTGTCCATTGGTGACAGCAGGGTGTTGAAGTCCCCTACTATGATAGTGTTACTGTTGATCTCTTTCTTTATGCCTGACAATATCTGTTTTATATATTTAGGAGCTCCTATGTTAGGTGCATAGATGTTTACTAGGGTTATGTCCTCTTGTTGGATCGATCCCTTCATTACTGTGAAGTGTCCTTCTTTGTCCTTTGTTATATTCTTAAATTTAAAGTCCATTTTATCTGATATAAGTATCGCTACTCCAGCTTTTTTCTCAGTTCCATTTGCATGAAATATTTTACTCCATCCCTTTACTTTCAGCCAGAATGAGTCTTTTGATCTGAGGTGAGTCTCTTGTATACAGCATATGCTGGGGTCTTGCTTTCTTATCCATTCAGCCCCCCATGTCTTTTCATTGGAGCATTTAATCCATTTATATTTAATGTGATATTGATAGGTGTGTATTTATTGCCATTTTGTTATTTGTGTTCAGTCTTTCTTAGTTAGGTTGTTTTTCTCTTCTACTTAAAGAAGCCCTTTTAACATTTCCTGCAAGGCTGTCTTGGTGGTAATGAATTCCCTTAACTTATTGTTTTCTGGAAAGCTCCTTATCTCGCCTTCAATTTTAAAAGATAATCTTTCTGGATACAGCAACCTGGGTTGTAGGCCTTTATTTTTCATCACTTTGAAAAGCTCCTGCCACTCCCTTCTGGCCTCCAAAGTTTCTGTAGAAAAGCCAGCAGATAATCTTATGGGGGTACCCTTGTAAGTAACTTGCTGCCTTTCCCTTGCTGCTTTAAGGATTCTGTCTTTGTGCTTAACCCTTGCCATTTTCACTATAATGTGTTTTGGTGTGGGCCTGTTTGGAATAATCCCGATTGGAACTCTCTGCACTTTCTGGGCTTGTATTTCAATGTCCTTTTCCGGCTTAGGGAAGTTTTCAGACATTATTCCTTCAAATATGTTCTCAATCCCTTGCTCCCTCTCTTCTCCTTCTGGTATTCCAATGACTGTTGGATTATTGCATTTGATGTTGTCCCCCAGCTCTCTTAAACTATTTTCCATGTTTTTCATTCTTTTTTCTTTTTGTTGTTCCACTTGGGTGATCTCTGCTATCTTGTCTTCTAAGTCACTGATTCAATTTTCTGCTTCATCCAATTTGCTAGTCATTCCATCAAGTTTGTTATTTAATTCAGTAATTGTGTTCTTAAGTTCTAGCTGGTTGCTTTTCATGATTTCTCTATCCTTCTATATATTTTCATTAATTTCCTTGAACATTCTAATAATCAGTGTTCTGAACTCTGTCTCCGATAGGTTGTTTACCTATTTCCTCTGGTTCCACTGATTCAGGAAGTTTCTTCTGTCCTTTTAGTTGGGTTGTGTTTCTTTGTCTCCCCATTCTGGCTTACTCTTTGTGTTTGCTTCGATATAACAGATAGATCCCCCAGGTTTCTTAGTCTTTTCTGGGTGAACTTATATGGTGTGTGTCCTTTATATTTGAATTACTCAGTCTCCCTATTTTCCTGTGCTTGTATCTGAGGTGTTTCTTGTGTCGAGCATCCTCACTTTTTGAAGAAAACAACTTTTTAATGAGATATAACACACATACAGATTGTAAGCGTACAATTCATTGAATTGTCACTATGTATTCACATTCATTTAATCAGTGCCAAGATGAAGAAATTATCAGCACCCCAGATGCCTTCACACACTACCTTCTTGTAAAGGTAGCACTATCTGACTCTTAACAAGATGGATTACTTTGTCTGTTTTTAAAAAAATATAAATAGGATCACATAGAATGAGCTCATTTATGTCTGGTTTCTGTGAGGGTCAGAAAATAAATTTCCTCTCATCTTTTTAATGTTCAGGCTGGGCCAATAATAAAATTAACATGAGATAGATTAACAGGAGAAATTAACCAAATTTAATATATATGTACATGTGGGATGCCATAAGAATATGACACCTGAGGACACTACACATTTGAGGCTTATATTACATTTCTGGAACTAAGGAGGTGGGCGTGGTTATGGGAGTGTATTTATGGTTTGGGACTTCAAAGTGCAGGAAGGCAAGTCACATGGAGATAGAAATGCAAATGTTTGGTAAATAAATGTTTGCTGGGCCATCTTTAACAATGGGACACAGGGAGGACTTTGATCCAATGGGCCTTGCTAGGTTCTTCCCCTTGTATCACACACTACTTCATATTAAACTATATTTACCTATGATGATAGCCCCATTCCTGGAGCAGGTCCTCTTTTCAAATTCTTTTAGACAGTTAGGGGGAAAGATCAAAGGTATTTTTTTCTGAGTTTTTTTGTTTCTTAAAAATAACCAGCTTAAAATAGTCAATATTCCATATTTTGGGGTGGCAAACTGCTTCCCCTCATTTTCTTTGCTCAGCATTGCATTTGTGTTTAATCCATGTTGTTGCATGTAGCAATAGTCTGTTTTGAACCATTGAGTTTTCAAGCTGGTAGAGATCATAGAAATTCTCTCATTTGCCATTCTCATTTACCAGAAAAAGGAAATGAGGGCCAGACATGATTAAGTGATTTGCCCAAATTTACAAAGTTAGTTAATGGCAGGGATGCAATTAAATTTCAAGCATCCCCATATCCAGCCGAAGACCCCTTCATAAAATTATCTGCAGGAGTAGCCTACATAGTTCAAATCCACTCTTCAAAAACAGAGGGGCAGAAAACCAATTTGCTCCCCAAATTATACTTTGAGAATTTCCATCTAAATACAACTATCAAAGATGGGGGCAGAGGGCCGGCTGAGTGGCGTGGTGGTTAAGCGCTGGCTTGGGAAGCCAGCGGCCCCAGTTCGGGTCCCACATATGAGGGTCAGTGACACAGCCCTCAAAAAAAAAAAAAAGCAGCAGTGTACTACCACATGGTGCCTCAGTAACACAAAGCATTAACACCTTCCTTCCAACAGGCTACTTTATTCCTAGAAGTAGATTATAGGCCAGGAAAATCTGGTGTATCCTCAAAAGCAGCCCAGAGTTCTTTACAGAAAGAGCTGAAGCCTAGTGTGTGGCTTCTTTTAATTTCCCTTCAAGGTCCAAGCGACTGGAGCAATTTCTATTCTGGTGGTAAGAGTATGGCTCTAAGGTCAGCTTACCTCAGTTTCAATCCTGGCTCACCTGCTTATTTGCTTTGTATCCTGGGATATGTTTCCTATTTCTCTGGCTCTGCTCCATGTCCATTAAATCGGGGCAATAATACCAACCTCAGTGGATTATTGTAAGAATGAAATGAGACAATATACATAAATGACTTAATTGACACCCAATAAATGGTGGCCATTATTGTTCATTCAGAAAGAACTCTTCATTTTATAATGGGGTATCAGGAGTTGGAAGTGTAATAGGCACATGACTAAATCACTAACATATTTGTCTAATTTCCAGTCATCTCTTCATAGGGACAGAATCATTGGTTAATTAAAAATAAGCCTGGGGTTCCTTTTATCCTTACATCTAGATTTGGGGATCCTTTCTAAAGAATACTGAGAATTCTCATTCCAGGCTGTCAGGCAGAATATCCAGGTATAGGAGAAGACTCTCTCATTCCTCCAGAAGAAAAAGGGCTGGATCCCCTTCAGATGCCTGGATAAGCTGTTGTTGCCCTGGAGGTTGTCTTGAAGTAACAGGGCCTTCATCCATTAACCCCCACCCCTGACCTCTCTGTACTGGAAATTTACTGTAATTTCTGTAACCTCCTTTTGGATGACCCAGAGAGATCCAACCCAGGATGTAGCCCACCACATAGCCCTCTGTCTCCCACACCTGAACCACACATGTTAACTGTCTAGTATTCAGCCCTTACACAAGCTAACTGTTGCTTGTGTTTAGCTTCTGTAACATGCTTCACTTGCAAGCTATGGAAACCACATGCAAACTGCAAGAAAAACAGTTCGTGTTTTTTGCGATTATAAGCTCTTTAACCCACTTGCTTGGGGCTGTGAATTTGTCTAGGGCATGAGCCCACTCGCAGCTGCCGGCTAATAAACTCCAAACTTACTAAAAACTGCCTCAGTTTGTTCTTTTTTTTGTTGTTTGAGGGCAGTGTCACTGGCCCTCATATGTGGGACCCAAACTGGGGCCACTGGTTTCCCAAGCCAGCGCTTAACCACCACGCCACTCAGCCGGCCCAGCCTCAGTTTGTTCTTGTTTGCTGGGTACAACAGTCTGAACTTGTCTATAGTCTACAACACCTTAAGTAAGTGAGCCTGAATAATTAATCACTCTCCATTAATCAATTTGATCATTTTTTTCATTCATTTTTGTGTGTGAAAACTTCAGATGATTTCCATGTGTGTCTAGTCTTGTCTTAAGATATTTCTTAAGAGTGAAGGAACAGCAGACAGAAATGTCTGGTTTTCACTCAAGTAAGGAATCTCAGGGGGGATATACAAAGGGCTCAATAGTGCTTGTTCATATGCATATGATAGTAGTCATTGTTAGTATTGACTCCACTAATCTGTAGCAAAACAAATGATCTAGAAAAAACTATGCACAAGCAGCAAGGCACACCTGGGCCCTTTCCCTTAAGTTCTGGGGAGGAATCAGTAGCCCTCTCCCACTCAGATGTAATTGAAAAGGAGACTTGGCTATGAGAGATAATATCTGTGTTGGTGTTACCAAATCTTCAGGCTCAATGATTCACTAGGAGGATGTGCAGCGCTCAGCATCACAGTTCTCACAATTATAATTTATGGCAAGAAAAAAAATTCTTAAATGTCCTAAATTAAATTACAGCTGGCCAGAGAGTGAGAGAAATAGATAAGAGTATTTAACCAGTTAATAGCTGTGGGCTGACTAACAATAGACAGTCATATTCCTGAATGTGTGTTGGAGCTTTGAATCAACTTCTGTAGTGACCCCCAGACCAACTGCATCCTGCTTATGCATGAACTTTTGGGACTGTTGCCCATAACCAATCAAAAACAGTAAATGTTTCTTCCTTACGAACTGTGCACCTATCCTAGAACTGCCCCTGCTTCACCTTTTCCTGTACCACCTCTCCTTCTCTACAGCCAGTGTAAATTCTTTCAGAACAACTTACACCCTTCTTTCCCAAAACATAATGTATAAAAGAGTCCATCAACTCCAGGATGGTGGGCATGTTTATTTTTTCCACCTAGCCCTGCTGCTGATGGTTCAGACTGCATGCCCCAGGACCTGGTCCTTTTCTGGCTAGCATTTGGCACAATAAACCCTTTCTTCTTTTAAAGATTTTTATTGTGGAATTGGGGGAGGGGAACAGACAAGTTGCTGTCCTTTTGTTCTTCAGTCTAGTTGTGGAAGACGTTGCTTCTCTGGCCCATGTTGGTATTATCATGGCGCTCTTCCCTGGTGAGACAGATTGGTCGCTGGCCTCTGGAAAGCCACTCACAGTGGCTGTTGGCAGCTCACTCCAGCTGCCGGCAGCTCACACTGCCACTCACTGTAGCATATGGCAGCCCACTGCAGCGGGGGCTGTAGCCTACACCGTCTCTGGGACTCACGCAGCCTAGCTCCAGGTCGAGCTGTTGTTCACCATCTTAGCTGTAGAGGGCAGTGTCACTGGCCTTAATATGTGGGATCCAAACCGGGGCCAGCTCTTAACCAACATGCCACTCGGTAGGCCCAATAAACCGTTTCTTTCAGAAAAGCTTTTGGCCATGAAAGTTTTTGTTTAACATTTATCATAGTGAAAGGATACAAAGCCAAACCAGCAAAGAGAAAAGGTACATGGGGCAAAGTTCTGGGGAAACCAGGTGAAAGCTTCCAAGGGTCCTCTGCAGCAGAGTCATACAGAATGTGTCTTAAGTCCCCCAGTAATGAGCTGTGACAACATGTGTGAAAAAATGCCAACAAGAGTTCATTAGAGACTCAACAGCCAGGGTTTTTATTGGGTCATGTAAACGCCTCTGCTTGTCACATACCAAAATTGCAGACTCCAGAAAGAAAGTAGGGGTGCAACGTAAACCATTTTGTTTGCACAAACAATTTAGGCATAATAAGCCTATCTTATCAGTTATAGGAATGGTGGGAAGTTTTCGAAAATTCAAGTTCCTAGACACAGTCAGTGATCGGCATTGTAAGCAGGTCTTCCAAAGTGTAGCATCAGGCTTGCTGTGTTAACTCCTTTATGCACAATATTCCAAATGCTGCCACCTCTGGACAACCACTTTCTGTAATGTGAAAACAGTGGCTCTACTGCGTTACTCTCTCCACAGAATTCATGAACTTTCCCTCATGGTTGTGCATATCAGAAGACTGATTTCATTTCTTTCTTAACATCATCTCCCATAGATATAAGTGGGGGCCTCTCTACTCAGACAGGTGGGCTGTCTATTTGCACTGAGCCTGAGTTCTACTCAGACAGGTGGGCTGTCCATTTGCACTGAGCCTGAGTTCTGGGTTGAGTGTTATATAAATGCGCTGGTGGCTCTAGTCACAGTAAATCAGTTGTGGAGCAGAATCTCATGTGAATTATCATCAAAGAGACTGTTTTTGTTCCACAGGAATATGGAGACCATTTATTAGTGATTAGTTTAAAAGCAGTAATCTCTAATGTTTATATAGGGCAGCAAGTTTTTCATTTGACACTAGTGCTACTCAATAGAACACTTTAGCAAATGATGGAAATGCTCACTAACTGCACATGGCTATTGATGATTTGAAATATGACTAGTGTGACTGAGGAACTGAATTTTTAACTTTTTGAATTTAATTAACTTTAAATAGCCATATGTGTCTGGCTAGTGGCTACTAGAGTTTTAGATTGTCTATTTGTGATTAAATGATCTCTTTATAAAAAAGGATAAGGGGTGATTATCAAGATGAAGGTACTGATTGAGGTCTTTCTCCACAAAATGTCCTATATTTCCCCAATCTTGTCTCTCCCCATTGGGTTTAAATTCTCCTCCTAATTTTCCTGTCTTCCATCCAGCAACTTCCACATTCAAAGCAAGGGTATCGTCGAGTCTTTTCATGGCTTGAACATCAATAATGGAATATAAATAATCACTAAGAGGGATGGAGGGTTTCTTATAGCATATCATGCTTCAATATTACAGGTCAGGTGGAGGCATTTGAAGCCTTCAATTATAGACTGTTGGTTAAAACAAATTCCTTGTTATAGAGAAATGTGCAGAATAGCATTTGTTATAATAGTAGGTGTGTATCATAAAATCATATGTTATTATAGATGTTGTTTTCTAGTTTCCCTGAGAAGCAGGCTCTGAGACAGAATTTTGTGCAAGTGGTTCACTGGAAGTGGTCTTAAGGAACAATACTTACAAGGAATTTGTGTAAAGCAAGATTGGGCACAGGGGAAGGTGAAGCAGGATGCAGTTGCAGTATTGGTCTCAGCTGATCCCATGGTGCGTTCTGAAGCTGGGATGGCTCTTCTAAGTTGTCCCAAGTTGAGGCAAAAGGACTTGGACTTTGCCTCATCAACCAGTAACTGGGTGCTTGCTGCAGCCCCCACTTTGGTTGAAGAACAAAGCTGTGACTCCCAGCAGACTTCACTCTCAGCTGCCCCAGAAGTGAGAGCATTGGCTGTATGATAGCATCCATTACGATAGGTTTAATTTTCATTTGAAAAGGAAACCTGCTTTCTTTCTTTCTGCTGTAGGGCTTTTGCAGAAGGCAGAACAAAGTCATGGTTAAAAGCAGGGCTTTGGAGTTTTTTCAAGTCCTGCACTCTGTGATCTTGGGCAAGGTACCTAGGTCTCAATTTCTTTGAGTAGAAATTGACAACAATACTACCTATTTGTAAGGATTGCTGTGGGAATGGAATAACATGATGTGTGAACGCACTTAGCACAAGGCCTGATGTTTGATAAACACTCAGTAAATGGTTGCTATTGTTATAATTTTAGGAGCTTTATAAGACACAACTTTTGGAGGGACTTCCGGTAAAATGGCGCAATGGACAGACGCTGTGCTAACTGCCTCCCAGGATCACACCAAAATTACAAGCAAATTATACAGCATTCAACCCTGGAGGTCCCCGGAACACTGGAGGAACAGAACCACTAAACGAAGAACTTAAAGAGGAAGCTGCGTCTGGTCTGGTAGGACGTGCGGAGACGAGAGAGGGCGAACCCCGTGAGGGAGGTCCCAGCTGTGGAGAGGCTTCTCCGGTTGGGGGAGAGACCCTCCGGCCGCACACCAAGCTCACCAGCCCAGAGCTCCTTTGCCAGGAAGAGGAGTTCCAAGATAGCTGGCAGTAAATTAGTGAGGACTCTCTTTGCTCAGCTCGGTGAGGCTAAGAGCGCCTGGAGAATCAGTGGGCCAGCGCCCGGCCTTGCTTGCCGGTGAGCACTTACCTGGTTCCTAGTGGAGGGAGTGGCTGTGTGAGCCGGACCCGGAAGCCTGCGGGGACGGACTGAACTTAGCACCTTTGGTGCAAAGGCTGGAGGTTTTTGGACTGTTATTCCTGTGGTGTGGGGCCTGCACACAAGTGGTGTAGGGAGGTCCCTATTTTGTCGGGCTTGGGCCCTCCCACAAAGGATCAGGTCTGAGACCTAATTGGTCTGGTGGAATTGGTGCAGAAGTACGTGTGTGCGTGCGCACGCGTGCCTGCGGCCTTGGATCCCCACCCTCTGCCGGGCTTATACCGCATTGCCAGGGAAACGCAGGGCGGGTGCCCTTTGGCTCCAACAGGCTGCTCACTGAGACCTGGGAGTACGCTAGCTGCCTCGGATCCCCACCCTCCACTCGGCTTGTGCTGCGTTGCCAGGGAAACACCTAGTGAGTGTGATCCAGCTCCAACAGGCTGCTCACTGAGACGTGGACGTGTGCAAGCCGCCTCGGGTCCCTGCTCTCCGCACTCCACTTGCAGAGTTGCCAGGCTGGTGATTGGTTGTCGGGCTGCTCGGCCTGATCTGCAAGTGGCTGATTGGGACAGGCTGAGACTGGGAGTTTTCCTCGGAGTGTTGGGCCGTGAGTTGTGTGCCTGCATGATCCAGCCAGGGATCTCCTGGTGATCTATCTAATACATCAAAGCAATACCAGAGCGACAGCCAGAATGGGGAAACAAAGAAACATGTCACAAGTGAAAGATCAGAAGAAACCTCCAGAAATGGAACCAAATGAAACAGAGGGAGCCAACCTTTCAGAGACACAGTTTAGAACACTGATGATAAGAATTTTAAGGAACTTAGCGAGGACATAAAGAAGGATAGGGAAACCATAAAAAACAACCTGTTAGAACTAAAGAATACAATAATTGAAATGAAGAACACACTCGAAGGAATCACCAGTAGAGTAGATGAAGCAGAGGAGCGGATCAACGATTTGGAAGATAAAATAGCAGAACTCACCCAGTTGGCACAGCAAAAAGACCAAAGAATAAAAAACAATGAAAATAGTTTAAGAGCCCTATGGGACAAGGTGAAGCGCAACCACCTTCGAGTCATAGGGATACCAGAAGGAGAAGAGAAGAAGCAAGGGGTCAAAAATGTATTTGAGAACATATTGACTGAAAACTTCCCTACCCTGGTGAAGGAAATCAACATACACGCCCAGGAAGTGCAGAGGGTTCCAAACAAGCTGAACCCAAACAGGTCCACACTAAGACACATCATAGTTAAAATGGCAAAGGTTAAAGACAGAGACAGAATCCTAAAGGCTGCAAGAGAAAGACAGCAGGTTACATACAAAGGAACTCCTGTTAGACCAACAGCTGACTTGTCTACAGAAACTCAGCAGGCCAGAAGGGAGTGGCAGGAGATATTCAAAGTGACACAAAATAAAGGCCTACAACAAAGATTGCTCTACCCAGCACGGCTATCACTTAAAATTGAAGGAGAAATAAAGAGCTTCTCAGAAAAGAATAAGCTTAAGGAATTCATTACCACCAAGCCAGCATTGCAAGTAATGTTAAAAGGGCTTTTTTAAACAAAAGAAAGGGGTAAACAAGCTAACCCAGAGAGACAATTTAAGAAGATTGAAGTCGTATCAAGCAGATATAAAGGAAAAACTGATGGTTGCTGGCTGGGAGGGAGTGGAGAAGAGGGAGATGGGGAAGGTTTTGGACAGTGTATATGGGACTACAATGTTGCCGCAGGGATATGGCGGCAGTTCTGGGAATGTAATTGACAATGTTGTGAAGAGACTATTATGTTGTGAGAAATAAGTCAGTTAGAGAAGGACAGGTACCATGTGATCTCACTTGTGTGTGGAGTCTGAAGAGATGAGTGAACAATCAAAGTGAACAGACTCGTAGATGTAGAGGAAAAACTGAGAGTTGCTAGTTGGGAGGGGGGTGGGAATGGGGGAAGGGGAAGAGATTAGATAGCATAAATAGACAACTACGATATTGCCACAGGGATATGAAACAGTTTGGGGAATATAATAATGTTGTAAAAATTTTGTGGCGTGTCAGATAGTCACATGTCTTGTTAGGGAGACCACTTCATGGATGGAGTAGAGGCTTGATCACTGCACTGTACACCTGAAGCTGATGTTGTATAGTATTGTATGCCAACTGCAACTGAATATGTGGATAGTCACGGGATGTGGAGTATACTGTGGAGGGGAGTCAGGGGAGTTGTGATGGATATGTATGATATGGCGGGGGGAGTGGGTTGACGAACTGGGGGAGGGGATTTTTCACTTTGGGGGGTAAAGAGTATAACTATTGCATTGTGTTGTACACCTGAAACTAAAAAAAAAAAAAAAAAGACACAACTTTTGGGTATAAGAAATTCCCACTGGGAGCACAGCAGAGCTGAGAGACAGTTTTTGGCAACAGAGGATGAAAAAGAGCTGTGCTTCACTACTTGTTGTCAATGCCTTTCACTTCTAGCCTTTGCCTTGCTCTGGCACAGGGGTGGGCAAACTTTTGAGATGTACAAGCCGCCAGGGGTCAGCAATCTGTGGCTCCTGAGCCACTTGAGGCTCTTTGGGTATGTACAAGTGGCTCTGAAGTAAAATTGAAAATGAAAATAAAGCTATCATAATTTCATTTATAAAATTTTTAAAGGATATTATTCACATAATGGTGATTATCTAAAAATATACTTATGGATCTTGAGTTATTTTTAAATTATTGTGGGGGACACGATTGGCTCTTCCAGGGGTCGGCAAACTTTTGAGACAGAATGTACCCAAAGAGATTCATGTGGTTTGCGAGCTGCAGTTTGCCAACCCCTGCTCAGGCAGAAGGGCCCAAAATTGGGACAAGATAAATTGGACAAGCCAATAAAAATGAGGGCACTGCTGTTCCTGGATCCAGAAGGGAGGGAGAGCTACTCAGTGAGCTCTTGATTTTTTGCACAGGAGGAAATATTCCCAAGAAATTACAAGAGGCTTGTTCATTTATGTTTAGGTTAACGACATAATCCTCAGAGATTTCTGGAAATGCTTTCTTTGCAGAAATCCATACCCTCCCCAGTTCTAATCACATTTCTGTAATCTTAAAGGTATGAGGTATGAACATAACCCTTTACCACTTTCAAGCACTCCAAATATTAACTAATTAATTCATAAAAGAACAGTTTTTTGGCTCAGTCTTGGCAGCCCAACTCTCTAGTCACAATAACAGTTTAGTCATAGAGCCAATGGACACACTTTATTAACTTTATTAACACACAATTCAAGCTGGAATTACAAATACTGGAGAATTCCAGGGACTAGTAGAAGGTTCTGTATGATCTTGTTCTAACTGAATTTGTACTAATTTTGTTAAAGCTTCCAATTTTTCTTGAGAAAAATTGGGGTCACTGCTCATTCCAGAGAGGCTTATTGTTTATCCATTTTAGGGCAATGGGGGTCCAAAGCCGCTCAACAGTGGCCCCTACAAAAAATAATCTTGGGTGTCTGATTTATAACCTAACCCTTGTCTTCCCTGCTGAAAACAGGGTGTGATTGGTTGACTGATTCCTTGATTAAATTTTCCTAGACCTTTTTCTGGCTGATAACCTATCTGATTCATTATTTTTTGACTTTGAGAGCTGTATTGTCCTGGTGGAATCCAAATTTCTACCTCTCATTGTGTAAGTAAATTACAACCCCATAAATTAACTGGGACATCAGCAACATAGGGTTGTAAAAATCCTTTTTGTCCCTCAGGTCCTAGGCAAGGAAAAATACAGATGCTTTGGTGTAAGTGTGAAGCTCAGCCCACACCAATATCAATATCAGGTTCCTGGACTTTCCAGTTTTGTGGCCATTCCTGAGAATTAATTATTGATATGTCTGTACCAGTATCTAAAAGAGCTGAAAACTTTTTGTCCTGTATCTCAATTTGACAAACTGGATGAATTCCTGAAATTTTTTCTGCTAGAAAAATTCCTGCCTGACCAGTACTTCCAAATCCTCCATTTTTCTTTTCAGTTCCCTTTTTCTTCTGGAGGAGGGGCAACGGGGAGGAAAGGTTACAATTTCTGGCAGCAAGACCTCTTGGCAAAGCGTTTCTAGCCGTTTTCAAGAGGAAGGGGGAATTCTGCTCCCATGCCGTGAACAAAGCTGGCTGCACCAGAGACAGACCGCATGGAGCTGAAAAGGTGGATATAAAATTTTGGAATACTGTGGTGGTTTCTAGAGATCCTTCCTCTTCTTTCTCTTTGTCTCCTGATTTTGAAGCATCTTCTTTTTCTTTTATCTTCCGTATCAGTCTGTAAGGGTTTTAAAACTCTCCATGTATCCCAAATTGTTACTGGGATGGAGACCTCACTTTGATGTAACACCTGGAGATCTGTACCCACCATTTTTCAGGTTTTTAAATCTAGCGTTCCTGTTAGGAGACCAGGAGCAACATGTCTCAATCACTTTTAAAAGTTAGATTAATTTTTTTCTCCAAGACTCGTGCTTCCCCCAGCTTTTAGCAATTGTAGCAGATAGATGTAAGGCTGGTATTTACACTGACTATCTGTGTTTCCCATGTTAGTTTTTAAAGAGATAGAAGAGAGGTTTTCTTTCATGCTTCGTCACTGATGCTCATCTGGTCGTGCCCCTCACCGGATGTTAAGGGCAGCCTTGGCTAGAGGTGCGCCTGTATAAGCCCTGGGACAGGTGGCAGTGCCAGTCACCACTATGCCAGGCATCTTAGACCACCAGAACCGCAGATTGGAGCCCACTCAAGTTCCATAGCCAAAGCCGTGGAACTATAATCAATCACTCACACAGTCACGCTCTTTCACACGAAAAAGTTAGTATCACCCTGGTTGATTTTTTTTTCTTGAGACTTACTCTACCTCCAAACCAGGTAGTTGTCTGGACACGGCCTAGAGGCCTTTCCACTGTTGTACCCTTTTTCCTTTTGTTTCCTTCTCAAACCCTATGTTGGGTGCCAACTGCCGCGTCCTGCACTACAGGGCCGTAGGAGTTCGGAAGGGACAGCAAAAGGTTGAGAAACAGAAAAATAAAGAGAGAGACAAATAGGGCCGGCCGAGTGGCTCAGTTGGTTAAGAGCTCGCTCAAGAGTGCAAGCTGAGCTCTTAGCAACGGCGGTTCGATGCCAGCCTGAGCTGAATTGCCGTTGAGCTGCCAACAGGTGGCAGGATGGCTCAGCTAAAAAAAAAAAAAAAAAAACAAAAAAAAACAACACAAAAAAAGAGAGACAAGTAAAAGAGAAAAAGCAGTGCTAGCCAGGGGACTCAAAGCCTCTTGGACTAAGAGCCCCGAACTGAGCCACTGTGAGGCTTTTATTAGGATACACACAAGGAAGTAGCATTGTTTTCTCTACGGTCTGTAAGCCACATACATCATACCAGAGAACTTAGCTCAGAGTCAAATGATCCCATGGCCTGCAGGCTGCCTTTACCAAAAGTCCCATGATATGTACACATGCACCTCCTAAGGGACAGAAACTTGTCATACCTATACTCATTGATAAGAATGCACGGAGGACAGATGTTATCACCTTTTTAGGTCATTTCACAGGCAAGCTGTCAGCACCTGAGACAAGTGGTCTTTGCCCATTTTCCTCAACTCCGTGATTCTCCTATGGACCCCCCTGTGACTGTGTCTGGCTTGGGTTGCCCTTCTCATAAAGATCTTATCTGTCATTGACTAACCAGCCATCTTCTGGGGCCAAACAGGAAGGTAGAGTAGGCATGATGTTGAAGTACTATCTCTATGAGGATCTGTTGTTATGGGAAGGTGCATGGGGGCAGACAGCTAGACTGCTGTGTGACCACAGCTGTGTCATAGGTAGTTCTATTTTTAGTTTTTTGAGAAACCTCCATTCTGTTTTGCATAGTGGCTGCAACAATTTGCAATCCTGCAACAGTGCACAAGTGTTTCCTTTTCTCCACATCTTCGCCAAAACGTGTTTGTTGATTTATTGATGGCCATTGTGATGGGAATGAGGCGGTATACCTTATTGTGGTTTTTATTTGCTTTTCTCTAATGATTAGTGATCTTGAGTATCTTTTCTTATGTGTATTGGCCATGTGTATGTTCTCTTTGGAAAAATTTCTATTCAGGTCTTCTACCCATTTTTCAATTGTATTGTTTGTTTGTTGGGTGTTGGGTTGTATCAGTTTTTTATAAATTTAGATAGTGACCCTTTATCAGATATATCATTGGAAAATATTTTCTTTCATTCAGTAGGATATCTTTTCATTTTATTTATGGTTACCTTGACTGTGCAAAAACTTCTTAGTTTGATGTAGTCCCGTTTGTTTATTTTTTTCTCTTGTTTTTCTTGCTCAAGGAGACATATCAATAAAAAATGTTACTAAAAGTAACATCTGAGAGTTTATTTCCTATATTTTCTTCTAGGAGTTTAATGGTTTTGGGGCTTACATTTAAGTCTTTAATCCATTTTGATATATGGAGTATATGAAATAAAAGGTAGTCCAGTTTCATTTTTTTTTTGCATGTATCTGTCCAGTTTTCTCAGCAGCATTTATTGAATAGACTGTCTTTACACCAAAGTATATTCTTGCTTCCTTTGTCGTAGATTAAATGACCATATAGGCATAGATTTATTTCTGATTCTTTATTCTGTTTCATTGATCTATGTCTGTTTTTATGCTAGTACCATGCTATTTTGATTACTATAGCTTTGTGGTATAGTTTGATATAAGATAGCATTATACCACCAGCTTTGTTCTTTTTTCTCAGGAATGCTGTGGCTATTCAGTCTTTTATGATTCCATGTAAGTTTTAGGATTATTTGTTCTAGTTCTGTGAAAAATGCCATTGGTATTTGCATTGAATTTATAGATTGCTTTGGGTAGTATGGATATTTTAACTATATTAATTCTTCCTAACCATTAGCATGATATTTGTTTTCATTTATTTGTATCTTTTTAAATTTCTCTTTTTAATGTCATAATTTTCTAAGTACAGGTCTTTTCCTTCCTTGGTTAAATTTATTCCTAGGTATTTGGTTTTTTTGATGCAACTGTAAATAGGATTGTTTTCTTAATTTCTCTTTCTGATAGTTCATTATTGGTGTATAAAAATGCAACTGATTTCTGAATTTGAATTTTGTATTCAGCTACTTTATTAAATTCATTGAGCAGTTCAAACAGTTTTTTGGTAGAATCTTTCAGACTCTCTACAGTATCATATCTTCTGCAAATAATGACAATTTTACTACTTTCGTTCTAATTTGGATGCCTTTTATTTCTTTTTCTTGTCTGATTGCTATGGCTAGGACTCTCAATACTATGTTGAATAGAAATGATGAAAGTGGACATCCATGTCTTGTTCCTGACCTTAAGGAAAATGCTTTTAGCTTTTCCCCATTGTGTATGACGTTAGCTGTCGGTTTGTCATATATAGCCTTTATTATGTTGAGATATCTTTCCTCTATTCCTATTTAAATGGATGCTGGAGAGTTGTTATAAATGGATGCTGGATTTTGTCAAACACTTTTTCTGAATATATCAATATGACCATATGATTTTTATTTTTCATTTTGTTTATGTGGTGTACAATATTAATTGATTTGCAGATATTGAAACAACCTTGAATCCCAGGAATAAATCCCACTTGATCATGGTATATGATCTTCTTAATGTATTGCTGAATCAGTGCACTCATATTTTGTTGAGGATTTCTGCATCTATGCTTGTCAGTGATATTGCCCTATAATTTTTTTTTTTTGTAATGTCTGTGTCTGGTTTTGGAATCAGGGTAATGGTGACCTCATAGAGTGAGCTTGGAAGCTCTGATTTCTCTTGCATTTTTTTTGGAATAGTTTGAAAAGAATGGGTGTTAATTCTCTTTTGAATGTTTGGTAAAATTAGCCTGTGAAGCCATGTGGTCCAGGACTTTTGTTTGTTGGGAGTTCTTTGATTACTGATTCAATTTCACTAGTAGTAATTGGTCAATTCAGATTTTCTGTTTCTTTTTTATTCAGCCTTGGAAGATTGTATGTTTCTAGGAATTCATCCATTTATTTGAGGTTGTCCAATTTGTTGACATATAGTTGTTCATACTATTTTCTTAAATTTATTTCTGTGGTGTCTGTTGCCATTTCTCCATTTTCATTCTTGATTTTATTTATTTGGGTCTTTTTTTCCCTTTTCTTTTTTTTCTAAATTCTTTTATTCTGAAATAAACATTTTTTTAAAAATTAGTTTCAGGTGTACAACACAGTGCAATAGTTATACTTTTTACCCTTCAAAGTGACAAGACCCCTCCCCCAATTCGCCACCCCATTCCCCACCCCCATATCATACATATCTATTACGATTCCTTTGATTCCCTTCCACAGTATAATCCATATCCCGTGACTATCTATATATTCAATTACAGTTGGCATATAATATTGTACAACATCAGTTTCAGGTATACAGTGCAGTGAGCAAGCCTCTACTCCATCCATGAAGTGGTCTCCCTAACAAGACACGTGACCATCTGACACACCACAAAATATTTACAACATTATTATATTCCCTGAACTGTCTTTCATATCCTTGTTTTTTTCCCTTTTCTTGATGAGTCTAATTAAAGGTTTGTCAATTTTGTTAATCTTTTCAAAAGAAGCAGATCTTGGTTTCATTAATTGTTTGCATTATTTTTTTAACCTTTGTTTTGTTTATTGCCTCCCTGATCTTTATTATTTCCTTCCTTGTACTCACTTTGGGCTTTATTTGCTGTTCTTTTTCCAGTTCTCGTAGACGTAAAGTTAGACTGTTTATTTGAGATTTTTCTTGTTTCTTGATGTAGGCTTGCATTGCTATGAATTTTCCTCTTAATACTGCTTTTCTGTGTCCCATAGATTTTTGGGTTGGTTTGTTTTCATTTTTGTTTGTCTCATAGTATCTCGATTTTTTCCCTTGATTTCACTGTTGACCTATTTGTTATTTAGTAGCATATTATTTAGCATCCATCTGTTTGTGTGTTTCTCAGTTTTTTTCTTGTAATTGATTTCTAGTTTCATACCATTGTGGTCAGAGAAGGTGCTTGGTATGATTTCAATTTTCTTATATTTATTGAGACTTGTTTTGTGGATTAACATGTGATCTGTCTTAGAAAATGTTTCATGTGCAGCTGAAAAGAATGTATATTCTGCTGCTTTGGGGTAAAATGCTCTAAAAATATCAATTAAATCCATCTGATCTAGTGTGTCAGTTAAGCTGCCATGTCCTTGTTGATTTCCTGGCTGGAAAATCTGTCCATTGGTGTCAGTGGGGTGTTAAATTCTCCTACTATGATTGTGTTACTGTCAATTTCTGCTTTTATGTTGGTCAATATTTGTTTTATATATTTAGGTGCTCCGATGTTGAGGGTATAGATGTTTACCAGGGTTATGTCCTCTTGTTAGATTGATCCCTTTATTATTATGTAATCTCCTTCTTTGTCTCTTATTATTGTCTTAGTTTTAAAGTCTATTTTGTCTGATACAAGTATTGCTACTCCAGCTTTTTTCTCATTTCCATTTATGTGAAATATCTTTTCCATCCCTTTACTTTCAGTCTATGTGTGTCTTTTGAAATAAAGTGGGTCTCTTGTAGACAGCATAGGCATAGATTTTTTCTTATCCATTCAGCTATCCTATGTCTTTTTTTTTTGAGGGCAGGGTCACTGGCCCTCATATGTGGGAACTGAACCAGGGCCCTGGCTTCCCAAGCCAGCACTTAACCACCGTGCCACTCGCCCAGCCCTATCCTATGTCTTTTGATTGGAACATTTAATCCATTTACATTTAGTGATTATTGATAGGTACATAGTTATTGCCATTTATTATTCATATTTTTCATATTCTTGTGTTTATTTGCTTGTTTTCCTCCTCCTCCTCCTCCTCCTCCTCCTCCTTCTCCTCCTCCTCCTTCTTCTTCTTCTTCTTCTTCTTCTTCTTCTTCTTCTTCTTCTTCTTCTTCTTCTTCTTCTTCTTTCTTCTTTTTTTAAAAGACTATATTGGGCAATTGGAGGAGGGGAACAGCATTGAGGAATTGGGGAAGGGGAACAGACAAGTTGCTGTCCTTTTGTTCTTCAGTCTAGTTTGTGGAGGACGTTGCTTCACTGGCTTATATTGGTATTATGATCATTGCGCTCTTTTCCGGCTGAGGCAGTTGGTTGCTAGCCATTGGAAGGCCACTCATGGCCGCTCATGGCAGCTCACACCGGCTGCTGGCCACTCATGCTGGTTGCCAGCCACTTACGGTATTTCATGGCAGCCCACTACAGCCCACTGCAGCCTACGCTGTCACCGGCCACTCACAGCAGCCCAGCTCCAGGTCGAGCTGTTGTTCACCATCTTAGCCATAGAGGGTGCAGCATCACTGGCCCATGTGGGATCCGAACCGGTGGCCCTGCCACTCAGTGCTAGTGCTCCCAAGCCAACTCTTATTGTATTTTTTTTTCTTTTTGAGGGCAGTGTCACTGGCCCTCATATGTGGGACCCGAACCGGGGCTGCTGGCTTTCCAAACCAGCACTTAACCACCGCGCCACTCGGCCAGCCCCCAAGCCAACTCTTAACCAATGAGCCACTCTGCCGGCCCCTTCCCATTCTTCTTAAAGAAAATTTTTAACATTTCTTGTAATACTGACTCGGTGGTAATGAATTTCTTTAGCTTTTTCTTGTCTGTGAAACTTTTTATTTTTTTAATTATTTTATTGTGAAATAAACTTTTTAAAAAATATTAGTTTCAGGTGTACAACAAAGTGCAATAGTTATACTTTTTACCCCTCAAAGTGACAATCTCCTACCCCAATTTGATCTGGGAAACTCTTTATCTCTCCTTCAATTTTAAATGATAGCCTTGCTGGGTAGAGTAGCCTTGGTTGTCGGCCCTTGTTTTTTCATCACTTTGAATATTTCCTGCCACTTTCTTCAGGCCAGCAAAGTTTCTGTTGGGAAATCAGCTGATACTCTTATGGGAGCTTCCTTGTAAGTAACTACTTGTCTTTCTCTTGCTGCTCTTAAGATTCTCCCTTCATCTTTAACCTTTGTCCTTTTAATTATAATGTGTGTTGGTGTGGGTCTGTGTGGATTCATCTTCTTTGGGACTCTCTGTACTTCCTGGACTTGTATGTCTATTTCTTTAGCCAGGTTGGGGTGTTTTCAGTCATTATTTCTTCAAATAGTTTCTTGATCGTATGCTCTTCTCTTTCTGTACTCCTATGATGCAATTGTTGTTACACTGTATGTTGTCTCAAAGGACCCTTAAACTATCTTCATGCTTTAAAATATTTTTTTCTTTTTACTGTTTCCATTGGGTGTTTTCCACTACATTGAATCTCTGATTCAATCCTCTGCTACATCTAACCTACTGTAGACTCCTTGTAGTGTATTCTTCATTTCTGTTATTGTATTCTTTATTTCTAATTGGTTCTTTTTGATGGTTTCTATGTCCTTCTTTATGTTTATTATCTCCTTGTTGACGTTCTCACTAAGTTCCTTAAGCCTTCTTATAACCAGTGGTTTTTTTTGGTTTCTTTAATTCTTTTATTGTGAAATAAACATTTTTTAAAAAATTAGTTTCAGGTGCACAACACAGTGCAATAGTTATACTTTTTACCCCTTAAAGTGACAAGACCCTTCCCCCAGTTCACCACCCCACTTCTCTCCCCCATGTCATACATATGTACTACAATTCCTTTGACTCTCTTCCAAAGTATAATCCACATCTCGTGACTATCTATATATTCAATTACAGTTGGTATAAAATATTATACAACATCAGCTTCAGGTGTACAGTGCAGTGATCAAGCCTCTACTCCATCCATGAAATGGTCTCCCTAACAAGGCACGTGACCATCTGACACCCCACAAAATATTTACAACATTATTAGTTATATTCCCTGAACTGTCTTTCATATCCCTGTGGCAGTATTGTAGTTACCTATTTATGCTGTCTAATCCCTTCCCCTTCTCCTTCATCCCTACCCCCCTTCCAACTAGCATCCCTCAGTTTTTCTTCTATATCTATGAGACTGTTTCTGTTTACTTTGCTCATTCATTCAGTTTTTCAGATTCCACATGTAAGTGAGATCATATGGTATTTGTCTTTCTCCGACTGACTTATTTCACTTAACATAATAGTCTCTAGGTCGATGCATATCGTTGCAAATGGTACGATCTCTTTCTTCTTTACAGCTGTGTAATACTCCATTGTATAAATGTGCCACAGTTTCTTAATCCAGTCATCTACCTATGGGCAGTTCGATTGTTTCCAAGTCTTGGCTATTGTAAATAGTGCTGCAATGAACATAGGGGTATGTATATTTTTTCAAATTACTGTCTTGGGTTTTCCAGGATAAATACCTAGGAGTGGAACTGCTAGGTCAAAAGGTAGTTCCATTTCCAGTTTTTTGAGATACCTCCATACTGACTTCCATAGTGGCTGCACCAATCTGCAATCCCACCAACAGTGTAGCAGCGTCCTCTTTCCCTCACAGCCCTGCCAACACTTGTTGTTCATTGATTTATTGATGATAGCCATTCTGACCAGAGTGAGGTGGTATCTCATTGTGGTTTTTATTTGCATTTCCCTAATGACCAGTGAGGTTGAACATTTTATCATATGCTGGTTGGCGTTCTGTATGTCCTCTTTAGAGAAATGTCTCTTCATATCCTCTGCCCATTTTTAAATTTGGTTGTTTGTTTTTTTGGTGTTGAGTTTCATGAGTGTTTTATAAATTTTGGATAGTAACCCCTTATTAGATATATCATTGACAAATATCTTCTCCCATTCATTAGGCTTCCTTTTTGTTTTATTGATGGTTTCCTTTGTTGTGAAAAAACTTTTAAGTTTGATATAATCCCATATGTTCATGTTTCTCTTTTACTTCCCTTGCCCTTGGGGATGTATCAGTAAAAATATTGCTCAGGGTAATGTCTGCAAATGTACTCCCTATATTTTCTTTTAGGAGTTTTATGGTTTCAGGTCTTACATTTAAATCTTTAATCCATTTTGAATTTGTTCTTGTATATGGCATAAGGAGGTGGTCCAGTTTTATTTTTTTGCATGCGTCAGTCCAATTTTCACAGCACCATTTATTAAATTGACTATCTTCACTCCAGTGTAAATTCTTGCTTCCCTCATCATAAATTAACTGTCCGTATATGCCTGGATTCATTTCTGGGCTCTCTGTTCTGTTCCACTGATCTGTGTGCCTGTTTTTATGCCAATACCATACTGTTTTGTTTACTCTAGGCTTGTAGTTTGTTTTGATGTCTGGTAGCATGATACCCCCGACTTTGTTCTTATTTCTCAGGATTGCGAATGCTAATCGTGGTCTTTTATGGTTCCATTTAAATTTTAGGATTATATTTTCTATTTCTGTGAAAAATGCCCTTGGTAGTTTGATAGGAATTGTATTCATTCTATATATTGCTTTAGGCAGTATGGACATTTTAACTATATTAATTCTTGATATTATCCATGAGCATGGTAGGTGTTCCCATTTATTTGTATCTTCTTTTATTTCTTTCTTCAGTGTCTTATAATTTTCTGAGTACAGATCTTTTACTTCTTTGGTTAAATTTATTCCTAGATATTTTGTAGTTCTTGAAACAATTGTAAATGGGACAGTTTTCCTAATTTCTCCTTCTGTTAGTTTATTATTGGTATATGCAAATGCAACTGATTACTGAACACTGATTTTGTATCCCGCTACCTTACTGAATTCATCTATCAGCTCCAATAGTTTTTTTTTTTTTTTGAGGGCAGTGTCACTGGCCCTCATATGTGGGACCTGAACCGGGACCGCTCGTTTCCCAAACCAGTGCTTAACCACTGCACCACTCAGCCGGCCCTCCAGTAGTTTTTTGATGGAGTTTTGAGGTTCTCTATATACAGTATCATGTCATCTGCATATAATGACAATTTTACTTCTTCCTTGCCAATTTAGATGCTTTTGTCTCTTTTTCTTATCTGATTGCTGTAGCTAGAACTTTCAGAACTATGTTGAATAAAAGAGGAGAAAGTGGACAGCCTTGTCTTGTTCCTGATTTTAAGGGGAATGGTTTTAGCTTTGCCTCATTGAGTATGATGTTAGCTGTAGGTTTATCCTATATCGTCTTTATTACGTTGAGATATGATCCCTGTATTCCCACTTTGCTAAGGATTTTTAATATAAATCGCTGTTGGATCTTGTCAAATGCTTTCTCTGCCTCTATTGATATGACCATGTAATGTTTATTCTTCATTTTGTAGATGTGGTGTACCACATTAATTGATTTACGGATGTTCACCCAGCCTTGCGTACTAGGGATGAAACCCACTTGATCATGACATGTGATCTTCTTATTATATTGCTGAATTCTGTTTGCTAATATTTTATTGAGAATTTTTGCATCTATATTCATCAGGGATATTGGCCTGTGGTTTTCCTTTTTTGTGCTGTCTTTATTTGGTTGTGGAATCAGGGTAATAGTGGCTTCATAAAAAGAGTTTGGGAGCCTTCCCTCCTTCTTGATTCTTTGGAATAGTTTGAGAAGAATAGGTGATAGTTATTTATTTATTTATTTTTTTTAGAGGGTAGTGTCACTGGCCCTAATATGTGGGATCCGAACTGGGGCGCTGGCATCCTAAGCCAGCTTTTAGCCACCGTGTCACTCAGCTGACCCTGATAGTTCTTTTTTGAATGTTTGATAAAATTTACTTGTGAAGCCGTCTGGTTGAGGGCTTTTGTTTGTTGGGAGCTTGTTGATTACTGATTCAATATCCTTGGTAGTAATCAGACTATTTAGATTTTCTGTTTCTTTTTGAGTTAGCTTTGGAAGGTTGTATGCTTCTAGAAAATTATCCATTTCTTCCAGATTGTCAAATTTTTGGCATATTGTTGCTCATAGTAATTTCTTGGAATTCTTTGTATTTCTGTGATGTCTGTAGTCATTTCCCTTCTTTCATTCCTGATTGTACTAATTTGAATCCTCTCTCGCTTTTTTTTTTTTTTTTGTTTTTTTTTTTTTTGATGAGCCTGGCTAGAGGTTTGTCAATTTTGTTTATCTTCTCAAAAAGCAGCTCTTGGTTTCATTGATCTTTTGTATTGTTTTTCTGTTCTCTATATCATTTATTTCTGTTCTGGTCTTTATTATCTCCTTTCTTGTACTCCCTTTTGGCTTCTTTTGCTGTTTTTATTTTCCAGTTCTCCAAGGTGTAAGGATAACCTGTTGATTTGAGATTTTTCTTCCTGCTTTAGGTAGGCCTGCAGTGCTATGAACTTCCCTCTTAGGATTGCTTTTGCTGCATCCCAGTGATTTTGGGTCATGGTGTTTTCATTTTCGTTTGTCTGCAGGTATCTTTTGATTTCCTCCTTGATCTCATTTGTGACCCACTCGCTGTTTAGTAGCATGTTATTTAGCCTCCATTTATTTGACAGCTTTATGAGTTTCTTCTTATAATTGATTTCTAGTTTCATAGCATTGTGGTCAGAGAAGACACTTGAAGAGATTTCAATCTTCTTAAATTTATTAAGACTTGTTTTGTGGCCTAACATGTGGTCTATCTTAGAAAATGTTCCATGTGTACTTGAGAAGAATGTATATTCTGTAGCTTTGGGGTGAAATGCTCTGAAAATGTCTGTCGAATCCAGCTGGTCTAATGTGTCATTTAAGGTCACTGTTTCTGCATTCATTTTCTGTCTGGAGGACCTGTCCATTGGTGACAGCGGGGTGTTGAAGCCCCCTACTCTGATAGTGTTACTGCTCATCTCTGTCTTTATGTCTGGCAAGATCTGTTTTATATATTTAGGAGCTCCTATGTTAGGTGCATAGATGTTTATTAGGGTTATGTCCTCTTGTTGTATCAATCCCTTTATTATTATGAAGGGTTCTTCTTTGTTCTTCATTATATTCTTCCATTTAAAGTCCATTTTATCTAAGTATCGCTACTCCAGCTTTTTTCTCCATTCCATTTGCATGAAATACTTTACTCTATCCCTTTACTTTCAGCCTGTATGTGTCTTTTATTCTGAGGTGTGTCTCTTGTATACAGCATATGCCAGGGTCTTGCTTTCTTATTCATTCAGCCACCTTATGTCCTTTTATTGGAGTATTTAATCTATTTACATTTAATGTGATTGTTGATAGGTGTGTAGTTATTGGCATTTTGTTATTTGTGTTCCTAGTCTTCCTTAGTTAGCTTGTTTTTCTCTTCTGCTTAAAGAAGCCCTTTGAGCATTTCCTGCAAAGCTGGCTAGGTGGTAATGAATTCCCTTAACTTATTATTTTCTGGGAAGCTCTTTATCTCTCCTTCAATTTTAAATGATAACCTTGCTGGATACAGCAATCTGGGTTGTAGGCCTTTGGTTTTCATCACTTTGAAAACCTCCTGCCACTCCCTTCTGGCCTGCAAAGTTTCTGTAGAAAAGTCAGCAGATAATCTTATGGGGGTGCCCTTGTAAGTAACTTGCTGCCTTTCCCTTGCTGCTTTAAGGATTCTGTCTTTGTCCTTAACCCTTGCTGTTTTCACTATAATGTGTCTTGGTGTGGGCCTGTTTGGGATCATCTTGGTTGGAACTCTCTGCACTTCTTGAGCTTGTATTTCAATGTCCTTTGCTAGGTTAGGGAAGTTTTCAGACATTATTCCTTCAAATATGTTCTCAATCCCTTGCTCCCTCTCTTCTCCTTCTGGTATTCCAATGACGGTTGTTGCGTTTGATGTTGTCTCCCAGCTCTCTTAAACTATTCTCAATGTTTTTCATTCTTTTTTCTTTTTGTTGTTCCTCTTGGGTGATCTCTGCTGTCTTGTCTTCTAAGTCACTGATTTGATTTTCTGCTTCGTCCAATATGCTAGGAATTCCATCGAATTTGTTATGTAATTCAGTAATTGCATTCTTAAGTTCTAGCTGGTTGCTTTTCATGATTTCTCTATCCTTCTTTATATTTTCATTAATTTCCTTGAACATTCTAATAATCATTGTTCTGAACTCTGTCTCCGATAGGTTGTTTACCTCTATTTCCACTAGTTCCACTGATTCAGGAGGTTTCTTCTGTTTTTTTTTTTATTTGGATTGTATTTCTTTGTCTCCCCATTCTGGTTTACTCTTTGTGCTTGCTTCGATATAACAGATAGATCCCCTAGGTCTCTCAGTCTTTTCTGGGTAAACTTATATGGTGTGTTTTCTTTATATTTGAATTACTCAGTCTCCCTATTCTCTTGTCTGTGTATATCTGAGGTGTTCCTTGTGTTGTGTGTCTTCACCTGTTGAAGTTTAGCTTTGATTACCTTTGTCTTGTCAGTAGGTGGGATTGACTCCCAGACTGATTAGCTGTAAGGATCAGCAGTGTCTGCCTTTTATGAGCTGCTGTGTGAGGGTTGACCCCTCTGAGGAGGCTTGGACGCTTCGGGCCCTTGCACCTGTAGTGACTTCCTTTTGGGTGTGACTCTTGTATGTCAAACCCAGAAATGCTCTGGTTTTATCTAAAGTTGGCCTGTGCGTATGATGATTCTTGTGTCTGCAGTGCCAGTCTTGGCTAAAGTCCACCAAGCTCTCTTCAGGTTGTCCTCTGCTGTACAAAAATTCCTCTGCGTCTTGTGGGAACAAACATGGCCACCTGACGCCTAGCGTGATCCTGGCACTGCAGGTTTGTGGTACATGAGTGTGCTTGTGACATGTGATTGGTAGTTTTTACAAAGTCACTGCCATTTCTGCTTTCGTCTGTCCCAAGGCAGGCTGTGCACCCTGCAGGCTCAATGAATGTCTTTGGGCACCCTTTCTGTTGACAGCCATAGAGAATGAGAGAGTTCCTTGTTGCCAAAAGCCAGCTGCCAGGAATCTGTTAGTTAGTGCTTCAGCAGCTGAACCTGCCCTGCCTCCCAGGCCTTGCTGGAAATGTGGGTGCGGGGTAGGTAGTCTCACTCTGCAGCCTCTTCTGGGGCGGAAATTCTCGACGCCCTACAGATAGGACTGCCTCTGTAGTCTGCCCCTATTGTTCCATTCAGGGGTCAGTTTAAGACTCTGGCTTGGCAGGGCCCAAGGTTTCTGAGGGAGGGTGGGGATGGGTTTTTATTTCTGTAGTTGTTATTTTTTTTTGCCTTTTTTCCAAGAGAGGAGGAAAAATAAACAAACAAACAGGAAAAACAAACAAACAAACAAAACACTACAACAACAACAAAAAACACAGTCCCAACACTGTTTTGAGCTAAGGCCTTTGCCTCATATGCTCCAGAGGAGTTCCTGCTGGTCTCCCAAAGAGACTGCCGGGGTTTAGGGGGCTGCGCGCACCCTGTCCTGGCTCAGATCCTAGGCCTGTCTCTTGGGGACCTGCGTCTCCGCCCAGTGCGCTTCTTCTCCCGCCACAAGTATTCTTTCTTCCTCTGCTCGCCTGGTTTTAGGCTTCTGCCTCGGAGCGTGTGCACTCTGCGGTGTTCCTGCTGCTCAGATCCCCGCTCTGTCTCCCTGAGACCTGCGTCTCCGCCCAGTGCGTCCTGCGTGTCCCCCGCCCCCACCAACCCCCCTCCCCCACGAGTACTTTTTTTTTTCTTCCCCTGCTTGCCCAGTTTCTGGCTTCTGCCTCAGAGCCTGCACACCGAGTTGCTCTTGCTGGGCTCCGCGGGAGCCGGTGGATGCAGAGACTGATCCCTGAACTGGGCAGGTGCAGGGATTGATCTTGCCCTGTCGCTGTTGCCGTGTTATGTATCCTGCTTTCTGGGGACCCAGGGAGCTGTGGGTGCAGCTGTATGTCTGCCCTTTCTGCTCCTCGACTCGCCCAGCCTGAGGCTTCTTCCTCAGGCTGCAGATTGTGGTGGTCTTGCTGTACTCTAGGTGGGTCACAGGGCGCAAGGAGCGAGCAGTGGGAACATGTACCGATCTGCTCTCTGAAGCTCTGTTCCTCTGCAGCCGCGGGTGCAGGCTGCACCTCATGTGTCTCACCGCCTTTTTCCCCCACTTGCCTGGCCTGCCCACCTTCCAGCAATTGTTGTGTGAGACTCTTAGTTGCTCTGTGTAATGAGTAGACGTCCCTTTGAAGAGTTACAGAAGTTCAAATTGTGGATATTTCCAGGGGAGAACTCAGGGAGCTCTCCTCACAGTGGCCATCTTGCCTCCTCCCCCTCTTATAACCAGTGTTTTAAACTCTGTCTCTGGTAGGTTTTTCACCTCCATTTCATTTAGTTCTTACTGTGGAGTTTTCTTCTGTTCTTTTATTTGGGACTTGTTTCTTTGTGTCCTCATTCTGGCTGTCTCTTTTTGTTTGCTACTATGTATTAGGCAGATCTCCTGTGTCTCTCAGTCTTTGCCAGGTGGCCTTATGTAGGATGTGTCATGTGTGGTCCATCTGCACTGTCTCCCTGATCACCTGTATTCCAGGAGTGTCCCTTGTGTGTGTTGTGTATATTTTCCTGTTATTTGCGACTTGTTTTCTTTTGGTATTCAGGTGGTGAGATTGACTCTCAGTCTGAGTGGCTGTGAGGATTGGCTATACCCATGAGTTGCTGTGTGGGTGGTGACCTCTCAGATGGCGATTCTCCCTAGCCAGGTCTTGTGCCTGTTGAGATCATCCGTTGGGTGTGCCTCTTGTGGGACTAATTGGGTAGTGCTCTGGTGTGGTGTGAAGCCAGCTTCTGAGTGTGTTGTTTCTGGTGTCTCTTGAGAGGGGCTCCTATGCAGGCCAATGATTAGCCAGTAGTAGCTACAAAGCTCTATGTGGTTGGTTGCTTCTTGTGTTGGACCTTGGAGGCATGTGGGGGTGGCCTTGTTGTGAACTGAGCCTGGCTGCCACCAGTATTGGGCCTGCTACCCATATGCTCTGCTGTTGAAAGACTCTCCTTTGGTGTATGGGCTGGTTGAGCTGGTTAAAAGTATTCCAGCAATATAGCACTAGCTGGGCAGAGTGGGTTCCCAGGGAGGCATGGGGCATGGTCAGTGGTTTTCACAAAGTTAATGCAGATTCAGTCCTTGCACCAGTGCTGGGATCATGACCACTTTGCAAAATGCCCTGAGAATTCTATGGCCATTCACCACTCACCTTGGGCTGCAGGTCCCTGACAGCCACTGAACAGAGGCTGCAGCTCCTGCTGTGACTGACTTCCCTTTACCAAATGTTCTCTAGGCTTCTGGGCTGTCTGCTGCTATAAAAGGCACCTGCAGTTTCTGACGTGGGGCTGGCTGCCGAGGAGCTGAAAATGCCTCTGACTATGCAGCACTAGTTGGGCGGAGCAGGGACCTAGGATGTCCTATAAACTAGCAGATTTTTAAAAAGAAAAATTAATTTTGTAATCAAGGACATAAAAAAGCTCCTACTATCTTTTGTCACCATCATTTCATAAAAAGGAGGAACATCTTAACAGAATAAAATAAGTAACACAGTCTTTGGATAAAGGACACCTTTTAAAGTTGAGTACATTTAGCTTCCTGGAAACCTATATTCTGTATTTTTTACTTCTTGTCTCCAACAGTTATAAACTTATTCATGGATTGGGTCTGGCCTTGGGCCAGGAGTGGACCATCACTGGAGATACACAGCTGGTGGTTCTTTGTAGCCAGTGACTCCCAGAAAGGCAGTTGCCAGCTCTGTTTTGTTAATCACTATACATGTGCTTAATATAATGCTCAGCCCATGTTAGGGACTCAGTAAATGTTTGTCAAATAAAGGAATGAATATGATTATCTGGCTGTGACCATAGCCAACTCACAGCATTGCTGGGGCTCATATCTGCACAATCAGACCTGTGCAATCCTATCCATATGACCTGTACAATTAGAATGTCACATTGGATGTCTGCCAGGTTCCCTTCCATTTAAACAAACAAAATCCAAAAGCTAGGATTGGGAAGGAATAGTAGAGTGCTTTTGGTCCCTTTACTTTTTTTTTAATGGATAATTCAACTTTTGGGGCCATGATGAATTTTTCAGAGGCTTGTTGCAATGTTTGTCTCCTGAATGAAGGTGTTGATTCTTTATAGGTAAATCCTGCTTCTTAGGGCCCCCAGGTGAGAAAGGGACTCTTGCAGACTGAGTTATTAATTTTAAAACTAAGTGTTAGAGGATAGGGAGCCTTGCTACAATGTTTAATTAGAGACCTAGATATTAACTCTAAGCAACTGTTCTCTGTTTTTTCTTTTCTTGGAGAGCAGTTTTTAAAAAGATCTGTGTTATTATACATTTTGTTGTTGTTGTTGTTATTATTATTATTATTATTTTTTAAAAGTTTCCCATGGCCACTATGTGTAATTGAGTTTAAAGTCTGATAAATCTTTGATGAATGATAACAGCAGTCACTCTAGCTTATAAATATTTCAAAGCCAGTTAAATCCCAAGAGCTGGCAGCAGGCAGAGGTTGAATACATATTATCTTTCTCTTTCCACATTCCTACTCAATCCACTTTCTTTAGGGAAAGCTCCTTTCTGTCATGATCAGCCAGAGGTGAAGAATGAAGGAGAGATGGATTTTCATTAAGAATATAGGCTTTGTATGCCTTTGTCAGTCTGAACATCTGATAGAGCAAGGCTTTGAAAATGATCTCAGATTGGGTTGTATATGAATTTTGATTTTGAATGATGCTTTTATGCACATATTTCCCTGAATTATGACAAATGTTTAACTGAAAAAAGAATTGTTAAGACAACATATTAATACAAATTGTCTGCTTCTTAAAACAATAACCATTGTCCGCACCCTGTATGTTTCCTTGGGAATATAGAGGATTCATTTTCAATTATGAAATTTCATATGAATTTAAAGGATTTTTTTTTTTTTTGAAGGCAGTGTCACTGGCCCTCATATGTGGGACCCGAACCGGGGCCGCTGGCTTCCCAAGCCAGCGCTTAACCATGGCGCCACTCAGCTGGCCCCCTACAGGATAATTTTTATATGAAAATTTTATTGCACTGTTTCTAGCTCAAACATGGCTATAACATAATGATACTAGAACATAATTATTTGGCATTAGAAAAATTAACTAGACATTATGATATCTTCAGCCTGTTATTTCAAATGGAGGTGTTTACTGAGACACTGACAAATTGAGAGTATTTTTTAAATGTGATCTGTCATTTGCAGTGCTATTTCTTTAAAATTGAGTGTGGCTTCCTGTCTGCTAAGAATGCACAGGCTGTCTCCTGTGTCACTCTACTTCTAAGAGAAGTCTGGCTCTACCCTCTGTTGCCCTCACTTTGCTTAGTGCTAAATTACTGTTTGATGCATATTTCCAGAGGTGGAATGAGAACCTAACCTCTGTTCATGTCACCATAGACCTTAATCTGTGAGGGTGTTTGTGAGTTGGAAGAAGTTAGGAAATCACCACTGGCCTTCCTTTTCTCTCTCCTCAGCTTACTTCTCCACTCACACCCTTCCCTCTGTTCTTGGAGGTTTGTAAGATCATTTGTGAAATGGTGTGTGAAGACTGGGGTGTTTACTGTTGTGAAAGGGGATGTTGTAGGTAACAGAGGAACTCTTTGATTGATTTCCCAAAGTTAGTGGCACTGTTTTCTAGGTATGTGGGCTCAAACAACCTACTTAACTATTCTTAGCCTCAGTTTTATTATCTGTAAAAGAAAAATAAACACATACTTCATAGGATGAAGATTGGTGAGATATTGTATATAAAGCACCTGTCATAGTGCTGGACACAGTTTCTTTTTCACATGTCTGCTTATTTCTACAAACTGGTATCCTAACTAGAAACAGAATCACTCTCTAAGAAATTTACTTATTCTGAAGAATGTGATTACCTGGTTCTTTGGGTCCCTGACACTGAGAGGACCAGTGGCACTGCATGCCAAAATGAAGACGGCTCAGCAAGAGGATGGAGCTTTAAAAATGTCCATGTTGACTTCCGGTAAAATGGCGCAATAGACAGACGCTGTGCTAACTGCCTCCCAGGATCACACCAAAATTACAAGCAAATTATACAGCATTCAACCCTGGAGGTCCCCGGAACACTGGAGGAACAGAACCACTAAACGAAGAACTTAAAGAGGAAACCGCATCGGGTCTGGTAGGACGGGTGGAGACGAGAGAGGGCGAGCCCCGTGAGGGAGGTCCCAGCTGTGGAGAGGCTTCTCCGGTTGGGGGAGAGACCCTCCAGCCGCACCCCAAGCTCACCAGCCAGAGCTCCTTTGCCAGGAAGAGGAGTTCTAAGATAACTGGCAGTAAATTAGTGAGGACTCTCGCTGCCCAGCTCGGTGAGGCTAAGAGCGCCTGGAGAATCAGTGGGCCAGCGCCCGGCCTTGCTTGCCGGTGAGCACTTACCTGGTTCCTAGTGGAGGGAGTGGCTGTGTGAGCCGGACCCGGAAGCCTGCGGGGATGGACTGAACTGAGCACCTTTGGTGCAAAAGCTGGAGGTTTTTGGACTGTTATTCCCGTGGTGTGGGGCCTGCACGCGAGTGGTGTAGGGAGGTCGCCATTTTGTCAAGCTTGGGCCCGCCCACGAAGGATCAGGTCCGAGACCTAATTGGTCTGGGGGAATTGGCGCAGAAGTGGGTGTGTGCGTGCGTGTGCGCCTGCGGCCTTGGATCCCCACCCTCCGCCCGGTTTATACTGCGTTGCCAGGGAAACGCAGGGCAGGTGCCCTCCGGCTCCAACAGGCTGCTCACTGAGACCCGGGAGTGCGCGAGCCGCCTCCGATCCCCACCCTCCGCTCGGCTTGTGCTGCGTTGCCAGGGACACACCTAGTGGGAGTGATCCAGCTCCAACAGGCTGCTCACTGAGACGCGGGAACGCGCAAGCCGCCTCGGGTCTCTGCTCTCCGCACTCCGCTTGCAGAGTTGCCAGGCTGGTGATTGGTTGTCGGGCTGCTTGGCCTGATCTGGGAGCAGCTGATTGGGACAGGCTGAAACTGGAAGTTTTCCTGGGAGTGTTGGGCCGTGAGCTGTGTGCCTGCGTGATCCAGCCAGGGATCTCCTGGTGATCTATCTAATACATCAAAGCAATACCAGAGCGACAGCCAGAATGGGGAAACAAAGAAACATGTCACAAGTAAAAGATCAGAAGAAACCTCCAGAAATGGAACCAAATGAAACAGAGGGAGCCAACCTTTCAGAGACACAGTTTAGAACACTGATGATAAGAATGTTTAAGGAACTTAGCAAGGACATAAAGAAGGATAGGGAAACCATAAAAAACAACCTGTTAGAACTAAAGAATACAATAACTGAAATGAAGAACACACTCGAAGGAATCACCAGTAGAGTAGATGAAGCAGAGGAGCGGATCAGCGATTTGGAAGATAAAATAGCAGAACTCACCCAGTTGGCACAGCAAAAAGACCAAAGAATAAAAAACAATGAAAATAGTTTAAGAGCCCTATGGGACAAGGTGAAGCGCAACCACCTTCGAATCATAGGGATACCAGAAGGAGAAGAGAAGAAGCAAGGGGTCGAGAATGTATTTGAAAAAATAATGACTGAAAACTTCCCTACCCTGGGGAAGGAAATCAACATACATGCCCAAGAAGTGCAGAGGGTTCCAAACAAGCTGAACCCAAACAGGTCCACACCAAGACACATCATAGTTAAAATGGCAAAGGTTAAAGACAGAGACAGAATCCTAGAGGCTGCAAGAGAAAGATAGCAGGTTACATACAAAGGAACTCCTGTTAGACAACAGCGGACTTGTCTACAGAAACTCTGCAGGCCAGAAGGGAATGGCAGGAGATACTCAAAGTGACACAAAATAAAGGCCTACAACAAAGACTGCTCTACCCAGCACGGCTATCACTTAAAATTGAAGGAGAAATAAAGAGCTTCTCAGAAAAGAATAAGCTTAAAGAATTCATTACCACCAAGCCAGCATTGCAAGAAATGTTAAAAGGGCTTTTTTAAACAAAAGAAAGGGGCAAACAAGCTAACCCAGGGAGACAATTTAAGTAGATTGAAGTCATATCAAGCATATATAAAGGAAAAACTGATGGTTGCTGGCTGGGAGGGAGTGGGGAAGAGGGAGAGGGGGAAGGTTTTGGGCAGTGTATGTGGGACTACAATGTTGCCGCAGGGATATGGGGGCAGTTCTGGGAATGTAATTGATAATGTTGTGAAGAGACTATTATGTTGCGAGAAATAAGTCAGTCGGAGAAGGACAGGTACCATATGATCTCACTTGTGTGTGGAGTCTGAAGAGCTGAGTGAACGATCAAAGTAAACAGACTCGTAGATGTAGAGGAAAAACTGAGGGTTGCTAGTTGGGAAGTGGGTGGGGATGGGGGGGAAGGGGAAGAGATTAGACAGCATAAATAGACAACTACAATATTGCCACAGGGATATGAAACACAGCTCGGGGAATATAATAATGTTGTAAAAATTTTGTGGCGTGTCAGATAGTCACATGTCTTGTTAGGGAGACCACTTCATGGATGGAGTAGAGGCTTGATCACTGTACTGTACACCTGAAGCTGATGTTGTATAGTATTGTATGCCAACTGCAACTGAATATGTGGATGGTCACGGGATGTGGAGTATATTGTGGAGGGGAGTCAGGGGAGTTGTGATGGATATATATGATATGGGGGGGAGTGGGGTGGCGAACTGGGGGAGGGGGGTTTTCACTTTGGGGGTTAAAGAGTATAACTATTGCATTGTGTTGTACACCTGAAACTAATTAAATAAAATAAAATTTTAAAAAAATAATAAAAATGTCCATGTTTAAGGTCGCCCTATTATCCCTTATAGATCACTCAAGCAATCTGGGGCTTGTAGAAACCTAGATTTCCATATTCAACCCACCCTAAAGCAGTAGGAAAGCTCTACATTAGTTTTTCCTTGCTGCTGTGAAGTAGAACATGGTGTTGAGTAGGAATAGACAGAAGAAAATTAGAGTAAGAAAAGCTGTTCTTATCCTTGTATAGGCACAGGTAGGCTGCTGGCATCCCAGCCCTGCCACCTGCTCTCCCACCCCTTGTCTACTCCTCACCCTCTGCTGTGTGTTCTTGCTGAGCCACAGAAAATGTCCAGAAAATGCTAAAGCAGGTAGGTAAGAGAAATCATGGTTATTTTTTTTTTAATTTAAAAGGAAAAAAGCCCCAACCAGCTTCAGGTCAACTTTTAAGGATGTAAAATAAATTGAAAGCCTTTTTGAAATTCCTTTTGGTATTTTATAAAAAAATGATTAAAAGGCAAAATTTTCTTCACAAATGTTCACTTAGATATACTATTTGTGTTTATTTATTATTTTTTAATAAAGATTTTATTGGGGAATTGGGAGAGGGGTACAGACAAGTTGCTGTCCTTTTGTTCTTCAGTCTAGTTGTGGAGGACATTGCTTCACTGGCCCATATTGGTATCGTCATTGCGCTCTTCCCGGATGAGGCAGATCGGTTGCTGGCCTCTAGACGGCTGCTCACGGTGGCTCTTGGCAGCTCACACCGGCTGCCAGCCACTCACTCTGGCTGCTGGCCACTCACTGTAGCCTATGGCAGCCCACTGCAGCAGGGGCTGCAGCTATGGCATTGCTGGCAACTCATAGCAGCCCAGCTCCAGGTGGAGCTGTTGTTCACTATCTTAGCTGTAGAGGGCAGTATCACTGGCCCTCATATATGGGATCCAAACCAGGGCCCTGCTGCTCAGAGCCAGCATCCCAAGCCCAGCTCTTAACCAATGTGTCACTCGGCCTGCCAGTACTTGTGTTTACCCACACTGGCCATTACTGCACAGAAGAAAACGGCATGGTATTAAGCCCATGTCTCTAAACCCACACTCAATATTTGGGTAGCTTTGGCTGAAAATGGATATCTAGATCTTTATCGATTGTTCAGTGATTTGGGTCACCATGAGTTTTAATAGGCTGAGTGGCTTAATGAGGGAAACTAGCTTTGTGGTGTGCCAGGCGTTATCTTCTAAGATAGTTACTTAGACAACAGTGTATTGTTGTGTGCACTAAACAACAATAGTAATTGCCAGTTTCAATGGCAAATATAATAGTTATTTAGCCAGGTGGTGTTCAACAACTAAGAAATGCTGCAGTGTTGACTTGCTGGTCATCATGGTGTCATGGTCGTCTGCCACTAGCAAATACGGTGAAAGTGAGGAATAAAAGTAAAAGGAAAAAAATACAACAGTTAAGCACAGTCTATTTTGACACTGTCAGGGACCAGTTGTTGTTTTGTTTATTTCTTATTCACTTTTTGGGTGTAACTGATAGGAAAGTGCTTAATGCTAATAACAGTTAACATTTATCTAGTGTCAGCTCTAACCTAGGTACTTGCTCAGTGGATCATCTTATTTAGTTCTTTCAGAATCCTAATGAGGTAAGCGATTATCTCCCCATTTTACCAATGTGAACATTGAGGTTAGGAAGACCAAGTAACCTTCCAAAGATTATATAGCCAGTAAGTGATGGGCATCGGATAGAAGCAAGAAAATCTGAATCCAAAGTCTGTGCTGTGAGTCACCACACCACAATCTGATGATTCAGCTTCTCTTTATTGATGCCTGATGGTCAGTTTCACAGGAAAAGGCCAGAGGTTGGGGTGGGAGGTATCTATGTAGTGACAAGTGCTCATCTGTTCTTTCAATATGTATGTATTGAGCATCTTCTCTGTACTTGGCACTGTGGGTTCTACTGTTGGGCTAGTGAAACTTTCAGACAGGTTCTTCCAGACTTTCAGTGTCTTTGGAACAGTTGAACATTCTAGATGCTTATACACAAGTGCTTGTAACTTAGTACTTTAATGGACTGTTCAGGTGGCCAAGGAAGGTACTGGAGAACAAACTTGGTATTCAGGGCAGCCAGGTCTTTGAGAATCATGCCTGGCAGCTGGCGATGAGAAATGGTCTGGATGATCTGGCAGAACACAAGAACAGAAGTAGTGTGTGCAGAAGATAGAAATATATTGAAACAAAGAAGACAGTGGGTGGCATCTGGAGGGGTGGAGCAGCCAAAAGCTGAGCCTAGCTTTGGCCTGATATTCTGGGACTAGATTTGAGTTCCCAGGAAGCCTCAAAAAAGCAGGAGAGCACAAGTGATAGAGGAATTGAGCATTATTCCAGCATCAAACTTCAGCCTATGGATCTCTAAATTTCCTTTGAATAGTAAAAGAATTGGCCAAGAATTAGCTTGAGTTTAGAGATGAGGACTAAGTACTTAGGTGTGGAAATGAGAGCATCAGAGACTGGGTTGTTATTGTCTTGGGAATGGAGACACAAATGGCTTTGTCCAAATAAGCATTTCCATTGGGCAAAATCCACCAGGTGGCGAGGTTAAATGTTAAAAATGAAAATGTTACAAAAGAAAACCCCCAAAGTCTTTGTTTTGATTTTTTTTTTTCCAAAAGGAATAGCTATGTCTTGGCAGGCTTTGGAAGATAATTCAGTATGTGTGTAGGAGGATGTAAGGAACTGGGAAAGCTATTAGGAAGATTTTCCTTAAATTATAGTCTCCAAACCATTTGAAAGTGAGAATAACAACAATAACTCTGACTTAATAATCATTACCTCTTCTAAGTATATTCAATGAATACAGAAAATTCTATTATTTTAAAAGATTTAAAATGATTTCAACTGATTTAGCTGTTGTGTGTTTTACTTTGTGGCCTAGAGCAAATGACTATGCAAGAGGTAGCTGTGAAAAGGAAGTAGATGGCTGTAAATTGATGGCTGCTACTAAGCTTTTCTGACTTACCATTAGATTTATATCTCCAAGTACTTTCTCCTCCTGCCTGGAGGCCTAAAGGGGGTTGCTCCCTTAGCTTGTTGTTCAGAATCTTTGCAGGAGAGATCCTAGATCAAATGTTTCTATTGTGAAGAAGATTCCATTGATAGTACTTTTCACTTGTTTTTTATTTTTATTTTTTCCCAAGGAGAAGGCCACACACAGAGAGAACCACACTTAATATTTGTAGAGTAACATTGCCACCTGGATGAAAGATTACATTTTGAAAGCTCAGTAAGTGAGTTTTATTTCTAACTTTGCTTGTGACTCACTTTTCTAAAATGCGCTTTCTAGGGCTAGCCGAGTGGCGTGTTGGTTAAGTGCTGGCTTGGGATGCCAGCTCTGAGCAGCAGGGCCCCAGTTTGGATCCCACATATGAGGGCCAGTGACACTGCCCTCTACAGCTAAGATGGTGAACAACAGCTTGACCTGGAGCTGGACTGCTGTGAGTTACCAGCGAGGGCTTAGGCTGCAGCCCCTGCTGCAGTGGGCTGCCATAAACTACAGTGAGTGGCTGGCAGTCAGTGTGAGCTGCCAAGAGCCTCTGTGAGTAGCCGTCCAGTGGTGTTATGAAAACGAGTAACCAAGTGCTTTGAACTTCTTTTTGAGAAATAGAAAATATTACTATTGTGTGAAAATGAAAACGCTTAGTAAATGGGTATATATTTTTATGTTACTAGAACTTGATAAATGGAAATGAAATCAACAAGTTTAAATTATATGTTAACATACGTTCTCTATATCAACATAGAGATAATAAAGTAGTCTCCCAAAAGGAAATTTCAAAAAACAAGAACAAAATAAAAATATATTTATATACAGCATTTAAAAATTCTTAAAACTTCTTGGCGCTAACTAAATTTTTAGGCCAGCATTTTCCAAACATTGTTGATAATTTGTTATTTTTGTTGTTTATTATGAAACATTTCATAAGAAATTAAAAGATATTCAATGAATAATATGTTCAGTAATTAAATAAGTTTAAAACATGCTAGATTAAACAGCTAGTTTAAATGGTAGGTTATACAGCTCTCTTTCTGTGCTTCTGCAAAAGAGGGAAATGGTTTGTAGCATTTCCAAACCACTTTGACTCAGGAATGCAGTTTGAAAAAAGATGTTATGGGTCAGAAACAAATTTGAATAAGCTCATGTTTGAAATGACTGCTTTGTTTTTGGTTGCTTGAGTGTCCTTGGTAATTAGTAATACCAAGATAAACTATTTTGCTACTTTTGTATACACTCAACCCTTGAACAACACGGTTTGAATTGCACAAGTCCACTTATAAGCAGGTTCTATTCAACAAATACACTCAGCCCTTTTGACAGGAGCCTTGCCTTTGGAGCCTGCTGTGCAGGCACTGGGCTCTGTTACATAAGCCCTTTTGGTAAACATGCTTTGCACCTACAGGAAGGAGCATGAGCATTCCGGAAGTCCCCGGAACACTAGATGAACAGAACCTCTAAATGAAGAACTTAAAGAGCAGGCCACGTCAAGTCTGGTAGGCGGGGCAGAGATAAGAAAGGGCAAACCCTGTGAGGGGCACCTCAGCCGTGGGGAGGCTTCTCTGGTTGGGGGAGAGACCCCCCGGCTGCACACCAAGCTCTGCAGCCCAGAGTTCCTTTGCCGGGAAGAGGAGTTCCACAATAGCTGACAGTAGAAATTAGTGAGGACTCTCTTTGCCCAGCTCAGTGAGGCTGAGAGCAGCTAGAGAATCAGTGGGGCTGGCACATGGGCTCACTCTCCAGTGAGCACTCACCCCATTCCTGGTGGAGGGAGTAGCTGTGTGAGCAGGGCCCAGGAGCCTGTGGGACAGACTGAACTGAGCACCTTTGGTGCAAAAGCTGGAGGTTTTGGGACTGTTATCCCCCTGGTGTGGAGCTTGCTTGCACATGAGTGGTATACAGGAGTGCGCCATTTTGTCAGACGGTCAGGTCCAGGACCTCATTGGTCGGGTGGAATTGGTGCAGAAGTGCATGTGTGCGTGTGCCTGCATGCAGCCTTGGATCCCCACCCTCCTCCCAGCTTATACTGCGTTGTATAAATTTTTTGATGTGATCCTGGGAGGCAGTTAGCACAGCGTCTGTCTATTCTGCCATTTTACTGGAAGTCGTCAATGTGTCTTTTAGTGTAATAATTTTTTGTTTTGTTTTGTTTTGTTTTTTAGGGCAGTGTCACTGGCCCTCATATGTGGGACCCGAACCGGGGCCGCTGGCTTCCCAAGCCAGTGATTAACCACCTCGCCACTCGGCGGGCCCTGTAATAATTTTTTAAAATTTAAACATTCACCATGTTTTTCGGTCACACCTCATGCTGTTTTTGATCTGCGTTTGGTTGAATTGTGGCTGTGAAGGGCCAACTATAGTTAATTAAGTTTTTGGGGAATCCGAAGTTATATGTGGACGTTTTACTACACAGGGGTTGGGTCCCATATCCCCCGTGTTGTTCAAGGATCAACTGTACTTGGTAAATTAAGGGAATTTAAAAATAATACATTAATATCTTTTCTGTGGGATTTTAATATCCTGCCTAGTACATTATATATGTAAGTATGCTGAATATATAATACATGATTCTGTTCTTATTCACATGAATATTCTATATACATATATATATCTTTGAACAGAGTATAAACCCTTCTATTTGAGTTGTTTTCTGGGCCTTTTCCTGCCCACACCTGACTTCATCCTTCCTTTTCTGTGTGTTTGTAAACTGTACAGAAATGGAAAAATAGATGATTTTATAGAAAGAAAAATAGATGATTTTATAGGAAGAAAAATAGATGATTTTATAGGAAAAAAAATAAGTATTATTAATGGGTGCTTCATAAGTCATGCAGGTTATGTGCATTTCTTACCTGTGAGGTATTAAAAGAAATACTTTTTGCTCTTGGAATTAAAAGAAAGTTTTGTAAAAAGCCATGACAGTTAAGGTTTTTTTTGTTGTTGTTTTTTGTTTTTCAAAAAACAATAACAGATTTGTCAAGGAATGTCAAGATCCTAAAATATTCTGTCAAAAGGTGTTATCTGTATTTGGCAAGGATTATGAAAGCTCCGGCTGGAGAAGAATTATTTTAGCTTGGGTCCTTAGAGACTTGTTGATTGGAGAAATAGCTACAACATTTAACAATAACCCCTGGAGGCTAGAGTGTGGAGCGTCACTGTCATAATTCTGTTATTGTTTCAGCTTTTCAGTTAAAGAAAGAAAGCATTCTTTGGCTCTTTGCGGGAGGCACAGGGTACAGGGGTTCTGTGGTACAGTCCCCAGTTATCTGCCACTCCTTGAGGTTCTGTCACTTTGTTTTTCCATCATGTCTTCTCAGGGCTCCAAGGATACCACCAAAATGGTTCCATTTAATGATTGCAATGCTCAACTCTCTTGGCTGTTAGTGGTTGTTTTGAAGAAAATGATAAAACTCTGCCTTCCAAAGGAACACTGCTTCTCTAACAAGAAAGTGATCAATATTTAAAATCTCCCATAGGGAAGGAACTGGGAAGAAAATATTTTTCTCTGGAGTTTTCTGACTTATCCACCAGGAAGCTTCAAGTGTAGGAGACGCTCAGACATATCACTCCAAAAACCATGTCTGAAGTCCTTACTTTGGAGAAACATTTTCCACCTGTCAATTTTTTGCTACTCCTGTCTTTTCATTTCAAGGTATCAGATAAGAAATGGTTTGCATAAGAGCCACTGCCACTCACCCACATAGAGCTCTTAGTGAAAATGAATTATGTCATTTTGGGGACATTTGGACTTTTTATCCAAAGAAGATAAGTATTAAATTATTTCTCTCCAAACATAATATGTATTTATTAAAACCAAGCATCATATATTCCAGAAAAAAGTAATGAAGTATGAAGTATGAAGGAAAAAAATAATCAAAGTTTTAAACTTAAATGATTTTTATTTTTGGTTTGGGATTCAGATCCTTATACTATTGGTCCTCTTCTCAGAGTGTAACAGGCAAGATGCATGGGGTTGTTGCCTGGCTCTGTCACTTACAGTCTGGTAACTGTGAATAAATCATTGTGTTCTCTGTAAAATGGGGTGAAAATATCTATTCAAATTGCATTACCAAATTCCCATATTGTTAAAACCATCAATGAGAAAAATCATTTGAACCTGAAATATGGTAAGGGGCTAAAACACTGTGAGGTTGCATTGTTATTTTCTAGTGCTTTGTGTAGTGTGGAAGCCAAGTTAATTTCTGGTGTCTTTGGCAACAGTAGTAAGTAGGGAGCTGTGGCCCAGGAGGAATTGCCTTTGCTGATGAAGGAGAATTTGTACCTGGAAAGAGAAAAGTATGGGGGTGGGGTATAGAAATAGTTTAAAGACCTTTCTGACCACTTGCTGGAGGGTAGCACCTTGTCTGAGATGTGCAGACGGACAATGTTAAGATTCACATCTGAGTAACCATTGCTGACAGAATACAGGTAGTTGTTTGAAGATGTTTGGCATGGGGATAGAATGGGGCTGGGAGCCTAGGTGTGTCAGAGAGTAGCAAGTTGACCTTAGGTTGGGAAGCATGCTCTGTGAGAAGAATCAGGAAGGACCCTGATTGGTCTGGTATATCTTGTGTGCCCACATTTTGGACCAATCACCATTTAACTAAATGAGGCAATTGATATCACAACATTTTATAAATTGCATAAGGTATATGAAGACATATAGTATTATAATTATAAATGTAATTATTGCTTTCATCATTTTCTCCCTCCCTTCTTTTTTTTTTTTTTAAAGATTTTATTGGAGAATTGGAGGAGGGGAACAGCGTTGGGGAACTGGGGAAGGGAACAGAGAAGTTGCTGTCCTTTTGCCCTTCAGTCTAGTTGTGGAGGACATTGCTTCACTGGCCCATGTTGGTATCATCATTGTGCTCTTCTCTAGCGAGGCAGATCAGTCCCTGGCCTCTGGATGGCCTCTCACAGAGGCTCTTGGCAGCTCACACCGGCTTCCAGCTGCTCACGCTGGCTGCCGGCCACTCACTGTAGCCTATGGGAGCCCATTGCAGCGGGGCCTGCAGTTATACCATCCCAGGGACTCACAGCAGCCCAGCTCCAAGTGGAGCTGTTGTTCACCATCTTAGCTGTAGAGGGCAATGTCATTGGCTCTCATATGTGGGATCCAAACTGGGGCTGCTGGCATCCCAAACCAGCTCTTAACTAATGAGCCAGTCGGCCAGCCCTCTCCCTCCCTTCTTTATCTGGTTCATTTCTTATTCTTAAAAATTTGGTACAGATGTGGCCTTTCCAAGAGAGCTCCTTTGACCACCCCCCCCAAGGATGGGTTATATGTCCCTTGTTGATATTTCATTGTACCTTGTGTTGTCCCTTGTCCCTTTACTTTCTGTGCTAAATTCACCCCTAGACTGTGAGCTCTGTGAGAAAAGTCACATTTGTCTTCTAGCACATAATGGGAGCTTAATAAATATTTGTTGATTAAATTATTATTCTATAGATGAAAAAGTGTTGAACTAATGTATGTAAAACCCAGGATATCATTTAGAAGTTAGTATTTAAAATAAGTTCATGAATAGTGTTTGTTGGCCTGTGATTTGTCTCTGCCAGTCTTATGACTATGCACTAGCTGCACTGAAGCAAAATTATTTGACTATAATAGCAAGAGTTAACTTTTTTCAAACACTTATTGTGTGTTAGACACTATTCTAAGTGTTTTATATGTGTTAATTTGCACAGTCTTCACAAAAATAGGTTTTACTATTATTATTCCCATTTTAGAGACAAGTAAGCTGAGGCAAAGAGAAATTAAGTAACATGCTTAAAGTTACACAACTAATAAACAGATGTTGGGAATGGCTTTCAAATGTAGACAGTATGGCTCAAGAACCTGTACTCTGAATTGCAGGTTACTAGTTTGTAGTGTTTTTCTTAAATGAGTTTTAATCATATTATATGTCCTTACAAACACACTTTCTTGTTGGTATTGAGAGAACAAATTGTCTCTAGCCCTTTTGTTTATCTACTCAGTACCAATCACAATCGTTCTCCATACCACCACCAACAATAGTATCAAAAAACTCCTACTAAGTACGCCCATTAAACGAAGAATACAATGCTCGGAATGGGGAACAGAAAGGGGACCATTGACACATAGACTTTGCCTTCAAATAGCTTAAACTCCAGTTATAAATAAGGCCAAGAAATATAGTTGGAAGAGGAACATCATTCCATATAATCTGTGCTACTTCCCAAATGAATAATACAGACCACACATGTTTTGGAGTAGTTAAGGCATTTTAAAAAGTAGCCAAAAATTTCGACTTGGAACCCATGAAATGAGGCACACCCTTGTAGACTGTCAATTCCTGAGGATGGGGCATTGTCTTAGTCATCTTGGAGAAACACAGTGCCTGGTGTAGAGTAGGCCCTCATCTGTGTTGTAAAGTGACTTGGATCCTAGCTGTGTTAGTTTGCAACATTGATATGGGTAAGCCAGCCAACCCATCTGTGACCAGTTTATGTATCTTACTACTCTCACTGTGTTACTTAAGAAGGGTAATGAGATGGCCTTGGGAAGTTGGTAGCAGAGTTCCTAGCACCCATGACTAGGTGCCCTCACTGGAGGTTTTTCCAGAATAAATCTAAGAATTCAAGAAGGGGACACAGCAGCGGGCTGGTTCTAATGGTTATGCAAAGTTATCCTGTGGCATTTAGAGAGGAGCACACTACTTAGGATTTTGCTTTGGAAGCCAAAATATGGCTTAATTGAGTATGATGTCTCCAGTAACACACTTCTCCATTGGAGCCTTGTGGTTGCAGTTGCTGATTCAGCTGGGCATTGAAGGGCCCTGGAAATGTAAACTGCTAGGATGAACCCAGACTTAAACTCAAAACAAGCCATCATAAGTCAGCTGCCAGTTCTTCACACTTCTCCAGACTGAGCAAAGCATTTCACTGAAAAGTTGGCCCACAAAAAATTTCTGATGAATCCCAGCTGGGTCATAATTTGTATATGTGACTGAAACCAAGAACATTTCATATTCTCTTACATTCTGATCCCCAGGCTCCTGCAGATCTGTTTTTCTTTTTTCTCACATTGTTGAAGCTGTGACATCCAGCTCTTTACTGTCTGAGATCCTATTCTCATAGCCTCCATGGGAGTTTGCAGTCCTGATTAGTGACAGAAAACAGAATCATCACATCTTTCACTTTTCTGCCATTCAGTGGGAAGACAGCAGGAAGGAGGAATGCTTTCTCTTTGTGGGCCAGAGTCCTCAGGTGACAATTAAAACACCATGGACCTCAACCTTACATTATGTTCCATGGTCAGGTTTACAAAGACCTACAGCAGCCTCTCCTGACATATTTTGGAAATAAAGCAACCCAAAGGACCTTAATGCCCATATTTCTGTTGAAGCTTACAACCTAATTTCTGACATTTCTGTTTTGTGCTCAGTAGACTTGCTAGTTTTTCTGCCTCCTCTGTTGTTTGAGTTGAAGATAAGAGGTAAGGATGTACAGGAATAACAGTGTATTCTGAATCTTGGCTAAACATTGCAGGTTTTGTTTTCTGTGAAGCACCATTGCAGAATGGTCAAACACTAGGGACATGGAGCCTGAGAAGTGTGGTTTGAATTCCACCTCCACTTATTAGCAGTACTTCTATGCCTCAGTTTCCTTATACAGTAAGTCCCTGACTTATGAACATTTGAGTTGTGAGCTTTCATAGATGCAGCCAATCATGCATTCAAGTCGGACTTAGGAACGAATCCGACTTACGAACGTTCTCCCTGAAAGGAACTCGTTCGTAAGTAGGGGACTTATTATATATAAAAGAGGATAGTAATAATTAATAATATAAATATCTGGTAAAACTTTAGTAAGAATTATATGATATGTCTAAGCATTTAAAGAACTCAATACAGTGTGACATGTAGTAAGCATTGGTATTATTACCTGGTGACAGTGCCGAGCCAACAAGATTTAGTTAGAAGTTTGAAAATGGATTACACTGTTCTTGTATTTCCCTTAGGAGTTTCTTAGCAGACGGATTAAAGATGTAGAAAAATCCAAAATGGTGGCTGCTGGAAAGTCACCACTTGATCTTGCTCCAACCATTACCTTTGAACTTTCTTAGTCTATATATTTGGCCCACCGTCAGACCACCATCTTACCTCCATCCTTCATGAAAGGACACACCTGGAATCTTATCAACACAACAGGCTTACCAGAAAGGAGGAGTCAGGTGCAGGGAAGTATTGACAACTTCTGAAACACTGCCACAAGCAACTGCCTCTTTCCTTTTGAAATCCTGAAATAGTAAAAAGAGAAAAGAGACATTTTAAGAATCTGTAGATTGCAGTCTCCTAGAAGGGTGGATATTGGCCTTGAGGCTCTAGAGCTGCTCGTGGAGTAGTTGGGATGTTTTGCAGGTACATAGCATCATAATGATAAATTAATTGGAGTGGTGTTCATTCAGCCTTACCTGTGTCCACTCCCTTTCCGTTGTCAGGCCTGGATTTAAGTATACACACTCATTGGCTTGACTTCGCCCACCTCTGATGAGTGAGCAGAAGCTTCTGGGTCTTCTTTTGCTATTCTAGTATTGGTGTCAGTCAGGAGATGTCAGTAGGTTGGCAGGCTATGACACAAATCACAATCATGGGACACCTTTGTAGTTTCTAACATTTATTATTTCAGAAGGAATGGAGTAATAGCTAATTGAATAAATGAAATAGGTAACTACTAGAATCATACTCATTATCCTGAGTAGTGGTAACTTCTATGGGTTTTTTGCAGGGAGTGAGTGACCACATGTAGAAGCATTCTAACACAACACTTGTATTCTGAATTAGACCAGACTGAAATCTCAGACTTCACAAATTGCCATTTTTAGGTGTATGACATCATTATGGACCAAGCTCCCCTGGTTTGAATGAGGTGTGGTCTCTTATCTCAGCCTTTCCATATTTCTTTATGCTTAATACTAGATGTTTTAAGATTGAAAACTGAGGAGAGTGGGAGAGGAGTTCATAGTAAAGGAGAACCCGTTGTCCTCTGGAGAAGATATGGGGATGAAATCCTGAGAATTGGAAAATTCTATGCCAATGTGAAATTGCTTTGCTCTCTGTAGTCCTGAGGACTCTCTTAAGACCAGGACCAAGACCTAAAATTTCAGAGTGCATGGCTCATCACTTTACCATTATGTAAGAGTAAGTGACTGCATTTCTGAACTGTTCTTGAGGGGCTGTGGAGGCAGGAAAATGATAGTAAGAGAAACCTTCTCCCTTCTTTTCATCCTAATATCACTCAGCAAGTAAGAGAAAATGAGTGGATTGGTTTAATCTGGATGTTTTTCTTGTTCCAGTTCAACTAACACTTGTTGAACAACTATTATGTGTCAGGCACTATGTTAGATCATGGGAGAAAAAGATAAATATCATATGGCTTTCACAAGTTTGTATTCCAGGAGGAGAGAGAGAGAAAGGAGAAGAGAAGGGAGGAGAAGGACCACGACCAGTTCTTTCTCAAGGACACAGGATGAAATGATGACCTTTGCCTAAATGTGGCAGTCCACTATAACTTTCATTATTTCATAGAATAATGGCTTCTCCAAGAAACCTCGGTTTTTAAAAGAAGCATTGCATCCTATCAGTATAACAAGCCCTTGAGAAAATTTCAATAACTAATTTTTCCTTTAGGTTATAGCTTTCGCTCTGCCATTATATATATGACTTCGGACAATTAAGTTCACAAACTCATCCTAGAAAAAGTTCTACATATCTCATTGCTGAATATCACTATGGTCACGTTCAAAGTACTCCCTTTGGGAAGCCTATGCACTGACACCAGCACCTAGTCCAGCCTTCAAAGCAATTTTGGGATTCTTTTTCTGGAATGGCCATCAGAGCTGTTGTTGTATTACCCTTGATGTCCTAAATGTCATAAAAATGTCTTCCTTTCAATATTCCCTTTGTCTTCAGGTAAAGAAAGAAGTCATTGGGGGCCAGATCAGGTGAGTAGGGAGGGTGTTCCAATACATTTATTTGTTTACTGTCTAAAAACTCCCTCACAGACTGCCATGTGAGCTGATGCATTATCATGATGCAAGAGCCATGAATTGTTGGCAAAAAGTTCGGGTTAACTTTTTCATGCACCCTTTTCAGCACTTCCAAATAGTAAACTTGGTTAACTGTTTGTCCAGTTGGTACAAGTTCATAATGAATAATCCCCTGATATCAAAAAAGGTTAGCAACATCTTTGCAAACAAGTTTGCAAACTTAATTGTAGCTGTTGCAACATTATTGTCTACTCCTATGTATAGTGCCAGGGGGGTACTGGACTGAACAAAAGATCACTGCATAAATTATATAAATGTCTATCCACTATGCTCTATACCTGAAACTAATATAAAATAATATTAAAAAAAGAAAAAAGATTGGTAAAAACACAGTAAGATTGATGTTTAAAAAGAAAAGAGAAATCCTAGGTATTCAATTTAATTCTCATTTTACATTATTCACAGCAACATGAGACATTCTTTTATTGGAAACATTCCTTAATGCTTTCTTCTATTGACCTTCCAGCACCAAGCACTCTTGGTTTCCTTGCATCCCATACTTCTTCTTTCCAGTCTCCTTGACCAACCTTGAAATGCTGAGCCCTCTGCTCTTCTTCCTCTACACCTTCTGTGGGGAATATCAGTCACTCCTGTGATTTAATTACTATTTGTATCTGCCTGAGACTTCCCAATTTATAGCTTAAACTTTGATTCTCTTTTGAGTTCTGGACATTTATATGAGTCTGTGTTCTAGACACATCCACTTTGGTGGTTGCAGACATTTTAAACTTGAATCATCCAAAATTAAATTCTTGATCTTTTCCCACTGCTCCTACCCCAATCTGCTCTCCTTCTTATGTACTCCATTTGGTAGGTAGCAACATTATCTATTCTATTGCCCAGGCCATAACTAATTGAATTGCAAATTTATCAATTCTACTTTAACAATACATGATAAATCCATCCCCACATCCTAGTGGAAGTGACATCATCTCTTGTAAGAATTACTGCAATAGCTTCTTAATAGTATCTGCACATCCACTTTTATATTTCTAATTCATTCAGTTCATTGTAGTCAGAATGATTTTTTAAAAGCAAAGATTTGATCAAGACATTATTTCCCATTGCACTTAGGATAAACTATAAAGTAAACAACACAGCCAGTAAGACTCTGCCCAGTTTGGTTCCTGCCAACTTTTGCCAAGCTTCCCTTTGCTTACAATATTCCAGCAATTGAGGCCTTGTTCCAGCTCTTAAAATGCCTCAAGCTCTCTCCTGCCTCACGCACTTCCCACATGCTGTTCCCTCTGCCTAGAACTCTCTTTCCCTACTCTTTACCTGGAGACTTCCTACACATACTCAAGTCTCAGAAATGAGGTTCCTAACTTTTAAGTACTCTCGTAGTATTTTGCACTTTTCCTTCTTAGCATTTATTGCAGTTTTTAATCTTTATTTATGTGTTTATCTGTCTCCCTACTAGATTATCAGCTCTAGAAAGGCAAAGTCTATTCTGTCTTTCCATCCTATATCATATCAGTAGGCACATGGTATGGGCCCAATAATATGTGCTGAATCAATAATTGATTCATAAAAATCCCTGGACCAACTGGAGGTGATTTTTGTCAGAATGGGTTTGTTCATTTGCTCATTCATTCATTCATTCATTCAACAAATACCTAGTATTTTTAAATCCAAAGGAATCAATTGCTTCCTTCAACTTTCCCTCGACTCTTTCATATCTAACACTCCTTAAGAAGTTTCATCTAGCTCCCCAGGGGTCAATGACCATATTTGTCATATCAGCCTGACTCATATATCGACTGGATATATCAAGTTCCAGGAAAGCATTTTCTTCCATTTTCTTCTCTATCTGTGTTGCACTGCTCTGTTCCTAAATGCCTTGACTATTCTTAATTCTTTCACAAATAATATGAATTCATCTGCCAAAGTGAGATCAGGTATGTCCAGAGAGTCGCTTGTATCATCTGTTTTTTATTTTTGTTTTTAAAAAAATTTTATTGGGAAACGGTGTGTTTTTCCAGGACCCATCAGCTCCAAGTCAAGTAGTTGTCTTCAATCTAGTTGTAGAGGGCGCAGCTCCTTGGGTCATGTGGGAATCAAACCAGCAACCTTGGTGTTATGAGCCTGTGATCTAACCTGAGCAAACTGGCCGCCCCTCATCTCTGTTTTTTTAAACCAACATTTATTGGACAACAACTATATGCTAGGCTTTCCCATTTTAATTCTCACAACAATCTCTTACAGTGGGTTTTTCTATTCCTACTTTGTAGGTGAGAAAATTGAGGCTCAGGAAATTAAACTGCTGCAAATCATAAAGATGAAAATGCTCTCTTTTTGTTCTGGTATGATGTTTGCATTTTTCAAAATCATGAATTCATGTTTAAAAATGAGCACAGCCAAATGTTGAATTATGCCTGGTATTTCTTTCAGAGGACTTAAATACACATTTTTAGAGATTCTCTTTTATAAGAGTAAGATGCTAGTCAATTCTGCAAATGGTCCAGAATTTAGCTGTGCCCTGTGTTTGCGAAGTGGGGGTAGGGTAAATGTACTTGATTCTCTCTAAACCAAGTCAGGCAGAAATATGGCACTGCCCTTCTAGACAGACATCTGTTCAAATATAAATTTCCTGTTTTTGAGGCTTCTGCTCTATTGAAGTAAAGGTCTCCATACGGCTGAACAAGTCAATCATTATAAACCTTGTTAGTGTGACAGCCCCCTGTGTATTGTTTAACTGGAAATGAAACACAAATACACCAAATCCCCGCAGTATCCGCTTCATGGTGCATATATTTACTGTGCATCATGTCACTTGAAATTTGATGACAATCTACCAAATGGCAGAAAAGACTTCATCCTCAGAGGGCTATGCAAATGAGCCCAGGCTCTGAACAATAAGGTGAAAGGACACAGCCTGTCCTTTGCTCCCCTCCCCCATATCCTTCCCAGAAAGCATTCCCTCGGGTAATTTCTTAGTGGCAACTGGTGAATTATCAAATACAAATGACCAGTGTTCATTCAGTTCCACATGCAGATCTGGCTTCAGATGTTTTAAATAGGATTGAAACGTTCTTCCTGCTTTCCACTAGCCAAGCTGTATTATTGCTTGCAGCAAAACCTTCTCCCTTATTAAGCTGTCTTAATTGCTTTCCTCAGCTTTTTTGTCCCTTTTATTCAAACCTCAGAGGTGAGGGATAATCTGCTCTTAGTTAGGCTAAAATAAAGATGCTCAGCTCACACACACACCCCCTCCTCTAACCCCGCTTCCTTAATTTATCACGTATCCATGCATAAAAAAGCCTGCAGCTTGGAAAGTTCTAAACCAGTCTGCTGCTGATAATAGTTCTGGACTGAGGTTAAATTATTTTACTACCAGTTATGTTTCTCTCTTTGGGTGTTAAGTGGATAGGACATTTCTCTATTCAGCTGTACTGGGAAGATTTATTCATACATTGTTAGAATGGAAACTGGAAGTCTCAAGGTACCATCCTTTCCAGCTGCTAGACTTGAGCAGATTAAATAATTCAAAACAAGCAGTTGGCTGTCAGAATCAGCCCTTCTGGGTCATGGCCAAACCTTGTCAGGGCAGCCCCTGAAGGTGTAGGGAGGCTGAGACAACCCAGTGTGGGTCCATTAGCAGTTCATGGGAGGAGCAAGCTGGCTGAAGTCTGAAAAGGTTAGCCTATGAGAGCACATACATGGGCATGCCAAGCTGAGTAAGCAGAGCAGCAGAAGGCTGGAGTACAGAAAAAGGATTGAGAATGGTGGCCAGTTTATGAAGGGTTTACTCCCCATAAAGCCATTATTTAACTCACCAATTCTTTTAGGAGCATCTAAGGGGAGTTGTGAGCCTCTTGAAGGGCAGAATATGTGTGACATTCTCTTCTGTGTTCAATGTTTTATTTTTGGAAACCTTTAATGAACCTTTTTTCCCCTTGTCAAATATAACCTGTCCTTTATCATTAAATGTAATTTATCTTACCTTCAGTTTTTCTTTCTGTGGTTTCACTTATCTGTGGTCAACCACAGTCTGAAAATATTAAATGGAAAATTTCAGAAATAAACAATTCATAAATTTTAAATTGTTTGCCTTTCTGAGAAGCATGATGAAATCTTGCACCATCCTGCCCAGGGCATGAATTATCTCTTTGTCCAGCATCTCCATGCTGCATATGCTTTCTGTCCATTACTCACTTAGTAGCCACCATCTTGGTTATCAGACCAACTGTCACAGTATCATGGTGCTTGTGTTCAACTAACCCTTATTTTACTTAATAATGACCCCAAAGAGCAAGAAGAATGATACTGGCAATTCAGATATGCCAAAGAGAAGCTGTAAATGCTTCCTTTAAGTGAAAAATTATGTATATATAAGAGAAAACTTATATTGAGTTTGGTACTATCTGTGGTTTCAGGCATTCACTGGGGGTCTTGAAACATATTCCCTATAGATAAGAGGGGTCTACTGTACTTCATTGTTGAAGAAAGGAAGAATTTATTGAATTTTATAAGATAATTTATTCCTATTTTTCTTTAGAAAGATATCAATGTAACTTTTGATGAGATAAAACATGGAAAACCATATTCTGTACAATGATTTGATTATATATTAAAATGCATTTTTATGATAAGCTCTTGAAATATCCAAGCAATGTATGAAAACATTTTTGAACCATTTTAGGTTAGATGTACCTTATGAGTTAAAAGCAGCAGGCTCTATTTCTTGTTGACGAAAGGAGAAAATGGTCTCTCTTTGGAAAGCTAATGATTTTTGTCCTGGAGAACATTTGTTCCGTAGGAAAGCTGTTGATTTATTAGAAGAAGCAGTTTATTTTCTCATTTTAGGATGAGGAAATTGTTTGAAAAATATTTTGTGTGATTCAAGATTAGGTAAACCTTTGTGGATTTTAATATTATAGCATTTTATAGGAATATACACATGCTATGAAAACTTACATTATGCCAAGATATTCTATAGACAATAATCTTTTCATTGCTTCTGGGTCAAAGAATGTGTTGCTTTAAATGTAGTCTGGTTTTCATTAAAGAGAATGCAGAGCAAAGCTTTAAGCTTTCTGATTTAGGACAAGAGCAAGATACCCGGATCACAGTAATAATTTGTTTACAAGTCTTGCCGCTAATGTTACCCCATTAATTTTTCCTGAGCAGCATCATAACTATAATTCTCAACTGTGTAGTTTTCTGACATTTTTCTTTAGGTGGTATAGGATACTGGTGTGGGAACTCAGGCAGCCATCATTGTTCTATAAACAGTTGTAGGAGACAAAAGAAAATCTAGACATGGTTTCTTCCCTTTAGCTGGGAAGGCAGAATCTATGTTCATGATGAATGTTTAAAGACAAATCTACGAAGACAGTGTTCATCAGCACTTATACATTAGCATATAATAATTATAGCTCCCACTTTTAAGTGATTGGTCTGTACCTGAAACTTTACAAAATATTCTACAAGACACATTATTATACTCTCTCTGTTTTACAGATGAGAAACTGAGGCTCGAAGAGGTTGTATGAGCAACCCAGTGTCACTCAGCTAATAAATGATGAACTCAAATTGGAATCTAGCTGTGTCTGACTCCCATGCCTGATCTCTTGCCTCCTACTCTATATCCGTAGGCAACAACAGTGTCTGTCTCCTTCACTACCTTATCTCAGCACCTCACACAATGTTTAGCACATAGTAAGTATTCAAAGATGATTTAGAATTATCCTGTTCTAAAGCTGTAAGATTCATTGAACTAAATTTATTTTCTCTGAAATAGCCTTTATGTGGTTAGGTGCAAGATTTTTTTCTCCATAAGGCATATGGTTCTGCTTTTTCTGTTGAGCTTCTTCATTTGCCTCTGCTTTTTCAAGCTGTGAGGCTGACTTTAGGCTTAGGGATAGCAGTACTTCGGTGGTACTGGCTGGAGTACCCCCTAGCTCTGTAGACCCCCAACACCTGGCTCTGCAGCTAGGATCTTGGCTATAGCTGGGGTAGGGTGCCATTCTCTGGACAGCTGACCTCTTCCGAGGCTCTAGCATGGAAGGAGAGAGGGGAAAGGCCCTTTTCTCTGAGTCAGAGAGTTTGCTCTGCTTGCAGCTTCCTAAGTGCAGGCTTGGAAATGCGACTTATTATATCTCATTAGAAGATCACTCTAATTTACAGACCTTAGAATGAAGTTATGTGCATGATGCACTTTTGAACTCATTACTGAGTATATTAAATCATATCAAAATGCTGTTTCTGCAGCAGGTGTACTGGTGACTGGGAGCTTAGACAGGGCCTTGGGTATGAAATATCAGTCTGGAAACATTATTCCCTTGTCTTCTGTTGTCACATTCCTTCCACAGTTTGGAACATCTGTTCATATTTGTTTATTGAGCCCTTGGGGCTCACTTATACAAACCATGCTTAACTTCATCAAATTGCTGTTTTAAGGACAGTTTTTTTTTTTAACTCTGCTAAAAATGAATGCTATATAATAAAAACAAAGAACTTAAGGGGTGGGAGGGATCATGACATTTTAGCCCCTTTCATTTGCTGCAGGTAATTAAAGGATATGTATTGCCATCACAGATGGAAAATGGTTTTGGACACTTGCGAGCTATGGCACTCTCTGGTGACTGGCTGGACTTTCAATGTAGGTTTTAAGCTTAGCCCCTGGTAAGGTAAACTCAGGAGCAGAAAATGACAAGGATAGTAAGGTATGGAGTGCTGCTGCTGCTGCTGCTGCTGGTGGCTGGCAGGGTGTATGTGCTATTCTGCTAGTGCTGCTATAACGAAGTACCACCAACTGGATGGCTTAAACAACAGAAATTGATTGTCTTCCAGTTCTGGAGACCAGAAGTCCAAGATCAAGGTGTCATCCCCTGAGGGCTGTGGCAGATAATATGTTCATCCTCTTTCCTAGTTTCTGGTGATTTTGTTGGCAATCTTTGGTGTTTGTTGATTTCTGCTATATCACCTTAGTCTCTGCTTTCATGTCCATGTGGCATTCTCCCTGTATGTCTGTATCCAAATTTCCCCTTTTTATAAGGATACCAGTCATATTGCATTAGGGATCTACCCTCATGACCTCATTTTAACTTGATTAGTTCTGTGAAGACCTGTTTCCAAATAAGGTGACATTCTGAGATACCCAGGCTAAGACTCCAACTTATCTTTTCTGGACAAAAAAGATACAATTCAATTCAACCCACTATATAAGTGTATAGGAGTGTGTGTGTGTGTGTGCATGTGTGTGTGTGTGTGTGCATGTGTGTGTGTGTGTATTAGTATGCACTACACACATACACATAACACACACACACATACACATATTATGTCAGAGTGAAGTGCCCTCCACAGACTTTGTTGATATTATTCTGGTGTCTGGGGAATGCTGTTCTTCTGATAATATCTTCGGTTCTCCCTTGGAGTTTATCAGCTATTATTGGTTTCCTTCTAAATAACTTCTATAACAGCTGATAAAACCCAAGGTAGAATATGTGATGTTTACTTCTATCAGGGACAGATTACCTTCTATCCACAGTAAGTTTCAATGAAAAGGCTAGTGTTTGCTGATTAGCACAGCATAAGCACTAGGGGTTATGTCACATGATATCAAATTTATGATCATCCAATCTCAAGTGCATGTGGAAATTCATGCTGTAACACTCCTGACAAGCTTATTTTGACTAATCTCTGAGATAGGCAGCTCACTACTTAAATGAGGAATTTATTTCCATAAGTGGCATGTCTATTTCTAAAAGTAGAAAGCACTTTAAAAATAAATTGAACCAGAGACTTCTGGTAAGATGGCAAATAGACAGACTCTGTGCCAACGGCCTCCCAGGATCACACCAAAATTACAAATAATTTATACAATATTCAACCCCAGAAGTCCCCAGACATTAGATGAACAGAACTGCTAAATGAAGAACTTAACAAGGAGGCCACGTTGAGTCTGGTAGGAGGGGCGGAGATGAGATAGGGTGAACCCTGTGAGGGACACCTCAGCTGTGGGGAGTCTTCTTTGATTGGGAGAAAGACCCTCCGGCCCCACACCGAGCTCACTAGCCCAGAGTTTCTTTGCCGGGAAGAGGAGTTCCACAATAGCTGGCAGTAGAAATTAGTGAGTACTCTTTCTGCTCAGCTTGGTGACGCTGAGAGTGGCTAGAGAACCAGTGGAGCCAGCACACGGACTCGCTCACTGGTAAGCCTCACCTAATTCCTGGTGGAGGGAGTAGCTGTGTGAGCGGGGCCCAGGAGCCTGCAGGGACGGACTGAACTGAGCGCCTTTGGCACGGGAGCTGGAAGTTTTGGGATCATTGTTCCTCTGGTGTAGATCTTGCACACGAGTAGTGTACAGGAGGGTGCCATTTTGTCAGTGTTAGGCCCTCCCACATAGGGTCAGGTACGGGACCACATTGGTCTGGAGGAATTGGCACAGGAGTGTGAGTGTGCATGCACACGCATGCTGCCTTGGAGCCCCATCCTCCACACTGCTTGTGCTGCGTAGCAAGGGAAAAGCCTGGAGGGTGTGCTTTGGCTCCATCAGGCTGCTCATTGAGACATGGGAGTGCACGAGCTGCCTTGGGTTCCTGCTGTCTGCACTGTGTGTCTGATTGTCGGGCTGCTCAGCCTGATCTGTGAGCACCTGATTGGGACAGGTTGAGACTGGTAATTTTCCTGGGAGTGTTAGGCCGTGAGCTGTGTGCCTGCATGATCCAGCCACGGCTTTCTTGGTGATCTATCTAATACATCGAAGCAATCCCAGAGCAACAGCAAGAATGAGGAAACAAAGAAACACATCACAAGTAAAAGATCAGAAGAAACCTCTAGAAATGGAACTAAATGAAACAGAGGGATCCAACCTTTCAGAGACAGAGTTCAGAACACTGATGATAAGAATGTTTAAGGAACCTAGTGAAGACATAAAGAAGGATAGAGAAATCATAAAAAACAACCTGTTAGAACTAAAGAATACAATAACTGTAATGAAGAACACACTTGAAGGAATCACCAGTAGATTAGATGAAGCAGAGGATCAGATCAGTGATTTGGAAGACAAAATAGCAGAAATCACCCAGTTGGAACAACAAAAAGACCAAAGAATAAAAAACAATGACAATAGTTTAAGAGCCCTATGGGACAAGATGCAGCACAACCACCATTGCATCATAGGAATATCAGAAGGAGAAGAGAAGAAGCAAGGGGTCAAGAATGTATTTGAAAAAATAATGACTGAAAATTTCCCTACCCTGGTGAAGGAAATCAACATACAAGCCCAGGAAGTGCAGAGAGTTCCAAACAGGCTGAACCGAAACAGGTCCATACCAAGACATATCATGTCAAAATGTTAAAATGGCAAAGGTTAAAGACAGAGACAGAATCCTAAAAGCAGCAAGAGAAAGACAGCAGGTTACATACAAAGGAACTCCTATAAGACTAACAGCTTACTTGTCTACAGAAACTCTGCAGGCCAGAAGGGAGTGGCAGGAAATATTTGAAGTGATGCAAAATAATGGCCTACAACCAAGATTGCTCTACCCAGCATGGCTATCACTTAAAATTGAAGGAGAGATAAAGAGCTTCTCAGAAAAGAATAAGCTTAAGGAATTCATTCCCACCAACCCAGCTTTGCAGGAAATGTTAAAAGGGCTTTTTTAAACAGAAGAAAGAGGTAAAGAAGCTAACCTAGGAAGACCAGGAATACAAATAACAAAATGGCAATGCATATGCACCTATCAATAATCACTTTAAATGTGAATGGGCTAAATGCTCCAGTTGAAAGAGAGAGAGTGGATAAGAAAATAGGACCCATGTATTTGCTGTTTACAAGAGACTCATCTTAGAGCAAAAGACACACACAGACTGAAAGTAAAGGGATGGAATGAGATTTTTCATGCAAATGGAAATGAAAAAAAGCTGGAGTAGCAGTACTTGTTTTGGACAAAATAGACTTTAAAATGAAGACTACAATAAAAGACAAAGAAGGGCACTATAACCCTAATAAACATCTATGCACCCAACACAGGAGCTCCTAATTATGTAAAACAGATTTTGACAGACATAAAAACATAGATCAACGGTAACACTATTGTAGTAAGGGACTTCAACATCCCATTGTGACCAATGGACAGATCCTCCAGTCAGAAAATAAACACGGAAAGAGTGGCCTTAAATGACACTTTAGACCAACTGTATTTCATCGATATTTTTAGAGCATTTCAGCCCGAAGCAACAGAATATACATTCTTCTCAAGTGCACATGGGACATTTCCCAAAGCAGACCACATGTTAGGCCACAAAACAAGTCTCATTTTTAAGAAGATTGAAATCATATCAAGTAGATATAAGAAAAAAGTGATGTTTGCTGGCTGGGAGGAGGTGGGGATGAGGGAAAGGGGGAAGGTTTTGGACAGTGTAGGTGGGTGACTACAATGTTGCCACAGGGATATGGGAGGCAGTTCTGGGAATGTAATTGATAATGTTGTGAATGCTTTGTGGGGGGGGTCAGATGGTTGGGGTCTTGTTGGGGAGTCTGCTCTGAGGATGGGGTAGAGGCTTGATCACTTCACTGTACACCTGAAGCTGATGTTGTATATTATTGAATGTTAACTGTGATTGAATGTGTACATGTAGTCACGGGATGAGGAGTACAGTGTGGGAGTGGGGTCAGGGGAGTTGTAATAGATATGTGTGATATGGGGGGGTCGGCGGATTGGGGAAGGGGGGTTGTCACTTCGAGGGGTAAAAGGTATAACTCTTGCACTGTTGTAAAAAATAAATTAAAGAAAAGTAAATAAATAAATTGAACCTAGAAACTACTTTGTAATTTATTCTATGCAATGATACAATATCTGCCCAATTATCCTAATTATTTTTTGGAACACTTAAAAATTGAGATATAATTCATGTACCATAAAATTCACCTTTTTAAAGTGTACAATTCATTGGTATTTAGTATGTTCACAAAGTTCTGCAACCACTAGTACTCTCTAACTCATCACCCCCCAAAGAAACCCTGTACCCATTAGCAATATTCTCCCTTCCCCGCTTTTCTCAGTCCTTGAAAGCCATTACTTCCTGTCTCAATGGATTTGCTTATTTTGAACATTTCATATAAATGGAATCATATAATATATGGCCTTTTGTGTCTGGCTTCTTTAACCTAGTATGGGATTTCAAGGTTTATCTATGTTATATTATACTATTGTGTTGTCTGAAAAGTCATGACTCATGTTTGCGCAGGTGGCACTAGATCATTTTTGGAAGTACTAGAGTCATTGACTTCTATGATATTGCTGTGTCATTTGACAGCTGACAGTTCTGGCTTCATCTGAAAAAAATTGAGTGATTTAATTGAGTTTTGGAGATTTTAAAACAAGTTAAAGATGGAAGACCAAACTGTGCATTTTTGCCATATTTTACTGTTTTACTTTCATAAAGGGAAGAACGTGCATTAAGCTTGTGAAAAATTGCATAAAGTTTATGGTGACAAGAACGTCAGTGCCAATGATAGTTCACAAAATTCCGTGCTGCCTATTTTGATCTCAACGACGCTCCTCTCTCAGGGAGGCCCACCGAGGTTAATGAGGACAAAATAAAGGCATTGATCGAGTCAAACCCATGTTACATGACACGAGAGATTCAAGAAGCACTGAACATCCATCAATCCAAGCATTCACGACCACCTGAAGAAGCTGGAATACATAGCCAACCTCCATATTTGGGTTCCACATGAACTCAAAGAAGTTCATTTGATGGTGTGTGTAAACATCTGGAATATGCTCATAAACATGAGAAAAATGATCCTTTTTTGAAGCGACTGATAACTGGTGATAAGAAGTGGATTGTTTACAACAATGTGGTGTGCAAATGATCTTCGTCCCGACATGATGATTTGTTTCAAATGACATCAAAAGCAGACACTCATCAGAGGAAGGTTATGCTCTTAGTGTGGTGGGATTTTAAAGGTGTCGTGTTTTTCGAGCTCCTACCAAGGAGCCAAACAATTAATTTTAATGTGTACTGTTGGTAATTGGACAGTTTGAATGAATCCATCATTCAGGAACATCCAGAGCTTGTTAATTGTAAAGGAGTTGTGTTCCATCGCGACAACGTGAGACCACACACAAGTTTGATCACCCGCCAAAAATTATTGGAGCTTGGATGGGACGTGTTGCCACACATACCATACTCGCCTGACCTTGCACTGTCAGACTTCTACTTGTTTCACTCTCTTCAAAACTCCTTGCATGGTATAATGTTCAATTCAGATGAGGCTGTAAATCAGCACCTTGTTCAGCTTTTCGTAAATAAAGACTGTCCTATGAACGAGGAATTATGAAGCTCACTGAAAGATAGCAAAAAGTTATCGAACAAAATGGGCAATATATCATTGATTGATCTTTGTTCTTTATATAAATGACCTTTGAAAAACATAGACAAAATACATCATGACTTTTTCTGACAGCCCAATATATAGCAATATTTCATTTCTTTTTATGGCTGAATAATATTCCATTGTATGGATAGATCACATTTTGTCTATCCATTCATCAGCTGATGAATGGTTGTTTCCACTTTTTGCCTATTAGGAATAGTGCTACTGCAAACATTAGTGCTCTGTAAGTTATTGTGTAAATGCATGCTTCCAATTCTCTTAGGTATATACCTAGGAGTTGAATTGCTGGGTTATATTTGTATGGTGAACTCACAGAAATGTTGCCTCTGTAAAGCAAATGGCAATGAAAAGTTCAGTGCTCTTTATTTTTGGAGCTCATTGGACAAAGCCCAGAGCAAATCTGAAGCTTGAGCAGAGGGCTTGGCCAGCAGAAAGCTATAACTGGATTGATGCATGGGCAAGGACTTCAGCATTAGCCCCTTTGGTGGATTCTAGAGGTCATCTATGTGGCAGTTTCATTGAACAGTGCTTTATATATATCACAGCATGCTGGTGTTCTTCAGTCTTTTCTGTTTGGAAGAGGAGATCTTTAGGAACTCCAAGGCTGGAGGAGACTTTCCAGCAGAGTTTTGAAGGGGATATTGGGGTTTTTCACATGGATATAGAGTAAGAAGATAGAAAGACACAGAAGCTTGAAATATTGTAGTTTGGTATGTTTTAAAACAACTGCAAGTAGTTTGGTTTCGGTATAAGTATAGGGTGATTGTAGAAAAGTAATGAGATGAGGGTTGAAAGTTTGTGTATGGACCAAATTATGGGAGATTAAGATTATGGGAGTTTACTCTAAAGACAAACAGAGAACACTGAAGAATTTTTTTCATTTTTATTGGAAAATAGTTCCCATATATCACTGTATAAATTTAAGGTTTATAACATGATAGTTTGATTTACATATATTGTGAAATGATTACCATAATAGGTTTAGCTAACATCCACTTTTTCATATACATATAGTAAAAAGAAAAGAAAAAAAAGAAAAATTTCTCCTTGTGATGAGTACCCTTAGGATTTACTCTCTTAACAGCTTTCCTGTATATTATACAGCAGTGTTAGCTATAGCCATCATGCTGTACATTACAGCCTTAGTACTTATTTAGTATTTTATAACTGGAAGTTTGTACTTTTTGATTATCTTCTAACAACTGCCCCTCCACCCACTCTTCACATCTGGTAATCACTAGTCTGATTGCTTTATAAGTTTTTTTTTTTTAGGTTCCACCTGAAATGAGTTCATATAATATTTGTTTTCCTCTGTCTGACTATTTCATTTAGCATAATGCTTTTAAGGTGTACCCACGTCACAAATGGTAGGATTTCCTTTTTTATGGCTGACTAATATTCCATTGTGTATGAGGACTGACAATGAGTTCATGAATTCATCCTAAAAAAAAGTGCTATATACCTCATTGCTGAATATCATTATGGACACCTTCAAAGTACTCCCACCAGCGCCAGTGCCTAGTCCACCCTTCAAAGCAATTTTGGAACTATTTTTCTGGAATGGCTATTAGAGCTGTCGTTGTGTTGCCCTTGATGTCCTGAATGTCATCAAAATGTCTTCCTTTCAATATTTCCTTTATCTTTGGGTAAAGAAAGAAGTCATTGGGGGCTAGATCAGGTGATTGGGAGGGTGTTCCAATACAGTTATTTGTTTACTGGCTAAAAACTCGCTCACAGTGTCATGTGAGCTGGAGCATTGTCATGATGCAAGAGCCATGATTGTTAGCAAAAAGCCCAGGTTATTTTCATCTAACTTTTTCATGCAGCCTTTTCATCACTTCCGAATAATAAACTTGGTTAATTATTTGTCCAGTAGGTACAAATTCATAGTGAATAATCCCTCTGATATCAAAAAAGGTTAAGAACACTGGTTTGATTCTTGATTTGGACCGACAGAATTTTATGGTCGAGGAGAATTGGCTAACTTCCATTATGCACTTTGATGCTTTGTTTCAGGGTTGTATTGGTACACCCATGTTTCATCACCAGTGATAACATGGCTGTTATGTCATGGGGATGTAAAGTAAAGCATAGGGAATATAGTCCATAATATGTTTGGTAATAACTATGTATAGTGCTAGGTGGGTATTAGACTAGTCAGGGAAATCACTTCCTAAATGATATAAATGTCTAACCACTATGCTGTACACATGAAATTAATATAAAATAATGTTAGATGTCAAAAAAAAAGAATTAGAAAACAATGAATCCCAGAAACATCAGAAAAATTTTAAACTAATTTATGAAACAATGAATTCATAAATATAGAGAAAGTAATGTGTAGTAATCTCTAAAACAATTGCTAGGATGATTGTTTTGGACATGATACCTAAATCACAGGCAAAGAAATAAAAAATAAATAAATAAGACTACATAAAACTAAAAAGCTTCTGCACAGCAAAAGAAACCAACAAAGTGAAAAGACAACCTACGGAATGGGAAATAATATTTGCAAACCATGTATCTGATAAGTGGTTAATATTCAAAATATGCAAAAATTCACACCCTAGCCCTAACCTAGCCCTAACCCTAGCTGTGGGGTTTGGCGATGTCTAATTTATGGGCAGCTGTGCAGGAGGCTTATTTCATTGAGTGGGATTTGCCTCAGTGGGCTCTGGTGCCTGTTAAGACCACTCTTTGTGTGTACCACTTGTGGGACTAATTGGGTGGTGTTCTGCTATGGTCTGAAGCCAACTCCTAAGTATGTTGGTTCTTGGGCTTTTGGGGAGGGACTCTAGTGAAGGCCCAGGTCAGCCACTGCCTTTGATTGGCCATGTGCTACGTGGTAGGAGCTACAGAGTGATTTGTGGTTGTTTGCTGCCTGTGCTAAACCTGGAGGCACATGGGAGAGGCTACTCTGTGAACTGAAGATGGCTGCCAACAGTACCAGGCCTGGGGTAACTTGCAAAAGGCCAGGACACCCAGAGACCTGTTGCCACCTGCCAGCTCCCTTAAGGTTCAGCTACTGATAAAGTCTCATATGTTATGCGAGTTGGGTGAGGCAGGGTGTCAGGTAGTCAATAGAGTGGAAATAGTTGTAGTCACCAGGTTGATGTAAACTCTAGTTTGGTGCCATTGCTGAGCTTGGAGTGACTCAGCAAAAATCTCAGAGCACACTGAGGCCAGTCCACCTGTGGACTCCACAAGTTTTCCAAGAAAGAGTGCAATGTGGGAGGGGATGGCTACTTGGAGATAGTGCCTCCAGGGATGGGCAAGTTGGGTGAGGTGGGGAACCAACTGAATCAACAGGGCAGAGCAGCAGGGCTTGCCAGGCCAATCAGATTCAGATTTGGCCATGTGGGGTGGACTCAACATAGGAAAGATGGCGTTTGCCTGCCAGCTGCCCTGGAGGAGGACCCTTCACCAAGAAAATGCCAACTATCCTCCAGTCCTCCCTCTGAAGTCACACACCTCAGTCTGCCCCTTGTATGTCTCTGAGCCCTTCCAGTTACTGTCCCTCTGCTGGAGCCCAAGGTGAGTACCTGCAAGCAAGTGAGTTTGTGTGCAGGCCATTTAAGAGGACATTTGGATTTCTCACAGACTTCTTTCCCATCCAAACAATTGGAATCCGCACTGTTTTTCACAGCCAGTTGTGATGGCTCCTCTTTCCAACACTAGTACTCCAGGCTGGGGATCCTGGTGTGTGTGTGTTTTTTTTTGGGGGGGGCCTGGGGTCCCTTGCTCTTTTGTGGGGAACCTCCACAGCTGAGATATCCTTCCTGATTCTCAACCACCCCAGGGAGGTTTGGTGCCCATTTCACATCTCTGCCCCTTCTATCAGTCTCAGTGTGGCTTCTTCTTTATATTTTTAGTTATAGGACTTCTGTTCGGCTAGACCAGGGGTCAGCAAATTGTGGTTCATTAGTCACATGCTGCTCTTTGTGTATGTCCCATCTCAAAAGTTTGCTGACCCCTGGAAGAGCCAATCCTGTTCCTCACAATAATTTAAAAAATTCTTTGAGAGCCATAAATATATTTTTACATAATCATCATTATGTGAATAATATCTTTTAAAATTTTTATTGATGAAACTGATAGTTTTATTTTCATTTTCGACTTTACTTCAGTTTTATTTTCATTTTCGACTTTACTTCAGAGCCACAGTTCACGAGCCACAATTTCCTTACCCCTGGGGGCTCTTCCATCTCAAACGTTTGCCAACCCCTGGACTAGACTTCAGGTGGTTCTCCAGGTTGATTGTTATATAATTTAGCTGTAATTTTAATGTGTTCATAGAAGGAAGCAGACATGGCATTTATTTAGTCCACCATCTTGAATCTCTTTTTCTATGTGTGTCTCTTTTCTCATTCTTGTTAATTGAAGTAATGGTCTCTTTTTATAATTGTTACTCAAAAGATATCTTCATGGTTCAAAGATTAAAATCTGGGTTTTCTTGGGCCGGCCGTGTGGCACGGTGGTTAAGCGCTGGCTTGGGAAGCCAGCGGCCCTGGTTCAGGTCCTACATACGAGGGCCAGTGACACTGCCCTTAAAAAAAAATCAATAAAAAAAAAAAATATGGGTTTTCTTTTACCCCTCTTTGAGTGGAATTTGTTTGGTCCTCAAGGTTTGAATCCAATTAAGGTACTAAAACAACTAGATTTATTGTGGTCATCATTTCACAATATATGCAAATATTGAATCATTGTGTCTACACCTGGAATTAATATAATGTTATATGTCAATTATATCTCAAAAATTGCTTTAAAAAAAGGACAGCAGAAAGAGCAGAAGATATTTGTAACACATATAATCAACAAAAAACTTATATCTAGAATATATAAAGAATAGCTAATAATAAAAAGAAAAAGACAAAAAATTAATAGAAAAATACTTGAGCTGGTACTTCAGAAAAGAGGATATCCAAATGGCCAATAAATATAAAGTGGAGCTTATTATGCATTAGGGAAATTTATTAAAACCCCAATGAGGTACCATTACGTATCTAATCAGATAGATAAAAATCTGTGTCTGATAATATTAAATATTGGCAATGATGAGAAACAGTGGGAACTCACATACACTGCTAATACAAACTGTAAAAGAATACCACTTTGGGAAACAGTTTGGCAATGCATAAGTTTAAAAAAAAAAGTGATCTGATCCTGTGTTACTTTCTTTTTTTTTATTTTTGAGGGCAGTGTCACTGGCCCTCATATGTGGGACCCGAACCGGGACTGCTAGCTTCCCAAGCCAGCGCTTAACCAGCACACCACTCAGCCGGCCCTCTGTGTTACTTTCTTTTTAACATTGGATGCTTGATCATTCTTCCAGCCCCTTCTTTCTTTCCTTCCTTCCTTCCTTCCTTCCTTCCTTCCTTCCTTCCTTCCTTCCTTTCTCCCTCCCTCCTTCTCTCCCTTCCTTCCTTCCTTCCTTCCTTCCTTCCTTCCTTCCTTCCTTCCTTCCTTCCTTCCTTTTTCCTTCCTTTCCTCTTTGCCTCCTACCCTCCCACCCATCCTTCTCTCTCTCTCTCTCTCTCTCTCTCTCTCTCTCTCTCTCTCTCTCTCTCTCACACACACACACACACACACACACAATTGTGTACAATAGTTCTTTATATTACTATTAATATTTATCATTGTTTTCTAAGATATGGAACTATCTTCACCTTTTTCTTCTCGGTTGAGAAGAGCATTTGTTAGCCCCAGTACCTGGTGCACAATCTATGAACATGCCTTATGTTTCCTGATTGCTATCATTTTTATCACTGAAGGGAAGATTAAAAGGATTAAAATGGACATATTTGCTCACAGGGGATGGTAACCTTTAAGTCAAAAGACTTTGTAACTCTGCTAGGTAAAATTCCTTGTTTGCATATAGACTGACTGGAAATATTTCCCTTGGTTTTTTCAAATAATTTTTGTCCATTTTTAATTCAATTTTAAATAATAAATGCAAAATATCTTAAAGTTTTATTTAAAACAAACCTCTGTTCATGCTGAATTAAAGAAATGACACTGTCATGCTTATTTTTATTTCAAACTGCCTGACTTTTCCCCTTAAAATGATTACTTTACAAATGTAGGATATCTTTGGGTGGGGGTGGGAAGGGTAAGAAACGGGGGTACAAGGAACTTTCCAACTGTATTGGTTATGTTTTATTTCTTAAGAAAGGTGGCACCCTAATGTTTATTGTGCAAGTCTTTATACATTTTAGTGTATATTTAATATTGCATAACGAAAAATGATTATATCTGTAAACAGAAAATCATTAAAAAAAGAATAAATTGGCTGAGCAATCTTAGGTATTATATTAAAAGGTAAAGTTTTAACTGGCTAGTCCTGACAGAGTCCTGCATTCTTTTATTCATTTACTCATTCAACAAACACTTACTGTGCTATGTAATGGAGCTACAACGTCAAACAATGTGGCTCCAGGCCCCACCACCTCTCCCAGTATAATGCAGTAAACAAATTTGTAAACAAATAATTTTGTGATACTATGTCCAGTGATCAATAAAAGTGTGCTATGATAGCTGAAGGGGGTCTGTGTGTGTCTCTCTGTGTGTGTATGTGTATGTATAGATAAGTATGGTAAGGCAGTCATGGATACTTCACAAAAAAGAGATTCCAAACCTCTATTTTCCTTAATTTTATCAAAAGTATGTTCCCAAGTGGCTCAGTTGGTTAATAGTTGGCTTAAGAGCACGAATTCTGAGCAACAGGGCTGCCGGTTGGATTCCCAAATGGGCCAGTGACTCTGCGCCCAAGCTGAGCTGTCGCTGAGCTGCCAACAGGCGGCAGGATGGCTCAGCTGGTGTAACAACAAGATTGCCTGTTTGATGGTGGGCTATGCCCACCTGCAACTGAGACTGAATTCAGCACCTTGAGCTGAGCTGCAGCCCGGATGGCTCAGTGGATAGTGTGTGTGCTCTTAACAACAAGACTGCCGGATTCATCTCCTACATGGGATGGTGGCTATGCCCACCCGCAACTAAGATTGAACTCGGCACCTGGAGCTGAGCTGCCACCCATATGGCTCAGTGGACAGAGTGTGCGCTCCTAACAACAAGACTGCTGGGGGGCCTGCCGAGTGGCTCAGTTGGTTAAGAGTTGGCTTAGAGCACGTGCTCTGAGTAATGGGGCTGCACATTCGATTCCCACATGGGCCAGTGAACGCTGCGCTTTGGCTGAGCTATTGCTGAGCTGCCAACAGGTGTCAGGATGGCTCAGCTGGTGTAACAACAAGATTGCCTCTTCAATGGTGGGCTATTCCCACCCCCAACTAAAAAAAGATTGTACTTGGCACCTTGAGCTGAGCTGCAGCCCGGATGGCTCAGTGGATACAGCGTGCACTCTTAACAACAAGGCTGCTGGTTTGTCTCCTGCATGGGATGGTGGCTACACCCACCTGCAACTAAGACTGAACACAGCACCTTAAGCTTAGAGGCCACGAACTGCCGATGGGAAGCCAGATGACCTCTGGAGCCCTCCACAACGAAGATTGAAGAACAACAACTTGGCAGGTCCCCCTTCCCAGTTCCCCAACTCTGTTCCCCTCCCCCAATTCCCCAATAAAATCTTAAAAAAAAAAAAAAGTATGTTTCCTGTGACCCTCATTCTCTGCATTGGGAGCTTATGAGAATTATTCATGTTGAGGCCCCACAGTTGATGGGAGAAGAGATCTTAAATAGCACAGGTGGCCGGTCTTGTTTTCACATACCTGTCTGCATGCCTCTGAGGCTTCTTTTTTTATGAGTCCTTTTGTACATTTCTCTCCTGTCCAGGATCAATCCACGCTTTACCTTAAGGAGGAGGGCTTTATTCAAGTCACAGAGGAAGTCCGCAAGAGGGCAGTAACTGCTGTTGTGGTTTATGTGAAGAGAGAATATGGAACTTAGTGATTAATTCCTGCCTCGCCCTGTTTCTGTTTTTTATTTTTTATCCTTAGTTCAGAAATATAGGGAAGTGGTAGAGGATAGAGGGAAGGGGAAACCCATTTAGGAATTCAGTTAGACATATCGTGTAATTTGAATATGATTCCAAAACATTGTCTAGAGCAGCATTTTCACTAGAAGAGGTAGCACCTGGGGTTTTATAAATTGAATATGGTGCTGATGAAATAACTGACTTAGAATTCTGGTGTTATGTTCATTCCCTAAAGGCAGAGCTGACCAGAGAGCAGCAGTGAGGGATAAGTTAAGTAGGATAAATGCCCTGGGTCCAAGATGCCAAGGACTGAATGAATGTCCTACATATCTTTGTAGTTAGGGATTGCATTACAAAATTCACTTTCAAGAATGTAGGATAGAGAGGTGAGCTGATCAGAGAATGAATTCACTCCTACACCCCCAACACTATTCATATATTTTCTCTGGTTTTCATTAGACTGGTATACTTGTCTACCTACCTACCACTAGAAACATTTCTCATTCCCTTTTCAGTGATCACTAAGTTAAAGCTGATAGTAATTCAAAACTTTTTCACTGTGTAATACCCAGGTCTGATATTTCATTCATAGAGAGTACTACAAACATTTCTTAGCTTCTATTTTTCTTGACCTACTAATAATTTCCCCAGAAGGACTAACAAGACTATCAATTTTACTTGACATCTTGTAACTGTTATGGAAATAACAAGTGATAGTTCTTAACAATCTGCAACTCTGGAACATATGTGCAAAGGTTCTGAGGTTGGAGGGAGCATGTTCATTTAAAGAACTTATAGACCACTGTGTCTGGAGCTCCAAGAGAGGAGCTGGTGAGATAGGCAAGGACCAGATCTTCCATGGCCTTGTAATAAGAGTTAAGGGTTTTGTAATTATTCTCAGAGAATATGAAAATCATTTTAAAGTTTTAAGCAGTGAAATAGCATAATCAAAACTTGCATTTTGAAACGTCACTATTTTAGTGTGGAGAATGGATGTGGGCAACAGAAAATGATGGGGGACTAGTGAGGAGGCTATTGCTTGGAGCAGAAGAGAAGTCATCATAGCTTCAATTAGGTGGTGGAAATGGAGATGGAGATCAGTGGATGATCTGAGTTAATTAGTGATAAATTGATAAGACTTGATGATGTGTTGGAAACAGGAAGTAAAAGAAGCTAAAGTGTCAAGCCTTTTCCCAATTACCTGGTTTGTTGTACTTATTAGGTGATATTTCATGTCACTGTGATAAAGATCATTGGAAGAGAACTCGATTTGGGGCAACAGTCATGATTCTTGTTTTGCATTTGAGGAAAGGATTTGAGGTGCCTTTCAGATATCTAAATGGATATGTAGAGCAGACAGTTGTATACAAGTCTGGAGCTCAGGGGATAAGTATGGCTCAGGATGTAAATTTGGAAGTTGTTTACGTATAGATTATTATTAAAGCCATATTTTGGGTAGAAAATGCACTGGGGTTGATGAACTAACTAATGCAATTTAGCTCAACATGTTTACATGGAGGTTCACAAAAATTTCAGCATTGGATGGAAACATATATTACCTTTAAAATTTAGTTTTCAGAATAGATATAGATAATCACGGGATGTGGATTATACTGTGGAAGAGAGTCAGAGGAAGAGTAATAGATATATATGATATGGGGGGGAGTGGGGTGGCGAATTGGGGGTGGGGGGTTGTCACTTTGAGGGGTAAAATGTATAACTATTGTACTGTGTTGTACACCTGAAACTAATTAAAAATAACTAAATATAAAAAAAATTTAGTTTGCAAATACTGAAATAATTTTTATTATTTTCACTGTAAAGTAACACATGCTTATAAAATAGTTTTGGAAAAACTAGCCCTCCCTCTCCCTTCCCCATTTTTGTAAACGGATGATGAAAAAGAGACATTAGGAGATGAAAGTGGCTCATCTTCAGCAGCAGATCTGGGCCTAGAACCCTAAATTCTTCAGTTATGGTTATTTCATATCATGATCATAAATTGTTTTGAGCCTAGGCAATTCTTTGATATGGAAGGGTAAGATCTTGGGAAACAGAGAATCCATCTATTGTTGTTTTGATTATGAACAGGACTATTTCTTAACAGAGGATCTTCAACACCAAGACATTTGTAGATCCTGGGTGACATAAGTAGTATAGCACACAGAGCCATCCTTTTATCTTCCCTTCTTTTCTCCCTTAAAGTTACTCAGTGGCCTGATTTCCCTGATACCATTTTGGTATGGAGAAGGCCAGGCCATATTTGGAACTTTCTGTTATTTTGTACAGATTTGTAGTTTCCTATCCAGTTGACTTACTGGGTTTCCACCTGAAATTAATCAATATATAAATTCATGTAATCCTATAATTGGAAAAGCCAGCAATATTTTTCATCTCAGTCCCTTATCAGGTAAACAGGGAAGAGAAGGGCTAAAGATCAGAGTTCTCTCATCTGTCCTAGAAATTGAAGAGTTGGGAGCTCATATGTGAGCTGCTGACCAACCTAGGTAATAGGAGAGTGCCTGGCAGGAAAAAAATGAACTGAGAAAGTGGAAGAGAGTTCTGTGACCCCTGTTGTCCTAGAACAGCCAAGATGAGAGATCTTAAAGCAAGGAACTTCAAGAAGTCACAAGCCATGATCTTGTCCCAAGTGTTGATGCTGAAACCACAGAGTAACCTTGTAATGGAAAGGGCTAGCCCAGTGGAAGTGTAATTAATCTTTTTGGCAGTTACTTCAAAACAAGAATGAATCAGGGATTTTTGTCTGAGGTTGGTAGTGAGTCATCTTTGAAGAAAAAAATCTAATCAAACTCTGGACATCTGGGGCCACATTGGAAGATAGGATTTTGACCCCTTACAATAAATAGTGTCTCATTAATATTTATGTTTAATAAAAATAAACTGTGATCAAATCAATTATATTTTTGCTTGTCTATTAGTAAATAATGATGCAGGCAAGTTGAATGATGAATGTATTGGTGATTTTTAAGTACCATTCAAAAGAAAGAACTTACCTGGCAGACACCAATATTTTTGATGCCTATATTTTGGTGTATATCATAGGTTGAATTCCATGAGAAACAGGCTCTGAGATGAAGAACATTCATGAATTAAATTAGGAAGTGCACTTGAAATCAACATCTGCAGAAAAAAAAGAAGCAGGACTGGGTAAAAGGGGAGGTTGAGCTGTGATGCAGACTCAGCAGAGGCCTCAGCCAATTCTGGGGACTTCTGAACCTGGGCTGACCCTTCAGAGTTGTTCTGAGTTGAGCCAGGAAAAGGCCATTGTAGTTCCATGTCAATCAACCATTAGATTCTGGCCATCCTAAGAAGGAGGTGAAACGATTCTATATGGGGGACTGATAGCTGAGAACTTCTGCTTTCAGCACTCCCAGAAGCTGGGAGTAAATCCTTCATTACTGATGGGGTTCTGAGTCGCATATCCCAACAGTAACCACAGCCTATCCCTTGGACCATTTTGATTCACTTCTTTGTATAAGTTCTGGAAGTAACTCTAGGATTCCACTGGGTCTTTCTCTCTCTGATGCAAACTTAGAAGAGAAAGGTAATTTGACAACTATAGTTCCTGCATTTGCAGCTGGTCTTGGAGCACACTGATACGCACAGTCACTCTCCTCTACTCTTCATTCTAGATTCGCACCACCCTTCTTTAACACCTCTGCTGGTCTCAGTGGCTTACTTGTTGGTGTGACCTAGACCCTCATTCCTAAGCCCTTGGTGTGAGAAGCCTGCAGTGCCTGGGCAGAAACTACAGCTTGCTGTTCAGTGAGATTCTTGCTGTGTCCCCTGGAAGAAGCATTCCCTCTTTGGGTACCAGGACCTGTAAAACCACAGAGCCCCACGTTGAGGGGCCAGGAAGTACAAATTCTTCAAATGAGACCCCAGGAATAATGGTACTTGGGACCACTGCTACTTCTACTCCTTGGTTCTCAGACCCATATATGCTACCAGTTAGGGACCCAGTATTCATATCAATGTCATTGATTTAAAAATATACACTGTATCCTGGAGGATGCTCCCCTATTCTTGAAAGGTAGTATTTCTGCATTAGCGCTTCAAGATGTGCTTTCTTTTTTCTTTTAAAGATTTTATTGGGGACTTGTGGGACGGGAACAGTGTTGGGGACTTGGGGGAGGGGAACTGTATTGGAAAATTGGGGAAGGGGAACAGCCAAGTTGTTGTCCTTCAATCTTAGTTGTGGAGAGTGCAGCAAACTCAGCTCCAAATCCAGTCATGCTGCTCAGCTCAAGTGCTCTGTTCAATTAGTTGCAGATGGGCTTAGCCACCATTTCATGTGGGAGTGGAACAGGCAGCCTTGTTGTTAGGAGCACGTGTTCTCACCAGCTGAGCCATCTTGTCACCTATTGGCAGTTTAGTGACTGCTCAGCTGGGCACAGCTCACTGGCCCATGTGGGATCTGAACTGGTGGCCCTGTTGCTCAGAGCTCGAATCCTTGAGCAAGCTCTTAACTAACTGAGCCACTCGGTTGGCCCTCAAGATGAGCTTTCAACAGGTTCTTCCATCGTTCTATCAGCTTTCAGCTTGTGGGTGTTTCAGTACATCATATGAGAAGTAGATCCTATGGTTATTGCCCTCTTCTATACCTCCTATACTGAAATATGCATTCCTTGGTCTGATGCAATATTACGTGGGATACTTTGCCAGTGGATCAAATACTCTGAAAGCCTTTGGACAGCAATGCTAGATGAGGTCTTTGGTAGGAAAGGTAAACCTTTACTATGTATATTTCCCAGAGTTTATGTCTGCTACTATGAAAATGTATAATTATTCCTTCTATGGAGGAAGGGGTCCAATGTAATCAACTTGTCACCAGTGGGTGCTTGGATGCTTGAAGGGTGGATCTGTACTGAGGACTCATCAGAGGTCGTTGCTGTTGGCAGGTTAGACATTCAGCAGTCACAGTAACTAGATGGCCCTCAGTAGGTAAAAGGTCATTCTTTGAACCCATGCATAACCTCCATCCCTGCCACCATGACTGCTCTTCATCATGTCTGTCATGGGGTGGCCACTGACAGAGGCTGGCTGACTTCAACTGGCTGAGTCATTCTACTTGGTTGTTTAATGCCTCTTCTGTGATGGATTATCTCTAATGGGTCATTGACATGTGATATAAAGATCCATCCACATCTCTTCCTTAGACCTCTTTGGCCCTGATCTTACATTCTTTTTCCAGGCTTCTGACCAATCAGCCATGCCATTTACCCATGAGTCCATGTACTTCTTTTTCCACAAATAGCCACTGCCCAAAGCCCTTCTTGTTGGAAGGAATTCCCTCACTACTCTATTTCAAGACCAATCCAGAGTTGTAGTGCAACCACCGTTCATTTTTGGCTTTCACCCACATACTGAGCTGACCCACATATTAACGAAGCATAGGCTTTTTTCCTCCTCCGTCAGCTGGTCATGTGAACATAGGTGTGCCCTGAGGGAGATGCTCTGGAGCAACAGTGGTGCATGACATGTGGGTCTGGGTTACTTGCTTGTGCAACTTGCTTCTGCTCTTTGGCCCTGCTTGTGTTCAGTCCTCCATGTACCATTTCCATCTGACAGCTGGACTTGTCCAATCTATGACTTGGTGGTCTTGACATATCAAGTTCATAACAGGCAGTTCTAATTTTGTGTCCCAACACTCCATCTCTACCAGGGTTCAGTAACATGCCAAGAAACCATTTCCCAAAAGGTATGTAATTCTGTTACAGATGGCATGCCTCAGAACCCTATGGATCTGTGTTATGATTCTCCCATTGATACTTGCAATAAATTGCACACAACATCTTTTCTCACCACTGAAACCTTAATTACCATAGAATCTACTAAAATATACAGTCCAAAGAGCAGGGTTGCTTGAACTTTAGCCTGGATATGCTGCATAGCCCTTTCCTATTTTGATCCTAATAGAAAGCTGATAAATTTCTTGCTCTGGACACCCCATCTCCTAAAAGTGAAATCTTAGTAAATGTGTTGAAGCAATATTCTCAGATATGGAATATGCTGCTTTCATAACCTAAAGAAGCCTTCCAGTTCCTGTGCTTTCTTCTTCATGGTGGGAAATGCAAATTATATTTGTCCTGTACTTTAGAGGAGAAGGCCTGGCTTACCCCAGTCTATCAGACATCTAAAAGTTTTACTGATATGTTGGGGTCCTGAGTCTTCAGAGGGTACATCTCCCATGCTCTGAAGTTCATGTTTCTTATCATGGCCTCCAATGTACGAGTACCAGCCACATCTTGCTTATCTTTTCTGCTTAGCATAGTGTCATTAATATAGTAGTTCAGTGTGATGTTTTCCAAGATGTCTACTTAGTTCAGGTCTGCTAGTTTATATTAATGCAGAGGGTGGGAGAGTTAATACAGCTCTTGAGCAAGACTATAAATGTTTACTGTTGTTCACTTCAGGGCATGAAAACTGTTTCTGATATTCATTTCTGGTAGGGATGGACAAGAATGCATATGCCGTATACCAAGCACCTGAAGCTGCTCTAGCAAAGATTTCACATGTGGCACAGCAGGTGCAAATGGGGTTATATTACTTGGTTGACTTTGTGGTAATCCATGTCTACTCTGGAATACTTCTAGTTTTTGCAGGGACCAGAATGGTTAATTAAATGAATAGGATTTAATTCTTTAAATATGGTACTAATCTCTGCCATTCTCCCTGAGAGGCAGTATTATTTTTTATTTTCTTTCTTGCAGGTGGTAGGCATTTGCAGAGGTTACTACTTGGTCTTCCACAGCACTTTAGTACTCACCCTGTAGGCCAAGGAGCCAATGCAGATTTCTGGCAACTAACAAAGTGTCCATTCCAATTATACATTTGGGGATGAGGAAAATGACCACCAGTTGGGCCAATGGACCTACTGCATTGACAGTGAACTGGACCTTGGTCAGGACTCTGTTTTCTTATTTGCTTCCATATACCTCCACTCTAACAGGAAGGCCATGACCATACTTCAGTTTTCTAGGTTTCTGTATCAACTTGGACCCACTTGGAGGAAGTGAATCTTTGCAGCTCATAGGATGCCATAGGAAGGAGGCATTTGTCTTGGATGAGGGGCTTTCTTCAGTGGAGACAATCCCTGTAAGGGCTGGCAGCTGAGGGCACTCTCTTTGCAGTGCTCCTAGCAGCTGGGGACTAAGTTTCTGGAGGGGGCCTGTGTATTAGTGTTCCACACAATGCCCATCTCCTATACCAATTCTTTCCTGATCCCCACCCTCACTCCTGTATTCTGCCAGAGACATATTGATTAAACTAGTGAAGCATAAACTTTAAGGCCCCTTCCAAGACCCAGAACCTAATTTTGTATTCTTTCTTGCAAAGTGCTCTCTAAATATAGAAGCTTCATAAAACTTAAATCTATCCCTGATTCTGCTTCAGTTATTCTGAGTTTGGGATGGATAAGAGAAAAGAAATTGACATTTAAATGTCCACTCTGTCTCAAGCATCATAGTCAGTATGTATGTATTATATCATTATATGCATTATATCATTTCAATTTGGGAACTTCGTTTGCATTTCTCTAATGTTCACAATCTTGGATTTTTCAGTATTTTCTTTGCATATGCTTGTACTTTTGCCTGAAAGGTCTTTTTCCACTTTGTTTGTGGAAACCTTTCTCATCCTTCTTGATTTAACTCAGACACTGTCTCATCTTGGAGTACTCTTTGACGCCTGAAAAAGGGCTGGGTGCTTCTCAAAGCACTTTGTGGGCATCCATCCCTCACTAAGTTTTTGCTCACAGATCACAACTGCTCTTTACACTGTTGTCTCCCTTACTCTTCTCTGAGTTCTGAAAAGGGAGATTCTGTGCTGTTCAACTTTGCATCCTCAGACACTAACAGTTCATATCATATCATGGGAGTGCATTAAATGCCAGTTGAGGATTCTCCAGTTTGGAAAAAAGTCTCAAGAACATCAGATTCTCTTTGTTTTGAGAACAGAGCTCATGAAGCAACTTCTGACAAAGAAACTTGATTTCCTAGTTTCTCAATAACAGGGTGAAGATGTTCTTAGACAAAAACAAACAGGCATTCCTAGTGCTAAAATTACACTGTGCATTTTCATTGCAAAAGAATAAATAGGTATTCTGGTTTGTCAGTAGAACTCTTGAGAATATTTTATCCAGAGTCAACCTCTCATATCTTGAATGCTTCTAAGTTAATGGATAAAATTGAATTATAAAACTGTAATAAAAAGTAGAGAATCTGGACTCTCCATGGTGAATCACCAATCTATATTTTTACCAGATATTTTAATGCAAAAATTGGTTTGTTCCATATATCCTGGTTTGTAAATTCTATATCAATTAATCAATATTGAGAACATCATTCTTGTTTTGTGAACAGTATTTCATTTATATGGATGTGCCAAAATTAAGCAATCTGCCTAAAAATAATTTTTAGGTTGTTTCTAATTTTCATTTACCATCATAAACAAAATGCCAGGAAACATCTTTATGCACATATCTTTGCCCACATATGTAATTATTTACTTTAGATAAATTTTAAAAAATGGAATTGCTTGGTTAAAGAGTATAACTTTAAACATTATGTATATATGAATATTTATATATAAAGATGTGTGTATAAATAGATAGATAGATATACTGTGTTCCCCCCAAAAATAGAACCTAACTGGAAAATAAGCCCTAGCATGATTTTTAGGGTGCTCATAATATGAGCCCTACTCCCAAATAAGCCCTAGTTAAGATCGTCAGCCATACACGACTGTATTTGAATAAATGTAGATTTTTATACATGAATAAATGAATAAAATGTATCTTTTGGATCAAAAATTAATATAAGACCGAGTCTTATTTTTGGGGAAACATGGTAGATATATACTTTTAATATTATTTATTTACTTAGCTACTTGGCAGAAACAATCTCATGCCCTTCATCCATTCATTGCTGGGGAGCAACTTCTTCAAGTTCCCTTTGCATCTCAGTGGGCCCATGTGCCTAATTCTTATTCATGGACTCTGGGCAGAAGTAATGTCACTTCTTCCCGGTGTACCTTCTGTATGGCCTCCCTCTTTTCCTGTCTCTGAGCTGAGTGTTGATGCCTGGGTGACCCTGGAAGCCACACTGAAGAGAGTCGAGGCTCTGTTGATCAGGCTCTGTCATCCTCTCTATCAGTGAGTGGATGAGAGACCCCTACCATCAATCAGGATTACTTATTTCAGACCGTAGGCAAGTAAGAACGATTCACTCTGTAAAGCCACTGACATTATAGATTCGTCTATTATAACACCTAGTGATTCCTTATCTAATACAGCTAGTTTGTTCTCCTCCACCAACAGTGTGTGAGAATGCCCTCCCCCCACCTTGTTCCTTCTCTGTTACCGATACTTCTATAGTGCTTAAAAATTGCCCGTGTCATAGCTGGTCAGTGGTTGGTATTTCATTGTTTTTGGTCATGCAATTCTTTGAGTCTTACTAAATTAGCCATGCTAATTAAACTAACTACTTGTATTTTTTCTTAGCCCAGAGATCTGTGACTTCAAAAATCCTGGAAGGCCAAAAAGAAAAGAAAGAAAAAAATGAAAAAAAAAAAAACAAGAAAGAAATCAATATAAGTTTTAAAAGTCTCCTACATGCATATTTACTTATGAACACATGGAGATACTATCTTTAAGTAAAAACAAACAAACAAACAAACAAAAAAAAAACTAGGCTGAATTAACAGAAATATGAGAGTAACTTCAATATAGTTTATTTGGAACTGCCAACAGTCTCTCAGTGAGGCTGTGAGCGAATCTGATGGGGTATGTGTATGAGTAGAAGGAAAAAAAAAAACTCAATGGAAGTTGTTCAATTATTTTAATGAGTCTTGAATCCAGTGGACTAAGTGAAAATTCATCTGATTTAATTGAGTGACACTAATTGGTGAAGAGAAGGCAATAAAATAGGCTGTGCAGTGCAGTTATTCAAAGTTCATATTTTTTTCTAATTTACTTCTGATATTTTACCCTTCTTCCTTTGTGCTCTGTGGGCAGATTCTAAAAATAGTTTAGTATTTATTGAAACTCAACACAACAGACTAGGGAATGCTCCATGTACTTGGGCTTGCTTTTATGTTTTTAAACCAAGGGTTAAGATATTTTGTTCTTTGAGTTGGATCACTGAACACAGAAATAGCCTGTGATGCATCATCATATTTGTTGTTAAAAACCTAAGTCTCTAAGGGATGAGATAGTTTGCAGATGTAATGGAAAGGAAAGGAGAAGGTTTACAGGAAGAATCAGACTAGTGTGGAAGAAACAGGAGGAAAATATGGGCTTCTTTCAGACTGAAGATATGATTCTCAAAGCTAGGCCCTATGGGTGCAGAGCACTGAGGACCCAGGCTTATCTTCATGGTGTAATTAATGAAGCAAGAAGATTTCAAAGAGAATGGCTGTATGGTGTGTAGGAGAATCTCTACCTCTGGCAGAGCACAGAAGCCACAAAAAATTCCTAGATCTGAGGAAACCATGTAATCTAGGACAATGGGTACCTCAGTGATAATTTATGAAGACAGATGACCTCAACATGACCCTGAAGAGAAGGGCAACCTTTACCAAGCTGCAGGATGGGGATTGAGCCAGAAATTAAGTTTATTTATTAAAAATTGATTATTTTGCACACCTGAGCCAGTGGACAGAGATTAATGTCCACTCTATCTGCATTTCCTGGGGCCAAACATCTCAGATCATTATGTGCTCATAAGGAGCCATAGTTTCATTTAATTGCATTTGTTCATTTACTGTAATTTGATAATATTTCCTATGAGTACACATTTAAATAATTATTCAACTAAGACAATGTTTTCAGAGTTGGCCTGGCAAAGGGGCTTTGAAATCAGAAGACTCCAGTAATATATGATTCCTCAACAAGAGGTTTAGATTTGAATTTCATCATGACTTACCAGAAATCAGAGCAGATTTATTGTGCATATTTAACTGTGGGTAGACTTATCTGGAGAAAATGCTCCTTAAAATCATGAAAAGTAATATATTGTGCCGTTGAACTCTGGTCATAGGACACTGGGTCCCAAATTTTAGAAAAAGATCCCAGAGTTTCCCCAGGTATTTATATCTCTGCTTAGGGGTTTTTGAGATATCAGTCATTGCATTAAGCTTTGAGTTACCTTGAAGAGAAGTTAGAGGGATATCCCTGGGAATAGGGACTGTAGCTGGCCTTGAGTTTAGGGCCAAAGCCTTGATTTTGGAAAGTTGAACTTGTCACATGGGAATGGACTATCCCATCAAGTTATATACTCTCTTGATTTAATTTGAGACCTGGAGCCACCCTGGTGATGCCTGGGCTCCCACTTTGGGTTCTGAGTTGCTGCCTTCTTTCCCAAGTACCTACATTTGGGTTAGTATTTTGGAATCGATTTTACGAATGCAGATTACATTGCAGGGCAGGGCAAACCAAGCCCTGGTTTGTTCCCCATCAACAGTCTGCAACATTTTAGAGTAATGGTTGGCATCGATGTTGTCTGTAAGTGGCTAAAAAACTGATATGATTTCTGTCTAGTAAGACTTGCTGCTGCTTACTAGCCTACCTTGACCAACGTCCTTCCTCCTCACCTCTTAGGCTGCCTTTATGTGAGACCTCTGCTGTTGCTGTTTTTGTTGGGTCATGGTTGTGCTGAGGTGCTTGAAGCCCTGCTGAGTATGGGTTTTGCTTCTATAAACCATGATTCCTTCACTTAGATGACTAACAGGGACTGCAGGGGCATCATCCATTTTCTATCCAGGTTGTGTTCAACAGGGTTGGTTGTAACATGCACCCTAGGCTGCCCAGAAGGTCACCTTCTTGATTTAGCTTTATAAGGAGATCAACATGTCTAATGCCTATTTTCTTTTTTTTTTTTCTAATGCCTATTTTCTGATTCCTGTGAAGGCCACTTCTAAGGTAGCATAGGTCTGGGAGTTCACCTTTATACAGGGAAGCAATAGGAATTCTGTTAATCACCAACGTGAAGGAAGAGACTTAGCTGATATTCTTTTATACCTGTATTTTCATTGGCTATGAAATTAAGGATTTTGAAGAGATTTGAGGAACTGGGCTGATTTGGAGCAGCCTCAAACTTCTACTCAGGTGCTTTGACTAGGCTTTTTTTTTGACAGTTACTCTTGCTTCAGACCCTGAATCTAGATCATAATGTTGGGACTTTACAGGGACCTCTGTCTCTTTCATATTCTCGTTTTTTTGTTGTTGTTTGTTTGTTTTTGTTTTTTTACCTACAAATTAAATTAAAACAAGTGTTGAGTCTTAGTTTTTACAATTATGTCTTGGTAGATAACATAATAAAGCAGGTGATCCAATAATACTTTGGATCCTACTTCTTTAAAAGGGTTTTGAGGGGATCTGGGCAATGAAAATGAAACCTTTGTTTCTGATGTAACAGACTTGGCAAGATGTGTGGATAAGAACAATCCCTTTGTAACAGTCAGGAACAGGGAGTGGTAGGTTTGGGGAGAGGAGAAGATGAGTCAGGATAAGCTAATGCTCTGGTAACACATTAACATTGCAATCTCAGTGGCTTGATGCAGTGAGAATTATTTCTTGATCATGCATAGTATTTTACAGACCCCGATGCTCTGTCAGTAGCTCTGTCTCAAGCAGTGATTTAGGAATCCTACCTGCTTCTTTCCAGTGTTTCTGTATATCAACTCATGGATTCCAGTCCACAGGGGTGGAGGAAGACAGAGATGGAGGTTCGTACAGGAGCTTTTCACTACCTTTGCCCAGAAGAGACACATGGTACCTCTACATAGCATTCACTGATCAGAACTGGTCACCTCACCCTGCCTAACAATAAGAGTCTGGGAAGGGTAGTCTTCTCCCAGGAATGAGAGCAGACTGCTGTTTGTGACCAATAGTAATACTATCCAGTGGAAGACAGACAATTAAAGGACTAAGGCTCATGTCATGAGGTGAGGCTGCTGTGGCTGGCATCCTCCTACAGTTTTCTCCATTCTCCCCGACAGGGACCATATTCATGATTTAGCATTGCCAACACATGATATCCACCTCGCATACATTATTGGCTGAATCTCTGCCTGAGAGTTTCTGCTGCAGGGCTGTGGACAACAAAAAGGGCCACATACTAAACCTGACAAGCTCAATGGAGGCCTGCATGGTGAAACTTACAAGCTCACACAAGATGGTTTGAACATAAAAATTCCTAACTGATGTAGGATGTTTCTTGTGCCGGGATCATAGTCTTGTGAAGCTGAAGAATGGAGACACGGGCCAGAGAGGTAAAGTTTACAGCAGAGGACAGTTTATTAGAGTAGAAAGTAACAGCTCTCAAAACGAGAGGGGGATCCCAACTGGGGTGCCCACTAGTTAGGGCAAAAGCTTTGGTTTTTATACCTTTTGTATGTTTGGGGAGGGAGGCTGGCTGGCACCTTTTGGGGCCACATTTGTTGCTCAGTCCGGAGGAGGTGTTTCCTCCAAATGCCTAATTTCCTTAGAGTTTAATCAGCTTAATCAATATCTCTGCTCTGAGAAGAGCATGTTAGTGTAGACTCTCACTTTGAAGAAAGGACTCCTGACAGTCTTATGTTAGGTTAAATAGCCTCGTTGGAGATATGCATTCTACCTGGGAAAATCCCTGATTGGAAAAAAGTGGCCTTTTTTCTCCACCTGAGTTTGTCACTCTGGTGGGTCCTGTGACTTAATCCTGTCTGTTAGCTAATAAATTATTTTCCTGGCTTTGTTATAGTTTCCACCCTGATTCCCTCTACTATGGCCATTTCCGTGACTGCCTATAATTTTCCTATCTCATAACTAAATGCGAATTATGGCAAGTAGTCATGTCCTAGGCCTGTAACTTTCCTGAAAAAGGTCAAACTTTACCTTAAGTAAGTCTGTCTGTTGTCTTTTTGCATTTAAGGCAACATACCCTTGGTTATCTTGGAGTATTCCCCTTTTCCAGACCCCTCAGGGCACCAGAATTCCCTCATTGTTATCTTTTCCCCTCATACCATCTCTATGTGCTGTGTTAATTATTAGCTATACTGTACCTACTGATGTAAAAGATGTATGTGTTTCTCCATTTTATTATTTATCTAATCCCAAAGATTCCCCCACTTTGCTTTTTCCCACCCGCTTAGTCTATCACCAGTGGATTTCATGTAACCCTCCTTAGGTCTCCTCCTTTCATTCTAATACATAAAATAAGCTGCAAAACTGCCACTCTCCAGAACATTTTCTTAATCTGTTGAGATTTTACTTCCTGGCAAGTGTCATCAGTTTGGCTCAAATAAACTCATTAAAATTCTCTATAGGTTTGGGCATTTTTTTTTTTAATGTCAACAGGGCTCATCTTGAGGGAGTGGGAAGCAAAGGGGGAGAGTTGATGCAATTCTTCACTTTTCTCCTGCACCCAAAAAGAACCTTTTTTTTTTTTTTTTTTAAAGATTTTATTGGGGAATTGGCGGAGGGGAACAGCGTCGGGGAATCGGGGAAGGGGAACAGACAAGTTGCCGTCTTCTTGTTCTTCAGTTTAGTTGCGGAGGATGTTGCTTCACTGTTGGTATCGTCATTGCGCTCTTCCCAGATGAGGCAGATCGGTCGCTGGCCTCTGGATGTCGCTCATCGCGGCTATTGGCAGCTCACACTTGGCTGCCAGCCGCTCACGCTGGCTGTGGGCCACTCACTGTAGCCTATGGCAGCCCACTGCAGCAGGGGCTGCAGCCCACACCATCACCGGGGCTCGCACAGCCCAGCTCCAGGTAGAGCTGTTGTTAGCTGTAGAGGGCAGTATCACTGGCCCTCATGTGGGATCCGAACCGGGGCCGCTGGCATCCCAAAACCAGCGCCCAACCAGTGCGCCACTCGGCCGGCCCAAAGAACCTTTTTATAAGACTCATTAAAGTACGTACTCATTTTGCTTAGATCACGTCGGTGGGTATGAATAGCTGCTGTGGATTCCTCCAACTCTTTTAGGAACCATATGGAAGAGGCCTTAGGGCCAAGACAGTTGTGCTGTTTCCCCAGCCTCTGAGAGCTGTCCCTAAAGGAAGTGCAAGCGCACACACACACACACACACACACACACACACACACACAGAGGCTATAAATCACTTGTCTCATTGGTGCTAAATTAACTTTTAAGCCTTCTAAACTTCTGACCCAGCTGATAGGATCCTGGGTACTGAGCCCTGTGCCTGGCATTGATTAAATATGAATTGTATTTGTTGTGAGATTTAATGCATGCATTAATAGAGGCAGCAGTGGTTCCCAAATGCTGGCTTGCAGACTGGTTGAATCAGCATCACTTGGGACACCAGGTAAAATACAAGTTTCCAGGTCCCATCCCAGAACCACTGAATCAAAATCACCTGGACTGAGGTACAGACAGTCTTTATTTGAATAGGCTTTTTAATCAGATCCACAGCTAGGTTTGGGAATCCCTGCTGGTGTGGAAATAGTACTGGAAGTTTAAAGATCTGTTAACTGGGTTCCAGTAATGCTCTGATGCTATGTGGACTTGACAAGTCACTTAACCTTTCTGATTTCAGTTTTGCCAGCTACACCTTGATGAGGGTGTTGGCCATAAAAGGAAAGAATGGGAATTCAAAAAATGAATTAAAAATTATAGTTTAAAGAGGGTTCATATTCTTTCTTTGTCTGTCTCTCTCTTTGTTTCTGTTTTTTTCCTCTCTCTTTTTCTCCTTCTCATATGTTAACATAAAAAATTAAAAGGCCAAAGTGAGAGAAAACAAACATTTATTTGACATCCAAAAGCATAGCTATTTGGAAAACACTGATTCAGTCAGAAACCCAAATAGTATTCAGATTAAGAGGTGAAGGCAAGGGGTATTTATGTGAAGAGGAAAAGGAATGATTACATGAATAGAAGGAAGGCATTTCTAGAGGGGGTTAAGGAAGGTATTTTTATGGGTTCTATGGGAAGGGATTTCCAGAGGTATAGATAAGCTAACACAGTTGCTAATTTTAAAGAATGTCTTTAATTTTCAGTCCTGTAGTCTTATGTCTTTCCTGTTAGCTTTGCAAATAGTTGTTTGAGATAAATGGTGCTATTTATGCAGTTTTAATATCCCAAAGGTTTGAGGAGTGACTACAAGGCAGTTCCTTTGAGGTGGCAGCTCAGACTCCGTTTTAAAGTTGCTCCATTTATATTATGTTTTACACCTGGAACAGATGAAAGCCCAGGAAGAATATATATATATATTCTCCCCATCCCCCAAGTTCTCAGGTGTAATTTGGAAGGAGAATATCTGAAACTCATTTGAAGATGCAAAGTTGTTCTTGCGTGTAGATTTATTTTTTACCTTCAATGGAATTTTGAGGTTTAGACAATGATTTTTTGAAGTTGAATTTATCAACTTGCAGGTTTTAACATTTCTTAACATATTTGACAAAAGTCCTGGCAGGCAAATCAGGCACATATTCAATAAGTATGTATGATGTATGGTATAGATTGCATAAGCAGGCTTTGGTTCTCTTATTATATTTAACCACTCAAACACCCTCTGGAATCCTGACTATTTTTGGTTTTGGGATGCCAGGTATTTATTATATTAGAATTATATGAGAGTAGGTATGACAGAACTCCTTCAGGAGTGAGAAGCCTTAATTAGGTTCCAAAATTGTCCTAGTTTAGCACAGGACTGGATCCCACAAAATCTGAATTTAGCACATTATTTAACAGTTTTATTTTAATAATGAAGTCATTATTTCCAATCTCAACAATTATGACAACTACCATATTTCTTGGTTTCTTAATATTTTCACTCTTTATAGCACATAGTTCCTGAGAACAAGGACATTCTAACACACAACCACATAACATTCTGTGGATGAAAAGGGGGCCACATACTACACCCGACAAGCTCAGGGGTGGCCTTCACAGCAAGCCTTATAAACTCAGAAACGAAAATAATATAATAATAAAATGATAATAATAACTGAACATAAAAATTCCCAACTGAAAGCAGGTTATGGCCCGTGTCACATCCTTGGCCTGTAGCTTCCTTGACAAAGGTCAACCTTTACCTAAGTGAGCCTGCCTGTCTTTTTTTCATATAAAATAAAGTGCCCTTGGAATGTCAGAGTAATCCCATTTTCTGGACCCCCCAGGGCACAACCTGCCACACCAGAGCAGGAAACTACAGAATCCCTCATTGTTGTTCTTGCCCCTTGATTACCATCTCTATGTGCTGTAAATGCAATTAACTATTCTGTACCTATCAATGTAAAAGATGTATCTGTCTCTCCAGTTTACTTTTTATTCAATCCCAGAGATTTCCCCAATTTGCTTTCTCCTACCCCCTTAATCTATCATCCATGGATCCCATGTAATCCCCTTTTGTTTCCTCCTTTGATTCTAATGTATAAAAATAAATTGCAAAACTGCCATTTTCCAGAGCATTTTCTCAATCCGTTGAGATTTTGCTTCCCGGCAGTTGTCATCAGTTTGGCTCAAATAAACTCTTGTAAATTTTCTCTCAGGCTGGATGTTTTTTTCGTCAACAATTCTAATATGTAACAGTTATAAAATTCAGAAAAGTTAACACTAAATAATACTATTATTAAATATTCAGTCTGTATTCAAATTTCACCAATTGCTATTCATTTTTTGATATCAATATGAATTTTCATATTCATTTTCAAACTTGAATGTGGTAACGCTATAGTAGTATATAGTATGAATAAAGTGCTATAGTGAAACAGGGCCCAGTTGGCAACCCCACAAAAAAAGCCTTGCAGTGTCCCTGGCCTCACCTCCCCCTGCCCTTGCCTCTCCCTATATATTCTTTAAAATCACTAGAGTTTAACAACTGAGCAACCCCTTCCTGCAATTTGAGCTTGGAACGTCCCCTATTCCAGTTCCTGAGTTAGGAATATCCTCTGTCCCAGTTCCCTGCTTTAGATAATTACCCTGAAACTTGTGCTTGCTTACTGATTACAATACTCTTTGCTTACTGATCACAATACCCCATGCTTACTCATCTTTGTGGCCTAGCATTCTTTCTAGGTTACTGTCATCACTGTGCCTAGGTTGATTACCACATTGGAGAGCCACATTGCCTGAGGGAAGGCTCCATGCAGACCCAGAACCATCATTTGGCCTCTGGAGGAATCCAAATTTTCCCTTAAATACCCCAGGCTAGTCTGAGAATGTTAAGCAGTTTTTGAAGATGTTAACTTGCTGCCTTCTCAGACCACCAGTGCGTTGATAATAAATGCTTATTGTATGACTCAATTCCTGTGTTCATCTATTGGCTGAAGTGGCGCAAGCAGCGCAAGCTCTGGACTTGTTTGGCCTTCAGTTTCAATAGGACAATTAATCTATATATTCATTTATTAATTTATTCATTCAACATTACTAAATAACAAAATTTAGGGGTATAGAAAAGTAATTTCTAGGGGTATAGATAAAACATCCCTTACCATGAAGATCTCACAATCTAGTGGTGGCCATGAAAGTAGGCAGAAAATCACAAATAGCAGAACATATTATGATAGAGTAAACCACGGGGTAATATGAAATGAATGGGCACCATTAACAGAAATGGGGAAATCAGAGGGAGGAGATGGTTTGCAGATGCTGAATTAGAACATGTTTTGGGAGTATTCCACACAGGTGGAGACTTCCTGTGGGCAGTTGGACCTGTAGATCTGTAGAGAGATTAAGGGTAGAGCCATAGCTTAGAAGATGCCACAGAGAAGAGAAAGTTGAAATCTTGGAGGAGATACATTTTTTAAAGGGGAGAATATAAAAAATTGAGGACAGAAAATTGGAAGGAAGATGAAGATCCAGAAAGCCCCAACACATAGTCTCATATAAGAACTGTGTTTCTAATCAAATATTTTGACAAGTTATTCATTTATTAGAGGATTAGGTCATTGCAATTCATATGTTGGTATGCCTGAAAACTCTGTAATCTATCTTCTGCATTGGATTAGAGGATTTGAAAAAACAGTCCACATACAAGTTTGACTAGAAAGTTATAAATTTATGTTGGCCTTTTTCTGTTGAAATTATGATATGAATCATTATTTGAGAAGCTTTTTGCCTAAAATAGGTAACATCCTGTAGATTTGCCTCTAACTATTCTATTAATTGAACTGCTGGCATGTTTATGTTTTGAGACCTATTCTAGCACTATTGGATTCACCAGATGAAAAACACAAAGGCCAGTTCAACCTAGGAGATAATCAATTTTTCATGCTCATTATCATTTAAATGAGTCTCTTATAAGGGAACAGTTGCAGCATGACACATTTTAATGCAGAGTAACACCTCATTCCTCTAGGTAGCTAAGAGGAATTCTTATATGCTCCAAGTGAAAATGTAAAGATTTTAAATTTCAGAGTAAAAGAGAAAATCTAGGGATATTTGTGAAAGTGAGAGTCAGAGAACCAATAAAATTTACTGCTAGAAAACTTTCGGTTTCATCAATATTTTTATGGTTGCTTAACCTTCATCATTCTTTGCATGCCTTCTGAGTGCTCTGAAGAAAAAAGAAAATCCTTCAAAGCTTTAGTATATATTATTAAATCTTTTATGTTTTGACACCATTTTGGTAGTTTATATTGAAAAAAAAGACATCTTATGTCTCTCTGAAAAATTAAAATAAATAACAGAGACCTAATTACACTGGTTCCAGCAGTTTTGGCCAAGTATGGAACATTTGACAGCCTCACACCACAAGCCTTTACCTATGTAACCAGAGAGTGACCTCAGAGACTTAATTTCTGGAAGGGGAAATAATCCTATGATTTTGGATTTTTGTCAAATTACTAACATTTGCTAGATTTTACATTTAAAATGGAAATATTCCAAGTAATTCTTCCTGTTTTACTCCAAAAGATATAAGAAAAGTGTTTATACTCCATGGGGGTGCCCCCAAAGAGTATGGTTTACAAAGCTACTTTATAGTTGTCATTTATTCTTATTTTAAAAATGTCTTTTGGCCTTTGGCCCTGGCTACCAGGCCTGCAAGCTAAACTCATTCTGTCTCCATTGAACCCATGCTGCCCCTTCTCCTGGGGGATTACCCAGCAAAGTGTGTATGCATGTGGTGAGCAGACACACCCACTCACATCAGATATATATGCCCATGCCAGGGAATATGTGGCAGGAAAAAAATGACCATTTAGAAATGTGAGAACTGAAATGGGTCAACCAAGAAACACTACCACCTTTCCCTAATATCAAATTGCATTTTTTTTAAATATAGAAGCTTTATTCTTTTCGCCAAAGATGTCTCTGGCAGTGATAAGTGTGATTTCCAAGACTGTTCATCATACCAGAAGAGCTCCAACTAATGTGCCTGCTTTCAGTTTCAGTGTAGCTCATTACAACAACAATTCAAACCAGCTGTCCCCTGGTGTCTGGAGAAGAAAGACCCAATTAACTGGCCATCATCCACCTGGTTCCAGATTTCATCATCTCCTTATGAGCCAGTAAGAGCAGTCAGTTTGTATGAATCCTAGTTATTAAATGCAAGCCAGGTGGTGAGGGGAGATGGGGAAGATGGGTATTCTCTGAACTGCTCTGGGGGTGGGGTGGGGAAGGTGAAAGGCCACCTAGAGCTTGGATATCTGAAAAGGCAGCAATTAATTAATTTAGTCAGGTACTGCCTTTAAAACTGTTCCTTATTTTGTTTGTTGAAGGCTAGAAATGGTTTTTATGAGTGCAAATGTATTATCCTTTTGTAATGCATTTGTTTGGATTTTGTCTTTAGCAATAGTGACATTAAAAGTGTGAACCACACATCTATATTTTAATTAACTATATACTTATATTGGAATATTCAAATTTCATTGGAATTCCTCATTAAGGCTTTCCTTTGTGGATTACTCAAAGTATGATTAACTCAGAAATAAAAACAATGACTGGAGCCCTTAAGTCATTATTATTTTATCCTTTGGAGTAAAGCACATAATTGGTAACTGACCATTTAGTCTCTGAAATAAAACACCTAATATTATGGCTCCTGGATATGTTACAGGTCTATATCTTTCTGGAGTAATATCACATTTTCAATAGAGTTGTCAATAAAACAATCATTTCTAAGCACTGAAGACTGGAAAACCTGTTGTATTACACTTTCCAATATCTTCAAAATCACATTCTAAAAATCCATTTTGTTGCAAGATGACCAGTCTCATCTGATTTATAAGCCATGGTCTCAGAGGAAATATGGAATGCTTGGAGTTGAAGACACGGAACAAATGTGCAGGCTGAAAGCAGATACTTCCAATATTTCGAGTAGTTTCCAGGATGTGCTTTAGAATGTGTCAGTTTACAGTATTTAAATCATGTGGCAGATGATCGTTTACTTGGCAGCCTGAGTACACTATTTATTTTCCATTAAAGGCATATATTTTGGATTTACACAGACTTACCCTTTCTCCCTTTCTATCTGGTCAAGAACACATATATAGAGATGATTATTTTCTAGATATCTCCTCTCCTACCATTTCATATTTTAAAATAATTTCATGAATTTTCACTTTTCAAATTGATGATATTAAGATGGCCTCATTTCAGATGGGTTTTTCACTTTTATCTCACCCCTCATTCTTAGTAATGTTGCAGTACGTTTTAGAAAACTATTGATTCCTCTGACCTAAAAGTTGTTACAGTCTGTAATGCAGAAGAGATAGAGTTTTTCATAAAGTATACTTAGTAGAGATTCTTTAGATCACTTGAGGGTTGTGTATGTTAATCCCTATAAAACTTTAAAGTTAGATATTTATATCCTACCCATGACCAAAAAACAAACAAGTTGTTGATCTTGGATTTCTATTACCTTAAATAAGAAGTTGAATAAAGAAAACAAAGCTCCCCAAACTACAGTCACAGTCTTTTTTATATTAATATTTAAAAATTATTCTTCTAGGAGGGGTTGTTTGCCATTCCGAATGAATTGGCTAATACTTGATTTGAGAAAGTCTGATCAATATCTTAAATACAGTTTGGTAATTCTCAAGTATCCCTTTCCATCCTTCATCACTAACATCTCCTGTTCAAGATATTCTCATCATATTACTTAGTGACGTCACCATCTGCCTGAAAGTTATCCTTTTCTTTCTTTCCTTAGTCTTCTTCAGTGGCCCTATTTTCTACAGTGTCAACCTTTCTAAAACTATGGCTTTGTGTTACTTTATTAATGCTCTTAACTCTAGTCACCTTCATATCCACTTTGAACTTCTCAATAAAAATTACTCTGAACTTGGGTAAAGTTGGAAATTTTCTCTTATGTAATGCTTCCCTTACCTTTGCAACCATCTTTGCTTACTTCTGTTGATTGAATTATTTCTGCTCAGTCTAATGTGTTTTTCTGCCCCTCATTACCTGTTCCTTCAGACTTAATTTGTTTCCCTACTGGCCCTTATCTTGTGGTTAGCCATTACAGTAAAGTCCTCACCAGGCTCTTAAAATTCCTCAGTTCATTTTACCAATCTTCTATGCCCTTGTTTTTGTTTGCTGCTTACCAAAAATTGCTACAGAAAGTCAGGATCTTACACTTTGTACGCAATTATTCGTATTAGAATAAAGACCTAAATCCCTTATAAAGTCTACATGTCCCTTTGTTAGCTGACCTAGTACTCTACCCACCTCTTATGCTTCTGTTCCTGCCATAGTGGTCTTCTTGTCCTAGTTAACTCTTAGCTAGTCAGTAGATGTCAACTTAAAATATCACCTTAAGTTGTAGTTTAGATTAAGCCTCTGTACTTCTCTATTATATCATAGACCATATAGACCATGTACCTCTATCAGAGTTACGATTTTGTATTTTTATGATTATACATTTGCTGTCACTTTGATGAACACACAGACTAGAAGAGTTTCTGCTTTTCTCCGTTTACTCAACAACTGAATTGTGTTCAATAAATATCTTCAATGGAGTAAGCATAGTAAATATTTTATAAGTGGCACTTTTATTAGTAGTAACTTTGGAAGCAAATTATAATTGGACATCTCCAACTATTAGAAATATTTTCTTTAGAAGTGAAATCTCTTTTCTTAATTTTGTTCCTTGGAACCAAAATAAATTCATTTCCAGTGTTGTATTGTCAGACACAGAATGGTATAATGGAGAGAGCATCACTTTGGAGTAAGATTTAGATGAAGCTACCATGAATGGGGGTTTGCTATGTACTTGGCACCATGCTCATCTTTAAAGTAGGAATAATAAGAATTACTTTACCCAATTCAGCTTAAAAAGCATTTGTTAAGCATAAGGCATTGTGTTGCATATAATGCATTAATATTTGGGATACAAGATGAATAACATATATGCTATACTGGAGTTTATAGTATATTGGAGAAGTATAAGAAAATATCTCCTATGGGCTTTTTGTTAGGAATATGGTTTTTGAGTAATTGACTTGATTTTTCCCATTCTCACAATAAAAATGAATAATCAGGAATGCATTGGGATTTAGGTTATTTCCAGTCACCTGCCCAGTGTAAAGAGACAGGTATTTAGACAGAGCTTCCAGAGCAGTTGTGACCCAGAAATGTATAAAGATCCCCTATGGATGGGGTAGGTAAACGAAATTCTTGAAAGAATCTCAAGTTGTATTATTGGCCAGTAGGAGCTTTGCTGGGGGCTCATGGCCATGGAAACCTGCCTGCCTCTCCATCCCTCACCTAAGACTGCACTGTGCCCCTGTACTATGTAGTCTTCTGTGTGCAGATGATTATTTTCCTTCACATAAAGACTAATTTTTATCCTTTGCCTTTGTCTTACCATTATTCCCTTCATCCTTGTATCAACCACATAAAAAGAGGTACATGTACGTTGATAATTTAAATGTATGATGTAAGTGATACAATAGGGAACTCCCATGCACTGCAGTGGGAGTATAAATTGGTACAACCTTTTCTGAAAATCGGCATTACCTACTAAAGTTGAATATAAGCATTTCTATGAGTCTGTGATTTTACAATTAGCTATATACACAACAGAAGTGGAAATGTATCCGTATGTTCACCAAAAGATATGCACCAGATTAGAATATTCATAACAGCACTATTTGTTAAAGCCCCAAACTGGAAACTACCCAAATGCCCATCAACAGTAGACTTGATAAAATTTTGCCTTATTCATACCCTGGAATACTATACAACAACGACAAACTATAATATGGATGACTGTCACTTATATAAAATGTGGAACAGGCAAAACAAACCTAGGTGTTAGAAGTCAGGATAATGACTACCTTTGTTGGGACTAGTTCTTAGAAGAAAGCACAGAGTGGCATTCCCAGAGTGCTGATTATCTGTTTCTTTATATGAGTGCTAGGTAGTTTGTGAAAATTCATTGTGCTTTACACTTATGGCCTGTGCACTTACCTGTATATGAGTTCATATTTCAATATAAAGCTTAAAAAGAGTTGGTTCTATTCATTCTATTTTTTCTTCTTATTTAACACAGGACTTCTAAAAGCTTTGGTTATAGGAGTAAAATATGGAACAGAACCAGCTAGGAGAGGAGCTTTCCTGTTACACATTGTAAATTGGCACTTAGTCTGAAAAGCAATTGTCAAGCTAGTAGAGGTTGTCTTTGAACTGATGTTCCATAGATGATAATTGTCCCTGTAATTGCAAAGCCCTTGAGATGACTGACTTGGAATCTACTTTCCTATTTTCTTCTGGTTATAGTTACTATTTTTCTTTTTAAATGGATCTGATAGTCCTACATATTAAATATTTTCACTGTTATTTGTAATGTGTTCTTTAAAATGACAGGTTAGGTACAGAATTGGTATTTTTGAAGAAAATTGCTACCTGCTCCTTGAAAATCCTGTAAAATGAGACATTAGAAAATGATTTAACTCTTTTTTTAATTTCAAGTGTTTATTTGATTCAAATAAGGCAGTGCCAAACTGGAAGTGTTTATTTATTTTTTTTTCTAGTTTTATTGAGATATAATTGACATACAGCACTGTATAAGTTTAAGGTGTATGGCATAATGACTTGACATATGTATATATTGTGAAATAGTACCACAACAAATTTAGTTAACATCTATTACTTCATATAGTTACAATATTTTTTTCTTGTGATGAAAATGTTTAGGATCTACTATCTTACCAACTTTCAAATATACCATATGGCATTGTTAACGATAGTCATCATTTGTACATCAGATCCTCATTACTTATTTACCTTGTACCTTTTGTACCAAAAGTTTGCACCTTTTGACCATCTTCATCCAATTCCTCCATACCCTACCCCTTGCCTCTGACAACCACAAATCTTATCTATTTTCTATGAGTTTTTAAAATTTATTTAATTTATTTTGTATTTCTTTTTAAGTTAATTTCAGGTATACAAAACAAGAAAATGATCAAACATTTACACACCTCACAATGTGATAACTCCAAAAACTCTACTGCCCACCAGATACTATACATAGCTATTACAATACCATTGATTATACTCCCTATGCTGTACTTTACATCCTGTAACTATACATTCAATATTATTTTATATTAGTTTCAGGTGTATAGCACAGTGGGTAGGCACTTATATAATTTATAAAGAGATTCTCCATGATACATCTGGTACCCATCTGACACCATACATAATTTTTACATTATTGGTTATATTCCCCATCCTGTATCTCATATCCCCATGACTATTTTATGACTACCCATTTATACTATCTAATTCCTTCACCTTTATCACCCAGCCCCCGACCTCCTCCCATATAGCAACCATCAGTTTATTCTTTGTATCTATGAGTGTATTCCTGTTTTTGTTTGTTTGTTTATTCTGTTCTTTAGATTCCACATAGATGTCTCTCTGTGTTTCCTTCTATGTATTAGGTAGATCTCCTATGTCTCTCAGTCTTTGCTGAGTGGCCTAATGTAGTATGTGTCCTGTGTGATCCAATGATGCAGTCTCCCTGGTCTCCTGTGTGTGTGTTCCAGGAGTGTTTCTTGTGTGTGTTGTGTGTAATCTCTGGTTATAGTTGAGCCTAGATTGCTTTTGGCACATCAGTGGGTGGTATTGACTCCCATGCTGACTGACTGTGAGGGTTGGCTTTGCCCACAATGTATAAGCTACTGAGTGAGGGCTGACCCCTCTGAGAGGTATTCACCCCCACAGGTTCTAGTGACTGTTAAGTCCACCTTTTGGGTTTGCCACTTGTGGGCCTAACCAGGTAGTGCTCTAGTGTGTTGTCTCTGAGTGTGTTGTCTCTGATGTTTCTGGGAGGGGGTCCTGTGCAGGCCTATATCAGCCTTGCCAGGCCCAGGGCCATCTGGTAGGAGCTATACAGCTATATAAGTTGTGATCAAACAATATGGTGACTGTTTAAATATATATATATTACAGTAGAAGACACATTGCCACTAATCCCTCTCAAAATAGTCCCCCTTGCTTCAATACACTTATCCCATCATTCTTGCCACTTTCTGAAGCAGTTCTGGAAGTCCTCTTTGTGAGTGTCTTTAGTTGTTCTGTTATGGCTGTCTCGATGTCCTGAATCATTTTGATTTTGGAAAAGAACCAGAAGTTGCATGGAGCCAGACCCAGTGAATAAGGTGGATGAGGACACACCATAGTGTTCCGAATTTGAGGGACAGTGGGATTCTCAGCACATCCCTGCGCTGCTTCCAGAGCCTGCACCACTCTTCCCTCGTCAGTCCTCCTGTACATAGACTGCCACTGGCCTGAGTACTCCTAGGCCCAAAGGAAGGACAAGGAGCAGCTGTTTCCTTGGGGGTGGGGTGGTGTGGAATAAGCATGTTTAGCTTTCCTTGAGGAAAGAGCCAGGGCTGAGAAAAGAAAATGGAAGGCCTGGTGATGGGTTGTTTGGATGCCAAAAGCTGGCTTTTACTGTACTACCACCTCCTGCTGAGGAACTCCAATGAACTGGAGATTTCTATATTCTAATCTGGCCTTGAAAGATAAAAGCTATGTTTGCTAAGGTATGATGATAGAATATATTTTACTTAAGTTTGCTAGTTTAATTTATGACATGTATATATTAGATATATAGTATGTGGGCCTGTACTTGTTAAAGGACAAACTGAGGTATATTAAAATTTTTAAGAGTTTATTTGAGCAAAAATTGATTCAAATTGAGTAGTACCAGTCTAGTAGATAGAAAGGAACTCCAAGGTGCCATACAAAATGAAAGACTTTTATAGGCAGAAGGGAATAGGAACAAGGAAATTGCACTGGCAAAAAAGCTGGTTGGGTAATGCAAGGTTAGTTTCCTTTAGGGGATGACAGGGTTCTATCAGGCAGATTGTCTAACTAGTGCTGAGTGATTCCATTTCTGAGAGAGCTGAAACTAATTAAGTCTCAATTTGGTGATGTGGGACTTAGCATAAGTGACTCCATTTTGGGCCTATTGTCTTGTTTTAAACATGCTCCTGTGCTGGACCTGAGTCATGAACTGAAGGAGAAACATTCAAAGTCCACACTCAATTGTCAATTTTCACAACAAATGTCTATTCTAATAACTTAGGAAAATTTAATGATTCTAAATGTGCACCTGTGTTGAATTGGTCAGTTGAGGTTCCAATCTCTGACTGTAGAACTTGGCATAATTGACTGGCCTACTATGTGCATAATTAGCCCTGTTGACCTATTTGGAGAATGGTAAACAGAACCATTTGGCAAGGTAGTCCTGGCCAAGTATAACTAACTTCTGGAAACAGATCTTCATTAGGATAAGATTACATGGAGCCTTCTACCAAAGGTTTTTCAAGTTAGAGCTCATTGATTTAATTTCATTCATGTAATGGTCATTCAGGAAATACATTGAATGCCTACTCCATACTAGGCACTGTAATCCAATGATGAACAAGATCTATGACCTCAAAACACTCACAATATGGTGGGCAAAGTTGTCCAATGAACAGTGTACTGATTGCTATAATAAAGACAGACACATTAGACCAGGAGTATATTCTTTCATTGCTGTGTGCTACATGTGGTTCAGAATGTTATGTATCATTCACAAGACAGAGGACACAATCTATGCCAACAACTTGTTAGAGCAGCAGTTTTATTTTTAAGTCTACATTCTGTTTCTTTGTTTGGAAATTTCTCATTCTACATCAATTAGGTCTTTAATTTGGATCTTACTCTCTGTTGTAAAGATCGTGTAAAGTGCCAGATGCTCCCTGGACTTATCAGGGGGATCACACCATAGATTGTGTAGATGCCTGAACAACACGCTATATACCTGAAGCTGAAATAGAATAATATTAAATGTCAACAATAACTAAATATATAGGTATATATAGTCACGGAATGTGGAGTAAAACATAGGGAAGATAGTCAATGGTATTGTATCAAAGCCAAAAGTTAGTCCCTTGAAAACATTAATAATGTTAGAAAAACCCTAACACTGATCAGGAGGAAAATAAGAAAACATTACTGATATAAGGAATATAAAAGGAGCAACCTAACAGACCCTACAGACATGAAAAAATAATACACACATGAAAACTAATAAAAGATGAGGGTATAAAAACTTTCAGGCCAATAAATTTGACAATTTGGAAGAAAGAAAATACTTCAAAAAATATAATTTATCAAAGCTATCAGACGAAGAAAGAGAAAAATCTGAATAGTGTGGTATTCATTAACAAAACTTCCTCACACATACATGTTAATATGCACACATGCAGTACTTAAGCCTAAATGGCTTTACTGGTGAATCCTTCCAAATATTCAAGGCATAAAACACCAATTTCTCCCAAAACACCCAAAGTTCTCCCAAAAATAGTAAATAGGAAACATTTTATGATTACTTTACAATGCCAACAAAATGTTGATTCAAAATATGGAAAGAAGAAAAATTGCAGATCTAAATATAAAAAGTAAAAACAAATAAGCTTTTACAGGAAACAGATCATCATGACTTTGGAGGAAAAGACTTCTTAAGTAAGATAAGGAAAGTACAAAAGCATATGAGAAAAAATTAATATACTAGAGTATATTAAAATTTAGAATTTCTATTCATGAAAAATCATCATTAAGAGTAAAAACCAGGGCCAGCCGAGTGGCATGGTGAAGAGCTGGCTTGAGATTCCAGTGGCCCTGGTTTGCATCCCACATATGAGGGCCAGTGACACTGCCCTCAAAAAAAAAAAAAAAAAAGAGTAAAAACCAACCCATAGACCAAGATATTCACAATACATATAACTGCCACAATATTTATATTCAGAATACATAGAGAACTTCTATAAGTTAAAAAATAAAAAGGGAGACAGGCCTGCCGAGTGACATGGTGGTTAAGCACTGGCTCCAGTTCGGGTCCCACATATGAGGACCAGTGACACTGCCCACAAAAAAAAAAAAAAAAAAGGCAGACAAGTCAATAGTAAAATGGGAAAAGGCTTGAATAGCCACTTCACAAAGAGGGTATCTACAGGGCTTGTAAGCACATGACAAGCTTCCCAATATCATTAGTCATCAAGGAAATGCAAACTAAAATCTTTATGAGAAAACACTCACCAGAATCTAAAAAGATAGAATGAAATAACACACAGAAAATTAAAAAGAGAAAATACTTTGAGATTGTTGAAGATATACAGCAACCAGAATACGTGGGTGGATGTATTAGTTGGTGCATCTGTGGAAAACCATTTGGTAGTAGCCTATAAAGCTGAACATGTGAGGTTAGACAATTAAGTTCATGAATTCATCCTAGAAAAGTGCTACATACCTCATTGCTGAATATCACTATAGTCACCTTCAAAATACTCCCCTTGGGAAGCTATGCACCTAAGGCAGTGCCTAGTCCACCCTTCAATGCAATTTTTGAACTCTTTCTGGAATGGCCATCAGAGCTGTTGTCATATTACTCTTAATGTCCTGAATGTCATCAAAATGCTTTCCTTTCAATATTTCCTTTATCTTTGGGTAAAGAAAGAAGTAATTGGAGGCCAAATCAGATGAATAGGGAGGGTGTTCCAAAACAGTTATTTGTTTACTGGCTAAAAACTCCCTCACAGACAGTGCTATGTGAGCTGGTGTATTGTTGTGCTGCAAGAGCCATGAATTGGTGAAAAGTTCAGGTCGTCTAACTTTTTCACGCAGCCTTTTCAGCACTCCCAAATAGTAAACTTGGTTAATTGTTTGTCCAGTTGGTACAAATTCATAATGAATAATCCCTCTGATATCAAAAAGGTTAGCAACATCATTGCAACGAGTTCGTAAACTTAATTGTCAGGCCTTGTATGCACCCATATCCCAGAAATTCTACTCCTGGATATATACTCAGTTGGAATGCATGCTATATTCACTAAAAGACGTGTAGTAGAATAAGTGTAAAGATGTCTTTCACAATAGGTAAATATCCACTAGCAATAAAATAGATAAATAGTGGCATATCCTTACATTGCAATACAAAACAGCAATAGGAATGAACAATCAACAAACACGTATATTCAACAATGTGCATGAATCATACAACAAAATGTGGAGTGAAAGAAACCAGGCACCAAAAAGTGTGTACAGTGACTCTATATAAAATATAAAAACATGTGAAACTAATCTGTATTGTCAAAGTCAAGATGCTAGTTACCCTTGGAAAAGTGGTAAGAAAGTACTGGAAGGGAATATGGGGTGTTGATATTGTCCTACCTCAATGCTGGTTATATAGATGTGTTCAGTTTGTGAGAATTCCTCAAGCTGTACACTTAGGATATGTGCACTTTTCAGTGTATTATATTCAAGTGAAAAGTGAAAACATATCACCTGTATATGTAAAAGATATGATAATGTCTATAAGTATTTAAAATATTTGGATCACAAAAGGCATCATATAATCTTGTGATAATGGTTGCCCTTAGAAAAAAGTACTGGGAAAACCAAGGCAAGTTAGGATGGGATCTTTTTCTTTTTTTTACCACAAACTTTCTGTTACAATTTTACCATTTGTACATGTTATCTACTTTACAAAACTTTTCTTTTCTTTTCTTTTCTTTTTGAGGGCAGTGTCACTGGCCCTCATATGTGGGACCTGAACCAGGGCCGCTGGCTTCCCAGGCCAGCACTTAACCACCGCGCCACTCGGCCAGCCCAACCTTACAGAACTTTAAACACATTATAAACAACATTACATCAAATATTGCTAAAGTAAGTGTGATCAAGGCCAATAAACACATGAAAAGATGCTCAATATCATTAGTCTTAAGATAAATGCAAATTAAAATTACAATGAGATACAACTACACAACCACTAAAATAACTAAAACTAAAAAGACTGAAAACAACAAATATTGATAAGGATGTGACACAACTGGAACCCTAGTCCTGCTTTGGGTGTGTAAAATAGTTCAAACACTTTGGAAAACAGTGTGGTAGTTCTGTTTTGTTTTGTTTTTGTTTTTTTAAGATTTTTATTGGGGAATCTGGGAAGGAGAACAGACAAGTTGCAGTCTTTTTGTTCTTCAGTCCAGTTGCGGAGGACGTTGCTTCACTGGCCCATGTTGGTATCGTCATTGCGCTCTTCCCAGATGAGGCAGATCAGTCACCGGCCTCTGGATGGTCGCTCACCGTGGCTATTGGCAGCTCACGCTGGCTGCCAGCCACTCACACTGGCTGCAGGCCACTCACTGTAGCCTGTGGCAGCCCACTGCAGCAGGGGCTGCAGCCTACACCATCGCTGGGGCTCTCACAGCCCAGCTCCAGATGGAGCTGTTGTTAGCTGTAGAGGGCAGTGTCACTGGCCCTCATATGTGGGATCCAAACCAGGGCCCCTGGCATCCCAAACCAGCTCTTAACCAATGCGCCACTTGGCCGGCCCAGTGTGGTAGTTTCTTATAAGTTAAATCTACATTAACCATATAGCCCAATAATTTCACTCCTAGGCATCTAACCTAAAGAAACATAAACATATGTCTATGAAAAAACTTATTCACAGCAGCTTATTCATAGTAACCCAAAACTGGAAAAAACTTAAATGCCTAATACATGAATGGGTAAACAAATGGTGGTGTATCCATACAATGGAATACTGCTCAACAATAAAAAGGAACAGACTATTATTTACTGCAACATGAATGAATATCAAAAACATTATGTTGAGTGAAAAAAGCCAACTGAAAATAAATTACATTACCTTATTTGATAGCAGATAAAGCTAATCCGTAATAACAGAAATCAGATCTCAGGTTACCCAAGGCTAAGGGTAAAGGTGGGACTGACTGCAAAGGAACAAGAAGAAACTTTTTGGAGTAACCAAAATCTATCTTGAATATGGTGACAGTTATGTGGGTGAATGTATAAGTATCATTGTGAAACTCATTGTACTATACACTTAAAATGGGTACATTTCATTGCATGTAAATTATACCTCAATAAAATTGGTTTTAAAATGCTACTACTGGGGACAGCTGAGTGGCTCAGTTGGTTAAGAGTGCAAGCTCTGAGCAACAAGGTCGCTGGTTTGATTCACATGGGCCAGTGAGCTGCTGTTGAGCTGCCAACAGACGGCAGGATGGCTCAGTTGGTGAGAGCACGTGCTTCTATCAACAAGGTTGCCTTTTCAACTCCCGCATGGGATGGTTGTCTATGCCCACTGGCAACTAAAATTGAACATGGCACTTTGAGCTGCATGGCTGCGAGCTGCTGACGTGCGACCGGATGGCGACTGGACTTGGAGCTGAGCTAACCACACCTTCCACAACTAAGACTGAAGGACAACAACTTGGCTGTTCCCCTTTCCAAATTCCCCAATAAAAATATATTTTTCTAGTGCTACTATTAATAAAATGGTTTCTATTATAATAAATAATACATTAAGAACCCACAAAAATGGAATTTTTCTTTTATTAATTATTTTTTATTCTTCAATTATAGTTGACATTCAATATTATTTTATATTAGTTTCAGGTGTACAGCATAGTGGTTAGACATTTATATAATTTATGAAGTAATTTAATCCCCCCAATAAGTTTAGTAGCCATCTGACACTATACATAGTTTTTACAATATTACTGACTATATTTACCATACTGTACTTTATATCCCCATGACTATTTTGTGACTACCAATTTGTACTTCTTAATCCTTTTACTTTTTTCACCCAGCCTCCCAACCCCACTCCCATCTGATAACCATCAGTTTGTTCTCTGTATCTTTTAATCTGTTTCTGTTTTGTTTTTTGTTTGTTAGAGTCCACATATAAGTGAGATCATATGGTATTTCTCTCTGACTTAACACAAAAACTGATTTTAAAACAAAAAGACTGAAACCAAAAAAAGGGGAGGAAGGGGGGTGAACAGACACAGTACACAGAGTACACCATAGAAATTAATAAATGCAAGAAAACATGCAGCCCCATAAATAACTTAGAAAATATAAAATCAAATGACAAATTTTTTTTTTTTTTTTTTTTTTTTTTTTTTTGTGCTGAGCCATCCTGCCACCTGTTGGCAGCTCAGCTCAGGCCGGGCATTGAACTGCTGTTGCTCAGAGCTCAACTAGAACTCTTGAGCAAGCTCTTAAGCAACTGAGCCTCTCGGCTGGCCCAACAAAATATTTTTACGTATCAAAATTGTGAAAAGTTTTTAAATGGTAACACCCAAAGCAGGATTAGGTGAAAAAAAATCTACATATTTGTATCATTGCCTGTAGGAATATAATTGGTGTGATTACTGAGGACAGGATAGTAATATATATCTTAAGTCTTAAAAATATCATATTTGTTGGGCCGGCCGAGTGGCACATTGGTTAAGAGCTGGTTTTGGGATGTGAGTGGCCCCGGTTCAGATCCCACATATGAGGGCCAGTGACACTGCCCTCTACAGCTAACAACAGCTCCATCTGGAGCTGGGCTGTGCGAGCCCCGGCGACGGTGTAGGCTGCAGCCCCTGCTGCGGTGGGCTGCCACAGGCTACAGTGAGTGGCCGGCAGCCAGTGTGAGTGGCTGGCAGCCAGCGTGAACTGCCAATAGCCGTGATGAGCGGCCATCCAGAAGCCGGCGACCCATCTGCCTCATCTGGGAAGAGCACATTGACGAAACCAACATGGGCCTGTGAAGCAACATCCTCCACAACCAGACTGAAGAACAAAGGACAGCAACTTGTCTGTTCCCCTTACCCAATTCCCCAACGCTGTTCCCCTCCCCTAATTCCCCAATAAAATCTTTTTAAAAAAAATCATATTTGTTGATCCAGTAATCTCTCCTACAAAACTATCTTAAAGAAAAAAATAAAAGATGTAGACAAATATACATAGAAAGTCATTGAAAATATTTTAAAATTACATACAATTTACATGTCCAACAATAATAGAGTGATCAAATAATGACATACTCATGACTATATTGAAAATGTTTTAATGGGATGGGAAAATATTAATTATAAATGTTACATGAAAATAGCAGGATTCAGCTCAATATATATTTGTCCTCAAGGGAAATCCTCACTCAATCTAGCTGAGTAATTATCCAGCCCAAATTCATACATTTGCCTTTGTTAAAATTGAAGGCACAACTGATTATTTTGTTAGACTTTACCCTGAAAACATTTTGGATCAAGTATTGACAATCATATCTTGCAATTGGGAGGTTAGTAGGTAGTGACCTACCCTCTTGTTTATATTCCCCATACTGTATTAACTATCAATTTGTATTTCTTAATGCCTTCACCTTTTTCACCCTGCTCCCAACCCCATTCCAATCGATCACCCTAGTAGATCTAATACCTATCTGGCACCATACCTAGTTATTACAATATTATTGAGTATATTCCTTATACTATACCCATGACTACTATATAACAACCAATTTGTACTTCTTAATCCCTTCTCTTTTCACCCACCCTTAACCCCCTTCCCATTTAAAGAAGTCTCTCTAGGATTCCTGGTAATACTGGTTTGGTGGTGATGAAGTCTTTCAGCTTTTCTTGTCTGGGAAGTTCCTTATCTGTCCTTCAATTCTAAATGACAGCCTTATTGGGTAGAGCAACCTTGGTTGTATGTTGCTGCTTTTCATCACTTGGACTATTTTCTGACCCTCCTTCTTCCCTGCAAAGTTTCTGTTGAGAAATCAGCTGACAGTCTTATGGGGGCTCCCTTGTAGGTAACTAACTGCTTTTCTCTTGCTGCTTTTAAGATTCTTTCTTTGTATTTAACCTTTGGCATTTTAATTATGATGTGTCTTAGTGTTGGCCTCTCTGGGTTTATCTTGTTTGGGACTCTGCACTTCCTGGGCTTGTATGTCCATTTCCTTCATCAGATTAGCGAAGTTTTCTGTCATTATTTCTTCAAATAGGTTTTCAATTCCTTGCTGTCTCTCTTCTCCTCCTGGTATGTTGTCTTAGAGAGGCCTCCTCAATTTTTTGGATTCTGTTTTCTTTTTGCTGTTCTGGTTGGGTGTTTTCTGCTACCTTGTCTTCTACATCGCTGGTTGGATCCTCTGCTTCATCTAATCTACTGTTGATCCCCTGTAACATATTCTTTGTTTCCATTATTGTATTCTTTATTTCTGACTGGTTCATTTTTTTTTTAAAGATTTTCTGACTGGTTCTTTTTTATGTTGTTCATCTTCATTTTTATGCTTCCTATCTCTCTATTGAAGTTCTTCCTGAAATCATTGAGCATTCTTATAACCAGTGTTGGGAACTCTGCATCTGATAGCTTGCTTATCTCTGTTTAGCTTAGTTCTTTTTCTGGAGCTTTGTTCTGTTATTTTATTTTGGACATGTTTTTTTGTCTTCCCATTTTGGCTGCCTCCCTGTGTTTGTTTCTATGTATTAGGTCTGGCTGCTATGTCTTCTGGCCTTAATAGAGTGGCCTTATTTAGTAGGTGTGCTGTGGGGTTCAGTGGCACAGTCTTTCTGTTCACCTAAGCCATGTGCTCCAGGCGTGTCCAGTCTGTGGATTGTGTATGCCCTTCTCTTGTAGTTGAGCCTTGGTTGATAAATGCACATTAATGAAAGGAACTGACCCTTGGGTTCACTGATTGTGAAGACTGGCCTTGACTACTGTGGAAGAATTGCATAGGGGCTGACCTTACAGAGTAGGGTCTGCCTCAGCAGGACTCTGGTACCTGCCCCATCCTCCCCATGGGTGTGTTGTACTTGGAGGCAGCTGGGTAATGCTTCAGCTCATTTTGAAGCTGGCCACTGGGGGCTCCAGCCCCAGGACCACCCTGGAGGGGATCCACTGTAGATGTACTTCAGTTACAGCCCATGCCCCACCAGGGGCAGCCCAGCAGGAGCCAGAAAGAAATCCGCACGCAGATGGCTGCCACCCATTTTGTGCTTGGAAGATCATTTAAAGACCAAGCTGTGAACCAAGGCCTGCTGCTGCTAGTGCTGGCTTAGGGCTGCTCAGCAGAGGTACAGGACATGCTCAAGCCAGATGCTGCCTGTCTGGGTTCTGCGAACATTTGAGAGATCCTAGGAAAGTGTGCAGCTTAAGTCAAGGAAGGTGGTCTGCATGAAAAAGCCACTGAAAGGGGCCTGGGTGTGCCTGAAAGTTGGGTGGTGTCAGGTCTCAAATCGCCAGGGCGTGATGAACGAATGGTGGAGTCTCAGAAATGGCAGCCTCCCGTGTTCGCAAACAGGGAAGGGGGAGGGCTCAACAAAGAAACAATGGCCTCCACTAGCTCCCCCATCCAGGAGAAAGCTGCCTCTCCAGCCCCTGTCCCAAGCCAGACAACTCAATTCACCGCTATTTGTCCCTGCCACCTTTCCAGCTGCTGCCTCAGCTCTGGAGCTCAGAGCCAGTGGTTCCTGTTGGTGGGTGAGTCTACGCACATTCCCTTTAAGATGAGCACCTGGGAGTGCACTGTCCTCAGTCTCACTCAATCACAATCTCCACTGGTTTTCACAACCAGAAATCTCCACTGGAATCCTGGGCTGGAATCTCTCGCTCCTCTAGGGGATGGGGAGAGGAGCCCCCCACCAGCTGAAATAGCCCTCCCAATCTTTAATGGTCACATGCAGTTGTGGGACCAGCCTGTGCCACATCTTTGACCTTACCAGTCTAGAGATGGCTTCTTGGGCATGTCCTTAGTTGAAAGGCTGCTGTTCAACTTGATTTTAGGTGATTCCCAATAATGGTTATTTTGCAAATTAATTGTACTTCTGATGTGATTGTTTGAGAAGGTAAACAGCACTTACCAACTCCACCATCTTGGCTGTCTCAAGATTATATATATATTTGATGCAGGTTTTACATTCTTGTGAATACCTTTACAATATTTTATATATGTTTTCAAACTTGGTGACAATGAATTTCTTTTACAATGTAAAGTTAAATGTGGGAGATGAACAAAATGAAATATTTTCTAGAGTCACCACTGAGGAGTCTAGCTCCTGGTTAAAAACCTATATGTAATCTTTCAGGCTCCACCGTTGACAATTTTTGTAACTGTAATTACATGGCAGGCTAAATGGGGAAAGCTGCCCTACCCACACCAGACATGGTACACTGCCATTGTATTGTAGACTGTGAAAGGAGTTATTGTAAAGGACTCTGGCCATGCTTTTAAGCAGAGCTGTGTTCCTAGCCTGATGCCTCCATTTGGAGTCCTCTTTGTCTTGGGCCTTCAAGGATTCTTCCTGGTGATAGTGGGGAGGGGAAGACAAAGATATTTTCTTCCATTCTGACTCAGTAGTTAGTACTTTTCTACTCCTAGAACTTCCCACACCCTTCTCCTAATTCTTGAGTCCATAAAACTGCAGGAACCTTTTGCTTAGGTGCTTTGGCAGTGAAATGACCCCTTCTGTGCCGATTCAATGACCCTGGACTGGCAACTGGCACTTTCCATGGAGGAAAATGGAATAGGGGGAGTTGAAACTTGCTCTGGTTTAGCATCTTGCTTATACTATTGCAGTAAGTGATTAAAGGCTTAACTGCTACTTTCATTTTGGTTTCTTGTCTTAATCGGCTACATTGACACCTGACACCTCAGCTCTCATTAACTCAGGTCAGGCCCTAACAACTGATCATTTTGGAATGTTTTGGAAGTTTTCAAAGCAGACAATGAGAGATCATACTATGCATGTTGAAAAGTAAGAAGCTGAATAAGACTTTTTTTTTGGTAGAGATTGACAATATTCATTGTGTTCTTTTGGTGCAAACATTAAATTTCCCTCCAGAGGATTTCCCCCCATTAAATAAAAATATTTTCAGAACCTTTTAGCTACCAGACAAAGAATTAAGAATTTTCATTAATGTCTCTTTTCCTCTGAGGAATGGGAAAACAACAAAAACATTTTCCTGCATATTGATTTGGTGTTTTGCTTTAAATGGAAAAGTGTCCTGGTTCTCAAACTGCTTAAGATATAGTTGAAATAAGTTTGAGGATACAGAGTTCTAGTGATATCAACAGAAATATTTGATTGCTCTCCTTTATAGTGTTTGTGCATTTATACAGTGTTTATATTTTTTGTGTAATATAACTGGTCTTCTTAGGTTTTCCAGATATATATCTCAAAGTTTTTGTTATGAACATCATATACACTTTTCTGCTACCTTTTGTTTTGTTTCTCCCTTTGTTTTGTTATTTCAAAATCTCAGAATGATAAATAGCTCAGTAAAAAAAATATCAGAGTTGTCTAATGTTCAAGATTTTACAGAGAATCACCGTAATTTTTAGATGAAAAATACTGATGAAAAGGACACTCTGCTTTTCCACCCATCTCTGCAGTTTTACTGCTTGGTTCAGAGACCTGTATTATTTACCAGTGTTGTTGTTTTATCCTGTTCCATCTGACTTCACTAGGGAGGAACTGGGGAAGCATTAACATGAAAAATGGAAGAAAACATCAACATTTGTTGTTCTCTCTGCACAAAAGACAAAGAATAACACAAAAACGAGAAGAGTCACAGGCCAAAACCGTGATTGTGGCTGGTATTTGTCGCTCCTTTCATCTCCCTCCTCTCCTCTTGCATTTAGACTTTCTAAATTGGGTTATCTTTAACTTTGGAGTGATTTTATTTTTAGAAAGTGAAGAGAAAAAGAAATAGGGGTATTTTTAAATTTAATTTAATTTAATTTAATTTTTTATTGGGGAATTGGGGGAGGAGAACAGTGTTGGGGAACCGGGGAGGGGGAACAGACAAGTTGCTGTCCTTTTTGTTCTTCAGTCTAGTTGTGGAGGACATTGCTTCACTGGCCCATGTTGGTATCATCATTGTGCTATTACTGGGTGAGGCAGATTAGTTGCTGGCCTCTGGGCAGCTGCTCACAGCAGCTATTGGCAGCTCACTCCGGCTACCTGCCGCTCACATTGGCTCTCGGCCACTCACTGTAGCCTATGGCAGCCCACTGCAGTAGGCGCTGCAGCCTACACCGGCGCCAGGACTCACACAGCCCAACTCCAGGTTGAGCTGTTGTTCACCATCTTAGCTGTAGAGGGCAGTGTTACTGGCCCTCAAATGTGGGATCTGAACAGGGGCTGCTGGCATCCCAAGCCAGCTCTTAACCATTGCGCCACTCGGGCCCCCCCCCCCCCCCAAGCTAGTTCTTAACTAACACGCCACTCGGCTGGCCCAAGGGTGTTATTTTAGAAAAAATTCTGGTCTCAAGAGGCAGATCAGCAGCCTTTAAGATTCACTTGTGGTCTCTTCTGCCTAGGCCATCAGGGTAAAAAAGGAGGATTTTGTACAGAATCTGTGGAAGTTACAATTGCATGTTTGGTTAAGTGTTTATTTGCTCCAGAGTGCAAGTTAGTACCACATGAATAACACTGAGTTATTAAAAGTAATGCAGCAAATTTATATGACTATTTTCCCTTAGTAAATTCTTTAAAAATTTTTTTTTAATTGAGATATACTTCAATAAACTGTACAGCTCATTGAATTTCTATCTATCTATCTATCTATCTATCTCTGAAGCACGATTTATTTGATGTGTGATTTTATGTGTGTACTGGGATTGTAGTCTTGTGAAACTGAAGAATGGAGACACGGACCAGAGAGATAAAGTTGCAGAAAAGGACAGTTTATTATAAGGAAAAAATACCATTTCAAAGAAGCAGGAGCAGCCCGAGCAATACAGAATGGCTCAAGGGCCATTATTAGAAGAGAAAGTACAGTCCAAAGAGTTTGGAGCAGGCCAAGCAAAAGGAGATCAAAAGGCCTTGACTGGCCAGGACTTGGAGTTTTTATCCCTTCTTCCTCTAGAATGGGCTGTTCCCTTCTGGGTGTGAAACCACCTGATTGGCACCTATGATTCACAAGAGGATATTACCTCATCTCTTTAGACTGAGCATGTTCCTTCCCAGAATTCAGTTTGTTATAATGATATTAATGAACTTCTGGGCATATGTATGATATTATAATGAGGGTGTAATGAGGCCCAGGTGAAATGAAGGTTGTTATGGCCTTTACTGCACAGGTGTGAGTGACTGGTCTAATCCAGTCAGGTATTTTGAACCCATTTGTTTCCCCATAGGGGTAGATAATTACAATGTGAAGGAAAAGTTTTGAGTGGAGATGGGAGGTCTTTTGGGTGGTCACATTCTGTGGGACATGCAGGAAGGCAGAGACCCAGATGCCTGCCTCTAACTGCCTGCCTTGTTTTCCCTTTGAGAGATGTGATCCCCATAAAATCTCTATGGGAAGTTGAGAGACAGGAGGTCTTTTCTTCTGTATCTACTTCTTTGCTGGGCAGGGGCATAGAGCTGTCCCTGCCTATTGGGGAATTCATGCAACTCTCACCCTATCTGATCTCAGATGAAATGAAGGGATTTCAAGATCTGCCCAGAAGACTCTGTTGGCTTCTTTGGTTGCGACAGGCAATCTTGCTGGGGTACCCTTTGTATTCCCAAGGTCCCTAAATGAGGAAAAATAGATTTTAATTAATAAATTTCTTAAAGAGAAGAGCTCAGAGCTATTGATGTTGTGTGGTTACAGGTTTGGAAAGAACATTAGGCTTTAATGTTTATAATCAGTAAGTATAGTGGCCTGGGGGAATGTTAAAATCTATTTAGTCTCTGGGATGGGATTATCCAAGAGTTAGGTCTGGAATGGCTTGGGGAATGTTGGGAAGTCGTAGGTTTTAAGTAGTTATCTGAAGCCCGGGTGGCTGATAGTCTGTGATTCAGTCTAGGGGCAATCTTTTTTTTTTTTTTTTTGAGGGCAGTGTCACTAGCCCTCGTATGTGGGACCAAACCGGGGCCGCTAGCTTCCCAAGCAAGTGCTTAACCACCGCGCCACTTGGCCGGCCCTAGGGTCAATCTTTAGTCTAGGTTTCAGAAACTGATTGAAAGTGTAGTCAAAGCCAGGGGCTAACAAACTAGGGAAGATGGGACTTAAAGTTGTCCAATGGGGGGAGGCGCGTTACTTGCTTGGCCCATATCAACTTCAGTATGCATATCTTTCATTTAGTATATTCTTGATTTCTGAACAGTTTAGTAGACAACTTTGTTAGGAAAATACATATTTCTGAGATACAAGGTGAAAATTATTGGAACATAGTGCTTAAATTTAGGATTCCCTGTTCTAACATTTCATAGTTTGACCTTAAACGTTTTTGTTTCTGGGGTGGGAGTTGAGGGCGGATGCAGTCTTGATTTGTAGCTTGTCGTTTTTTTGGGGGGTGGAGTTAGGATAGTAATGGGGGCCCTGAGATCCCACAGAGGAAATGAGAGGGATTTAGAATTCAGAAACAGGGACGATGAGATACAGCAACAGAGGGAAAAAGGAAGTGAGGTCTGAATTGTACTTTCTGGCTTCAGAAAATAAAATATAGGGAATGGCTTCTTTAATTTACCCCTTAAGTTTGCTCTAGCTAAGTACATTTTCTTTAAATGAAACTGCAGAAAGTAGCAGATGTTTAGTCTAAGCATACCAAGTGTGTATATAGAGTTATTGAGAATAAAATACTTTATGTCAACTTTTTTTTTTTAAATTGGGGACTTGGGGGAGGGGAACAGTGTTGGGGAATTGAGGAGGGAGACCAGACAAGTTGTTGTTCTTCAATCTTAGTTGAGGAGGGCGTGAATGATATGGGCCAAGAGAGTAGTCCCACACTGGACAATTTGAAGTTTTCCCTCCCACAGAAATTTTAAGTCTCCTTTTCCCTAGTTTCTTAGCCTCTGGCTTTGATTACTCTTCTAATCAGTTTCTGAAACCTAGACTAAAGATTTCCCCTAGGCTGATTCACAGAATATCTCTCACCCACCCTAGCTTTAGATAACTACTTAAACCTGTGACTTCCCAACATTTCCTAAACCATTCCAGACCTAATTCTTGGATAATCCCATCCCAGAGACTAAATAGATTTTAACATTTCTGCAGGCCTCTATACTTGCTGATTTTAAACATTAAAGCCTAATGTTCTTTCCAAACCCGTAGCCACCCAACATCAATAGTTTTGAGCTCTTCTCTTTAAGAAATTTATTAATTAAAATCTATTTTTCCTCATTTAGGGGCCTTGGAAATACAGAGGGTACTCCAGCATGATTGCCAATCCCAACTAAAGAAGCCAACCATCTTCCAGGCAGATCTCGAGACCCCTTTTTCTCAACTGGGATCAGACAGGGTGAGAGTTCCACGAATCCCGCAATGGGCAGGGACAGCTCTACACCCCTGACAAGCAGGAAGCAGATACAGAAGAAAAGACCTCCTGTCTCTCAACTTCCCATAGAGATTTTATGAGGACATGTCGCTGAAGGACAAAACAAAGCAGGCAGTTAGAGGCAGGCGTTGGGTCTCTTCATTCCTGCATTTCCCACAGAATGCACTACCCAAAAGACCTCCCCTTTCCACCCAAAACTTCTCTTTTCTTCTAATAAACTCCTTTTTTAAAGAGATGAGATCAACCTGGTGGTCCCACACCCAGAGATGAAGAGCCCATTTTAGAGGAAGGATAAAAAGTTTAAGTCTTGGCCAGTCAATACCTTTTGAACATTTTGAGCCTTGCCTCTGCTCAGGGCCTGCTCCAAACTCTTTGGAGTGTACTTTTTCTCTTAATATGACTCCCTGGCCCTTGTCCTGGGCCCCCTTGGGTATTTTAAGCTTCCTTTGCTTTGCCTGCTCCAAACTCTTTGGAGTGTACTTTCTTTTCTAATAATGGCCCTTGAGCCTTTCTCTACTGCTTGGGCTCACTTCTGCTTCTTTGAAATGTATTTTTACTTCTAATAAACTCCATCTCTTCACCTTTACCTCTCTGGGCCATGTCTCCATTCTTCGGTTCCATGAGACCACGACCACAAGAAATATCACCATCTGGTTGCCTGTTGGCAGCGCGTGGCCTCTAAGATCAAGGTGCTGTGTTACAATCTTAGTTGCGGGTAGACATAGCCACCATCCCATGCGTGAGTTGAATCAGCAGCCTTGTTGTTAAGAGTGCACGCTGTATCCACGGAGCCATCCAAACTGCAGCTCAGCTCAAGATGCCGAGTTCAGTCTTAGTTGTGGGCAGGTGTAGCCCACCATTGAACAGGCAGTCTTGTTAGGAGCACGTGCTCTCACCAGCTGAGCCATCCTGACACCTGTTGGCAGCTTAGCAGCAGCTCAGCTTGGGCACAGCATCACTGATCCATGTAAGAATCCAACCTGTGGCCCTGTTGCTCAGAGCTCGTGGTCTTAAGCTAACTCTTAAACAACTGAGCCACTCATCCAGCCTCAATTTTTCTTTTAAAGTAAGTAGACAAGTAGAAAAATATGCAATGTATTTCTGAAATGAAAGACAGAACTTTAGAGACCATGTAGTCTTTATTCAAATTAGAATGTCTTGGGGAGCTTTTAAAAAACCACTGCAGAGGTTCTGATCTAATCGAGGTAGGGTGAGGCCAGGACATTTATATTTTTAAAACTCTCCCTGGGTGATTCTAATGTGCAGCATATTTGAGACCTCTTGATGCAGCTCAAACTTTTGGTGTCTACCTTTGCTGATAGTTTTAAAGTTCAGATGTAGGACGATAAAGTGACATTTGATGCACATCTCTTGCCTAACCAATGCACAATTAAGGCCAAGCATAGAGCAAAAATGTTAGTCAATTACTATCTAAAGAGGAACCCTTCCACAAATATCTGTGCGTACAGAAATTCTTTCTATAAATGGCTTGTTTTCTGATGTCAGCAAACATGACCAATTTGGAACTTCTTTTCCACATGAATTGAAATGATCATAGATGGACTCCATGGGGTGGGTTACCCAGAATCCAATAATATCTGAAGAGGTCAAGGTTGTTATCATTTGTTCAAGCTGCTATCTGTGGTAATGTGCTGATATTGTAGCATCAGACAAAAACAACATTCTATTGAGGGGACAGTTGACATATATTTAGTGTCTTTGAGAGCTTTTAACTCCACAAAGACTTTTTTTTTTGAGGGCAGTGTCACTGGCCCTCATAAGTGGGACCCGAACCGGGGCCGCTGTCTTCCCAAGCCAGCACTTAACTGCGGCGCCAGTCGGCCGGCCCTCCACAAAGACTTTTATGCAGTCAGTTGCATGGATCATCTCATGGTCCTTGTGAATTTATTCTGTAAGCAAGGTGATATTTAATAAGCGTGTTCTTAAATGTTAGCATTTACATTTCCAAATCAGTTGTAAATGTATATTATGAACCAAGTTGGCTTGAGGTCTACTTATATGAAAAAGATTTGAGTTGACCACAAGCTAATAGAAGCCAAACTATATAATTATCCCTCTAGTCTATCTCTTACTGAACAACAATGTGTGGCAATAGGAAGTTATGCCATATGAGAATGGTAATAAAAATGAGATGATTCTGAGGAGCTTTGTTGCCATATGAGTTATCTTTTGTTTTTCCAGAAAGCCAATCTAAGGTGAAACCAGTTAAAGTGAAGCTAATTTTACTCTTCACAGTATTACAGCTAACATTTATTGAACACTTGGTATGTTCTAGCACTGTGCTAAACATTTTATTTTATCCCCTTAAATTCTAACAATTACCCTATGATAGATACTTTAATCTACTTCCTAGATAAGTAGAGAAACTGAGTCATAGAGAGAAATTTCCTTGAGGTCACACATTGGTAAAGATTAGATTCAAGCTCAGTCTGATTTCAAAACTTGAACTTTTCACTACTGCCTCCTGAAGAAAAACCTTCCCCAAATTTTGTTGATTGCTTTAAGATTTGGCCACTTTTTCCTGTCAGAGAGAACTTTTACCATTGAAACTTTAAAAATTCTTCCAACTGTAAGAATTAAAGCTGTACCAGAAATGGACTCTGGTAGGTCAAGTTGATAATGTAGCATTTTGTGGTAGAGTATGGATTTTGGAGTTAGGAGATTCAGGCTCAATTTCCAGCTTTACCCCCTCTTGGCAGTCTAGCTTTGGACGACTTACTATCTTTTCAAGTTTCTCTTCTCTCATTAATGAAATAGAGATAAAAATTTCTACTTATCTTTATTGTTGTATTAGAGATAATTAATATAAAGTGCTATTCGACATATTTGACATCATTATTTTTCAACCTAATTTTTGGCACGTGTGTGGTCAGGGATGACCATCATTGGAGCAATTGTGATTTAGTGGAGGGTGGGTAAGTAAGAAAGAAAGAATTTAACTTTTCATTAGGCTTTTGGTAAAGTAAGCCATGAATTAAGTTTTACTAGATTTTCATATCCCTAAATGAATATGAACAGTTTTTTTTAATTAAAATTTATTGGGGTTAGTAAAATTGCATAGGTTTCAAGTGTATAATATATCATGTATATATCACATTGTGTGATCACCACCCACTGGAAAAACTAATAAAAAAATCAATCTAGTTACTTTGAAAGCTGCCCTTATTTTTATCAAGGAAACTATACTTATAATTATCTATAACCAGAGGTCTCATCCTTTCAGAAAGAAAGCCCATTAGTCTGCAGGTTTCATGCTTTAAAATTGCCCTTTGAGTCAAGAAGCTTGTTCGTAAATGCACATCATTTTGGGTACTTTAGGAAAAACAGAAATCTAATGTGCCCCTTAGGTTAGTTTCAAATCATCTGTTAACTTCTTTAAAATCTGGGCATAGATAGGGGCCAGACCACTTGCTTTGTAGGTATAAATGAGGAGCTTCCTAATTATTCCAGTGAAGGAGATTGCTTAAAGGTCAATTGATATAGTTTATTGTACTGTGTTTTTTACTTTTTAAAGTGAATTTTCAGTAAGAAAGTTGGGTAAATTAGATAATTTTTCTTCATGCCATATGGCTATATAAAATAACAGAAGAATCACTGGCAATTCTGCCAAGGGTGACATTTCTTTCGGGATTTTTTTTTTTTTTTGTCTCCACTGAGTATTCCTGATTCTTAGGGGGAAAAAAAACTGAAAAGGTTTAAATGAAAGAAAGCAATTTTATTGGGTTTTCAAAAAGAGATGAGGAACAACAAGAGAAGCAGAAAGAAAGAGAGGTGAATAAATGGAGGGAAGATGTCAGGCTTGGAGGTGGGTGTATGAGTATGTATGACTATTATCCTTGAAACAGAAAATAATTGCCCTTTTCTACATCTACTACAAGGATGAACTCCATTCTCATCAATTAGATGGTAGACATTCCAAAAAATGTGGACATCACTCTGAAGGGAATCACAGTTATTGTGAAGTGTCCTAGAGGCACCCTGTGGAGGGACTTCAATCACATCAGTGTAGAGCTCAACCTCCTTGGAAAGAAAAAGAAGAGATTCTGGGTTGACAAATGATGGGGAAATAGAAAGGAACTGGCTACTGTTCGCACTATCTGTGGTCATGTACAGAACACGATCAAGGGTGTTATATTGGGCTTCCCTTAGAAGATGAGGCCTGTGTATGCTCACTTCCCAATCAATGTCATCAGCAAGTTGATGAATAAGATCTACGTTGTTGAACTACCAAAACACCAGGATGTCTAGTGATTCCTCATTTACTTGTGATATTTTGAAGATGAAATAAAAGTCATGTGTTGATTTGGGGAAAAAAGATAAAACAGAAAATAATCAAATTTTATTCCATGGGGAGAGGAGGTACTACATGCTTCCAGACCTATAATTTTAGGGCCTTAGTATCACAGATGAATTCAAAATCTATTAAAGACAAAGAAAGAGCTCAGCTCTTTTTTGTGGTAACTTGGAGGCAGTCAGCTGCTTTAGGATGAAGCTGAACATCTCTTTCCCAGCTACTGGCTGCCAGAAACTCATTGAAGCAGACAATGAACGCAAACTTTGTACATTTTATGAGAAATATATGGCCACAGAAGTTGCTGCTGGTACTCTGGGTGAAGAATGGAATGGTTATATGGTTCAAATCAGTGGTGGGAATGACAAACAAGGTTTCCCATTAAGCAGGGTGTCTCAAGACTCATGGCCATGTCTGCCTGCTCCTGAGTAAGGGGCATTCCTATTATAGACCAAGGGGGACTGGAGAAAGAAAGCACATATCTGTTTGGAGTTGCATTATGGATATCAATCTGAGCATTCTCAACTTGGTCATTGTAAGAAAAAAAAAGGCGGGGAGAAAGATATTCCTGGGCTCATTGATACTACTGTTCCTCATTGCCTGGGACCCAAAGAGCTAGCAGAATCTGCAAACTTTTCAATCTCTCTAAAGATGATGTCTGCCAATATGTTGTGAGAATGCCCCTAAACAAATAAGGTAAGAAATCCAGGACCAAATCACCCAAGATTAAGCGTCTTGTTACTCCATGCATCCTGCAACACAGACATTGGCATATTGCTCTGAAAAAACAGTGTGAACACACAATGTGATATATAGATGATGTATTACAGAATTGTACACTTGAAACCTATGTGACTTTACTAACCATTGTTATCCCAATAAAATTTAATTTAAAAAAAAGAAGAAAAGAAAAACAAGAAAGAGGCCACAGCATAAGCTAAACTTGTGGCCAAGAGGATGAAGGAGGTCAAAGAAAAACACCAGGAACAGATTGCCAAGAGAACAGGCTGTTTGTCCTCTCTGAGAGTTTCTACCTCTGAGTCTAATCAAAAATGAGATTTTTCTAAGAGTAACAAATAAATAAGATCAGACATAAAAAAGAAAGAAAGAAAGAAAGAAAGAAAGAAAGAAAGAAAGAAAGAAAGAAAGAAAGAAAGAAAGAAAGAAAGAAAGAAAGAACTCAACCCCATAGCCTGGCATATACCCTGTGTATCCTTTCCCAAGAGATCACTTCATTTTCTTCTCTTTCACATAGGCATTGGTCCTCTTTAATTCTTGCTCTATAATGCCTATGTAATACCCCTTTTACCACCTAAATATATCCCCTATCCTCCACTTCTCACTATTGCCACTGCTACAACTTTAGACATCACATGTTGCCTGGGTTACTGTAGTTGCTTCCTATCAGGTCTTACTCAACTGCATGTGTCCTTCTGCAATGATTTCCCCCTACTTGCACCTAGAGTAACCTCTTCAAAACTCAAATCTTAATTCATAACTCCTTTTGCTAAGAAAGCTGCAATGGGTTTTATTCCTTTTAGGATAAAAACTATGGCCTACCTGCCCTATGTTGTCTGTCCAGCAACCTCTTTAGCTTCATCTCCTACCAGGCTTTCCTTCGCTCTTCTCTCTTGTTTCGTCCTTTCCCAGGGCATTGGCATAGGCCCTTCTCTCTTCCTGGAATACTCTTTTCTCTCCTTTTTTTTACCTAGTTAATTCCTGCTAATGGTTCTTAACTCTGCTCAAGAGCCTGTACCTAAGAGAAACCTTTCTTCATTTCACATTACGGATGCAATTTTACATTGTTAAAGTTTGTTTAATGCCTAGCTCCCCACTAGGTTGTAAGATCTATGAGGGTAAGGTCTTTGTTCTTGCTCACCATTATATCTGTAGCACCTAACACAGAGCACATTCTCAAATATTACTGAATGAATGAAAACTGTCTTATCTTGGTGTCATACTGTATATCAAAGAAGTATGTCTTATAAAACTTATGACCAAGCCACCAACTTGTAGTCCAGGCTCTGTCACCAAGTTTGCCTTTAGCTTCTGTGCGTAAATCTTTGTCTCATTTCTTTGCCCAATATTCCAGTCCATTCCTGTTTCTCCCTTTGGTCATTGCAAGATCTTAAATCTTGCCTTTGGAAACCCAGTATCTGTGTTTGCCCACTATCTTTTCTATACCTGAGCAGCTAGCTGTTAATGTTTTCTCCATTCAATCCCGTATGATCTGTCCAGCTTCTAAGTTCCCACAGCCTTTGTTGTGACATTTACCATTTTTAAAAAACAACTTTTTAAAATTATAATTAAATGTGTGTAAATAACTGTCAATCCCTGTTCTTTACTTTAAAAAATTCATTTGTAAGTTTATTAGTCAAGTATTGAAAACTGTGACTCAAATTGAGTCAAAACATAAAAGAATAGTATCTCATAACCAGGAGTCCAGGGGTCTGCCAGGGCACAGGCATGATGAGGTCATAGGCTCAGTGATGACACCAATCTCCAGGGTCCTTTAGTGTCCGTTCTCTGCCATCCTCAGTGTTTTCTTCATCCTAAGCCTGGTAACTCTTAGGATTGCAAGATGGCCACCACTGTCAATCAGAACAATCAGAACCATGGATTTCTTGGTTCAGATCTAGCAAAATAAAGAGAAAGGGACTTTTTATTTTTATCTCCTAAAGCATATAATACAAGTGTTTTCCTTCAGTCTGGTTGTACCAACTTTGGTTATATTCCCATCCCTGACCAATAATAGTCATCAGGGAATAGAATACATTTATTGGTTTAGATATTAATCAAGATGCCCTCTGGAATTACCTGAATAAAATCAGTGATCTTCTAGAATGGAGGAAAGAGGGAGTGGATGCTGGGTGGGTAACAAACAGTGTCCACTACAAATAACTACTGTGGGCAAAGGGCTGGGTGTGACACTAACAGAAAATGACAAGCAAAACTTTTATAAGTTTGAGGAGACAGACAAGTAAATAAATAAGTACAGCAAAAAGTCACTAATGTTAAATATTAGTATAAACCACAGGGAGCCCTTTCCTTTTGGGGTATGGGGGTTGCAGGAGTAAGGGAGTCAGTTTTGCTGGTTGTGTTGTAGAATCCTGTTCTGTGGCTGATAGACCTTGCTGTGCAGTGGCCCCCAGGAAGGAGAGTGATTAGATGATGACAGCGAGGGTATTTAACTTTTTGTGTTTGGATATTGCCTCCCCTGCCTTCTGGAATAAACCTGTATGAGAATTTCAGTGGTTGTCTACTGAATGGTTTGGGTAATTTTCCCAAGCCACAGTGATTTGGGGAGATATTCAGTTTAGCTACATCATTCCCTTGCATCCTACAAAATGAAGTCCCACTGCTTAAGCCTTGAGGGCTGTTCCACATGGAAATTCATCTATTCCTTAACTCTTCTTCCTTTTTTTCACTTTCTCTTTAACTTGTTCCCTGTAGGTGTCCTCAGTGCCCTTCTGTTCTCCTGGATATATCTTGGCATGTTCCATGTTTCTCCTTTCCATCTTCTTAAATATATTCACTTATTCTCTCCTTATGTTTTGCAGATTTCACTGCCTCTATTGTGTAATGAATGCCAGACCATTCTCTTCTGCTCAGATCTTTTGGCCTTGCAGAGGGAAGGAGTGAGGACAAGCCCATGAACGGGTACAGCGTGGGGTTTGGGAGACAAACTATGGGGGTTTTTACCCTATTTGACAGCTGACTTGTCCCCAGAACCTGAAATTGGTGCCTCTTTATCAGAGAATTGATTTTTTCTTCCATTTTAAATAAGGAATTAATATTTTAAACAACTGAAATATTAAAAAATTGTTTCCTAATATTTCTCAGGAATGACTTTATTATGCTAAGGCAGCCTTTTCTTCTCCGGTTTATTAAGCACACTTCTATAATTTCTTAATGAATGGGATAACATCCAAATTACTTCTCTTGAATGTCTAGGTTTAGTCCATGACCAATGAGGGAACTAGAAAGAATGACTTGTAATGTGGTGATACATTAAGTTTACAGAAATGTTGTGGCATTTGGACTGGGTTTAAAGAATGAGAACTGTAGTTAATAAGAATAGGTGTGAGGATGTTGAATTCTGGGGCTGAGGGACCAGTGGATATAAAACACAGAAGCACAAAAATGATACATTCTGTGCAGGAAAAGTTATCCTTGAAAGACTGAAATTGTATTTTGACAATTTGGTGATTGCATCCTTAAATATTCCCCTTTAAATCCTGTATAAAATACTTCCTTGTGAAAAACTATTTTTAACTGAGTCTAGTATGGCAGTGTTACCCTAATCTTATTTTTAATTCTTGACTTGATTTTGTAGATAGGAGTGACAAATGAAATTGCGTTTAATTACATTAATTCTTCTAGTTTACAAATAAAGGTAGGTGATAACATATTGTGAATCAAATTCTTAAGAGTGGAGATGGGTATTGGTGGGTGGGAGCACAAAGTAATTTTTGCAGAGGAGAATTATAGCTAATAAAGGATATTTGATTTTAGTTATGTCTTAATTTTTCATATGTCAAATTAAAGTTCTAGGCTAAGAAATTAATTTCATATCCTGATGATTTCCCCAAAGTATCAATCATTATATGGTAATTCTCTTAAAGTCTGGGAATATAAAACTACAAGTCATCCAAATTCTACATATTAAAATTGGATTCTGTTTCTTTGCTGTCTTTTATTGCTTCTTATCCTTCTTTCTTGCCTAATATTTACTGCTAAATGGAATGAAAGGAGGTAATAGACACCTTGCTCTTCCATTTCATGGAAAGATCAATTAAAATACCTAGAGAAAATTTATTATAATTCTTGGTTAGGTTTAGAGACAGTAGAAAATGTGTTCTTCTGGCCTTCCTTTTGATGATAGCACATTTGAATGAAACGTACCTAAAATAAAAGGGCTTCCTCAACTCAGGGTAGTTTCTTTGTTCCATATTTTTGTTTCCAAAGCATCTAGTTGGAGAAGGAGATGCTAAAAATAAGTGAAGCATATAGATAGTTGTGGTCAAAGATTGGCCAGTATTTGCTTAAAATTCTCTGAGATCTTCAAAGGAAATTTTATCAAATTATAACAGGTGTCATTTGGTATTCTCTTGAACTTCTAGCTTACATCTTGTAAAAATGTGTTTATATCTTAGCTGTATTGCTATTTACATTAAATGCCTGATCTGTTGAATATTAAATTTGGGGGTCAGCAGAGTGGAGCGTTGGCTAAGAGCTGGCTTGGGACACCAGCTCTGAGCAGCAGGGTCCCAGATCAGATCCCACATGAGGGTCATTGATGCTGTGCCTTCTACAGCTAAGATGGTGAACAATAGCTCAACCTGGAGCTGGGCTGCTGTGAGTCACCCGGTGACAATGTAGCTGCAGTGAGGCTGCAGTAGGCTGCTATAAAACTACCGTTAGTGGCTGGCAGCAGTCATGCGCTGCCAAGAGCCACCAGGAGCAGCTTTCCAGAGGCCAGTGACCGATCTGCCTCACTTAGGAAGAGGGTAATGATAATATCAACATGGGCCAGTGAAGCAACATCCTCCACAACTAGACTGAAGAACAAAAAGGACAGCAACTTGTCTGTTCCCCTGCCCCGATTCCTCAACGCCGTTCCCATCCCCCAATTCCCCAAATCTTAAAAAAAAAAAAAAAAAAGAAAGAAAAATTAAATTTGGAAGAGATTTCAGACATTGTTTTGTCCATCTTCTTCATTTTACTCATGGGACAGGCTTAGTGAATTCTGATTGCATTTTGAAGAATAGATTTAGAAGTTAGGAAATAGAATCATTGTTTTATGTTGCTTTTGGTATAAAGCACAGTTCTCCTCCAGAGAAGATCAGATTTGAAAAGTCAAAAGAGCAATGAGTAAACCTACAGGCTAAGGAAGTCTAAAGGAACATCACCAAAGCTAGGAAAGTTAAATTTCAATTTAACATGGCCTTAGAGGTGTCAGATTGGGTAGCTGATATCCAGGTACAGATGGTTCCATGGGGTAGCTAGGAGAAAATGGCCAACCATAGCAAATAGAACAATGGTGAAAGTTAGTTTTCAGAAATCTTTGTCTTCCTGATAATCTGCTCCACTGCTGAAATTCATGAATGCTCAATCCTTTATTATTTAAGAAGATGGCCATATTCAAATATTCTTTAATGATATTGGTTTGTTTTCCCTCAAAATTGGTTGTAAAACAAATTTCATATAATAAAATTGTTTTTACCATGATTCGCATAATGGATTGGGAATATTCTCTCAGGGAAATTTTTGGTTTCAACATGATAATGCGAAACAAAACAAAAACTCTATACATAAAATATTTTATTGCCTTTTGGAAATTTATATTACATAGAACTAAAAATCATGTGAAATGTTAATGACTTCAAGTCTCAATATGCAAAAACCTTGACAGAAATTTTATTCTCAAGAGACTAAGCTTATTTGAAGGAAATGATCCTTCAAATGACCTTGTTTGGAAAGTCAGTCATTAGTGACAGAATAGTATAATGAGATGTTGCTGCATAACAAATTACTATAAATGTAGCAGCTTAAAACAACATCTATATATAATTTCACAGTTCTGTGGTCAGAAGTGGGATGGGCTTCTCCTCTCAGGGTCAAAAAGAAGGCCGAGATCAAGGTGTTGGCTCTGCTGGGCTCCTATCTGAAGGCACTGGGTAAGAATTTGATTCTAATCTCATTCAGGATCCAGTTCCTATAGGTCTGAGGTCCTTGCTGACTGTCAGCCAAAGGCCCCTCCAATCCTAGAAGCCACCCACATTCCTTCTCACATGGTCCTCTCCATCTCCAAAGCCACAAGGGTGCATCAAGTTTTTTTCAGACTTGGACTCTGACTTCACCTTCTGCTATTAACTGAAGAAAACTCTATTTTTAAATGGCTCCTGTGATTAGATTAGGCCCACCAGGTTAATTTCCATTTTGCTTAATAGAGTAATATAATTACAGTTGTATCTTACCATATTCATCGCTTCCACCCACACTCAAAGGGGAGGAAGTTATATAATAATGAGAGTGATCAGAAGCCATTCATAGAGCTCTGCCCACCATAGGGATAAGCTTGGATTTCTGTAACCCAAATATTTTCCTTTAAAAATCCCAAGGCATGAGCTAAAAATTGGACAAATGTTAGTTTCTGTATTGTTTCTATAGCTAAAGCATTTTCTGTAGACCTATACTTTAAAGAGTTTTAAGCATTAAAATTTTTAGCCCAATTTAATTTTTAGTTTAATATGCATTGGTTTCTGGTTATGAATAGACTGTAATCACATGAGGTCTGCCAATGAAGTTCACGAACTTATCCTTGAAAAAGTGCTACCTATATCATTATTGAATATTACTATGGCCCCTTTAAAGTACAGTAAAACCTTGGATTGCGAGTAACTTGATTTGCGTGTTCTGCAAGACGAGCAAACATTTCTAATACATTTTAATGTGGTAAACAAGCGATGTCTTGCAATATGAGTAGTTGGTTTCTAGAACGAATTATGCTTGCAAATCAAGGTATTACTGTAATCCCCTTGGGAAGCTAGCGCATAGTCCAGCTTTCAAAGCAATTTTGGAACTCTTTTTATGGAATGGCCATCAAAGCTGTCATTGTATTACCCTTGATGTCCTGCATGTCATCAAAATGTCTTCCTTTCAATATTTCCTTTATCTTCAGGTAAAGAAAGAAGTCATTGGGGGGCCAGATCAGGTCAGTAGGGAGGGTGTTCCAATACATTTATTTGTTTACTGGCTAAAAAGTCTCTCACAGACAGTGCTGTGTGAGCTGGGGCACTGTTGTGATGCAAGAGCTCCTTCGGGACCATTTTTGCATACATCTTTCTCATGCTAAGATTTTCAGTTAAGATTTTCCTGCTTCTCCATCAATGTTTTCTTGGTCTGCTATGCTTCTTACAGTAAGCCGACGATTTTTATGCACAATTATACAAATTTTTGCAATGTTTTCATTGGTTCTGCTCATTACTGACCGCCCTGATCTCTCTTCACCAGTGATGTGTTCTCTCCGCTCAGAACAATGTTTAATCCATTTGTACACTGCCATCTTATTCATAGCATTATCCCCATAAACTTGGACTAACATGTCCCTGATTTCACTTCCACTGTTGCCAAGTTTAACAAGAAATTTAATGTTTGTTCATTGTTCTACTTTAAGCTCAGACATTCTCACAACAGCACACAAAAGCACACAACAACAATAATGCATGCCATCAGCAAGACACAGCCACATGTGAGCAGGAACACAGCTGTGAGACACGGGTATATCAGGTTATGAAGCCTTACCGAGCTGTTTGTACAGTGCTGCCAATGTAAGTGCATGGTGGCAAGTTTGCAAACGTAATTGTCAAACCTCATATATAATACACTAGATATGTAATACATAAGAAATATAAATAAATATTGTTAATGTTTTTGCCATATTTTATCTTAATATCTTAATCTTTTTTTTTGGTGCACATGTGTGTATCAGTTTTTAAATTTTTAGTCATATTTTTGATCACACTATCTGTACTTTCACTTCAGAAGTTCATATAAATGCTATAAAGAGTATATAAAACAACAAAGGAGCAAGACAAACAAATGCAGAAACAAAAACTGATAGACAAAGACAATAGCTCAGTGGTTACCAGAGGGTAAGCGGGGAGGAGGATGGTAGATGAAGGTAAAAGGAATAAAATATATGGGGGGATCAAATTGTGATGGAAGGAGAACTGACTCTGGGTGGTGAACAGACAATGTGGTATATAGATGATGTATTATTATTAACAATTGTCAACCCGATAAGCTTTAATTTAAAAAAAAAGAAAAATATTCATTGTTAGACTAAATTTTACCTTTAAAACTCCTCTTGCCTTTTCTCTCTCCCACGAGTGAATGGATAACAAACTATTTTCTCCCTAAAAATAGGATCCCTTGCTCTCAATATAAAGGAACTGTTCAAAGACAGGAAATTGCTATTGGCAATTTTGTTGCATGAAAATTAGAAGAGTTAAAACCTCCTTACAATTTCAGCTTTTCCATGAATCTAACACAATAACAACATGGAAAAATACTGAGATATGTACAAAGAGAGGTGAAAATTCTTGAATTGTGGATGCCTGAGATAGGCGAATACATGGCAGGATATAATAGAGACTTAGGAAATAAATAAGGAAAGAAAAGCTCTTATTTGTAGGATGAGCTGATTTCTATGTCCATGTAAATACTTCCTCCATGACTTATAGCAGTTCATAATTTTACCAGCTCATCAGCCGATTTTTAAATTGTCTGAAATTTTGCAAGCTAGCAGTTAAATCTTTGGTAACTTGAAAGCAGTCATGGAGGAAGTATTTAGATGGACATGGAAATCAGCTCATCCTACAAATAAGAGCTTTTCTTTCCTTATTTTTGGCAAGCCAGTTATTAAACATTTACCAGCACACCTCTGGATGAAGGGTGAGAGCAGAGAGAAAAACCGACCCTCTTCGCAATACATTCAGGGAATCTTACTTTCAGTCCCCAAATTAACTTATAGGTACCGTTCTGCAAATTTGTAACATTTATAAAATCTTTTAATTACTAAAAAAATTGGTAACCTGACATGTTACATTTAAAAAACAATTGAAACTATAATAAAATGCAAGATATACTGTATAAAAAAATTTAGTAGTTAGGTTGTAAATATGATTCAAGCCTTTATGTCAAATTTCTGAAACTCACCTCCAACAATCATATTCCCTGGATCTATCCAAAACACCATTCCTCAGTTCCAACTTCAAAGTTTAGACAAAGTATAAGTTCTGCAGGTGCTGTTTATTGAATGTTTTGGCTACAGATTCATCATCTGTAAATATTTCAAGAGATTCAGAAAGCACAACATGCTTCAAAACAACCACCTGGACAAAACAGAGCCCTTACAGAAGCTAAAAGCAATTAGAGGATAAAAGAAACAGAGCATTCTCCCTCTTCTTCATTGGAAATCTATTTTGGGGAGTGAGGTCATTGTGAATTGGAACTATATTTGTGGTCTCTTAATCTACTGATTTAAATAGTTCAAAATCAGAGCAAATGGATTCTGAAGTGAAAATGAAACTCATAAGAGTACCAGTACAATTAGAATTGTGATTCCACAAAATTTTCTGAATCACCTATAGAATTCACAATGTTTAAAATACCAAATTTGGAACATAAACAGTAGCATTATAGTATTTTCCTTTTTTAAATTTTTATTAAATTTATTAGGGTGACATTGGTTAGTAAAATAATACATCATCTATATATTGCATTGTGTGTTCACCACCCAGAGTCAGTTCTCCTTCCATCACCATACATATCATTATATTTTCAAAATTAAATGTGAGACATAAGAAATACTTTTAAAAATTAAAACCACATGGGGCTGGCTGAGTGGCTCAGTTGGTTAAGAGTTGGCTTAGAGAGTGTGCTCTGAGCAATGGGGCTGCAGGTTCGATTCCCACTTGAGCCAGTGAATGCTGCGCCTGAGCTGAGTTGTCGCTGAGCTGTCCCTGTGCTGCCAACAGGTGGCAGAATGGCTCAGCTGGTGTAACAATAAGATTGCCTGTTCAATGGTGGGTTACGCCCACCTGCAACTAAAGATTGAACTCGGCACCTTGAGCTGAGCTGCCTCCCAGATGGCTCAGAGGATGGAGCTTGTGCTCTTAACAACAAAGCTGCTGGTTCAACTCCCATATAGGATGGTGGCTATGCCCACCCACGACTAAGACTAAACACAGCACCTTGAGCTTAGAGGCCACAAGCTGCCGATGGGAAGCCAGATAGCAACTGGCACCCTTCACAATGAATATTGAAGAACAACAATCTTCAATCTTCTGATCCCCTCCCCCAACTCCCCAATACTGTTCCCCTCCCCCAATTCCCCAATAAAATAAAAAAAATAAAAAAATAAAAGCACATGGGTAGTATAAAGAGTTTTTTTCCACCAAAAATGCACTCATTAAGGGTTAATGAATTTAAGATTGAACAAATAACAAATAGTTTGACAATAGAAACTCTACAAAACTGAAACTGAAATGACTAAAATTTTCAAATAATGGGGAATATAGTCATAATACAAAGGTAAATTTGCTTTAAAAGGCAATGCAACTTGATGCAGAGCAATTAGTTTTGTTTCTAGAGACCCTTTATTTCTTTTCTGCTTGCAGTAGATGTAGAGATTACTTTAAACCATGCATTTCAATGTGTTATTAATAGATGAACCTGTTTTAATCAACAACAGATCAAAGATTGATTAAAAATTCAACCATAACATTCTAAAGAAAAAAATAATGAAAAACTTGTACGGGAAAGGTTTAATTCTTCACTATGGAACTTCCTACCTTCTGTACAGGTGTGTGATTGATTTTAAAAAGTTGTATACATCCATTTAAAAAAACTCACTATGCGAAAATTCACTGTTATGGAAATAATAATTTACAAGCATGAATCTTTAAAATATAGTGAATATTTTCCATTTCAAAGAAAGTAAATGTTGCCCTACATAAATAAAAGTACAAATTAAACAGATTAACAGGCAGCATTTATTATGCAACTATTAATAGTTTGCCTATGAAAGTGTTAAATGGTACGAGGAATGGTTATGATATAAAAATAATGAAAACTAAAGATGCAAAAATACAGGTGTTTGTAAGTTATATAAATCTTTAATCACTGTATTGTATACCTGAAACTAATATAATATTGTATATCAACTTTAATTGAAGTATTTTAAAAATTATTAAACAGAAAGAGAGGGAGATGGGGGAAGCAGGAAGAAATGAAGGGAAGAGAAGAATATCTTAACTATGAAAGATTATTAATATGTTAAGCTGAGCTCTGAGCAACAGCAGTTCGATGCCCAGCCCAAGCTGAGCTGCCAACAGGTGGCAGGATGGCTCAGCTAAAAAAAAAAAAAAAAAAAAAAAAAAAGTGTATATGTTAATTAACTTGGTTGTGGTCATTATTTCACAATGTATGCAATATATCAAAATATCAATTTGAACACCTTAAATATAAACAATTTCTATTTGTCAAGTATGCCTCAATAAAGTTAAAAAATTTTTAAAGTCAAAAAAGTTAAAAATAAAGTTAAAAAAATTTTAAAGTAAAAAAAAAATTGAGTTTTTCTCTGAATCTGATGCTGGAATTAAAAAAAATAAATTTTACAAAATTTAGATAATATCATTTATTTTTTTTTATAAACATTCTACAGACATTTGAAAGGATAGTATAATCTTTGTGGGAAATATAACATGCATGTGTGTTTAAAACATTATTATTGTCCTCAAATATACATTTACTTATTGTGCCATAGATTGACAGGAGTCCATCCCCTACTATACTTACGATTCTGTCAGTTTCTCCATGTATTTATATTGGGCTTTCTTTGAGATGTTTTAGTGCTTTGATACTTAGTGCATGATAGTTCATGTCTTCTACCTTTATATCAATATAAAATCATCATCTGATTGTTTATTGGGTTTTATTTTTGGCCTGAGAATAATAGTTTTATGTTAATATAATTATTGAATGCATTTAGGCAAATTACTGCCTATACTTGTGTGATAGTGAGTAGTTGCCTGAACTTAGAAATAAGATTGGCCTATGAGTATTAAATTTTAAAATGCTCATAAGAGTTTAAAGCAGTGATACAGAATGTCAGCTTAAAGAGAGAATTTTCTAGCTAGAACATCCTCATTTTTGTGTACTTAATTCTGATTAATGTTTTATTATTATGGAGTACATTTCAAATCAGAGTTTATGAAACAGTTATATGTGGCAACAATTTGCATTGAAAAAATGTTTCACTTTAGTAATGTCTATTCTTATGTATTTTGCATTTTGCAGACCATTAGCTGCTTAACAGCTTAGCAGAGAAGCCTACAGCTGAAATATTAGAAAATGATGATTCATTGGAAGTGGAATTGAAGCATCACTAAAATTATATAAATATGTTGAAAAAGATTTTGTGATGGACACATTACTTTTAGTATATCTCACTGTCATACATGGCAAGGTACATTTGCACTAGATTTAACAAATGGGTTAATGTTTTATTTGGTTAATTTTATTCATATCTATGGTACTGAACTTAAAAATAAATGCTTATAAAATACAATAGTAGCACCTTATAGTACTTTATAGTAGTTTGTTAGGGTATTCTGAGTTGTAAAATGCTTTTGATTTAAAGATAATGGAATAGGCTATTTTTTCTTATTGTTAATAATCTAAGAATAGAAAATGACGGAAATATTATATTTTCTCTAACAAATTTTATGAACGCTTTTCTCAAGTTAGAAAAAGACTATAATTATAGTAGTCATATCTGCATCACAATGTTCTCCTACTGCTCTAAAATATATCTTTGGAATCTCCCAATAATTTTTAGTCACACTCTGGATTAGTTGTTTTTAAAATGCCAGTATTTGTCAAGAATGAAAAGACCCAAAATTTGAGAAGGGATTTAAAAGAAAAGGTACTCAACTTCACTTAGCAATTAGGGAAATGCAAATCAAAACCATGAGAATGCCACCTTACACCTGTTTAGAATGGCTATTATCAACAAGACAAATAATAACAAGATTGGAGAGGTTATAGAGAAAAAGGAACCCTCATACACTGCTAGTAGGAATGTAAATTGGTGGAGCCACTATGTAAAACAGTATGGAGGTTCCTCAAAAAATTAAGACTAGAATTATCATATGACCCAACAATCCCTTTTCTGAGTATCTCCCCCGCAAAATCTGAAAACATTTATCCGTAAAGATATATGTACCCCTATGTTCATTGCAACATTATTCATGGTGGCCAAGACATGGAAACAACCAAAGTGTTCTTTGATAGATGATTGGATAAAAAAGATGTGGTACAAATGCACAATAGAATATTATTCAGACATAAGAAAAGATAAAATACTGCTATTTGTGACAACATGAATGGATCCTGAGATTATCGTGCTTAGCAAAACAAGACAGGAAAAAAGAGAACCATGTGATTTCATTCATATGTGGTATATAAAACTGAAAACAACAAATGAACAAGATAAACAAACAAAATCTCAGAGACACAGACAACTGTTTAGTGGTAACTGGAGAGTAAGGGGGATGAGGGATGATAGAAGAAGGTAAAGAGGATCAAATATATAGTGATGGAAAGAGAACTGACTCTGGGTGCTGAACACAATGCAATATATAGATGATGTATTATAGAATCATACACTTGAAATCTATATAGTTTTACTAACCAGTGTCACCCCAATAAATTTAATTTTAAAAAAGCAAAAAAGTAATAATAATAGTAATAACAAGTGTTGAAGAGGCTGTGGAGAAAAAGGAACCCTGATACACTGTTTTTGGGAATGCAGATTGGTGCAGCCGCTATGGAAAGCAGTGTGGAGGTTCCTCAAAATATTAAGAATAGAATTACTGTATGACCTAATAATCCCTTTCCTGGGTATCTACCCAAAAAAATCTGAAAACATTTATCCATAAAGATGCATGTGCTCCAATGTTCATTGCAGCTTTATTTACAGTGGCCTAGACATGGGAACAACCAAAGTGTCCTTTGCTAGATGATTAAATGATTGGATTGTGTATATATACACAATTGAATACTACTCTGCCATAAGAAAAGATGAAATAGTGCCATTTGTGACAACATGGGTGATTCTTGAGATTATTATGCTAAGCGAAATAAGTCAGAAAAAGTACAGAACCATATCATATCATTGATATGTGGTATATAAAACTGAAAACAACAAAGGAACAAGACAAATAAATGAAGAAACAAAAACTCATAGACACAGATAATAGTTTAGTGGTTACCAGAGGGTAAGGGGGTAGGGGGTGGTAGAAGAGGGTAAAAGAGATCAAATATATGGCGATGGAAGGAGAACTGACTCTGGGTGGTGAACACACAGTGTGATATATAGATGATGTATTATAGATTTGTACACCTGAAACCTATGTAACTTTACTAACAATTGTCACCCCAATAAACTTTAACAACAACAAAACAAAACAAACTATATATATACTGATAATAAAGAAAGCTAAAAAATAAATAAAAGAAATTGATTAAAAGGAACAAGTATATATAAATAATAGTAACACAGTATCTACCCCAACTCTGATATATAGTCACAATTCTGAGAAAGAATAGAGGCAAACCCATGAGTATTGACACACAGATCATGCATCAAAGTCTATGTAGTATGTATTTAAATCTACAGACTCTCTAGGCTTTCACTTACAGTCTGTTTCTGCTATAGACAAAGCATAACAAAAATTTCAGAAGTTGGTAAAGTTAATAAAGGATTAAGAAAACAGTGGCTAGCTTGACAGTAAGGGAAGAGATAGAATCCTATAATTGTAGTTGCATAAGTTAAAGGTGTGTCTGTTTATGCTCTTTGTTGTAGAGCAATATTCTCTGAGAGCATTGTTATATTATTTTACAATATATACTTTTTAACTATTCACATATATTATTTTGTGATATAATCATTTTAAAGATTATCCTGAAACATAAAAAAGGACTGATAGGGAAAGGATTAAATGAAGCTTAGCAGAATCTGGAAACTCTACCTTTATGGGTTACTTTATTTCACAAATGAGTTGATAGATAGGTGAGTTGCCACACATGTGTATAGAACTATGCAATATGCGCTCTACTGAGGAAGTCATTCCATTATGCTGTAGTTTGCAAACTTTCCTGCTGCCTTCACCCTTTTGGAGCCCAGTCAGGTGGAAACAGACTAGAGTTTGGTGACTATAAATAGAGATGGATCAACAGATTCCATTAATAGCACTACTGTCCTAAATCTTTGGCCAGCTCTCAGATGAAATCATAACTTAAAATTTGTAAATAAGAATAAATTTAAAGGCTAAAATAAAATAGCAAAAACATATACACCTTTATGCTTCTAATTATAAGAGGAACAGAGAATTTATTTTTTACATCTGTAATTTGATTTGAAAATAAAATATTATTATAATATATATTATGAACATATTTTATATTATATATATAAAACTCTTTGTCTTCCTGTTAATGTTTTATTTTAAGCAGTACAAATTCTTAGTATATTTTCTTGAACCACTGGATATGGAACACCACAAACATTTAATTTTGTACTTGAACCCTGGAGTGACTGGATTTTTAAAATTAGAGAATAAAATCTCATTAAATTTTAAGAAACATTTTAAAATATAAAATTTAATAGAGACACTTTAAGATTATGTTCATATTTCATGTAAACCAACTGCAGAGTGCCATTGTAGTATATTTTATTAATAAAATAAAAAACTCTCATATTTGATGCATCATTTCAATTTATTACAGAATATAAAGCATTATTACAGAATATAAAGCATTGTAGGTCTTCCCCGCTGCCTCCCTCACACACACACATTTTAAAAATTGAAACCCAGATCCTTTTGGTTGCATTGTGTTGTATTGTGGCGCTTCCCCCAGCAATTAACATAGTTAATACTAAACTGTACCAAGAGTTCAATAAATATCTGTTAATGGATTCAATTTTATTCTAGAAAGCATTTATTTAATGGGGTAGGTAAATATTTGAGTAGACTGAAGTATTATTTTAAGTCACCAAATCGGTATGGGGTGTTTTGAGACAGATGAGAAAGCCGAAACACTGAGAGGCTTGAGTGGGTTATCTGCAGTGTAAAGGCCAGTTAGTGGCAAGATAGAACTAAAATCCAAGTGTTTTGCCTATTAGCTTCATGTTTTTTATACCATTGGTTTTTACCCCATATGGTTCTCTGGAGTTTTCACATTGGTCAGGCTAAAATTTGAAGACTTACCTATAACCACTTATATACATATAATAGAACTATGAAGAGTTAGAAATCAAGATAGTGAAACAAAAGCTGCTTTATGATGTCCTTAGCTAAAGTATCATCAGTTCCATCAAATAAATACAGAAGCAATTTAGTTTTCTCATGGAAGTTCTGGCAATAATGTGAAGGTCATTATGGTTCAGTTCAGGCTTTTTTTTTTTCTAGCTAAATGGTACCTCAAAATTTCCCTATTGTGTGGTGACTCATCTTTACATAGTCAGAAAAAAAGTAAGAGCAATTGTGGTTATTTACCTTCTCAAACTTTGGGGGCTGGCTTTATTTGAACTCTTGTTAGTAATTTTAGCAGAAGGATAATGCTGTGTTATGTGAACATGTGTATATGTCTTTAGTGATGTATGCTGTTTGGTTGTTTTGCCACTGATTGGAGAAATTTTAGACCATCTATAGTAATTTTCTCAACTTAAAATTAAATTTCCTCCAAATATGATCACAATTAGATTAAGTTATATAACTGACATGAAATACAAATTCATGTGGACAGGATCTCTCTTTTTTTTTTTTTTTTGAGGACAATGTCACTGACCTTCATATGTGGGACCCGAACCAGGGCTGCTGGCTTCCCAAGCCAGCACTTAACCACTGCACCACTCGGACGGCCCGACAGGATCTCTTTTAAACCTCTTTAAAATTTTGACTTTTTTTTTTTCTTTTAAAGATTTTATTGGGAATTGGGGGAGAGGAACAGCGTTGGGAAATTGGGGAAGGGGACCTGCCAAGTTGTTGTTCTTCCATCTTCATTGTGGAGGGCTCCAGTCACCTTCTGGCTGCCCGTCAACAGCTCGTGGCCTCTAAGCCTCAAGGTGCTGTGTTCAATTAGTTGCGGGTGGGCATAGTCACCATCCCATGTGGGAGTCGAACCAGCAACCTTGTTAAGAGTGTACACTGTATCCACTGAGCCATCCGGGTGGCAGCTCAATTCAAGATGCCAAGTTCAGTCTTAGTTGTGGGTGGGCGTAGCCCACGATCGAACAGGCAATCTTGTTATACCAGCTGAGCCATCCTGCCACCTGTTGGCAGCTTAGTGGCAGCTCAGCTCTAGCGCAGTGTCACTGGCCCATGTGGGAATCCAACCGGCAGCCCTGTGGCTCAGAACTCACACTCTTAAGCCAACTCTTAACCATCTGAGCCACTCGGCCCCTTGACTTTCTTTTTTAATGCTATCATATACTCCCATATACACTTTTTTTTTTACAGGTATTTGTTGAAATTTAAGGATCTATATGAGTTAATATTTAATTGAAACCAATAAAATTCATTTTATTGTGAATTTCATGATTGCTGTGAGCTCAGCCTGCCTACTAATTGAGTTATTTATTTAAATGGTGAAATGGCTTCTTAATAACTTCTTTAATTATGTAGTTGTTTAACAGAGCTCAATCTTCTTGTCTAGCAAATAGTGACATTAAAACAGGTAGTGTGTGATCCTAAGGGCTGGCATTATTTCTAGTCAATGATGATAACCTAGAATCTCTAGTAATGTTTTCATATTTATATATAACTAGCTTTCTTTGGTTTTGTGTTACCTCAGTTAAAAATTCAGAGTCTCAACATGGTGAAATAGGCCATCTTTAATCACAAAAAGCACAGCTTGGACCCAGACTCATTTATTTTGAATTAGGTGAGGTTGGCACCATCCCCTGCATAGATGAATGACTTTTGACTAAATTGTGTTGTGTTTCCTCAATAGGAAACAGCTTTTTCTCTCCCCTGAACAAACACTGTCACTTTTATTACCGATCATTAATGGTTAGACATGAAGCTGGCTGTTCTATTAATGTTACCCCAGTGATTACATATTCATTTACTGTACGTGTATAACAAATAGGCTCCATGTCTGGTCTGCTTGTGATCATTTTCAGATAACAATCTGCAGCCAGATTGTTCCTGAACTCTGACCCTATGATATTGCTTGTGTGGTATCATCCTGGTTGTTAATTCATTCCTTGATCACATAGTTCTTATACCTAATACATTTTCATCACACTCTGCAGCAAATTTCCATTATCCTTGTAGCCCAAAGCTCTTGTATTTACCTTCCTCAGAGTTATGTTTGTAGTGACTACATCAGCATATAGTAATAATGTAACCAGGTCTTTAATAGGATGGGGGAAGGACATGCTAGACTATACTCCTAGTTCTTTACATCCTAGAGACTTGGCAGGGGAGACACTATGCCCACTATATCTGTTCATGGCCAAATGGTTTTAGAATCTTGGAATTTTCTTTTTTGGAGTTCTTCATACTGTGGATCTATTGGAAAGTTGTTAAAACAGATTCCCTGTAAGAGAGTCTATATAAAAATAGTCTGCAAGAATGCATGCTACGATTTGTGTGGTCTTATCTAGAAATTGTATCGCTGTCTCAGATTGACTTTCAAATTATTATGCTTATAAATATTAATTGATGGGAAGAAATTAGAGAAGGTGTCTGTGAATATTATATATATATATATATATATATGAGAATTTCTTCTGTCTTGGCAGATTAACTCAATTTGAAGTTTTCTTTTGAAATATGTATTAATCAAAGTACATATAAGAGTTTAAAAATGTTCTCCTTTGTGATAGAAATTTTGTAAGTCAAAAGTTAATTTTGAAGGGATACATCAACCATAGCATCCTCAGTGACTCACAAAAGCACTTAGAAATGAATTTGCTTCTAGATAACATATGAATGTGTACATGATATACAGCTACTGTATATCAGAACATGAATATAGAACTAGGCATTATTTATTGAGTGAAAAAGAAAAAGGCTGACATAGCCTGAAAGAAAAAGTTTTACTTAACTGAAATAAACTAATATTTAAATGAAAACAAACAGGTAAATGTGATTACATTTGGCCCAAGTTGCTCTTCTAGTAAAAGTGAGTCATATGTCCCTTTTAAAATGCCCCTTCTTGGGTGAGAAATTAGTAGCAATGCATCAGAAATTTTTGTTGGCTTGATTTATTGACAATGAGACTCTACATCTGGAGAAAATCTTCCTGAAAACCTAGGGAGTTACTCAGTGCTTGTTATGAGTTTTCCCATGTGTTTTTCTAATTAAAATGGGTTTCCTTAGCATACTATTTGTAGGAGTGGGATATTTGAAAATGGAAAGTTTGATAGTCTCCTGGTCCTTTCTTTGTGTAGTTTAATGTCCTACATTGTGTAAAGTACTTTTAATTGGACAACTCAGGAAAGATGGACCTGGGAGCAGTGGAATGGAGCAATGAAACTAGAACATCCACAAAGCCTTCTTCAGTTGTTTAGATGGAAGCAACTGGACCAGATTAAAGGTTTTTTTTTTTTTTCCTTTCTTTATCTTTTTACCCACTATCATGGATTCAATGAACGGTTAGCTTACTGACTTAGCATGGGTGTAGGAGTTAACAGCTCTCTATTGAGTGTTGATTCAATTGTGCCAGAAAAGACTATACATCCAAAAGAAATATCCCCTCCTTGCATAGAAGCCTTTCAAAAGGGGGACAAAACTCCTAGTTCTACAATTAGAGCTAAAGTCTAAAGAGGCAACATAGCAAACTCAACTCATACTAGTGTTGATGTGACTAGTTAAGTCACCACTTAAGAACAGGTTTAGAGGAAAAGGATGTACTGAGAGCATGAAAACCCTGAGTAGTTTAGGAAAGTTAAGGGGCCATAGTGGGGAAAAGTGTGTTAAGCCCGAGATACCCTGATAAATATGTGTATGATTAGCAATTTCTAATATGTGCTCTCTGATCAGAAAAATAAAGGAATAAATTCCACCAAGTAGGCTGGTGTGCGTGTGTGTATGTATGTTTTCCAGGTAGGATATCTCTGTGTAAACAAGTTAAGAAAATGCTTCTCAAGAACAAATCATTCTTCCTGTGGCAAACCCAGGACATAGGACATCACAGGCAGGATAAACTGCTCAAGGGCCTAAAATACCATTTCTGAACCTCCATCAGCTGAGATCTCCGCTTCACTGACAGACACCTGGAGATAGCCATGTGACACCCATGGTAGGAAATATTCCTCATCTCCTACATGCACTTGTCCAGGTCTGCAGAATAGCCTGAGAGTGCACATGTGGCAGAAGTTGGAGCATTAGCTAGAGCTTGCTTTTATGCCTGGTTTAAGAAGTATCTTTCACTGCTACTGTGGTTCTTTCTGAATTATCTCACACCTGATCTTCATCTTGATGTCTGTGGTCACAATATGGCAGCAGTCTCCCACCTGGCTATGCATTAGAATCACCTGAGATTTCAGAAATGCTAAGGCTTGGGTCCCCCTGCAACCTGGACTTTTTTTTTTTTTTCAATTAAAGCTTCCAGTTAAGTCTATTTGTAGCAAGTTTGAAAATCACTGGTTGTTTGTTTTAAATTTCTGAAGGTATAGGTGAAACGAGTTCATAATATTCAAAGATAATAACTTGGTTATTAAAAAGGTAAAAAGTATATTAACTTTTTTTGTATTATTTTTATTATTATTAATAGTTACAGATGTACAAAACTATGCAATAGTTATCTTTTTCACGACTTACAAAGTGACTACCTCCTCCTCCCTAGCCCCCACCCCCGATATCACACATATTTATTGAAATTCCATTGACTCCATCCCCACACTATATTCCATATCCAATGACTATATATGTGTTAAATTATAGTCAACATCTAATATTAATCAGCGGCAGCTTCAGATGTACACAGTGCAGTAGTCAGGCCGCTACACCGTTGATGAAAAGGTCTCCCTGACAAAACATGAGTCCATCTGGTCCCCTAAAAAAATATTTACAACATTATTGATTATATTCCCTAAACTGTCTCTTCTGTCTCTGCGGTAGTATTGTAGTTATCAGTTTGTGTTGCCTTGTTCCTTCCCCTTCTCCCTCATGCCCATCCCCATCCCATCTAGCCCTCATCAGTTTTTCCTTTGTGTCTCTAAGACTATTTCTGTTTATTTTGCTCATTTATTCAGTTCTTTAGATTCCACATATAAGTAGATTGTATGGTATTTGTCTTTCACTGACTGACTTATTTCACTTAACATAATGTTCCCTAGGTCCATCCATGTCATCGCAAATCGTATGATCTCTTTCTTCTTTATAGCTGCATAATACTCCATTGTGTAAATGTACCAGAGTTTCTTAATCCAGTCATCTAACGATGGGCATTTCGATTGTTTCCAAGTCTTGGCTATTGTAAATAGCGCTGCAATGAACATAGGGGTGCATATATTTTTTTGAATTAGTGTCTTGGGTTTTTCAGGATAAATACCTAGGAGTGGAATTGCTGGGTCAAAAGGTAGTTCCATTTCCAGATTTTTAAGATACCTCCATACTGACTGCCATAGCGGCTGCACCAATCTGCAATCCCACCAACAGTGCAGCAGGGTTCCCTTTTCCCCACAGCCCCGCCAGCACTTGTTGTTTGTTGATTTATTCATGAGAGCCCTTCTGACCGAAGTGAGGTGGTATCTCATTGTGGTTTTTATTTGCATTTCCCGAATGACCAGTGAGGTTGAACATTTTTTCATATGTCTGTTGGCCATCTGTATGTCCTCTTTAGAGAAATATCTCTTCATGTCCTCTGCCCATTTTTTAGTTGGGTTGTTTTATTTTTGGTGTGGAGTTGCATGAATGTTTTATAAATTTTGGATATTAACCCCTTATCAGATATATCATTGACAAATATATTCTCCTATTCAGTAGGCTTCCTTTTTGTTTTATTTATGGTTTCTTTGTTGTGAAAAAACTTTTAAGTTTGATATAATCCCATATGTTCATTTTTTCTTTTACTTCCCTTGCCCACGGGGATGTATCATATTGCTCAGGGTAATGTCTGCAAATTTACTCCCTATATTTTCTTTTAGGAGTTTTATGGTTTCAGGTCTTACATTTAAGTCTTTAATCCATTTTGAATTTGTTCTTGTATATGGTGTAAGGGGGTGGTCCAGTTTCACTTTTTTGCTTGTGTCAGTCCAATTTTCCCAGCACCATTTATTAAATAGACTATCTTTAACTCCAATGTAAATTCTTGCTTCCTTTGTCATACATTAACTGTCCGTATATGCCTGGATTTATTTCTGGGCTCTCTGTTCTGTTCCACTGATCTATGTGCCTGTTTTTATGCCAATACCATATTGTTTTGATTACTGTAGACTTGTAGTATGTTTTGATGTCTGGTAGCGTGATACCCCCTGACCTTGTTCTTATTTCTCAGGATTGCCGAGGCTATTTGGGGTCTTTTATGGTTCCATATAAATTTTAGGATTATATTTTCTATTTCTGTGAAAAATGACCTTGGTAGTTTTATAGGAATTGCATTGAATCTATATATTGCTTTAGGCAGTATGGACATTTTAACTATATTAATTCTTCCTATCCATGAGCATGGTAGGTGTTTCCATTTATTTGTATCTTCTTTTATTTCTTTCTTCAGTGTCTTGTAATTTTCTGAGTACAGATCTTTTACTTCTTTGGTTAAATTTGTTCCTAGATATTTTATAGTTCTTGCAGCAATTGTAAATGGGACAGTTTTCCTAATTTATCCTTCTGTTAGTTTATTATTGGTACATACAAATGCAACTGATTTCTGAATATTGATTTTTTTATCCTGCTACCTTCCTGAATTCCTCTATCAGCTCCAATAGTTTTTTGATGGAGTCTTTGAGATTCTCTATATACAGTATCATGTCATCTGCATATAATGACAATTTTATTTCTTCCTTGCCAATTTGGATGCTTTTATTTCTTTTTCTTGTCTCATTGCTGTGGCTAGAACTTCCAGAACTATGTTGAATAAAAGAGGAGAAAGTGGAAAGACTTGTCTTGTTCCTGATCTTAAGAGGAATGGTTTTAGCTTTTCCCCATTGAGTATGATGTTAGCTGTAGGTTTATCATATATGGCCTTTATTATGTTGAGATATGATCCCACTATTCCCACTTTGCTAAGGGTTTTTAACATAAATGGCTGTTGGATTTTGTCAAATGTTTTTCTGCATCTATTGATATGACCATGTGATATTTATTCGTCATTTTGTTGATGTGGTGTATCACATTAATTGATTTACAGATATTGAGCCAAGCTTGCGTACAAGGGATGAAACCCACTTGATCATGGTGTATGATCTTCTTAATATATTGCTGAATTCTGTTTGCTAATATTTTATTGAGAATTTTTGCATCTATGTTCATCAGGGATACTGGCCTGTAGTTTTCCTTTTGTTGTTCAATCTTTATCTGGTTTTGGAATCAGGGAGATAGTGGCTTCATAAAAAGAATTTGGGAGCCTTCTTTCCTTCCTTCTGGATGTTTTGGAATAGTTTGAGAGGGATAGGTGATAGTTCTTTCTGGATGTTTGATAAAATTCACTTGTGAAGCCGTCTGGTCCAGGGTTTTTGTTTTTTGGGAGCTTGTCGATTACTGATTCAATTTCCTTGGTAGTAATCAGACTATTTAGATTTTCCATTTCTTCTTGAGTTAGCTTTGGAAGGTTGTATGCTTCTAGAAAATTATCCATCTCTTACAGATTGTCAAATTTGTTGGCATGTAGTTGCTCATAGTAATTTCTTAGAATTTTTTTATTTCTCTGGTGTCTGTAGTCATTTCACCTCTTTCATCCTCTCTCTTTTCTTTTGATGAGCCTGGCTAGAGTTTTGTAAATTTTTTTTATCTTCTCAAAAAACCAGCTCTTGATTTCATTGATCTTTTGTATTCTTTTTCTGTTCTCTATATCATTTATTTCTGCCCTGGTCTTTATTATCTCCTTTCTTGACTCCCCTTGGGCCTCTTTTGCTGTTCTTTTTCCAGTTCCCTTAGGTGTAAGGATAACCTGTTGATTTGAGATTTTTCTTCCTTCTTTAGGTAGGCCTGCACTACTATGAACTTCCGTTTTAGGACTGCTTTTGCTGCATCCCAGAGATTTTGGCTCATGGTGTTTTCATTTTCGTTTGTCTTGAGGTAACTTTTGATTTCCTCCTTGATCTCATTTTTGACCCACTCACTATTTAGTAGCATGTTATTTAGCCTCATTTATTTGTCAGCTTTCCGGATTTGTTCTTATAATTGATTTCTAGTTTCATAGCATTGTGGTCAGGGAAGACACTTGAAATGATTTCAATCTTTTTGAATTTATTGAGATTTGTTTTGTGGCCTAACATGTGGTCTATCTTGGAAAATGTCCTATGAGCACTTGAGAAAAATGTATATTCTGTAGCTTTGGGGTGAAATTCTCTGAAAATATCTGTCAAATCCAGCTGGTCTGGTCAAATGTGTCATTTAAGGTCACTGTTTCTGCATTGATTTTCTGTCTGGAGGATCTGTCCATTGGTGACAGTCGGGTGTTGAAGTCCCCTACTATGATAGTGTTACTGTTGATCTCCATCTTTATGTCTGTCAATATCTGTTATATATATTTAGGAGCTCCTATGATAGGTGCTTAGATATTTACTAGGTTTATGTCCTCTTGTTGGATCAATCCCTTTATTATTATGAAGTGCCCTTCTTTGTCCTTTATTATATTCTTCAATTTAAAGTCTATTTTATGTGATATAAGTATTGCTACTCCAGCTTCTTTCTCAGTTGCATTTACATGAAATATTTTACTCCATTCCTTTACTTTCAGCCTTTATATGTCTTTTTATCTGAGGTGAGTCTCCTGTATACAGCATATGTCGGGTCTTGATTTCTTATCCATTCAGCCACCCTATGTCTTTTGATTGGAGCATTTAATCCATTTACATTTCATGTGATTATTGATAGATGTGTAGTTATTGCCATTTTGTTATTTGTGTTCCTTAGTTAGGTTGTTTTTTTCTTCTGCTTAAAGAAGCCCTTTTAACATTTCCTGCAAAGCTGGCTTGGTGATAATGAATTCCTTTAGGGTAGTATTTTCTGGAATGCTCCTTATCTCTCTTTCAATTTTAAATGATAACCTTGCAAGATAAAGCAGTCTGGGTTGTAGGCCTTTGTTTTTCATCACTTTGAAAACCTCCTCCCACTCTCTTCTGGCCTGCAAAGTTTCTGTAGAAAAGTTGGCTGATAATCTTATAGGGTGCCCTTGTAAGTAACTTGCTGCCCTTCCCTTGATGCTTTTAGGACTCTGTCTTTGTCCTTAACCCTTGCCATTTTTACTATAATGAGTCTTGGTATGGGTTGTTTGGGATCATCTTGGTTGCAACTCTCTGCACTTCCTGGGCTTGTATTTCAATGTCCTTTACCAGGTTAAGGAAGTTTTCAGACATTATTACTTCAACTATGTTCTCAGTCCCTTGCTCCCTCTCTTCTCCTTCTGGTATTCCGGTGATTTGTGGCTTGTTACATTTGATGTTGTCTCCCAGCTCTCTTAAACTGTTTTCAATGTTTTTCATTCTTTTCTCTTTTTGTTGTTCCGCTTGGGTGATCTCTGCTATCTTGTCTTCTATGTTACTGATTTGATCCTCTGCTTCATCTAACCTGCTAGTAATTCTTTTTAGTTTGTTATTTAATTTGTAATTGCATTCTTAAGTTCTAGCTGGTTTCTTTTCATGATTTATCTATCCTTCTTTATATTTTCATTAATTTCCTTGAACATTCTAGTAATCAGTGTTCTGAACTCTGTCTCCAATAGGTTGTTTACCTCTATTTCCTCTAGTTCCACTGATTCAGGAGGTTTCTTCTGTTCTTTTATTTGGATTGTGTTTCTTTGTTTCCCCATTCTGGCTTACTCTTTGTGCTTCCTTCGATATAACAGATAGATTCCCTAGGTCTCTCAGTCTTTTCTGGGTAAACTTTTATGGAATGTGTCCTTTATATTTGAATTACTCAATCTCCCTATTCTTTTGTGTGTGTATACCTGAGGTGTTCCTTGTGTTGTGTGTCTTCTCTTGTTGAAGTTAAGATTTGATTACTTTTGTCATTTGGTGGGATTGACTCTCAGGCTGATTTGCTGTGTCCATAGTTTGTGAGCTGCTGTGTGAGGGTTGACCCCTTCGATATTTGGACCCTTTGTGCCCTTATGCTGTATTGACTTCCCTTTGGGTGTGACTCTTGTATGTCAAACCCAGGAATGCTCTAGTTTTATCTGAAGTTGGCCTCTGGGTATGATGATTCTTGTGTCTCTTTGGGTGGGCCCTGCTGCAGAGAGATTTTAGAGCAAAACAGATCAACAATTACAACCACCACAGCTATCAAAGGAAACCAAATGTTCTCACATGTAAAAAAAAAACCCAACAACCAACAATCTACAGTCAACTTGTACAGAAATATCAGACATACAAAAGAAGAAAACAAACAAAAACAAAACAACCACCACAAAAAAAAGAACAAAAGAGAAAACAGAATAAAAATTAGAATAAACACGAGAAACGAAATAGCAATACCAAAAGACAAAAAACAAAAAACAGAAAAAACAAAACAAAACAAAAAAGCAAAACAGAAAAAAAGAAAAGAAAAAAGGAAAGGAGGCAAAGCAGAGCAGTAGGAAGAATGCACAAAAGAAGGGAGAGAATGAGGGTGGGAAAGAAAGAAAAAGAAAAGAAAAGAAAGAAAGAAAAATACATATATATATTTGTCTATACACACATATACATGGATATATATTCACCTATATACACCCGTACATATGCCTATATTAAAAACTAGAAAACGATAATAATGAAATAGAAATAAAAAACAAAAACAACCATAACAAGCTACCAATAAAGGGGCAATAAAATGAAAAAACTAGTGTCAGTCTTGACTAACGTCCACCAACCTCTCTTCAGGTTGTCCTCTGCTGTACAAAACTTCCTCTGCATCTGGTGGGAACAGAGTCGGCCACCTGATGCATAGATTGATCCTGGCACTGTAGGTCTGTTGTATGTGAGTGTGGTTGTGTCGTGTGATTGGAAGTTTTCTACAAAGTCACTGCCATTTCTGCTTTTGCCTGTCCCAAGACAGGCTGCGCACCCCGAAGGCTCAATTAGTGTCTTTGTGGACTCTTTCTGCTGACAGCGATCTGTTCTCTGAAGTCCCCTGCCTCAGCAGCTCAGGTACGGGCTGCACCTCAGGAGTCTCGCCTCCTTCTTCCCCCACTAGCTAGTCTGCTCACCTTCCAACATCTGCTGCGTAAGACTCTCTGCTGTGTAAGTTGCTCGGTGTGGTGAGCAGATGTCCCTTTGAAGACTTACAGAAGTTCAAATTGCAGATATTTTCAGGGGCAACTCAGGGCGCTCTCCTCACAGCCTTCATCTTCCTCTCTCCTCCTATTTTTGTATTTAAAACTACTAAGTTTTGTTTTTAAATTATGGCAAGTTTCATTAAAGAAAATTAATAGATAATATAGTTAATTGACTATGGCCTACATGTACAGGATTTATATAACTATTTTATGAGATTTATGTATAGTAGTTGTAGAGGGAGTAACAACTTTATTTTTTGATTAACTAAAGATGCCTTAGATTGAATTCATTACATATTAGCAATATTAAAAGTCACTAATTACCATAAAACTCATATTTCAATTTATGACTATCATGTACATACATACTGTGTCTAAATGAGATTATTATGTGAAAGAATATGACGTACTTCCATAAAAATCTTGACAACATATTTATTTAAATTTTCTTCAGAAAAAAAGCTTCTTAAAAATACATTTAGCTTGGTGGTTAAGAGCCGGCTTGGGAAGCCAGCAGCCCTGGTTTGATCCCACATATGAGGGCCAGTGACATTGCCCTCCAAAAAAAAAAAATACATTTAATACACACTGAAATTTTGTTTTTTAAATATAGCAGATAGATACATACAGTGGGAAAAAAATCTTAAATTTAAATATTCTACAAACAAAAAATATTTGTGAGGTGATATTTGACTTAGGGCAATGAAGTACAGTGGGCAGGGAATAACAGTGCATTTTTAGGTAGTTTCCAATTTATTATGTGTATTGGGCTTTTTCCTTATATTTAGGACTCTTTCTTAAGAACAGTTAACCTACATTCAACCCCAGAGGTCCCCGGAACACTAGATGAACAGAACCTGTAAAAGAAGAACTTAAAGAGGAGGCCACATCAAGTCTGGTAGGAGAGGCGGAGACGGGAGAGCGAGAGCCCTGTGAGGGACGCCTCAGCCATGGGGAGGCTTCTCCGGTTGGGGGAGAGACCCTCTGACCCCACACCGAGCTCACTAGCCCAGAGTTCCTTTGCCAGGAAGAGGAGTTCTACGATAGCTGGCAGTAGAAATTAGTGAGGACTCTCTTTGCCCAGCTTGGTAAGTCTGAGGGCAGCTGGAGAACTAGTGGGGCCAGTGCACAGGCTCGCTCTCTGGTGAGCACTCACCTAGTTCCTGGTGGAGAGAGTAGCTGTGCGAGTCAGGCCCAGGAGCCTGCGGGGACGGACTGAACTGAGCACCTTTGATGCAGAAGCTAGAGGTTTTTGGGACCACTGTTCCCCTGGTGTGGAGCTTGCACACTAGTGGTGTACAGGAGGGTGCCATTTTGTCAGGGTTGGGCCCTCCCACAGAGGGTCAGGTCGAATTGGGTCAGTAGTGCATGTGTGCGTGCATGCGCATGTGGCCTTGGATCCCTACTCTGCCTGGCTAATACTGTGTTGCCAGGGAAACGCTGGGCAGGTGCCCTCCGGCTCCAACAGGCTGCTCACTGAGACGCAGGAGTGCGTGAGCCGCCTTGGGTCCCCGCTCTCCGCACTGTGCGAGCAGAGTTTCCAGGCTGGTGATTGGTTGTTGGGCTGCTCCGCCTGATCTGCAAGCGGCTGATTAGGACAGACTGAGATTGGGAGTTTACCTGGGAGTGTTGGGCTGTGAGCTGTGCACCTGCGTGATCCAGCCATGGCTCTTCTGGTGATCTATCCAATACATCAAAGCAATCCCAGAGTGACAGCCAGAATGAGGAAACAAAGAAACATGTCACAAGTAAAAGATCAGAAGAAACCTCTAGAAATGGACCTAAATGAAACAGAGGGATCCAACTTTTCAGAGAGAGTTTCGAACACTGATGATAAGAATGTTTAATGAGCTTAGTGAGGACATAGGAAGGATAGAGAAATCATAAAAAACAACGAGTTAGAACTAAAGAATACAATAACTGAAATGAAGAACACACTCGAAGGAATCACCAGTAGAGTAGATGAAGCAGAGAATTGGATCAGTGATATGGAAGACAATATAGCAGAAATCACCCAGTTGGCACAACAGAAAGACAAAAGAATACAAAACAATGCAAATAGTTTAAGAGCCCTATGGGACAAGGTGAAGCGCAACCACCTTCGAGTCATAGGGATACCAGAAGGAGAAGAGAAGAAGCAAGGGGTCAAAAATGTATTTGAGAACATATTGACTGAAAACTTCCCTACCCTGGTGAAGGAAATCAACATACATGCCCAGGAAGTGCAGAGAGTTCCAAACAAGCTGAACCCTAACAGGTCCACACCAAGACACATCATAGTTAAAATGGCAAAGATTAACGACAGAGACAGAATCCTAGAGGCTGCAAGAGAAAGACAGCAGGTTACATACAAAGGAACTCCTGTTAGACTAATAGCTGACTTGTCTACAGAAACTCTGCAGGCCAGAAGGGAGTGGCAGGAGATCTTCAAAGTGACACAAAATAAAGGCCTACAACCAAGATTGCTCTACCCAGCACAGCTATCACTTAAAATTGAAGGGGAAATAAAGGGCTTAAGGAATTCATTACCACTAAGCCAGCATTGCAAGAAATGTTAAAAGGGTTTTTTTTAAACAGAAAAAGGGGTAAACAAGCTAACCTAGGAAGACCAGAGATACAAATAATAAAATGGCAATACATATGCACCTATCAATAATCATTTTAAATGTGAGTGTGCTAAATGCTCCAATCAAAAGACAGAGAGTGGCTGTGTAGATAAGAAAATAGGACCCATGTATGTGCTGTTTACAGATGGAACAAGATATTTCATGCAAATGGAAATGAGAAAAAAAAGCTGGAGTAGCAGTACTTATTTTGGATAAAATAGACTTTAAAATGAAGACTACAGTAAAAGACAAAGAAGGGCACTATAACCCTAAAAAACATCTATGCATCCAACATAGAAGCTCCTAATTATATATAGCAGATTTTGTCAGACGTAAAGACAGAGATCAATAGTAACACTATCGTAGTAAGGGACTTCAACACCCCTTTGTCACCAATGGACAGATCCTCTAGACAGAAAATCAACATGGAAAGAGTGACCTTAAATGACACGTTAGACCAGCTGGATTTCATCGATAGTTTTAGAGCTTTTCACCCCAAAGCAACAGAATATTCATTCTTCTCAAGTGCACATGGGACATTTTCCAAGATAGACCACATGTTAGGCTATAAAACAAGTCTCAGTAAATTTAAGAAGATTGAAATCATATCTAGCAGTTACAAAGGAAAAACTGATGGTTGCTGGTTGGGAGAGGGGGTTGATGAGGGAGAGGGGGAAGGTTTTGGACAGTGTAGGTGGGTGACTACAACATTGCTGCAGAGATATCGGGGGCTGTTCTGGCAGTGTAGTTGATAATGTGGTGAAGAGACTATTATGTTAAGTGAAATAGGTCAGTCGGAGAAAGACAAATACCATATGTTCTCACTTATATGTGGAATCTGAAAAACTTAATGAATGAGCAAAGTAAATAGAAACAGACTCATAGATGTAGAGGAAAAACTGAGGGTCGCTAGTTGGGAGGGGGGTGGGGATAAGGGAAGGGGAAGGGATTAGACAGCATAAATAGGTAACTACAATATTGTCACAGGGTCGTGAAAGACAGTTCAGGGAATATAATAATGTTGTAGGGCCAGCCGAATGGCGCGGTGGTTAAGCGCTGGATTGGGAAGCCAGCGGCCCCGGTTCGGTCCCACATGTGAGGGCCAGTGACACTGCCCTCGAAAAAAATAAAATAAAATAAATAAATAAATAAATAAATAAATAAATAAATAAATAAATAAATAATGTTGTAAATATTTTGTGGCATGTCAGATGGTCACATGTCTTGTTAGGGAGACCACTTCATGGATGGAGTAGAGGCTTGATCACTTCACTGTACATCTGAAGCTGATGTTGTATAATATTGTATGCTAACTATAATTGAATATATAGTCATGGGATGTGGATTATACTGTGGAAGGGAGTCAAAGGAATTGTACTAGATATGTATGATATGTGGGGGGGAGTGGGGTGGCGAATTGGGGGAGGGGTCTTGTCACTTTGAGGGATAAAAAGTATAACTATTGCACTGTGTTGTACACCTGAAACTCATTTTTAAAAAAATGTTCATTTCACAATAAACGAATTAAAAAAACACCAAAAAAAGAGTTAACCAGGTTTCATTTTATTGAGTAAAGACTAAGAATATTTTTTTATGACTCAAAACATATTGCTACCTAATTTCCAAAAACATTTTCTAATTTACATTCTTATCCACAATGTGTGGAAAGGTCTGTTTCACATTGTAGAGAAATAATTTTTGGTATTTATTAAGTCTACACCATTTTTATGTAAGTATTTATAGTTAGGTTCTTAAGTGCTATAATTTTGAAAGGAGAATATATCCAATTTATTACCACAATCATGGGACTCTAAAAAATGTAATAGAGTTTTCTGGTGCTTTAGACACGTTGGTAAGTAACTTTTCATCGTACTTTAAGACAAGTCTTTTTTTTTTTAATGGAGTCTAGGTGCATATCAGGTATCTTTATTTACTTTTCTCAAAGAAAAAGATCTAAGACACTTGTCAGAATGTCTATGGTACTGCATAATCTTTCTGCTGTCTTATTTGCATCTCACTGGCTGGACTTCCATTATTCTAACTTTAATCATATCAATCACTTGAAACATACCTGCTCTTTCTTTTGTTGTCATGGTACTTTGTGCACATATTTGAAATTTAAGTTGCCCTTTCCCACATTATTTGTTTGATGACTATTTTGTTTTTCTTGAGTGAATGTTTCTAATACCCAGTCCCCGCAAACTAGTGGGGTTATTCTGATCAGTGTCACTTAACTGAACAATTTTTTGCACAGTCTTTGTACTGAGTACAATTCTGGCTTTTCTTAACATAAAAGTTACTAATAGGGTCCTGGTTCTCAAATATCTTTTTCTTCACTTAAACCTTTACTGAACTTTCATAGGCTTGCTCTATTGTTGTACTCATACATCTCATTCTTCTATAATGTTGACCATTACTTTGTGATTTATTTTGATTTTACATTGTATCTCTGAATAGTGGAAAACTCACCCACTCACCAAAAGGTAAACACTTTGAGTTATTTTGCTGGAAGACAAGGTAGATTTTTAAAATTCTATCTGTTTTCTTAGTTTCATCTTTTTATATTAATGGCATATATTTGTGAGTTGGTAGTTGTATGTAAGGCTGTGGTTTCAGGGCAATAACGTCTTCTTATAATAATGACGTTATGGTGTAGTTTACTGATGATACTGAAACTGTTGGACAAATCACACAGAACATCTAACCAAACAATTCTCTACCTTTCCTATGAGGGCACATTTGGAGGATACACCACAGTCACCTCAGTAACAGTGGTTCAGTATAACAGGTCCCAACAGAGGAGAGGAGTGGGTATGGTTTTTAGAAGTCTAAAACCTCCTGGGGAGACAGCACTCTTATTTCAAATCTCTGAGCCAACACTCTTATTTTTAGAGTGAAAGGAACTGGGTTCATTTGTCTCTAACTTTTATGTCTGTATTGTTTACCCTTAGAATCTTGCATAGTAGTTGCTCAGTAAATATCTATCAAATGGATAAAGATGATACTGGTTTACAGAATAAGTGATTTGAGCGAAGTCAAATGGTGAATAAGTTGTATGGCTGGGATTTCTGATTGCTCCCTTGTTCTTTTAGTCAGTTCTGTTCTGCTTTACAAGGAGAAGAAACATTAATTCTTCTTGCTGGATAGCCACTTATTTTCTCTCATTTAAAAATTTTCATTGCTAGCTGAGAACACTAGCAATAACAATAGCAGCAGCAACAAATACTGAAATAGTGCTTCCTATGTATTAGATACTCTTCTAATATTCACAGCAATGTTATTATTATTAATAACACTAGGTACTATTATCCCCAGTTTAAAGCTAATGAAACTGAGGCATAGAGAGATAAAATCACTTGACTGAGGAGACACAGATGGTAAGTTGCTATGTCTCTTATAGTGTCATTGTTGCCCAATATTCAAAGCACATTTTAGGACTCCTGCTGTATAATTCTTCTTAAACTTGGTCTATGTAAACAGTTGAAGGGGAAGAGCTTTTCACTCATTTATTAATTTGTTAAATATTTATTGGGAACATGAACTAAGTGCTAAAGGAAAAGAATGAATATAAAAGCTCCTATTCTTGAGTAAAAGATAATATGTGATTATCTTAGAAAACATAAGTGTTACTATGGAGGTTTTCATTTATCTAAATATTTGAGAGCTTGTGGTGTATTAGACACTGTCTGCTAGGTATTTTTGGAAAATCAATAATTCAGACGCAGTGCCTGTCCTCAAGGAAATTTTAGCTAATGGGGTCACTGGCACATACGTAGTCAAAATGTAATATAATACATGTTATAATGGTGATATGCATAAAGTGCATTGGAAGCATTAGGATGTTGTCCCCAAATCTTCTGAGAACATTCAAAGCCAGTTTATTTGTGGGTGATTTTAAATTCTGTTCTGAAGGAGAGTTAAAAATTTTGGGTAGATTATTAAGAGCGAAGCAGATACACAGAACAGTGACAACATGAGTATTACTGAGATATCAGGAATGAAAGGCAAATAAGGGTCAAGTTATAAAGGGTCTTACATACCATGTGAAGGACTTCTTCTGCTTGGGTTGCTATTATTGCCATCTGATAGCTTATCTTGGGATCCTGACTGTACCTTCCAAATGTTTGGTCTTTGGATTGACTACACTATTTGCTGTGTGCCTTTGGCCTTGCTTGATATTCTTGGTCTTTGTCTCTAACCTGTCTTCAGCTTAGTACATTCTATCCCTTTTCTTCTTGGAGCTTCTGAATCTGGGCTGGACATCTTGGAATTCTCCAGGAAGTATGAGAATCACATGGATGGCAGCGAGGGCAATTCTTTTCTTATGAAAAGAGATTATTACCTGGGAATCATGTCATTTTACTACACAATGCATTGGCTAGATCACTGTATCTTTTTGAGTGTACACCAATTCAATGTTCATTTTTGGCTCCAATTTCTGTTCTTACTTGTATTTGTGTTATTTTGTTGAATTAGGCAGCCGAATGTTTTTTTTGCTGTAATCTCATGGAGTAGTAATACATACACCATTGCCTCTGTTTTTTTTTTTTTTTTTTAAAGATTTTTATTGGGGAATTGGCGGAGGGGAATATCGTTGGGAAATCAGGGAAGGGGAACAGACAAGTTGCTGTCTTTTTGTTCTTCAGTCTAGTTGAGAAGGATGTTGCTTCACTGGCCCATGTTGGTATCGTCATTGCGCTCTTCCAGAATGAGGCAGATCAGTCGCCGGCCTCTGGATGTCACTCACTGCGGCTATTGGCAGCTCATGCTAGCTGCCAGCTGCTCACACTGGCCGCCGGCCACTCACTGTAGCCTATGGCAGCCCACTGCAGCAGGGGCTGCAGCCCACATCGTCGCCGGGGCTCGCACAGCCCAGCTCCAGGTGGAGCTATTGTTAGCTGTGGAGGGCAGTGTCACTGGCCCTCATACGTGGGATCCGAACTGGGGCCACTGGCATCCCAAAACCAGCTCTCAACCAATGCGCCACTCAGCCGGCCCCCATTGCCTCTGTTAATAACTGAACAAAATGATGGCCAAATATCCTTTTTTAAATTTATTTTTTTATTACTTTCAGGTGTGTGAAGCAACATAATAGTTATACATTTAAACACTTCATAAAATAATAACCACCCCCCCAAGCTACTATCCCTTCCACATCTTATATAGCTGTTACAATACTATTGACTGTCTTCCCTATGTTATACTCCACATCCTGTGACTATATATACTTATATATTTAGTTAGAGTTGACATTCAATATTTTTCTACTTCAGCTTCAGGTGTATAGTACATTGGTCAGGTGCTACACAGTGTATGACATGATCCCCCTGATAAGTCCAGGGACCATCTGGCACCTTTACAACATTGTTGATTATATTCCCCATACTGTATTAACTATCAAGTTGTATTTCTTAATGCATTCACCTTTTTCACCCTGCCCACAACCCCATTCCCATCTATCACCCTGATAGATCTAGTACCTATCTGGCACCATAACTAGTTATTACAATATTATTGACTGTATCCCATATGCTATACCCTACATCCCCAAGACTACTGTATAACAACCAATTTGTACTTCTTTTTTTCTTTTTTTTTAAGATTTTATTGGGGAATTGGGGAGGGAACAGCATTGGGGAATTGGGGAAGGGGAACAGACAACTTGCTGTCCTTTTGTTCTTCAGTCTAGTTGTGGAGGACGTAGCTTCACTGGCTCATGTTGGTATTATTATTGTGCTCTTCCCAGGTGAGGCAGATTGGTTGCTGGCTTCTGGACGGCTGCTCAAGACAGTTCTTAGCAGCTCATCCTGCTGCTGGCTGCTCATACTGGCTACTGGCCACTCATGGTAGCTTACAGCAGCCCACTGCAGCTCCACTGCAGCCTATGCCATTGCCAGCAACTCATTGCAGCCCAGCTCCAGGTTGAGCTGTTGTTCACCATCTTAGCTGTAGAGGGCGCAGCATCACTGTCCCTAATGTGGGATCCGAACCAGGGCCCTGCTGCTCCGAGTTGGCATCCAAAGCCAACTCTTAACCAATGCGCCACTTGGCTGGCCCCGATTTGTACTTCTTAATCTCTTCTTCTTTCACCCAACCTTAACACCCCTCCCATCTTAAAGAAGTCCCTCTAAGATTCCCTGTGATACTGGTTTGGTGGTGATGAACAATTTCAGCTTTTTCTTGTCTGGGAAGTTCCTTATCTGTCCTTCAATTCTAAATGACAGCCTTGTTGGGTAGAGCAATCTTGGTTGTATGTCATTGCTTTCCATCACTTGGAATATTTTCTGCCACTGCCCCCTTGCCTGCAAACTTTCTGTTGAGCTATCCGCTGATCTGACAGGTTTTTCTTTTTTTAATTCACTGACAGTCTTATGGAGGCTCCCTTGTAGGCAATTAACTACTTTTCTCATGCTACTTTTAAGATTCTCTCTTTGTCTTTAACCTTTGGCATTTTAATTATGATGTGTCTTGTTATTGGCCTCTTTGGGTTTATCTTATTTGGGGACTCTCATGCTTTCTGAGGTATGTCTATTTTCTTCACCAGGTTAAGGAAATTTTCTGTCATTATTTTTTCAAATAGGTTTTCAATTTCTTGCTCTCTCTCTTCTCCTTCTGGTACCCCTACAATGAGAATGTTGTTACATTTGATGTCCCAGAGGCCCCTTAAACTCTCCTCAGTTTTTTGTATTCTTTTTTCTTTTTGCTGTTCTGGTTGGGTGTTTTCTGCTACCTGATCTTTTATATCACTGGTTATATCCTCTGCTTCATCTAATCTATTGTTGATTCTCTGTAATATATTCTTCATTTTTGTTATTGTATCTTTTATTTCTGACTGGTATTTGTTTCATGGTTTCAATCTCCATTTTTATACTTTCCATCTCTCTGTTGAAGTTCTCCCTGAGATCAATGAGCATCCTTATAACCAGTGTTTGGAACTCTGCATCTGATAGCTTGCTTATCTCTGTTTAGTTTAGATCTTTTATTGGAGCTTTTTTCTGTTCTTTTAGTTGAGACATATTTCTTTGTTTCCCCATTTTGGATGCCTCCCTATGTTTGTTTCTATATACTAGGTAGGGCTTCTATGAACCATGTACTCCAGGTGTGTCCCTTGTGTGGATTGTATGTGCCCTCCTCTTGTAGTTGAGCCTTGGTTGATAATTGCACATTAGTGAGAGGGACTGCTCCTTGGGCTCACTGTTTGTGAGGACTGGCCTTGACTATAGTGGAAAAGTTGTTGTGTAGGGGCTGATCCTATGGAGCAGGGTCTGCCTCAGCAGGACTCTTTTGTCTGCCCAATCTGCCCCGTGAGTGTGTCATGCTTGGAGGCAGCTGGGTGATGCTCCAGCTCATTTTGAACCTGGCCACTGGGGGCGCCAGACCCAGGACCACCTTGCAGGGAATTCACTATAGGTCAAGTGCAGCCACAGCCTGTGCCCAACCCGGGCCACCGGACAAGATCCACAAAAAAATATGCAGATGGCTGCTGTGCTTGGAAGTGCCTTGAGAGGCCAAGCTGTAAACCAAGGCTGGCTGCCACTAGTGTCAGCGTAGGGCTGCTCAGCCAGAAGTACAGGACATGCTCAAGCCAGATGCTACTTGTCTGGGTTCTGTGAATCTTTGAGAGACCCTAGGAAAGTCTGAAGCTTGAGCTAAGGCAGGCAGTTTGCGTGAAAAAGCCACTAAAAGTGGCCAGGACATGCCCCAAAGCTGGGTGGGGTGGGGTCTTTCTTGAATAGCCAGAGCTTGGTGAACAAATGGCAGAAACTCAGATATGGCAGCCACCAGTGTACACACACAGGAAAGGGAGAGGGCTCAGCAAAGAAAAAATGGCCTCCACCAGCTCCTCAGTCCAGAAGAAAGTAGCCTCTCCAGCCTCTGTCCCAAGCCAGACAACTCAGTTTCCCACCATATGTCCCCGCTGCCTTTCCAGCTGCTGCCCCAGTGCTGGAGCTCAGACAGAGTGATTCCATTGGTGGGTAAGTCCATGCAAAGTCCTATTAAGAGGAGCGCTTGTGAGTGCAGCCACACTTAGTCTCACTCAGTCACAATCTCCACTGGTTTTCACAACGAAAAATTATGGCAGCACTCTCCGTGGCCTTGGAATCCTGGGCTCGGGTGGGGCTGGGATTTCTCACTCCTCTGGGGGATAGGGGGAATCCTTACAGCCAAAATAGCCCTCCCAATCATTAATGGTCACATGAGGGTATTGTACCAGCCCATTCTGTGTCTCTGCCCCTCCTACCAGTTTCTAGGTGGCTTTTTCTGCACATCCTTAGTTGGAAGGCTTCAGTTCAACTTGTTTTTTTGGCAGTTCTCAATAATAGTTGTTTTGTAGATTACTTGTAATTTTGATGTGGTTGTGAGAGAAGGTAAACACAGCATTTACCTACTGCACCATCTTGGTTGTCTCTCCCCAAATAGTCTTATGACAACAAAATCATGCTGTCCAATTTCCCTGCAATATTTGATGATAAGAGTGTTCATAATCTCCTATTTCTTCTTTTCCGAATTCCCTGTCACTCAATTTTGCTAATTTCCTCTTTTGGCTTCTAGAATTTCCCTTGTGAGTTCTACAGGATTTTATATCCATGTTTTTAAAGTACTGTATGAGATTTAAAAAAAAAATGAATTCATCTCTAATTATCCTCCTCTGTTGCTTTGTATAGAAACTGGGGCAAACTGGGGCAACATTTGCAACAACATGAATAGAACTTGAAGGTAATTATGGTAAGTGAAATAAGTCAAAGAAATATAAATATTTGATCTCATATATACATGCAATCTCAACACACACACACACACACACACACACACACACACACACACACATACCCCAAACCAAAACAAACAAAACAAAAGAAAACAAAAACAAAATGCCAAACTCATAGATACAGAGAACAGATTAGTGGGTTGCCAGAGGCCAGGGGTGGGGGTTGGGTGAATGGATCAATGTTGTCAAAAGGTATAAACTTTCAGGGCCGGCCAAGTGGCGCGGTGGTTAAGCTCTGGCTTGGGAAGCCAGCAGCCCCGGTTCGGGTCCCACATATGAGGGCCAGTGACACTGACCTCAAGACAGACAAACAAACAAACAAACAAAAAAATCCAAAAGGTATAAACTTTCAGTTATAGAATAAATAACTGGGGATGTAATGTACAGCATGGTGACTATAGTTAATAATGTTGTATTGTATATTGGCAAGTTGCTCAGATAGTAGATCTTAAAAGTTCTCAACACAAGAAAAATATTGTAACTATGTGTGGTGATGATTGGTACCCAGACTTACAGTGGTAGTTATTTCATAATATATACATATATCAAATTATTATTTTGTACAGCTGATATTAATATAATATACCAATTATATCTCAAAAAAGGAGCATTCAATCTTTTGGACTCCAAACACTATGAGGTACACTATTAGACACATTTTTGTGAAATTTTGTTCTGGCATTTAAAAAGGAAGAGTTCTTTTTTTGTTGAGAGCCCAGAGTAGAGTTTAAAAGGGATACATTAGGACCGGCCAAGTGGCACATTGGTTAAGAGCTGGTTTGGGGATGCCAGCGGCCCAGTTTAGATCCCACATATGAGGGCCAGTGACACTTCCCTCCACAGCTAACAACAGCTCCACCAGCAGCTGGGCTATGCGAGCTCCGGCGATGGTGTAGGCTACAGCCCCTGCTGCAGTGGGCTGCCATAGGCTATAGTGAGTGACCGGCAGCCAGCATAATCGGCTGGCAGCCAGTGTGAGCTTCCAATAGCCACGGTGAGCATTCATCCAGAAGCTGGTGACCGATTTGCCTTATCCAGGAAAAGCGCAATGATGATACCAACATGGGCCAGTGAAGCAACGTCCTTCGCAACTAGACTGAAGAACGAAAAGACAGCAACTTGTCTGTTCCCCTTTCCTGATTCCCCAACACTGTTCCCCTCCCCCAATTCCCCAATAAAATCTTAAAAAAAAAAGGGATAAGTTAGCAAATTTAATAAAATGTAGCTGAGAAACAGATATCTATGTGCTTAGAATTTGGGGTTTGTGACTTAAGGATCATAGCTTATTCTTCCTTACACAATCAAAATTATGCAATTACTTAGCTTTCTGATAAAGTAAAGGTTTCCTAGACTTTCCAATTTCTGGATGGAGTTAAGGAGTAGAATATATTTGAAAAATAATAAAATAGGAATAGGATTGTAAAAATTTCTATTCCTTTTTAGTGTAAATCAAGGAAGAAAACCAAGTATCTTGGTCCATGTTCAGATGCAACCTTTAGCAATTGGTTCACTCACAATTACTATAGAATTATTTTTGCCAGACCTACATAGTAATGGTTAACATTATTTAAAAGACAGCCAGAAATACAAATTCTATATCAAGCAGTAGAGTTTGGAGGAAAGAACATTTTATTTGTAATCAGATGTGTTAGGCTCTATTTTTGTCTGTGTAACTTTGGGAAAGTCCTTTGGTACGTGTGGGCCTTTTCTTCTCATCTGTGAAGTGAAAGGTTACACTAGAAGATCCTTATGGAACTTTCACAGAAAAATTCCATAAATGTATCCCAGAAGGAAAGGGAGGTGTTGGTGGTGAGAGATACCACCTCTGGTTCCCTGCAGGAAAACACAAAAAACCTGAGGGCAATATATTCCCTAACTTAGGTTTGACATCTAAATAACATAACATTAAAAAAAGAGTTTGGCTGTTGTCCTTAAGTTTCAGTCAGATGACAAAATATTTTTCCTCTTAAATTCTCATATTTCCTTCACAAAGTTACTCAAAATTCTTAGATTTTATATTAAGAACTTAAAATACCTTGCACTAATTTTTGTATTTATACTTTTGCTAGTAAGAAGATGCATGTTATTGATTTGCTATTAGTACCTAACTTTATTAAAATGCTAACTATTAATACTGAGCTGTGATCATTAGGGTAAACTCATCTGACCATGGGATGACTCCTATTGTGATAGCTTCAAAAAAACTTAAGGCTAGAAGTACCTGGCTACCAAGGGAGCAATTAGTTAAACAAATTTAACAGTATTTATGCATTTGCTAGGGTGATATCATGCTGATACATCATTATTTTACTAGCTTAACATTTTCAAATTTAAGTTGGAGGCCAAGCAAGAATATTGCTGCAATGACACAGTGTATAATTACTGGACAGCCAGCAGCAATTTTTAAGGCAAATTTCACACTATCCCTGAGAATAATGTCATACATTGCCAGTTTGAATTCATTTGGGAAAGTTATTTATATATCAGACACTTTAAATTTATTAGAGATAACATTCCACTTAAGTTAGGTCTGGAAAATTATGTTTGCAAAGGTGATCTAGCTACAAATGGGTATGTTAAGCAAAGATAAAAATTTAGATTTAATTTTCTTTTGTGACAAATTATTTATAAATTTTTTTCTACGTTTCAAGTTTTTTCATTAGGGCCTGAAAATCAGCTTCTAATACCCACTGGAAACATTGTATGATTTGGGCTTAGCTTCCCCATAGGACCTTCCCTGTTATCTCTTGCTTCCCACACCAACCCAAGTCAATTCCACCAGTGTCTCCCATGCCAGTTTTACCCTTCTCACCCTTGGGTCCATGTCCTATAACAACTTTCAAGTAACATTTGGCTGGAGGCTTTGTGGTTATAAGATGGGGACTCCCCCATATATCCTAAGTAATATAAGAAGCTACAAATGACAAGGATAAACGTAATATCACTACTATTTATTATGTGATAGTATGTATATATTTTTCTTCTTAAAGAGTACCTTAGACAAGATAATGGTAGGCTGATTCAAGAATCCAAGCAGAAAATAAAGCTATGGTGGTATCATGATAACACAGGCAAGGCTTAGACAATATACACGATTAGCAGGCAGAAAGCTGGATGGTAGGCTGATTCAAGAATCCAAACAGAAAATAAAGCTATGGTGGTATCATGACAACACAGGCAGGACTTAGACAATATGCACGGTTAGCAAGCAGAAAGCTGGACAGAGCAAGATTATAATAGGACTGAAGATAAAGAAAGGCTTGTTTAGAAGCAGGATTTACAGACATGGGAGACGGGTTTGGTTAGCAGGCAGAATCTGAGAGGAAATATGGAAAAACAAACTCAAGCCAAGAGTTTCCAGTCAGCACCATGAACAGCTCTCAGAGCCACCTCTGAGTGCAGGTGTTTGCACTGATTGTTGCCTCTGGCAGCACAGGTATGAATAGTATTAATTCTTGGCTCAGTGACTACAGGCTTGTTAACATGTCAGTAACAGTACCGCTCTGAAACGGATATGAGATTGATCATAATTAGTGAATGCTTCTTTGTTTGCACTTTAGAAGTACAATAATCAGTATACTATAATTAGTGCATAACTTGCAGTTTTGAGGTTTATCAATTAAGCTTGGCCTCAAGGACTGGAAAAATGATAATATCTTATAGACCTCTATGGAAATTGGGAAGCAGTTAAGTAAAAATGTTTAGAAGTTCAGGCAATCCTGGCTTGAAATATATGTAACTATTGGTTTTATATATATATATATATTATATAAAGTATTTAATACAAATAAAAAATCAGAACTGCAAATCTAGAGGTATAAATGCATTTGGTTCCTTGACTGACCAAAGCTAAGACTGGCAGCTTCAATTTAGGGATATTTACAATGATCTCAGATTCACTTCTTTTAGACTTGGTTGTTTCTTAATCATGGAAGGAAATACTTTAAACGACCTATTTGATTCTACTGTACAGTAATACAGTAAAAGTATTTGAGTGAGCATGCGTGCACATGTGTGTGTGTGTGAGAGAGAGAGAGATTGAGAATGGCATAGTGGTGAAGAATTGAGAGAGATTGAGAATGGTATAGTGATGAAGAATTGTCAGGATAGTTTTGGAACAAGAATAGCTTAGTATGAATTTCAGAACAGAAGCTTACTTCACCTTGGGTAAGTCATTGAACTTCCTTGACCCTCTGATCTCTCCTCAGTAAAATGCAGATAATATTTATTTTGACAGTTGTTATGAAAATTAGAGATGGCATATAGTAAAATTAGAGATGGCATTCAGCAAATGGCAGCTATCCTTATTTTCACTGAATAAATGTATTAATTCAGCAAGTCATTTGCACCAAGTTTGTTTATATTAGAAATTCTCTTCTTTTGTGGTTTTGCCAGAGGTTAAAATTATTCCTTTAAAGAAACTTCTTTAATGATGGTTTAAATTTCTAAAGTTAAAATGTTTTTAGAGTTTAGTTTATCTAATTTAGATATTTTAGTGTGTATTTCCCTACTTTTTTGATATCTCAACTGGAATCTTAATAGTTGCTTTCGGACATTTCCATGAACAACGTTCATGCTTTATTGCTTTTCCAGGTCAGGTGACAGCACATATTTATATGTTGTAATTGAAATGTGCACATAAGTGTTGAATTTAAACAGGTTCTTTTCATTAAATTTTACATTTACTGTATTATTATCTTTAAAATGAACTTTTCCATCCCAGGGAAAACACATTTTTCCTTGGTGGGATGAATCACTGTTGACTGATTCATCTCCCTCTCAGGGCGGAAGCTTGGTCTAGTGGTTCATGCTGTGATGTGTGAGTCAGTTGTTCTGGTTCCATTCCCCTTTGACTCTTCAGTATTTGGTTAAATCCCTTGTCCAATAGAGATGTCATCTCCCTATGTATACCTCATAGGGGGACTGTCAGAAGTGATGAATTTTTGTCAGAGAGAGTGGGGAATGGGATGATGGGGAAAAGTGAGAAAAACATTAGTCCTCATTTAAAGTAACACATTTGGTATTTACTTTTCTCCCTGGATCAGCATTGACTTGAGGGAGTTAGTGATAAAGCATAAGTGGTGGGATATTGGGACTTCAATTGCAGACCAGAGGAGATAATACCTATATATCCCGTCTCGAATAGTGACACTGAAATGACTTAATAAGCATTGAGGATTGATTGCTAACTTGAAGTTAGGAGACCTGTTAAAGCTTTTATTACAGTGGTGTTTTCCTTTTAACTACCATTTAACTGAATATTTTCTCAGTATGGTTTTATTCACTGACAGAAGGGGTATGCAGGGCTAATGGCAAACATATTGTTAGTATTTTATATTACTCAGTAAGCTTTTAGTTCAAAACAGACTGTAGATATATTTAGCATATAGAGTAAGAACTTAAAAGCAAATTATGTCAGCTATTTGCAAAAGAATGCATAAAAAGAAGAGATTTTCTTTATAGATACATCAATAAAATTATAAATTCAGCATTAGAATAAGCTAGTCATCTATTTATTAAATAAGAATATACCAAAGCATTCTTCTAAGTTTCATGATTTGATATGTTGTTTATTTAAATGTATTGGGAAAGTATTAGGAATCAGTTTTGTAAGGCCACTTTTAAGTCAAATCATTGTTGAATTTTTCTCCAACAATGTCCTTTCGATATTAAAATGAACACTTTTTTCTCATATTATTTTCCCTATCTGTGCTGTTTGCAGAGGCAGTTTCATCAGAATCTGAATTTTTATTGTGTCTTAGTTTGGATTAATCAGGAAGATCTTTAGACAAGGACTTGATGCAACCAGTTTATTTTGGAGATGATTCCAGAGAGTAGGGGAATGAGGAAGGGAGAAAGAGAAGAGAAGGAAGCCAAGAGTATGTTATCAAGCCAGTTATTGCAATGTGCCAGTGCAGCCCAATCTGACTGGGGATCTCTGGAATACATGTAGAATGTACCTCAGAGTTATCCTTATAGAGAGGCAAGGGAGCTGAGGTATTTATCCCCATCCAGCAGTGGCCGAATTCTATTTCCTGGTGCGTTAACTCTCTTACAGCTTGCCCATGCACAGGTGGAGCATGCTCCCAAATTTAGAAAAATCTTGCAGGCAAGGAGAGACAGGTGTGTTCCTAAGCAGTTTTTAACATGGGAGGTCATGCCAGGGGGACATGAGCAGGCATTTACACAGTTTTTCACATACTCTTTCCTTCTTAGTTGTTTTTTCTGGCAGAAATTTCTCCCAGGTCTCTGACAATAAATTGTTTTGCTTCTTCCTTAGGAAGTATTATCATATTAGCTACTTATTCTAAAAAATTGTGGCAAAATATACATAACACAAAATTTACCATATTAACCATTTTAAAGTGTACAGTTTAGTGGCATTAAATGTTGTGCAACCATTACCACCATCCATCTCCAGAACTTTTTCATCATCCCAAACTGAAACTCTGTATCCATTAACAGTAGCTCTTCATTCTCCCATCTCCTTAGCTCCTGGTAACCTCTATTTTACTTTCTGTCTCAATGAATTTGACTATTCTAGGTATCTGATATAAGTGGAATCATATAATATTTGTCCTCTTGTGCCTGGATTCTTACACTTAGCATAATGTATTCAAGTTCATTCATGCTGTGGCATGTATCAGAATTTCATTACTTTTTAATATTCCATTGTATGTATACACCACACTTTATCTGTTCATCTATTGATAGACACTTGGGTTGTTTTCACCTTTGGCTATTGTGAATAATGCTGCAAGGAACACTGTGTACAAATATATGTTCAGGTCCCTACTTTCAATTCTTTTGGTTATATACCTAGAAGTAGAATTGATGAATCATATGGTAATTTTGTATTTAATTTTTGAGGAACTGCCATATTGTTTTCCATAGCAGCTGAACCATTTTACATTCCCACCAGTCTACAAGAGTTCCAATTATTCCACATCCTTATCATCACTTGTTATTTTATGTGTGTGTTTTTTTAATAATAGCCACCCTAATAGGTGTAAAGTGTTATTCTATTTTTTATAACTTACTTAAAAAAAATAACTTACTTTAATCTTACTTTATCTCTGTTCCTTGAACATCTTTGGTGCAGAGCAAATCACACTTTAAAACCTTCATGTAAAATTTAGTTGACTTAACATGTTCTTTTAGATAAACATCTACTTTTTCTGTCATAAATCAATATAGTATTATTATAGAGAATTTGGAAAATATAAAAATATATGAAGGGCCGGCCTAGTGGTGCGTTGGTTAGGAACTGTCTTGGGACGCCATCGGCCCCGGTTCAGATCCCACATATGAGGGCCAGTGACACTGCCCTCTACAGCTAAGATGGTGAACAACATCTCCACCTGGAGCTGGGCTGCTGTGAGTCCCCGGGACGGCATAGCTGCAGCTCCTGCTGTAGTGGGCTGCCATAGGCTACAGTGAGTGGCCTGCAGCCGGCGTGAGCACTGGCAGCTGGTGTGAGCTGCCAAGCCTCTGTGAGCGGCCCTCCAGAGGCCGGCGACCGATCTGCCTCACCTGAGAAGAACTCAATGATGATACCAACATGGGCTAGTGAAGCAATGTCTTCCACAACTAGACTGAAGAACAAAAGGATAGCAACTTGTATGTTCTCCCTTCCCCGGTTCCCCTGTCCCCCAATTCCACAACAAAATCTTTAAAAAGTATATGTATATGAAGCAATTAACAAAATTCACCTGTAATCTTATGAATTAAATATAACTGATTAAAAATAGAATATATTTAATGATTTATTTAAAATATTTGTATGGTGGTGATTTGTAAAGCTTGGACTCCAAAGCCAGACAATCTTGGAGTTAAATCCTGACTCAATATCTGTTGACTTTGGGAAAGTTACATGGCCTCTAAACCTCAATTTTTCTATCTACAAATATGGAAATAATAACAATAACTTAGGGTTGTTGTGTGGATTAAATATTCAATTACTTAAAAAAAATAGACCCGAAGCCTCCACTATGGGCTATGGGCAAAGACACATTAATAAAGAAATCACTGTAATGATTACGTATAATTGCAAACTAAGAAAAATTCTGGGAAGAAATAAAAACATGCTTCTAGGGTAGCTTATTTAAAAAGGCCTGACCTAGTCATGGGTCTCAGATCTTCCTTAGGAAGTAATGTTTGGAGGCATCTAAAGATTGAAGAGGAGTTAACTGGACAAATATTGGATAAGGGTAGTGATGGGGTAATATTGTAGGCAGAGGTGATAGTTGTTTTAAGGTGGATGAAGATACAATGGGAATATACAGGAAATACCTCTAAATTCTTGACTGGGGACTCAGAAATGATTGGTATAAGGGGAAATATGGAGTGGATTTTTGAAGGAGGGTGCAAGATTTTGCTGAGTAGAGATTGGAGGAAGGCAAACAGTACATTCTGGGCCAAGGAGAATTTTAGAAGCTTTATTCAGATTCTTTAGAAGTTGGATTATCATTTGGTGTACTGAAATACTAAAGTATGGAGAAGGGGCAATGGTAGGTTAAAAAGGTGGAGTGGGCAGAGGCCAGATGATGAAGGATGTCAAAGCCATACACAATCTAGACTTTTATCTGTGAGCAATGAGGAGTTATTGAAGGAGTCAATATTTTGAAGTAATATTCAGCAGGAAATGTGAAAAAACATATTGAGAGTTGAGGTGAGATTAGAAGCAGCAAAATCAATTAAGGAGATAGGGCAATTATTTTGATAGTCCTTTCAGGAGATGATGAGGACCTGTATTGAACCTGTGATTGTGGGGATGAGCAGGATGGAGAGTTTTGAGAAACAAAGTGTTATAATAGCACTTAGTGACTCATGGGATATAGAGGATGAGAGAGAAATGCAGAATAATGTGAAATTTCTGTCAGGCGATTGAAAGGAGTGGAAATGTGGAGTAAGTGTGGCTCCCTGCCTCAATTTGAATGTAGAGGAAGAAATGGAGACAAAAGATTTCAGTTTGGACATGTTGGCTATATGATGGTTGAAGCCCATATATATATTAGTTTTTAGGTAATGAGAATTTTCTGGGTTGGAAATGCAAATCTGAGAGGTATTAGTACAAAGATAGCAATTGAAGTCAATGAAATGTCCCCCCCGACCTAACCAACTTTTTCTTCATCTCTTCTTCTGAAGACCAACTCCTTCTTATACTTTGTGTTTCAGCTTAAAATTACTTTCTCCAAAAGGCTTTCCCTTCTACCTGAGTGAGTTAGGTGCTCTATAGGCACACTATTCTGAGCCTCAGCACTCTCCTTAAATGTTTGTCCTCCTGGCAAGATCGCTGAGGGCAGGGACTATGCCAGTCTAATTCCCTTCAGTGTATCCAGTGTTTAGCAGGAGGCTTGGCACATGGGAGGTACTCAAATAATATATGTTGATTGACTAATTGAATAAATGAATAAAGAAGATTGTTCAGGAAGAATGAATACAGTGAGAAGAAAACCTCAGGGTCAAACATATATAGAGAGATCAAATAAGATAAGCATTTAACGTGAGTGTCCTTTAAGAGCCAATTATTGATCTTGATTGACCATTAATGTTTGTGGTATTTCCTTCTGTCATGTTTTGTTGTTATTGTTGTTGTTGTTTTTTGGCATGTCGTTAAAAAAATTAACATAGTTATCACTCTAGATATACATAATTTATCTTTACCACTTAATATTTTAACATAAGCATTTTTCTTATATTTGAAATTTGAAATTTTTTGCTTAGACTTTATTTCATTTTTTGTAGGTTAGATAAGTTCACAGGCACTTATTTGCTACATAGCAGTGAATTTTATTCATATAGGGAGGGTTTCAGAATTGTTATCACCTTGTCCTTATGTACTTGCTCATTCACATGTGCATACAGTCATTTAAAACTGTGAGGTTATATGTAAGATTTGATTGTCAACCTCACAGGGCTCCTTGTAGGATGGAAGAGACAGATATGCACACAATTAATTATAAAAGAGGATAATAAGTACTCTAATAGAGATGTCTATTCTAAGTACAATTAATCTACAGTGAGGGAGCACCCTACGAATGTTCACTTAAGTTAATGTCTGCTTTAGGGTGATATTTTAAATTAAATGCAGTTGTGTTCTTAGTTTTGCAAAATACACAATTCTATTTTTGGATATCTCTCTTTTTAGAACATATGTTTGCTTACTTCTATGATTAGAGGGAAGGGAAACAGGCATTATTGATTACTTGCTATGTACCTGGCACTGTACTAGGTGAAATTATTCATATCATTTATTTTAGTCTTCATTATTTTCTTTATAAAAGCTGTAGTTATCATTGTTTGACATAAGAAGAAGTTAAAGCTCAGAGAACTTTATCTCCCCTTGATCACATGAGTCATAAATAAGAAATTCAGTGAATAAATATTCAAATCAAGGTCTGATACCAAAGACCTCATTATATTCTAAATATGTAATTCAATCTGATTCTTAAAGAAAACTAGAACCTTGATAAAAGACTTTTGGACATGTAGAACATCTATATATCTATATCATATTTCACAATAATGTTTTAATATATTATAGTGCTCAGTAAAACTATCATTTGATTTTCCATGCTAATATGGAAGTGTTATGACACAGGAAATGACATTTGTAGGTAACTTTATACTTCTAATTCTCTTAAATGCCTTGTGGTAGCAGTAATGATAGACAACGAAGCTCCCTAACAAATTACTGGTCAAAGGAAGAATACGACAGTACTTGAGTAGTGATCTTCAGGTGTTTCCCTATGTACATTGCATTTTCTCCAACCAGAGCTGCATTCCTCAGGCAGTGCCTTCTCCCTCACCCTCTCCTTCTGCCTCTCCCTTTCCCTCTGCCTCTGCCTCTCCTTTCTTTTCCTTTCCGCCTCACAGTTTCTCACCAGAATACAAGGTATAGAGTAAGGCCTTGATAAATATGTGTTCATTTGACAGGTGGAGGAGCCAGGGGTTGAGCTGATCTCATACTATAATGTCAGCTGCTTAATAACAGAGTGTTCTATGTGATTAATGCATTTATGTATTCAACTTATATTAGCAATATCCTCCTTGCCATCTTTCCATCCCACGTCTTGATCTCTCAACTATGCATTTGTAGAAAGGCATTCTATGAAGTGTGCTTATCAATAAAACAAGCAAGAGGAGGCTTGTTGCTGGGATAAAGGTGTTAGGAAGTTATTTATTTGACAATATTTAAACAATTCTTGTAAACGTTCTTTTTTATATGTACACACAGATTGTAGATACAGCCAATCAACAGATTCTGTTTCAATAGCTGGGATTAAGAATGGCATAGTCATGAAATGGTGACTTTATTACACCAGCTAGGGCTAGTTCTTTTTGTTGTTTATTTGTTTTGCTTAATGTTTCTTAGGGATGTAACACACAATTTAGTTTAAAATGTCTCTATTCAAGATCATAAATGATGTTTTATTTCATAGAAATGCATTGTGTAAAGCAATAATCAATGATTCCTTTTAACTAAAATAACCCAAGATGAAAAACAGCTTTAGAAGAAATGATAAGTAACTATTCTTTAATTACCGGGAAGAAAGACAAAACATTTTCTGGATGACTCTTCTTATATATTAAGTTGAATACATCAACTAGTTTATTGAGATATGATTGATATGCAAAAGCTGTACATAGTTCATATATACAACTTAATGAGTTGGGGTTAAGTATACATTATGAAACCATCACCACCATTAAAGCCATAGACATAACCATCACCTCTCAGTTTCTTCCTGCCCCCTATGTTATTATTGTGTGTGGGAGAGGCGGGTGAGGAGGTAAGAACACTTATATGACAGCTACTCTCTTAGCAAATTTTAATCTTCTGTTTTTTCAAACCTAGAAGGTGGGAACAAAGGTAGAATGAGTTAGGAGTATTCAATTTTTACATGCACTTCAATACAGAGAAGATATTGTTGGTCTGGTCTACTTAAATTTAGCTATATTAGCTATAGCAATACCCAATAAGATACTTAAGATAGTACCTTTTAGCAAAAGGGGTTTTATGAGAATTACTGGATTCTCACTATTTGTGGGGGATTATAACTAATGTTTACAAAGCAGATGTAGCTATGTACATGTCTTTGCTGACACTGAGAGGTTTTTAGACTGTCAAAACCTTTTTTCACATGGAAAGTTGGCATCTCTCTGCTGGCCAGAAGTGGCCAGACATCCCTAGTGAAGCACATGTTGTTTTGTTGGCTCAGTTCTCCGGGGTCCTCCTTTGTCCTGATTTCTGGGTCTATTCCACTATGTCTTGATCTATTTCTTCAGAAACTCTAGCTGTTGGCCTCTAGAGAATTGTGTGATTTTTGTTGCTTGGTGAACTGTAGGAAGTTTAACGTTCTCACAGTAGACCCTTTTGGGTCAAAGCCAGGGCTTTGCTAGTGTTAAAGACCGCATCCCTCTGGGTTTACTCTGGGGGCTGTCCTTGTCCTTGCTGGTGGCTTTCTACACTCTACCCTTTGCTGTGTGGTGTGTCCTCTGTCTCTGTACCTCATGGAATGGGAGATGTATTGGTTTTCCACATTCTTGTGGAAAACCAATAATTTTTGGCAGGAAAAGTTTTGCTGGAAGTATCACATGGAAGACTAACTCCTTCAGGAAATATGTGCCTGGTTACTGGGAACAGCGATTCATAGGTTTATTTACTTTCAAGCAGTTCATAGTCATAGCTATGTTATGCTTGCTATACTATGTTCTAGGATCAAAGAGCTTTTGATCATCTTTTCATTTTAAGCAATATGAGTCAGTTGCTAACTAAAATGTGTGAGGTACACTTTCTACTCAAATGTGTGTTTTTTTAATCTCATTTATTCAATTTTCGGATTACATTTCTAAAGTATTATCTATCTGTCTATCTATCTATTATCTATCTATCTATCTATCTATCTATCTATCTATCTATCTATCATCTATCTCTACCTCTATCTCTTTTTCTTTTTTGGTAATTCCTATCTCTTTTTGCAATTTCATTATTCAAGTCAACAATGGACAGAGATGAACACCTGACCCCAAGCCACTCAGTGCATTCATCTGCTAGTGGACAGTCAGATTCTCTTTCTGGGAATTTGATGAGGGATTAAGATCAGTCATTTGGCAATGACCTATGACTCTATATATGGCCATGAAGATTTCAGGCTAATGGCCGTGTTGGAAGTTTGGCTTGCCTTTGACCAAAATCAAATTCCATCTCTAAGCAATCATATGACCGAAAGGGTCTGGTACTATGATTGATATATAAAAGGAGTCATTTCTGCACGAGAAATTGGGGAACAGAAAACAATAATAAATGTCTTCTTTTGCATTTACTAATATTTTAGAATTTGCTATGTTATTTACCTGTCATTCTATCTCACTGACTTTTCTTCTCCCTGCTAACAGTTGTAAATCTAAGAGGCTAAGATTATTTGGGTAAGTAATCCTTTTTTTTTTAAATTTTATTGGGGAATTGGGGTAGGGGAACAGTGTTGGGGAATTGGGGAAGGGGAACAGCCAAGTTGTTGTCCTTCAATCTTAGTTGTGGAGGGTATAGCAAGCTCAGCTCCAAGTCCAGATGTGCCGCTCAGCTCAAGGTGCTGCGTTCAATTAGTTGTGGGTGGGTGTAGCCACCATCCCATGAGGGAGTTGAACCAGCAGCCTTGTTGTTAAGAGCACGTGCTCTATCCCCTGAGCCACCCAGGTGGCATCTCAGCTCAAGGTGCTGAGTTAAGTTTTAGTTGTGGGCAGCCGTAGCACACCATCTTGAACAGGCAACCTTGTTGTTAGGAGCATGTGCACTCACCAGCTGAGCCATCTTACCACCTGTTGGCAGCTCAGTGGCAGCTCAGCTCAAGCGCAGCTCACTGTCCTATGTGTGAATTGAACCAGTGATCCTGTTGCTCAGAGTTCTCACTCTTCAGCAAGCTCTTAATCAACAGAGCCACTCGGCCACCCCTGAGTAAGTAATCTCAGTTATTTAGATGCAGGCGCTCATTCTTAGAAAAACTATAAAGAGATCACAAAGTATGCTAGTTTTGGAACATGTTTAGAAGGAAACTGGACTTGGGGTGGCTATACATTGCATTGTAAGGCAATTTTCTAAGCTCATATATTTCTCAAGAAAAATGAATTGCAAGACACTGAATAAGCAGCTGGAGTCTCGAAAGAGCAGTGGGTATTCCTATGAGAAAGGAACACCAGGCAATTTGAAAGAACATCATGGATAAATCACCGCTTTTCTTCTGTATCTAGATAGTTGATAATCTGCTAATCTTAAAATAGAAAGATTATCCTGGATTATCCAGGTGAGTCCAGTGAAATTACAAAGAATCTTTAAATGTGGAAGAGACAGCAGAATCAGTTCGTTAGTGATGCAGTGTGAGGAAGACTTAGCTAGTCATTGTTGGCTTTGAAGATAGATGTGGCCACAACCCAAGGGATGTAGGCAGTTTCTAGAAGCTGGAATAGACAAAGAAGTGGAGATTCCAGAAGGAATTCAGCCTTGACATCTTTATTTTAGTCCAGTGAGACTTCTGACCTCCAGAACTACAAGATAAATTTGTGTTGTTTTAAGGCATTAAATTTATAGTGATTTGTTACAGCAGCATTAAAAAACTAATACCATAGGATATATCCTATATATCTCTATTTGTAAGATTAATTGCCCAAGCTGACATGACTAATAAGTGCATTGAAAGCCTGTATTTAAATCCAGTTTATCTGATCCCAAAGTATGTGTTCTTCTGCTCTGTTTTACAAGCTCTGTTCTTATTAAATGCCTCTCTGGAATTTTCTCTTGGATGAAATTACAGTTTTTAGTTTTCTGGGTTTTTTCCCTGTTTTTATTTATAACACTTCTGTTGCATTCAGGTTTGTTTGCTTCCTAGTGGGAGAAATTATTCCCACCAACTGTCATGCCTAGCAGAGACTTTTCCCCCGGTTTTTAGATGGGGCTTAAAAAGTAGAATTAAGATCACTCTGGGGGCAGCCGAGTGTCTAAGTTGGTTAGAGCGCATGCTCTTAGCAACAAGGTTGCCAGTTCGATTCCCACATGGGATGGTGGGCTGACCCACCCTGCAACTAGATTGAAAATAGTGACTAGATGTGAAGCTGAGCTGTGCCCTCCACAACTAGACTGAAGGACAACGACTTGACTTGGAGCTGATGGGTCTTGGGAAAAAAAACACTGTTATCCAATAAAATTTTTAAAAAATAAATAGCTTAAAAAAATCACTCTGAATATTAATTTGAGCTGTTGAGGTAAGAGTGATTCTGCCTGACAAGTCATATAAATTAAAAATATTTGCAAATCTTTGAGAAATAAAAATTTCTTGGGCAGCCAGATGGCTCAGTTGGTTAGAGCACGTGCTCTTAACAACAAGGTTGCCAGTTCGACTCCCATATGGGATGGTGGGCTGTGCCTTCACAACAGGATTGAAAATGGTTATGGGAATTGGAGCTGAACTGCACCCTCCACAACTAAGATTGAAAGACAACTTGACTTTGAGCTAATGGGTCCTGGAAAAAAACACATTGTTCCCCAATAAAGTTTTAAAAAAAAATTTCTTACCTGCCTAAATTTAATGAGGTTATACTTAAATTATACAAACATATAGGTACGTGCGGCATAGCTTTACATAGTATCTTATGGCAAGAACAATTTTTACTGTTTATGAGATTAGGTAAAAAGCATTTGGTGTCAGAATAACTTGTTTTTGTTTTTTAAGTGGGGAATTGCGGAAGGGAACCAGCCAAGTTGTTGTTCTTCAATCTTAGTTGTGGAGGGCACCAGTTGCCATCTGACTGCCTGTCAGCAGCTTGTGGCCTCTAAGCTCAAAGTGTTATGTTCAATCTTAGTTGCTGCTGGGCGTAGTCACTATCCCATGCTGGAGTCGAACTGGCAGCCTTGTTAAGAGTGCATGCTCTATTCCCTGAACCATTGAGGTGCAGCTCAGCTCAAGGTGCCGAGTTCAGTCTTTAGTTGCTGGTGGGCATAGCTCACCATCTCAATCAGGCAACCTTGTTGTTAGGAGCACGTGCTCTCACCAGCTGAGCCATCCTGCCACTTGTTGGCAGCTCAGTGGCAGCTCAGCTCAGGTGCAGCATCACTGGCCCATGTGGGAACTGAACTGGCAGCCCTGTTGCTCAGAGCTCGTGCTTGTAAGCTAACTCTTAACCAGTTGAGCCACTCGGCTGGCCCCCAGAATAATTTTTGTTTAAATTCAAGCTTGCACTTATTTGTGTGATCCTGGAATAATTATTTCTGAGTTTTAATTTCCTGATTTTTAAAATGGTGATAACTACATAAGGTTTAAATAAGAATTCATATGGAGCACATTGTAATCCATATAATGCTATACAAATATAGGTGTAATAATTATTGTTTTTATGAGATTTGAGAGAGAATATATGAGTCTATTTGAATGCAATTCACTTGCTGTATGAAAAGTTTGACTGATTATCATTTCCCTAAGGGATTACTACTGTCAGTTTTGCTTGAACAATTACTGGCTGATCAAGGAAATATTATGAATCAATTTCAATAATATATGTTATTATTAGCTTTCCCAAACTAATTTAGAACACTGAGGTCCCTCAGTATTCAGAATTCATAACATTTACTGTTTATAACAGTGGTTAACAAAGTTGGCGACACATCAAAAATCACAGAAGGAAGTTAAAAAAAAAATCTTGAGCCCCATGCTGAGGTATTTTTTTCCTGTGTTCTATTTTTATTTTTTTAAATTTCTGGTTACTATGCCGGTTTGGACACCACTAGTATATGCTAGTCTTTTGATAATCAGTAGCCTTGTTTAACGTGTTCTGGCAGGTAATTTTTCATGTTTTAAAAAATTTTCTCAGTTATATTGTAAGCTTTGTATCTTAACAGATGTGGCTTGTATCAAATATTATTGTGAATTATGTTTACATAGGGAAAAGTACTGAATTTCTCACAGGCCACAAGTAGTGGTTTGTACCACAATTATTTAAAGAGATGATAGTAAGCTTTTTTTTCTTTTAAAGATTTTATTGGGGAATTGGGGAACAGAAATAGCATTTCTGTTCGGGGAATTGGAAAAGGGGAACAAACAAATTGCTGTCCTTTTGTTCTTCAGTCTAGTTGTGGAGGACGTTGCTTCACTGGCTCATGTTGATTTTGTGATAATTGTGCTTTTCCCACCTGAGGCAGATCAGTAACTGGCCATTGGACTGCCACTCACAGCAGCTCTTGGCAGCTCACCCAGCTGCTGGCCACTCATGCTGGCTGCCAGCCACTCATAGTAGCTTACGGCAGCCCACTGCAGTCCTGCTGCAGCCCATGCCATCACTGGCTACTCACAGCAGCCCAGCTCCAGGTTGAGCTGTTTTTCACCATCTTAGCTGTAGAGGGTGCAGTGTCATTGGCCCATGTGGGATCCAAACCGGGGCTCTGCTGCTCAAAGCTGGTGCTCCTAAGCCAACTCTTAACCAACGCACCACTTGGCTGGCTCTGGAAGTTTTTAATTATTCATAACACATGCTTAGAAAACTTGGAACTTGAAAAAACCATAGCAATTCTATTCTTCAATCTCTTGTTTTTCCTCTTCCCCAGATAAAGAAACTTAGACCAAGAAAAGGTAAAAGGCCCATCTAAGATGATGAACGAGCCACCAAGACTGAAGTTCCCAGGCCTTGCCTTTTCCCTCTATTCATGATCATTGTAGAAGGCATAATCGAAATTCACAAATTGTCAAATCCCTAACCTTAGCAGTAAGTCAATCTTGTCTCCTTTACTAAAATTCTTAATAAGTGGCAAATTCCTAGATTATACTTTTTAAAATTTCCACTTGAATAATATGTGGTGGATGTGCTAAACAAACATCTAAAAAATTCAAGAAGCAAAGGCAAACCTTCTGATCAACCAGAATGGTTTTTAACCTTCAATTGTTTTTGTTTTTACGTTGAATTTCCTGCTCTCCCATACATTACCTAGCATGGAAATTACTGCAATATTAACTTCCTCCAACATCATTCATGACACTGATCCAAGCTAAAGAGAACAAATTGGATATTAAAATGCAGAATAAAATCACATACAAAAGCAAAATAAAATTTCCACCTTACTAAATAATGAAGCACTTTTCTACTCGTGGTTTCATGCAACCAGATGTAGGAAGAAATTCCTCTTATATAAGTTTTTGAAAAAGTAGACTGATTCTCCTTCCATCACCATACATTTGATCCCATTTAACCTCATCTACCATCCTCCTCCCCTTTTACCCTCTGGTAAACACTAAACTATTATCTGTGTCTATGAGTTTTGTTTTGTTTTCTTTTTTATTAGTTTCAGGTGTACAACACAATGCAATAGTTATACTCTTTACCCCCCAAAGTGAAAACCCCCCACTCCCTATTTGTTTGTCTTGTTCCTTTGTTGTTTTAAGTTTTATATCCCACATATGAGTGAAATCATATGGGTCTCGACTTTTCCTGTATTGTTTATTTCACTTAGCATAATAATCTCAAGATCCATCCATGTTGTTGCAAATGGCACTATTTCATCTTTTCTTATGGCAGAGTTGTATTCCACTGTGCATAAATACCACACCTTCTTTATCTAATCATCTATGGTAGAACCCTTTGGTTGTTTCCATGTCTTGGCCATGATAAATAAAGCTACAATGAACATCAGAGCACATATATCTTTACAGATAAATGTTTTCAGATTTTTGGGGTATATACCCAGGAGAGGGATTACTGGGTCATATGGTAATTCTGTGGAAAGAGAACTGACTCTGGGTGGTGAACACACAACGTGATATGTAGATGATGTATTACACAATTGTACACTTGAAACCTATGTAGCTTTACTAACCACTGTCACCCCCAATAAACTTTAATTAAAAAAACGGAAAAGAAAAGTAGATTGGTAATGTTTTGGGAATTACACACTTTAGAAAGAAAGTTTCATTTATTCTAAATTCCTCTTTTGTCTGCTCTTGAAGTAGTATATATGTTGTTTCTTTGAAATTCCTACTAAAATCTATATTTTTTAAGGGATAAATCATGTATTATTGTTATTTTCTTTTAAGATTTTTATTGGGGAATTGGGGGAGGGGAACAGACAAGTTGCTGTCCTTTTGTTCTTCAATCTAGTTGTGGAGGACGTCACTTCACTGGCCCCTGTTGGTATTATCATTGCACTCTTCCCGGCTGAGGCAGTCACTCACCAGCCATTGGACAGCTGCTTACGGCCACTCACGGTGGCTCATGGCAACTCATGAAAGCATATACCACATGGCAGCCCCACTGCAGCCTATGCCGTCATCAGTGACTCAGTAGCCCAGCTCCAGGTCGAACTGTTGTTCACCATCTTAGCTGTAGAGGGCGCAGCGTCACTGGCCCTAATGTGGGATCTAAACTGGGACCCTGCTGCTCAGAGCTTGTGTTCCAAGCCAACTCTTAACCAATGTGCCACTAGGCTGGCCCTATTATTCATTTTTGACCTTCTAGTACTTACTTCGTGTTTGACGGTCAAGAATATCTGTTCAACTGAACTGATAAGGGAAGAAAACAAAAACCATGAATAGCAGAGTTAATACTATTTTTCCAACTTCAAAGCTATTTTCATTTCTTGCAAAACTCCAATGAAAACTCTTTTCTACTAAAATTTATATAGAAGTTGGTTCCTTTGGTTTTTTTATTAGATTACTTTTGATTTGACTTTTGACAATGAAATATGTAAAAAAAATCAAGAGATGTTAATGTTTTGAGTTTTAAGAATTAGAGACTAGATCATTATTTGAAAGAAGTGTATTTAAACCCAGACTGCTAAAATAAAGGTAATAACTAGGAAGGGATAAAAATTCACTCTTTCAACCAACACTGGGAAGTTCCCAGGTAATGAAGATATAACAGTGAACAAAAAGAGTTCTAAGTCTGTACCCTCCCCAAGGGGGAGGATAGAATATGGGCACGCATAGTGATAGGTGCTAAGTATTAGGAATATAAACAATGAAGTAAAGGGATAAAGGATGACTGGGGAAGGGTGCTGCATTTGGTAGAGTGGTCACAAAGACTTCTCTGAGAAAGTGATATTTAAGTCAGCTAATAATGTGATCACTCAGCATAAGATATTTTGGGGTTATTGTACACAGCTAAGTTGTTGATCCCTTATTTTTGTAAGCCTAGAATAACAGAATACTTTTAAAAGTGAGAGATATTTTAGAGTGAATTTCTGTTTATTACAAGCCCTCGCATTTTACAGATGAGGAAACTGAGGCCCTGTTAGGACAGACTGCTCAGATCACATAGCTTCTTGGTAAATTGCACGTAGAACCTGGTTTCTCAGTACCCAGGCTAATGATTTTCCCTATTACCAATCTCTTCTCCATCAGTTTTTGCATGGGAAATGGCAAAAGGGGGATCAAGTTGAGCAATATTGGCTTAAGAAGATATATGATATACGGGAGAGGCAATGTCATTCTTTTGCAGAGACAATGAGAAGAAATTATATCATGGACCAGTTCTGTGTATTTGAGCACCAGGTGTGTTTTCTTAGCAAAAGTTGGAGCAAGTTCTTTTTTTACTGAATGTTTCCTTGAGTTGTTGCCTTGTCACTAGCTTCGTGGACTTCCAAAATGTTGAGGCCTTGAAAAATTTCCTGCATTTACTTTTATAGAATGGGTGGCTCTGCATCTCAGACTATTCCTGTTTGCTTTTAAGGGGTATTTGGCTGTTGGTTAAAAGAAAAAGAAAAAGAATCATGACATCCAGCAAAAGCAATCAGTCAACCAGAGGCTCAGCTGGTTCATATTATCACAACCTGTTCTAACTTTCAGATCTCAATGTATGTAGTACACATGAATCCATGAAAACTGACAGGATAAATCAGACATTTTCTTTTTTACTAGTTTACTTAAATTTCTTTGACTGTCATCATCAATACAACTATGATTTAAAAAAGAATAATGTACTCTGTCTTAACCTGTTGAGGCTGCAATAACAAAAATACCATAGATTGGGCGGCTTATATAAGAGACATTTATTTCTCACAGCACTCAGGGCTGGGAAATCCAAGGTGAAAATGCTGGCATATTTGATGTTTGGTGAGGACCCTCTTTCTATTTCATAGTCAGCCATCTTCCCTTTGTATTTCTAGGATCTTTTTTGCTTTGTTTTAAGATTTTTAATTAAAATACAGCTAACATGCAATATTATACTAATTTCAGGTATATGTCATAGCTATAGAGTAGTACTCACCTAGTTCTATAAAGTGTTATTCCACATTATTGATTTTATTTGCTATGCTAAAGAAGTAATCACCATGATAAGTCCAGCAACGATCTGACACTGTACCACACTATCACAAATATTATTGATCTTCCCCCCTTTTTAAAATTTTCAATTAGCATTGACTTTCAATATTATTTTACATTAGTTTCAAGTGCACAGCATAGTGGTTAGACATTTATATAATTTAGGATGTCATCCTTCTAACTAGTACCACCTGGCAATATACATAGTTTTTACCATATTATTGATTATATTCCCTATACTTTACATCCCCATGACTATTTTGTAACTATCAATTTGTGTTTCTTAATACCTTCACCTTTTCCACGCTCCCCCATACCCATTCCCATCTGTCACCCTGATAGATTTAATACCTATGTGGCACCATACATAGATATTACAATATTACCGACTGTGTTCCTTATGCTATACCCTACATTCCCATGACTACTGTGTAACAACCAATTTATACTTCTTAATCCCTTCCCCTTTCAACCCCTACCTAACCCCCTCCCATTTTAAGTAGTCTCTCTAAGATTCCTTGTAGTACTGGTTTGGATGATAATGGACTCCTTTAGCTTTTTTTGTCTGAGAAACCCTTTATCTCTCCTTCAATTCTAAATAATAGCTTTGCTGGGTAGAGTAATCTTGGTTGTACGTCCTTAATTTTCTTCACTCAGAATATTTACTACCAATCCCTTCTGGACTGCAGTTTCTGTTGAAAAATCAGCTGACATTCTTATGGGGGCTCCCTTGTAGGCAATGAACTGCTTTTCTCTTGCTGCTTTTAAGGTTCTCTCTTTGTCTTTAACTTTTGGCATTTTAAATATGACGTGTCTTGGTGTTGGCCTCTTTGCGTTAATCTTATTTGGGACTCTCTGCACTTCACCAGGTTAGGGAAGATTATTGTCATTATTTCTTCAAATAGGTTTTTTTTGTTTGTTTTAAAGATTTTATTAGGGAATTGGGAGAGGGGAACAGTGTTGGGGAATTGTGGGAGGGGCCCAGCCAAGTTGTTGTTCTTCAATCTTCGTTGTGGAGGGCGCCAGTCGCCATCTGGCTTCCTGTCAGCAGCTCATGGCCTCTAAGCTCAAGGTGCTATGTTCAATCTTAGTTGCAGGTGGGCATAGCCACCATCCTATGCGGGAGTTGAACTAGCAGCCTTGTTAAGAGCACACGCTCTATCCTCTGAGCCATCCAGGTGGCAGCTCAGATCAAGGTACCAAGTTCAGTCTTAGTTGTGGTGGGTGTAGCCACCATCCCTTGTGGGAGTCAAACCTGGCAGCATTGTTGTTAAGAGTGCACGCTCTATCCACTGAGCCATCTGGGTGGCAGCTCAGCTCAAGGTGCCAATTTCAGTCTTAGTTGCGGGCGGGAGTTGCCCACCATTGAACAGGCAATCTTGTTGTTACACCAGCTGAGCCATCCTGCCACATGTTGGCAGCTCAGCGACAGCTCAACTAGGGCGCAGTGTTCACTGGCCCATTTGGGAATCGAACCAGGGCCCTGTTGCTCAGAGCATGCGCTGTAAGCCAATTCTTAAACAACTGAACATCTCGGCAGGCCCCAAATAGGTTTTTAATTTCTTATTCTCTCTTCTCCTTGTGATACCCATGTCATGTGAATATTGGTATGCTTGATGTTGTCCAAAGGCTCTTAAAGTCTCCTCAGTTTTTTGGATATTTTTTTCTTTTTGCTGTTCTGGGTGGGTGTTTTCTCTACCTTGTTTTCTACATCACTGGTTGGATCCTCTGCTTCATCTAATTTACTGTTGACTTCCTGTTACATATTATTCATTTCCATTATTGTATTCTTTATTTCTGACTTGTTCTTTTTCATGTTTTCTATCTCCATTTTTATATTTCCTATCTCTTTGTTAAAGTTCTCCCTGAGATTAGTGAGCATCCTTATAACCAGTGTTTGGAACTCTGTGTCTGATAAAGTGCTTGTTTCCATTTGGTTTAGTTCTTTTTCTGGAGCTTTGTTCTGTTCTTTTATTTGAGACATGTTTCTTTGTCTCCCCATTTTGGATGCCTTCTTGTGTTTGTTTCTATGTATTAGGTAGGCCTTCTATGTTTTCTGGTCTTAGTGGAATGGCCTTATGTAGTAGTGTGGCTGTGTGGCTCAGTTGCACAGTCTTTCTTGTCACCTGAGCCATGCACTCCAGGTGTGTCCCTTGTGTGGGTTGTGTGTGCCCTTCTCTTATAGTTGAGCCTTGGCTGATAATTGCACATGAATGGGAGAGACTGATCCTGGGGCTCATTCGTTGGGAGGACTGGCCTTGACTATAGTAGAAGAGTTGTAGTGCAGGGGCTGACCCTACAGAGTAGGGTCTGCCTTAGCAGGACTCTGGTGCCTGCTAATCTGCCCCTTGGGTATGTCATACTTGGAGGTGGATGGGTGATGCTCCAGCTAGTTTTGAAGCTGGCCACTGAGGGTATCAGCTCCAGGACTGCCTTGGAGGGGATCCCCTGTAAGTCAAGTTCAGTCACAGCCCATGCCCCTCCCAGGGCCACCTGGCAGGACCAACAAAGAAATCCCCAGAAAGTTGCTGCCCATGCCATGCTTGGATGTGCCTTGAGAGGCCAAGCTGCAAACCAAGGCTAGATGCCATTAGTGCCATGCTTAGGGCTGCTCAGCCAGAGGTATAGGACATGTTCAAGCCAGATGCTGCTTGTCTGGGTTCTGTGAAACTTTGAGAGACCCTAGGACAGTTGGATGGGATGAGGTCTCAAATCGTCAGGGCATGGCGAATGAATGGTGGAGACTCCAATATAGTGACCACCTATGTCTGCATGATGGGAAGGGGGAGGGATCAACAAAGAAACAATGGCCTCCACAACCTCCTCTGTCCAGGAGATAGCTGCTTCTGCAGTCTCCATCCCAAGCCAGACAACTCAGTTCCTCACCATGTGTCCCTGTCGCCTTTCTAGCTACTGCGCCAGTGCTGGAGCTCCGAGTGAGTGATTCTGTTGGTAGGTAAGTCCATGCACAATCCCTTTAAGAGAAGCACCTGGAAATGCAGCCGCCTTCTGTCTCACTCAGTCACAATCTCCATTGGTTTTCACAGCCAGAAATTATGAGCACTTGTCTTCCCAGCACTGGAACCTTGGGTTGGGGTGGAGCTAGTACCTCTTGTTCCTCTGGAGGCTGGGGGGGACTTCCAAAGCCAAAATATCCCTCCTGATCTTTAATGGTCACACGTGGGTGTGGGACCAGCCTGTTCCTTGTCTCTGTCCATTCTACCGGTCTCGAGGTGGCTTCTTCTGCATGTCTGTAGTTGCAGAACTACGGTTCAGCAAGATTTTAGGTGATTCTCAATGATGGTTATTTTGTAGTTTAGTTGTAATTTTAATGTGGTCATGAGAGAAGATAAGCACAGTATGTACCTACTATGGCCATTTTGGTATTCCCTCCTGGGTTGTCTTTTAAAAGGGAACTAATCCTATTCATAAGGGCCGCATGCTCATGATCTAATGACCACCCAAATGTTCCACCTAATACCATCACACTAAGAGTTAAGTTTCAATATATAAATGTGGGTGCACAAGTATTCCATCTACAGCACACTAAGATAATTTTAGGTTCTTATTTGAAAGTTTTGTTAAGCCCATACTAATGAGATGTTGATGTAGTTCCCTTATTAAATGTCCATAAAAGCATATTCTAATAACTTCATCTATTACCTATTTGATATCTAAGAACAATCTACTAAAAAAAGAGGACAAGAAAGTGTCTTAATGTTTTGCACAGCAAATATAATGTTTTATTTTACCCTGTACATATATTTCATGTGGCTTCACACTGCGTCTGTAAAGCAAGCATTCTGTTTCTTGTGTTTTGTTTTTAAACGTAGTAGTCAATACAGCACAGTTACTAAAAACATTGTTTCTGGTGCCAGATTATGCCTGGGTTTACATTTGTTATATCCTAGCTGTTTCACCTTGGGTAAATTTCTTAAGCTCTCTGTGTCTCAGTTTTACCATACATAAAACAGAGGTAATATTAGTATTTATTTTGTATAAATGTTATAGAGATACAAGGAAATAATATATGTGAAGCATTTTAGAGCAGGGCCAATAGAAATATGCACGATCAATACTGACCATTTTAATTATGTTTATTTCAGGTTGTTAGTGAACTGAGAGAACTGGACTAAAGTGACCCAGTAAACCTTTTTTTTTTCCTGGTCATTGTCTGTGCCAAAATGAAAAACAAAATCTGTAGGATGGCCTATAAGGGAAAATTTGTGACTAGATATGGAAAACAAAACTATTTTGAGCTAGGTAAATGAAGGAATGTAGAAGGAAGAGAAGACAAAGTGGGAAGACAAAGATGAGTACAGTCTCATCTGAGTTAAAGACACTAGTTGGGAATGAATCTTCTAGATAAATTCTTTAATATTAATTGATACCAAATTACTCTGTGAATATAATTTTAAACTTTATCATTATTGGGAGGGCCCTGTCTTCTTATGTATATTGCATATACCATGGTAAGGAAATTGAGATTTTTTTTTTTTGTAGAAACAAATTGGTATTTTGCACACTGCCAAGTCATAGGGATTTTTATGTTCAATTGAAATATTGTTATATTAAGGAAAAGAACAATGATGGATTTTTGGTAATGTGCTTTCTTTTTTTTTCTTTCCATTTTTTTAAATAGTTTCAGGTGTACAACACAATGCAATAGTTACATTCTTTACCCCCCAAAGTGACAATACCCCTCCCCCCAGTTCGCCACCCCACGCCCGCCCCCCATATCATACATATCTATTACAATTCCTTTGATTCCCTTCCACAGTATACTCCACATCCAGTGACTATCTATATATCCAGTTACAGTTGGCATACAATACTATACAACATCAGCTTAAGGTATACAGTGCAGTGATGAAGCCTCTACTCCATCCATGAAGTGGTCTCCCTAACAAGACATGTGTCTATCTGACATGCCACAAAATTTGTACGATATTAATATATTCCCTGAACTCTATTTCATATCCCTGTGGCAATATTGTAGTTGTCTATTTATGGTGTCTAATCCCTTCCCCTCCCCCTTATCCCCACCCCCCTCCTAACTAGCAACCTTAGTTTTTCCTCTATATCTCTGAGTCTGTTTACTTTGCTCATTCATTCAGTTTCTCAGATTCCACATGTAAGTGAGATCATATGGTACTTGTCTTTCTCCAACTGACTTATTTCACTTAACATAATAGTCTCTTCACATTATCAATTACATGTAGTCACCCACCTATGCTGTCCAAAACCTTCCCCCTCTCCCTCATCCCCACTCCCTCCCAGCCAGCAACCATCAGTTTTTCCTTTATATCTGCTTGATATGACTTCAATCTTCTTAAATTTACTGAGACTTGTTTTGTGGCCTAATGTGGTCTGTCTTGGAAAATATCCCATGTGTACTTGAGAAGAATGTATATTCTGTTTTTTCAGGATGAAATGCTCTAAAAATATCAATGAAGTCCGGCTGGTCTAAAGTGTCATTTAAGGCCCCTCTTTCTGTGTTGATTTTCTATCTAAAGGGTCTGTCCATTGGTGACAAAGGGGTGTTGAAGTCCCCTACTATGATAGTGTTACTGTTGATCTCTGTCTTTATGTCTGTCAAAATCTGTTATATGTAATTAGGAGTTCCTATGTTGGGTGCATAGATGTTTATTGGGGTTATAGTGCCCTTCTTTGTCTTTTACTGTAGTTATTTTAAAGTCTATTTTGTCCAAAATAAGTATTGGTACTCCAGCTTTTTTTTCTCATTTCAATTTGCATGAAATATCTTATTCCATCTGTAAACAGCATATACATGTGTCCTATTTTCTTATCCACTCAGCCACTCTCTGTCTTTTGATGGGAGCATTTAGCCCATTCACATTTAAAATGATTATTGATAGGTGCATATGTATTGCCATTTTGTTATTTGTATTCCTGGTCTTCCTGGGTTAGCTTGTTTACCCCTTTCTTTTGTTTAAAAAAGCCCTTTTAACATTTCTTGCAATGCTGGCTTGGTGGTAATGAATTCCTTAAGCTTATTCTTTTCTGAGAAGCTCTTTATTTCTCCTTCAATTTTAAGTGATAGCCATGCTGGGTAGAGCAATCTTCGTTGTAGGCCTTTATTTTGTGTCACTTTGAATATTTCCTGCCACTCCCTCCTGGCCTGCAGAGTTTCTGTAGACAAGTCAGCTGTTAGTCTTATAGGAGTTCCTTTGTATGTAACCTGCTGTCTTTTTCTTGCTGCTTTTAGGATTCTGTCTTTGTCTTTAACCTTTGCCATTTTAACTATGATGTGTCTTGGTGTGGACCTGTTTGGGTTCAGCTTGTTTGGAGCCCTCTGCACTTCCTGGGCATGTATGTTGATTTCCTTCGCCAGGGTGGGGAAGTTTTCAGACATTAGTTTTTCAAATACCTTCTCGACCCCTTGCCCCTTCTCTTTTCCTTCTGGTATTCCTGTGAGTCGAAGGTGGTTGCGCTGCATCTTGTCCCATAGGGCTCTTAAACTATTTTCATTGTTTTCTATTCTTTGGTGTTTTTTTTGTGCCAACTGGGTGATTTCTGCTAGTTTGTCTTCCAAATCGCTGATCCACTCCTCTGCTTCATCTACTCTACTGGTGATTCCTTCGAGTGTGTTCTTCATTTCAGTTATTGTATTCTTTAGTTCTAACTGGTTGTTTTTTATGATTTCTCTATCCTTCCTTATATCCTCACTAAGTTTGTTAAACATTCTTATCATCAGTGTTCTGAACTCTGTTTCTGAAAGGTTGGATCCCTCTGTTTCATTTGGTTCTATTTCTAGATGTTTCTTCTGGTCTTTCACTTGTGACATGTTTCTTTTTTTCCCCCCTTCTGGCTGTTGCTCTGGGATTGCTTTGATGTATTAGATACATCACCAGGAGAGCCCTGGCTGGATCATGCAGGCACACAGCTCGCGGCCCAACACTCCCAGGAAAACTCCCAGTCTCAGCCTGTCCCAATCAGCCACTTGCAGATAAGGCCGAACAGCCCAACAACCAATCACCAGCCTGGCAACTCTGCATGTTCAGTGCTGAGAGCAGGGACCCAAGACAGCTCTTGCACTCCTGTATCTCAGTGAACAGCCTGTTGTAGCTGGAGCACACCTGCCAGGAATTTCCCTGGCAACACAGCACAAGCAGGGCGGAGGGTGGGGTTTCAAGGTGGCTCACACACTCCAGGGTCTCAGTGAGCAGCCTGTTGGAGCCGGAGGGCACCCACCCAGCGTTTCCCTGGCAACACAGTATAAGCCGGGCAGAGGGTGGGGATCCAAGGCCACATGTGTGTGCGTGCGCACGCATGCATGCACTTCCGCGCCAATTCCACCAGACCAATGAGGTCCCAGACCTGATCCTCTATGGGGGCCCAACCTTGACAAAATGGCACCCTCATGTACATCACTCAGGTGCAGGCTCCACACCAGGGGAACAATAGTCCGAAAACCTCCAGCCTTTGCACCAAAGGTGCTCAGTTCAGTCCTGGGCCCAGCTCACACACAGCTACTCCCTCCACCGGGAACCAGGTAAGTGCTCACCAGCGAGCAAGCCCGTGCGCCGGCCCCACTGATTCTCCAGCTGTTCTTAGCCTCACCAAGCTGAGCAAAGAGAGTCTTCACTAATTTACTGTCAGCTATCTTGGAAGTCCTCTTCCCGGCAAAGGAACTTTGGGCTGGTGAGCTGGGTGAGGGTCTCTCCCCCAACCAGAGAAGCCTCCCCACAGCTGGGGCTTCCCTCACGGGGTTCACCCTCTCTTGTCTCCGCCCCTCCTACAGACTTGACTTGGCCTCCTCTTTTAGTTCTTTGTTTAGTGGTTCCATTCATCTAGTGTTCTGGGGACCTCCGGGGTTGATTGCTGTATAATTTGTTTGTAATTTTGGTGTGATCCTGGGAGATAGCACAGCGTCTGTCTATTTCACAATTTTTTTCTGAAGCTGAAAATCAACTTATATTTAATGTCCTCATTCACTTGGGTACTTTATACAAGGTCAGACAATTAAGTTCTTAAACTCACCCTAGAAAAAGTGCTACATATCTCATTGCTGAATATCACTATGGCCACCTTTGAAGTACTCCCCTTGAGAAGCTATGCAACGATGCCAGTGCCTAGCCCACTCTTCAAAGCAATTGTGGAACTCTTTTTCTGTAGTGACTATCAGAGCTGTTAGTGTAATACCCTTATGTCCTGACTGTCATCCAAATGTCTTCCTTTCAATATTTCCTTTATCTTCAGATAAAGAAAGAAGTCATTGGGCACCAGATCAAGTGAGTAGGGAGGGTGTTTCAATACAGTTATTTGTTTATTGGCTAAAAACTCCCTCACAGACATTGCCGCATGAGCTGGTGCATTGTGATGACACAAGAGCCATGAATTGTTTGCAAGAAGTTCACGTTGTCTAACTTTTTCATGCAGTCTTTTCAGCACTTCCAAATTATAAACTTGGTTAAGTGTTTGTCCAGTTGGTACAAATTCATAATGAATAATCCCTCTGATATCAAAAAACATCATCATTGCAACAAGTTTGCAAATTTAATTGTCTAACCTTGTATTTTCCATTTGGCAAAAGAAATTGAGGGGGGAGGGAATCCCCTCTTTATATAATTTTCTTTTTTTTTTCCTTGGGAAGAGGTGGCTGGTTTTCTGTTTGTCTTGGGAGTGCTGTCTTCTTTATAGGAAGCTAAATGCTCCAGGTGAGACTGGATCTATACCTGCAACAGTATCAGACTTTACCATGAAGTGTGCTGGGGCTAACAGAGACAGAAGCCCAGTAAAGATCTGGATCTGGGTCCCATTTTACTTCGAATAGTGAAAGACCTAAGAGTGTTTTCAATAGGCTGTTGTGACTAACATCAGTTAAATGAAAAAAAATGCCGATTTCTCACCACTGTAAAAATTAATTGTTCTTTTGTTTATTATTGTCTATTCCTACCCACATGTGAATAATTCTTACATTATTGAAATATTATTTTTTTAAAATTTGTGTTTAACTATTTCTATTAGATCCATAGGCTTATCAGGCTAGAGGTGGCATTGTAAAGAAAATCCATTTCTCACCTTTTAAAAGAAGAAAGCAATTTACTTTTTAAAGTGTAGATAATATATATATTTTTTTGAGGGCAGTGTCACTGGCCCTCACATGTGGGATCTGAACCAGGGCTGCTGGCGTCCTAAGCCAGCGCTTAACCACTGTGCCACTCAGCCGGCCCGATAATATTTTTTAAAGATTCATTTTGAAGGTGGTAGAATTTTGGAGCTGGAAGGAAAAGATCATCAATCCAATTATTTCATTTTTATAGACAAGGAAACAGAGGCTCAGAGAGGGTACACTACTTGCCTAAAGAGAAAACACAATGAATGACAGCATTAGAAGATCTTTATGTTTCTGAATGCTAGGTATTTCCTTAAATTTTTAACAACATGGTTTATACTAAAAAACATTATCAAGAAAAAGTTAAATAACTTTGTTTTTTTTTTTTTTTTTTAGAGGGCAGTGTCACTGGCCCTCACATGTGGAATCCGAACCGGGGCCTCTGGCGTCCCAAGCCAGCTCTTAACCACCGCGCCACTCAGCTAGCCCAAATAATTTTAATTGAATCATTTCCCTCCACAATTGATGTGGAGCTCAGTGACTTTTGGGCTTTAAACATGTTTGAAAACCTAACTTTACACTTAGTAAGAATATGAAGATGATTTCTCTTTCCTGGAAATTTTAGGTTGTCTGGGATACAAACAGAAGGGCTGCCAGGTTGCCCAAAGCACATAAAGAAACATGCCAAGTCAGGCTCCTGATTAGCCCAACCTTCTGGGTCTCTATGGGTCTCATTAATTTGATGTGTTTTGCTTCTGTGACAATAGAACACTTGCCTAGTCAATTACTTGCACCTGCATTTCTCATCTTGTCACAGGCACCTCTTCTCTAGGGTCTGGAAATAACTGGAAAAGAAAAGCAGTTGAAAGGAGACACCTTTAGATTTGTTTTCCCCTTGCACCCAGTAAAAGGATGTAGATTTCCCTGAAATAAGTAAAGGTGAATTTATTCATTTAAAATATAAAAATTGTTTTTATTGCAATATATTCAAGTCTTAAGAAGAGGTAAATTCTTTGGTATAATTTTTGCTTATCTCTTTCTTGGCTTTTTAATGGAGGATTTTTGTTTGTTTCCACACATAAGATAAACAATGTAGTTTCTCTACGCTAAAAGCATTAGACCAGTAAATACTGTCAACTGCAATATTTTAAAATAGCTGTTGTTTGTAATAGTTTTATTACTAACATTAATATTCATATTTTCATTTTTTCTTTTGCTTTTTAGAATCCAAATTGTAATCCTTTCATTTTCCATCTGGGGAAATGATTATAGTGAAAATAAGGACTAGTAAAAACTAGACTTTGTATTTTAATATTATGTTACTGGAAAATCAGAATCTCAATATTTTCTTCAGTATTATAAAAGGTTTGAAGATCCCTTATGTAAGCATTGAACTTGGCCCTATTTTAGTAAAAGACAATTTTACTGTGAAAAAGTAAAGAATCTGCTGTTAACTTAGTTTTTCTATTCACATGCTTATTTAAAACTTAGTGTTTTCTTTTTAAATTCATTATTTCCTTTTCTCCTGTTATTTCATAAGCTCAGTTCCTCTACTTACGTTCTTAATTCTAGTCTCCCTAATCTCCTTGAATTGGTATAAAATAAATATTTATAGAACTCAAAGTAAGTACACACTCACAGCAACAGTATAAAAGGTTAAAATATTTTCTTCCATTTTATGGATGAGAAACTGATCTTAAACAGGTTAAGTAACATGTGCAAAGTCTTATAAGGAGTACATGATTGAGTTGAAACTTGAACCCAAGACTAACATCAAGGCCAAGACTAACATCAAGGCCCAAACTTCCATCCATGGTGCTAAACTATCAATTATAGTTCTTTCATCATTTCTCTCCATTATATTCTTTCCTAATTTTTTTTTTCTTTTGAGGGCAGTGTCACTGGCCCTCATATGTGGGACCGAACCGGGGCCGCTGGCTTCCCAAGCCAGCGCTTAACCACCGCGCCACTCGGCCGGCCCCTCTTTCCTAATTTCTGAGCACATGCCACTGTCTCCTTCTTTGAACCAAACACAGAACTTTCTTCTCTAGGTCATACCCCTAAGTCCATCTTTCTTTCTCTTTCATTGTTCAACATCTTGAAAGATTAACCTACACACACAGACTTACTTCTTTACCTCTCTATATTTGCTCCTCAATCCACTACCACTTGGCTTTTGCCTCTACCACGGTAAAAACCTCCTGTTAGGAGAGTAAAAAAATATTTAACTGCTAAATAGTATAACTTTTTTTTTCTTAAAAGATTTTATTGGGGAACTAAGGAAGGGGAACAGACAAGTTGCTGTCCTTTTGTTCTTCAGTCTACTTGTGGAGGACATTACTTCACTGGCCCATGTTGGTATTGTCATTGTGCTCTTCCTGGATGAGGCAGATTGGTCACTGGCCTCTGGACAGCCACTCATAGTGGCTCTTGGCAGCTCACACTGGCTGCTGGCTGCTCATGCTGCCTGCAGGCCATTCGCTATAGCCTATGAGAGCCCACTGAAGCAGGGGCTGCAGCTACAGCAATGCTGGTGACTCACAGCAGCCCAGCTCCAGGTGGTGCTGTTGTTCACCATCTTAGCTGTCGAGGGCAGTGTCACTGGCCCTCATATGTGGGATCCAAACCGGGGCCTTGCTGCTCAGAGCCGGCGTCCCAAGCCAACTCTTAATTAGCACACCACTTGGCCAGCCCAATAGTATAACTTTAAAAAAACACTTTAAATTTGAAGTATAAGTGCACAGAACTTAAGTGTGTAGTTTACTTTTTACATTTATACAGCACTTAGATCAAGTTATAAAATATTTGCAGCACTCTAGAAGAGTCCTTAATGCTCCTTGACAGTCTTAGTCTTGCCCTCATTCACAGGTGCCCCCAATTTTGACTTCTGTAACCACAGCCTAATCTTGAATTTTCTATAAATCACATAGTAGTGCCCATGTTTATCTGATTTTGTTCACTCAATATTATGCCTAGTAGGTTTTACAATGTGTTACATCTACAAGTAGTTCTTTCTTGTAAATTGCTAAGTTGTATTCAAGATATGAATAAATTACTTATTCACCAATTACTTTTTCATTCTACTCATGATAGACATATGGGTTATTTTCACTTCTTGCTATTATGAGTAAAGCTGCTATGAGCAATCTTGTACATGATTTTCGGTGGACATAAGCACTAATCTCCCTTGGATATATATGCAGGGGTCGAATTGTTGGCTCATAGACTAGGCATTTATTAAATTTTAGTAAATACTGCCAAATAGTTTTCAAAGGTGATTTTTACCAATGTACATCCCTACCAGCAATTTATGAGGATTTTAGCTGATTCATATCTTCACTATCACTTGGTATTGTCAGTCTTGTTTTGGGTGGTTGCTTTTTAAAATTCTGTTTTCCAAATGTTGCTTGTTAGTATATAGAAATATAACTGACTTTTTGAAAAAAAGCTTTATTGAAATATAATTCACATACCATACAATTTACCCACTTTAAGTGTACAATTCAGTGGCTTTTACTATATTCACAGAACCATGCAACCATCACCATAATCAATTTTAGAACATTTTAATCACCTCAAAAGAAACTCCACACCCCTTAGCCATCATCCCCCAGTCACTCATTTTCCCTCCCCACTTCCTCCAGCCCCAGGAAACTGCTACTCTATTTTCCAGCTCTGTAGATCTACCTTTCCTGACTAATTTAAATGGAATCATACACTATGTGATCCTTTATAATTGGCATATCTTTAACTTAGCATACTATTTTCAAAGTTCAAGTATGTTATAGCATGTATCAATACAGTCTTCTTTTTTATTGCCAAATAATATTCCATTTCATGAATATACCACATTTTATTCATTCATTCATTTAGTTGATCAATATTGGATTTTTACTCACTTTTTGGAGTTTGGTTTGTTTGTGTTTCTTTGGTTCCTTAGATCTTTGTGTTTTTAACAAGCCCTGATTTTGTAGTTAAAATGGCTCATTTGTGTTCTTTTCAGATGAGAGTGACAGTGTCTTGTGAAGTTCTGTATCCAAACCAGAAGTGAAACCCTTCCTAGATCTTGATATACTTTAAATTTTTTTCCATCATCGCAGTCTTTTGAAAGGTGAGGTGTTTTTATGCCTATTGCATGGGTGAGGAAATGCATGCTGTGTGAAATTCAATGATTTGTCCAGGGCTAGATAATCAATGAGTACAGTTTTCATTTAAAACCAGGTATTTTTACTCCAACTCCAATGATTTTTTTTTATTAACTATATCTTTTGGGCCAAGAGAGAGCTAAGAATAATTCATACTTCAGGACTGAGTTGAGAGAACCATTGCTTGGTATTGAATTGTCAGGTATGCTAATACTAGGAAGGTGGAGGTTAAACTGGTCTATCTTAAAGTATATTGTGAAACATTCCATGAATTTTCTGTTTAGAATCTTGATTTTGAGCCTTCTTTTTCTGCTCTTTTCAGCATCCAGATAAATAGACTTCAGAGCTAACCCCAGTCAGGTAAACAGCAGCTGTCCTGGCATAGTTTCACTCCAGTGCCTGCCCTTTGATGTGACTCATTAGCCTGTTAGCAGGTGGCTTACCAGAATTTTTGAAGAACCTGGACTTCACAGCCAAGATTCCTGAGACCCAGAGAAAGAATGCTTAGCTACTGATACCTGAATCATGACTTAACTCCAATTTTGAGGAATAATTTCTCAGCTATAAAAATTCAGTATAAATGTCATGATATTTCTGAAGAATGTGTACCTGAAATCCTCCAAATTTTATATTTTAAGACTTCTAAGGTAAAATTCTTTGTTTGCTAAAGAAAACAATTAACAAGAATGCATTCCCTGTTCCATCTTTGAATTTTTAAAGTGAGGTCTAATTTCCCAATTTGAGATTAATTTAAAACAAACAAGTTGATGTGTAGAGCTAAAGGCCATCATGTTACACAGTCATTTTTCAGTGTTTTCTTCTCTTCTCCCCATACTCTTGCATATTTCCTTCCTTGTGGTTGCACCTGTGCCTCCTGCTTTGGCTTTAAGCATCTCTATATAAACTCAAAGGGAAATATGATTTTATCCTGCTTGACTCTCTGATAATCCTATGATCTGTATATTAGGAAGAAACATATTCATGGGTAAGCTATCTTTTCACTTTTCTCACCATCACCTACCTTTCCCTCAGCTCTTATCTCATGAGCTTAAATGATAAAAAGGAAGGCAAAAACATACTCGTTATAATAAGTATATTATAAAATACACTAAATACAACAAAAGAAAAAGAGTGAAGATCTTTTGCCTGTGAAGTTAGAATGATATTTCTAAAGTGCAGATAATACATATCTGAACAGACAATTCACCTGCTGGCAAAAGTCTCAGTGGCTCTTCATTGACCTAAGAAATCAAATTCTCACTCCTTACTTGACATATAAATAACGGGTGCAACTCATTCTTCAAGTCACACTGTAGGCTCCAGCCTCACTGTGCTTCTCATCCACTATGGTTTTGTTAACTATACTTGTGATAGCGCAGTTATATATTCGATCCCTTATCCTTTAAAATTTCTCTCTAGCAAATAACATGAACGTCCACATTTTCCTTTTGGAAACAACTCTGCTCTTTGCTTCTATGGTAACTTTCTCTTCCAGTATTTCTTCTAAATTCCTTGCCATTCTCTCTCAATTTCAGTTTTGGACATGTTAATTTTGAAGTGCATATGAGACAGCCCAGAGGGGATCATATGTAGGAATTTGGATATCTGGGTCTAGAGCTCCTATGTCTCCCGTTTCTCAGGCTTCTCCTTCAACTGAGCTCCAAGTATTGGAGTCCTTAAGCTCCTGGCCCCAAGTCCTCCTTTACCCTCCCCTCTCTCTTTTCCTTTCACAACCCCTTTTCCTTCTCCCCCCTCTCTTTTTTGCTCTTTGGCAATGAATTGCAACTTATGACAATTCACACACTTACATCTCTAATCTGTGCTTCTCTGGGAACCGGAGCTTCTTTTGCTTATTCACTATTGTATTTGTATTACCTAGAAAGAGAGCTTGGGACTATACAGATGCTAAAAATATTCAACTGGATAAATGTCAAATTTTACCAATCTATGATGTTTTATGTATGTGAAGTCTTGTGAGACTCCATTAACTGAAGACTAGCAATTTTCCCCTCTGTTAGATCTGTGGCTGAGTGTGTGGATGCTGCAGTGAGAAAAGGCATATACCAGCCAACCATTGAGGCTACTGTTAAAAGGAGAGTCATTTTGTGGAAGCCTGCAAGAACAAGGTTGTAAATACATCATTGAATTTAATTCAGCTTACTAAATTGTTGTATGACTATACCACAATTTTATCTGTCCATTCTTTGTTAATGGATATTTGGGATGTTTCTGCTTATCTGTGATTACAAACTTTGCTACTATCCAAATTCTTATAAAGTCCTACTATCCAAATTCTTATAAAGTCAAGTTAAATGAAAACTTTATAGCGAACTATAGTCATGTGAATTGTGGAAGAGTCTGTTTTCGCAGACAACATGTCCTGATGTCCTGGAAATGTTTTAAAAAAATTGAATGCAGTTACAAGTAGAGTGAGAAATTTTTATACATTTTTTTCTTTCTATTAACTTTTAAAATCTATATAATTTTATAAAAGTATCCTACATTACATATGCTAATTATAAATCATAATGCATAAGGAATATTTATGAATCTTTTTCTCAATTCAGGAACAAGAGCAATAAAAACTTTCAGCTACCTATTAATTTTCTTTCCTCTACTATCTCCTTATCTCCCTGTCACTTATATCACTCTGTGCCACAAAGGCAACCACTATTCTTAAATTTATATTCTTCATTACATTGCTTTTTATTTATTTTATTTATTTTTTTGTTTTAAGATTTTATTGGGGAATTGGGGAAGGGGAACAGCCAAATTTTTGTCCTTCAATCTTAGTTATGGAGAGCGCAGCCCACCATCCCATGGGGGAGTCGAACCAGCAACCTTGTTGTTAGAAACATGTGCTCTTACCAGCTGAACTATCCTGCCTCCTATTGGCAGCTCAGGGGCAGCTCAGCTCAGGCGCAGCTCACTGGCCCATGTGGGAATTGAACGGTGACTCTGCTGCTTAGAACTCGTGCTCATAACCAATTGAGCCACTCGGCCGGCCCCTACATTGCTTTTTCAAAATAGTTGTTTTTTAATATTTATTAAATTTATTGAGGTGGCATTTGTTAGTAAAATTGTATAGGTTTCAAGTGTACATTTCTATAATACATCATATATATATATATTTCATTGTGCAGTCACAATCCAGAGTCAATTCGCCTTCCATCGCCATATATTTGGCTCTTTTTACACTTGTCTACCATGCACCTCCCCCCATACCCTGTGGTAATCACTAAACTGTTGTCTGTATCTCTGCAATTTTGATGGCTAGTTTGTCTTGTTTGTTTCTTGCTTTTAGTTTGATATGCCACACATTGGTGAGGTCATCTGGTTCTCAACTTACTCTGTCTGACTTATTTCACTTAGCATGATAATCTCAAGAACCATCCATCCATGTTATCGCAAATGGCAGTATTTCATCTTTTTTATGGCAGAGTAATATTCCATTGTATATATATACCACATCTTCTTTATCCAATCATCTGTCAAAGCACACTTTGGTTGTTTTCATGTCTTGGCCAGTGTGAATAATGTTGCAATGAACATACGGTTACATATATCTTTATGGGTAAAAGTTTTCAATTTTCTGGGGAGTAGACAGCCAGAAGAGGGATTGTTGGGTCATATGGTAATTCTACTCATAATATTTTTTTTTTTTAGGGCAGTGTCACTGGCCCTCACATATGGGATCCGAACTGGGGATGCTGGTTTCCCAAGCCAGCGCTCAACCACCGCGCCACTCGGCCGGCCCTATTCTTAATTTTTTAAGGAACCTCCATACTGTTTTCTATAGTGCCTTTACCAATTTATATTCCCACCAGCATTGTATGAGGGCTCATTTTCCTCCACAGCCTCTTCAACACTTATTACTTGTCTTATTGATCATAGCCATTGTAATGGGGTGAGGTAGTATCTCGTGGTGGTATTTTTTTTTTGCTGTTTATTTGTTTTTTTTTAGTTTCAGGCTTACAAAGTGATGTAATAGTTAGACACACCCTGCGGAAGCTGAATAATAATGAATGTTAACTATAATTTAATGTATATAGTCACTGGATGTGGAGTACAACGTATGGAATAGAGTCAATGGAATTGTAACAGCTATATACAATCTCGTGGTGGTTTTGATTTGCATTTTCTTAATAACTAGTGAAGTTGAGCATGTTTTTATATATCTCTTGGTCATTTGTATGCCTTCTTGGGAGAAGTGTCTGTCTAGGTCCTCTGCCTATTTTTTAATTGGATTTTTAGAATTTTTTGTTTTTGAGTTGTACAAATTCTTTATATGTTTTGGATATTATCCTCTTTTTGGAGGTATTGTTTGCAAATATCTGCTCCCATTCGGCTGGCTCCCTTTTTATTTTATTGATTTTTTTTTTTTTTTTTGCTGTGCAGAAGCTGTTTAGTTTGATATAGTCCCATTCTTTCTTTTTGTTTTATTTCCCTTGCTTCTGAGGTCAAATTCATAAAATCCTCTCTGAACCCAAGGTCCATAAGTTTAGTACCTATGCTTTCTTCTGTGCATTTTATTGTTCCAGGTCTTATGTCTAGGTCTTTGATCTATTTTGAGTTAATTTTGGTATATGATGACAGACAACAGTCTAGTTTCATTCTTTTGCACATGGCTTTCCAATTTCCCCAGCACCATTAATTGAAGAGGCTCTCTTTTCTCCACTGTATGTTTTTGGCTCCTTTGTCGAAAATTATCTGCCCATATGTATGTAGGTTTATTTCTGGGTTCTCAATTCTATTCCATTGGTCTGTGTGTCTGTTTTTCTGCCAATACCATGCTGGTTTGATTATTGTTGCTCTGTAATACAAGCTGATGCCAGGGAGTATGATACCTCCAGCCTTGTTCTTTTTTCTTAGGATTACATTTGCTAGTTGGGGGTCTGTTGTTATTCAATACAAATCTGATGGTATTTTTGTTCTGTTTCTTTTAAAAGTGCCATTGGAATTTGATGGGGATTACATTAAATTTGTATATTTATTTGAGTAGTATGGCCATTTTAACTGTGTTGATTCTTCCACCCATGAGCACAAAATATCTTTCCATTTCTTTGTGCCTTCTTCAGTTTCTTTTAATGATGCTTTAAGTTTTCAGTGTATAGGTCCTTCACATCTTTTGTTAAGTTTATTCCTAGGTATTTTATTCTTTTTGTTGCAATTGTGAAAGTAATTGTTTTCTTTTTAGTAATTTCTTTTTCTAAACTTTCATTGTTAGTATGACATATAGGAACACTGGATTTTTGTACATTGACTTTGTATCCTGCAACTTTATTGTATTTGTTTACTGTTTCTAATAGTTTTTTGGTGGAGCCTTTAGGATTTTCAATATAAAGAATCAAGTAGTCTGCAAAAAGTGACAATATGACCTCTCCAGTTTGGCTGCCTTTTATTTCTTTCTTTTGCCAGATTGCTCTGCTAGGACTTCAAATACTATATTGAAGAACAGTGGTAACGGGGGCATTATTGTCTTGTTCCTGATCTTAAAGAAACAGCTTTCCATTTTTCACAATTAAGTATGATATTAGCTGAGGGTTTGTCATATATGGCCTTTATTGTGTTGAAGTACTTTGCTTTATGCCAATTTTATTAAGTGCTTTAATCATAAATGGATGTTGTATCTTGTCAGATGGAAAGCATCTATTGATATGATTATATGATTTGTATCCTTTATTTTGTTTATGTGGTGTATCACATTGATCGATTTGCATACATTGTGCTATGCTTATTCCTCTGGAATGAACCCCACTTGATTGTAATGTATACTTTTTGTAATGTATTGTTGTATTCAATGTCCTAGTATTTGTTTAGAATCTTTGCATCATTATTCATCAAAGGTATTGGCCTGTAACTTTCTTTTGTGTTAACCTTAACAGATTTTGGTATCAGGGTAATGTTGGCCTCATAAAATACATTAGGAAGTATTGCCTCTTCTTCAATATTTTTTAAAATACAGTTTTTAACATAAGTATGTATATATCTAAATATACTGATTAATTTACTTATTATTGAGCTACATAAAAATGTGTTATACTCTGTATAATTTATTGGGACTTGCTTTTTTTGTTAAACATTATGTTTTCAAGTTATGCTTACATTTTTACAGGTTATTGTAATTCATACTATTTCATTGTTTTGTAAATATGCCACAATTTTATTTATCTGTTCTCTGTCAATAGAAATTTTCAATGTTTCTACTTATATGCCATTAAGAACTTTGTTCTTACACCAATTTTAACAAAGTAATCTGTTTTTTAATAAATAGTTTTTCATTGTATTTAAATACATATTTAATAACTTATATTATTTTTCTTTAATAATATTTTGCCAGTGAAAACTTTACCAATTTCTGTACTTTTTTAGACATGAAAGGGATCAATATTCTTGTTACTTCCTCAAAAGAACCATATTTTCCCTTGTCCCTCAGTCTTTTCATATGCTGATCTCTTTATTTTGAAGAACTTTTGCCTTTCTGTCCCTGACTCCCATGTACCTGAGTACTTCCTATTTATCATTCAGTATTTGAAAGTCACTCTTTCCAGGAAGCCTTCCTGACCACTCCAGGTTGTGGTAGGTGGCTCCAATCCCTTTGACAAACTCCTGAACCACTCCATATTTGCCTTTTCAAGATGATCATTATTTTCATTTGTATTATACATTCTTTTACTTCTTTGTTTGCACAACTAACATGTGTGCCTGGAATGTAGATATTTTGCCTCATTTTGTGATCCCCAGAAGCCAGACCAGAGCCTGGCATGAGACAGATATTCAATAAACATTTGTTAAATAAGTAAATGAAAAAATTGCTAATCTCTTACCTTCTACTCATCAAAATTATCAATAAGGACCCCTTAATTTTTTATATCAAAGGACAACTACTTGTTGGTAAATGGAGTATTTAATAATGTTTTCCCTCTGGACTAGGTGTTATCAACTTTCATTCTTTCAGCTGTCAAAGATGGAGATTAGCAAAGAACTAAACAAACTAGGCCACCATTCAGTTCTCATTCCTTTTATTCCATGGAGATACATCCCATAAAGACAGCTATTGATTTCTACAATTAGACTGCCAGGAAAGCCAGCAATAATTGCTTTACGAATTTTGTCCATGAATATTTCCTGTTAATTTCCCAAGAGCAAGACCTTCCCAGCTGCTCCTTTTCTCTCAACAAAAAATTAGAGAGCTGGTAGAACTTGACATACACATAAATGCTTTTTAAGAAAAGTATTATTTACTTGACTTTGGGGTGGTAAAAAAATAGAAGCAAACTACAAAGGTAGAATTTCTAAAGAATTTACATATAGCATAATCTGTAACAGTTTTAAACCAATAGAGCAAAGATAAAGGTAGAAAATTTTGTCTGCTTTGTGGAAACACTACCATTCCTATTTTTAAAATATTTGATGTTTTTCAGGGTTTGGTAAACCTGAAAGCATGCTTATCATTCTGTCATTCTTCTTAGTTAGCAGCTAAGGGAAGAATACCAATCTCCAAAAATCTGCTGTATCTTTCATCTTCAGTCACCCCCTCCCCTTACCTTCCCATAAATATCTGAAAGTTGAACAGGAGATGTTGGAGTTGCAGTAAAACAGACATTTGGAAAACTACAACCAAGGATTCACTTTGTTTAAGATAATATATGGGTGGGTGTGGTACACATAATTTTGTTATTTGACATTATAAGATCCGTTTTCCATTGTTGTAATTTGACCAGTTCAGAGCTATGTTTTAGATACATACAAGAATTGATTCACAGGCTCATGAAATGAAAAACGTTTAGATATTTAGATTAAGGATAGGGTATTTTTTATTAGTTGGGTTTACATCCTAATTCAGAAGAAGTAAATTTCCATTTTATTTCCTGACTCAAAAATAAACTAAGTATCATCCATTTTGTTGATGTGTAGTATCAGTATGCTGGAGCTGGTTCCTATCAGCTCATGAGAGCTCATTCTTTCCACGTCAGCATTCAGCAGTGTCACATTGGTAGCTTAAAATGGGCTTTGGTGGGAGTATTTGGGCCATGGAAACTGACAAATGCTACCAAATAGGAGCTGTTTTGCCTTCAAAGAGCTGGATGTTTATCATTCAGCAGCACTCCACTGCATGTACTTACCAACTGTCTTTTAAAAAAAATTTAAGTGTGTGTCCAGTATCCCTTTCTTTGAGGAAGCACTCTTTCTCAATGAATATGATTCTATTATGGCTATCAGTCCCAGAAACTTCATCCTTTTAATCACACAGGTAGATTATAATTTTTATCTGTTCTGTGAACATATCATTTGGATATGCTTGCTTTTATTGTCTCTAGGAGATGTTACTTTACTACTTATTCTTTCATTTCTTATAGTAACTTTTAATAAAATTTGAGATTCAAAAACTATGCTTTACCATTGCCATCTTGCTCTAATTATCCTCCTTAATTATATTTTAAACATCATTTATTTAATGAGTTTTATTTATTTATTGTTTTTAAAGATTTTATTGGGGAATTGGGGGAGAGGAACAGTGTTGGGGAACTGGGGAAGAACAGACCTGTTGCTGTCCTTTTGTTCTTCAGTCTAGTTGTGGAGGACATTGCTTCACTGGCCCTTGTTGGTATCATCATTGCAATCTTCCTGGGTGAGGCAGATCGGTGGCTGGCCTCTGGACAGCCACTCATGGTGGCTCTTGGCAGCTCACACTGGCTGTCTGCCACTCACTGCCATATAGCCATATGGCAGTTCACTGCAGCAGGGGCTGCAACTATGCCGTCCTGGGGACTCACAGCAGCCCAGCTCCAGGTGGAGCTGTTGTTCACCATCCTAGCTGTAGAGGACAGTGTCACTAGCCCTCATATGTGGGATCCGAACCGGGGACGCTGGCGTCCCAAGCCAGGTCTTAACCAACCTGCCACTCGGCCGGCCCTTAATGAGTTTTTTACTCATAGAGTTATGGAAATTATTTTCTTGAGTTGGACACAGGTTGATAATAGCTGTTGATAATATGCATATATTAAAGTACTCATGCTGCCTCTCCTTGGAAATTCATGCCCTGTGATTTCTCCTTTTCTAGAATTTTTCTGTTATATTTACTATATGCCTAGATAAACTTGATAATTTGAGGCTCTCCTTTATTTTGTATGTATCTGAACATATTAGGAATAATAATTAGTAATACTAATTTCATTTGTAAATATCTCTATTGACTTAGTGCAAAAATTTTTTTTTTCATGTTAGAGCAATTCTAAGTGTCTTTCCCAAAGCTATATATCTTTGTTAAAGTTACATTGGTCATATCATAAAAATAATTCTTGGTACCTAGAATGACAAAATAATTTAAGCAGAAAATATATATTTTATTTTGAAAATATTACAATACACTAAAAGTGTGATGATTTTCCCTCTCATTTTTAGGGAAATTTTAGACTGCTGTGTAATCTCCTTAGCTGTTTAAGGAAGATGCATTTTTTTCTTGAGACTCTGACAGAGTGAAGCTTTTTTTTAATTTGGAAAATATTTACTTTTCAGAGATTTTACTGTATTTACTTATATGCTTTGGAGTTTTATTCTAAAATTCATGTCCTTGAAAATATAATGTTTATCTTAAAAGTGTATTTATTGTCATCTCCCATTCAAAAGACAAATCAATAATCTCAGGCTTATATACAAATGAGATATATCTGAAGTTTTTGGTTAGTTGAAACTCAAGAAGTCTTCAAAGGTAAAACAAATGTACTTGATTTAATGCATTCATGTTTTAGTAATCCACCTCAAGGCAACAGAAAATGAAATTTTTTTTAAATGTTTTATTTTTGTTTTTGTGTTTATTTAATTCTTTTTACTTTGAAATAAACATTTAAAAAAATTAGTTTCAGTGCAATGCAGTGCAATAGTAACACTTTTTATCCCTTTAAGTGACAACCCTCCTACCCAATTTGTGACCCCACACGCCCCATATCATACATATCTACTACAATTCCTTTGACACTCTTCCACAGTATACTCCACATCCCGTTACTATCTATATATTCAATTACATTTGGCACAAAATATTATGCAACATCAGCTTCAGGTGTACAGTGCAGTGATCAATCCTCTACTCCATCCATGAAGTGATCTCCCTAACAAGACATGTGACCATCTGACACCCCACAAAATATGTACAACATTATTAATTATATTCCCTGAACTTTCTTTCATATCCCTGTGGCAATATTGTTGTTACCTATTTATGGTTGTCTAAACCCTTCCCTTTCTCCCTCAACCCCACCCCCTCCTCCCAACTAGCAACTATGAATTTTTCCTCTATATCTATGAGACTGTTTCTGTTTATTTTGCTCGTTCATTTAGTTTTTCAGATTCCACATATAAGTGAGATCATATGGTATTTGTCTTTCTCCGACTGACTTATTTCACTTAACATAATAGTTTCTAGGTCCATCCGTATCATTGCAAATGGTACGATTACATTCTTCCTTAAAGCGGAGTAATAATTCATTGTATAAATGTACCAAAGTTTCTTAATCCAGTCGTCAACCGATGGGCATTTTGGCTGTTGTAAATAGTGTTGCAATAAACACAGGGGTGCATATATTTTTTCGAATTAGCGTCTTGGATTCCTGTGGGTAGATACCCAAGAGTGGAACTGCTGGGTCATGTGGTAGTTTCATTTCCAGTTTTTTGAGATACCTCCATAATGATTTCCACAATGGCTGCACCAATCTGCAGTCCCAGCAACAGTGCACCAGGGTTCCCTTTTCTCCACAACTCGCAAGCACTTGTTGTTTGTTGATTTATTGATGATAGCGATTCTGACCGGAGTGAGGTGGTATCTCATTGTGGTGTTTATTTACATTTCTCTGATGAATAGTGAGGTTGAACATTTTTTCATATGCCTGTTGGCCATCTGTATGTCCTCTTTAGAGAAATGCCTCTTCATATCCTCTGCCCGTTTTTTAACTGGGTTGTTTGTTTTTTTGGTGTGGAGTTGCAAGAGTGTTTTATAAATTTTGGATATTAACCCCTTATCAGATATATCATTGGCAAATATCTTCTCCGATTCAATAGACTGCCTTTTAGTTTTATTGATGATTTCCTTTGCTGTGAAAAAACTTTTAAGTTTGATGTAATCCCATATGTTCATTTTTTCTTTTATTTCCCTAGCCTGAAGGGATATATCAGTAAAAATATTGCCAAGGGTAATGTGTGCAAATTTACTTCCTATGTTTTCATCTAGGAGTTTTATGGTTTCAGGTCTTACATTTAAGTCTTTAATCCATTTTGAGTTTGTTCTCGTATATGGTGTAAGTAGGTGGTCTATTTTCAGTTTTTTTCACGCATCAGTCCAATTTTCCCAGCACCATTTATTAAATAGACTATCTTTACTCCAATGTAAATTCTTGTTTCTATTGTCAAAGATTAAATGACCGTATATGGTTGGGTTTATTCCTGGGCTTTCTATTCTGTTCCATTGGTCTATGTGTCTGTTTTCATGCCAGTGCCATACTGTTTTGATTACTGTAGCCTTGTAGTATGTTTGGATGTCAGGAGCATGGTGCCTCCCACTTTGTTCTTATTTCTCAAGATTGCCGTGGCTATTCAGGGTCATTTATGGTTCCATATAAATTTTAGGATTCTGTGTTCTATTTCTGAGAAAAATGTCCTTGGTAGTTTGATTGGAATTGCATTGAATCTATACATTGCCTTAGGTAGTATTCACATTTTAACTATATTAATTCTTCCTATCCATGAATATGGTATATATTTCCATTTATTTGTATCTTACTGTAGCTTCAGTGTTTCATAATTTTCTATGTATAGCTCTTTTACTTCTTTAGTTAAATTGATTCCTAGATATTTTCTTGTTTTTGAAGCAATTGTAAAAGTGATTGATTTCCTGATTTCTTCTTCTGATAGTTTATTATTGGTGTATAGAAATGCAACTGATTTCTGAATATTAATTTTGTATCCTGCTACCATACCAAATTCGTTTATCAGTTCTAACTGTTTTTAGGTGGAGTCTTTGGGATTCTCTGTACATAGTATCATGTCATCGGCATATAATGGCAATTTAACTTACTCCTTTTCAATTTTGATGACTTTTATTTCATTTTCTTGTCTGATTGCTGTGGCTAGAACTTGCAGAACGATGTTAAATAGAAGTGGTGAAAGTGGGCAGCCTTGTCTTGTTCCTGATCTTAAGGGGAAAGCTTTTAGCCTTTCCCCATTGAGAACGTTGTTTGTTGTGGGCTTATCATATATGGCCTTTATTATGTTGAGATATGATCCCACTATTCCCACTTTGTTAAGAGTCTTTATCATAAATGGCTGCTGGATTTCGTCAAATGCTTTTTCTTCATCTATTGATATGATCATATGATTTTTATTTTTCATTTTGTTAATGTAATGTACTACGTTAATTGATTTGTGAATATAGAACCAACCTTGTATACCAGGAATGAATCCCACTTCATCGTGGTGTATGATCTTTTTATGTGATGCTGAATTCGGTTTGCTAGTATTTTGTTGAGAATTTTTGCATCTATGTTCATTAGGGATATAGGGCTGTAGTTTTGCTTTTTTGAAATATCTTTGTCTGATTTTGGAATCAGGGTGATAGTGGCTACATAGAACGAATTTGGGAGCCTTCCCTCCTTCTCTATTTTTTAGAATAGTTTGAGGAGAATAGGTATTAATTCTTTTTAGAATGTTTTGTAAAATTCACCTGTGAAGCCATCTGGTCCAGGACTTTTGTTTGTTGGAAGCTTGTTGATTACTGATTCAATTTCTTTGGTAGTAATAAGTCTGTTCAGAGTTTCTGTTTCTTTTTGGTTCAGACTTGGTAGATTGTATGCTTCTAGAAATTTATATATACCTTCCAGATTGTCAAATTTGTTGGCATATAGTTGCTTGTAGTATTTTCTTAAAATTTTCTGTATGTCTGTGGTATCTGTTGTCACTTCTCTTGTTTCATTTCTGATTTTAATAATTTGGGTGCTCTCTCCTTTTTCTTGGTGAGTCTGGCTAAGGGTTTGTCGATTTTGTTGATCTTTTCAAAAAACCAACTCTTGGTTTCATTGATCGTTTGTATTGCTTTTTTGTCTCTATTTATTTATTTATTTCTGCTCTGGTCTTTATTATTTCCTTCCTTATACTTCCTTTGGGCTTGTTTTGCTTTTCCTTTTCCTGTTCCCTTAGATGTAAAGATAGTCTGTCGATTTGAGATTTTTCTTCCTTCTTTAGGTAGGCCTGCACTGCTATGAACTTCCCTCTTAGGACTGCTTTCACTGCATCCCAGGGATTTTTGGTCGTGGCGTTTTCATTTTTGTTTGTCTCTAGATATCTTTTGATTTACTCCTTGATCTCATTTTTGACCCATTCATTAATTAGTATCATGTTATCCAGTCTCCATGTATTTGTGTGTTTTCTAGAATTCTTCTTGTAATTGATTTCTAGTTTCTTAGAATTGTGGTCAGAGAAGACACTTTATATGATTTCAATCTTCTTAAATTTTTTGAGACTTGTTTTGTGGCCTAACATATGGTCTATCTTGGAAAATGTTCCATGTGCACTTGGGAAGAATGTATATTCTGTAGCTTTGGGGTGAAATGCTCTAAAAATATCGATTAAATCCAGGTTGTCTAAAGTGTCATTTAAGGCCATTATGTCGGTGTTGATTTCCTGTCCAGAGGGTCTGTCCATTGGTGACAACGGGGTGTTGAAGTCCCTTACTACGATAGTGTTACTGTTGATCTCTGTCTTTATGTCTGTCCAAATCTGCTTTATATATTTAGGAGCTCCTATGTTGGGTGCATAGATATTTAGTAGGGTTATGTCCTCTTGTTGAATCGATCCTTTTATTATTATGTTGTTCCCTTTGTCTTTCATTGTATTCTTTATTTTAAAATCTGTTTTGTCCGAAATAAGTATTGCTACTCCAGCTTTTTTCTCATTTCCATTTGCATGAAATATCTTATTCCATCCCTTTACTTTCAGTCTGTGTGTGTCTTAGATCTGAGATGAGTCTCTTGTAGACAGCACATACATGGGTCCTGTTTCCTTATCCGCTCAGCCACTCTCTGTATTTTTTTAAAATTTGTTTATTTATATATTTTTAAAATTAGTTTCAGGTGTACAACAAAGTGCAATAGTTATACTTTTTACCCCTCAAAGTGACAACCCCCCTTCCCCACTCCTCCCCCCCATTTCATACTGTCTATTACAATTCCTTTGACTCCCTTCCACCGTATAATCCACATCCCGTGACTATCTATATATTCAATTACAGTTGGCATACAATATTATACATCAATTTCAGGTATACAGTGCAGTGATCAAGCCTCTACTCCATCCATGAAGTGGTCTCCCTAACAAGACATGTGACCATCTGACACCCCACAAAATTTTAACATTATATTCCCCGAACTGTCTTTCATATCCCTGTGATAATACTGTAGTTGCTTATTTATGCTGTCTAATCCTTTCCCCTTCTTCCTCATCCCTACCCCCCCCAACTAGTAACCCTGTTTTTCCTCTATATTTATGAGACTGTTTCTGTTTCTTTTGCTCATTCATTCAGTTTTTCAAATTCCACATATAAGTGAGATCATATGGCATTTGTCTTTCTCCAACTGACTTATTTCACTTAACATAGTAGTCTCTAGGGTCATCCATATCGTTGCAAATGGTACAATTTCATTCTTCTTTATAGCAGAGTAATACTCTATTGTATAAATGTACCACAGTTTCTTAATCCAGTCATCTACTGATGGGCATTTCAGTTGTTTCCAAGTCTTGGCTATTGTAACTAGTGCTGCAATAAACATAGGGGTGCATATATTTTTTCGAATTAGCATCTTGGATTCCTCTGGGTAGATACCCATGAGTGGAATTGCTGGGTCATACAGCAGTTCCATTTCCAGTGTTTTGAGATACCTCCATACTGATTTCCATAATGGCTGTACCAATTTGCAGTCCCACCAACAGTGCACCAGGGTTCCCTTTTCTCCACACCCTTGCCAGCACTTGTTGTTTGTTGATTTGTTGATGATAGACATTCTGACTGGAGTGCACTCTCTGTGTTTTGATTGAAGCCTTTAGCCCATTCACATTTAATGTGATTATTGATTGGTGCATACTTATTGCCATTTTGTTATTTGTATTTCTTGTCTTCCTGGGTTAGCTGGTTTTCCCCTTTCTTCTGTTTATAAAAGCCCTTTTAACATTTCCTGCAATGCTGGCTTGGTGGTAATGAATTCCTTAACCTTATTCTTTTCTGAGAACCTCTTTATCTCTCCTTCAATTTTAAGTGATAGTCCTGCTGGGTAGGGGAATCTTGGTTGTAGCCTTTTTTATGTGTCACTTTGAATATTTCTTGTCACTCCCTTCTGGCCTTCAGAGTTTCTGTAGACAAGTCAGCTGTTAGTCTTATAGGAGTTCCTTTGTATGTCATGTTCTGTCTTTCTCGTGCTGCTTTTAGGATTATATCTTTGTCTTTAAGCTTTGCCATTTTAACAGTGATGTGTCCTGATGTGAGCCTGTTTGAGTTCAGCTTGTTTGGATCTCTCTCCACTTCCTTGGTTTGTATGTCAATTTCCCTCACCAGGGTATGGAAGTTTTCAGTCATTTTTTCTTCAAATACATTCTCAATGCCTTGCATCTTCTCTTCTTCCTCTGGTATTCCTATGATTCACTGTTGTTGCGTATCATGTTGTCCCAGAGGTCTCTTAAACTATTTTCATTCTTTTTTATTCTTTCTTTCTTTTTGTTGTTCTAACTGGGTTATTTCTATTATTTTGTCTTTTAATTCACTTATCTTATGCTCTGCTTCATCTATTCTACTAGTGATTCCTTCGAGTGTGTTCTTCATTTCAGTATGGTATTCTTTAGTTCTAGCTGGTTGTTTTTTATAGTTTCCCTATCTTCTTTTATGTCCTCGCTGAGTTCCTTAAACATTTTTATCATCAGTTGTCTAAACTCTGTCTCTGAATGGTTGGATCCCTCTGTTTCATTTAGTTCTATTTCTGGAGGTTCTTCTGATCTTTTACTTGAGATATGTTACTTTGTTTCTTCATTCTGACTGTCGTTCTGTGAATGCTTTGATGTATTAGATAGATCACCTAGAAAGAAGAGAAAAGGAAAAAAAAAAGGTGTGTGTGTGTGTGTGTGGGGGTTCTCTATCCTCTTTAATCTGCAGACCACTTGCCTCAGCAATAGAAACTCTCTTGGGGACTCAGTACCAGCTGTTGGGGGAAAGGGCTTAAAGTGTTATGCGCCGGCCTCCCTCTCAGGCTTGTAGTGAGCTTTCTGCAACTAGCTTCTGTGTGCTCTGGGACCATGCTCACTACCAATAATTCTCACATGTTGTTGCGTGTTGTCTGCTGCTGCAAAAAAGCACTAGGGGCTCAGGGTGCCTCTGGCAACACAGCTCTAGGTGGACGGGGCACCACTGGATGTGGTCAGTGGCACCCACCAAGTCAGAGCACCATGCACTCTGCACCAGCAACCAGCCCACACATACTCGCCAGGAAAACCCCATTGGATCATGCAGGCTCACAGCTCCCGGCCCAACACTCTCAGGGAAACTCCCCGTCTCAGTCTGTCCCAATCAGCTGCTCGCAGATCAGGATAAGCAGCCCAACAACCAATCCCCAGCCTGGCAACTCTGCACAAAGAGTGATGAGAGCGGGGACCCAAGGTGTCTCGTACACTCCTGCATCTCAGTGCGCAACCTGTTGGAGCTGGAGGGCACCCACACAGCGTTTCCCTGGCAATGCATCACAAGCAGAATGGAGGGTGGGCATCCAAGGCTGCATGCAAGGTGTGCACACACTCACACCTGCGCCCATTCCACCAGACCAATGCAGTCCTGGACCTGACCCTCTGTGGGAGGGTCCAACCCTGAAAAAATGGTGCCCTCCTGTACACTACTCATGTGCAATTTCCACACCAGGGGAACATTGGTCCCTAAACCACCAGCTTCTGCACCAAAGGTGCTCAGTTCACTCCATCCCCGCAGGCTCCTGGACCAGGCTCACAGAACTACTTGCTCTAACAGGAACCATGTGAGTGTTCACTGGTAAGCGAGCCTCTGCACTGGCCCCACTGGTTCTCCAGCATCCCTCAGCCTCACCAAGCCGAGCAAAGAGAGTCCTGACTAATTTCTGCTGCCAGCTATCATAGAACTCCTCTTCCTGGCAAAGTAACTCTGGACTAGTGAGCTAAGTGTGGGGCCGGTATGTCTCTCCCCCAACTGGAGAAGCCTCCCCACTGTTGGAGTGTCCCTCACAGGGCTCGCCTTCTCTCATCTGTGCCCCTCCTACCAGACTTGATGTGGCCTCCCTCCTCTTTAGGTCCTTCGTTTAGAGGTTCTGTTCATCTAGTGTTCAGGGGACTTCCGAGATTAAATGTTGTATAAAATATTTAAATTTTGATGTGATCCTGGGAGGCAATTGGTACAACGTCCATCTATTTTGCAATCTTACTGGAAGTCTCCTCTGAGCTCATTTTTGAAGAATATTTTTAGAGAATATAGAATTCCAGATTGATGGGTTCCTCCTGGGTCTCAGCACTATAAACATGTGGTTCTACCGTTTTCTGGCTTGCATTTTTTCTGATGAAAATGAATTGTGATTCATATATTTGTATTATATAATGAGTATTTTTTTTTTCCTTTGGCTGATTTTAAGCTCTTCTCTTTAGCACTAGCTTTAAATGATTTGATTATGATGGGTTTTGGTATGACTTTCTTTGTGTTTATCTGCTTGAAATTCATTGAGATTTCTGGATCTGTTGATTTATATTTTTCATTAGACCTGGAAAAATTTTGTCAATGATGTCTTCAGTTATTTATATACCTCTTTCCTCTTTCTGGAACTACTCTCATACTTTTAATAGACTTCTCATTTTTGTCTAAGTGATTATGATGACTTCATTTTTTCATCCCTTTTTGTTTCTACTTCTATTTGGAAACTTTAATTTGCCCTTTCTTCAAAATCACCAGTTTTTTCCACTGCAGTCCTTGTCTGATAATTTCATCATCTCAGCATTTTCAGGTCTCTTTGTTTCTATTGAAAAAAGTCAGTTTCCATTTCTTCCCTGTGGGTTAACAGCCTGGAAAGTGCACCCAGGCAGAAAGGTAAGATGGTTTTGTGACTTTCCTAAATTTTCCCTTTCTTTTTTTCAAGGATTATATAGTTCTTTACTGTGTATTTTCCAATTCTGAAAACAGTTGGTTCGTATGTTTTGTTTACTTTTTTGGGACAGCTGAGCCCATCATGACTAATAGTGCAAATTCTATTAGCATTTAATTTTGGTATCTTCAGAATGTTTATTTCTTCTTTTGTGTTCTGTGGAAAAGTAATAGAAGTAAAATCCAAAGTTTAGTTGAGTTGGAGTTAAGCATTCATTTAAAATGGACAACCAGTTACATATGATATCCTAAATGTCTTCCTTATCATTTGCTACCTTTGTTTGAACTTCACTAGAGTTCCAATAATTCTCCTTAACACTTATTTTAGATTGTCATGTTATGATACCTCATTCCCATTTATCAAAGACCTCACATGTCATTCTCTATATTGCTTTTCTCTACTGATTTCAACAAGATCAGGTTTCACTTTCATTTCCAAAATTATCTCAGGTTGTCTATAATTGTCTTTGCTCTTAATAATTTCTTCTTTTCACCTTGGTCATTGCTGACATAGGTACCTAAAAACACTGGACTTAGATTCAAAAGACAGATGTATGCATCCCAACATCACCACAGCTGTGGGACTGTGTGGAAAACACGTAACTTCTCTGAACTAACTCACCAATGGAATCAGAATGAGAACACACCTTCTTATCTCACAAATTTGACAATAGTAATGCACAAATATAAGGTTTGAAGCATATTATGATCTTTCTATCTACTCTTATAATAGGGTCCCAAATAATTTTGTTTTTACCATCTGTGCTTTTTCTTTCTTTTTTTTTTCTTCCATTTTTAAAATTAGATTCAGGTATTTAAAACAGTGCAATAGTTACATTTTTATACCTCACAAAGTGACAACTCACTCTCCCAATCCACCACCCCACTCCCTCGCCTCTGACATCATACATATCTATTACAATCCTATTGACTCCACTCCCCACACTACATTCCACATCCAGTGACTATATATACACATAAGGTTGTCGGAAAAGTCATGACTTATTTTTATATGTTTTCGTTGCAAATATGTATCACGACATATATATACATATATATATATATCTATATATATATATAGATATATATAGATATATATATATATATATATATATATATATATATATATATATATATTTATAGTTGATGTACAATACTGTTGAATCTCAGCTTCAGGTGTAGAATGCCGTGGTCAAGCCTCTACACCATCCATGAAGTGGTCTCCCTAACAAGACATGAACCAGTCTGACACCCTACAGAATATTTACAACGTTATTAATTATATTCTCCAAACTGTCTTTTATAACCCTGGGTAATATTGTGGTTACCAATTTATGCTGTCTAATCCCTTCCATTTATCCCTTATCCCCACCCCCCTCCCATCTAGCAACCATCATTTTTTTCCTCTATATCTCCTAGACTATTTCTGTTTACTTTGCTCATTTATTCAGTTCTTTAGATTCCACATTTAAGTGAGATCATATGGTGTTTGTCTTTCTCTGATTGACTTATTTCGCTTAACATAATGTCCTCTAGGTCCATTCATATCATTGCAAATGGTAAGATTTCATTCTTTATGGCGGAGTAATACTCCATCGTATATAGGTACCACAGCTTCTTAATCCAGTCATCTACCAATGAACATTTTGGTTGTTTCCAAGTCTTGGCTATTGTAAGTAGCACTGCAATAAACGTAGGGGTGCATATATTGTTTTGAATTAACATCTTGGGTTTTTCAGGATAAATACCTAAGAGTGGAATTGCTGGGTCATAAGGTAGTTCCATTTTCAGTTTTTGATATAACTCCATAATGTTTTTTTGAGATATTTCTATAATGGCTATACCAATCTGCAGTCCCACCAACAGTGCACCAGGGTTTCCTTTTCTCCACAACCTCACTAACACCTTGTTGTTAGTTGATTTATTGATGATAGTAATTGTGACCAGAGTGAAGGTGTAGTCTCATTGTGTTTTTTATTTGCATTTCTCTAATGTTCATTAGTTTGAACATTTTTTCATATGCCTGTTGGCCATCTGCATGTCCTCTTTAGAGAAATGTCTCTTCATATCCTCTGCTGATTTTGTTTTCTTTTTCAGATGAGCCATCATGCCACCTGTTGGTAGCTCAGCAGCAGCTCAGCTCGGGCTGTGAATTGAACCAGTGATCTGTTGTTCAGAGTTTGCACTCTTGAGTGAGCTCTTAATCAACTGAGTCCCTCAGCTGGTCCTCTCTCTGCCCATTTTTAAATTGGTTTGTTTGTTTGTTTTGGTGTTGAGTTGAATGATTGTTTTATAAATTTTGGATATGAACCCCTTATCAGATATATTGTTGACAAATATCTTCTCCCATTCAGTAGGCTGCCTTTTTGTTTTATTGATTTTCTTTGCTGCGAAAAAAATTTAAGTGTGATGTAATCCCATATGTTCATTTTTTCTATTATTTCCCTTGCCAGAGGGGATATATCAGTAAAAATATTACTCAGGGTAATGTCTACAAATTTACTCCCTAAGTTTTCTTCTAGGAGTTTTATGGTTTCAGGTCTTACATTTAAGTCTTTAATCCATTTTGATCCTGTTCTCATATATAGTGTAAGTAGGTGGTCCATTTTCAGTTTTTTTTGCACATGTTAGTCCAATTTTCCCACCACCATTTATTAAATAGGCTATCTTTACTCCAATGTAAATTCTTGCTTCCATTGTTGTAGATTAAATGACCATATGTCATTTAATGGATTTATTTCTAGGCTCTCTATTTTGTTCCATTGATCTATGTGTCTGTTTTTATGCTGGTACCATACTGTTTTGATTACTATAGCCTTGTAGTATGATTTGATGTTGGGTAGATGATACTGCCCACTTCGTTCTTATTTCTCAAGATTGGTATGGCTATTTGGAGTCTTTCATGGTTCCATATAAATTTTAGGATTCTATGTTCTATTTCAGAGAAAAATGTCCTTGGTAGTTTGATAGGAATTGCGTTGAATCTATTGTATATATTGCTTTAGGTAGTATTGAAATTTTAACTATATTAATTCTTCCTATTCATGAGCATCGTACATATTTCCATTTATTTGTATCTTCTTTGATTTCCTTCTTCAATGTTATAATTTTCCGAGTACAGGTCTTTTATTTCTTTGGTTAAATTTATTCCTAGGTATTTTATTGTTTTTGAAGCAATTGTAAATGGGATTGCTTTCCTGATTTCTTCTTCTGATAGTTTATTATTGGTGTATAGAAATGCAACTGATTTCTGAATATTGATTTTGTATCCTGCTACCTTACCAAATTCATTTATCAGTTCTAAGAGTTATTTGGTGGAGTCTTTGAGATTCTCTCTATGTAAAAATCATGTCATCTGCATATAATGACAATTTTACCTCCTCCTTTCCAATTTGGATGCATTTTATTTCATTTTTTTTTGTCTGATTGCTGTGGCTAGAACTTCCAGAACTATGTTGAATAGAAGTGGTGAAAGTGGGCAGCCTTGTCTTGTTCCTGATCTTAAGGGTAAGATTTTAGTCTTTTCCCCATTGAGTATTATGTTAGCTGTGGGCTTATCATATTTGGTCTTTTTTATTTTGAGATATGATCCCTCTATTACCACTTTGCTAAGAGTTTTTATCATAAATGGCTGCTGGATTTTCCCAAATGCTTTTTCTGCATCTATTGATATGATCATATGATTTTTATTTTTCATTTTGTTAATTACATTAAACAATTTGTGAATATGGAAGCAGGCTTGCATACCAGGAGTGAATCCCACTTGATCATGGTGTATGATCTTTTTAATGTGTTGCTGAATCTGGTTTGCTAGTATTTTGTTGAGAATTTTTGTGTCTATGTTCATTAGGGATATCGGCCTGTAGTTTTCTGTTTTTGTAATATCTTTGTTTGATTTTGGGATCAGAGTAATAGTGGCCTCATAAAATGTGCTTTGGAGCCTTCCTTCTTTCTGTATTTGTTGGAAAAGTTTGCGGAGAATAGGTATTAATTTTTTTTTAATGTTTTGTAAAATTCGCCTGTGAAGCCACCTGATCTAGGACTTTTGTTTGTTGGAAGCTTGGTGATTACTGATTCAATTTCTTTGGTAGTAATCAGTCTGTTCAGAGTTTCTGTTTCTTCTTGATTCAGACTTAGAAGATTGTATGCTTTAGAAATGTATCCATTTCTTCCAGAGTGTTGAATTTGTTGGCATATAATTGCTCGTAGTATTTTCTTAAAATTTTCTGTATGTCTATGATATCTGTTGTCATTTATCCTCTTTCAATTCTGATTTTATTTTATTTTTAAAGATTTCATTGGGAAATTGAGGGAGGGGAACAGACATGTTGCTGTCCTTTTGTTCTTCAGTGTAGTTGTGGAGGACGTCGCTTCACTGGTTCATGTTGGTATTGTCATTGCGCTCTTCCTGCATAAGGCAGTTGCTTGCCGGCCCTTGGACAGCTGCTCATGGAGGCTCATGGCGGTTCACACTGGCTGCCAGCTGCTCATGCTGGCTGCCGGCTATTCACGGTAGCTTACGGCAGCCCACTGCAGTCCACTGCAGCCTACACCTTCGTCGGCAATTCACGGCAGCCCAGCTTCAGGTCCAGCTATTGTTCATCATCTTAGCTGTAGAAGGCCCAGCGACACTGGCTCTTATGCATCATCTGAAACGGGGCCCTGCTGTTCAGATCTGGTGCTCCCAAGCCACGTCTTAACCAACGTGCCACTCGGCCAACCCTCATTTCTGATTTTATTAATTTGGGCCCTCTCTCTCTTTTTTGGGGGGAGACTGGGTAAGGGTTTGTTGATGTTATTTATCTTTTAAAAAACCAGCTCTGGGTTTCGTTGATCTTTTGTATTGGTTTTTTGGTTTGTATTTCATTTTTTTCCTGATCTGGTCTTTATTATTTCCTTCCTTATTCTCCCTTTGGGTTTGTTTTGCTGTTCTTTTTCCAGTTCTCTTAAGTGTATAGATAGTGTGTTGATTTGAGATTGATTTTGTTTCTTTATGTAGGCCTGCGTTACTATGAATTTCCCTCTTAGGACTGCTTTCACTGCATCTCATGGATTTTGGGTTGTGTTTTCATTTTCATTTGTCTCGAGATAGCTTTTGATTTCTTCATTGACCTCATTTTTTACCCACTCGCTATTTAATAGCATGTTACTCAGCCTCCATTTATTTGTATGCTTTCCAGGTTTCTTCTTATAATTGATTTCTAGTTTCATAGCATTGTGGTTGAGAAGACGCTTGTTATGATTTCAATCTTCTTAAATTGAGACGAGACTTGTTTTGTGACCTAGCATGTGGTCTATCTTGGAAAATGTCCATGTGCACTTGAGAAGAACTTATATTTTGTTGCTTTGGGGTGAAACGCTCTAAAAATATCGATTAAATCCAGCTGGTCTAATGTGTCATTGAAGGCCACTGTTTCTCTGTTGATTTTCTGTCTGGAGTATCTGTCCATTGATGACCATGGGGTGTTGAAGTCCCCTACTATGATAGTGTTAATGTTGATCTCTGTCTTACGTCTGTCAAAGTCTGTTTTAAATATTTAGGAGCTCCTATGTTGGGTCTGTAGATTAAATCCACATGTTGGATCAATCCTTTTATTATTATGTAGTGCCCTTCTTTGTTTTTTTATTGTAGTCTTCGTTTTAAGTCTATTTTGTCTGAGGTAAGTATTGCTACTCCAGCTTTTTTCTCATTTCCATTTGTGTGAAATATCTTATTCCATCCCTTTACTTTTAGACTGTGTCTTTTTATCTGAGATGAGTCTGTTGTAGACAGTATATGCATGGGTCCTGTTTTCTTATCCCTTTAGCCATTCTACGTCTTTTGATTGGAGAAATTAGCCCATTCACACGTAAGGTGATTATTGATAGGTGCACATTTATTGCCATTTTGTTATTTGTATTTCTTGTCTTCCTGGCTTAACTTGTTTTCTTCTTTCTTCTGTTTAAAAATCCCTTTTAACAGTTCCTGCAATGCTGGCATGGTGATAATGAATTCCTTAAACTTATTCTTTTCTGAGAAGCTCTTTATCTCTCCTTCAATATTAAGTGATAACCTTGCTGGGTAGAGCAATCTCAGTTGTACGCCTTTGTTTTGCATCACTTTGAATATTTCCTGCCACTCCCTTCTGGCCTGTAGAGTTTCTGTAGACAGGTCAGCTGTTAGTCTTATGGGAATTCCTTTGTGTGTAACCTGCTTCTTTATCTTGCTGGTTTTAGGACACTGTCTTTGTCTTTAACTTTTGTCATTTTAACTATGATGTGTCTTGGTGTGGGCCTGTTTGGGTTCAACTTATTTGGAATTCTCTGCACTTCCTGGGTTTATATGTCAATTTCCTTCCAGGGTAAGGAAGTTTTCAGTCATTATTTCTTCAAATACATTCCTGATCCCTTGCTTCTTCTCTTTTCCTTCTGGTATTCCTATGATGTAAATGTTTTTGAACTTCATCTTGTCCCATAGGTCTCTTAAACTATTTTCATTGTTTTTTATTCTTTGGTCTTTGTATTGTTCCAACTGGGTGATTTCTGCTATTTTGTTTTCCTACTTGCTGAAGCGATACTCTGCTTCATGTAATCTACTGGTGATTCCTTAGAGTGTGTTCTTCATTTCAGTTATTGTATTCTTTAGTTCTAACTGGTTGTTTTTTATGATTTCCCTATTCTTCTTTATGTCCTTACTAAGTTCCTTAAACATTCTTGTCATAAGTGTTCTAAACCCTGTCTCTGAAAAGTTGAATCCCTCTGTTTCATTTAGTTCCATTTCTAGAGGTTTCTTCTGATCTTTTATTTTGGACATGTTTTTTTGTTTCTTCATTCTGACTGTCACTGTGTGATTGCTTCGATGTATTAGGTAGATCATTTATGTTACTCAGTCATTGCTGGGTGGCCTTCTAGTATGTTTCCTTTATATTCTGATTGCACAGTTTCCCTATTCTCCTGTCCCATGAGTTCCATAGGTGTCACTGTTGACATTGCTCTTTAATTGCTCTTGACTTGTCAGAGGGTGGGATTGACCCTCAGACTGATTAGCTTGGAGAATTAGCTCTGTTCTCAGTGTATGAGATGCTGTGTGGCGGTTGACCTTCTCAGAGGAGCCTTCGCCACTGTGAGCTCTTGTGTCTGTGGAAAATTTCCTGTGAGAGTACCACTTGTAGGTTCAACCAGTAGTACTCTGGTTTTGTCTAACACTGGCCTCTGAGTGTATCGGTTCTTGTGTCTCTTGCGGGAGGGGGGATGTTCCCACTTAGAGTTGTTTCAGACCTGTCTGTTATCAGTCCATAGCTACCTGGTAGTTGACTCAAGGTTGTACACAGTTGGCTGCTGCCCATGCTGTACCTGGGGCAATCTGGGGATGGTCTCTGTGTGAACTGAAGCTGGATGCCTTCTATATTGATCCTAAGACAATTTAGGAAAAGTCCCAGGGCCCACTAGGCCTGTTGCCACCTGCCAGATGCTGGTAAGACCCACCTATTACAAGAGGCTCTCTAGGAGCATGTTTCTGACTATTTCGACCCAGTGTTGAGGGTGCCCTTTGTGATGTGGCACTATCTTTGCTGTATGGAGTTCAAGTGAGTTATGATATAATTGGTAGTTTTTAATGCATTAATGCAGATTCAGGTCTTACACCAATACCTGGTCTGTGACCCCCTTGTACAGTGTCTCAAGGGCACTATAGCCAGCCTCCACCTCACACTCACAGATCACGAATGCTGCTCCCAAGTGGCTGTGGTGCAAGTTTGTGGTCACTGAACACCACACAGATGACCCCAGGGCTCTCAGACCACCTTCTATTGTAAGAAACCTTTTTCACAGTTTTTGCGGGTGGGGTGAGTCACCTTGGCACCCCGATTGCCCCTGCAGTGCAGCTGTAGGTGGGTGAGGTGGTGTTACAGGTGTGTAAAGGCTGTGGACAGCGGTTTCTACAAATTCAGTGTAGTCTCAGCTCCTGGACCAGCGCCAGGTCCATGTCACTTGATAAAACAAAAATAAAACAAGGCAACCCAACACACCAAAAAACAAATACACTCCCACAGAAACTCGATAAGTAATGGTCAGACAGGAGAAACAAAAATATAGAGAGAGACACAAACACAAACACAATAAAAGTAGAACAAGACAGAAAAACAGTGACCACAGCAATCAGTGTCCAGTCTGAGAAAAGACAAAAACGAAACAGATGAAAGAAAAGGAGAAAAGGAACAACAAAAAGATGAAACCGAAAAAAAGAAAAATAAATAATATTAATAATTAAAAAAAAGGGGAAGAAAAAAGAAGAAAAAAAATGGCTCTCTACTCACTTCAATCTGCAGACTACTTTCTCAGCAATACAGTCTCTGGGCGACTCAGCACCAGCTATGTTGGGGGAAGGGTTCAACATGTCATGTGCGGACCTCTCTCTCAGGCTTGTAGCTAGCTTCCCACAATTAACTGCTGTATGCTCTGGAACTGTGCTCACCACCAAAAATCCTCACAGGTTGCTATCAGTGTCTGCTGCTGCAAAAACCCCTCTGTGTAGTGCAGATGCGGGGGCCAGGCACCAGGGGCTCATGGTGCCCTGGGCAACGCAGTTCTAGGTGGGCAGGACAAGCCCCCCAAGGCACCACGGTGTGTGGTCAGTGGCCTCCACCAAGTCAGAGCAGCATGCACTCCTACACTGCATCCAGTCTGCACAAACGTGACAGGAATGCCCTGGCCGGGTCATGTAGGCACACAGCTCCAGACCCAACACTCCCAGGAAAATTCCCAGTCTCCGCTTGTCCCAATCAGCCTTACTGGCAGATCAGGCTAAGCAGCCCGACAGCCAATCGCCAGCCTGGTAACTCTGCACGTGCAATGTGGAGAGCGAGGACCCAAAGCGGCTCGCACACTCCCATGTCTCAATGACCAGCCTGTTGGTGCTAGAGTGTGCCAGCCAGGTGTTTCCCTGGCTACGCAGCACAAGCAGTACAGAGGGTGGGGAATCCAAGGCCGCATGCATGTGCATACACATACTCCTGTGTCAATTCCACCAGACCAATGCAGTCCTGGGCCTGACGCTATGTGGGAGGGCCCAGCTCTGAAAAAATGTCACCTTTCTATACACTATTTGTGTGCAAGCTTCACACCAGAGGAACAATGTCCCAAAACTTCCAGCTTCTAAGCCAAAGGCGCTCAGTTCAGTCCTTTCCTGCAAGCTCCTGGGCCTTGCTCATGCAGTCACTCTCTCCACCAGGGACTGTGTGAGTGCTGACCAGCGAGCGAGTCTGTGTGCTGGCTCCACAGGAAGGTGACTGGCTTTTTTTTTTTTGTCTAAATGTTTTTATTTGAAACAAATAGTTGCACCAAGCAAGAGCTTCCTCTCCCCACTCCAAATTCAAACAGAACAAATAGGGGAAAACATCGTTTGGCAGGACAGTTCCAACACGGGAACATCCTTCTCACTGTTTGGGGTCACTTTATTCATAAGCAGTTGTTCTTACACAAAGTATTAACCCCAAAGTACTAAGGTCACACAAAAGAAAGTGGTCTTAATTGCATGTGCAGGGCAGTATGTTCTATAAATGCCAAAGTGGGAGAAGCACAAACACAACCCACTCTTTAAAAAAAACGAAATAGTTCTAAGTAGAATTATCCATCCCCCCTTTCTCCCATAATAAAAAGTAGCACTGGGATCTGACACCCAGATTTGGTTTTTATCCTGGCCATTTAGAAAGTGTTCCCCCACAGGAACTGCATCATTAGGGTTATGGGTAACAGTCCATTCACTTTGAAGAGAGGCCTGTCTACTCCTTCCTCCTCTTCTTGCCTTCATGCTCATGTTCCTTGGGGCGGCTGCTATCTGAGGGTCTTTTAGAACCACCATGCTGTTTGGCTTCTTCCACAAACTTGTCCAAACCAAAAGGATCTTCCTCAAACTGAACTGGTCCTTCCCGACCTCTTTGCCTATGGTCTGAACCAGAAAACTCCTTATCGGGAACAAATCTGTTGGTTTTTATTCTGGCTTCTAGGTCATCACCATACATGTCCTTGTCCAGATTTTTACTGTGCCTGTAAATATTCTGGGCCATATCTTTACCACCTCTCCAGGCTTGATCATAAACATTGTAAATTTCATCTTCTCCACCTGCAAAACCACTGTCCATACCCTTGGATTGGTTGAAGAGCTTCTGGTCATACTGAACTTCATTGGAAGTCCGAGGATTGGGACAACCAAGAGCAATGACCTTGCTGATATCTCGATTTTCATTTCTCTGTAGTTTCGACCTCTTATCAGGAGCTGCCCTGGAAAGGTTCCGGTTGTGCTGTCTCTCTTTCCGCCTGTCATGACGGATTTCGTCCCTCTCATGTACCTTCCCATCCTCTTTTTCCACATGGGTTTTGATCCCAGCTCTTCTCTCCCTGGCTTTCTGGGCCATCTCTCTCAGTTTCTCTTCATGTTTCTCCTTTTCTTTCTGCGCCATCTTTCTCTCTACTTGAGCACGCATTTCCACAGCTTCACGAGCCTTCCGATCAGCAATGTAGAGAGCTTCAACCAGTTTGGCAAAATTTTCATTGATGTGAACTGTCTGCAGTCCTCTTCCATCAGCAGCCAGGCATTTGTCTAATGGAATTGTATAACCCTTTGCATTTTTCCAGTTTGAAATACAAGGAGGAATCTTCCACTCTTGTTGTTCCTTTAGTCATCTTTCGGCTAGGAGAATGCATGACAGGTGCAGGACTAGATGGTGGTCCTCGGGGTATTTTCTTATTAATCTTGAACCTTGGAGGCTCCATTGGATCTTTCTGCATTTCCACCATCCGAATAACCCTCTGCTTTGCTCCTGAGTTGAATGCCACTCCTTGTTGAGATGGTGTGTATCAGATATACTGAGCAGGAGCCAGTTTATCAGCTGCTCGAACTGGCATGGCTACAGCAACCTTCTGAGATACAGATTTTTCTAAGGCTACCCTCGTTTTTTCTGTTATCTCTTTAATAGTTTCTTCATCGGGCCTCTGCAGGTCTGGATCTTCTGCATTCATGACTTCCTTGGGAACCAGGTCAGTGTACTTGCTGTAAATGACCTTGTCTTTTGAGTGTTCTTGTCGAGCAATCGCATCATATTTGATTTTTTCCTTCAGCATCCACCTGAATGGCCAGGGCATTTGACATTTTTTTCTTTCGTCCCATATCCGGTGGATACTGGGCCACATGGATCTCTGGAAAAGCACCTCCATCTCCAAAATCCTCTAATAACCGAGGTATCCAGCCTTTCCGGTACCCGTATGGGGGAGGCTCTCTCCGGGAGGAGATCAGGGACATCTGTCGTAATCTCTGGGATCTCGCCTTTTCTTCAGCCTCAAGCTGGTCCTGAGATAGCTGTGTAGGTGCAGGTAAAAAGCTGGTGAACGCCATCTTCTTCCACTTGGTGACTGGTTCTTTATCTGCCCTCTGCTTCACTGAGTTGAGCAAAGAACTCCTCTTCCCGGCAAAGTACCTCTGGGCCTGTGAGCTCGGTGAGGGGCTGGAGAGTTTCTCCCCCAACCAGAGAAGCCTCTCAATCACTGAAGAACCCTCACGGAGTTCATCCCCTCTGGGCTCTGCCCCTCCTACCAGGCTCAATGTGGCCTCCTCTTTAAGTCCTTTGTTTAGAGGCTCTGTTCATCCAGTGTTCAGGGGACTTCTGAGGTTGAATGTTGTATAAATTATTTGTAATTTTGGTGTGATCCTGGGAGGCAGTTGGCAGTGTTTGTCTATTCTGCCATCTTACCAGAAATCCTATATATATTTTCTTGAGGAACTGATCATTACTTTTCCAGGACGAAATCTCTTAAGGAGGTGAAAACAGCTTTTATTTTTGTAGAAAGATTTTTTTTTTTTTTTGAGGGCAGTGTCACTGGCCCTCATATGTGGGACCCGAACTGGGGCCGCTGGCTTCCCAGGCCAGCGCTTAACCTCCGCGCCACTCGGTTGGCCCTGTTTTTTTTAAAAAATAAATTAAAAAGCAGCAAGCATGTGCCTAATATATAGTAAGCATTCCATAAATGACCTCTTCCTCACTGCAGTGGAACACATACTCACAAACTCACATGCTCTTAAGTCTTGTTAAGTCATAAGACTTAACAGTTTCTATTTAGAAGCAGAACATAAATACAAATTCACATATTTTAAATTATGAACAAATGCTAGTGAGCTATTGTAGATTGAGTAAATCAGTTGTGCAATGTTCAAAATAGGAGATTGTGTTGAAGCCAGTTCAATGCATTTTTAAAAATTCTGCCATATATCAAACACTGAAAAGAAAAGATTTTAAAAAACTGTTTTTTTTTTCAGTTACAGTTGACAATCAATATTATTTTATATTAGTTTCAGGTTTATAGCATAGTGGTTAGACAATTATATAATTTATGTAGTGATCCCCTGATTAGTCTAGTGCCGACCCAGCACTATACATAGTTGTTGCAACATTATTGACTATATTCTCTATGCTGTACTTTACTTCCCTGTGATTATTTTGTAACTACCAATTTGTATTTCTTAATCCTTTCACCTTTTTTGCTCAGTTCCCCAACCCCCCTCCACCCTGGCAACCATCACTTTGTTCTTTATACATAAGGGTTTGTTTCTCTTTTGTTTGTTTATTTTGTTCTTTAGATTCCACATATAAGTGAGATCATATGGTATTTGTCTTTCTCAGCCTGACTTATTTCACTTTGCATAATACCCTCTAGGTATAACCAGGTTGTCACAAATGGTTAAATTTCATTCTTTTTGTAACAGTAATTTGCCAATAGTCTATTGATGGGCACTTGGGTTGCTTCCATATCTTGGCTATTATAAGGAATGCTTCAGTGAATATAGGGGTGCCTGCATACGAGGTCTCACAATTCAGTTCTCAGACTCATCCTAGGAAAAGCACTACATATCTCATTGCTCAATATCACTATGGTCAGCTATGCACTCATGTCAGTGCCTAGCTGACCCTTCAAAGAAATTTTGGAACTCTCTCTGGAATGGCCATCAGAGCTGTAATCATATTACACTTGATGTCCTGAATGTCATCAAAATGTCTTCTTTTCAGTATTTCCTTTATATTGAGGTAAAGAAAGAAGCCACTGGGGACCAGATTAGGTGAGTGGGGAGAGTGTTACAATACACTTATTTGTTTACTGGCTAAAAACTTTCTCATAGACAGTGCTGTGTGAGCTGGTGCATTGTTGTGATGCAAGAGCCATGAATTCTTGGTGAAAAGTTCAGGTCTTCTAAGTTTCTCATGCAGCCTTTTCAGCACTTCCAAATAGTAAACTTGGTTAACTGTTTGTTCACTTGGTACAAATTCATAATGAATAATCCCTCTGATATCAAAAAAGTTTAGCAACATCATTACAACAAGTTCACGAACTTAGTTGTCAGGCCTCGTATATCTTTTTGAGTTAGTGGTTTGGATTCCTTTCTTAGATGCCCAAAAGTAGAATTGCTGGGTCATAAGGTCATTGTATTTCCAATTTTTTGAGGACCCTCCAAACTGTTTCTCATAGTAGCTGCACCAATTTGCAGTCCCACCAACAGTGCATGGAGGGTCCCCTTTTCTCCACATCCACAACATTTGTTTGTTGATTTGTTGATGATAGCCATTCTGACAGGTGAGAGGTGGTATCTCATTGTGGTTTTAATTTGCATTTCTCTGGTGATTAGTGACTTTGAGTATCTTATGTCTATAGGCCATGTTCATGAACTCTTTGAAGAAATGTCTATTCAGGTCCTCTGCCTATTTTTTAATTGCATTGTTTCTTTCATTGGTGTTGAGTTGTATGTGTTCTTTATCAGTTTTGGATGTTGAGCTCTTATTAGATGTATTATTGATGAATATCTTCTCCCATTCAGTAGACTGTCTTTTTGTTTTGTTTATGGTTTCCTTTGCTGTGCAAAACCTTTTTAGTTTGATGTATTTTCTTCTGTTAACCTTGCCCAAGGAGATACATCAAAAAATAATATTACTAAGAGTAATGTCAGACAGTTCACTGCCTATGTTTTCTTCTAGGAGTTTTACGGTTTTGAGGCTTACATTTAAGTCTTTAATCCATTTTGAGTTTATTCTGCATATGGTGTAAGAAGGTGGTCCAATTTAATTTTTTTTTTGCATGTATCTGACTAGTTTTCCCAGCATCATTTGTTGAATAGATTGTTTTTACCTCACTATATAGTCTTGCCTCCTTTGTCATACATTAGATGACCATATATGTGTGAGTTTATTTCTGGGCTCTCTATTTTGTCCCATAGATCTATGTGTTTGTTTTTAATGCTAGTACCATGCTGTTTTAATTACTATAGTCTTGTAGTATAGTTTTATATTAAGTAATGTGATACCTCCAATTTTGTTCTTCTTCCTCAAGATTGCTGTGGCTATTCAGGGTCTTTTATGGTTCCATCTAAATTTTAAAACTATTTGTTCTAGTTCTGTAAAAAATGCCATTGGCATTTTGATAGGAATTATACTGAATCAGTATACTACTTTGGGTAGTGTGGACATTTTAACAGTGTTAATTCTTCCTATCCATGAGCATGATATATACTTCCATTTATTTGTGAGATAATTTTTAAATCATGTAAAAATGCCCCACATTTTTTTATGTTCTTTCCCTTCCTGTCATTCTTGCTGTGAGGAAGAGGCCTACTGACCAACTGACCTCATATTATGGGATTTCTCCTTTGGCATATGAGGTAATTCAAGATAAAAGTAATAGGGGAACAAGTGAAAAGAGGATTTTAAGCATTGGGATTGGAGATTGAAACATGGAAAACTCTTGAGGTGTTCTCTCTCCTCGTGGCCCATAAGAATGAGACACAGTCTGACAGCTCCTGAGAACAAGTCATATACATAAATCAGGATAGCTAGATGTGTGTTACTCCCTAAATTTGTCTTTTGTTAACCTTGAATTTTTATTAAAATTTTGTTTGACTACTTCTGTTTTATCACATTCAAGTTTAGGAAGTTTTAAAAAATCTTACATAACCGTCTGGGACAGAGCTTTAAAAAAGAAAATAGCATCTGCCAAGGTTGATCCACTGCTGATATAAGTGATTATTGAGATATTCCCAGGAAAAGATAAATTTGAGCCCTTGGAAGTTCAGAATGATTTTCTTCCTCCCATAGAAGGTCTTCCTCCATTGCTACCATGGCAGGTCTAGCTTACTTTTCTTTAAGGGATGTAGCTTTTACTTTTGTGTCCACAATGTGAAAAACAAATGGTAACTCAAGAAATGAAATATCCTCTCCTTCTCCCTTCCAGTTTTTAAGTTTATAATTTTTGGAGTCATTTTAAGATAAAACTGGTTTATGTTAGGAATACTACTGGGGACCCAGGAATACCAAAATACTACTGAAGGACCCAAGAAGACTAGTGTCACAAAGCACTAAAGTGTCCTATAAAACATGGTAATAATTCTCTTTTACAATTCTAATAAGTATCATTTAGAGAAACCAATTTAAAAAATAAAACTGATGGTTTCATTTAAGTTCTGTTTCTACAACAAGGTTTTGTAAACTTACTAGAATTTACTAGCTGACATAAAGCTTATATTTTTGTTTCTTCCTCCAAACTCAAGAGTTCTAACATTTCTTTTCTTACATCTTGATTTCAGCTTCAAGGTAATTGATGCCTAAGAAAAATGTGGATCTACCAGTTGTTTTACTAATAAGATTTTTTTCTACTCTGCTTCAGTTTTCTTTCTCTCCTAACCATCTAAATAATCCCATGTGGCCCGACCTCCTGTTTCCTAGATGAAGAATGCTAAGTTGGTATATAAAAATGTGTTTTTTGTCCCTCTGGACTAACTTTTTCTGACATGTAGTTTATGCCATTTGAAATACTGTAAAAAGCATGCACTGGTGTTGTTAATACATGTTATCATTTGGGGAACTTTTTCCCAAGTGAATACCATAAGAATGGAACAAGAACAAAAGATTAGAATCCTAGAGCTGGTAAAGATAGCTGCTGAGTTACAGATGCAATTGATATAACAATAGTTCAATAATAAAATATGTAATACTGTAATTTACCAAATTAATTGATAAAAAGAGAAAACACACATGATCATCTTTTTATACCTGAAAAAACATTTGATGTATTTCATCCTCCATTATTGGTAAGAAACTCTTAATGTAATGTAATATATTAACACAAAATATACCTAACATAATAATAAGTATTGTTACATGTTTAAAAAAGAACAGCATCTAGAACATCTTAAAACCATTTTTTTAGCATTTAGAAATAAGAGAAAGATGTTCAGTACGACATTGTTCTTTAATGAAGACTAATTAATGTAATAAAATTAGAAAAATAAATCTGGCATATAAAAATTATAAAATAGAAGACAAAATAAGTATTTGTAAGTAATATGATTATATGTGTTAAAAATCCAAGTGTGTTGGGCCGGCTGAATGGCTCAGTTGGTTAAGAGCTTGCTCAAGAGTGTGAGCTCTGAGCAACAGGGTTGCCAGTTGGATTCCTGGCCTGAGCTGAGCAGCCACTGAGCTGCCAACAGGTGGCAGGATGGCTCAGCTAAAAAAAAAAGCCCCAAAACCAAACAAACAAAAAACCCAAGTGTGTTACTTGAAATATGTATTAGAACATTAAGAAAATGCGGTTAGATGGCTGAGTACATCAAGAAAAAATTAATAGCCTTCCCATATACAAAATAAAACAAGATAGAAAATTATAATGGAAGGGAAGCACCTATTAACCATAGCCAAAAAGAGATTAAATACCTAGGAATAAACTTAATAAGAAATATAAAACATTTACATGAACAAAAATTTTGAATACTACTGGGGTATCCAAGAAGACTTAAATAAATACAAGTGATTTCCTCTTCTTAAATATGGAAACTCAATATAATTATGATATTTATTCTCCTCCATAAACCCATATGTTTAGTATTCTCCTCAATATCTATACTAAGAAGATTTAAAATAAACTACACAGACTGATTCTTTTTCTTGTGTTAATATAAACTTGTACATATTAATATTTAGGATATTCTGAAAAAAAGAAGTAAAAACATATTGCTTTTTAAATGTTCTCTGAGGGAATGGATAGTTCTATAGACTATTAAGCATATGATAAAGTAATTTAAATGTTGGCACAGGCACTTGTATAAATAATCTATAGTTTAATGAAACAAAATGTACAGATATGAGCTTAACATATTTATGAATTTAGTATGTGTGAAGGATGGTATTAAAAAATCAGTACAGAATCTTCTAGGATAGCCCTACAGCAAGTGTGGATTCTGTGGAGGAGAAAAAAATGATGGCAGAATAAGTAATCACTGTGACTGCCACCTCCCAAACCATATTAAATTTACAACTAAATTACAGAACAATCAACTTGAGAACCATCTGAAGACTAGCTTAACAGAACCTCTGTAACTAAGAATATAAAGATGAGACCATGTAAAGACTGGTAGCAGGGGCAGAGACGCAAAATATGCTAACCTCAAATCCACAGGTAATGGTTGAGCATTGGGAGGAACACCTCAGCAGTGGAGTTTCCCCATGTAGAGTGAGGGGTCACAGTCCCACACCAGGCTCCTTATCCCAGGGGCCCAGTGCCAGGAAGAGGAGTCCCCACAACATCTAGCTGTGAAAATCAGTGAGGATTCCATTTATCTGAGTGAAATGGAAACCCATATTTCTTCTTAAAGGACACTCATACAGAGTCACTTGTTTGCAAACACTCACCCTGGACTCCAGCAGAAGAGCAGCAACTTGAGAGATGCCAGAGACATACAGGGAAAGACTGAGTTGTGTGGCTGCAGTGTGAGGGCTAGAAGGGTATCATCCATTAACTCTGTGTGGAGCCCACCTTACTCGTGGCCTACAGGTGGGTGACACCCTTCCTATGCTGAACCCTCTTCCACAGAGCCAAATCTGATACCTCACTGGCCTGGGGATCTCTGCCTGCCCCACGCTGGTGACTCCCTGGAACCCCGTGCCACCCAACTCATGCAGCATTGTCAGGGGGCACTCTTTTCTGTATCTGGGTGGCCAGCCCTCCTGTACACACTGTCAGAAGTATTTCCAGTAGCACACAGCCCATGGAAGCTTGTGTGGCCACCTGGGACACTTTTGCCAGCAGTCAGTGCTTCAGCTTTTCTTGATCAGCTCTTGGGGATTGGTGGGCCAAGGTGAGCAGTGGCTGGTCTTGGTGTTCTCTAGGCATTTGTTGTGTGTGTGTGTGTGTGTGTGTGTGTGTGTGTGTGTGTGTCCACAGGCTCAGCGTTGGCACAAGAACTGAATTTGTACTAACTTTGGGAACTCCACCCACCCTATCCTGATGACTCTCTGGCACCCTGCCACACACTATTCAGGTGGCATTGCCAGAGGCACTGTCAGCACTGAGACAACCAGCCCAGGCCTGTGCACCTAAGGAGGCCATTTTTATGGTTGAAACTTATAGGCAGCTGGCAGGTGGCAACATGCCTAGGTGGACCTTGGGCCTGTTCCTAAGATGGTCCAGGCCTGATACTGGTGGCAGCCAACCTAAATTCAGTGAGGCCACCTCAACATGCTTCTAGGTCCAACACAGGCAGCAACCAACTACATAGCTTTGCAGCTCCTACGAGGTAGTCCTGGTCCAGTTACAGCAAGACTGAACTTTGCCTGCACAGGAGCCCTCCCCAAGAGGCACCAGAAACAACACACCCAGAGGCTGACTTCAGACTGGAACAGAGCGCCATCTGATTAGCCCCACAAGCAGCAAACCAAAAGGGTGGTTTCAGCAGGCACAAGAGCCTCCTGGGGCAAATTCCATTCTGAGGGGTCAGTCCCCATAGAGCAGCTCATACACTGTAAGCATAGACAATCCTCAAAGCCAGTCAGCCTGAGAGTGAATCCCACCCACTGATTTACCAAAAGCAATCAAGACCCAACTACAACACGAGGGCACATACAAAACACACACAAAGGACACTCCTAGAACACACAGCACAGGTGATTAGGGAGACTGCACCACAGGACAATACAGGACATCTCCTATATAAGTTCATCTGGCAAAGACTGAGAGACATAGGAGAGCTACTTAATACATAGCAAAGAACACAGAGAGGCAACCAAAATGAGGAAACAAAGTATATGTCTCAAATAAAGAACAGGAGAAAACTTCAGAAAAAGAACTAAATGAAATGGAGGCAACCAACGTATCAGAGACAGAGTTTAAAACACTAGTTATAAGAATGCTTAAGGAACTTAGTGAGAACTACACAAAGAGATAGTAAGCACAAAGAAGGATATAGAAACTGTTAAAAAGAACTAGTCAGAAATAAAGAATACAATAACTGAAATGAAGAATACACTAAAAGGATTCAACAGCACATTAGATGAAGCAGAGGATCAAATCAGTGATTTAGAAGACAAAGTAGCAGAAGACACCCAATCAGAACAGTAAAAAGAAAAAATAATTTAAAAATGAAGATAGTTTAAGGGACATTTGGGACAACATCAAGTATAGCTACATTTGCTTCATAGGAGTACCAGAAGAAGATGAGAGGGAGAAAGGGATCGAGAACCTGTTTGAAGAAATAATGACTGAAATTTCCCTAACCTGGTGCAGGAAATAAACATACAAACAGAGAAAATACAGCGAGTTCCAAACAAGATGAACCCAAACAGGATCACACCGAGACACATTTTAATTAAAATGGCAAAAGTGAAACACAAAGGGAGAACCCTAAAAAAAGCAAGAGAAAGGCAACTAGTTATTTATTATTTAAAAGGGAGCTCCCCTAAGACTATCAGTTGATTTCTGGAGAGAAACTTTGCAGGCCAGAAAGGAGGGGAGTGGCAGGAAATATTCAAAGTGAAGAAAAATAAGGACTTGCAGCCAATGCTACTGTACCCAGCAAAGCTAGCATTTAAAACTGAAGGAGAGAAAGAGCTTCCCAGACAAGAAAAAGCTAAAGGAATTCATCACCACCAAGCCAGTATTACAAGAAATGTTATAAAAATTTCTTTAAGAAAAAGAAACAAAAGATCATAAATATGAATAATAAAATGGCATTAACTATGTATCTATCAATAACCACTTTAAATATAAATGGATTAAATGCTCCAAACTAAAGACATATGGTAGCTGAATGGATAAAAACACAAGATCCATACATATGCTGTCTATAAGAGATACATCTCAGATTGAAAGACACACATAGGCTAAAAGTGAAGGGATGGAAAAGATATTATTTTATATGAATGAAAATGAAAAAATAAAAAGCTGGGGTAGCAATAATTATATCAGACAAAATAGACTTTAAGAAGAAAACTATAAATAATTATATCAGACAAAATAGACTTTAAGAAGAAAACTATAAGAGACAAATAAAAACATTACATAATGATAAAGAGATCAACCCAGCAAGAGGACCCTAGTAAACATCTGTGAACCCAACATAGGAGCACCTAAATACATAAAGAAAATATTGACTGACATAAAGGGAGAGATTGACAGTAATACAGTCATAGTAGGGGAATTTAATACCCCATTGACATCAATGGACAAATCTTCCAGACAGAAACTCAACAAGGAATAAGCAGTCTTAAATGACACACTAGACAGAATGGATTTAATCGACATTTTTAGGGCACTCCACCCAAAAGTAGAAGAATATACATTCTTATCAAGGGCACATGGAACATTTTCCAATATAGACCACATATTAGGCAACAAAAACAAATCTCACTAAATTTAAGAAGCTTGAAATCATATCAGGTGTCCTTTCTGACCATAATAGTATGAAACTAGAAATCAATTACAAAAAAAAGACAAAAAAAAAAAAAAAAAACCACAAAAAAAACACACACACACAAACACACAGCTAACTGCTAGTAAACAATGAAAGAGTCAACAATGAGATCAAGGAAGAAATCAAAAGATACCTTGAGACAAATGAAAATGAAAACACAACAACCCCAAATCTATGGGGTATAGTGAAAGCAGTCCTAGGAGGGAAATTTATAGCAATTCAGGCCTACCTCATGAAACAAACAAACCAATCTCAAATATTAACAATCTAACTTTACACTTAAAGAAACTGGAACAGGAATAGCAAGCAAAGCACAAAGTGAGTAGACAGAAGGAAATAAAAAAGATCAGAGTGGAAATAAATGAAACAGAGACTAAAGAAACAGTACAAAAGATCAAGGAAAACAAGAGTTGGTTCTTTGAAAAGATAAACTAAATTGATTAACCTTTAACCTGACTCAACAAGAAAAGAAGAGAAAGAGAACCCAAATAAATATCATCAGAAATTAAAAAGAAGTGACAATAGACACAACGGAAATAAAAAAAAATTAATAAAATACTACAAGCAACTATACACCAACAAATTGGACAATCTGAAAGAAATTGATAGATTCCTAGAGGCATAGAAAAGTGAAAGGATTAGCTAGTACAAATTGGTAGTTACAAAATAGTCATGGGTGTGGGAAATACAGTCAAAACTATAGTGTTTGATAGATATTAGATTTATTGGTGGGGTCACTTCAAAAATTATATGAATGCCTACCATTATGCTGTATAACTGAAACTAATATAAAATAATATTGAATGTCAACTATAATTTTAAAAAATATATAACCATGGAATATAAAGTGCAGTATAGAAAATATAGTCAATGGTATTATAATAACTGTATAGTGTCAAATGGGTAATAGACTTAATAGACCGATTAGGATTACTTTGTGAGATGTGTAAATGTCTAATCATTATGTTGTTTTTGTGTACCTGAAACTACTACTACTACTACTACTAGTACTACTACTACTACTACTAAACCCAGAAAATCGGAACTGACCAATTAATTACTACTAACAAAATTGAGTAAGGAATCAAAACACTCACAACAAAAAAAATCCTGGACCAGGTGTCCTCACAGGTGAATTTTACCAAGCATTCGAACAATTAACACCTATTCTTCTCAAACTATCCAAAAAAATTCAACAGGAGGAAAGGCTCCCAAGCTCATTCTATAAGGCAGCATTACTCTGATTCCCAAAACCTGACAAAGACATTACAAAAAAACCCAAAACAAAACAAACCAAAAAAACCCTGTGGGCCAATATCTCTGATGAACATAGATACAAAAATCCTCAACAAAATATTAGCAAGCCAAATTCGGCACACATTAAAAAGATCATACACCATAATCAAGATTTATCCCCGGAATGCAAGATTGGTTCAATATCTGCAAATCAATTAATGTGATATACCACAGAATCAAAATAAAGGATAAAAATGATATGCTCATATAAATAGATGCAGAAAATACATTCGACATTGATTAATGATAAAAACTTTCTGCAAAGTGGGGCTAGAGGGAACATATTTGAACATAATAAAGGCCACATATCATCAGCTAACATCATACACAATGGAGAAAAGCTAAAAACGTTTTCTTAAGGAACAGGACAAGGATGTCCACTTTCACCACTTTTATTCAACATAGTATTAGAAGTCCTAGCCACAGCAGTCAGACAAGAAAAAGAATTAGAAGTCATCCAAATTGGAAAGAAAGAAGAAAAACTGTCATTATTTTCAGATAACATGATACTATGTATAAAGAAACCAAAAGATTCACCAAAAAACTATTAAAACTGAAAAATGAATTCAGTAAAATAGCAGGATACAAAATTATCATTCAGAAATTGGTTGTATTTTTTACACCAATAATGAAATGTCAGATAAGGAAATTAAGAAAACAATCCCATTTACAATTGCATAAAAAAAAAACCAAAAACCTAGATGTAAATTTAACCAAGGAATTAAAAGACCTGTAATTGGAAAATTATGAGAAATTGAAGAAGATACAAATAAATGAAAGCATATACCATGCTCATGGATAGAAAAATTAATATTGTTAAAATATCTATACTACCCAAACCACTCTATAGATTCAATACAATCCCTATCAAAATACCAGTGGCATTTTTCACAGGACTCAAACAAATAATCTTTTTTTTTTTGAGGGCAGTGTCACTGGTCCTCATATGTGGGACCAGAACCGGGGCCGCTGGCTTCCCAAGCCAGCACTTAACCACCGCGCCACTAGGCCGGCCCTCAAATAATCTTAAAATTTAATGGAAACATAAAAGACTCTGAATAGCTGTGGCAATTTTGAGAAAGGAGAACAAAGTTCGAAGTATCATGCTACCTAGTATCAAAATATACTAGAAGGCTATAGTAATCAAAAGAGCATGGTATTGGGCCAGCCGAGTGGTGCAGTGGTTGAGTGCTGGCTTGGGAACCCAGCGGCCCTGGTTCGGGTCCCACAGGTGAGGGCCAGTGAAACTGCCCTCAAAAAAAAAAAAAAAAAAGAGCATGGCATAAAGACAGACATCTAGATTAATGGGATGGAAGAGAGCCCAGAAATAAACCCACACCTATATAAACATTTAATCTATAACAAAGGAAGCAAGAATGTACAATGGTGTAAAGATAATCTGTTCAATAAGTGGTGCTAGAAAAACTGGACAAATAGACAAAAAAAAATGAAATTGGACTACCTTCTTACTCCACATACAAGAATAAACTCGAAATGGATTAAAGCCTTAAATGTAAGACCTGAAACCATAATACTCTTATAACAAAGCATAAGCAATAAGCTGCAAAGTTACCCTTAGTAATATATATTTTTTTCTTATATATCTCCCTGGGCTAGAGAAATTAAAGAAAAAAAAAGGTAATACATTAAACTAAAATGTTTTTCACCGCAAAGAAAACCACCAACAAAATGAAAAGACAGCCTACTGAATGGGAGAATATATATGCCAATGATGCATCTAAAAAGGACTTAATATACGAAACTTATAAAGAATTCATACAACTTAACACCGAACTAAATAAATAAAATAATCCAATTAAAAATGGGCAGAGGACCTTAATAGACATTTCTCCAAAGAGGACATACAGATAGCCAATAGACATGTGAAAAAATGCTCAACATCACTAATCATCAGAGAAATGCAAATTAAAACCACAATGAGATACCACCTCACATATGTCAGAAAGGCAATCATCAATAAATCAACAAGTAAATGTTGGCGAGGATGTGGAAAAAAGGGAACCCCTGTGTAATGTTGGTGGGACTGCAAATTAGTGCAGCCACTATGGAAAACAGTTTGGAGGTTCCTTAAAAATTAAAAATACAACTACCTTATGACCCAGCAATTCTACTTCTGGGCATCAATCCAAAGAAATCCAAAACACTAATTCAAAAAGATATATGCTTCCCTATGTTCATTGCAGTGCTACAATAGCCAAGATATGGAAGCAACCCAAGTGCTCATCAATAGATCATTAGAAAAAAAAAAAGTTAGGTAATGAAGAGGTGGTACACATGTACAATGGAATATTACTCAGCCATAAAAAAGAATGAAATCTACCATGAGACAATATGGTTGGACCTAGAGGGTACTATGCTAGGTGAAATAAGTCAGTCTGAAAACGACAAACACCATGTGATCTCACTTATCTGTGGAATCTGAAGAATGAAATAAATGAACAACAACAAAAAATAGAAACAGACTCATTTATATTGGGAAGAAACTGATGATTACAAGATGGGGTGGGAGTGTGCAGACTGGGTGAGAAAGGTGAAGGTATTAAAAACTGCAAATTGGACTGGCCGAGTGGTGCATTGGTTAAGAGATGGTTGTGGGATGCCAGCGGCCCTGGTTCGGATCCCACATATGAGGGCCAGTGACACTGCCCTCCACAGCTAACAACAGCTCCACCTGGAGCTGGGCTATGCGAGTCCCGGCGAAGGTGTACAGGCAGCAGCCCCTGCTGCAGTGGGCTGCCATAGGCTGCAGCGAGTGGCCAGCAGCCAGCGTGAGCTGCCAATAGCCGCGGTGAGCAACATCCAGAGGCCGGCAACCGATCTGCCTCATCTGGGAAGAGGGCAATGATGATACCAACATGGGCCAATGAAGAAACGTCCTCCGCAACTAGACTGAAGAACAAAAAGACAGCAACTTGTCTGTTCCCCTTCCCTGATTCCCCAACGCTGTTCCCCTCCCCCAAATCCCCAATAAAATCTTTAAAAAAAAAAACAAACAGAAGTGCAAATTGGGGCTGGCTGAGTGGCTCAGTTGGTTAAGAGTTGGCTTAGAGCGGTGCTCTGAGCAACAGGGCACCCAGTTTGATTTCCACATGGGCCAGTGAATGCTGTGCCCGAGCCGAGCTGTTGCTGAGCTGCCAATAGATGGCAGGATGGCTGAGCTGGTGTAACAACAAGATTACCTGTTTGATGGTGGGCTACACTCACCTGTAACTAAGACTGAACTTGGCACCTTGAGCTGAGCTGCCGCCTGGATGGCTCAGAGGATAGGGCATGCGCTCTTACCAACAAGGCTGCCGGGTTTGACTTCTGCATGGGATGGTGGCTACACCCACCCACAACTAAGATTGAACACAGTTCCTTGAGCTTAGAGGCTACAAGCTGCAGATGGGAAGCCAGATGGGGACTGGCGTCCTCCACAACGAAGATTGAAGAACAATAACTTGGCTGGTCCCCTCCCCCAATTCCCCAACACTGTTCCACTCCCCCAATTCCCCAATAAAATCTTAAAAAAAAAAAAGTGCAAATTGGTAGTAATGAAATAGCCATGAGCATGTAAAATACAGTATGGGGAATGTAGTCAATAATATTGTAAAAACTATATATAGTGTTGGGTGGGCACAAGACTTACTGGGGGGATCACTTTGTAAATTATATGTGTCTAACCACTATGTTATATACCTGAAACTAATATAATATTGAATGTCAACTATAATTGAAAAAAAATAGTCACAGGGATGCAAAGTATAGCATAAGGAATATAGTCAATAATATTGCAATAAGTATGCAAAGTGTCAGATGGGTAATAGACTTATTGGTGTGATCACTTTGTGAGGTATATGAACGTCTAACCACTATGTTGTTTTGTACACCTGAAACTAATATAATATTGTATGTCAATGGTAATTGACAAATAAATTTTTAAAATTAAAAAAGAAAAAGAAAGAAACATCAGTGGAGAATAGATGAATTATTCATTAAATGATGCAGGGACAACTGCATAACAATCTCAAAAGAATAAAATAAAACTGGCTTTCATCCTAATTTCATATGAAGCAAAGATGAGTTAAAAAATTTATTTATTCATAAAAGTATTGGATAAAACAACAATTTTTTTAAATTTGGATAAAGCACTTCTAAATGTCATAAAACCCAGAAGTCATACAATAAATAATTCATAAATTTAACTAAAACTAAAATAACATTTGCGTGGTAGAAATAACCATAAATAAAATAAAAATAAGAAGTTTAGTAAGAAATATTTGTAACATATCATAGGCAAAAAACTAATTTCCTTAATATAATGTAAGACAATTAAGTTCACAAACTCACCCCAGAAAAAGTGCTACATACCTCATTGCTGAATATCACTATGGTCACCTTTGAATTACTCTCTTTGGGAAGCTATGCACCGATGCCAGTGCCTAGTCCACCTTTCAAAGCAATTTTGGAACTCATTTTCTGGAATGCCCATCAAAGCTGTCATCATATCAGACTTGATGTCCTGAATGTCATCAAAATGTCTTCTTTTCAATATTTCCTTTATTTTGGGGGACCAGGTCAGGTGAGTAGGAAGGGTGTTTGTTTACTGGCTAAAAACTCCCTCACAGACAGTGCTATGTGAACTGGTGCATTGTCGTGATGCAAAAGCCATAACATTTGTTAGTGAAAGTTCAGGTCGTTTTCCCCCAACTTTTTCACACAGCCTTTTCAGCACTTCCAAATAGTAAACTTGGTGAACTGTTTGTCCAGTTGGTACAAATTCATAAAGAATAATCCTTCTGATATAAAAAAATGGCTAGCAACATCGTTACAAGTTTGCAAACCCAATTGTCAGAACTATTATACAAAGACTTCCTATTCATTTATAAGGAAACAATAAATAATCTAACAGAAATAAGTGCAAAGATCATGAACAACTAGTTCACAGAAACAAATTATAAGTGACTCAAACATATGAAAACTTACTTAAGTACTTTCAAAATAGAAGATAAATATAAATTTAAACCATAGCGAGTTAGGGGAATATGCTATTAGATTGGCAAATATGAACAAACTAGATAACGCAAACTTGTATTTGTGTGTAACATGGGTTAATGATAGAAGTAATAATAATAAACATCTTTTTGAGTGCTTACTTTGAGTCAGGCATTTTCTAAGAGTTTTACATATATTTATTAACTAATTTCTCACAATGATCCTGTAAAGCAAGTACAATTATTATTTGTATTTTAGATGGCAAAATTGAGTAGAAAGATAAGTAACTTGCCTAATCATGAAGGAAGTAAGCAATGGAAGTAGAAATTGAACCCAGGAGATCTGGCTAAAAGATAGGCAAGTAGCTATACTCAGATGTTATTGTCCTCCAAATGGTCTTACAAATACACAGTAACTTTAACCCTGAAATTCCATTGTCAGAATTTTATCCTACAGATTTACTCACAAATGTACAGAATGAAGTATGGACATAGATATTCACTGCAGCCTTGTCTGTGATAGTAGTAGATTGTAAACAAAAGTTCATTAGCTATATATAGTATGGTACAGCCATGCAATGAAATCCTAGGAAGCTGAAGGCAAAATGAGGAAATATTTAAGTTTCCTCATCTGTACATATATTACCAGTTGTGTAAAAGAAAGCAAGTCTATAATTTGTGTGTGTGTCCTCATATTATATTAGAATACCTCTGGAATGGTGCACAAGAAATTGGTCATTGTAGCTGCCTTGGGAAGGGAAATTGGAGATCTATGGGATAGGAGGAAGGCTTATTTTTCATTGTATCCTTTTGTGTTTAAATTTTGTACTGAAAAAATAAATAATTAAAAAATTTTTTGTACCAGGTGAATATACTATCCATTAAAAATAAAATACGTTGATACATTTTTTACATGGCTTTTGGAAATGGCTTCATCAATATTCTTAAACTTCAGAAAATTTTTTTTAATTAAAGTTTTATTTTTAATTATAATTGACATTCAGTGTTATTTTATATCAGTTTCATGAATACAGCATAGTGGGTAGACAGTTCTATAATTTAAGAAGTGACCCCCCAATGAGTCTAGTATCCACTTGGCATAGTTATTAACATCTAACTTGGTATAGTTAATAACATAGTTATTAACATATTATTGACTACATTTCCTATGCTGTGCTTTACATCCCTGTGATTATTTTGTAACTATCAATTTGTACTTAATCCCTTCACATTCTCCCTCCAGCTCCCCAACCCCTATCCTATCTGGCAACTATCAGTTACAGAAATATTTTCTACATCCTTATAAGGGATATTCAGGTAATTTTGGGGATTGCTTTCCCTGTTCTCATCTGTCTCCATTGCCCATATAAACACCAGATGCTTGAGTTGTCTGTCTGTATACCTGGTATTATGCCTGGGCCTCCTGGAGACACATTTTCCAAACACTGTTTTTCTGTTCAGTTCTGCACTCTATCAATCACTTGTTTGCTTTAATAGCCCAGAATCTTTGTTATTAATACTTTTTACTCCAACACCATAGTCCCTAAGTGTGGAACTTAGAATGCTTAGAGATCACCTATATCTAAGTGTTTGTTCTAAATGGAAGGATGTAAAGGTCAGAGCAGTGAAGGGATTTACCTTCTCAAACCTTCTTCCTTGCCCAGTGATAATGGCTTCCTCTCTGTACACCCAACTACTGCCAAGATGCCTCTGGTCTGCCTCCTTCCTGGATGGCTTGTTCCATGGGATGGAACTGAGAGGGCTCCCCATCATTCTAGATAGAAATTTTAAAAATATTTTACAGTATAGAGATGTTGACAGATTGGATGAGAAATTAAGATATAGCTATTAATGATAACAAATACATGTTTATTTTCTCATCTAAATTTGGGTTTATTCATGTTTGTATTTAGCTTTAAGTAATGAATGGGCAGAGGTGTTCGGGAGAAACAGTTTCCCTTTGTTACCTTGTTATAAATGTCTCCATTGTGGTTATTTTAGTGTTTGTGATGCAATGAGAACTGTGTTCTTGAGATAAAGATAAAGATTCTGAGCAATTAAGACATGCGATTGGACATCAACATTGGTAAATAATTTGTGAAGGTGTTTGTTTTGTAGTAAATTAGTATACATTCCGAGTAGCATGCTTCCTGGTATTTAGGGCAACAAAACTCACTCATTACATTTAAAACTTTAGATAACTTATGAATCAATTGAACATTTTAAAACTGTCAACTCATTATTTTAAAGCTAACTTTAGATGATTAATCATGACTAATAAATATGTAAATTTAAAAATTCATGAAAAAATGACTGCATCTTGTTATTGCAACACTGTTATGAATACCCTAGTGTAATTAATGACAAAAGTGATATCTATTGTATAACATAAAGTTCATGAGCAAAATGTTATTATTATTGATCCTAACAATCAAGTACTTATTCCACACATCACCTTTGAGGCCTAGTATGTGCAAGACACTGTAGGAGCTGCTAAATGCTTCTTTGCTACGGCACACAGAATAATTTTAATAGCATATATTTTATAACAAAGATTAATTTTATGTGAATGAAAGGCTGAATATTTTAAAAGACAATGAAGAACAGAATATTATTGAAAATAATATCTCCAAATAGGAATTGATTAAATTATGAAAATAAATACTCAGTAGTTTTAATCAAGTTAAACTCCTATACTTCAAAATCATCACATGAAGCCAAATTAAAAAACAAAGAATAAACTGGAGAAAATAGTAGAATTGAACAACTAAAAAAATTTCACCAGATGATTATATATAACAATTCTACTGCTATTATTAGTAATGCTAAAACTCTGTTATTTCTAAATCAAGAGTAGTAAAACATATCCTTACCTTGTAGTGATTATATTTTTAGAATCTATCTAAAGAAAAAAAATCAAAGTAATAATTTTAAAATGAAATTTTTATGTATCCCTTTATGTGAAACTCTTAAATGGATTCAAGATAAATACCAAAATCCTTATTTGGGCTAAGGAAGTCTGACATATCTACACCCCTCTCCACCTTAAAAATAAAATGACTTATCTCTGGCACTGTTCCATACACCTTTTTTCCAATGGCATTAAGAAACCCAATGTCCGTGTTCTTTATTATCTTTCCTTGTTTTTACTGTTGTGTCCAAGATGATGAGAGAGGTTGTGTTAAGGGCTCATATTAATCATCTGGACTCATAATTCTCTTCCCTCTCCTTGCCTTGCCTTGGTACTGCAAATCCCTGAATATCTCAACATACTCTTTGGTTTCCTTATTCTACCAATGCTCATTTTAATAGTCCCTTCGCTAAAGGTTCTTCAACTTCCAGGAGAGGTTGCCATGCATGATACAGCATCCAAAACTGAAAATTAGGAAGTGTTAATATTTTTCATAGTTTCTTACATTTTTAAAAAATTAACTTTATTCAGGTATAATTTATTAATAGATACAATAAAATGCCCCACTTTGATCATACAGTTTGATGAATTTTGGCTATTGTATATACCTGTGTAACCAACAACCCAAGCAAGAAAAAGTGCAAGTCTAATACCCCCAAAAGTTTCCTGTGCCCTTTCTAATACCTCCCAAAATTTCCTGTGCCCTCACCCCACGCCCCCCAGACAACCTCTAACCTGCTTTCAATATCTATAGATTAGATTTGTGTTCTAGGCTTTCAGTTAGATGGAATCTCATAGTATATAGTCATTTATTATCTGACTTTTTTTGCTCAACATGTTTTCAAGATTCATTCATGTTGTTGCATTTATCAATAAATCATTTCTTTTTATTGAAAAATAGTGTTTAGTTAAATGGTTATATTATAACTTGTTTATCTGTTCTCCTGTTGATGTCTATGTGGGTTGTTTCTAGGTTTTGGCTATTATAAATGAAGCTATTCCTCTACAATTCTTTCTGTGGACATATATTTTAAAATTTATTTTGGGGGGTAAAAAACTAGGAGGAGAATTTCAGGGATCTATGATAAGTATTTGTCAAACTTTTTAATGTAGCTGTCATCTATTTCTCCAAAATGGTTGTACCAGTTTGCATTCACACCAGAAAGGTATCAGAGTTCCAGTTGCTCACCTAAGTACTTGCTATTTTCAATCTTTTAAATTTTAGCCATAATAACTAATGATCAGTGGTATGTCATTTGGTTTTTAAATTAAATTTATTGGGGTGACATTGGTTAATAAAATTATATAGTTTTCAAATGACAATTCTATAGTATATCATTATATATTGCATTGTGTGTTCACCACACAAAGTCAAATCTTCTGTCATTATATACGGGGGTGCGAAAAAAATGTATATAAGTGGACACTTTGGTCAATTTTGGTCAAGCAGTTGTTTGCCATAATCAGAGTGTTTGGATACTGATGGTAACCACTTTGAGCACCTCTTGTAATTGCAGAAGTCAAACAAGACTTGTATTCATCTTTTGTTATCGGTATATATTATTACAATTCTAACATTTTTTTCCTCTCTTAAAATGTGTATACCCTGTTTTGGCACCCCCTGTATTTGATTTCCTTTATTTACTTCTACCTATCCTTTCCCCCCATTACTCTCTGTTAACCACTGAACTATTGTCTGTGTCTATTAGTTTTTGTTTGTCTTGGTATGTTGCTTTCAGTTTTATATCCCACATATGGGTGAAATCATATGGTTCTCAACTTTCTAACTTATTTCGCTTAGCATGATAATCTCATGATCCATCTATGTTGTCACAAATGGCAGTATTTTATCTTTTTCTTATGGCTGAGTAATATTCCATTGTCTATATGTACCACATCTTCTTTATCCAGTCTTCTACCAAAAGACACTTAGATTGTTTCCATGTATTGGGCCACCATGAATAATGCTACAGTGAACACTGGGGCACATATATGTTTTTTTTTAAAGATTTTATTCGGGGAATTGGGGGAGGGGAACAGCGTTGGGGGGACAAGTTGCTATCCTTTTGTTCTTCAGTCTAGTTGTGGAGGACATCGCTTCACTGGCCCATGTTGGTATCATCATTGCGTTCTTCTTGGGTGAGGCAGATTGGTCACTGGTCTTTGGACAGCTGCTCACAGAAGCTTTGGCAGCTCACACCAGCTGCCAACCACTCGCGTTGGCTGCCGGCCACTCACTGTAGCCTATGGCAGCCCACTGCAGCAGAGGCTACAGTTATGCCATCCTGGGGACTTACCACAGCAGCCCAGCTCCAGGTGGAGCCGCTGTTCACCATCTTAGCTGTAGAGGGCAGTTTCACTGGCCCTCATATGTGGGATCTGAACTGGGGCCACTGGAATCCCAAGCCAGCTCTTAACCAACATGGCACTCGGCCGGCACGGGGTACATATATCTTTACAGATAAATGTTTTCAGACTTTTTTGAGTAGATACTCAGAAGAAGAATTGCTGGGTCGTATGATAATTTTATTATTTATTTTTTAACTTCCAATACTGTTTTCCATAGTGGCTGTACCAATTACATTTCACTGCCTTTTTCTCCACAACCTCTCCAACACTTGTTATTACTTATCTTGTTGATCATAGACATTGTAACAGATATGAGGGGATATCTCATTTTGGTTTTGATTTGCATTTTCCTAATTGCTAGTGGGACTATATCAAACTAAAAAGTTTCTGCACAGCAAAAGAAACCATCAACAAAACAAAGAGGCAATAAACTGAATGGGAGCTGATGTTTGTAAACAACACCTCAGTAAGAGGCTAATAATACCCAAAATATATAAAGAGCTTGTGTAATTCAAGAAAAAAAAAAAAACCCAGTTAAAAAGTGAACAGAACAGTTGGCAAGATGGCTCAGCTAAAAAAAAAAAAAAAAATGGACAGAAGACCTCAGCAGACATTTCTCCCAAGAAGACATACAAATGGCCAACAGATATATGAAAAGATGTTCAATTTCATTGTGTTTTTAATTTGTATTTCCCTGATGACTGATGGTGTTGAGTATCTTATCGTTATCCATTTGCCCACTTAAAAAATGATCTTATTTGTCTTCTTATTATTGAAACTATACATTCTGGATACAAGTCATTTTCAGTTATATGCATTGCGAATATTTTCTCCCAATTTCCCTTGGCCTTTTCGATTACTCTTTTAAAAAAATTGCAAACTCTCTGTACTCTTTACTCTGGTGAGGGTTTGGGTGTTAGTTAAGTACCTTTTGTTATGTGCACATAAACTTAATTGACTAACTTAAGCAAAGGACATGATGTTATGAGGAGGTGTGTGAGTTCACTGAAGATGGAGATGAACAATTCTTCCTCAGAAAGGTCAGGGAACTGGGAAGAATTAGATTGTCAGCAGCAGGAACTATGGGTTTTGTTTCTGGGTTCTAGCACTGAGTAACTTGGCATCTGTGTATCTCCACTCTATATTCAGATACCTGAGACAGAAAATCCAGTTAGCTTAGCATAGACCACTGGCCCACCCTAGTGTCTAGGAAGGAAGATTTTCTGTGATCAGCAGCCCAACCAGAAACATATGGAAAGGGAAAGTAAAATTCTTTTAAGAACATAAAGATGTTTAGTGGTACAAGAAGGAGATGTGGTGCACAGCAGATTTACAACAAAACATATATACTACAAAGAGGGAGCTGTTAGGCCATTGATAATTTGGGACAAATATATTTATTAGATTTCATTTTATACTGGTTCTTGTTCAAGCAAAGGGGAATGATATTGAGTGTTACACATTCTAGGTATTTTTATGAAAATGATCCCATTTAATTGAAAATCATGGCACTGAAGTCTGGGAGCAGAGGTAATGATGGAAGAGAAGTGCTGTAAAGAGGGAAAATAAGGAAGGACTGAAGTTTACCTGAAACTAACTTTTCCATAGAAGCTTTGCCTAGAGCTAGAACTAATGGGACTGTTGGTCAATGAGTTTGTGATTCAATTGTTCTCATCTGTAAAAAACTTGATTGTATTTAGATTTTTGTATTACTTCCCAATAGAAACCCATCAAGGACTTTAAAAATGATCATCTGTGGATAGAGTTCTCTTGGAATTCTGGATGATTTTGCGGTAAATGAGAAGTACCAGTACCATGAATCAGAAAGGAGGAAGAAATCATAAATCAAAAGTCACACACCATTAAATTAACTTTCAGATGTAAACAAATGGAGTTTCAAGAGAGAAAAAAGTAGTGAAATAGAGATGAAGCACAAGTGCATAGAAATTAATTTTTTAGAAAATTTGAGCTAAAATCTGTTTTTGTATTTCAGTGTGGTACAAACCTGGGAGGTCAATAACACATACAGGCTGTTGTTTGTAGAGTAGGAACACCTTGCTAAAATAATCTTTATAGCTCTGACCCTGAAAGCTAATACGAGATGTGTTTAGATAGATGTGTCCTGGTTATACTCCCTCTGTGTTCACTTCCTTCACTAGGACTGCCTGATAGGCAGCTAGTGCATTTACTGAAGATTCTAACTGGCTTCTGATAGCATTCTTTTTTTAAAAAAGATTTTTATTGGTGAGTTGGGGGAGAGGAACAGCGTTGGGGAACCGGGGAAGTTGCTGTCCTTTTGTTCTTCAATCTAGTTGTGGAGGACATTGCTTCACTGGCCCATGTTGGTATCATCATTGCGCTTTTCCAGGATGAGGCAGATCGGTCACCAGCCTCTGGATGGCTGCTCACAGTGGCTCTTGGCAGCTCACACCGGCTGCCAGCCACTCACGTTGGCTGCCGGCCACTCACTGTAGCCTATGGCAGCCCACTGCAGCAGAGGCTGCAGCTATGCCGTCCTGGGGACTCACTGCAGCCCAGCTCCAGGTCGAGCCACTGTTCAACATCTTAACTGTAGAGGGTAGTGTCACTGGCCCTAATATGTGGGATCCAAACTGGGGCCGCTGGCATCCCAAGCCAGCTCTTAAGAAACGTGCCACATGGCTGGCCTTCTGGTAACATTCTTAAAAGTTGAGTTATTTTGGCAATTTTTTTTAAAAGCGAGAATGGATAACGTTCACATTCCTGAAAACTTCTAAAATCTTATATCCTTCAATGTTCCCTCAAATAAAACTACATTTTGAGCAAAGAAATATACTTTGTTTTTGTTATTAAAATACTTGAGGAGATTCTATTCTCTTCCAGATTCCCTTGGGCCATGGGACATTTATTAACCAAGCCATCTATATAGGATACTTTAAAAATTCCAAAATAGAATAAAGCCTCATCAGTTCAGACTTTTAAAATTAAGAATTTGTGATTATCTGGAAAGGGCTGACATTTACCTTTTTATTATGAAAAAAGAATAATGTAAGCAATATTGTGGGGATACCAACTGTAACCTGGATAAAGAAACCTGTTGTGAGCGGGACATGATTATCAAAGCAACCGTCTCACACACATTTGTGTCTTTCCACAATGTCAGACTTCATTAGAATAAAACCATGGATCTAGTTTGACTGACTCAGTTTACTGTAGGCATTAACTAAAACTCCAGCCAGTGGATAGCCTCCAATAGCTGAGGTAGAGTGAATTCACACAAAAGGGTCACAAAGGTTTGCAAGCAATAGGGTTAGGCAAGGCAAACAGAATCTTATGAAAGAAGGAGGAGAGAGAGAATGTTCAGTGACAGTTCCTTCGGTGGAGCTTGGGGTGTGTAGCATCAGGCATCAGGCATGGCCAGTGAGACAGTCAGGAGGCAAGGCTTCAAGCTCTCAGTCTGGAATGAGTGCAGGTGCGGTTGTCAGCTCATCAGTTGGGAGGCCTGAGTGATGAGCTGTCAGAGAGCTCTGATTTTATGCTCAAGACTGGGTACAGTGCACCCATTTTTAGTCCAATAAAGTTCACATGCAGTCCAATATAGCCACGCCAATGGTCACACTCCATCCTGAATCTGGAAATATCTGGTTAGGGTGTTCATTGGGTATACCTTTCACGTGATGCTCTGGCATAACTGTCATTTTGCGACTGACATACTGTCAGAATTATGAGCTCATTTTGTGTTCATAATTAATGCTCTATACGAAACCAAACCCTTCTTTCACATTCAAAACACTTATTTAGTGATTATGGATAGATTATTCTTATGTATTGTGTTCTTAGTGGAATTTCAAGCAGTTTTCCCAACATAGTCACCCCTGAGGTGCTGTTGGTGCTTATTGATCTTGTATCAGAGAGAAAACTATTTCAGAGAACATTTTTTTGAGAGGCATGAGGTTTAAAGTGCTTTTAAATCTTGCAATACGAATGAATTGGTGACTGGTGATGTTCTATTTAGAACATCCTCAGAGCTGCATTAAAGCCATGTGTATGCCTACATGAGTGTAGTACACAAATAATACCAAATTGTCTTTAGTAACAAGACTGTGATGACATGCTGAGATAACAAAGTAGTAGCTTGCTTTTTGGGTACCAAGGGAGAGTGTTAAAGCACTGGGTTATTGCTAGAGTTATAAGGGACCAATAATTTCCCTATCACTATATGTTTAATTGGTAAGAGGAATTTAATTGGTAAGTTTTCCCTGAAGTAGATAATACCTAAGAAATTTCATAGTCACAATGAGTAAATTTATACCTTTCAAACTTGTAGAATTTGTGTTCTTTGGTTACTAATGTACACAGGAAATGTGGTATAAGACCCGAAATTAATGTTGTGTTGCCTTGACATCTGGTGAGATTGAAAGGGCCTTGAATGATTTAACCACAAGTTCTCCTTCCCATTTTGCTTCTGCAGATAGATCTCCTAACCAAACAAGCTTCATATCAAAGGGACTAAATGCAATTCATGCTTATTTCTGAGTATTTGGTTTTATTTCTCTGCCAGCCCACAAATTATTCAAACAAGCCAATCACATCCTTCTGTGGGAGTCAGGGGGGCACCAACCCTCTCAATACTACAAAACCTGCCTCCCACAGCCCCTGTGTTTTTACTCTGTCCTGTGCCCGAGTGCAACTGCTGTGTGGCTTTGCATGGTGTCCTTCTCTGGGGCATGGATATATGTGACTAATAAATGTTGTTGATCTCATCTAGTTAGTATTAGGTTTCATGTGGGCATCTGCATAAACCTAAGGCAAGAATCCCTCCTTCACCAATGGGGACAGAGGGAGGTTATTAAAACAGTAAAATACCAATCTAGAAAACTAAGAAGATCCCAGTGTCTATATAATCTTGAGATTATTGAAAATTATTTCATACCTTTGAGAGATGTAAAGAGAGTATATAAAAAATATAGTAAAAAGAATGTATACCTGGAAGGGTTAAACAGTAAAATCGATGAATTGCTTCAATGGGTGGAATTATTGTTATAACACAGCTAATATTCTAACTATGATGTTTCAGTTCATTGAAGAATTAAGTTTGAACTCAGAACCCAATCTAGAAGTTAGTATTTCTGTCACTGTGTATTAAATATTAATCTATTTCATCATGGCAATGTAAAGTAAAAGGACCAGAAGGGGGGAAATCTCATAGAATGCTCCTAAAACTAAGTAGACATAGGCTATTTTTAGGAAAAGAAATAATGATTAACATGTGTTTTAAAAATATTTTTGGAAAACCAATTTTCTTAAACATATAATAAATGAATCCTAGATATTTAAGACTAAACTTAATAATAATGGATTTAGAGATGGAATAATTTTAATAAATAGTAATAACAAAGAAGCTGGTCTAAGAAAGTCCTGTCTGAACATGAAATATTTTGGTGGACACACAGATAAGGAATAGGAGAAAGTAGATAGTGAACAACAACAACAAAAAATCCAGAGAACCAGAATAGATCCTGTTTTCTTAGTTATGATTGGTTTATTTAAAACAAGTAGATTATAAGAAATTAATACCCCAATCTTCCTATACCATTAATAATTTTTATATACACATTTGCTTATTTGGTAACCATATAACCTCCATTTTGTTCTTGTTTCATGGGAGTCATTTAATTGTTCTCAACGCCCCTCTGGTTGACTTCATATAGTGTTAGAGGTCTCTTCTAGCTACCTTTTGTAGCCAAGATTCTTGTTCTCAGAGTGGAAGTGTTTATAAAAAATTAAGTATAAGGTAATATTAAAAAATCAGGTCAAGGGTCGGCCCAGTAGCTCAGTTGGTTAAAAGCTCGCTCAAGAGTGCGAGCTGAGCTCTGAGCAATAGCAATTGGATGCCCAGCCCAAGCTGAGCTTTGGCTGAGCTGCGAACAGGTAGCAAGATGGCTCAGCTAAAAAAAAAAAAAAAAAAAAAAAAATCAGGTCAGAATTGAGTATCAATACATAAGTCCACCAGGTACAAAATAGAATCCACAACCTTAGTTTTATTTATTTATTTGTGTGGCAACTGCTGCGGAAATTTTCATGACTTCTCCAATATAACTATTTTCATGGAATATTAGTTGATAGCATAGTCCCTTTATCAATGTCTGGGAAAAAATCTAAAATCTAGATATATGTTAAGATATTTGACAAAAAGTACTTTATAACATATATCCAACATTTAGTTTGTGGATTGTGTTTAGACTTTAAATATCAGCAGAATTCAGAACTCATTTACTTAACCCACGTGTAAAACCTGGAAATACTCAGCACAGAGTTGCTGTTTCATGAATTAGGATGATCCCAGGCCTATCATTGATTGGATCTATCTATCATCTATCTATCTATCTATCTATCTATCTATCTATCTATCTACCTATCATCTATCTATCTATCTATCAATCTATCTATCTATCTATCATCTATCTACCTACATATCTACCTACCTACCTATAAATCATCTATCATCTCCTATATCTACTGATTATCAATCTCTTGTGGAGTCTTTACTTTTAAACTATTTCTGATGTCAGCTTCTGTGGATTTATATCATATGTCGTCATCATTCTGTTTACTACATTAAAAAAAACACTGTAAATTAACTTTTATTGATTCTGTTTGAAAGGATGGATGGGAACTTTCCCTAAGATACTTCTCTTTCCCTTCCCTGTGTTGTTCAGAAGCTAGATTTTAGTCCCATTGGGTTTTCTCTTTTTCCTTGTTAATTCTCTAAAGTTTCTTCTGCTCATCATCATTCCCTCAAGACAGCAGTTCTCTACGATGGATATATTTTTCCCCCAGGATCAGGTTGCATTTGTTTTACATGGAAATCTACATCTGGGGTTGGAGTGAAACACTGGGAATTCTGAATGTGCTTGCCACAGGGAAACATTTGAAATTAATGGAAGTGTATCATAAAAAGCGTAGTTTGAAGACCAGATAAATGTCAATTAAAATTTGCTACATAATTGCTGATTTCAGAACGTGACTTTCCAAGTTGCACATATCTATTTTCAAATGATACCTAGCAGCTAACAAGATTAATTCTTAATCGTTTGCATCTCAAAGCTTTTTCTCAGTCACTGAACATTTTCCTATTCCTTTGCATGAAAGGATCACACAAAGCATTGATACGAGTACAGAATGGTAGGTAAGCTCACAAAGGCCAAGCACTGTATTTCACTTGTGTGATTTATACTCAGCACACGTTTGCACCAGGTGGGCACAGAGTAAGTGCTTTTTGAAAAGCTGTGAGGACATTGGGCCGACCGAATGGCTCAGTTGGTTAAGAGCTCGCTCAAGAGTGCAAGCTGAGCTCTGAGCAACAGCGGTTCGAGGCCAGCCCGAGCTGAGTTGCCGTTGAGCTGCCAACAGGTGGCAGGATGGCTCAGCTAAAAAAAAAAAAAAAGAAAGAAAGAAAGAAAATCTGTGAGGACAATAAAATCTGTGCACCACCTATAAAGTCTCTGGGACTTTGTCATGCTAGAGCAGGAAATAGCAATACAGTTTTTAAAAAAGTATCATTTACTCTCAGTTAGTAAGATTTTCCCTTTTGTATTTCATTTTATTTTATTTTTTTTTTAAGATTTTATTGGTGAATTGGGGGAGGGGAACAGCATTGGGGAATCGGGGAAGGGGAACAGACAAGTTGCTGTCTTTTTGTTCTTCAGTCTAGTTGCGGAGGATGTTGCTTCATTGTTGGTATCGTCATTGTGCTCTTCCCGGATGAGGCAGATCGGTCGCTGGCCTCTGGATGTCGCTCACCGCGGCTATTGGCAGCTCATTCTTGGCTGCCAGCCGCTCACGCTGGCTGCAGGCTACTCACTGTAGCCTATGGTAGCCCACTGCAGCAGGGGCTGCAGCCCACACCATCACCGGGGCTCGCACAGCCCAGCTCCAGGTGGAGCTGTTGTTAGCTGTAGAGGGCAGTGTCACTGGCCCTCATGTGGGATCCGAACCGGGGTCGCTGGCATCCCAAAACCAGCGCTTAACCAATGCGCCACTCAGCCGGCCCTATTTCATTTTATTTAAAAAAATTGTATTTATTTTTGGCACCTAAAGTCATTTCAAAGAACACTGTCATTTCACACTGCTGTGTGAAAGTTTCATGAGTTTCTGGTTCGCTGTTCCTAATCTAGGGAAGGAAACTGCAGCTCCTTTAATAGCATCTGTACATGTCACCTATGAACATCCTGTAACTTACATAATTCACTTGCTGCATGAGGTTCCGCTAGAATGTGTAGTCACAGAGAGAATGACTAGAGCATCAATAATGCCATGGCATCCTTTCTTTTCTTTCTGCCTATCTGAAGTCTACCTTATCTCAAGGCCAAGCCCCAAATCTCATCACCTTCAGTAGCAAAGCCTTCAGTGACTTCCTTTACTTTTTGAACTGCTAGCATCTGTGCCTGCTCTCTTCCTCCATTGTTAATTCCTTATCATATTGTGACCCATTTGCATTGTTTAATTTTGATATTTTGTAGAGTAATAAAATGTAGTATGTAGTAAGTTCTCAACTGGATTATAAATTCCTTAAGAAGATGGATGGTGGCTTTATGTCTCTTATATTTTAGTTAATTAAGCACATGTTTGAGGGCTACTCTGCATCAATACCAGGCTAAATCCTAGAGATAAAACAATGAAACATGTTGCCCTGCTTTAAAAAAACTCAGAGCCTAATGTAGATGTAGACATGCAATTTTAATGCAAAATAACAATCATACCATTTTAGCTATATGCAATTTGCAGTTTGAACTCAGGAGAAGGAGTTCCTGAATTTACACTGGGGTTCACAAAGAAGATAATATAAGAGACTTGAAGGAAGAATAGGGATTTATAAGCAGGGGGAGAAAGTAGAAGGGTACTTAGGCAGAAGGATGGTATATCAGGCACGTGAAAGGCATGGTGAACGGAGGAGCGTGTATCTTACTGTTGTTGAAGGACAAAGTATGAAAGAGACATCGTGGGTTAATAGCTGAGGAGATAATAAATAATGTTGGGAACTTTATGTCATTAGAAAATGCTTCTATTTCCTCCAAGAGGCAGTGGAATAGAACTGAAAGGTTTTATGGAAAAGAATGACTGTCATTAGATTTATATTCTAGAAAGAGCACTCTAACAATTATATAAAATGTATATTAGAAATAACAGTTAAATTAGAGGTAGGGAAGTTATTAAAGTATTTTTGATGAGTTTTAATAAGCTAGGGTAGTGGTCATGGGAATGAAGAGAGAGAAAAATTAACACATTGATGAGAAAATTAAGATCATTGAATGAATAATAGAAAATGATCAAGAGAAATGGGCAGAACAGGTGGACAGACTGAGATCATTAGGAACTTTTCAGTTTAAAAGGGCAAGCACTGAATACTATTTCTGTTTTTTCCCTTGGGGAGGGGTAAATGTGTGGTCAGTAGGACCTACATGGCTATGTGATGACCAGAGGAGCAGATTGTGGCAGAAATTGCTAGTGTGTATAAAAGCTTTTCTTATTTTTCTTCCTGGATACTCTAACACATTTTCCTGGTGTAGTAGTCTAGTCATTTTAGTCAATGCCATCTGAACAGAAGTGATAAATCCCACTTTTAGACATAGAATAAAACACCCAATGAGCATTCCTCCATGCTCCTTTCTCGTTCCAGTGACCACTGTAATCAGAGAAGTGAGAGCTGAATGATCACATGGATTAGAAGCCCCCCAAATTCTAACTTGGAATATTTATCTTCTGATCAGAAAATAATTTTCTATTATTTTTGAGCCATTATGTAGTAAGTCTGTTTGTTACAGCAGTTTAGCCTAGGCCAACTAATAAACAGGCAATATTGAGGCATATCTTGGTAATGTAATGAGACATCAAAAATGAAGAAAAAAAATCATTTGGAAAGCTAAGCAATAAAATTAAGACATTTAAAAATGAAGGAAGGAACTTCTGGTAAGATGGCAGAATAGACAGATGCTGTGTCAACTGCCTCCCAGGATCACACCAAAATTACAAATAATTTGTACAACATTCAACCTCAGAAGTCCCCTGAACACTGGATAAACAGAACCTCCAAATGACGGACTTAAAGAGGAGGCCATGTCAAGTCTGGTAGGAGGGGAGGAGATGAGAGAGGGCGAACCCCGTGGGGGACACCTCAACAGTGGGGAGGCTTCTCTGGTTAGGGGAGAGACCCTCCAGCTCCACACCGAGCTCACTAGCCCACTGTTGCTTTGCCAGGAAGAGGAGTTCTACAATAGCTGGCAGTAGAAATTAGTGAGGACTTCCTTTGCTCCGCATGGTGAGGCTGAGGGCAGGTGGAGAACGAGTGGGGCCAGTGCACAGGCTCACTTGATGGTGAGCACTCACCCGGTTCCTGGTGGAGGGAGTAGCTGTGTGAGCTGGGCGGAGGAGCCTGCAGGAATGGACTGAACTGAGCGTCTTTGGCGCAGGAGCTTTTTGGGACCACTGTTGCCCTGGTGTGGATCTTGCACACGAGTAGTTTGCAGGAGGGCGCCATTTTTTCAGGGTTGGGCCCTCCCACAGAGGGTCAGTTCCTGGGCCACATTGGTCTGGTGAGGAGCAGGAGTGCGTGTGTGCACGCTCGTGCATGCTGCCTTGGATTCCCAACCTCTGCCCTGCTTGTGATGTGTAGCAAGGGAAACTCCAGGAAGGTGCACTCTGGCTCCATCAGGCTGTTCATTGTGAAGCAGGAGTGTGCGAGTCGCCTTGGGTCCCCACTCTCTGCACTGCTTGTGCAGAGTTGCCAGGCTGGGTATTTGCTGTTGGGCTGCCCAGCCTAATCTGTGAGCAGCTGATTGGGACAGGCTGAGACTGGAAGTTTTCCTAAAAGTGTTGGGCCGTGAACCATGTACCTGCGTGATCTGGCAGGGGCATTCCTGGCAAGTCTGTGTAGACTGACTGCCTATGCAGGAGTGCATGCTGCTTTGAATGCTGGGGGCCAGTGACCACATCCAATGGTGCCTTGGGGCCTGCCCCACCCACCTAGAGCTGTGTTGCCAGAGGTATCTTGATTCCCTGGTGCCTGGCCTCCAACTCCGCAGGCTACAGAGGGTTTTTTTGCAGCAGCAGACAACCCGCAACAACCTGTGAGGATTTTTGGTAGGGAGCACGGTTCCAGAGCACACAGCAGCTAATTGAGGAAAGCTCACTACAAGCCTTAGAGGGAGGCAGGCGCATAACAGGTTAAGCCCTTCCCCCCAACAGCAGGTGCTGACTCACCCAGAGACTCTCTATTGCTGAGCAAGTGGTGTGCAGATTAAAGAGAACAGAGAGCCCCCACAACCTTTTTTTTCTATCTACTTTTCCTTTTCTTTTTCCTTTTCTTTTTGCTTCTTTTTTTCTTTTTCTTTCTTCTTTTTTTTCTTTTCTCTTTCTAGGTGATCTATCTAATATATCAAAGCAATCACAAAATGACAGCCAGAATGAAGAAACAAAGAAATATGTCCCAAGTAAAAAATCAGAAGAAATTTCAAGAAATGGATCTAAATGAAACAGAGGTACCCAACTTTTCAGAAAGAGAGTTTAGAACATTGATGATAAGAATGTTTAAGGAACTTAGTGAGGACATAAAGGATAGGGAAAAACACAAAAACTGAAATGAAGAACATGCTCGAAGGAATCACTAGTAGATTAGATGAAGCAGAGGATTGGACCAGCGATTTAGAAGACAAATGGCAGAAATCACCCACTTGAACAACAAAAAGAAAAAAGAATAAAAAAGAATGAAAACAGTTTAAGAGACCTCTGGGACAACATGAAACGAAACAATAATCACATCATAGGAATACCTGAAGGAGAAGAAAAGAAGTAAGGGATTGAGAATGTATTTGAAGAAATAATGACCGAAAACTTCCCTACCCTGGTGAAGCAAATCGACATACAAACCCAGGATGTGCAGAGAGTTCCAAACACGCTGAACCCAACAGGCGCACACCAAAACACATCATAGTTAAAGTGACAAAAGTTAAAGACAAAGACAGAATCCTAAATGCAGCAAGAGAAAGAGAGCACGTTACATGCAATGGAACTCCTATAAGACTTACAGCTGACTTGTCTACAGAAACTCTGAAGGCCAGAAGGGAGTGGCAGGAAATATTCAAAGTGATGCAAAATAAAGGTCTATAACCAAGATTAATCTACCCAGCAAGGCTATCACTTAAAATTGAAGGAGAGATAAAGAGCTTCTCAGAAAAGAATAAGCTTAAGGAATTCATTACCACCAAGCCAGCATTGCAGGAAATGTTAAAACGGCTTATTTTAGAAAAAGGGGGAAACAAGCTAACCCAGGAAGACCAGAAATACCAATAACAAAATGGCAATAAATATGTACCTAACAATAATCACTTTCAATATGAATGGGCTAATTGCTTCAATCAAAAGACATAGAGTGGCTGATGAGATAAGAAAACAGGACCTATGCATATGCTGTGTACAAGAGACTCATCTCAGATCAAAAGACACACAGAGAATGAAAGAAAAGGGATGGAATAAGATATTTCATGCAAATGGAAATGAGAAAAAAGCTGGAGTAGCAATACTTATTTCAGACAAAATAGGCTTTAAAATGAAGACTACAATAAAAGACAAGGAAGGGCATTACATAAAAATAAAGGGACGTGGTGAGTGACCATCAGCCAGTGACAGATCTGCCTTATGCAGGAAGAATGCAATGATGATTGATACCAACATGGGCCAGTGAAGCAACATCCTCTGCAACTAGACTGAAAAACAAAAAGACATCAACTTGTCTGTTCCCCTCCCTGAATTCCCCAATAAAACCTTTAAAAAATAAAAAATAAATAAAGGGATTGATCCAACAAGATGACATAACCCTAGTAATCATCTATGCATCCAACATAGGAGTTCCTAAATATATAAAACAGATTTTGACAGACATAAAGGCAGAGATCAATAGTAACACTATCGTAGTAGGGGACTTCAATATCCCATTGTCACCAGTGGACAAACAGAAACTCAACACAGATACATTGGCCTTAAATGACACTTTAGACCAGCTGGATTTAATTGATATTTTTAGAACATTTCACCCCAAAGCTACAGAATATACATTCTTCTCAAGTGCACATGGAACATTTTCCAAGATAGACCACACGTTAGGCCACAAAACAAATCTCAACAAATTTAAGAAGATTGAAATCATATCAAGCCTCATCTCTGACCACCATGCTATGAAACTAGAAATCAATTACTAGAAGTAATCCCGAAAGCACACAAATACACAGAAGCTGAATAACATGCTACTACATAGTGAGAGGGTCAAAAATGGGATAAAGGAGGAGATCAAAAGATACCTGGAGACAGATGAAAATGAAACACCAGGACTCAAAATCTCTGTTATGCAGTAAAAGCAGTCCTAAGAGGGAAGTTCATGCAGTGCAGGCCTACATAAAAAGGGAAGAAAAATCTGAAATCAACAGGTTATCCTTACACCTGAGAGAAGTGGGAAAAGAACAGCAAAACAAGCCCAAAGGGAGTACAAGGAAGGAAATTAGAAAGACCAGAGCAGAAATAAATGAAATAGAGACCAAAAAAAAAACAATACAAAAGGTCAATGAAACCAAGAGCTGGTTTTTTGAAAAGATAAATAAAATTGACAAACCTTTAGCCAGACTCATTAAGAAAAAGAGAGAAGACCCAAATTAATAAAATCAGAAAAGAAAGAGAATAAGTGACAATAGATACACTGAAATACAGAAAATTTTAAGAAAATACTACAAGCAACACTATGCCAACAAATTCGACAATCTGGAAAAAATGGATAGATTTCTAGAAGCATACAATCTACCACGTCTGAACAAAACAGAAACAGAAACTCTGAACAGACTGATTACTACCAAAGAAACTGAATCAGAAATCAACAAGCTTCCAGCAAACAAAAGTCCTGGACCAGATGGCTTCATAGGTGAATTTTACAAAACATTCAAAAAAGAATTAATGCTTATTCGCCTCAAAATATTCCAAAAAATACAGAAAGAGGGAAGGCTCCCAAGCACATTTTATGAGACCACTACTACTCTGATCCCAAAGTCATACAAAGATATTACAAGAAAGGAAAACTATAGGCCGATATCCCTAATGAACACACATGCAAAAATCCTCAACAAAATATGAGCAAACCAAATTCAGCATAACATCAAAAAGATCACACACCACAATCAAGTGACATTCATTCCTGGTATGCAAGGTTGGTTCAATATCCACAAATCAATTAACGTAATACATCACATTAACAAAATGAAAAATAAAAATCATATGATCAATCAATAGATGCAGAAAAAGCATTTGACAAAATCCAGCAGCCATTTATGATAAAACCTCTTAGCAAAGTGGGAATAGTGGGATCACTCAACATAATAAAGGCCATAGATGATAAGCCCACAGCAAACATCGTACTCAATGGGGAAAGGCTTAAAGCTTTTCCCTTAAGTTCAGGAATGAGACAAGGCTGCCCACTTTCACCACTTCTATTCTACATAGTTCTGGAAAACTAGCCACAACAATGAGACAAGAAAATGAAAGCAAAGACATCAAATTGGAAAGGAGGAACACAACACAATATTTGGTATAAAAATTCTAAATACACTACTAATAGATAAAAATAAGTCATTCCATGCATGTAAGGATGATTCCAATTAGAAAATACTTCAGTACACTTCACTTCTTAGTAAGAGATCTAAAGTGAGTCTTATGATCACCTCCAAATGTTTTGAAAAAGCAATGGAAAAATCAAATGTAAGTCAGTCACAAAAGACCACGTATTGCATGATTCTATTTATCTGAAATATCCAGAATGGGCAACTCTATAAAAATGCAAGTAGATTAGAGGTTGCCTAGGGCGCCATTGAATTGAATGGTATATGAATTATATCTCAATAAAGCTGTTAAGTCAATTAACATTCTCAGTTTAAAACTTTAAATAAAATATTCTTAAATTGATACAAATATATCTGGCTTAACCCAAAGCTAAGATCAATCTTGATGGGGGAAAGAGTAGTACTTCCCCACACACAGTTGGGACAAGATAAAGATTTCCACTATTAGCACTACCATTTAACACTGAACAGAGATAACAGCCAATACAGTAAGACGAAAGACAGAAATTAAGGGCATAAAATTTGAGAAGGAAAAGGTGAAATTGTCACTATTTATAGTTGCTCTCATAATACACATGGAAAATATAAAACATATCAAGATAAGAAAGTACAAACAATAATAGAAAATCAGCAAGATGGGTGGATATGGAATTAACATGCATTTATCAATAGCTTTATTATTTTCAAATTACAACTAAGAATATTTATTTGAGGTAAGATCATTATATATGCTTATAGCAGTCACCAGCTCTATGACCTAAGGCAAGTAACATTCTCAGCTCTAAAATGCAGTAAAACAGTATTTAGCTCAAAGACTTCCTCTAATGTCCAAATGTAATAACCACTCAATAAACATTGGTGCTTTGCTTTGCCCTTCCTTTAAGAATACAATATATTGGGCTGGCCGAGTGGCGCGGTGGTTAAGTGCTGGCTTGGGACGCAATGGCTCCAGTTCGGGTCCCACATATGAGGGCCTGTGACACTGCCCTCAAAAAAAAAAAAAAAGAAAAAAAGGAATACAATATGTTGCACTGTTTCTGTGAATCGGTCCAAACACGGTGGTAGAGGGAATGCAAACTGATAAACCAAATTACTTTGGGATGTTCATTTCTTCGCTAGAATCAGTGACTACCACGTACCACCTCCTGGAATAGGAGATGAGCTTCATTTCTAATTATAGTTTTAATCCATTAATGGTGCAAGATGGGGTTGTTATGCTAAGAGTAATTGTGAAGCTACCTGTGAACTAGGTGGGAAAGAAAAATCTATGCTCAATTATGATTGACTTTCTTAGAAGAGAGAATGGCTGCAGAGCTACCATGTGTTTATGGGAACAGACTGCACCAGAATAATTATCACACATTTCTCCTCCATTTTCACCACCACAATTTTAGCTAGAATTCTTATTAGGACCAAAAATCACAAATACTATGGTGCAAATGCATATTTAGTACTTATTTATGGTCTATGAATAGCAAATACTTGTTTTTATTAAAATGACAGTCAAGATTTATTAGGCATAAAAGCAAATGTTTCAAAAACTAAATCCAGGATAATACTTGTTATACTGGAAAATAAATCTCCCTTGGTTCTTTTCTCTCTCTCTCTCTCTCTCTCTCTCTCTCTCTCTCTCTCTCTCTCTCTCTCTCTCTCTCCCCCTCTCTCTCTCTCACTTCTCTTTCTCTCCCCTCCCCAATCATTTTTACAATTGTACTTTAAAGACAGTAGTTTTTGCTTAAATTTACCTATGTATTGAAGACATGAAATCCATAGAACAATATTATTGTTAAGCCTAGTATAATATTTTCTGAAAACCACAGAATACACCAGAACTTTTGCTTTTAAATTAGTCATATTACTTAGTCCATTGACATTGTTATTATTTAAGTCATATTCTGAGCTCTTGTAATTACCATGATAGCCTGTGGCATTTTCTTTTGAATAGCTTCAATATTGACAAATATTTGTCCTCTAGTGGTGGATTATGTAGTTGGAAATAGCTACAAGGAATTTAGAGACAATTCTTAGGGGGGAAATGTATGTTCAGGTTACATTATATTGCTTGGTAATAAAACAAAAAAAATTAAGTTTGTAAAGTAGTAAAACTGTTTTTCAGTAGGTATCTTATTTACTGTTTTCTAAAAGCATTTGTATACAAAAGAAAAAAAGCCTAAAATACTTTGAATGATTGCACCCTTGTCATAATAGGTTCTTGAATTTGCCACAGTAGGTTCATGACTAGTAATTTTGGTCCCTTATCTTGCTCACTTTCCATACCCAAATCAGTTTCAGACCAGCAGAAATACATTTACCCAAATTTCGCATGCAGTTTCTTTTTTTTTTTTTTTTTGGAGGGCAGTGTCACTGGCCCTCAGATGTGGGACCCGAACCGGGGCCACTGGCTTCCCAGGCCAGCGCTTAACTGCCGCGCCACTCGGCCGGCCCTTCTCATTCAGTTTCTTGATAAACTAAGTGCATTGTGGTATAATGGACTTAAGTCTAGCAGATGTGGATTTAAGTCCTGACATTGCTTCTGTGTAATATTCAATGAAATCTCTGGCAACTTTGATGTTATCATCTGTGAAATGGGATTATAAAATATAACACGTTGTCTGGACTTCTTGTAAAATGGCGGAATAGACAGATGCTATGTTAACTGCCTCCCAGGATCATACCAAAATTACAAATAATTTATACAACATTCAAACCTGGAAGTCCCCGGAACACTAGATGAACAGAACCTCTAAATGAAGAACTTAGAGAGGAGTCCACGTCAAGTCTGGTAGGAGACGGTGAACCCCATGAGGGATGCCTCAACTGTTGGGAGGCTTCTCTGGTTGGGGGTAGAGACCCTCTGGCCACACACCAAGCTCACCAGCCCAGAGTTCCTTTTCCAGGAAGAGGAGTTCCACGATAGCTGACAGTAGAAATTAGTGAGGACTCTCTTTGCTCAGCTCGGTGAAGCTGAGGGTGGCTGGAGAACCAATGGGGCCAGCACACAGCTCGCTCACCGGTGAGCACTCACCTGGTTCCTGGTGGAGGGGCTAGCTGTGTGAGCAGGACCCAGAAGCCTGCGGGGACAGACTGAACTGAGAGCCTTTGGCACAGAAGCTGGAGGTTTTGGGCATATTGATCCCTGGTGTAGAGCTTGCACGGGAGTGGTATACAGGAGGGTGCCATTTTGTCAGCGTTGGGCCCTCCCACAGAGGACCAGGTCCGAATCTCATTGGTCTGGTAGAATTAGCGCAGAAGTGTTTGTGTGTGTGCACGCACATGCGGCCTTGGATCCCCACCCTTTGCCCGGCTTATACTGCATTGGCAAGTAAATGTTGGGTGGATGTCCTCCAGCTCCAACAGGAGATCCGGGAGTGTGTGAGCTGCCTTGGATCCCCACCCTCAGCCCTCCTTGTGCCGTGTTGCCAGGGAAACAACTGGCGGGCATGCTCCGGCTCCAACAGGCTGCTCACTGAGATGCAGGAGTGCAAGAGCTGCCTTGGGTCCCCGTTCTCCACACTGCATGTGAAGAGTTGCCAGGCTGGTGATTGGTTGTCGGGCTGCTTGACCTGATCTGCGAGCTGCTGATTGGGACAGGCTGAGACTGGGAGTTTTCCTGGGAGTGTTGGGCCATGAGCTGTGTGCCTGCGTGATCCAGTCAGAGCTCTCCTGGTGATGTATCTAATACATCAAAGCAATCCCAGAGCAATAGCCAGAAGGGGAAACAAAGAAACATGTCACAAGTGAAAGATCAGAAGAAACCTCTAGAAATAGAACCAAATAAAACAGAGGGATCCAACCTTTCAGAGACAGAGTTCAGAACACTGATGATAAGAATGTTTAACAAACTTAGTGAGGATATAAGGAAGGATAGAGAAATCATAAAAAATCAACCAGTTAGAACTAAAGAATACAATAACTGAAATGAAGAACACACTCGAAAGAATCACCAGTAGAGTAGATGAAGCAGAGAATCGGATCAGCGATTTGGAAGACAGAATAGTGGAAATCACCCATTTAAAACAACAAAAGCACTAAAGAATACAAAACAATGAAAATAATTTAAGAGCCCTATGAGACAAGATGAAGCTAAACAATTTGGCATCATAGGAATACCAGAAGGGGAAGAGAAGAAGCAAGGGGTCAAGAATGTATTTGAAAAAATAATGACTTGAAACTTCCCTACCATAGTGAAGGAAATCAACATACATGCCCAGGAAGTGCAGAGGGTTCCAAACAAGCTGAACACAAACAGGTCCACACCAAGACACATCATAGTGAAAATGGCAAAATTTAAAGGCAGAGACAGAATTCTAAAAGCAGCAAGAGAAAGACAGCAGGTTACATGCAAAGGAACTCCTATTGGGCTAACAGCTGACTTGTCTACAGAAACTCTGCAAGCCAGAAGGGAGAGGCAGGAGATATTCAATGTGACACAAAATAAAGGCCTACAACCAAGATTGCTCTACCCATCACGGGTATCACTTAAAATTGAAGGAGAAATAAAGGGCTTAAGGAATTCATTACCACCAACCCAGCATTGCAAGAAATGTTAAAAGGGATTTTTTTAAACAAAAGAAAGGGGTAAACAATCTAACCCAGGAAGACAAGAAATACAAATAACAAAATGGCAATACATATGCACCTATCAATAATAATCTTTTTAAATGTGAATGGGCTAGCCCTCCGGCTCCATCAGGCTGCTCACTGAGACGCAAGAGTGCGTAAGCTGCCTTGAATCCCCACCCTCCGCCCTGCCTCAGCTGCGTTGCCAGGGAAACGCAGGGCGGGTGTTCTCCAGCTGCATCACTCTGTTCACTGAGACTCAGTAGCAGACAACCTGCAACAACCTGTGAAGATTTTTTTTTGGGGGGGGGAGTGAGCATGACTCCAGAGCACACAGCAGCTAATTGTGGAAAGCTCACTGCAATCCTGAGAAAGTGGTCTGCAGATTAAAGAGGACAGAGAGCCCCCCCATCTCTTGCCATTTTTTTTTCTTTCTTTTTTTTTCTTTTTTCTTTTTTCTTTTCTCTTCTTTCTAGGTGATCTATCTAATACATCGAAGCATTCACAGAACGACAGCCAGAATGAAAAAACAAAGAAACATGGCCCAAGTAAAGGATCAGAAGAAAACTCTAGAAATGGAACTAAATGAAACAGAGGTATCCAAACTTTCAGAGACAGAGTTTAGAACGCTGATGATAAGAATGTTTAAGGAACTTAGCGAGGACATAAAGCAAGATAGGGAAACCATAAAAAACAACCTGTTAGGACTAAAGAATACAATAACTGAAATGAAGAACACACTCAAAGGAATCACCAGTAGAGTAGATGAAGCAGAGGAGTGAATCAGTGAATTAGAAGACAAAATAGCAGAAATCACCCAGCTGGAACAACAAAAAGAAAAAAGAATAAAAAAGAATGGAAATAGTTTAAGAGACCTCTGGGACAACATGAAACACAGCAATCTTCGCGTCATAGGAATACCAGAAGGAGAAGAGAAGAAGCAAGGGATTGAGAATGTATTTAAAGAAATAATGACTGAAAACTTCCCTACCATGGTGAAGGAAATCGACATACAAGCCCAGGATGTACAGAGAGTTCCTAACAGGCTGAATCCAAACAGGCCCACACCAAGACACATCGTAGTAAAAATGGCAAAGGTTACAGACAGAGACAGAATCCTAAAAGCAGGAAGAGAAAGACAGCAGGTTACATACAAAGGAACTCCTATGAGACTAACAGCTGACTTTTCTTCAGAAACTCTGCAGACCAGAAGGAATGGCAAGAGATAGTCAAAGTGACACAAAATAAAGGTCTACAACCAAGATTGCTCTACCCAGCACGGCTATCACTTAAAATTGCAGGAGAGATAAAGAGCTTCTCAGAAAAGAATAAGCTTAAGGAGTTCATTACCACCAAGCCAGCATTGCAGGAAATGTTAAAAGGGCTTTTTTAAACAGAAGAAAGGGGAAAACAAGCTAACCCAGGAAGACAAGAAATACAAATAACAAAATGGCAATAAATATACACCTATCAGTAATTACTTTAAATGTGAATGGGCTAAATGCTCCAATCAAAAGACACAGAGTGGCTGAGTGGATAAGAAAACAGGACCCATGCATATGCTGTCTACAAGAGACTCATCTCAGATCAAAAGACATACATAGACTGAAAGTAAAGGGACGGAATAAGATATTTCATGCAAATGGAAATGAGAAAAAAGCTGGAGTATCAATACTTATTTCAGACAAAATAGACTTTAAAATGAAGACTACAATAAAAGACAAAGAAGGGCACTACAAAATAATAAAGGGATCAATTCAACAAGAGGACATAACCCTAGTAAACATCTATGCACCCAATATAGGAGCTTCTAAATATATAAAACAGATTCTGACAGACATAAAGGCAGACATCAACAGTAACACTATCATAGTAGGGGACTTCAACACCCTGTTGTCACCAATGGACAGATCCTCCAGACAGAAAATCAACATGGACATAGCGGCCTTAAATGACACTTTAGACCAGCTGGATTTAATTGATATTTTTAGAGCATTTCACCCCAATGCTACAGAATATACATTCTTCTCAAGTGCCCATGGAACATTCTCCAAGATAGACCACATGTTAGGCCACAAAACAAGTCTCAACAAATTTAAGAAGATTGAAATCATATCAAGCCTCATCTCTGACCACCATGCTATGAAACTAGAAATCAATTATAAGAAGAAATCTGGAAAGCTTACAAATACATGGAAGCTAAATAACATGCTTCTAAATAGTGAGTAGGTCAAAAATGAGATCAAGCAGGAAATCAAAAGATACCTCGAGACAAATGAAAATGAAAACACCACGACCCAAAATCTCTGGGATGCAGCAAAAGCAGTCCTAAGAGGGAAGTTCATAGCAGTGCAGGCCTACCTAAAGAAGGAAGAAAAATCTCAAATCAACAGACTCTCTTTACACCTAAGGGAACTCGAAAAAAAAACAACAGCAAAACAAGCCTAAAGGGAGCATAAGGAAGGAAATAATAAAGACCAGAGCAGAAATAAATGAAATAGAGAAGAAAAAAAAACAATACAAAAGATCAATGAAACCGAGAGTTGGTTTCTTGAAAAGATAAACAAAATCGACAAACCCTTAGCACGACTAACCAAGAAAAAGAGAGAGAGAACCCAAATCAATAAAATCAGAAATGAAAGAGGAGAAGTGACAAGAGATACCGTAGAAATACAGAAAATTTTAAGACAATACTATGAGCAACTATATGCTAACAAATTCGACAATATGGAAGAAATGGATAAATTTCTAGAAGCATACAATCTACCAAGTCTGAACCAAAAAGAAACAGAAACTCTGAACAGACTGATTACTGCCAAAGAAATTGAATCAGTAATCAACAATCTTCCAACCAACAAAAGCCCTGGACCAGATGGCGACACAGGTGAATTTTACAAAACATTCAAAAAAGAATTAGTACCTATTCTCCTCAAACTATTCCAAAAAAATACAGAAGGAGGGAAGGCTCCCAAACTCTTTCTATGAAGCCACTGTCACCCTGATTCCTAAGTCAGACAAAGATATTACAAAAAAGGAAAACTACAGGCCGATATCACTAATGAACATAGATGCAAAAATTCTCAACAAAATACTAGCAAACCGAATTCAGCATCTCATTGAAAAGATCATACACCACGATCAAGTGGGATTCAATCCTAGTATGCAAGTCTGGTTCAATATCCGCAAATCAATTAACGTAATACATCACATAAACAAAATGAAAAATAAAAATTATATGATCATATCAATAGATGCAGAAAAGGCATTTGACAAAATCCAGCAGCCATTTATGATAAAGACTCTTAACAAAGTGGGAATAGTGGGATCATACCTCAGTATAATAAAGGTCATATATGATAAGCCCACAGCAAACATTGTTCTCAATGGGGAAAGGCTGAAAGCATTCCCCTTAAGATCAGGAACAAGACAAGGCTGCTCGCTTTCACCACTTCTATTTAACATAGTTCTGGAAGTTCTAGCCACAGCAATCAGACAGGAAAATGAAATAAAAGGCATCCAAATTGGAAAAGAGGAAGTAAAATTGTCATTATATGCAGATGATATGATACTATTTATAGAGAATCCCAAAGGCTCCACCAAAAAACTGCTAGAACTGACACACGAATTTGGTAAGGTAGCAGGATACAAAATTAATATTCAGAAATCAGTGGCATTTGTATACACCAATACTAAACTATCAGAAGAAGAAATCAGGAAATCAATCCCTTTTACAATTGCTTCAAAAACAATAAAATATCTAGGAATCAATTTAACTAAAGAAGTAAAAACCTGTACTCAGAAAATTATGAGACACTGAAGAGAGAAATCAAAGAAGATACAAATAAATGGAAATACATACCATGCTCATGGATAGAAAGAATTAATATAGTTAAAATGTCAATGCTACCTAAAGCAATACATGGATTCAATGAAATTCCAATCAAACTACCAAGGACATTTTTCTCTGAAATAGAACATAGAATCCTAAAATTTATATGGAGTCACAAAAGACCCCGAATAGCTACAGCAATGTTGAGAAATAAGAACAAAGTGGGAGGCATCACACTACCTGACATCAAAACATACTACAAGGCTACAATAATCAAAACAATATGGTACTGGCATAAAAACAGACACATAGACCAATGGAATAGAATAGAGAGCCCAGGAATAAACCCATCTATATACGGTCATTTAATCTATGACAACGGAAGCAAGAATTTACACTGGAATAAAGATAGTCTATTTAATAAATGGTGCTGGGAAAATTGGACTGACACGTGCAAAAAAATGAAAATAGCCCATCTACTTACACCATATACGAGAACAAACTCAAAATGGATTAAAGACTTAAATGTAAGACCTGAAACTATAAAAATCCCAGAAGAAAATATAGGGAGTAAGTTTGCAGACATTACCCAGAGTAATATTTTTACCGATATATCCCCTCAGGCAAGGAAAATGAAAGAAAAAATGAACATATAGGATTACATCAAACTTACAAGTTTTTTCACAGCAAAGGAAATCATCAATAAAACAAAAAGGCAGCCTACTGAATGGGAGAAGATATTTGCCAATGATATATCTGATAAGGGGTTGATATCCAAAATTTATAAAACACTCATGCAATTCAACACCAAAAAAACAAACAACCCAATTAAAAAATGGGCAGAGGATATGAGGAGGCATTTCTCTAAAGAGGACATACAGATGGCCAACAGGCATATGAAAAAATGTTCAACCTCACTAATCATCAGAGAAATGCAAATAAAAACCACAATGAGATACCACCTCACTCCAGTCAGAATGTCTATCATCAACAAATCAACAAACAACAAGTGTTGGCGAGGGTGTGGAGAAAAGGGAACCCTGGTGCACTGTTTGTGGGACTGCAAATTGGTGCAGCCATTATGGAAATCAGTATGGAGGTATCTCAAAACACTGGAAATGGAACTGCCGTATAACCCAGCAATTCCACTCTTGGGAATCTACCCAGAGGAATCCAAGACGCTAATTCGAAAAACTATATGCACCCCTATGTTTATTGCAGCGCTATTTACAATAGCCAAGACTTGGAAACAACCGAAATGCCCATCGGTAGATGACTGGATTAAGAAACTGTGGTACATTTATACAATAGAGTATTACTCTGCTATAAAGAAGAATGAAATTGTACCATTTGCAATGATATGGATGAACCTAGAGACTATTATGTTAAGTGAAATAAGTCAGTTAGACAAAGACAAATACCACATGATCTCACTTATATGTGGAATTTGAAAAACTGAATGAATGAGCATAAGAAACAGAAATAGTTTCATAGATATAGAGGAAAAATAGGGTTGCTAGTTGGGAGAGGGGTGGGGATGAGGGAGAAGGGGAAAGGATTAGACAGCATAAATAGGTAACTACAGTATTGTCACAGGGATATGAAAGACAGTTCGGGGAATATAATGTTGTTAAAATTTTGTGGGGTGTCAGATGGTCACATGTTTTGTTAAGGAGACTACTTCATGGATGGAGTACAGGCCTGATCACGGCACTGTATACCTGAAATTGATGTAGTATAATATTGTATGCCAACTGTAATTGAATATATAGACAGTCATGGGATGTGGAGTATACTGTGGAAGGGAGTCAAAGGAATTGTAATAGATACGTATGATATGGGGGGAGTGGGGTGGCGAACTGGAGAAGGGGGTTGTCACTTTAAGGGGCAAAAAGTATAACTATTGCACTGTGTTGTACACCTGAATCTAATTTAAAATATATATACATATATATATATATATTTATATATATATATATATTTATATATTTATCATGTTGTTAGGATAAATGAGACAGCATGGAAGAACTAGAGCTGAATTCATGATATATAAGTGCTTACCATGTATTCAGTTCCTGGCTGTTGTAAACTGGGTTTGAAATAAGATGGGATATAATAAAATAATAATGATGAAATCTTCTAGATTTCTTTATTCTACCATGGAATCTAGCAGAATAGACTATAGGAATATAAGAATATAAACTGGTTCTTTATGAAGAGACAACCATCCGTTTGTGAAGATGTTTTGTGTCATGAGCAATTTTCTTTCTGGACATTTTTTCTGCATTCAGTCTATGACATGAGTTAATCTGTGATCTTGGACCAGTCAGCATGAAGAGAGAATCAATGAGGGCTGGTCACACCAAAATTTCTACTTAGGGAAGATGACATCTTCAGACATCCCAGGGACAGAGCGCTTGAGGGGCCCCCATTAGAACTTACACTCTCGATCTTATAATTAAGTTTGTAACAATTAGTGCTGACCAAAGATTTCAACTGTACTGGTGATCTAATTATGGATAATAATCTCAGAAAACTGTTCCTAAAGTGGCTTAAGATAACTACATATTGTAAAGAATTACATAAGTGCTTTTGATATTTGACTCCTGTATGGATGGAAGGGACTTCATCTTTGGTTCTGATTTTGCTTTGATTTGGATGTGATTTTGTGAATAGGAATGAATTGGTTCCTCCCTTGGGGCCTTAACCTATAAAACTTTAATTTTCCTTTGAACCTGTAAAACCTTTAATATGGTTAGGTATTTGGGAAGTACCAGTGTTGTCCATTAAATATATATTTCAGAAACTTTATTTTATGCTTAAACATTTCAAATTTTTTTCCTTTATGACAAAAGATGTGTTCTTCCAGTGGTCCTTTGGTTTGCTCTAGATAGAAAGACATGGATTCCCTTTGGTTTCTGCCGGTAAATTTGTTGGCAGTTTTAAGAAGTTGGGTTGTTCACATGGCATGAATTTCTGAGATTTGTGTTTCTAATAGTGGAATTGATTTTCTTTCTCTGCAGTATGGAGCTGGTTGTAGTGCATGCCAATGAATTATAGAAGAAAAAATAATGCTCCATTATCATAAGGAGTGAATAGCGGTATAAAAACTCCTTTATAAATGTGCCCTTGCAACTGCCAAACTGATTGCTCCTCACACGCTGATACCATGAAGTCATAAGGAAGTGTCTCGGAATGCTGAGGCCCGAGGGAATGATCTTGGCAAAGCTTCCTTATCTGATGGTCTCGGAATGCTGAGTCCATCCTCCGGGGTCGTGCGTGTGTGTGAAGGCACAGTATGTGTTGGAGTACAATGGGGTTTCGGGAAAAACAGTTGCTAGGCACGTAATCTCAGCAGACTAGAATGAGAAAAACAAATTTACTTCCTTGTAGTGGACATAATAAAAGTTATGCCTCAGCCAGACTCGAGGCTCAGTCCTTAAGGCTCGAGTACCCTGGACTGTTACACCCAATACTTGGCCCGTGTCTTTCTTAACCCTTCACCACCCCTCTTGCATCCCACAGCTCTTGCCCTGCAGGATGCAACATATAAAGACTCTAACAAAAAGTTATACCAAAGCCATAGTACTCATTTTAGGTGCAGCTTAGGAGGTCTTTGAATCTAAGACAGAAAATATAATGCAAAGTTTTTCTAAAAAAATCAGAGTGAAACAATTAGATTAGTCAGAGGTTGTCTATTGAGAGATCACATTTCTTCAAATATTGCCCTCGTCTGTTTCTCATTTATTATGTATCATTTCATGAAACATAACTCAACTGATATGCTTTCAGTAAAAATAATGCTATTTAAAAAAATAAATCAGTAAAATACGAATCGAAAATTTTATGTTATTTCATATGTTCATTCCTGTAGTTAACCATAATAAAGGTCTAATGTGTCCTTAAACCTGTAACAGTGCTCTCTTGAGGGCAGCTAACCAAGTTCTACACTTATGTTTTTGCAATACCAAGAATACTTTAGTGTAATTTCTCAAACTGTTGTCTATAGACCACCTGCCACAAAATCCCCAGGATGCTAATGAAAAAGGTTGCTTCTTGAGTCGTTTCACCAGACCTACTGAGAATATCTAGAGAACATATCTTTAATCAATTTTAATTCTAGACTCATTAGGAGATCACCTTGTAAATTATATAAATGTCTAACCATTATGCTGTACATCTGAAACGAATATAAAATAATATTGAATCTCAACTGTAATTGAAAAATAAAAATTAAAATTTAATTCTGGAAATAGCACTCATTGGATTAGAAGAAGCAGTTCTTATCTTCAAGGTAGTGAAATTGAGCATAAAATCACGTAAACACACCACTGAAGACTTTTTTGCCGATTAATGTGTTAAGTTATTCAATAATCATATGTTGAGTGCCCACTATAAACCAGAAAATAAGAATAAAAAGATGACTATGAAAGTAATCCTACAATTTAAGAATGAAAAGTTAATTTTGAAACAGACAGATGCAATGTGGAAACCCTGAACCAGGAGGACTACCCACAATTACATAGGATGAAAGTTTTTACCACTGGAAGTCCAGGGAAGAGTTTGCTCACCAGAGGCTGTGTAAAAGTTGCACTGAGCATAGGATTAGCATATGGAAGATATTTAGGTATACTATGCAAATTTTGGTTCATTAAGATGGTCTAAAGCCAGTTCTAGGGGAAGTGGAAATAATCAATAAGAAATAGTTACATTTTGGGGGGAGATTTCCAGGCTACTCTAAAATTTTTTTCTTTTAAATTTATATTAAATTTGTTGAGGTGACATTGGTTAGTAAAATCATATGTTTCAAGTGTAAAGTTTGTCATCTATATATTGCACTCTCTGTTCACCTCCTAGAGTGAGCTCTCCTTTTATCACCATATATTTAACCCCCTTTATCCTCTTCTACCACCCCTCACTCCCTTACCCTCTGGTAACCACTAAATTGTTGTTTGTGTCTATGTGTTTTTGTTTGTTTGCCTTGTTCATTTGTTACTTTTGGTTTTATATCTCACATAAGAGTGCAGTCATACAGTTTTTGATTTTTTTGTCTGACTTATTTCACTTAACACGATAATCTCAAAATCCATCCATGTTGTTGCAAATGTCAGTATTTCATCTTTACTTATGGCCAAGTAGTATTCCATTGTATATATATATATATATATATATATATATATATATATATATATATACATATCTCATCTTCTTTATCCAATCCTCTATTGAAGGACACTTTTGTTGTCTCCATGCCTTGGGTCACCATGAATAATATTGCAATAAACATAGGGTACATATATTTTTACAGATAAATATCTTCAGATTTTTTGGATAGATAGAAGAGGAATTGCTGAGTCATCTGGTAATTCTATTCTTAATTTTTTAAGGAACCCTCATACCATACTGTTTTCCATAGTGGTTGTACCAATTTACACATTTCCACCAGTAGTGTATGAGTGTTCCTTTTTCTCCACAACTTCTCCAATACTTACTATTACTTGTTGAAAATAGCCATTGTAACAGGTGTGAGGTGGTATCTCATTGTGGTTTTGATTTACATTTTCTTAATAGCTAGTGAAGTTGAGCATTTTTTCATGTATCTATTGGCGGTTTGTATGTCTTCTTGGGAGAAATGTCTGTTCAAGTCCTCTGCCTGTTTTTTAATTGGATTTTTTGGGGTACTTTTGTTATTGAGTTTTATGAGTTCTTTATACATTTTGGACATTAATCCCTTAATGGAGGTATTGTTTACAAACATCTTTTCCCTTTTTGTTGGTTGCCTCTTTGTTTTGTTGCTGGGTTTTTTTGCTGTGCAGAAGCTACAAATGAGCATATAAGAATACTATGAAGAACTATATGTCCCCAAATTTAATAACCTAGGAGAAATGGACAAGTTCTTAGAAGTATATAACAATCTTAGACTGAATCATAAAGAACTGGTAAAACTTATTTTTTTTTTTGAGGGCAGTGTCACTGGCCCTCATATGTGGGACCCGAACCGGGGCTGCTGGCTTCCTAAGCCAGCGCTTAACCACCACGCCACTCAGCTGGCCCAGAACTGGTAAAAATAAAAAGACTGAACAATGGTAAGAAAATTGAAACAATCATCGACCCCCCCGCACTCCCTTCACCCCCTCAAAAAAATGTCCAGGACCAGATAGCCTCAGTAATAAATTAAACCAAACATTCAAACATGGTTTAGTACCTGTCCTCCTCAAACTCTTCAAAAAAATTGAAGAAGAGGTAATACTTCCTAACTCATTTTATGAGACCAACATTATCCTGATATCTAAACCTGGTAAGGATAATACACACACACACACACACACACACACACACACACACACACACAAAAATTACAGAACAATATCTCTGATGACAACAGATATAAAAATCCTAAATAAAATACATACTAGTAAATTGAATGCAACAATATATTAAATAGATTATACATCACTATCAAGTGGGGTTCATTCGAGGGGCACAAGGATGGTTCAACATATGCAAATTGATCAATATGATTTGTCACATAAACAAAATAAATGATAAAAATTATATTATCATATCAATAATGTAATTTTTAAGCAAAGCTGCACCATGATGAAAATATTATTTAGAGACTGTTTTAGGGATTATGGATACAAAAGGCCAAATTAGAAATAGAAAACTTAGAAATAAACTAAGAAGCATTTTTGTACCAGGCATATGGAAATGAGGGCATGATCCAAGTGAGGAGTTGTACAAAAGAAAACAAGAGGTTTAACAGTAGTGGTATTTTGGAGCAAGAGACATTAGCTTTTGATGGATCTATTCTTACCTAAAATTCATCCATGAAATGATATGCTTTTCTATATTCCTAGCCCAAAACTCAACCATTATTTTTTAAAGTGCAATTCCATCCCATTTTGTGCCTTTTGACTATGGCAAGCACCTAATTCTTCCCTGGTGTAGTGATTTATTTAGATACTATAATTTTATTAATACCTTCCTAATATGTGGCATATATGGAAATATCCTACCAATAACTTGTTGATAATATCATAATGGATTTAGGGAAAATGTATTCTATTGGTAATTATTTTGTGTCCTGTAGTAGCTTTATTAATTTCCTCATCTAGTCTTCAGGAAGACATATGTACTGCATTAATGGCCTATTGCCTAGTAACAAGAGTTTTGAAATGAAGGATGAAATTACCAAGGAGCAATCTGTATGAATGATAGGGAAAGTGAGATAATGAAGTGCTGGAGTCTCCTTGACACTATGTATCAGTTGAGGATGTGCAAATTAATTTAAGTATTAAATATTTGGAAATCAAATGTTTCAGAGAAAATTTCTTGTCCAGTTAGCATCAATGGACTAAAAGTAACCTGGCATTCTTTTTTTTTTTTTTTTGAGGGCAGTGTCACTGGCCCTCATATGTGGGACCCAAACCGAGGCCGCTGGCATCCCAAGCCAGCTCTTAACCAACGTGCCACTCGGTCGGCCCAAACCTGGCATTCTTAAAGAATAACTACATTAGAATGGTAATATTTTTGATATAGAAGTGAATTGCACAGATGTGAAATTCCTTAGAGTCTATAAAATAGGGGTCTGCAAACTGTGGCCTGCAGGCTAAATTGGCTGACTACCTGTTTTTGTAAATAAAGTTTTATTGGAAAATAGTCACCTTCATTTATTCATGTATCATCTATGGCTCACTTTGTGCTCTCACAGGAGGGTTGAATAATTGCAATAGAGACTTTATGGCCCACGGAGTCTGAAATATTTACCACTTGGCCTTTAACTGGCCTCTCCATGAGAAATAAAAGGTTTTTTGACCCCTGTTGTAGAAATAAAAATAATCGTAATATTAGAGGAGCACAGAGGAGGTTTTTATGTTCTTCTATTCCCCTTGAAGCTCCACTTTTGCTTCTCCCTATTCCTAGATAGAAAGTTATTTCCTTTCCTAGTGTCCTTCCTACTTGTAGGTATTAGGATTGGGCCACTTGTCACTAAAGTAAACAAAAACAGTCTCATAGATATAGAGGAGAAACTGATGGTTGCTAGTTGGGAGGGGGGGTTGGTATGAGGGAGAAGGAGGAGCATTTACACAGCATAGATGGGTAACGGCAATATTGCCCCAGGGATATGAAAGACAGTTCAGGGAATATAATTAATAATGTTGTAAATATTTTGTAGGGTGTCAGATGGTCACATGTCTTGTTGGGGAGACTACTTCATGGATGGAGTAGAGGCTTGATCACTGCACTGTACTCCTGGGGCTGATATTGTATAATATTGTATGCCAACTGTGGTTGAATGTGTATATGGTCACGCGATGTGGAATATAGTATGGGATGGGGTCAAGAGAATTGAAATAGATGTATATGATATGGGGGGGAGTATGGTGGTGAATTAGGGGAGGGAGGTTGTCACTTTGAGAGTAAAAAGTATAACTATTGCACTGTGTTGTACACGTGAAACTAATTTTTTAAAAAATGTTTATTTCACAATAAAAGAATTTTTAAAAATTAAAAAAATAAAAAATAAAAGAAAGTCCAGAGATACCTTTTTATAAAGAAACTTAAAGAGAGTTTATTCAAATAATGATTTGCAAACCAGGAAACATAGCCCTGGATATGAACTGATAATATGGCCCAAAATGGAGGGGATAGGGCAGGATTTATAAAGGCAAAAGTTGCAAGGAGCTGTTGATCAAAGAGACGGGTTGCTAGGGGAAACAAGACCATAAATTTATGTCATTTGTTTTCTGATTGGTGGGGCAACTGGACTTTCAAAGGTTGGCTGACTCAGTGTCAAGCAAGTGGGGTTGTGAGGTGAGAACAATGGGTAATATAAATTAAGCATTTATCAAATCCTAGTTTCAGCCCAGGCCTGTAGAACAAAAAAGGCTGTCTTTGATCAAACATAGTACAGGGAGTATTATTTAAGGATGATTTAATGAGTACAATTTATCAAACAGTACAATCAGCACAGGGAGGCTGCTGCTTCTGCAGGCAGTTCAGGAGGCCAAAAGGGCAAAGTTATGCTCTGAAAGCAGCTGCAGAGCTCAAACTCTAAATATCCAAATATTTGGCCACAAATTGTGAAATTAAAGTTCTTATAAGTTTTCACACATTTTTTTCCCTATGTATCTAACTATAGAAAGCCCTGGAATTAATCCATGAGCTTTGGCTCATCTATTTCTCTATTATTCCCTCAGGTAAAGTATTCTATGTTATGAGTTAAATTCTCCTTCCTATACTTATAATCTCAAAATACATACTTCCATCCCCTATAAGTGTCACCAAAGTTATTTTAATGTATGCTGTATCACCCTGCATTTCAAACACAAGGCATTTATAATTGAAAGCTTAAACATCATGTCAAACTTCAAGTGTATAAAATTAATAACTCTATGCATCCCATAAAATTATAGTTTTTATTTTTCAATGACACTTCTGTTATTGTCATAACTATTATTCCAGAAACCCAGAATTAATGTCTTAGAATCATTTTAAATCTTCTAATTCATACTTCATATCCAATAGTAATTAAGTCCTGTTTGTTTTTCCAACAACATGTTTTAAATGCAAGCTTTGCATTCTGTTTTCTCTTTCATTTAGTCCTAAATTGCTTTCTAGTCTTTCCTTCCCCATTTCTATCCTCAATTAATCTCATGTGTGGCTATCAAATTAATCTCTGTAAACCCACTTTCAGCATGTAGCACAAATATTCTCAAGTACACTACATACAAAATTAAATAGGTATGGTAGCTGTATTTTTCAAAGATGGCTTATAACAATATTTTCATATGCTCTTGTTACTTCGATCAACATGCCTTATGATTGCTTCAATCAACAGAGTACAGTAGAGGTGACTCTATTGGAAGTGACATCCAAGGGTAGGTCAGCTGAGGCCCTATCTGATAACCAGAATTACAGTTATTTGAACTGAATAAGTGAGGAAGCCTCCCAGATAACTCCAGTCCCAGCCCTACCTGAAAGCCACCACATAAAAGCACCCCAGTGAAGACTGTCTAGCTGAGGCCAGTCAACTACCAGACCACTGATAAATAATGATGATAATGAACTATTGTTGTTTTTTATATTATTACATTTGGGGTGGGCTGTATAGCAATGACTGAATTAATTATACGAGTAATAGCATTTGGAACTGTGCACTTCTTGAATGTAGTGATCATGTTTATTATTTGAACACCAATTGTCTACCATAGAGTCTGGTCCATGCTAAATGCACAGAAAGTAGTATTTAAATGATTAATTGAATAAATAGGACCAAATGTGGATTTTACTTGGTTTAGCTTGATTGGGCCTTGAAATAATAGTGACTCCTAATCAGAAACTATAACTTTCAATTTACCTCTTTGCTTCTTTGGATTCTTTCTTTACCCTGAAGATTAAAGAATCATTCTTAGAGGTCTTTCAAATACCAGATTTATCAGAAATAGGTGCATTTAAAAGCCAAATTTATAATCTAGTAAATCCTGGTATAATGGTCAGAAATTTCTTAGCATTTTTCACATTTCCAATTTAAACATTAGTTTCAGATGTCTTGATGTTAAAGAAGAAAAAATAAAGGAGAAAATTTTACAGTATTTTATTGTCTCATTCAGGTTTAAATGTTTATGTGTATGTCTCAAGTATTAAACAAATTGCACTTGAACCAAGATGTCCTGTTGCATATGTAAACAATCAATACTTGTTGCCCTTTTAGCACATTTTTCCAGAAGTAAATTTATTATGGTGAAATCCACTGTTTAATATTTAGATTGCAAGACTTTGAAACCTATTGACATATTTGTACTTTCTTGTAAGAATTCAAATAATCCAATTCAAATAACTGTAATAATTCTAACAATTGTATATGTATACAATTGCCTAACAGTTCTGAGACTTAACTTAAAACTAAGATGATGATGGGAGTAAATGGCTATCAATTAAAGTCATACAAATTTTAGGTAAACTAAGTAGATGATATAATTCAAAAATTCCAAATATTCAAGGTCTTAAGAAAAACCTAAGTGTTGAATCTGGCAGAGTTCAAGTAGAAAAACTGTTTTAGCATAAACCCATATAGTTTTATCCATGAGCAAATGGAAGAGACACCTTAGAGCAAACTTCAAAAGACCAGCATTCAGCCATGTCAGCACAAATGTCTGTTAAAAAGGGGAACCCACAGTTTAAGTAACTGTGGTAAGCAGAATAAAGCCCCCTCTTCCAGCAAGGTCCATGTTCTAATTCCTAGAATATGTGATTAAATATGTTGTTACATGGCAAGGGGGAATTGAGGTAGTAAATTGAATTAAAGTTGCAAATCAGCTGACCTTAAAATAGGGAGATTATCCTGGATTATCCAGGTAGGTCCAATGTAATTACAAGGGTCCTTAACTGTGGAAGAGGAAAGCAAAAGACTCAGTGTCAGAGAAATCCAATGTGAGAAAGACTTAACCAGCCATTGCTGGCTTTGAAGACAGAAGTGGCTACAAGCCAAAAACTGTTGAGTAGCCTCTACATTTTAGGAAGAAAAAGAAAAGGATTTTCCCATAGAGTCTTCAGAAGGAAACAGCTCTGTTGACACCTTAATTTTAGCCCACTGAGACCCATTTCAGACTTCTGACCTCTAGAGCTATAAAATAATAAATTTATGCTATGGTAAGCCACAAATTTGTGGTAATTTGTTACAGCACCCATAAGAAACAAATGCAATAACCAAGGTTAGACCCATAAATAATAAATCTTCCAAGTGAATTGACACCTGAAATAATTATCTGCCATTCCCTCTGATACTAACTTCATTAGACCAAACATCCAAAAATTATTTGATGTAATAAACTGATATTGCTAAAATGACTTGGAATAGATTACTGGTCAGCATTCTTAAACTATTTACATCTTCTATTCAAAATGTAGGGGAAATTTAGGAATACGAAGAAAACCTAGTTTCCTCAGAGTTTTGTTAGTGCATTTCAATTGTTGAGAAACTATTCCTTCATGAACAATAAATCAGAATTTAAGGATAGGCAGGGCTGAATCAGCAATAGTGCTAATATAAACACTTATCATTTGGAGCCTTTCCTGCAGAAACCCTGATCTCCATTTTTGAGGATTCCTCACATTGTATAGTCTGGTTAGTGTTCACCAGGAAGGCCTAGTCCATATCCTGGAAGCAGCAGTGGACCAGACTGCTCAAACCTCTAAATCTCCCTTGTTTCTACCCAATTTCTATCCTTAGCCTCCATCGTCCCTTTCAAACTAGTTTGATAAAATAATTAAGTATGAAAAACAAAGTATCAGCACCAATAAAACTAAAGAGCTGATGTAAATGCTTCAAGAATGCTCAAGGTCCTATAATCCATTAGTAAGAAGAGTTTGTAGGAGATTGAAGAATGGAGAGGTCCATGTTTTATTTGACACACACATACATTAATGTAAAATAGTGTCTTTTAAAAACACACTAAATGTTCATCTACAAGCTGTCAGGTCACAGATGGAAGACTGATCTCAAAAAGATCTTTCATATGTAAATTCTAAATAATTTACTCAAGAATATAGGTTGGGCTAGATTGAAGATATTACCAGTCAGGCCTCTGTATGTATTTTTATATACCAAGCCTGACAGCCCATCTGTCTGTTGTTCCCTTCTTCACCCCAATAAAATTCTATGCATCTCTCAAACATAAAAATTAGTAGGGAAATGTCACAGGAAGAGCTAAATATCTAAGAAATACCTAAGAAAGCCTATTTTTTCTCACAGTAGCAGTGATTTATAACTGGCTGAAAAATTAGTGGCCAGACAGAACAAAGTATGTTCTTTCTCATAGGTCAGATAGATCAAGGTCTGGAACATGCTGATCAGTTCAATGGCCAATGCAATTAAGTTGCCAATATAAACACCTGTGTGCAATCTGACCTTGCAAGGGCTAACACTGCCATGCATTACCTTAGAACTATGTGGTAACCATGTACATAATAGGTGCAAATCTGAGGGCCGGCCGAGTGGCGCGGTGGTTAAGCGCTGGCCTCGGAAGCCAGCGGCCCCGGTTCGGTCCCACATGTGAGGGCCAGTGACACTGCCCTCAAAAAAAAAAAAAAAAATAGGTGCAAATCTGAAGGCTGTATTAAACCCAGAGACCATTAAGAGTATCCTCAAAACCTGGTTTCACATCTTATCCAACTCATGAAAAATGGATTCACTACAACAAAATATGGTGCATTAGAATAGTCATTTTTAAAGGTGTATGAAACCATATTTTCTTTAAAAACCTTTTGAGTATAATATCTGATGACCTGTTACATTTATTATTACTAAGAAGTATGAAATTCAAATAAAGTACTGAGCAAAACAACAGAAGGAATTGAAAAATTTTATTTTAATGGTTTTATATACCACTGCATATATCTCCAAATATTTTCACAAGTGTTATTTCACTTAACTCCCCAAAAATTGGGGCAAGTACTGAGGACCTAGACTGTTTCCACATTTAGTAATGAGGAATTTAGGCACCAAGAATTGAGGAAAATACCCAGGGACACGGAAGCAGGAAAAGTACAAGCCCTCATGATTCAAGGGTCTTACCACCGCATACTTTTAGATTGATACTATATTTCTTATATTGAATAATGTAATTTTCTTAATATACTTAGAGATATTTAGCATCTATATGTGATATTAATCACAGGTATGTTTACCGGTAGGTAACATCGAAGAAGCAGATTATAATCTATACTGAGTATTAAAATCAAAGAATCTAGAGTTGAATGGGAATCTATAAATCAGTTAATCTAACCACCTCACATAAAAAATACATTCATTCAGTAATATAGTTAATACATAATCAAGAAGCTTTTGCTCAGTAGATCCAGTAATGAGATGCCCAACCACTGCACAGGGCAGAGATGCCACTGTGGAGAGATCTAACTGAGAAGTTCTATACATTGAAGATGTATTAGTACATTGAAGATGTACTAATACCCATTAGTGTTTGTTCATTGTTTCACCTCACTGGTACTCAACTGAAGGGGCAAAGGGTGGGGATTTGCCCACCAGAACATATTTGCCACATTGAACACATTTTTGTTGTCCAGAGGTGCTACTGGCACCTAGTGGAGAGAGGCCAGTGATACTGCTAAACATCCTGCAACAGACAGAACAACCCCCTACCCCCCAACATCAAAGCATTACCCAGACAATAGTCTGTAGTGCTGAGACTGAGAACTCTGCTCTACCCTAAAAATCTACCAAGAGAATAAATCTAATCCCTCTTCTCATCAACACCTTTTAAATATTTTTAAAAGTTATTCTGTTCCACCTTGCATATTAATTTTTCAATGATAAATTTTCCCAAGTTTAAAACTGTCCCTCCTACAAACATGATGTTTAGACCTCTTAACAACATGGTTGTTCTTCTGATTGTCAAATTTGCTCTTTAAATTTTGGGTCCAGAATGACCTAATATTCCAGAGAGGGTCAGAAATTGTACAACGCAATAGAACTATTTACAATACACTCCAAATTTAGTTCTACCTATATTAACTCTGCCTAGACCTTTAGTATGTCTTTCAGCGGTCATTGCATACCTCAACTCATACTGAACTTGTGATGAACTAACTTAACTAAGTAATTTTTTACTTGAACTAGTATTAAAATTGGTCTTTTTACTAAATTTTTATAGTAAATTGTTCAAACCCAAAAGCAAGGTTTTATGTGTTTCAATTAAATGTAATCTTACCAATTTCGGGGAATAAATTCAACCCATCGAGTCCCCCAGCTCACTTACTTTGGTAATATTATTCAATATCTTAACTTGCCCTCCCAATTTATCATCAAGAAATGTAATGCTTTCCAGTTTGAAGATAATACTTCGCAATAGAGAAGAAAACAAACAAAAGAATGTACTACTATCTTTCTATAAATTGTATTGCATTAAGTTAACCTTTTTTAACCCATTCATTCATTCCACAAACATAATTAGCACTTAGTCTACTAAGTATGGCATTCAGGTTTAGAATATTGAAATATGAATAAGTCATGACCTCTGTCATTAAAATGCTCACAAATATTCTAGTTTGGATTTTCTACTCAATAGAATAACATAAAATAGTGCTATTTTAACCTCTTTTCTGCTAATTATTTACCAAAATCAGTTATCCTCTTTCATAAATAAGCTCTGTAGCAGGAAAATGGGTGTCCCACTAGAGACTGCATCCCCAGCCCCAGCCCTCTTGCAGCTGGATGGATTACATAACGAGTTCTCAACAAAAGAATATGAGTGGAAATGTTTTCTTCTTTCCTGGAAATACTTTTAAGAAGTGGGCACACTTTCCATAATATTTCTTACCCATTTTGCTTGCTAGATCCATATGACAGGATGCCCTAGAGAATATAGAAACTAGAAGATGGAAGGAGCTTGGATTGCTGAGTGATTTCATAGATAAAAGTCACCCACTGACAAGGAAAATACAGATTGTTACCTGAGTGCTAAATAAACCTCCTTGCAATGTTTCTACAAGCTTTTGATCTCACATTCCCTTTGCATTCTTAAAATATATTGAAACCCCCAAAGAACTTTAGTTTACATGTACTATACATACATACATACATACATACATACATATCTATGTATTTCTCATATTAGATGAAAGTAAAAGGGATTAAATAAATGGTGATGGAAGGGGAACTGACTCTTGGTGGTGAACACACAACATGATATATAGATGATGTATTATAGAATTGTACCCCTGATGCCTATGTAACTTTACTAACAATTGTCACCCCAATAAACTTTAATTTTTAAAAAATTAAATAGTTATTAAGACTTTTAAAAAAACTAATTACATGTTAACATAAATATTTTTAGAAAAATAAATTTTCCAAGAAAATTAGTGAGCAGAATGTAAACACTTTTCACGAATCTCCTTAAAGTCTGGCTTAATAGAAGACAGCTGTAATCTCACATCTACTTCTGCATTCAATCTTTTAAAATAGCACAGTTTATGTACATTCTGGAAAACGTCAGTATACACTCTTGAAAGAAAGAGACTGAAAATGTGAATAATGTGTTAGTATCAAGAGCAAAATTAATTTTGATCTCAAAGGTTCTTGCAACTCCCAGGAGTACCAGGACCACATTCTGAAAGCCACTAGTCCATTGTGTAGAGCCAGTACTGTTATCACACAGCAGCCTACCCATTTGCCCCTATGCACCTTCCCATAAAGAGTGGAGCGTCTAGGGCCGGCCAAGTGGCGCGTTGGTTAAGAGCTGGCTTGGGATGCCAGTGGCTAGGGTTTGGATCTCACATGTGAGGGCCAGTGACCCTGCCTTCTACAGCTAAGATGGTGAACAACAGCTCCACCTGAAGTTGGGCTGCTGTGAGTCCCCAGGGATGGCATAGCTGCAGCCCCTGCTGCAGTGGGCTGCCATAGTCTACAGTGAGTGGCAGGCAGCCAGCAAGAGCGGCCAGCAGCCAGTGTGAGCTGCAAAGAGCCTCTGTGAGCAACTGTTCAGAAGCCGACAACCGATCTGCCTCACCCAAGAAGAGCACAATGATGATACCAACACGGGCCAGTGAAGCAATATCCTCCACAACTAGACTGAAGAACAAAAGGACAGCAACTTGTCTGCTTCCCTTTCCCCAGTTCCCCAACACTGTTCCCTTCCCCCAATTCCCCAATAAAATCTTTAAAAAAAAAGAAGACAGATCCTTTTAGGGACATTGCGTTTACAGTATGCGTACTCTGTATCCCCGTTTGACCCCAGAAGATGGCTGGTTATTCAATGAGAGATAAGATTCCTCAAGGGAGGAACAACCTAAGACAGGAACATTTGCGTGAGCTCCATAAGGAGAAATCAGGGAGTTGATGAGAGTTGACAGCCTGCTTATGGACTTAATAATGTGATAACATCTGTCCTCCATATAGTCTTACCAGTGAGTTTCAGCATAAGAGGTTTCTGTCTCTTAAGGAGTGCATGTACAATAACTAAGCACATCATGGGGCTTTCCGTAATGGCAGCCTTCAGGCATGGGTGATTTGGCCCTGAGCTAAGTTCTCAGGTATGAGACTCACAGACTGTGGAAGATACATTGATTGTCTTGTGTGTGAGACAATAAAAGGAGCACTCAGGGCCGATTTGGGACTCAGTCCGTGAGATGTGAGTCCCCTGGCCCCATGCACATTTTTGCTTTTATTTATGTCTCTCTCTCTTTCTTAACCTTTTGCCATCCCTTCTAGTTCTCCCACTGCTCTGTCTTGCAGGATGTGTCAAGTGGCGCTCAACGTGTGGGGCTTGGGAAGGAAACAGGACTATGAGTCAGAAGAAAGGAACAATGGTGGAAAGGCCTGGGATGGAGTTGCAACAACTACCTGATTTGGAGGTAGGAAAGTCCCGGAAGGTTTAACCAGGGTAATGGGTGAAAATACTAACTTTTCATATGAAAGAGTATGAATTAGTTAGCAATTGATTATAGTTCCACAGCCTTGGCTACAGAACTTGTTTGGGCTCTAATCTGTGATTCCGTAGTCATGTCATAAGGCAAAATGGTGACTAGGTGCTTGGCAGCGTCTACCAGTCTCGGGGTTTATATGAGTGCACGTTAGCCAAGACGGACCTTAAAGTTCCATGAGGAATGTGGCCAAATGAGCATCAGAGTGAAGAAGTTAGAATGAGATCTTCTTTTCTATCCATTTAAATCCTAACATGGAAAATACAGATAGTCAGTGTAAACATCAGCCTTACATCTGTCTGCTTCAGCAGCTTCTTAAGGCTGGGGGAGCACAAGTCTCAGAGAGAAAATTAATGGAACTTTTGAAAGTAACTGAGACACATTGCTCATGGTTCTCTAATATAGGAGCATCAGATTTAAGAACATGGGAAAGAGAAAGTAGAGATCTACATGTGTTACATCATGAAGGGGTTCCTATCCCAGTAACAATTTGGGACACATGGAGACTCGTTTGATCATTTTTAGAACCTTTACAGAAGATGAAGAGGATGAGGAGGATAATCCCATGTCAGAATATGGGGATAAAGAACAGGAATTTGAGGAGAGACAGAGAAATTACAGAAGCTCCCACTATGGTTCCAAGATCTTTGTATCCATCAGGGGGGAATTTCATCAGCCTCTCACTTCTCCATTGCCACATATGCCTTCACCCCCACCTTCCTTTACAACAGGAAAGCATCAGATTAGAAAGAATAATCCCTTTCTTCCTGATTCCCATGTTCCTATTGGAAATACACTGACCCCTCTTTCCATGGTACAGAGAGAAATTAGATCGGCATGGCTAGAAGGTGATTTAATAGGCTTAGCTCTTCCAGCAGTTATTAGGGAGCAAATTGTTCCTCGTGCTGATCCACAGCATTCTTATGGAGTTTATGAACATGAATATGAGACTTTACCTTTTAAAATCCCTAAGGTATTAAAAGTAGCTGTAACACAGTATGGCCCTAATTCACCATACACCACAGGCATTGTGTGAAATTTGGCTGACGGACATAGATTAGTTCCTGTTGACTGGCAAGCAGTAGATCAAACCTGTCTTTCATCTGCTCAGTTTTTACAATTTCAAACTTGGTGGATTGATGGAGCAGAGACTCAAAGCAGACATAATCAGACCCATAACATTAATATTACTCAAGATCAAATATTAGGAAGAGGCAATTGGGAAGGTTCCCATCAACAAATAGGAATGACTGATCAGGCTATTGTATAACTGAGAAGGATTTGTTTAAATGCATGGGAAAAGATGGAAACAGAAGGAAAAACCCACAATTCTTTCAGCAAAATTTTACAAGGTCTTACTGAACCTTACACTGAAATTGTGGCTCATTTACAAGATGCAATAAAAAAGCAGTTGCTAATTCACAAGCTGCTGAAGTAATTCAACAAATTCTTGCTTATGATAATTCCAATAAAGATTGCAGAAAGGCTATTGGAAATATGAAAGGAAACACAGATCTGACTGGTTACATTCACTTGTGTCAGGAGGTTGGGACAGAACAATATAAAGTTAATATGTTGGCTCAAGCTATGGCTGGAATTACAATTGGACAGAAAAAGTTTTCTGGCAACTGTTACAATTGTGGAAAAACTGGTCATACTAGGCAAGAGTGTAGAAAAAAATATAAAACTGGCTCCCAACCATCTAATGCTTCTACCCCAGAGGGACCAAGACAACATGGACTATGTCCAAGATGTAAAAAAGGAAATCATTGGGCCTCTGAGTGTAAATCAGTATTTCATAAGGATCACATTCAGCTTCAGGGAAATGGGAAGAAGGGCCAGCCCTAGTCCCCAACAACAACCGGGGTGTACATGAACCAAGCAGTGCCACAGAATAACCAGGTTGTTCCTCTACCCCCAAGCTTTCATGACAGCAATTAACTTCAGCAATGGAGGGAAGTGCTGCAGTAGATATATGCTCAGCACAAGATGTTCTATTGCTTCCTGGTGAACCTCCATTATGAGTGCTTGCAGGTGTTTTTGTGCCACTTCCTCTGAATACTGTTGGACTTCTCCTTGGTCATTCTAACCTGACATCAAAAAGAGTCTTAGTTCATACTGGTATAATTGATTCTGATTATAAAGGAGGGATTCAAATTTTAATGTCCTCATTAGAGAGAGCAGATTGCACAGTTACTTTTACTCCCATATGTCCTCCCAGGCAAAAAGGGAACTCAAAAGAGAGGGACTGGAGGATTTAGGAGTATTGGTCAGGCAGGAATTTCTCTAGCAGAAAAAATTTCAAAAATCCACCCAGTCTGTCAAATTAAAACACAAGGCAAAGGTTTATAAGGCTGTTAGATACTGGTGCAGATGTATTAATAATTAACTCTCAAGAATGGCCAAAAACTGGAAAGTCCAGGAGCCCAGCATTGATATTGTTGGAGTGGGCTGAGCTTTAGGCTTGAGCCAAAGCATCTGCATTTTTCCCTGCCTTGGACCTGAGGGTCAAAAGGAATTTTTACAACCCTATATTGCTGACATTCCAGTTAATCTATAGGGAAGAAATTTACTTACCCAACGGGAGGCAGAGATTCGGATACAGCTAGGGCTCTATAGTCCTCAAAGTCAAAAGATGATAAGCCAGATAGGATATCACCCCAGGAGAGGCTTAGGAAAATTTAACCAGGGGATTACTCAACCTATTCAGCCCTGGCCCCAACAAGGACAAGAGGGAGTGGGTTCTAGGTCACAAAATCAGGAGCCTTTTTTGTAGGGGCCACTGTTGAATGGCTAGGACCCCCATTGCCCTTAAGTGGATAAGCAATAAGCCCCTCTGGATTGAAGAGTGGTCTCTCTCTCAAGAAAAATTGGAGACTTTAACAAAATTAGTACAAATTCAGTTGGAACAAAATCATATAGAATCTTCTACTAAAACCTGGAATTCTCCAGTATTTGTACTTAAGAAAAAATCAGGAAAATGGTGAATGCTCACTGATTTACGAGCCGTTAATGCTATTATTGAGCCCATGGGAGTTCTTCAGCCTGGACTTCCACAACCTTCCATGATTCCAAAAAATTGACCTCTAATAGTAATTGATTTACAGGATTGTTTTTATAACATCCCTTTACATTCCCAAGATTGTCCTCGATTTGCATTTTCCATTCCATCTACTACTAATAAAGAATCAATAAAGAGATATCAATGGAAAGTCCTTCCCCAGGCAATGTTGAATAATCAGACTATATGTCAGCTCTTTGTAGCTTGAACTATTCAGCCAGTTAAAATAAATTTCTCAAACTGCTACATTATTCATTATATGGATGACATTCTCTGCGCTGCGTCTTCTGCAGAAAACTTAGCAAAATGTTTTGACTTACTAAAAGAACAGCTTGACTCTGCAGGACTTTTTATTGCTCCAGATAAAATTCAAACTACCACAACAGCCCAATATTTGGGAGCGATTGTAGATAGACAGACTATTAAACCTCAGGGAGTTCAAATAAGAAGAGATAAAATCTCTACCTTAAATGATCTACAAAAATCTCTAGGAGACAGTAATTGGCTATGCCCTACTTTGGGCATTCCCATGTATGCCCTGAATAATCTATTCAGTCTTTTATGAGGACCACTTCAACTAGATAGTCCTCGCAATCTAACCACTCAGGCTAGTCAGGAATTGGAATTAGTAGAGGAATAAATACAAGAAGCTCAAATTCAGCATATAGATCCAATGCAATCCTTACAAGTCTTAATTTTTCCCACTCCACACTCACCTATGGAAGTGATTGTTCATCAAAATGACTTGGTAGAATGTTGTTTTTTTTTTTTGCTTAACAACTTTGTTAAGTCACTCCTGAGCTATGTTGAATTAATTTCAGAATTCATATTGTGAGCTCGAACTAGAATTTTACATCTCAATGGACAGGAACCCAGTAAAATAGTGGTTCCCTTTAAAAAACAAGTGATACATTTAAATAGTCATTCTGATTCATGGCAGGTTGCTATAAGCAATTTTTATGGAATAATTGACAATCATTATCCAAAAAAATAAACTTTTCAGTTTCTTCAAAAAACTAATTGGATCTTACTTAAGAAAATTAAACAATCACCCACTTCTCAGGGTGTCACAGTTTTTACTGCTGGTCTAGCAATGGTAAAGCAGCAATTGTTAGTAAAAAAGGCAACCAAATAATACATACTAACTGCACTTCAGCCCAGAAAGCTGAATTAGTTGTTGTTTTAACTGCTTTAAGAATGTTTCCTAGTCCTTTCAATATTGTTTCAGATTCTGCTTATGTAGTACACACTGTACAAAATATAGAGGCTGCATTACTTTCTCACAATTCTAATCAATCTCGTCAGATCTTGTTTTCTCAACTCCAACAGACTGTCAGAAGCTGCCAGCATCCATTTTTTATTACACATATTCAAGCATATATTCCATTACCTGGTCCTATGACCTGTGGCAATGCTGTTGTTGATACTTTAGTAGGGAGTGCTCACATTGCCAAAGCAATGCATTTTCATTCTTTGACTCATACTAACATTGGTTGTCTTCATTCTCGTTTTCTAATTACAAACAAACAGACTCGACATATTGTTCAAACCTGTCCAACCTGTCAAGTTATTAACTTACCACAAGAATGCGCAGAGGCAGTACATCCTTGGGGCCTTGTTTCCAATTCTCTGTGGCAAATGGACGTGACTCATGTCCCCTCTTTTGGAAAATTATCATTTGTTCACATTACAATAGATACCGCCTCTGGCTTGCAGTTACTGCACAAACAGGAGAAACTGCTGCTCATACTTGCCATCACATGCTTGTATGCTTTCCTATGATGGAGCTCCCTCTAGCGATAAAAGCAAACAATGGACCTGCATATACCAGTACCAAATTTGCTCAATTTTGTGGTACTTCGAAAATTACTCATATTACTGGTATTCCATATAACCCACAGGGTCAAGCCATTGTTAAACAAGCCAATGCTACTCTAAAGAAACAAATGTTGAGACAAAAGTGGGGAGACAATACTGAACCCCACAGACACAATTGGTTAAAGCTATGTTTACTTTAAATTTTTTAAATTTGTCTAGTCCAAGTAATGAATCAAATACTGGGCACACTGGGGCAGAAAGACATTTTAGTAATCAACACAGTTCTAAGCCATTGGAAAATGTACCTATATGGTGGAGAGATATCCAAACCAATCAATGGCATCTAGGAACCTTACTAACATGGGGACGAGGTTTTGCTTGTATTTCTCCAGGTCCAGAAGAATGTCCTTTGTGGGTACCAGGTCAGTGTGTCAAACCTTACCATGAACAACAGCTCACTGAAAATTGGCCTGACCGGCAGCCAAAAGAAAAAAAACAACCAGTGGAGCAGACAATATAGATAACTGAGAAAAGATTAATTGATAAGAAAATCCCCAAATCTGAGATCAGTATGCTGGTATCCATGTTGACAGCCCTTTCTAAGTCGTGGATCAGATGTCTAATGCCAAACTCCAGCTCCTCCCTGGAGAGAAGACATTCTCTGCGACTGCGGAAGGACTTTCTACTTTGAATCTTATTAATTGGGTAAAGATTACTGGTGGAGGGTTTGTGGGAATACTCATTATCCTGTTTATTGTTTTATGTCTTTTTTGTTTAGTCCTCAGATGTGGACAACAAACCCTCCAAAGAGCAGTAAATGAAGAATCCGTGAGGTCTGTGCTTCTCATTCTTCAGAAACAAAAAGGGGGAGATGTTGTCACGCAGCAGCCTACCTGTCTGCCCCCATGCACCTTCCCATAAAGAGCGGAGTGTCTATAAAGACAGATCCTTTTAGGGACATTGCTTTAACATTATGCCTACTCTGTTTGGCCCCAGAAGATGGCCGGTTAGTCAATGACATATAAGATTCCTCAAGGGAAGAACAACCTAAGACAGGCACATTCATGTGGGCTCCATAAGGAGAAATAACGTAGTTGATGAGAGTGGGCACAGACCCCTGGTCTTGGAGCTGACAGCCTGCTTATGGACTTAATAACATCTGCCCTCTGTGTAGTCTTATTAGTGAGTTTCAGCATAAGAGGTTTCTGTCTCTTAGAGAGGTACATGTACAATAACTAAGCACATTGTGGGATTTTCGGTAATGGCAGCCTGCAGGCATGGGTGATTTGGCCCTGAGCTAAGTTCTCAGATATGAGACTAACAGACCATAGAAGATACATTGATCCTTTCTTGTGTGTGAGACAATAAGAGGAGCACTCAGACCCGATTCGGAGCTCAGTCCATGAGACTTGAGTCCTCTGGCCCCATGTGCATTTTTGCTCTCATTTGTGTCTCTTTCTCTTTCTTAACCTTTTGCCATCCCTTCTAGCACTTCCACTGCTCTGTTGTGCAGGACATGACACATTACATGTTTGAATCTCTATATATTTTAGCAGTTTAGCCTCTCTAATTCGTACATTACTGATAAAGTAGATAAATGCTTTTATGTTACTAAATTTTTTGAAATCTGTTTTCTTAAAGTCTAATACCTGTCTGACTAGGTTATAACAAATTCACTGAGGCTTATGTTCATTTTTTCCCATGGTTATTCCAACAGGCACTTGACTACTTGGTTTTGTTGGTTAGATTTAAGTTCATCATTGTGCTCCTTTTAATGCCTTCTCTCCCTTCTAAAGAGAAAAATTTTAGGGAAATTGAGGTGGAAGTTTATTAAATGTCCATCAGTATTTGACTGGATAAACAAATTGTGGTAAATCCACATAATGAAAAACTATTCAACAATTTAAAAAAAATGACAAACTATAGATACAAGTACATGTAACAATATGGATGAATCTCAAAATAATTATGAAAGAAGCAGAGAGAAAAACACACGATTCTACTTATGTAAACATCAAGTTCATGCAAACTAATTTACAGTGATTATTTGGGGATGAAGCAGATGACAGGAAAGAGAAAGGAATTCCGAATGGTCACAAATTTTTTTGCAGGTGATATATACTTTCATTATGTTTCTTGAGTGTACATATGTCAAACGTTATCAAATTGTACACTTGAAATATGTGCAGTTTATTATATGTCACTTATATGGCATAAAACTGTGCCAAAGACAATTTGAATTTTTACCAAATATATATATTTTTAAAAGGAGACCTCGAATAAAGTTTCAGGAAGTTAAAATCTCCCTTTTTTCTATTTCTTTAGCTTTATTAAAGTAGCATCCATATTTTTCACCTGACCTGGCACTACATTGACAATAATAAGTTATTTCTCACTCCTTGTAACTGATTCCCTAACTATAGAGACAACTATACACCAGATGCCACAGAAAGTTTCAAAGGCATGGGTAACAAATAGTTCCTACAATCAGGAAATGGTAGTACCTTATCAATGAAGTATTGCCTTTCCTGTTGAGTAATAGAGACCCAAAAAGGTTGTGTCTTACCACCTTAGTCTTAAAAGTTTATCACTCTAAAAATTTTCCTAAGAAGAAAACTCCACGAACAAATAACTTCTTGTATCTAAAAACTCTTACTTAGCATTTTCTATGTGAAACTTTCCCAAGATACAGAATTTTGGACCCTGCACACTTGCTCAAAACATATGCCTGTACATGAGCCATGCTTTTTCTGAGTTTTTACAGTTCTCTGGGAACACAAATTCCCATTGCATGTAATGAACAACTAGTATAAAAATAGAGCTTCATCAGTAATAGTTTCATTAGTCTCAACTCAGCCTTTTAATAGACATGTCCTGTCTCCTTTTATTATTCGCCACAAAGGAAAAATCATTAGTCAACTATTAGGGAAGAAATGCATGCTATTTTTAAAATTAGTTTTGACCAAAACCAGACTAATTTCACTACAGAAGAAGGTTAACTTACAGATAATTATCACAAATTTCATTTGAGAAGAATTTCTTCAACAGTGGTGAACAGATGGATTCTTTCTATATTCAAGGCAGACAGGATTTTAACAATTGCATAGACTTGAACTGCTGCATAGGAACATTCCAAAAACTCTTTTAAATAAGATCCAAGTGTCCCAACCTTACTAGATTTTATAGCAAGCAGAATTCTCCCAGGAAGCCAAGTAAAGGCAGGAATCTTCATAGAGTATTCATTTATATGTCCCAACAGTTAGAAGAAGGCCTTGAGAATTATTTACTTTGGAGGCATCGAGTGTTCTGTCTTAGCATCCCAGAAGTAATCATAGATCTGATATACAGATTGTAGCAAAACTCAAATAAGATATTGCTTTCCTTTACCCTAATAGAGGGTGTGAAAGTTCTGATCTAAGTACAGTACAACAAAGGAGTCTGACTGGTTCAACTCTCATCTGTACTTATAAGGTAAATAAAGAGTAAAAAATGAGCCTCCTGATCATTTAAGCCACTTGGTACCAACATGTAAAAGTAAAAACAGTAGGAAACAGTTCTAAGAGATAATAAAATAGTAAACAAATAACATCTGTATAATACACTACAGATTTTTAAGTGTTTTATAGTCATTTTGTTTTGCCTCAAAACAAATCCAGACTGTTATAATAGCTATTCACATCTTTAGGGAAGACAAAACTGTGAAAGCAAAACTGCTAAGGGACTTAACAAAAGCCACACAGCCAGCATTTTAGCCATGGAACCTAAATTTTCTGGCTTCAAATACAGTATTCTTTCTTTCATTTTTTTTTTTAAAGATTTTATTGGGAAATTGGGGGAGGGGAACAGCACTGGGGAATCGGGGAAGGTGAACAGACAAGTTGCTTTCTTTTTGTTCTTCAGTCTAGTTGCGGAGGACGTTGCTTCACTGGCCCATGTTGGTATCATCATTGCGCTCTTCCTGGATGAGGCAGATTGGTCACTGGCCTCTGGATGGTCTCTCACCACAGCTATTGGCAGCTCACGCTGGCTGCCGGTCACTCACTGTAGCCTATGGCAGTCCACTGCAGCAGGGGCTGTAGCCTACACTGTCGCCAGGACTCACAGAGCCCAGCTCCAGGTGGAGCTGTTGTTAGTTGCAGAGGGCAGGGTCACTGGCCCTGATATGTAGGATCCAAACTGGGGCCGCTGGCATCCCCAAACTAGCATTTTATTTTTCTTCTCTCAGATCTTTTTTTTTCTTAATTTATTTATTTTAATTAGCTTCAGGTGTACAACACAGTACAATAGTTATACTTTTTACCCCTCAAAGTGACAAACCTCCTCCCCCAATTCTCCCCCTCACTCCTCCCCTCCATATCATACTATTACAATTCCTTTGACTCCCTTCCACCATACAATACACATCCCGTGACTATCTATATATTCAATATGGCATACAATATTATACAACATCAATGTCAGGTATACAGTGCAGTGATCAAGCCTCTACTCCATCCATGAAGTGGTCTCCCTAACAAGACATGTGACCATCTGACACTCCAGAAAATTTTTACAACATTATTATATTCCCCGAACTGTCTTACATATATCCCTGTGGCAATACTGTAGTTACCTATTTATGCTGTCTAAATCCTTCCATTTCTCCCTCATCCCCACCACCCTCCCAAACAGCAACCCTGTTTTCCTCTATATCTATGAGACTGTTTCTGTTTCCTTTCCTGGTTCATTCAGTTTTTCAAATTCCACATATAAGTGAGATCATATGGTATTTGTCTTTCTTCGACTGACTTATTTCACTTAACATAATAGTCTCTACATCCATCCATATCGTTGCAAATGGTACAATTTCATTCTTCTTTATAGCAGAGTAATACTCTATTGTATAAATGTACCAGAGTTTCTTAATCCAGTCATCTACCAATGGGCATTTTGGTTGTTTCCAAGTCTTGGCTATTGTAAATAGCGCTGCAATAAACATAGGGGTGCATATATTTTTTCGAATTAGCGTCATGGATTCCTCTGGGTACATTCCCAAGAGTGGAATTGCTGGGTTATACGGTAGTTTCATTTCCAATTTTTTGAGATACCTCCATACTGATTTCCATAATGGCTGCACCAATTTGCAGTCCCACCAACAGTGCACCAGGGTTCCCTTTTCCACAAACCCTCACCAGCTCTTGTTGTTTCTTGATTTGTTGAAGATACCCATTCTGATTGGAATGAAGTGGTATCTCATTGTGGTTTTTATTTGCATTTCTGTGATGATTAGTGAGGTTGAACATTTTTTCATATGCCTGTTGGCCATCTGTATGTCCTCTTTAGAGAAATGCCTCTTCATATCCTCTGCCCTTTTTTGAATTGGGTTGTTTGCTTTTTGGTGTCGAATTGCATGAGTGTTTTATAAATTTTCCATATCAACCCCTTCTCAGATATACCATTGGCAAATATCTTCTCCCATTCAGTAGGCTGTCTTTTTGTTTTATTGATGATTTCCTCTGCTGTGAAAAAAACTTTTAAGTTTCATGTAATCCCAGATGTTCATTTTTTCTATTTTCCTTGTCCGAGGGGATATATCAGTAAAAATATTACTCAGGGTAATGTCTGCAAACTTACTCCCTATGTTTACTTCTAGGAGTTTTATGGTTTCGTGTATTACAGTTACATCTTTAATCCATTTTGAGTTTGTTCTCGTATATGGTGTAAGTAGGTGGACCATTTTCATTTTTTTGCATGTGTCAGTCCAATTTTCCCAGCACCATTTATTAATTAGACTTCTTTACTCCAGTGTAAATTCTTGCTTCCATTGTCATAGATTAAATGACCATATATAGATGGGTTTATTCCTGGGCTCTCTGTTCTATTCCATTGGTCTATGTGTCTGGTTTTATGCCAGTACCATACTGTTTTGATTACTGTAAACTTTAGTATGTTCTGATGTCAGGTAATGTGATGCTTTCCACTTTGTTCTTATTTCTCAACATTGCCGTAGCTATTCGCGGTGTTTTGTGGCTCCGTATAAATTTTAGGATTCTATGTTTAATTTCTGAGAAAAATGTCCTTGGTAGTTTGATTGGAATTGCATTGAATCTATGTATTGCTTTAAGTAGTATTGGCATTTTAACTATATTAATTCTTCCTATCCATGAGCATGGTATGTATTTCCATTTATTTGTATCTTCTTTGATTTCCCTTCAGTGTCTCATAATTTGCTGAGTACAGGTCTTTTACTTCTTTAGTTAAATTGATTCCTAGATATTTTATTGTTTTGAAGCAATTGTAAAAGGGATTGATTTCTTGATTTCTTCTTCTGATTGTTTATTATTGATGTATAGAAATGCAACTGATTTCTGGATATTAATTTCGTATCCTGCTACCTCACCAAATTCGTTAATCAGTTCTAGCAGTTTTTTGGTGGAGTCTTTGGGATTCTCTATAAATAGTATCATATCATCTGCATATAATGACAATTTTACTTCCTCTTTTCCAATTTGGATGCCTTTTATTTCATTTTCCTGTCTGATTGTTGTGACTAGAACTTCCAGGACTATGTTGAATAGAAGTGGTGAAAGTGGGCAGTCTTGTCTTGTTCCTGATCTTAAGGGGAAAGCTTTTAGCCTTTCCCCATTGAGTACGATGTTTGCTGTGGGCTTATCATATATGGCCTTTATTATGTTGAGATATGATCTCACTATTCCCACTTTGCTAAGAGTTTTTATCATAAACGGCTGCTGAATTTTGTCAAATGCCTTTTCTGCATCTATTGATATGATCATATGATTTTTATTTTTCATTTTGTTAACGTGATTTATTATGTTAATTGATTTGCGTATATTGAACCAGACTTGCATACCAGGAATGAATCCCACTTGATTGTGGTGTATGATTTCATATATATATATATATATATATATATATATATATATATATATATATATAATTAGCTTCAGGTATACAACAAATTGCAATAGTTACACTTTTTACCCTTCAGTGAAAACCCCCGCCCCCAATTCTCCCCCCCACTCATCACCCCTATATCATAGTATCTATTACAATTCCTTTGACTCCCTTCCACTGTATAACCCACATACCGTGACGATCTATATATTCAATTACAGTTGGCATACAATGTTGTACAACATCAATTTCAGGTATATAGTGCAGTGATCAAGCCTCTACCCCATCCATGAACTGGTCTCCCTGACAAAACATGTGACCATCTGACACCCCACAAAATTTAACAACATTATATTCCCCAAACTGTCTTTCATATCCCTGTGATAATACTGTAGTTACCTATTTGTGCTGTCTAATTCTTTCCCCTTCTCCCTCATCCCCACCCCCCTCCCAACTAGCAACCCTGTTTTTCCTCTATATCTATGAGACTGTTTCTGTTTCTTTTGCTCATTCATTCAGTTTTTCAAATTCCACATATAAGTGAGATCATATGGCATTTGTCTTTCTCCGACTGACTTATTTCACTCAACATAATAGTCTCTAGGTCCATCCATATCATTGCAAATGGTACAATTGCATTCTTCTTTATAGTGGAGTAATTCTCCATTGTATAAACGTACCAGAGTTTCTTAATCCAGTCATCTACCAATGGGCATTTCGGTTGTTTCCAAGTCTTGGTTATTGTAAATAGCACTGCAATCAACACAGGGGTGCATATATTTTTTTTGAATTAGCGTCTTGGATTCCTCTGGGTAGCTTCCCAAGAGTGGAACTGCTGGGTCATAGAGCAGTTCCATTTCCAGTGTTTTCAGATACCTCCATATTGATTTCCATAATGGCTGCACCCATTTGCAGTCCCACCAACAGTGCACCAGGGTTCCCTTTTCTCCACACCCTCGCCAGCTCTTGTTGTTGATTTATTTATGATAGATATTCTGAATGGAGTGAGGTGTTATCTCATTGTGGTTTTTATTTGCATTTCTCTGCTGATTAGTGAGGTTGAACATTTTTTCATATGCCTATTGGCCATCTGTCTGTCCTCTTTGGAGAAATGCCTCTCCATATCCTCTGCCCATTTTTTAATTGGGTTGTTTGTTTTTTTGGTGTTGAATTGCATGAGTGTTTTATAAATTTTGGATATCAACTCCTTCTCAGATACATCGCTGGCAAATAAATTCTCCCATTCAGTAGGCTGCCTTCTTGTTTTATTGATGATTTCCTTTGCTGTGAAGAAACATTTAAGTTTGATGTAATCCCATATGTTCATTTTTTCTTTTATTTTCCTTGCCCGAGGGGATATATCACTAAAAATATTACTCAGGGTAATGTCTGCAAACTTACTCCCTATATTTTCTTCTAGGAGTTTTATAGTTTCTGGTCTGACATTTAAGTCTTTAATCCATTTTGAGTTTGTTCTCATATATGGTGTAAGTAGCTGGTCTAATTTCAGTTTTTTGCACGTGTCAGTCCAATTTTCCCAGCACCATTTATTAAAGAGACTGTCTTTACTCCAGTGTAAATTCTTGCTTCCATTGTCACAGATAAATGACCGTGTATAGATGGGTTTATTCCTGGGCTCTCTATTCTATTCCATTGGTCTATGTGTATGTTTTTATGCCATTACCATACTGTTTTGATGACTGTAGCCTTGTAGTATGTTTTTTTGTTGTTGTTGTTTTTGAGGTCAGTGTCACTGGCCCTCATATGTGGGACCCGAACCGGGGCCACTGGCCTCCTAAGACCAGCGCTCAACCACTGCGCCACTCGGCTGGCCCTGTAGTATTTTTTTTTTTTGTATGTTTTGATGTCAAGTAGTGTGACGCCTCCCACTTTGTTCTTATTTCTCAACATTGTCATATCTATTCGGGGTCTTTTGTGGCTCCATATAAATTTTAGGATTCTATGTTCTATTTCTGAGAAAAATGTACTTGGTAGGTTGATTGGAAATGCATTGAATCTACATATTGCTTTAGGTAGTATTGACATTTTAACTATATTAATTCTTCCTATCCCTGAGTATGGTATGTATTTCCATTTATTTGTATCTTCTTTGATTTCTCTCTTTAGTGTCTCATAATTTTCTGACTACGGGTCTTTTTACTTCTTTAGTTAAATTCATTCCTAGATATTTGATTGTTTTGAAGCAATTGCAAAGGGGATTGATTTCCTGATTTCTTCTTCTGATTGTTTATTATTGGTGTATAGAAACGCCACTGATTTCTGGATATTAATTTTGTATCCTGCTACCTTACCAAATTCGTGTGTCAGTTCTAGGAGTTTTTTGGTGGAGTCTTTGGGATTCTCTATATATAGTATCATGTCATCTGCATATAATGACAATTTGACTTCCTCTTTTCCAATTTGGATGCCTTTTATTTCATTTTCTTGTCTGATTGTTGTGGCTAGAACTTCCAGAATTATGTTAAATAGAAGTGATGAAAGCGACAGCCTTGTCTTGTTCCTGATCTTAAGGGGAATGCTTTCAGCCTTTCCCCATTGAGTACGTTGTTTGCTGTGGGCTTATCATATATGGCCTTTATTATGTTGAGATATGATCACATCATTCCCACTTTGTTAAGAGTCTTTATCATAAATGGCTGCTGGATTTTGTCCAATGCCTTTTCTGCATCTATTGATATGTTCATGTGATTTTTATTTTTCATTTTATGAAAGTGATGTATTACGTCAATTGATTTGTGGATATTGAACCAGCCTTGCATACCAAGAATGAATCTGACTTGGTCGTGGTGTATGATCTTTTTAATGAGATGCTGAATTCGGTGTGCTAATATTTTGTTGAGAATTTTTGCATCTATGTTCATTAGTGATATTGGCCTGTAGTTTTCCTTTTTTGTAATATGTTTGCCTGACTTCGGAATCAGGGTGATAGTGGCTTCATAGAAAGAGTTTGGGAGCCTTCCCTCCTTCTATACGTTTTGGAATCGTTTGAGGAGAATAGGTACTAATTCTTTTTTGGATATTTTGTAAAATTCTCCTGTGTAACCAACCGTCTGGTCCAGGGCTTTTGTTGGTTGGAAGATTTTTGACTACTGATTCAACTTCTTTGGAAGTAATCAGTCTGTTCAGAGTTTCTGTTTCTTTTTGGTTCAGACTTGGTAGATTGTATGCTTCTAGAAATTTATCCATTTCTTCCAGATTGTCGAATTTGTTACCATATAGTTGCTCATAGTATTTTCTTAAAATTTTCTGTATTTCTGTGGTATCTGTTGTCACTTCTCCTCTTTCATTTCTGATTTTAATTTGGGTTCTCTCTCTCTCTTTTTCTTGTTTAGTCATGCTAAGGGTTTGTTGATTTTATCTTTTCAAAAAAACCAACTCTTGGTTTCATTAATCTTTTGTATTGTTTTTTTTGTTCTCTATTTCATTTATTTCTGCTCTGGTCTTTATTATTTCCTTCCTTATACTCACTTTAGGCTTGGTTTGCTGTTTTTCTTCGAGTTCCCTAGGTGTAAAGAGAGTCTGTTGATTTGAGATTTTTCTTCCTTCTACAGGTAGGCCTGCACTGCTATGAACTTAGGACTACTTTCGCTGCATCCCAGAGATTTTTGTTCCTGGTGTTTTCATTTTCGTTTGTCTCAAGTTATCTTTTGATTTCCCCCTTGTATTCATTTTTGACCCACTCACTATTTAGTAGAATGTTAGTTAGCCTCCATGTATTTGTAAGCTTTCCAGATTTCTTCTTATAATTGATTTCTAGTTTCATAGCATTGTGGTCAGAGAAGACACTTGATATGATTTCAATCTTCTTAAATTTGTTGAGACTTTTTTTGTGGCCTAACATGTGGTCTATCTTGGAGAATGTTCCATGTGCACTTAAGAAGAATGTATATTCTGTAGCTTTGGGGTGAAATGCTCTAAAAATATCAATTAAATCCAGCTGGTCTAAAGTGTCATTTAAGGCCATTATGTCAGCGTTGATTTTCTGTCTGGAGGATCTATGCATTGGTGACAATGGGGAGAAAAGAAAAAAAGAAAAAAGGAGAAAAAAAAGAAACAGGTGGGGGGGCTCTCCGTCCTCTCTAATCTGCAGACCACTTGCTCAGGCTTGCAGAGAGCTTTCCACTATTAGCTGCTGTGTGCTCTGAAACCGTGCTCACTACCAAAAAAAAAAAAAAGAATGTCTTTACAGGTTCTTGCAGGTTGTCTGCTACTGCAAAAAAAAAAACCCAAAAACCCTCTGTGGCCTGTCGAGATGTGGGGCAGGCACCGGGGTCTCAGGGTGCCTCTGGCAACACAGCTCTATGTGGGTGGGTCAAGCCCCCAAGGCAGCACTTGATGTGGTTAGTGGCCCCCACCAGTCAGAGCAGCAAGGACTCTGCACCAGCAATCAGTCCACACAAACTCGCCAGGAAAGCCTCGATCGGATCACACAGGTGCACCGCTCCCTGCCCAACACTCTCAGGAAAACTCCCCATCTCAGCCTGTCCCTATCAACTGCCCGCAGATCAGGCTAAGCAGCCCAACAGCCAATCCCCAGCCTTGCAACTCTGCACAAACAGTGCAGAGAGCGGGGACCTAAGGGGGCCCAGGTACTCCTGAGTCTCAGTGAACAGACTGATGCAGCTGGAGAGCACCTGCCCTGTGTTTCCCTGGCAACACAGCAAAAGCAGGGAGGAGAGTGGGGATCCAAGGCAGCTCGCGCACTCCTGCATCTCAGTGAGCAGCCTGATGGAGCCGGAGGGCACCCGCCAGGCGTTTCCTTGGCAACGCATCACAAGCAGGGCGGAGGGTAGGAATCCAAGGCCGCATGCGCACGCACGCACGCACGCACGCACGCACTCGTACTCCAAGTTCACCAGATCAATGGGATCCCGGATCTGACCTTCTGTGGGAGGGCCCAACCCTGAAAAAATGGCCGTCATTCTGTCTACCGCTCATGTGCAAGCTCCACACTAGTGGAGCAACGGTCCCCAAACCTCCAGCTTCTGCACCAAAGGTGCTCAGTTCAATCCATCCCCACAGGCACCTGGGCCCAGCTCACACAGTTACTCCCTCCAACAGGAACCGGGTGAGTGCTCACTTGCGAGCGAACCCGTGCACAAACCCCACTGGTTCTCCAGCCACCCTCAGCCTCACCGTGCTGAGTAAAGAGAGTCCTCACTAATTTTTACTGCCTTCTATTGTAGAACTCCTCTTCCTGGCAAAGCAACTCTGGGCTGGTGAGCTTGGTGTGGGGTCGGAGGGTCTCTCCCCCAACCGGAGAAGCCTCCCCACACAGCTGGGTCATCCCTCACGGGGCTCAACCTCTCTCGTCTGCGCCCCTCCTACCAGACTTGACGTGGCCTCCGCTTTAGATCCTTTGTTTAGAGGTTCTGTTCATGTAATGTTCAGGAGACTTCTGAGGTTAAATGTTGTATAAATTGTTTGTAATTTTGATGTGATCCTGGGAGGCAGTTCGGAGAGCGTCTTTCTATTCTGCCATCTTACTGGATGTGCTCAATTATCTCCCCCAAACCAGCTTTTAACCAATGCGCCACTTGGCTGGCCCCCAGTATTCTTTCTTATTATTTACTTTATAACAACAATTGTTTTATTCTGATTAGGACAGTAATATATGACAATGTTAAAAATTTATAAAAGCAGAACAATCTAAAATAGAAATTTAAATTCATCTGAAGTCCCATCATCCAAGAACAGCCTGGGTAAAATTTGGTGTGTTTCTATGGATATGTGATACACTTATGTATTGCACATTTACTATCTCAGATCAGATTTTTCTGGAACACACGCTCTGAGATGGAAACTTGCATACAGAAGTTTAATGGTTTATTCTCTGAAACAATTCCTGTAAAAGAATGAAGGAAACAGATTTGACAAAGGGAAGAGTTGAAGAGCAATGCAGGTGCAACAGAGACCTTAGTCAATTCCACAGGGGGATCTTGGATAGACTTTTCATGTGTACTAAATTGAGGTCAGGAGCCCCTTTACAGCCACAAACTGACTAGGGTTGGATATAAGCTGCCCTGGGGAGGGGATTGGACATCAGACAAGATAGTTCCCATGAGGGAAGGACAATTCTAAGAGAGGGATTCAGATGCGGGCTGTCAGCAGCTAATCTTCCAGGCAGCTGAAGGAGGAAGTCTTTCTTTCCTGTAGAGGGGACCACAGCTTCACTACAGCCCACTCGGGGTGCCAGATAGATCCATTTGCCTCATATAGTGAGTTTATCCCCTAAGAGATGATTTTTTTCTGGGATTTTAGTTGGTCTCTATCTCTAAGGAAACTTACAAGAAGTTTAGTGAAACAGACTATGGTCACTGCTCCTACAGTCTACCCACCTTCCTTGATAAGGAGGCCCCTCTATCTTCTAAGGTAGCATGGACAAGTTGATACATCTCATGTTTGGACTCTCACTGACTTCTGCTACCACTAGAGAAAATTTTGTTTTTAAAGGGCTGATGTGATAAGATTAGGCCCACCTGAATAATCTTCCTTTTGATTAAGTCAAAGTCAACTGATAAGCATCAGTAAGTACATACATAACTGTGCATATATGGCTCATTATATTCACAGTTCCAGAGATTAGAGCAGAAAATCTTGGGGCAGGTGGCATGGAGAGGCACCTTAAAATTCTATGTACCACAAATTGCTTATCCCAAACCAGAATTACCCAACAGAACATTTATAAGTGTTGTTCTTTGGGATCTCTTTCTTGACCTTAACAAATAATTACTTTAAGCCTTACATTTCCCATGTGGAAGTATGGCAGGTGTCTTTTCCTTTTATCCTGGTAGCAGTGCCTTTGTAGTGAAGCCTACAGTCAACTGGGCTGAAAACCAAACCTATAAACAAAATGTCATGCTAGAAATCAGAGAGAAAAGGCCAGATTTCCCCAGAAACTTGCCCTCATTCTAATTTTCTGTAGTCATCAGAATCTTCTTGCACAGAATCTTCTTGCACAGAAAGGATGCACAAATGCACAGCTCCAGGGCATTGATTCCATTTTCTACAAGCCTGCATCACTACACTGTATCAATACATTGCATAGAAACATAGTTCTACTTTTTATTTGTGTGGTGCCTTATATTTTTCAAAATACTTTACCATGTTTAATCTTCATCACAACCAGGTAAAGTTTAGGCAATCATTGTTATCTCTGTTTTACAAGTGAGGAAACTGGTGCCAAAGTGTCGTAGCCCCGTGAGAATTTAGACAGACTTGGTACTAATAAAAACCACATCTCTTAGTTCCAAGGCCAGTGTTCTACCTCTGTCTAGACTATAAAGCAGGGATGTCAGGAGGCAATTCTCCTGTGCAGAATTTCCCTCTTGATAGGGCTTGTGGTCTTCTGGGCCTAGCTGATCTTGTTTATACTGGGTGGCATTTAAGAAACTCACGATAAATTATTTGGTTAGTGTTCTTACTGCAGTTACTAGGTTTTAGCACAATATAACAGTGGAAATACAGGAGAAACTGCCCTTAAGAAGGGTTTATTCCAAAGAATAGCAAGAGAGACTCTCTCAGGGTGTCCTTTGTGACTACAAGCAAAGCAGGTCACTGTAGCAGAGGGCAAAGGAGTCAGGGATCCAGGCAGTAATGGTCCCAGTTGTTCATACAGCTATGACCTGCCAGGGTAGATCCATGTGTAACATCCATCAGAGCAGTTCTACAGCAAAAAGGGAAATGAAAAAAAGTATCTGCTATCAGTAATACTCATATCAACAATACTCTATAAGAGAATTGAATTATAAAGGTCCACTGTCACCCACAATTGATTTATTTCTTAACACATAGCTTTCAGACAAGTTAAAACCCAAGGAAATGCTGTTTATATATGGAATTAATATGTGACAAAACACATAGAGCTTAAGAGTGCTATCTTTGAGAACAAACTGATTTGGATACCAGTGTCATATCCATCACTTATTGGCTGTGTGACTTTGGGAAATTTTCTTAACCTCTCTAGACTTTAATCTCCTTATCTGTAAATCTGGAATGAAGACATTGCCTAGCTCAATATTATTGTGAGGATTAAATCAAATAATGTTTGTGAAGCATTCAACTTATAGTAAGCACTAATTAAAAGTTTGCTATTTTTACTATAATTTAGTGTTAAAGAATGTCATATTTTTCCAACATTTACTGGTGCATATATCACAATGACTCTCATGCATTAGATTAGGAAAACTCATGTATGATTATTAAAACAAGGAAGGGGATGGTGAGAAAATTTGAGTTTAAATTTTTATGTTTTAAAAAACAATATTTAATTAGTAAGATTTAATCCCAGAAAAAACAAACCATATTGCTAGGCAATTATATCTGTTTGTAAACATAACTACCAGAATACATATGAATGTATTTATCTATTATGAATCACTCAAAACAATTTCTGCAAGAAAAAAACAGTGGGTGGAAGACATGACAGAAAACACTTGTTTTTAAGGTTAAGTGTGAAATGTGTTGGAAAATCACCATGGAGACACTGTAAACAACCAAATATCCCAAAATCTAGCCAAAGGTTGGAATTAGAATTCTCCTGGATTTGGCAAAGCAGGATATCCTAGCACCTCAAAGCCTCAATGATTAATAGTGTTTTAAAGGGTAATTCCCCCTTCCCAGATGTTGAAATTAAAATGCCATAATACATCTAAATTGTTAAATCAATCATTGGATAAAAATGTTAGAGGGCTAACTTCAACTGCTACCTTTTTGCCTTTTTAACAAAAAATGCTTTCTAATTGGCCTGTAGTTATAAAAATGTAAGAAAGATTTCTTTCAAGTAAGCTGGACACCACTTCTGTTCCAGAGTGTCTCTATTTCTTCTGTAATAACTTTTAGAGGTCATAGGCTATTATGCGTTAAAAGGCATATATTCCCCAAAGAGGCATGCTACTAATTTTCTTCCTAACAATACAACAATTTTATATTATTTTATAAATAGAAAACAAGTTTGCCAAATAACAATAACCTTCAGGTGATAGTAGATAACCAGGAGAACCAAGCATTTAAACCATCTTAAAATACATCAAAATTTTGTTTATTCTAGTAAACATTTATATCTCCACAAATCATTTTAGATAAAACTCCATTATGCTAGCATTCATGTGGAGGGAAAATGTCACTTAAAGATTCAGAAAGAAAAAAACAAAACAAACAGGATTCTGCTCAGACCAGAAAATAAATTAACATTTTCTGCAATAATCCAAACATAGATTCCTAAATGTCACACAGTATCACCTGACATTAGAACTCAGTTCTAAAGTAGGGATACCCTGATTATCAGTCCATTTCGTATTCTTCAGATACCATTCTCCTGGCCATCTGTGAGGTTTCAGTGTAAAGCCCCCTTTCACTGGACTTGGTTAGCCCTAAAGTCCAATATATCCCTCCGTTCTACATATCAGTGGTGGGACATACAAATTAAAAAGGCTAGGGCCATTCCTTTTGAAGCTCCCAACTTAACTCCTGTTTCTATAACTGAAATCCTGGAATGCCCAAGGTTACACAGTCCTCACAAAGAGATTCTCAGAGACTTTTGAGTCCTGTTAGTAGCATCTCAGTATCACCAGAATTACTCTCACTGTCTGTATCTCACATTATTTACTCAACATTTTATTAGAGCCTCAGAATTGTTATGAGCAAGGTGGGGATGAAAGATAGAAGGGGATATGGGATATAGGCATAATCTTACTCTAAATGAATTTTCTATCTAGTACCACAGGATGGTGGCAAAGTAAATGTTTTATTCCTTTTATTAAGTATCTAGACAAAAAGTAAGCTCAGGAATAGCCTGAGATACACAGCTAAGATACACAGATCCAGTTCTTTAATGGCTTCAAAAGTTTTTGAAGAAATGTCCTTCCATCTGGGGTGGCAGGGTGAGGGTGGGGGGAAGACTCAGGCTCTGAGGTCTAGTTTATTTTGGGGGGGGAAAAAACAGGAACCAATTTATAAGTAAGCAGATTTAATTTTTACTGGGGTTGGTCACACTAGGTATGGAATGTCCTTAAAATATTACCAATAGGCATTATTTTGCCATTCTTGATCCATTCTTTTGATGTAGACAATTTCTTCCATCTAAGGAAAACCTCTTTAAAGTATAAATTACTCTAAAGCAGACAGTCTTTACCCCAACATTTCACTTATCTTAATGCCCAAATAACAATAATTCAAATCTGCATTCTGTTTGACTTCAGGAATCCAATATCTCAATAATCTCTAAAGAATGTATACTCTATAAACATGTACTAGTTGTCTCTTGTCAGCTCAGCAACCATATCCCTAAGCAAGTCATCTGTCAGCTTCTTTCCTCCTCTTATAGAAACACAGACACATGACCCTCCCCAAAGTACAGCTAGTTAGAATCTTTAACACTTAGCCCAAGGGCCGGCCGAGTGGCTCAGTTGGTTAAGAACTCGCTCAAGAGTGCGAGCTGAGCTCTGAGCAACAGCTGTTCGAGGCCAGCCCGAGCTGAGTTGCCGTTGAGCCGCCAACAGGTGGCAGGATGGCTCAGCTAAAAAAAAAAAAAAAAAAAAAAAAAAAAAAAAAAAAAAGAAAACACTTAGCCCAAAAGTTGTTGATAACAGAGTAGAAAGAAAAACTTAGTTTATGCATTACACCGAGAACTAGATAAGATTAGTATAACTAGGGAGCCTTAGGCTACCACCAACCACCAAGAGTTCCCTGATAAGTTACCATTTCCTCATTTACCAGGCTGTTACTGAGGTTGAATAACCAACTAACCAACTCACAGTGGGTGCATCTTTCAATGGACTCTTCTTCACAAAGCCAGGCTTATCTGAAGTGGGTGAGAGGGTGTCTTGAGAGGTTTTCTTGTGGGAAAGGTGGTTATTCTCCCACAGCTACAAAAAGTACAATATGCCAGTTAAAATACATAACAGAAAAAGGGGCAATGCTACAAAAGCTAATTCTTATACTGTTGACATTTAAACAACATGGGTTAGAACTGTGTGAGTCCACGTACAGTACTTTTTTTTTTCTTTTTTAATAAACAGACTCAGTTCTTCATATCTGGGGTTTTGCATCTGCAGATCCAACCAACTGAAGATCAAAAACAGTATTTTTGCATTTCCAACCTCAGATTACCAACAGCAATTTCCCAGTAGTTTTCCACCCGCAGATGCGAAGGGCCAAAGGGCCAACTGTAGTTAAGTTTTAGGAGAGTACAAAGTTATATGCATATTTTTATTTCACAGGGTTCACGCCACTAACCTGCTGTATTGTTCAAGGGTCAACTGTACTATGATATCATTCAGAGCTTTTCCATCAGTATAACCAAAAGGTAAATGAAAATATTTTATCTAAATGAAGGAGTGATTTGTTTGCCCCTCAAATAAAAACAGAACAACTACTGGCAATTTTAACATAGCAGCCCTTTCCCACTGACTACCGCCCCCAGATATAAAAGTCAGAATATAGAATTTTCTTTTATCTGGAGCAGAGTGCATTACTCAATTTAATCCTAAGAACAAACCTACAAAGTGGATATTATTTCTGCATTTATACAAAAGAGAAGAGAGTTGCCTGAGAAAGTATAGTAAGTTTGCCCTCAGTCACTGACTGTGGTGCCTTTGTAAACATCTCAGAACCAGAATAAGAATGTGACCATGGTAATGACATGGGAAATTATCTAGCTAGAAGGAAAAGCAAGAACCCAGACAAGAGCCACAGGAAGACATCAAAGCTAAACTATGTTTATGGGCAAGCATACATGTGCATCTTCAGACATGCATCTGCAGGAGACAGCATAATCCAGATAACCTACATTCCTGACTGCCTTGCTTGGGTTTTGCTCTAATATGCTAGTTAGTTCAAACTGTTTTATATATATATATATATATATATATATATATATATATATATATATATGTAATTTTTTTAGTTACAGTTAACATTCAATATTATTTTAAGTTAGTTTCAGATGCACAAAATTTATATAATTTATGCAATTGATGCCCCCCAATTACTCTAGTACCCACCGGCAATATACAGAGTTGTTCCAATATTACTGACTATATTCTCTACATCGTACTTTACATCCCTGTGACTATTTTGTTACTACCAATTTGTATTTCTTAATTCCTTCAACTTTAAACTGCCTCTTGAGTCTTGAATATTCGGCACTCAAGATCTATTCATCTCTCATGACTAATACACTCATTTTCTGAAATCATTTTTTATTATTTTATTGGTTCATGTTGAAGAAGACTGAAGTCAAAGCTCTAAAGTCACTTACCATGATATGTGAAGACTGCCAATTCTATTCTTATTTTAGAGCCCAGAGTTTGTCTTTTGTCATTGCAACTGGCATGAGTTGATAGTTTCCTGAGATATGCCACCAGAAGTTTCATTTAATCACGAACATTTCATGCATTTGTAGTACAGCAAGTATCAGACTTATTTACAACTATGACTTTAAATATATTAATTGAGTTAATTAAAACTTATACCTCAAATAAAGAAGCCAAATTTAAAATCCATGCCCTAATTTAATTTCATCATAAAGATAAGAAAAATATCTGAATTACCTTTGAATAGAAAATTATCTTGAAGATGAGTCTACTGAAAAAAAAGAAAAGTTCAAATTCTGGTGCATAAAAATCATAAGTCTACTCAACATATTCTAAAATAAAATGCAATATTTTGATATTGCTTTCAATTTTATAATTATGTCATCAAAAAAACTCCCAAAATTCTGGGGATCTCTTGCTGAATATATTTAACACTACTCAACTTTACACTTAAAAAAGGGTAAGATGGTAAATTTTATGTTAGTTATGTGTGTCTTACCACGATTTTAAAAACTTAAAAAATTGTTTTTATTAGATTCAGGTGTACAAAACAACATAGTGATTAGACATCTACATGCCTCACAAAGTGATAACTCAATAAGTCTATTACTTATCTGACACTGTACATAGTTATTACAATATTATTGCCTATATTTCCTGTAATTTACATCCCTGTGACTATTTTTTAAATTATAGAAGATAATCAATATTATTTTATATTAGTTTCAGGTATACAGTGTAGCTTGTAGACATTTATATAATTTATGAAGTAATCCTCCTGATAAGTCTAATACCCACCTGATGCTACACATAGATTTTTGTTTGTTTTTCAAGATTTTATTGGGAAATTGAGGGAGGGGAATAGCGTTGGGGAATGAGGGAAGGGGAACAGACAAGTTTCTGTCTTTTGTTCTTCAGTCTAGTTGTGGAGGACGTCACTTCACTGGCCCATGTTGGTGTTGTGATCATTGCGCCCTTCCTGACTGAAGCAGATTGGTCCCTAGCCATTGGACAGCAGCTCATGGCAGTTCACTGAAGCTCAACCCGGCTGCTGGCCACTCATGCTGGCTGCCGGTCACTCAGAGTAGCTTATACCAACCCATTGCAGCCCCACTGCAGCCTATGCCATCGCTGACAACTCACTGCAACCCAGCTCCAGGTCAAGTTGTTGTTCACTATCTTAGCTGTAGAGGGCACAGTATCTGGCCATGTGAGATCTGAACTGGCAGTCCTGCTGCTCAGAGCTCATGCTCCCAAGCCAACTCTTAACCAATGAACTACTCGTCTGGCCCTACATAGTTTTTACAATATTATTAACTATAGTCCCCATACCATACCTACATCCCTATGACTATTTTGTAAGTACCAATTGTACTTAATCCTTTTGCCTTTCTCACCCAGCCTCCAAACCCTTCATTAAAAGACAAAGTTAATTATTTAAAAGTGTATGCTTCATATACTTAAAATTCACATGCTTATTCTTAATGGAGAGGAGATTATTGAAGACAAATGAAAAGTGTATAGAGCTATGAGAGAGCAATAATGATTTTTGTAAAACCTTGGAAACAAAACACTTATATTTTAAATTCTGGTTGTAAGGTAATATAATCAACAAAAATTAACCAATGAACATAACAATCACAATATATTATAAAACTTGCACAATTATCAGATAATCCCATTATCTAAACTAATGATTAAAATGATTATAAAATGGTAGGAACAAGAGTTTTACAAACCATAAACGAATGTGCAATAATAACTTGGTCTTTTCCAAAGAATATTTTATTTATTTATTTATTTTTTTTTTTGAAGGCAGTGTCACTGACCCTCATATGTGGGACCCGAACCGGGGCCACTGGCTTCCCAGCCAGGGCTTAACCACCGTGACACTCGGCGGGCCCACCAAGGAATATTTTAAATATTAAAAAAAAACAAAAAACTGTTACCCTTCCCACACACCCACACGATATCTACTATGTTACTGGGCTCTGTCTTATCTGAGATTTCGTGTTTACTTAGTCAACCCACAATAAGAGAGTAGATTCATTCTCTAACTTCTTACATTATTTTGTTTTGTTTTTAATAACTAAGGATTAATAACTGAAAAAGCCCAATTTTAGCCCAAACACAAAGATGCCTAGTAGAACACTTTACTTAGATTCTAGTTGAAAGAATTACATAGTACAGGTAATAAAATTCATAAATATTTTGAGTATGCTAATTAGTTACTAAATCTAACAAGAGAAGTCATGTTTCGATTGTGCTTTCTACAATTGGATTAACTAATCCATTTAACATTTAGCTTCAGTAAGCAATATTTAGACCATCAACTAAAAGAAATCTGCCCTGCAGATGTAGCTGAAATTTATCCTGTGTTTTGTCTTACAGAGTATTAAAGTAAAAGAGTGGAAACATGAAAAGGAAAGTAGAGATCTTTTGTTTACACAGATTTCTTTGGAAATCTGGTACAGGTGGACTCTATGTGGTGAGAAATACTTAAATTTCTCAAAGATTTCTCAGCCTAATTGTCCAAATAATGTACTAGTACATTGGTAATTGGCTTAAGGGAATGTTGTAGAAAATACAGAAATCTAAATACCTTAACAGGTAACTTTCTTTTTTATTCAATGTTTAAGGGATTTTATATGCAGTCTTAAACTAATAACTGAAAAAAGCAAAGTTAACAAGATGATACCTACAAATTTATAGTATACTCAAATCAAAGCTTAGACTGATCAGTAACAAAAGAGAAATTAGAAAAAAGGCAAAAACAACCAAAGGAAAAGCAGGTACCTGGGCTTAAGGGGCTTCTTAGAACATCTTTCCATAATGTGTAAACATTTTTTTAATCACTTAAATATAAAAACAAAACATTCACACTTTTGTAAACCAAAGCATGTAATATAAAGCTTAGACTTCTCTAAATACCACTCCAGTTCCCAGAGGGCACCTCTGATGGGAGCCTAGTGTAAATCTTTCAGGCCTGTTTTGTATGAAAACTATGAGTCCTCCAAAAAATATGATAGTGTCAGTAATATGACACCATTTAAAAAAAAATGTTATCACATTGTATGAGGTGTGATCAAACAATACAGTGAATGTTTAAATTAAAAAGAAATTATTATAGTAAAAGACATTGCTATTAATCCCCCCCACCAAAATACTCCTGCTGTGTTTGAACACAATTATCCCATCATTCTTGCCACTTTTGAAACAATTCTGGAAGTCCTCTTTCATGAGAATCTTTAATTGCACTCTCATGGCTGCCTCAATGTCCTGAATTAATTCAAAGACTTTACCTTTCCTGGTCATTTTGACTTTGGGGAAGAGCCAGAAGTTGTATGGTGCCAGATCCGGTGAATAAGGTTGATGAGGACACACCGTAATGCTTTTATTTGATAGAAATTGCCATATACCAGAAGCGAACGTGTGACACGGAGCCTTTCAGTTGAGATTAAAAAAAAAAAAATACAGTGAATGCTGCTGCAAGTGCCATCCAATGGAAAGGCAGGGGTCTTCAATATGGGAAGTGGAGAGTCAAACTTTAATAACAGCGTGTGACAAGTTTTAACTTGTTTGGTGCAGTCTGTCTTGTGTGAGCTATGCTTGAGAGAAGGTGTGTTTTAAAGTGTGCCATTAATCATCCTCCATCATGACCATGCTCTGTGTCACACATCACTTCTGGTATATGGCAACTTACGTCAAATAAAAACATTACGGTATGGCCTCATCCACCTTATTCTCCAGATCTGGCACCGTGAAACTTCTGGCTCTTCCCCAAAGTCAAAATGATTCAGGATATTGAGGCAGCCACAACAGTGCAACTAAAGACACTCACAAAAGAGGATTTCCAGAACTGCTTCAGGAAGTGTCAAGAATGATGGAATAAATATGCTCAAAGCAAGGAGGAATATTTTGAGGGGAATTAATGATAGTGTCTTTTACTGTAATAATTTTTTTATTTAAACATTTACCATATTGTTTGATCACACCTATATTCAGCAACTTACTTTTTTCACTCAACGTAACATTTCTGAGATCTATACTTATCACAATATAGCACTCTAATATATCACTTTTAACTACATTGGCAGTGTTTTTCCAGCTTTTTAGGCTGCGTTCCACAGTAAGAAACATATTTTAAATGGTGACCCAGTTCACACTTATGACTGTGCAAAACTAAAACAAAAATCTCACCAAATAATATTTACGCACATTATGTGTAATTTACTGTTTCTTTTCTTTTTTCCAGTTTTAGTGAGATGTAATTGGTATATAACATCATCTTAATTTTAGGTGTACAGCATGATGATGTACATATTGCAAAATGATCACCATAAGTTTAGTTAATCTATCACCTGACATAATTACAATCTTTGTTCTTATGATGAGAATGATTACGATTTACTCTCTTAGCAACTTTCAAACATACAATATAATGTTATTAACTATAGTCTGTACATTATATCCCCATAACTTCTTTCCTTTTTAAAACTAGTCAATATAGGGCCGGCTGAGTGGCGCGGTGGTTAAGCGCTGGTTTGGGAAGCCAGAGGCCCCGGTTTGGTCCCACATATGAGGGCCAGTGACACTGCCTTCAAAAAAAAAAAAGAAAGAAATAACTAATAAAACTAGTCAATATAGAAAAAGTAAAAAATATAAATAATAAAAATATTAAAATAATCAACTAATAATAACAGTATCCAAAAACAAACACTCTTTAAATAAATGATTATTTAACATTTTGTTATATCAGTGATGTGCTTTCTATCATAACAGATTAATTTTAACTGCTTTGGAATTTTATAAAATTGTAACGCATGTACTCTTTTATGTCTTGCTTCTTTCATTTAATATATTATTTTTGAGATTATTACGTTTTGTATGTATTAGTAGTTTGCCCCTTTTATATCTGAGTAGTTTTCTATTACATGAATATACTGAAATTTGTCTATACATTTTCTTGTTGATGAACACCTAAGAGGCTCCCAATTTGGAGTTACTATGAATAATGTGTATGAACAAGTCTTCCTGTAGACATGTGTTTTCATTTCTCTTCGGTAAGTACGTAGGAATTACATCATTGTATCATATGGTAAAAGTATGTTCACTCTGTAAGAAGGTGCCCAACAGTTTCCAAAGTGGTGTGCCACTCTACACACCTTGCTGTTTCCTATTCTTACCAACATTTGGCAGTAGCTTTTAAAGTTTTAGCCAGTTCTACGGGTGTGTATGGTATTCACTGTGGTTTTCAATTTGTATTTTTCTTTGACTACTATGCTGAGCATCTTTTCATGTTCATATGTTCCATTGGAAGACATCTTTATATTTTGGAGCTTTGTCAGATATATGTTTCAAATATTTTTTCTCAGTTGTTTGTATTTTCATTTTAATGTTGTTTTTCAATTTTTAATTGTAATGGTGGATTTAGCATTGAGACTATATATATATATATATATATATATATATATATATATACACATTTATATATATATAATTTATGATGTTAGGATAGAATACACCCATTCTTACTTTCTTATGAATTTTTATTAGGAATGGAAGTTGATTTTGTCAAAGTGTTTTTCAGCATCTGTGAGAAAATCGTGAGATTTTCCTTTCTCAGCCAATCAAAATAGAAAACTATATTGGTAGTTTCCTAATATTAATCATCCTAACAATGTTAGAATAAATTCTACTGAGTCATAGTGTATTGCTTCCTTTCTTTCTTTTTCCTTTTTAAAATTTATTGGGGTGACAATGGTTAGGAAAGTTACATAGGTTTCAACTGTACCATTCTGTAACACATCAACTATATATCACATTGTGTGTTCACCACTCAGAGTCAGTTCTCCTTCTATCACCATGTATTTGATCCCATTTACCCTCATCTGCCACTCTCTTGTAACCATTAAATTATTGTCTATGTCTATAAGTTTTTATTTCTTTGCTTGTTCATCTTGTTCCTTTGCTGCTTTCAGTTTTATATCCCATGTATTTTTTTCTAAATGTGGTGTTGGAGTTTTTCTACTTACATTTGATTTAGGATTTTTATTAATAGTAATAAATAATATTTATAATTTTCCCTTTTTTGTTACATTTAACAAATTTAGGCATAGATGTTATACTTGTTTTGTAAAATCAATGTATACATTTTACATTTTCTATTAACTAATTTATATACCATTGGCACTAATTGGTCTCTAACATTTACAATATTATTTTATAAAACCACTGGCCCTGTTATTTTCTTGGTGATAGTTTCTTGATAACCATTATATTTCTTTTATACAAATGAGTCTATTTAAGACTTCTATTTTTACTGAGAATAATTTTTGTAAACTGTCTCTTCCTAAGAAAATATCCATTTCATTGACGTTTTCAACTGTATTTGCATAGGTGTATGTAGAATAAATCTTGCAATTTTAAAAAATTTCCTCTATATTAAGCATCATTTTCCACAAGCTGTTTGTTATTTCATGTATTTTTCTACCTTTTCTTCCTGATTAAATATGCTAGTAAATTGTTGATTTTTCCAAGGACCCAGGATTTTTTACTTATTGCTTTGATTTGCTTTTCCATGCTCTACCTCATTAACATCTATTTATCATTTTAGTAATTGCCTCTTTGTGATTTCTTTGGGTGTGCTTTATAGTTCTTCTAGCTTTTTGAGTTGGGTACTTTATTTTTATTCTTCTTTCTATGTAATGCTTGCTGTGCTTTTTGGTGCACAGATATTTATAACATATCTTTATGGTGAATTGCAGTTTCTAATGTGAAAAGGTATCCTATGTCTCATTTAATTTTTGTTTGGCCTGACTTCTACTTTACCTGATGTAAGAATAAAAAAACAACAACAAAAAACAAAAATACATGCTTTCTTATTGTTTCTACTTCTCTGCCATATCTTTGTCCATTTCATGATTTTTAGTCCTTTCAATCACCTTTTCACTCAGCCTCTCATCCCTCCTCCCCTCTGGCAACCATAAGTTTCTTCTCTGTATCTATGAGTCTGTTTCTGTTTGCTTGTTCATTTATTTTGTTCTTTAGATTGCACATACAGGTAAGATCATATGGTATTTGTCTCTCTCTGATTTATTTCACTTTGAATAATACCCTCTAAGTCCATCCATTGTTTAATTGAATTGTTTGGAAGTTTTTTTGGTGTTGAGTTGTATGAGTTCTTTATAAATTTTGGATATGAAGCTATTAACAGATGTATCATTGGTAAATATCTTTTCCCATTCAGTAGGGTGCCTTTTTGTTGTTGTTGATAGTTTTCTTTGCTGTGCAAAAACTTTTTAGTTTGATGTATTCCCATGTGTTTATTCTTTTGCTTGTTTCCCTTGCCCATAGAAAAATATCAGTAAAAATATAACTAAGGGTAATGTCTGAGAGTTTATTGCATATGTTTTCTTCTAGGAGTTTAATGGTTTGGGGTTTTGAGTTTATTCTTGTGTATGGAATAAGAAGGTGGTCCAGTTTCATTTTTTTGCATGTATCAGCACCACTTATTGAATAGACTGTCATTACCTCATTGCACATTCTTGCTTCATTTGTCAAAAATTAAATGACCATATAGATGTGGGTTTATTTCTGGACTCTGTATTCTGTTCCATTGATCTATGTGTCTGTTTTTATGCCAATACAATGTTTTTTTTAAATTACTATGGCCTTACTATAGTTAGTAGTATGATTTGATATCAGATAGCACGATATCTCCAGTTTTGTTCTTCTTCCTCAAGATTGCTTTGGCTATTTGGTGTCTTTTAGGGTTCCATCTAAATTTTAGGATTATTTGTTCTAGTTCTGTGAAAGATGCCATTGGTATTTTGACAGGGATTGCATTGAATCTACAGGTTGCTTTGGGTACTGTAGACATTTTAATGATGTTAGTTTTCCTATCCATAAGTATTGTATGTTCTTCCATTTATTTGTATCTTCTTTAGTTTCTTCAGTTTCTTTCTTCAATGTCTTATAATTTTCCAAGTGCAGGTACTTTACCTCTTTGGTTAAATTTATTCCTAGGTATTGTTATTGATGCAATTGTAAATGGGATTTTTTCCTTAATTTCTCTTTCTGATAGTTCATTATTGGTGTATAAAAATTGTAACCAATTTTTGAATATTTATTTTGTATCCTGCTACTTTATTGAATTCATTTATCAGTTCTAATAGTTTCTTGGTGAAACCTTTAGAATTCTGTATATACAGTATCATGTCATCTGCAAATAATGATGGTTTTACTTCTTCCTTTCCATTTTAGGTGTCTTTTATTCCTTTTTCTTGTCTGATGACTGTGGTTAGGACGTCCAATACTATATTGAATTAAAGTAGGTCTTTCATTTATATTGATATAATACACTTAGTTTCAACTTATTAGATCATCTTAGTTTATATGTATTATATGTATTATGTTATGCTGTGTTTCTATATTTGCTGTGTCTTTTGTTAATTAAATTTTTTTTCTGGTATTAAGAAGTCTTATATTTTATTCTACTGGCTACCTTCATATGTATGCCTTTTATTGTGTTCTTAATCCTTTTTCTCCTTACTGAAATTTTTACTGTCTGGGCTAGTAACTTAAATTGTATACTTTGACTTCCACCTATTTAGAAGTCAGTGTTAGTTTACTTTTCCTTTCTCTCTGCATTTACCTCCAAGTTATTTTAGTTGCATTTTTTTATTTTGTCAGAACATACAATGTTTACACACTATATTTCCAACCCTGGCAGCATGCTTTGTTTTAAGTCTAAGCTCTACAATGAAATATAATAGATGCTTACTATTTGTCATTTTACTGAAGAGTCCCTGGTTATCTATAGGTTGGCGGAAACACATCCACTAGATTCCTCAAGAAGGGCTCATGTAGACAATATTTCTTTAATATCTCCCTCTATTTACTTCTCTCTCCATACTGAAAATTCAAAGGCCACCACACCTTTTCTACATATCCAAATACTCCCAGAAACAATGTTTCCCCAGGGCTGCCAGCTCTGGCCACTTTCAAGCCCATTCTCTGTAGCCAGTGCTCCAAATTACGGAGTTCCAGATCTCTGGATGAATGAAACATAGGTAACTATTTGACTTTTAGTGTTGGACTTTCTCATTCTGAGGTGATTTTATCTATGCCTCATCCATGTCCTCTGGTCTTCTCTCTTCTTTTACTCACAGTCCCATAAGCCTTATTTCCCCACTCTGCATTCTCATGGGTTTCTGGTAATAATGCAAACTCTGTTGGAATTTGGTGTTTATTTCTCTCTTTTTTTTTTTTTTTGAGGGCAATGTCACTGGCCCTCACATGTGGGACTGAACTGGATGATGTTTATTTCTCTACTTACAGGGAATATAAAATTCATAGTAGTGTTTGCCTCCTGGTAATGCTGACAGTGTGTCCTGTGTGAGGTTTGATTTGCACTTGTTGTTGATCTTATGATTTGGGAAAAGGATATATGGGGAGACTCAGATTCAGGTAGTTTTATTATCTTCCAATCTTTATCTAATATCTTTGATACAGATAACTGATTTTTAGTCTTACTTTTGTTCTAACATGTTTACTTCTAATTACTGCTTTAGCTTCATCCACAATGCCTTATTTTTATCATTGATTTCAAAATATTTTCTAATTACAATTGTGATTTCTTTTTTGACCTATAAATAAGTTAGAAGTAAATTATTTTTTAATTCCCAGATATATGGGTATTTCCTAGTTATCTCTGTGTGATTGGTTTCTAGCTTACTATCACTATGATCAGAGAATATACATTCCATATGTTTTTAATCCTTTGAAAATTGTTGAGTCTTTCTTTATGACCCAGCATATGGTTGATTTTGGTAAATTTTCTTTGATATAGTTGTTAGAATCAGTGTTTTATAATGTTAATTTTCTTCATTGTTTTGTTCAAATATTCTACAATCTTATTGATTTTGGGTATTTTTATTCTATCAAATACTGAGAGAGGTTTATTAAAATGCATCATTATGATTTTAGGTTGATTTATTTCTTTTCTCCTGTATTTCTTTATTTTATATATCTTGAGGTTATCATATTAAGTATATTCAAGTTTAAAATAGGTGTATCTTCCTGGTTAATGAAACCTTTTAGAGTTATGTAGAGTCTTATGTTATTATTGGTAATGTTGTGGGTTTTATTCTGTTCCTTTAAATACATTTGTTCTAGTATTAAAATAGCTAAGCTGAAATCAATAAAAAGAGATCTAAGATGGCGGAGTAGATAAATTACAGAACAATTAATCTGGAGAATTATCTGAAGCCTAGCTAAACAGAAGTTTTATAACTAAGGATATAAAGTAGACATGTCAAAACTGATGGGAGAGGCAGAGACCATGAGGGATATCTCATCCATGGAGGTTTCTCTTGGATGACTGAGGGAACCCATCTGTAAACCAGTCTCCTTGGTGCTAGGAAGAGGAGGTCCCACATCTGGCTGTGAAAAACAGTGGAGATTCCAACCAATCAGGTGGGAAGGAAGGCTGCAGGAAACCCCGACATCCTCTTAAATGGCCTGCGCACAGACTCTCTCACTCAAAGGCACTCGCCTTGGGCTCCAGTGGATGAATAGTAACTCAGGAGGTGTTGGAGACATGGGGGTGCAGATTGAGGCATGTGGCTTCAGGGTATTGACTGGAAGATAGTCACCATTTTCTCTGTGTGGGGCTCTACTCCTGTGCAGCCTGCAGATGGGTGCCATCTCTCCTGTGCTAAGCCCTCCACCTATGCTTGCGGTCAAATGTAAATCTAAGTAGTCTGGTAAGCTCCACTAGCCCCACCATGCTGACTCACTGGGACTCCACTTCACCCAATTCTCCCAACACCAGGGGCACTTTCTCCATGAGCAGCCGGTCCCACCCACATTACACACTTTCTTGGAAAACTATAGTTCACAGACCTCAGGTGGGCAGTGACTGGCCTCTGTGTACCCTGAGACTTTTGTTGAGTTGCTCCAGGCTCAGCACTGGCACCAAACCAGAGTCTACATTAACTTGGTAACCACAATTCTTCCCACTCTAGTGACTCCCTGAGACCACACTTCATCTAACTTGCAAACATCAGAGGCTTTATCAATGGCTGAACCTTAAGGGAGCTGGCAGGTGGCAGCAGGCTTCTGACTGTCCTGGCATTTTACAGAGTTACCCCAGGCCCAGTAATGTGGCAGACATCCTTAGTTCAGTGTGGCCTCTCCCATGTGTTTCCAAGGTGAGCATAGGCAGCCAACAACCATGAATCGCTTTGTTGCTCCTACCAGGTAGTTCCCAGCCAGTCACAGGCAGAGGGTGACCTGAGCCTGCACTAGAGCCCTTCACAAAAGACTCCAGAACCAACATGAAGGTTGGCTCAGACCACAGCAGAGTACCACTAAAATAACTCTATAAGCAGCACACACAAAGGACCGTCTCAACAGGCACCAGAGTCCACTGGGGCAACTCCCACTCAGTGTGGTATGTCCCCCACAGTAGCATGTAAGCTGTGGACATGGCCAAACCCCACAGCCAGTCAGCCTGAGGGTAAATGCCACTGAATGAGGGTTAATACCACCCACTGACATGCCAACAGTTATCAAGAGTGAACTAACAGAAGGGTACACACAACCCACACAAGTGACACCTCTGGAGGACCCAAAGCAGGTGACCACAGAGATGGTATCAGGACAGAGCACCTACTACATAATTCCACCCATCCAAGACTATGAGACATAGCAGATCTACCTAATACATTCAAACCATTAGAGAGGCAGTCAAGATGAGGAAACGAAGAAATACATACCAAATGAAAAGAACAGGAGAAAACTCCATAAAAAGAACTAAATGAAGTGGAGGCAAGTAACCTACCAGGAACAAAGTTCAAAACAAAGGTTATAAAGATGCCCAAGGAACTTAGTGAGAACTTCAACAAAGAGATAGCAATCATTAAAAAAGAACCAGTCAGAATTGAAGAATACAATAACAAAATGAAGAATGCACTAGAAGGAATAACCAGCAGACTAGATGAACCAGAGGATTGAAGCAGTAATTTGGAAGAAAAGATAGCAGAAAACACCTAATCTGAAGAGCAAAAAGAAAAAAGAATTTTTAAAAAATGGGGATAGTTTAAGACAACATCAAGCATAACAGCATTTGCATCATAGGGATATAGATATAGATATAGATATCGTAGATTGTCATTGTATATGTTGATGTATAATGATATTTAATGATGTATAATGATATCTCTAGGGATACCAGAGAGAGAAGACAAAAAGCAAGGACTTGAGAACCTATTTGAAGAAATAATGACTGAAAACTTTCTTAACTTGGGAAAGGAAGTAGACATACAAGTCCAGGAAGAACAAATAGTCCCAAACAAGATGAACCCAAACAGGCCCATGCCAAGAAACATTATAATTAAAATGGCAAAGTTTAAAGACAAAGAGGGAATCCTGAAAGCAGCAAGAGAAAGGCAACTAGTAACTTACAAGGGAGCTCCTATAAAATTGTCAGCTGATTTCTCAACAGAAGAGATTGGCAGGAAATATTCAAAGTGGTGAAAAGCAAGGACCTACAATCAAGATTACTCTTCCCAGCAAAGGTATCATTTGGAATTGACCACCAGATAAAATGTTTCCAGACAGAATAAACAAACAACAAAAAGAACTAAAGGAGTTTATCACCACCAAGCCAGTATTACAAGGAATTTTACAGGGCCTTTTTTAAGATGAAAAAAAAAGACAAAATATGTATAATAAAATAGTAATAACTACATATCTATCAGCAATTATATTAAATGTCAATGGATTAAATGCTTCACTCAAAAGACAAAGGAGGGGGCCGGCCGAGTGCCTCAGTTGGTTAAGAGCTCGCCAAAAGTGCAAGCTGAGCTCTGAACAATGGCGGTTCGATGCCAGCCAAAAAAAAAAAAAAAGACAAAGAAGGGCTGAATGAATATGAAAAGAAAACTGTTATATATGCTACCTAAAAGAGAATCACTTCAGATTGAAAGACACACAGAGATAGAAAGTGAAGGGATGGAAAAAGATATTTCATGCAAATGGAAACAAAACAAAATGAAACAAAGAGTAAAAGCTGTTGCAGCAATACTTATACCAGACAACATAGACTAAAACAAAAGTTATAACAAGAGACAAAGAAGGACCCAGTAATCTCACTTCAGGGTATTTATCTGAAGGACCCCAAATGCTACTTCAAGGGGACACGTGCATCCTTATATTCATTGCAGCATTGTTTACAATGCTCAAGATGTGGAAGTTAGCCTGGGTGTGTGCTGATGGAAGAATGGATAAAGAAGAGGTGATACATATATATGATAGGATATTGCTTGGTCATGTAAGGTAATGGGTTCATGCCACCTGAAGCGGCATGGATGGACATGGGGAGTATTGTGCTCAGTGGAGCGTAAGACAGAAAGACAGATGCAATGTGATTTCACGTATATGTAAAATCTTAACAAAATAAACAAACAAACTCATAGACACAGTGAATATATTGATGGTTGCCAGATGGGAGGGGTGTTAGGTGAGTGAAAAAGGAAAGGGATTGAGAAGTACCACTTGTTTGTTACACAGTAATTACGGGGATGTAGGGTATAGCACAAGAAATATAGTCAATAATACTGTAATAACTATGTAGAGTGTCATATTGGTACTAGATTTGTTGGGTTTGTATATGAGAGGAGGTCCGGGGACAGGGTGACAAAGGTGAAGGGATAAAGAAGTAGAAACAGGTAGTTACAAAATGGCCATTGGAATGTAAAGCAAAGCACAGGGAATATACAAATAATATGGTAATAACTATATATAGTGCCAAGTGAGTACTAGATTAGTCAGGGGAATCATTTCTTAAATTACACAAATGTCTAAGCACTATGCTGTACTCATGAAGTTAATATAAAATAATATTAAATGTCAACTCTAATTTAAACATTTAAAAGGGGGGTGGGGAAAGGTGATGGGGAATAAGTGGTCCAAATTTCTAGGTATAAAACAAATAAGTGATGTGGATATAATTTACAGTATAGGTGATAGAGTCAATAATATTGTAATAACGTGGTATGGTGTGGGATGGTTGCTGGACTTACCATGGTGAACACTCTTTAGGTATATAAATGTTGAATAACTATGGTGCACAACTAAAACTAATATAATATTGTATGTTAGCTGTATTTTAATAAAAAATCTTTTAAAAAATAAAATAAATTAGAAAAAAAAATAAATAAAATAAATAAACTGACTGTCTTTGGCTAATGTTTGCATTGTATATTTTTTCCATCTTTACTTTTGACCTTTCTATAACTGATATTTTATGTATTTATTTTCACAAGTGTATCATTGGACTTGGTTTTATTATGCTGACAATATTTGTCTTTTAATTCACATGTAACATAATTACATTACATTTTTAATATACTATCTTAATATGGGTTTTGTATTTGTGTCATCTAATTATTTTTCCTTTTCATACTTTTCTTGTATTAATTGTTATTATCCCTCCCCCACTATCTTACGAGTTATACTAACCTTTTATCTGTTATTTGTAAGTTTATAAAATGCATCCCCGACTTATTCAAGTCTAATATAAATTGACATTTGTATCTCTTCCCAAGCAATGTATGAACCTTAGGACTTTAATTTTATTTACTCTTTTTTTTTTTTTTTTTTTTTTTTTTTAGCTGAGCCATCCTGCCACCTGTTGGCAGCTGAACGGCAACTCAGCTCGGGCTGGCCTTGAACAGCTGTTGCTCAGAGCTCAGCTCGCACTCTTGAGCGAGATCTTAACCAACTGAGCCACTCGGCTGGCCTGTTTACTCTTTCTTCATGCTTATTGTGGCTTGTTTTAATTCCATACATATTATAACTTTAAAAGATGTTATCATTTTGTTTATTTGGCCAATTTGAAGTTAAATTTACCTACATATGTCCTTCTTCACAGTATTTGGAGGAGTGTTGGCTGTTTATGTCTTATTGGTTTTTGTTTGACCCAAAATATGTTTATTTCACTATCATTTTGAAGATTATTTGACTAAGTATAGCATTTGAGCTTGGCAGTTATTTTCTCTCAGCAGTTTGAAATTATTATTCAATTGTCAATTGGCTTCAACTGTTTCTTTTGAAAAGATGGCTGTCAGTTCCATTGTTATACTTTGATAGTAATATGTTCTCTCTGGTGTTACTTCTAATATTTTTCTTTTATCCTTTGTTTTTGGTGTGTGTGTGTGTGTGTGTGTGTGTGTGTGTGGTGTTTTATTTATTCTACCAGGATTTGTAGGGCTTCTTAAACTTATAATGTGATGTTCTTGATCATATTTGGAAAATTCCCAACCCTCAACTTTTCAAATATTGCTTAAGCTCCCACTACTCTTTCTGGGTGTCTAGTCACAATATTTTTTATATTTCTTACACTTCTTTCTGTATATTTCATCTTTTTGTCTCTCCATGATTCAGACTGATCATTTTTTCTCTTTTGACCTGTCATTTAGTTCACTAGTTGTTTCCCTCAAACCATTTCTTTTTGAGGACAGTGTCACTGGCCCTCATATGTGGGACCTGAACCGGGGCCACTGGTTTCCCAAGCCAGTGCTTAACCACCGAGCCACTCGGCTGGCCCCTCACTAGTTGTTTCTCCAGTGATTCATAATGTTTTTAAATTAATCAATTGAATTCTGAATTTCAAATAATGAATTTTATAATTCTAGAATTTCATTTTTTTAAAAAAACTTTACTATTTACAGTCATCTGCAGGAGTTCTCAGTTTTGTTTTATTCCAATGAATATATTTTCATAGTTTTCTTAAAGTCTGACTATGATAGCACTGTAATTTGGATACTCTCTGAATCTTTTTCTATTGTGTATTGTTGTTCTTTGCTTTTAGCCACATTATCTTATCTCCTCATTTGCATGGATGTGTTGGTTGACTGCTAGATATTTATATGACGTTGTAGAAATAACATAAGGCACAATAGGATATTTTCTTCCTCCATAGAGAATCTACATTTGATACTTGTGGTGGCAATCTCAGAGCATCTTCATGCAATAATAGAGGTTAAAACTGAGGTGATTTAAAGCTGGACTTAATTTTTTATGTGAGCTCTTTTGTTACTATTTCTAGCTCCATGTAGTTTTTCAGAGTCCCAGCCCAAAAAGGAGATTGGATAATGGGCAGTTAATAGAGCGTCCATTCCATTTCCACCCACACCCCCAGTCTTAGGAAATGTTCAAATGTTCTATTCATCATTTAAGCCCCTTGGCCATGTCTTTTGGAATTGGCAGATACCCCATAAAGAAAATCTGCCCCCAAAGTCCAGGTTTATCAGACTAACATCTTTTCTAGATTTCAAATACATGGTTTTCACTTTCTTGTATGCATTTTAAAATATACAAGGAACTTAAAGCAATGGTGGACTATATAACAATATCCCCATTGTAAATAGCCAGAAATGCTAGAATACATATTTTTAAATCTATTTTCTTGTATCTAAAAAGCAACAACTTCCTCCAATCACCACATCTACTAACCTACCTTCATCTATGCTCATAAACTGCCTTTCTTCTTATTAAAGAGGATATACTCTCCAAGGTCCTAGAGCAAATCCCTCCACTTAGGTCACTGAATTCCATCCTCTTCACCTATTGAAGAACATAGCTCCAGAAATTACTGCTTTATTCTCATTTGCCTCAACCCACAAAAGCATTGTAATATAACCCCATCTTGAAATTGAACATTTCAAACTAAAGAACTAAATAAAAAACAAACTCTTCCACTATCTGATCAACATTTTCTGCTCCCCTCTATAGCAAAACTACCCCAAAACACTGTTTATATAGATGCTCCTTGATTATAATGCAGTTACATCCCAAAAAAAACAATTGAAAGTTGAAACTATTATAATTTGAAAATATTGAAGCTTCATCTCAAGAGTACTTGCCTTCCTCTTTTTTCTTACCAGGAGCAGAGACACAGATGGGAATTTTGTACACATGATGGAATATGAAAACAAGACACAATATTAAAAAAAACAAAAACTGGCAACACAGTTCACTGTATTGTATTGGTTGTTTACCCTCATGATCATGTGGCTGACTGGAAGCTGTGGCTCATTGCCACTGCCCAGCATCATAAGATAGTATCATACCACATGTTGCTAGCCCCCAAAAAGATAAAAGTTCAAAATATAGTTTCTACTGAACATGTATTGCTTTTGCAGCATTATAAAGTCAAAAAATTGTAAGTTGAACCATCATAAATTAAGGACCATCTGTACTCACTTATTCTTCTCAGTTTCATCCCATTCTCTCCTGTACACATTATAATCAATCTTTTTTTTTTCATTATCCATGAAACTCTTTATAAAGGACATTTCCAAACCTAAACCTCCAATCTCCTCTCACTTGAATGATCAGGATAAAATCTAAAGCCTTATCATCACTACATAATTATACCTGCTCTCTTTCTACTTTTCCCCTTATCTCATCTTTTACACTTACTCTCCCTATCTCCATTTTAGCCACAGTGGCCTCTTAGCTATACAACCACATACCCATCTCAAGGCATTTCCACTCATTCTTGCTGTCAGAAGTATTTCCCTCACTTATTTACATGACTTTTTTCTTCACTTCATTTGGTTCAAATGACAAGTTATCAAGACTTCTCCAGGTTACACCCAGAATCATTACCTGATTCCATTGCCCTGTTCTATTTTTATTCTTAGCATTTATCACTTCCCAACATATTTTATGTTTTTTGTTTACTGTCTTCCCAGCTAAAATGCACCACCCGTTCAGAGCTGTATCTCCAGTTCAAAAATACAGTTCAGAGCTATATCTCAGCACTAATAAATATTTATTGATAGCCATAAATAAATATTTGTTAAATAAATGAACAAACTGTAAACAATTTGAACTAGTCATGAGAACCTGACCAGGAAATTATGTTGATCTTCACTACTAGCCAAACTTACACTTAGTAGGCTAAAGCAACAGAACCCATATTAATTAGTTTTCTACTTCCCCAACTAAATCTTGATAATAAATAAACTGATGAGTTTTTTAAAACACAAAACAAAACAAAACAAAAACTGATGAGTAAAAAGAAGAAACTAATTATGACCTAGAAGATTTAGGAAAATGAAACAGTGAAGGCGAGGCCTATTTCTGGTGGACACAGGTGGAAAGAACTCTATAATCTGTCTGAGTTTCTGAAAATGGTAAGCTGTTATGGTGCCCATCTGCTTGGTCATCTAATATTCTGAGCTCCAACATGAATCTTCACAATTTATTCAACAAATACATTACTGAAAACACGTGGTGAGTGGGGAGAGGGGAGCTACAACAAATGTTAAGTCATGGTTTAAGAGAAGGCAGGTTACACCCAACACCAACCATATATTATAAGAGAATCTCCAGCCATTAGAGTATTTTATTTTGAATGCCATTTTTAATTCCATTTTTCCTGTTCTATATACAAAACCCAAACAAAAAGACCTCTATTTAAACAGGAAACATTTTAGTTTGTTGCTGTATGGCACCTACACATATTTCTTTGGATGGGATCCTAAAAGTGTTACCACAGGCAGAAAGAATAGGGCTATGGAGACAGGTGGGAGGAAGGGAAGGAGGAAGTGTTGGAGACAAAGGAAAGGGAGCAGATGAGATCATTCTTAGAAAAAAGTACAGCTACAGCTAATTGTAATGGATTATAACACTATCAGCATTGTAGGAAAAATCTTCACTCCCTGTATCACCATGACAGTTCCAACAAGGGCCAAATAAAACCAAGGGAACCTCATGTCCTGATAGGAAGGAGTGCTCGGGTAAGACAGCAGGGACCCACACTGGGGCATGCCTGCAACACCACCACTAAAACCTGAATATTTTGCACCCTCATTTGAATAAAATCCTAAGCTTTTTTTTTTTCATTGGAACAGCTGCCCTCCTCCTGGCCTGCCCACTCCCAATATTTTGGAAATGTACTATTTCCTTTTTTTTTTTTAGTAAATCCACTGCTTGCTTGACTTTGTTTGTTTGGCTTAATTTGGTATGTCCTCAAATTCCTTCCTGTTATATTGACCAAGAACTCTTTTATTTCTGGTAACAGGAGGACCCAAAATAGCACACATAAAACTGTCTCTACTCATATAGAGTAAATGGGGATACTTAAGGTAAGAAAGACATGTTGGGTTATTTTACTACTCATATTTATCTTTCCTAAAATACAATTTTATTACTCTGAGACTTAGAACACCTCTATAATGTCTCAGCCTTCTTCACCAAACAAAAACAAAAATGTAATTTCATCATTCTTAAGAAATCTCTTAATTCTTTTAACATGAAGTACTAGGTGAACTATTTAACAAAGATGCTGGAGGACAAAAGGATAGGAAGATTAATCTAATGACCAAAAAAATTCTTGTCATCTAAATAATTTTATTTTAATTATTAAAGAGAACAGTGTCTCAATGCTTTAATAAAAGTTTATGTGCAACCGTAGGTGTGCATATAATTCAATGCAGGATGTTGTAAATTTTTATTAAGGTACTCCAGAGCAGTAAATATTTATATTTGAGGTGCCTCAAGTCTACCATTGATACAATACTCCTAATGGAAACATAAGAAGAATACATACCATATCAACATAAAAAAGCTATTAAGTAAAAATATGAAAACATATTCCCAGCCCTATAAAATTCTCAGATAATTGGGAAAACAGTCAATAAAGGAGGCTTTTTTTCTCCGAGTCACTGTGACTATCATAAAAGGATAACATCTCTTTTAGTTACCATCTGTGGAATACCCACAAATAATTATAACAATCTAAATAATAATTTCTGTATATACAATACAGTGTATACTGTTCTGAGAACAATCTTTGTCCTTTACTCTGTCATGCTTATATTTTTTTTAATAGCATTTCTTAAAATAATTTTATTTAATGGAAAGGATATGTGACAGGGAGGGAGAAAAGCTTGAATTGTTGTGGCTTTGCAGCCATAGTTAGTGAAGAGCAATTCATGAGATCTCTCTGGAATTTAGGTTATACTATAATTAAAAATCACAGGTGACTTAAAGAATTTTTACAACTCTCTCTAGGTCTAAGATACTAGGCTTATCTTCTGGCTATACTATTATGGGAAAGAATATTTAAAGGAGTCTTTAAAATGGACTACTAGATTATGGAAGACAAATGCTAAATTAGAACCTATTATTTAAATACGCAGAGAAATATGAGAGAAAATAAGGCATTTCCTATAGGATAAACCCTAACTTAATCATATTTTAATTAATATAATTCCACAACTATTAATAAGTATTATAAACTTCGCTTACTAAATTCACATATGTCTTGCTACAGTCCTCTGGAAAAAAATGCTGGCAAATATTTTCTTACACCTTAAAAATATACTTATCAACCCCCCACCCCCAATTCGACGAATTGGGGGTGGGGGGTTGTCACTTTGAGGGGTAAAATGTATAACTATTGCACTGTGTTGTACACCTGAAACTAATTTAAAAAATAAATAAATAAATAAATAAATAATACATCTAAATAAATAAATAAATAAATAAATAAAATAAAATGTCAAAAAGGACACTTAAAAAAATATATACTTATCTACAAAGTTGTATGTGCTTGTTGTTTTTCTCTTTTTTAATTATATTTATTGGGGTGACAATGGTTAGTAAAATTACATAGGCTTCAAGTGTACAATTCTATAATATATCATCCATATATCACATTGTATGCTTATATGTTCTTGAAAGATTTCAAGTGGCATCTAACACTTATTGAGAAAGAAAATCTATGAGACCACCAGCAGGATTTTCAAAACAAAATAGAGGAAAAGAGGTATAAAAATTGAAAAGATTTCTGAAGCGGAGGGAAAATAATCAGTGTTATAAAATCGATGACTGCACATGATTAAAATTTTATTTCTCTCAGTTGAGTCTCAATGCTGGATTAACTTTGCATTGTAATTCTTGAGCAAAGTGGAAACAACCTGGGAAATAATGTAATACAAATAATAAGTGCAATTTGAGAATATTTTATAGATTCTCCAAACTAAATTTTCTATCTGTAAATTCAGGTTTGGCTTTTCTAATACAACTAGAAAATATTCCACAGTTACTGGGAATAGTTTTCATAACATTCACTTTTTAAAATTTTGTCCACAGAACTATATTACTGCTCCACAGTTTGAATACCCATAGACAAAGAGTTCCATATTTTTTGAGACTCCCTTACTCTCAATTGAGTGAAGCCCAATTAGAATGTAGGTTTGTGGGTCTGTTTTTCTGCCAATACTATACTGTTTAGGTTATTATTGCCCTGTAGTACAAGCTGAACTCAGGGAGTGTGATACCTACAGCATTGTTCTTTTTTCTTAGGATTGCTTTAGCTATTCGGGGTCTTTTGTAATTCTATACAAATCTGATGATTTTTTGTTCTATTTCTTTAAAATATGCCATTGGAATTTTGATGGGAATTGCATTAAATCTGTATATTGCTTTGGGTAATATGGCCATTTTAACTAAGTTGGTTCTTCCAATCCATGAACACAGGGTGTCTTTCCACTTCTTTGTGTCTTCTTCAATTTCTTTTAAGAATGTCTTATTATAGTTTTCAGTGTATAGGTCCTTCACATCTTTGGTTAAGTTTATTCCTAGGTATTTTATTAATTTTGTTGCAATTGCAAAAGGAATTGTTTTTTTTTTTTCCTGAGGTTTCCTCATTAGTATATAGGAATGCATGGGCTTTTGTACGTTGATTTTGTAGCCAGCAAATTGACTGTATTTGTTTATTGTTTCTAATAGCTTTGTAGTGGTGTCTTTAGGGTTTTCTATATATATAGCATCATGTCATCTGCAAAAAGTGACAATTTAACTTCTTCATTACAAATTTGAATGCCCGTTATTCCTTTCTCTTATGAAATAGTGCTATTTGCAACAACATGGATGGATCTTGAAATTATTATGCTAAGTGAAATAAGCCAGACAAAAAAGTAGGGAACCATATGATTTCACCAATATATCATATATAAAACTGTAAACAACAACAAAACAAGAAAAACAAATAAAGAAACAAAACTCATAGACACAGACAATAGTTTAGTGGTTTCCAGAGGGTAAGGGGGGAGGAGGGTGGTAGGATCAAATATATGGTGATGGAAGGAGAACTAACTCTGGGTGGTGAACACATAATATGACATATAGGTGATGTATTACAGAATTGTACACCAGAAACCTATGTAACTTTACTAACAATTGTCACCCCAATAAACTTTAATTAAAAGAAAAAAAGAATGTAGGGAAAATCAGGAAATGGGGAATGTAAAAATATGATAAGGTGTGATAAAAAATAAGTGAATGTTTAGGTAAAAAAATGTTATTACAGTAAAAGACACATTGTCATTAATTATCTCAAAATACTCCCCCTCATTTCGAACATATCTGTCCCATCGTTCTAGTTTTGGAAGTCCTCTTTCATGAGTGCCTTTAGTTGCTCTGTCGTGGCTTCCTCGGTGTCCTGAATAGATTCAAAACCTTTACTTTTCATGGTCATTTTGATTTTGGGAAGAGCCAGAAGTCACACAGTGCCAGATCCAGTGAATAAGGTGGATGAGGACACACCCTAATGTTTTTATTTGACAGAAATTGCCATATACCAGAAGCAATATGTGAAACAGAGCATTGTCAAGATGGATGATGAAACAATTTGCCCATTTCATGTTAATGCATTGTTCGTGATCCATAATTTATGGCATACTTTAAAACACACCATCTCAAGGGCTGGCTGAGAGGCGCGGTGGTTAAGCGCTGGCTTGGGAAGCCAGCGGCCCAGGTTCGAGTCCCACATATGAGGGCCAATAACACTGCCCTCAAAAAAAAAATACAAAAAACAAAAAACCACCATTTCTCAACCATAGCTCACACCTGACTGACTGAACTGAAGTTGAAACTTGTCATACACTGTTAATAAAGTTTGACATGTTAATTCATGTTTTGAAGATCCCTGACTTTCTGTAGAATGGCACTCAGCAACAACATTCATCATGCTTATTTTTTTAAAATTTTATTTATTTATTTATTTATTTATTTATTTATTAGCTTCAGGTGTACAGCACAGTGCAATAGTTATACTTTTTACCCCTCAAGTGACAGCCCGTCTCCCCCAATTCTCCACCCTACTCCTCCCCTCCATATCATACTATCTGTTACAATTCCTTTGACTCCCTTCCACAGTATAATCCACATCACATGACTATATATTCAATTACAGTTGGTATACAATATTATACGACATCAGTTTCAGGTATACAGTGCAGTGACCAAGTCTTTACTCCATCCATGAAGTGGTCTCCCTAACAAGACATGTGACCTTCTGTCACCCCACAAAATATTTACAATATTATTATATTCCCCAAACTGTCTTTCATATCCCTGTGGCAATATTGTAGTTACCTATTTATGCTGTCTAATCCCTTCCCCTTCTCCCTCATCCCCGCCACCCTCCCAACTAGCAACCCTGTTTGTCTTCTATATCTATGAGATTGTTTCTGTTTACTTTACTCATTCATTCCGTTTTTCAGATTCCACATATAAGTGAGATCATATGGTATTTGTCTTTCTCCAACTGACTTATTTCACTTAACATAATAGTCTCTAGGTCCATCCATATCATTGCAAATGGTACGATTTCATTCTTCTTTATAGCAGAGTAATAATCCATTGCATAAAGGTACCACAGTTTCTTAATCCAGTCGTCTACCGATGGGCATTTTGGTTGTTTCCAAGTCTTGGCTATTGTAAGTAGAGCTGCAATAAACATAGGGGTACGTATATTTTTTCGATTTAGTGTCTTGGATTCTTCTGGGTAGATACCCAAGAGTGGAATTGCTGGGTCATACGGCAGTTCCATTTCCAGTTTTCTGAGATATTCCCATACTGGTTTCCATAATGGCTGAACCAATTTGCAGTTCCACAAAGAGTGCACCAAGGTTCCCTTTTCTCCACACCCTCACCAGCACTTGTTGTTTGTTGATTTGTTGATTTGTTGATGATAGCCCTTCTGACCAGAGTGAGGTGGTATCTCACTGTGGTTTTTATTTGCATTTCTCTGATGATTAGTGCAGTTGAACATTTTTTCATATGCCTGTTGGCCATTTGTGTGTCCTCTTTAGAGAAATGCCACCTCATATCCTCTGCCCATTTTTTAATTGGGTTGTTTGTTTTTTTGGTGTTGAGTTGCATGAGTGTTTTATAAATTTTGAGTATCAACCCCTTCTCAGATATATCATTGGCAAATACCTTCTCCCATTCAGTAGGCTGCCTTTTGTTTCATTGATGATTTCCTTTGCTGTGAAAAAACTTTTAAGTTTGATATAATCCCATATGTTCATTTTTTCTTTTATTTCCCTTGCCCTAGAGGATATGTCAGAAAAATATTACTCAGGGTAATGTCTGCAAACTTATTCCCTATGTTTTCTTCTAGGAGTTTTATGGTTTCAGGTCTTACATTTAATCTTTAATCCATTTTGAATTTGTTCTCGTATATGGTGTAAGTAGGTGGTCTATTTTCATTTTTTTGTACGTGTCAGTCCAGTTTTCCCAGGACCATTTATTAATTAGACTGTCTTTACTCCAGTGTAAATTCTTGCTTCCATTGTCATAGATTAAATGACCGTATAGAGATGGGTTTATTCCTGGAGTCTCTATTCTATTCCATTGGTCTATGTGTCTGTTTTTATGCCAGTACCATACTGTTTTGATTACGTAGCCTTGTAGTATGTTTTGATGTCAGGTAGTGTGATGCCTCCCACTTTATTCTTATTTCTCAGGTTGCCTTGGCTATTCAGTATCTTTTGTGGCTCTATATAAATTTTAGGATTCTATGTTCTATTTCTGAGAAAAATGTCCTTGGTAGTTTGATTTGAATTGCATTGAATCTATATATTGCTTTAGGTAGTATTGACATCTGAACTATACTCATTCTTCCTATCCATGAGCATGGTATGTATTTCCATTTATTTGTATCTTCTTTGATTTCTCTCTTCAGTGTCTCATAATTTTCTGAGTACAGTTCCTTCACTTCTTTAGTAAAATTGATTCCTAGATATTTTATTGTTTTGAAGCAATTGTAAAAGGGATCGATTTCCTGATTTCTTCTTCTGAGAGTTTATTATTGGTGTACACAAATGTAACGATTTCTTTCTTTCTTTCTTTTTTTTGAGGGCAGTATCACTGGCCCTCACATGTGGGACCGAACCGGGCTGCGCTGGCTTCACAAGCCAGAGCTTAACCACCGCCCCACTCCTCCGACCAATGACTTCTGAATATTAATTTTGTATCCTGCTACCTTACCAAATTCGTTTATCAGTTCTAGCAGTTTTTTGGTGGACTCTTTGGGATTCTCTATATATAGTATCATGTCATCTGCATATAATGACAATTTTACTTTCTCTTTTCCAATTTGGATGCCTTTTATTTCATTTTCTTGTCTGATTTCTGTGGCTACAACTCCCAGAAGGATGTTAAATAGAAGTGGTGAAAGTGGGCAGCCTTGTCTTGTTCCTGATCTTAAGGGGAAAGGTTTTGGCCTTTCCCTGTTGAGTACGATGTTTGCTGTGTGCTTATCATATATGGCCTTTATTATGTTGAGATATGGTCCCACTATTCCCACTTTGCTAACAGTTTTTATCATGAATGGCTGCTGGATTTTGTCAAATGCCTTTTCTGCTTCTATTGATATGATCATATGATTTTTATTTTTCATTTTGTTAAGGTGATGTATTACGTTTATTTACGGATATTGAACCAGCTTTGCATATGAGGAATGAATCCCACTTGATCGTGGTGTATGATCTTTTGAATGAAATGCTGAATTTGATTTGCTAGTATTTTGTTGAGAATTTTTGCATCTATGTTCATTAGGGATATTGGCCTATAGTTTTCCTTTCTTGTAATATCTTTGTCGGACTTAGGAATCAGGGTGTTAGTAGTTTCATAGAAAGAGTTTTGGAGCCTTCCCTCCTTCTGTATTTTTTGGATTAGTTTGAGGAGAATAGGTATTAATTCATTTTTGAATGTGTTGTAAAATTCATCTGTGTAGCCATCTATTCCAGGGCTTTTGTTTGTTGGAAGATTGTTAATTACTGATTCAATTTCTTTGGCAGTAATCAGACTGTTCAGAGTTTCTGTTTCTTTTTGGTTCAGACTTGGTAGATTGTATGCTACTAGAAATGTATCCATTTCTTCCAGGTTGTCAAATTTGTTAGCATATAGTTGCTCATAGTATTTTCTTAAAATTTTCTGTGTTTCTGTGGTATCTGTTGTCACTTCTCCTCTTTCATTTCTGATTTTATTAATTTGGGTACTGTCTCTCTTTTTCCTGGTGAGTCTGGATAAGGGTTTGTCGATTTTGTTTACCTTTTCAAAAAACCAATCTTGGTTTCATTGATCTTTTGCATTGTTTTTTTGTTTGTTCTCTATTTCATTTATTTCTGCTCTGGTCTTTATTATTTCCTTCCTTGTCTCCCTTTGGGCTTGTTTTGCTGTTCCTTTTCCTGTTCCCTTAGGTGTAAAGACAGTCTGTTGATTTGAGATATATCTTCCTTCTTTAGGTAAGCCTGCACTGCTATGAACTTCCCTCTTAGGACTGCTTTCGCTGCATCCCAGAGATTTTGGGTGGTGATGTTTTCATTTTCGTTTGTCTCGAGGTATCTTTTGATTTCCTCCTTGATCTCATTTTTGACCCACTCACTATTTAGTAGCATGTTAGTTAGCCTCCATGTATTTGTAAGCTTTCCAGATTTCTTCTGATAATTGATTTCTAGTTTCATAGCCTTGTCATCAGAGAAGACACTTGATATGATTTCAGTCTTCTTAATTATGTTGAGACTTGTTTTGTGGCCTAACATTGGTCTATCTTGGAAAATGTTCCATGTGCACTTGAAAGGAGCATTTGGGGTGAAATGCTCTAAAAATATCAATTAAATCCAGCTGGTCTAAAGTGTCATTTAAGGCCGCTATGGCCATGTTGAGTTTTTGTCTGGAGGATTTGTCCATTGGTGACAATGGGGTGTTGAAGTCCCCTACTATGATAGTGTTACTGTTGATCTCTGTCTTTATGTCTGTCAAAATTTGTTGTATATATTTAGGAGCACCTATGTTGGGTGCATAGATGTTTACTAGGGTTATGTCCTCTTGTTGAATTGATCCCTTTATTATTATGTAGTGTCCTTCTTTGTCTTTTATTGTAGTCTTCATTTTAAAGTCTATTTTGTCCGAAATAAATATTGCTACTCCAGCTTTTTTCTCATTTCCATTTGCATGAAATGTCTTTTTCCATCCCTTTAATATCAGTCTGTGTGTATCTTTTGATCTGAGATGAGTCTCTTGTAGACAGCATATGCATGGGTCCTGTTTTCTTATCCACCGAGCCACTCTGTGTCTTTTGATTGGAGCATTTAGCCCATTCATATTTAAAGTAATTACTGATAGGTGCATATTTATTGCCACTTTGTTATTTGTATTTCTTGTCTTCCTGAGTTAGTTTGTTTTCCCCAGTCTTCTGTTTTAAAAATCCCTTTTAACATTTCCTGCAATGCTGGCTTGTTGGTAATGAACTCCTTTAGCTTATTCTTTTCTGAGAAGCTTTTTATCTCTCCTTTAATTTTAAGTGATAGCTGTGCTGGGTAGAGCAATCTTGGTTGTAGACCTTTATTTTGTGTCACTTTGAATATCTCCTGCCACTCCCTTCTGGCGTGCAGAATTTCTGAAGAGAAGTCAGCTGTTAGTCTAATAGGAGTTCCTTTGTATGTAACCTGCTGTCTTTCTCTTGCTGCTTTTATGGTTGTGTCTTTGTCTTTAACCTTTGCCATTTTAACTATGATGTGTCTTGGTGTGGGCCTGTTTGGGTTCAGGCTATTTGGAACTCTCTGCACATCCTGGGCTTGTATGTTGATTTCCTTCACCAGGGTAGGGAAGTTTTTGGTCATTACTTCTTTAAACACATTCTCAGTTCCTTGCTTCTTCTCTTCTCCTTCTGGTATTCCTATGATGCAAAGTTTGTTGCGTTTCATGTTGTCCCAGAGGTCTCTTAAACTATTTTCATTCCTTTTTCTTTTTGTTGTTCCAGCTGGTTGATTTCTGCTGTTTTGTCTTCTAATTCGCTGATCCATTCCTCTGCTTCATCTGTTCTACTGGTGATTCCTTCGAGTGTGTTCTTCATTTCAATAATTGTATTCTTTAGTTCTAACTGGTTGTTTTTTTATGGTTTCCCTATCCTTATTTATGTCCTTGCTAAGTTCCTAAAACATTCTTATCATCAGTGTTCTAAACTCTGTCTCTGAAAGTTGGATACCTCTGTTTCATATAGTTTCATTTCTAGAGTTTTCTTCTGATCTTTTACTTGTGACATGTTTCTTTGTTTTTTTCATTCTGACTGTCATTCTGTGAATGCTTTGATGTATTAGATCACCTAGAAAGAAGAGAGAAGAAAAAAAGAGAAGGTTTGGGGGAGTTCTCCATCCTCTTTAATCTGCAGACCACTTACTCAGCAATAGAGTATCTCTGGGTGACTCCACACCAGCTATTGGGTGGTAGAGCCTAATGTGTTATGTGCTAACCTCCCTCTCGGGCTTGTAGTGAGCTTTCCATAATTAGCTGCTGTTTACTCTGGAACCATGCTCACTACCAAAAAAAACCAAAAATCTTCAGAGTTTGTTGCAGGTTGTCCGCTACTGCAAAAAATCCCTCTGTGGCCTGCGGAGATGTGGGCCAGGCATTGGGGGCTCAGGGTGCCTCTGGCAACACAGCTCTAGGTGGGTGGGGCAGGCCCCTAAGGAACCCTTGATGTGGTCAGTGGTCCCCACCAAGTCAGAGCAGCATGCACTCTGCACCAGCAATCAGTCCACACAAACTCACCAGGAAAGCCTCGATTGGATCACGTAGGTGCACAGCTCCCTGCCCAACACTCTCAGGAAAACTCCCTGTCTCAGCCAGTCCCAATCAACTGCCTGCAGATCAGGCTAAGCAGCCCAAAAGCCAATCCCCAGCATTGCAACTCTGCATGAACAGTGCGGAGCCAGGGACCCAAGGTGGCTCACATACTCCTGAGTCTCAGTGAACAGACTGATGCAGCTGGAGTGCACCTGCCCTGCGTTTCCCTGGCTACACAGCACAAGTATGGTGGAGGGTGGTGATCCAAGGTGGCTTGCGCACTCCTGTGTCTCAGTGAGCAGCCTGATGAAGCCAGAGGGCACCCGCCCAGTGTTTCCCTGGGAATGCAGCACAAGCAGGGCGGAGGGTGGGAATCCAAGGCTGCATGCGGCGCACGCACATATGCATGCACGCACGCACTCCTGTGCCAATTTCACCAGACCAATGGGATTCTGGATCTGACCTTCTGTGGGAGGGCCCAACTGTGAAAAAATGGCGCCCTCCTGTACACCGCTCATGTGCAATCTCTACACCAGGGGAACAATGTTCCCCAAACCTCCAGCTTCTGCACCAAAGGTGCTCAGTTCCATCCTTCCCCACAGGCACCTGGGCCCAGCTCACACAGCTACTCCCTCCAACAGGAACCAGGTGAATGATCACTGGCGAGTGAACCCGTGCACAGGCCCCACTGGTTCTCCAGCTCTCCTCAGCCTCACCAAGCCGAGCTAAGAGAGTCCTCACTAATTTCTACTGTCCGCTATTATAGAACTCCTCTTCCTGGCAAAAAAACTCTGGGCTTGTGAGCTCGGTGTGGGGCTGGAGGTTCTCTCCCCCAACTGAAGAAGCCTCCCCACAGCTGGGGCATCCCTCACAGGGCTCACCCTCTCTTGTCTGCACCCCTCCTACCAGACTTGATGTGGCCTCCTCTTTAGGTCCTTCGTTTAGAGGTTCTGTTCATCTAGTGTTCAGGGGACTTCTGAGATTAAATGTTGTATAAATTATTTATAATTTTGGTGTGATCCTGGGAGGCAGTCTGGAAAGCATCTGTCTATTCCACCATCTTACCAGAACCTCTCATCAGAGTTCTTGATCACACCTCATACATGGCATATTTAATCCTCTTGAAACTCCATAAAAACAATAGTAAATAATTTTTTTTCATAGTAAAGAATTTTTTCAATCAACCATCAAAAACAACCTAAGGGGGAAAGAATACAACAACAAACATTTCAAATTTGTTCCTAAGAATATCCATACTAAAAGAAAAATCTGGTCCATGAAAGTGTCAATATTTTACATAATTGATATCAACAGATTTGAGCAGAATGAAGACAGCTGTCAATGAAGTAATGAAATAGAAAGGGAATAAGTATCTTAAAGACTTAAAGGTTATTATCTCTTGGGATCTGGACCCAGAGTGATAGAATTGCTTTCCTTAAAAGTCTTTTGCACACTTACTTTACAGACATTTACTACTTCAGGAAAGTAAAAATTACTGCACTAATTTAAAATAAAAGAGGTATTTATAAGAAGGGTAATAACACAACTCAGAGTGGGAAGCAATGAAAAAAAGCAATCTGTGGGTAGATTAATATGATAGGTATTAATGCTGTTAGATTAACTATTTTCTGGTTCTCTCCCAGTCTGGCCATATGGCATGTATCAATGGCTCCTGTGGTTAACCCAATTCAAATTAATACTTATGTGAGTAAATTTCAAGTGAGACTAGTCAGAATCCTTGTATGTCTCAGCTGCATCAGTCTGTTCACTGAGACTCAGGAGTATGTGAGCCGCCTTGGGTCCCCGGCTCCGCACTGTTCATGCAGAGTTGCCATGCTGGGGATTGGCTTTTGGGCTGCTTAGCCTGATCTGCAGGCAGTTGATTGGGACTGGCTGAGACAGGGAGTTTTCCGCATCCCACCCTCCCCCATTTCAGGGGTATATCTGGAAGAAGGAGCAAATATTATCTGATTGTTAAACAGAAAGCTCATTCATGAGCCAGAATATTTTCAGGATGGAGGTAATGTATGAGTATACACAGCAAGCTATCTAGAAATTTAAAACCTGTAAGTAGGAATTTGGAAAAAAAAAAAAAAGACAAGCATGTCTTCAGTATCCTTTTACCCCTAACTTTCTCATTTTTATCAATTGTACTCAGCCTTGTTCTGTCTTGAAACCCTTGCCTATTACTGTTTGCTTCTTCCAAGATACAACAGAGTAAGATATCTCACTAAATGGCCACCATTAATAAGGTTATAAATTTTCACTAAGGTTTAATAAGATGAAACATGTATATAAATGAAGCATTTAGTAAAACCTTAGAAATGCCTTGTAGAACGAACAACACTCATGCAACAAATATTTGAGCACCTAGTACAGTGATTTTCAATCCTAGCTATACATTAAGATCACCAGGGAATATTTTAAACAACACCACAATTTCCTGGCAGTATCCCAGATCAATTAAATCAGTGTCTCTAGGGCAAGTCTCAGCAATCAGTAGTGTTTATAACTCTCAGGTAATTCTAAAGTGCTAGAAACTACTTTGCTCACTAAAAATGAATAAAACATGGTTCTTTTTAAGGAGCTCACAGACTAGTATGAAAGACTAACATATATGTAGAAAAATGCACTAAAATATCATATAAGATGAATAATATACATTTTCAAACTATTACTTTGTTCTGGGAACTATACATACATATATTAGTTCTAATCCATAAAACCCTGTAAATTTGTTATCATTTTATAGATTTGAAATTAGATTTCAAAATAATTAGTAAATCGACCAAGGTCACATGCTAGTCAATACCACAATGAATGTTCAGTCTATATTTCTCTGTGTCCAAAGTTAAGACTCCTTCCACTATGACATGCTGTCTCTGGGAATGCTTCTGAGGTTAATAGTACTGAAGATGACTTTAGGGATGAATACAGTTGGGTACTTGGGTTATTAAGGAAATCTGACTATTATACTACATGTTTTTAGATAACTATTATATACCTTCTCTTGTCTCTTCACATGCAACATCTCCAGAATCCTCACTCTCAGCTGATGACTTAGTTTCTTGTTTCACCACAACTCTTATCTACAAGCATCAGTCCCTTTTCTGCCCTCCCTTTCTGTACCATATCTAAACTGATGGTAGACCACTAGCGCCAATGCCTTTGCTAGATCCATACCTTCTCACTTACTCAAAAACATCCTCCAGAAATTCTTTTTATCAGTTGTCCCTCTCTAACAGAACATTATTACCAGCATAAAAATATGCTGTGATTTCTCCCATCTTAAATTTTTTTTTCTCTTAGCCCCATTTCCTTCTCCAGCTATAATTCTATCATTCTTCTGCCCACTGTAATATAACTTCCTCCAAGATTAGTGATATTTATCACCTCAAATTCCTTTTCCCTTTTCTCTTATCCTCACTTCAGTCAGGCCTTCCCTTCACAACTCTACTAAAACTGTTTTGGCCAATGTTACCGATGACCTCCATGTTGCTAAACATAATAGTTAATCCTCAGTTCTCCAACCTTTTAAATATATTGATGCAACCAATCATGTATTCCTCCCTAAAATGCTTTCAACACTTGGTTTCTAAGACCCCTTATTTTTCTTGTTTTGCTTTTGGATCACTGATCATTTCTCAATTCCATTTGCTGATTTGTCCTTATTTTTCCAGCCTCCTAAAAGTGAAATGCTTCAGGGTTCAGCTCTTGTACCACTTCCTTTCATTGTCTTACACTCACTTATTTAGTCTGTGTTTTAAATATTAGGACTCTTAAATTTATAACTCTTACCCAGACTACTTTCCTGAACTCCAGACTCTCATATTCAACTGTTTTCTCAAATTTGCAGACTTATTTAACTTAATCATAACTGATTCTCAATCTTACTTCCAAAATGTGATCTCCCCATCCCCACTGTCTTCCCAGTCTCCATAAATGGAAACTCCATCCTTCTCATTGCTAATGTCAAAACATTAAGTCATTCTCAACTCCTTTTTTTTTTTTTCTTACAACAACTCTAACATATCGAAAAATGTCACTGGCATTACCTTTTTTCAGTTCGGATAGGGTATTAGAACTTCTTAAATATTACAAGTATGATATAACCCAAAACTTAGAAACAAATAAGGTAAGGATTTTTCATACTTGTTTATCACTTGAGTAAAAATTTAAAAATTTAGATATCAGACTTTTAACTACAGTAAGTCCCCAAATTATGAACATTTGAGTTACAAACTTTTACAGATACGAAGGGACCTCACATTACGAATATTCGTAGATGCGAACAAATCGTGGAAGTAGCTCACGTGTCTGCAGGATATTGTCAAAGTTGTGCTGCTGTGTGCTTACTGTACAGTGCAATAGTGTACAGTAGTACAGTGCTCAATCAGAGCCCAGGATGTCTGGAAGCAAGAGGAAAAGCATTGGTGATGTGGAGAGGACTGCTAGGAAGCACAAAGCAATAACCATGGAAACAAAAGTGAAAATAATTGAGAGATAGGACCAAGGCAAAAAGATAGTAGACGTTGATCATTCTTATAACATGAATTGTTCAACCAATGGAACATTTTGTGTTGTGTGTGTGTTTAATTTTTTATGCTTTACATTGTATATTTGTGTCAAAGGTTTATAAGACTCACTTTGTCGGACTTACGAATGAATCCGACTTGCGAATGTTCTCCCTGAACGGAACTCGTTCGTAAGTTGTTGACTTACTGTATCTGAAGAAATATGGTATACAAATATAGACAGGGCTCTTTAGCATATGGTGAAAAGAACTTGTCTTTACCAAAAAACTGCCATATATTTAGCGTATATGAGTCTTCCTTGATCTTTACATATTGGCTATTTAATTTATACATGAAAATATGAATAACAATAATCAATGGTATTATTAAAATATATTGAAGAATCATTATCCATGTTAACAACTACATTATAAAGTAATACCCCCAAAAGTCTTTATTCAGGAAGTAAAGAAAACGGATTTATTGATGGATACAATGTCCCAAGAAAGTGATTATTTATTAGATTGCACCATAGCCACTTTTTTTTAATATGAGAAGAGCTGTAATTTATTCCTCTGCATAAATTGTACCTTCAAGCCTAAGACATCCTGTAAAATAAATATGAAAATGTCAATTGGCTGTATTATTAATGAAACTAATGGTATGGGGTCTGAATGACTTGTTAATACTCTATTTCCACTAAAACAATTGATAAATCACTAAGATGTGTCTTATTTTCTCTCATCCTATTAAATTGAAATAAGTACACTCAATCTGATGGTTTACAGAAATTTATTAAATTGAAAGTTGTTTAATCGTCTATACCATGGGCACCCATCCAGTTGCCTTTCAACTGGTTAGTTGCATGATTTCTACCGTCATAAGTGCCCTTGAATACTTCAGGCTATCAGGTCTTCCTGCACTTCTCCAAATGTGAATTCTTAATCCTTTGCTTAAAACTCCTTGTTTCATGCCTTATAGTCAACCCAACTCTTCATGCCTTTATTCAAAAAGTCTCCAAAATCTGCACCCAAGCAAGCCATCCATGGATATTAACAGAAAGAAAGAAAGAAAGAAAGAAAGAAAGAAAGAAAGAAAGAAAGAAAGAAAGAAAGAAAGAAGAAAGGAAAGAAACTTCTTAGAGGAAATGACTGATTAGTCTCAGTATCAAAGTTAATTTTGTATCTCCTGATGAATTAGTTTGATTTTATCTGATGGCCCCTGTGAATTGTGCAACTAATCAGATTTATTTTTTATATTAGTTACTTAGGGTAAAATTAATAGCTCACTCATTAACAAGTGTATAGGTTATTATGTTATGCATGTTATGGCCATATTGTAAACTCCAATCTATGTTCCATACACTTTTCTATTTAATCCGCCATTATTAACTTCTGTAATTTTTGTATATTTTCTGTATTCTCACAAGCCACTTTTTGTCCAATCTAGAATAAATTAGGGGTACAAATAAATAACTGAATATATATATATATATATATATATATATATATATATATATATACACACACACACAAAGGTTATCTGGAAGACTGAAAAGGAGAAGGAGAATTTATAAAGGTTAAAGATGGTTCATGTGTTTCTATGTCAGGAAAAATTCTAAGAGAGGGTTGTAAAAATTGGTATCAGTAGGAAATGAGAATAGTATTTATTACTTATTCCAGCATTAATTCAGAAGGAAAGAGGTTCCTCCTCTAAGATATTTCTGGGAAAAAGAAATATTGAGTTACCTGCTAGAAGTTCATGAAACCAAAGAAATGATATAATATTATTCAACCAACTAAAATAGAAATAATCATGAATATATATAACCTTTTGGGTCATACTAATTTTGCTTTACTTCTAAGAGCATACTTAAATTTATTAAGCACAAAAGCAATAGCAGCTGATTTGGACCAAACAGCAAGACAGAATTTTAGTGTGGAGATGATTTATTTCAGTCTGATTCACACAATTACCGAGTCTGTTTGTCTTTTTTATAGAAAAATATCCACTATGTCATAAGATGAACCAGAGGAAGCCAAAAAAGGATTAGATGTCTGAAAGACAAATATGAATGAAACCTGTTTCCTATTTGAAGTTATTTTTTAGTGCTAGTTGTTTTGGTGACTAATTTTGTTCTGTTTCTTTAAATGATTATATTGTAGGATGTCCAGTCTGATTATGAGTGTTCTGAGGCTTAGGACAAGAGAGGTACATTAGACCTTATAAAAAAAGAAAATGAGGAGAGACAGCTGCCTGCCATGTCAGATGGCAGGAACAAATAATTTATATCAGGAATTGAAAGCAGAGTTGGTTTCTCTGTTGTGTTACCCACTCTTCAAGCCAAATGTTAATAAGATTTTCAGCATTTCATACCAATATCTTGGGTTAGAGAACAATGATTCCTGAGCATGATGGGGAACTAGACACAATAGCTAATCTTCTGTTATTTCATTTTCTTTTTTAATCTTTTAAAATTCAATAATTTTAGCCCCCACATTCTAATATGTTGTAATGAAGCCCCCCCAAAAAAACACTACGCATCCTTTAAAACGTGCATAAAGTACTATTAAGCTTATGAAATATATTTCTATATGACAACATTTCAGAAATCTTGGGTGAATTTTATCTCTATAACTGTCAAGTTTTGGATTTACACATTATTTTTTCTAAACCTTATCATACAGCTTCATCATTTAAACGAAAGTTCTATGGAAACAATTGACTGGAGTGGGTTATAGTTTTCCTCCCAGGAATTACCAAAAGAAAAATGCATTATTGGATAAAGAAGATGTGATATTTATACACAATGGAATACTATTCTGCCATAAGAAAATAGTGCCATTTGCGACAACATGGATGGATCTTGAGATTATTATGCTCAGACAGAAAAAGCCGAGAACCATATGATTTCACTGATATGTGGCATTCAAAACTGAAAACAACAAAGAAAAAGACAAACAAATGAAGAAAAAAACCCTCATAGACACAGGAAATAGTTTAGTGGTCACCAGAGGGTATGGAAGGAGTGGGGTGGTAGATAAGGGTAAAAGGTATCAAATATATGGTGATGGAAGGAGAACTGACTCTGGATGGTGAACACACAATGTGATATATAGATGATGTGTTATAGAATTGTACACCTGAAACCTATGTAACTTTACTAACCACTGTCACCCCAGTATACTTTAATTAAAAAAAAGAAAGAAAAATGCATTATTAGCATATAGATCACAATCATTTGATAGCCAAGTAAGAAGTGAAACACACAATACAATACATAGATGATGTGTTATAGAAATATACAATTAAAACCTATATAATTTTACTAACCAATGTTACCCCCAATAAATTTAATAAATTAAAAAATGTAAAAATAAATAAATGAATGGATAAATAAATAAATTCACAGATGAGGAACCAGAGGTTGAATAATTGAGTGGCTTGGCAAGAGCTACAGTGTGATTAACTGATGAAACAACTTTAAAAAGAAAAAGTGAAACCATTTTTCTAGAAGCAGCTGATAAAGAGCTAGGCTTACTAAAGCGAATTCAAAGGCTTATGACTAAGCAGAAAATATTTCAGAGGATCAAATCTAATAAACTAATAAGAAAGCTAAATGAACGCAAAAATTTACTATTCACAAATTTAATTAAATGTTGCACACATGGTAAACTTCTTAGCCCAACACTTGACAAAATAATTACCTCATTAAAGGATGAGCATAAGTATAGTTTACAAATCTTCATGGACTCGGGTTTTCCCAAGGAAACTAAAAGCCTTATATAATCTATTTTCCACTTGATAAGAGAAAATGTACAGTTAAAAATGTCATCAGGTTTTTTGGATAGTTGAAAAGGGACTCTTTTGAAAATATTAAAATTAAGGCATATAGACAAAAATATAAAAACATATGACAATTTATATTTTTATTTATTTTATTCCCTACTGTATTTATAATTGTAGCAGGGTTATAAGCTTTGCTTTCTTTGTGGTGTACAACATATATTTTCAGAAAACAAAATTACAGGAATCAGTTAAGATTGGAATGTAAGGAAAGATCCTCCAGGCAAGGGATCTCAGTGTAGGAAAAGGAGACCTAGCAGCTAGCTGTGCCTGGTCACATGTCTTGTTAGGGAGACCGCTTCATGGAAGGAGTACAGGCTTGATCACTGAACTGTACACCTGAAGCTGATGTTGTATAATATTGTATGTCAACTGTAATTGAATATATAGATAGTCATGGGGTGTGGAGTATAGTATGGAGTGGAGTCAAGGGAATTGTAATATATATGTATGATATGGGGGTGGGGGAATGGGGAGGCGAATTAGGGGAGATGGGTTGTCACTTTGAGGGATAAAAAGTATAACTATTGCACTGTGTTGTACACCTGAAACTAATTTTTAAAAATATGTTTATTTCACAATAAAAGAATTAAAAAAAAAAAAAAGAGTCAGGCCTCCCATGATAGGCTGTTGCTAATGACATCTTCTATGCTAATTATTAGTAAAACTCAGTGCTTAGTATGCCCACTGTTTCCTGTGTGTCTAACAGTTCTAATATTTGAAATTTCAGTTTAAGTCCATTTCTAGGGGATTCATTTAGCTTTTAAGATTTATTCTGACCCAGTCTGCTGTCTTCATTGTCTTTGGTTTAAGACTGTCTTAACTACTTTATAATAGTTATTTCCTTTGAAATAAAAACGTGGCTTTCAATTCCAAATTTTTCTCTATACCTGGCCTTTAAAAAAATGGCAGCTTTGAAATATTATCCACATACCATACAATTCATTCATTTAAAGTGTACAAGTCAGTGTCTTTTAGTATATACACAGAGTTTTACAACCATTATCACAATCTAATTTTAGAACTTTTATCACTTTAAGCAGGGAGAGGGGATAGTAGAAGTGGGTAAAGGGTGTCAAGTATATAGTGATGGAAAGAGAACTGACTCTGGGTGGTGAACACACAATGTGATACATAGATGATGTATTCAGAATTGTACACCTGAAATCTATGCAACTTTGCTAACAATTGTCACCCCAATAAAGTTTAATTAAATAAAAAAGAAACCATGTACCCATTAGCAGTCACTCCTCCAGTATCCACTCACCCCCTCTTCAAGCATAGGCAACCACTAATCTACTTTCTGTTTTTATAGATTTGCCTATTCTGAATTTTTATACAAATGGAATCTTACAATATGTGGTCTTTTGTGACTGGTTTCTTTCCGTTAGCATGTTTTCAAAGTTCATCCATGTTGTGGCATGTCTAAGGACATGATTCCTTTGTATTGCTTAATAATACAGCAAGTCCTCACTTAACATTATAGATAGGTCCTTGAAACTCATTTCACTGACATATAATGACATCACTTTAATCATAGGCTAATTGACAAACAAGAGTTGATTTCCTATAGTATGTCATTAGCATTTTATCAAAATGATATTGAACAAAGTGACATTATTCAAGAACCTGCTATACTCCAAGGGATACATATAATATTTCTATTGATTCATTCATTAGTTGATTAATATTTGGGTTGGAGTTATTATGAATAGTGCTGCTATAAACATTCTTGTACAAATTTTAGTGTATATGTGTTTATATTTCTCTTGGGGGCATAACCAGGAGTGGAGTTGCTGGAGCACCTGATATTCTATGTTTAATATTGGGTTGTCGGAAAAGTCATGACATAGTTTTTCTATGCAAAAATACATCATGATTTTTCTGACAACCCAATATATTTTTAAATTAAATTTATTTGGGGTGACAATGGTTAGTAAAATTATATCGGTTTCCAGTGTATAATTCTATAATACATCATCTATATATCACATTGTGTGCTCACCACCCAGAGTCAGTTCTCCTTCCATCACCATTATGTGACCCTTTAACTTCTACCACCCTTCTCCCCCGTTACCCTCTGGTAACCACTAAACTATTGTCTGTGTCTATGAATTTTTGTTTATTTATTTGTTTGTCTTGTTCCTTTGTTGCTTTCAATTTTATATCCCACAGATGAGTGAAGTCATATGGTTCTCGATTTTTTCTGTCTGGCTTATTTCACTTAGCATAATAATCTCAGTATCTATCTGTGTTGTCGCAAATGGCAATATTTCATCTTTTCTTATGGTGGAGTAGTATTCCATTGTGCATATATATACCACATCTTCTTTAACCAATCACCTATCAAAGGACACTTGGTTTGTATCCATGTGTTGGCCACCGTAAATAAAGCTGCAATGAACATCAGCAGTGTGGAGGTTTCTCAAAAAATTAAGAATAGAATTACCACATGACCCAGCAATCCCTCTCCTAAAAAACTTGAAAACATTTAGCTGTAAAGATATATGTACTCCTATGTTTAATATTTTGAGAACTGCTGCACTGTTCTCCAAGCATCTGCCTATTTTACATTCCCACCAGCAATTTATGAGTTATAATTTCTCCACATACTCACAAAAACTTGTTGTTATCTGTCTTTTTTATTTTATTGTGGTGTCACAATATGACTGATTTGTATTTCCCTAATGGCTAATGAAGTTGAGCATCATTTTAGATGCTTATTGGCCATCTATATATCTTCTTGGAGAAATGTCTTTCAAATCCTTTCATCATTTTTGTGTAATTTGTTTCTTATTCTGGAGATGTGAGAGTTGTAAGAGTTCTAATATTATGAATACAAGTCCCTTATCTAAAATATGATTTACAAATATTTTCTTTTATTCTGTGGGTTGTCTCTTCCCTTTGTTAATGGTTTCCTTTGAAGTACAAATGGTTTTAACATTATTGAGTCCAATTTATCAATATTTTTTCTTTTGTTGTTTGTACTCTTTGGGGGATATCTCAGAAAGTTTGCTTAACCCAAGATTGCTAAGATTCACTCCTATCTTTCCTTCAAAGGTTTATATATTTTCTCTTATATTTAAATCTATGATTTATTTGACATTAATTTTGCATATGATGTAAACTATGGATGCATCTTTGTTATTTTGCATGTGATATCCAGCTGTCCCAGCACTATTCTTTCCCACGATAAGTATTCTTGGCACACTTGTTGAAAACTATTGACTTTAATTATGAAGGTTGATTTGTGGAAGCTCAAACCCTTATTCCAGTACACAGTTTTGACTATTTTACTTTTACACTAAGTTTTGATTTCAGGAAGTATGACTCCAACAACTTTTTTCATTTTACTCAAGATTGTTTTGGCTATTCTGGGTCCCTTGCATTTCCATGTGAATTTTAGGATAATCTTGTCAACATCTATAAAAAGCGATCTCTACTGGTTTAATTTTTATAAGGATTGTGATGAATCTGAAATCTGTAAATCAATTTAGGGAGTATTGCCATCTTAACAATATTAAAATTTATGATCCATAAATATCACATACTTTCCATTTTTGAGGGTCTTTTTTATTTTCTTTCAGCAATATTTTGTAGTTCAATGTACAATTCTTGCACTTCCTTGATTAAATGTATTCCTAAATTCTTTTCGACACTTTTTTTTTTTAAACTGAGCCATCCTGCCACCTGTTGGCAGCTCTGTGGCAGCTTAGCTCAAACTTGGAATTGAACTGGTGACCCTGTTGCTCAGAGCTCACACTCTTGAGCAAGTTCTTATCCAACCAAGTCACTCAGGTGGCCCTGACACTATTTTAAATGTTGATGCTATTGCTAATTTCATTTTAGAATTGTCCGTTGATAGTGTATAGATATGTGATTTAGTTTTGTATATTTACCTAGTATCCGGAAACCTGACTGAAATCATTTATTAGTTCTAACGCTTTTTACTGTATTCTTTAGTATGTTATATACACTAGGTCATGTCATCTGCAAGTAAAGATGTTTTATTTCTTCTTTCCCAATTGGTATGACATTTGTTTTCTTGTTTAATTACCCTAACTAGAAACTCTAGTGCAATATTAAGCAGAAGCAGTGAGTCTAAACATTCTTATCTTATTCCTGATCTTATGGAGAAAGCATTTAATTTCACCATTAACTATGGTATAAACTGTGGGATTTTCACAGATGCCCTTTCAGGCTAAGGAAATTTTCTTCTATTTCTAGACTGATAAATATTTTTTGATTTTTTGTTTTTGTAGAATAGATGAAGCAGAGGAGCAGAGGAGCGAATTAAAAGAGAAAAACAGCAGAAAAAACCCCAGCTGGGCAAAAAAAGAAAAAAGAATAAAAAAGAATGAATATAGTTTAAGAGACCTCTGAGACAACATGAAATACAACAATTATACATCGTAGGAATATCAGAAGGAGAAGAGAAGAAGCAAGGGACTGAGTATGTATAAAGAAATAATGATTGAAAAATTCCCTACCCTGGTGAAGGAAATCGACATACAATCCCAGGATGTGCTGAGAGTTCCAAACAGGCTGAATACAAAACAGGCCCACACCAAGATACATCATAGTTAAAATGGCAAAGCTTAAACACAAAGACAGAATCCTAAAAGCAGCAAGAGAAAGACAGCAGGTTACATACAAAGGAACTCCTATAAGACTAACAGCTGACTTGTTTACAGAAATTCTGCAGGCCAGAAGGGAGTGGCAGGAAATATTCAAAGTGACATAAAATAAAGGTCTACAACCAAGATTGATCTAGCCAGCAAGGCTATCACTTAAAATTGAAGGAGTAATAAAGAGCTTCTCAGAAAAGAATAAGCTTAAGGAGTTCATTACCACCAAGCCAGCATTGCAGGAAATGTAAAAAGGGCTTTTTTAAACAAAAGAAAGGGGAAACCAAGCTAACCGAGGAAGACAAGAAATACAAATAACAAAAGGGCAATAAATATGCACCTATCACTTTAAATGGTAATGGGCTAAATGCTCCAATCAAAAGACACAGAGTGGCTGAGTGGATAAGAAAACAGGACCCATGCATATGCTGTCTACAAGAGACTCATCTCAGATCAAAAGACACACACAGACTGAAAGTAAAGGGATGGAATAAGATATTTCATACAAATGGAAGTGAGAAAAAAGCTGGAATAGCAATATTTATTTGGACAAAATAGACTTTAAAATGAAGACTACAAAAAAAAAGACAAAAAAGGGCACTACATAATAATAAGGGGATCCATTCAACAAGAGGACATAACTCTGCTAAACATCTATGCACCCAATATAGGAGCTCCTAAACATATAAAACAGATTTTGACAGACATAAAGACAGAGTTCAACAGTAACACTATCATAGTAGGGGACTTAAACATCCCGTTGTCACCAATGGACAGATCCTCCAGACAGAATATCCACACGGATATTGTGGCTTTAAATGACACTTTAGACCAGCTGGATTTAATTGATATTTTTAGAGCATTTCACCCAAAAGCTACAGAATATACATTCTTCTCAAGTGCACATGGAACAATTTCCAAGATAGATAAATGTTAGGCCACAAAACAAGTCTCGACAAATTTAAGAATATTGAAATCATATCACGTGTCTTCTCTGATCACAATGCTATGAAACTAGAAATCAATTATAAGAAGAAATCTGGAAAGCTTACAAATACATGGAGGCTAAATAACATGCTACTAAATAGTAAGTGGGTCAAAAAATGAGATCAAGGAGGAAATCAAAAGATACCTCGAGACAAATGGAAATGAAATCACCACCATCCAAAATCTCTGGGATGCAGCGAAGGGTGTCCTAAGAGGGAAGTTCTTAGCAGGGCAGGTCTACCTAAAGAAGGAAGATATATCTCAAATCAAATGGACTATCTTTACACCTAAAGGAACTCAATAAAGAACTGCAAAACAATCCTAAAGGGAATATAAGGAAGGAAATAATAAAGACCAGAGCAGAAATAAATGAAATAGAGACGAAAAGAACAATACAAAAGATCAATGAAACCAAGAGTTGGTTTTTTGGAAAGATAAACAAAATCGACAAACTCTTAGCCAGACTCACCAAGAAAAAGAGAGAGAAAACGCAAATTAATAAAATCAGAAATGAAAGAGGAGAAGTGAAAACAGATACCACAGAAATACAGAAAATTTTAAGAAAATACTATGAGCAACTATACGCTAACAAATTTGACAATCTGGAAGAATAGGATAAATATCTAGAAGCATACATTCTACCAAGTCTGAACCAAAAAGAAACAGAAACTCTGAACAGACTGATTACTGCCAAAGAAATTGAATCAGTAACCAACAATCTTCCAACAAACAAGAGCCCTTGACCTGATGGCTTCACAGGTGAATTTTACAAAACATTCGAAAAAGAATTAATACCTATTCTCGTCAAACTATTCCAAAAAATACAGAAGGTGGGAGATTCCCAAACTCTTTCTATGAAGCCACTGTCACCCTGATTCCTACGTCAGACAAAGATATTACAAAAAAAGGAAAACTACAGGTCAATATCCCTAATGAACATAGATGCAAAAATTTTCAACAAAATACTAGCACATCGAATTCAGCATCTCATTAAAAAGATCATACACCACGATCAAGTTGGATTCATTCCTGGTATGCAAGGTTGAATCAATATCCGCAAATCAATTAACAAAATACATCATATTAACAAAACTAAAATAAAAATCATGATCATATCAATAGATGCAGAAAACATTTGACAAAATCTAGCAGCCATTTATGATAAAAACTCTTAGCAAAGTGGGAATAGTGAGATCATATCTCAATATAATAAAGGCCATATATGATAAGCCCACAGCAAACATTGTACTCAATAGGGAAAGGCTAAAGCTTTCCCCTTAAGATCAGGAACAAGACAAGACTGCTCACTTTCACCACTTCTATTAGTTCTGGAAGTTCTGGAAGTTCTAGGCACAGCAATCAGGCAAGAAAATAAACTAAAAGGCATCAAAATTGGAAAGGAGGAAGTAAAATTGTCATTACATGCAGATGACATGATGCCATATAGAGAGAATCCCAAAGAATCCACCAAAAAACTGCTAAAACTGATACACGAATTTGGTAAGGTAGCAGGATATGAAATTAATATTCAGAAATCAGTTGCATTTGTATACACCAATAATAAATTATCAGAAGAAGAAATCAGGAAATCAATCCCTTTTATAATTGCTTCAAAAACAATAAACTATCTAGGAATCAATTTAACTAAAGAAGTAAAAAGACCTGTACTCAAAAAATTATGAGATGCTGAAGAGAGAAATCAAAGAAGATACAAATAAATGGAAATACATACTATCCTCATGGATAGGAAGAATTAATATAGTTCAGATGTCAATACTACCTAAGGCAATATATAGATTCAATGCAATTCCAATCACACTACCATGTATATTTTTCTCAGAAACAGAACATAGAATCATGAAATTTATATGGAGCCACAAAAGACCCCGAATAGCTATGGTAATGTTGAGAAACAAAAACAAAGTGGGAGGCATCACACTACCTGACATCAAAACATACTTCAAAGTTATAGTAATCAAAACAGTATGGTACCGGAATAAAAACTGGCACATAGACCAATGGAACAGAATAGAGAGCCCAGGAATAAACCCATCCATATACGGTCATTTAATCTATGACAATGGAAGCAAGCATTTACATTGGAGTAAAGATAGTCTATTTAATAAATGGTGCTGGGAAAATTGGACTGACATGTGCAAAAAAATGAAAATGGACCACCTACTTACACCATATACGAGAACAAACTCAAAATGGATTAAAGACTTAAATATAAGAGCTGAAACCATAAAAGTCCTAGAAGAAAACATAGGGAATAAGTTTGCATACATTACCCTGAGTAATATTTTTACTGATACATCCCCTCAACCAAGGGAAATAAAAGCAAAAATGAACATATGGGATTACATCAAACTTAAAAGTTTTTTCACAGCAAAGGAAATCATCAATAAAACAAAAAGCCAGCCTACTGAATGGGAGAAGATATTTTCCAATGATATATCTGAGAAGGGGTTGATATCCAAGATTTATAAAACACTCATGAAACTCAACACTAGATAAACAAACAACCCAATTAAGAAATGGGCAAAGTATATGAAGAGGCATTTCTCTAAAGAGGACATACAGATGGCCAACAGCCATATGAAAAAATGTTCAACCTCACTAATCATCAGAGAAATATAAATAAAAACCACAATGAGATACCACCTCACTCAGGTCAGAATGTCTATCATCAACAAATCAACAAACAACAAGTGTTGGTGGGGGTGTGGAGAAAAGGGAACCCTGGTGCACTCTTGGTGGGGCTGCAAATTGGTGCAGCCATTATGGAAGTCAGTATGGAGGTATCTCAAAAAACTGGAAATGGAACTACCTTTTGACCCAGCAATTCCACTCTTGGGTATCTACCCAGAAGAATCCAAGACGCTAATTCAAAAAAATATATACACCTCTATGTTTATTGCAGCGCTATTTGCAATAGCCAAGACTCGGAAACAACTGAAATGCCCATCGGTAGATGACTGGATTAAGAAACGGTGGTACATTTATACAATGGAGTATTACTCTGCTATAAAGAAGAATGAAATCGTACCATTTGCAACGATATGGATGAACCTAGAGATTATTATGTTAAGTGAAATAAGTCAGTCGGAGAAAGACAAACACCATATGATCTCACTTACATGTGGAATCTGAAAAACTGAATGAATGAGCAAATTAAACAGAAACAATCTCATAGATATAGAGGAAATACAAGTTTTCTAGTTGGGAGGGTGGTGCGGATGAGGGAGAAGGGGTAGGAATTAGACAGCATAAATAGGTAACTACAATATTGCCACAGGGATATGAAAGACAGTTTGGGGTATATAATAATGTTGTAAATATTTTGTGGGGTGTCAGATGGTCACATGTCTTGTTAGGGAGACCATTTCATGGATGGAGTAGAGGCTTGATCACTGCACTGTATACCTGAAACTGATGTTGTATAATATTGTATGCCAACTGTAATTGAATGTGTAGATAGTCACGGGATGTGGATTATATGTGGAAGGGAGTCAAAGGAATTGTAATAGATATGTATGATATGGGGGGGAGGAGTGGGGTGGCGAATTGGGGGAGGGCGGTTGTCACTTTGAGGGGTAAAAAGTATAACTATTGCAGTGTTGCACACCTGAAGGTAATTTTTAAAAAATGTTTATTTCACAATAAAAGAATAAATGAAAAAAATGAATAAATAAAAAATAAAGTGCGAAACATGATGCTTTGAGTTGCATATACTTTATGAAATGATCACCACTATCTGGTTAGTCAACATATCCACTGCCTTACACCTTAGGGGAATATGTGTAGTGAGAATGCTGAAGTTCTATCTACTCAGCAAATTTCAGTTACAAAACAGTATTATTAACACAATCATCATGCTGTGCACTAGATCTCCAGAGCTTATTCATCTTACTTCTACAGGTCTGCTCTTTTGTCCAGCATCTCATCTCCCCCACCTCTCCAGCCCTGGGTAACTACCACTCTACTTTTTGTTTCTATGAATTTCAATTTTTTTTTTTTTAAGAATTCTCCATATATTTGAGATCATATATTATTTCTCTTTCTCTGTCTGGCTAATTTCACTTGATGTAATGTTCTCTAGATTCATCTATGTTGCTACAAGTTATAGAATTTCCTTCTTTCTCATGAATGAATAAAATTCATATATATAATATAAATATATATACATCTTCTTTACCCATTGTTCTGTTAAAGGTACTTAGGTTGTTTCCATACCTTGTCTATGTGAATAATTCCACAATAAACATGAGATAAATCTTCAAAGTTTATGCTCTGTTTCAAAAGATAACATTAATAAACAAGGGTTAAACCACATATAGTAGACTATAAATATATCCATAATTCAGTAATGAAGAGCACTGCATGCTGAGGTAGCTAAAAAAAAATCAATTCTTAGCCCTGTAATCAGATGTTATTTTGAATCTGGCCTCTGCAACTTGCCAGTGGTATGGTTTTAGAGAAATTATTTCATCTTTTGATTCTTGATCTTCTCATCTGTAAAAGGAAATGATAGTACCTATGTCACAACTTTGAAAGATAAAATGAGATGAGGTACCTGAACATAATGTCAGACTTGGGCCAGCTGAGTGGTGCGTTGGTTGAGAGCTCGCTTGGGACACCAGCGGTTCAGATACCACATGTGAGGGCTGGTGACACTACCCTCAAAAAAAAAGCATAATGTCAGACATAATATAGAATATAGGCAAATGAGCAACAAAACAAAACAAAGAATAAATAGTTTTGTGAGACATTAAAGTCTATAACATTTTAAGTCTATAACATATTACAAACATTCCCTATAGTGACATATACATTTGAAACACTACAAATTCTGAAAGAATTTAAACTTAATTTAAAATCTGGTTGTGCCATTCACTAGCTGTGTGGTTCTAATCAAGTTATTTCTTATCCCAGAGTCTGTTTCCAATATGTGAATGAGAATAATAATAAAAAATGACCACAGAGAGTTCATGAAGATTATGTTAAATAGTGAAAATAAAATGACTGGAAGTTAGAAGAAGCTCATTAATTATATTTATTATCATTTTTATTAGATAAAGAAACTGGTGATCATTCATAGCATATTGAAAATTATTTGGGGGATATTGAGGAAGTGTGGTCAATTGTAGCTTAAAGACCTAAAATACAAAGATAATATAGATGGTATCACAAAACAGTACATAATAGAAAACTCAATGAATAGGACAGGCAACAGATCTATATGTGTAATTGTTTATAATATAAAAACATCAGTGTTTTATTTGGTGAAAATTGGTTATTACCTCATTGTCTCAAAGAAGGTTTTTGTAGAAGCAAATGGCAAGAGAAAGGGTTCTTTTGACCATGGATGACGCAACAATAATTTTGAGAATAATTTTTGACATTTTAAGACGAATCCATCTTTCAAAGTCTACATATTTCATGGTAAATGTATACTGGAGGGGTTTCTTAAATCTGCCAGATTAATTATACCTCTCCCTCTCCTTTTACATACTTTTTAAAAGGTAATACATACTAGACTCAAAACGGTAGATGTGGTAGGCTGAATAATGGCCCCACAAAAAAAAATTCCTATCCTAATTCCTGTAAATGTTACATTATGTGACCAAAAAATAGAAAAGACTTTTCAGATGTGGTTATGTTTAGGAGTTTGAGAAGGCGCTCTTATCCTGGATTATCCAGGTGGACTCTAAATCCCATCTACATGTATCCTTATAGAAGGGAGGCAGGTGGAGACTTGGCACAGAATAGAAAAAAAACATGTAATAGAAGCAGAGGGAAGTTCAGTCACAGGGAGAAGGTATTACACCATTTTCTTTGAAGACAGAGAAGAGAAATGAGTCAAGGAACACAGGAATGCAGTTCTAGACACCAGAAAAGACAGCAAATCAATTTTCTCCTAGATCTTCTTAAGGGAATCTGACCTTTTTGGCACTTTGATTTTAGCTCATTTTGGACTTCTGTCCTCCAAAACTGTGAGAGAATAAATTTATGTTGTTTTAAGCCAACAAATGTGTGATAATTTGTTACAGCAGCTATATGAAATGAATACAGTACATAAAACACATATGTTAATATCTTTTCTCTCCTAAATTCCCATTAAAGGTAAAATATTAAAAAGTTATAAAACTATGACAACTAAGCAAACAGGAGGGAGAGCCATTATTAAACAAGAACTTCCAACAAATTCCTGATACATAATAGGTGGACAGAAATATATATGGAGGATACTGTATTGTGAAAGGAGACAGCTTCCAGGAAGAATCTAAGAGAAATGCTAAAATTAGACATGCGAGTGGCAATGGACAGAAAGAAAGAGAGCTATATAGGACTAAAAAGAAGAATATTTACTGACAGCCTATATGTTGTTCACTTAAGCTCCTGAAGTCCCTCTCCCAGTTCTATATTCAGAATGATTTCTAGCCAGACATTCATGTCCAGATTACAAAAAAGAATGTCCTTTATAAAATAAAATTGAATAAACTTTCTAAAGAGAACCAAGATAACTACTTTGGCTGTTGGCATCCAGAATAAAATTTTAGCATTCTGATATGCTGAGGAGCTCTAGCACAACTCGCTCTTGCAGGCCAACACAAATTCTGCTCTCATTCTCAAAGTATGCACTCAACTATCTTAATTCTTCACTCTTAAGTTTGAATAGGCAACTACACATTGCAGTCTTTTGAGGAAAGCCTGCATGAGGAAGCCAAAGATTTAGAAACGCATTTTTCAGGAAAGCTAAAAGAAGTTAAATTACAATTCTAATTAGAACCATACAGATATCCAGGATATTTCATCCCTAAAATAAGAAAGCCATGAATAAAAAACAAAAATCAAAAACAATTTGTAATTATTTGTGATTGAAAATTAAAAAATCTAGAATTGGAATATAAAAATCAATGAAATTTTCTAAGGTATATTATAAAATAACAAAGTGAGATATATGAGAGGAAGAAAGAAGATAAAATATATGTAAATATAGAAAACAAGAATTTCTCTTTTTTTTTCAATGTCAAATTCTAAAAAGAAAAAATTCCCTACTGGAAGGAAATTAATAAAAGAAGTACATAAAATATTCCAGAATTTAAAGAGGCAATAAATCTTAAATTTAGAGGTTAACTAAGTACTGATCAAATCAAATATACTTAGACTTATCATTGTAAAATATTTTCACATCAAGTGTCCTTAACATTTCTGGAGAAAAACTGATTTTTTTTAATCTTCTTAAAAAGAGTAAAATCAAATTGCCTCCCATAAGCAATATACAATGCTTGGGAAAAAAACAATGTTCTGAGGGAAATTACTTTCAGCCTAGAAAAAAATAACTTGAAAATCAACCAATCTACTGGGAAAGGGACAAATTACATACACTTTCAACTTGTAAATATTTAGAAAATTTAGCTCCCCACTCAGCTTTTATAAGATGTTATTTATGGGTATATTCTAACAAATAAGAGGGAAGATTAGAAAGAGGAAGACATAAGGTTCAGGAAACAGTAGCTCAACACCCAGGAGAAGAGTGAATGGAGGTTTGAGGACTGCAGCTGAATAGCAGATTTAGGAAGCAACCAGTTCATGTTGGAGCAGGATGATGCGATGCAAAACTCCAGGAGAAACACCCCTAGGAAATTGAGAGGAGACCATACAATAATTACTATGAGTAACAGACGAGAAATAACAAGAATGGGATAAGGACCCCATTAAAAATTCCAGAAGGAAAGAGAAGCCAACTTGAATTTCAGGAAACAAGAGATGTGCAAGAAATTTATAGTACATTAGTCTATATAAGTAAAACATCAAAGTAGAATACAAGTCAATGAGAGCAAGTGGAATGAGATGGGCTACAGGCAATAGAATAAATATGAATTGGGAAAATGTTTGCTTAAGTTTCATCCAGCAATAAGAAAAAATGTTTGTCATAAATTAATAGGGAAACTAATTTTAAAACTATAGAAATATGTAGTTAAAATATGAAGTAAACAAAAATTATATCATGATTTTAAGCAATTGGTTGAGCACAAAAAGAGATACAACTTTTGGGCCGGCCAAGTGGCTCAATTGGTTAAGAGTCAGCTCTGAAGTACATTTGCAGACATTACCTGGAGCAATATTTTTACGGATACATCCCTGCAGGCAAGAGAAGTAAAAGAAAAAAATGAACATATGGGATTATATCAGACTTAAAAGCTTTTTCACACAAAGGAAACTGTCAATAAAACAAAAAGGAAGCCTATTGAATGGAAGAATATATTTGCCAATGATATATCTGATAAGGGGTTAATATCTAAAATATGTAAAACACTCATGAAACTCAACACCAAAAAACAAACAACCGAATTAAAAAATGGGCAGAAGATATGAAGAGACATTTCTCTAAAGAGGACATACAGAAGGCCAACAGGCATATGAAAAAATGTTCAACCTCACTGGTCATTAGGGAAATGCAAATAAAAACCACAATGAGATACCACCTTACTCCAGTCAGGAGGGCTATCATCAATAAATCAACAAACAACAAGTGCTGGCGGGGCTGTGGGGAAAAAGGGACCCTGCTGCATTGTTGGCGGGATTGCAGATTGTTGCAGCCACTATAGAAGTCAGTATGGCGGTATCTCAAAAAACTGGAAATGGAACTACCTTTTGACCCAGCAATTCCACTCCTAGGTATTTACCCCGAAAAACCCAAGACACTAATTCAAAAAAATATATGCACCCCTATGTTCATTGCAGCACTATTTACAATAGCCAAGACTTGGAAACAACCAAAATGCCCATTGATAGATGACTGGATTAAGAAACGGTGGTACATTTATACAATGGAGTATTACTCCGCTCTAAAGAAGAATGAAATCGTACCATTTGCAACGATATGGATGGACCTAGAGACTATTATGTTAAGTGAGATAAGTCAGTCAGAGAAAGACAAATACCATATGATCTCACTTATATGAGGAATCTGAAAAACTGAATGAATGAGCAAAGTAAACAGAAACAGTTTCATAGATATTGAGGAAAAATAGGGTTTCTAGTTGGGAGGGTGGTGGGGATGAGGGAGAAGGGGTAGGGATTAGACAGCATAAATAGGTAACAACAATATTGCCACAGGGGTATGAAAGACAGTTCGGGGAATATAATTAATAATGTAAATATTTTGTGGGGTGTCAGATGGTCACATGTCTTGTTAGGGAGACCATTTCATGGATGGAGTAGAGGCTTGATCACTGCACTGTACACCTGAAGCTGATGTTGTATAATATTGCATACCAACTGTAATTGAATATATAGATAGTCACGGGATGTGGATTATACTGTGGAAGGGAGTCAGAGGAAGTGTAATACATATATATGATATGTGGGGGAGGAGTGGGGTGGCGAATTGGGGGAGGGAGGTTGCCACTTAGAGGGGCAAAAGGTATAACTATTGCACTGTGTTGTACACCTGAAACTAATTTAAATTAATTAATTAATTAATTAATTAATTAAAAAAAAAAAGAGTTGACTCTGAGCAACAGCGCTGCCAGTTTGATTCCCACATGGGCCAGTGAATGCTCCACCCTAGCTGAGCTGTCGCTTGCTGCCAACAGTCGGAAGGATGGCTCAGCTAGTGTAACAACAAGATTACCTGTTCAATGGTGGGGTATGCCCACCCACAACTAAAGTTTGAACTCGGCACCTTGAGCTGAGCTGCCACCCGGATGGCTCAGAGGATAGGGTGTGCACTCTTAACAACAAGGATGCTGGTTCGACTCCCACATGGGATGGTGGCTATGCCCAGGCGCAACTGAGATTGAACACAGCACGTTGAGCTTAGAGGCCACGAACTGCTGAGGGAAAGCAAGATGACAACTGGCACCCTCCACAACGAAGATTGGAAAACAACAACTTGGCTAGTCCCCCCCCCCAATTCCTCAACACTGTTCCCCTCCCCCAATTCCCCAATAAAATCTTACAATAAAAAAAAAGAGATACATCTTTTGCATATGATGTTAAAAGTACTCTCTTTTGATCTCCAAAAATTGTGAGTGCATTTACAGTACAAATGTGGATGGGAATTATAATAATAGCTCATTAAATAGCTCTGTAGTAAATAATATACCATGATGGTAATTTAAGCATCATTTCAACTTTTAGAATCAACCTATATACAAAGCATGAAAGGCTTAATTATGGCTGCAAGAAATGAAAATATTATAAATTTTGATATGTTAAAAGTGATAGAAGTTGGGAGGTTGTTGGCAAAGGGGACATGAAATGGAAGGAAGTGTAAAGATACTAATACTATCATCTTATATTGTAAATAGTGCTTACAATTAAAGGAAAAAATGGAGATTTAAATATCATACTTGATGGAGGTTTAATAAATTGTTTAAAGTGAGTTAAGCAATATCAGGGAAAACAAAAAGAAAGATGCTGTAATGATATTAGAAAAAAGGGGGCTGATATAACTGAATTAAATTCTATTCTACCTGGCCAGCCGAGTGGTGCATTCATTAAGTGCTGGCTTGGGACGCCAGCAGCCCCAGTTCAGGTCCCATATATGAGGGCCAGTGACACTGCCCTCAAGAAAAAAAAAAATTCTGTTCTATCAGCAAGAAGTTAATACATAATGTCTAAAGTTGATAAATCTAAAAAACTGTGTTGTGTTACTTAGCCATATGGATAACACTGATAAAAGAGCTTTATTAAAAGAAAATGTAAAAATTAAGTGAAAGCTTTGAAGGCATAAAAGACCAAAAGTTAATACTTACTAAATCATAACGGCAAATATACAAATAGACTTCCTTTGTATTTCTCTAGAGTTACACACACACACACACACACACACACACACACACACACCACATGTTGTAGAGTCAAAAAGATTCAGTCAAACCTATATAAATCCAAGAAGTAACTAGTTACATCACTTAGGATATCTTCACTTCTCTGTATATCCTAACCTGAAAGGTAGATAATACTATCTATGACAGCATTGTGATGAGAATTAAATGATATTGAACATATAAAGGGCTGAGTATAGTTTCTGGCACTAGAAATCTAAATTTATGATAGCTTTCTTACAAGCTCCTTTCCCTGATGTTCAGTTGATATAAAGCTGGAACCTGAGGTCCATTCATTTATATTAGGTCAAAAACAGAATTTTAGAAGACAACAAAAATAGTCTGAATTTTGTTTATTATCTAGCATTTATAAAACACAGCCAGTGCAAGATAAGGGTGGACAATGTTGACATTAAATTTGTGAAATACCTATGATAATCATTCAAGGAACCTTTCATCAAATAACTATGAACAACTAACCCTTGCTCCCAGTGATTTCATAAATGTATGGTTCTATAACAACACTCGTTAACTATTTTAAAGACACATATATATGATTATATAGCATAGGTGCCTATATCAAGCAATTTCTATTAAATATATACTAAATGCTGAGTATAATGAAATATGTCTTTCAGGTTCTATGATATGGTGGAATATGAAACAAAATGTGCATACCACACAGTTCATGGGAAGTTCCAATGACCATCTTCAGACATAGACTTTTTCTTGAGAATTATAATCAAGATCTCCACCATAACAAATGCAGGAGGATGTTACAATGGAAATAGCACTAGGATTGATGTTTAGAGACCTGGTTTATAAGCCAGCTCATTGTAGGATCATATGATGTCATCAATCTCTGTGAGCCTTGAATTGCTCACTAATAATATACAATGTAGCCTGATTACCTCAGGTACTGTTATGAACGTTAAAAATGAGTTGACACATGAGAAATTGCTCCTGAAAAAACAGACTCATGCTTGGCACTTGCCCCCAGCTATGTTCAAAACAGTTGATAAATGTTCATTGATTTCGCAGAATAGATCCTCCAGTTTCCTCCTCTCATTTCAGAAGCTGATTTTAACTTTTTTCTCTTCCTTCTAGCCTACTCACTTCTTGTAGCAGTTCCAAAATACTAAATTAAATCAGCAGAATTGTCTTTCTTTCCATGGGGACAGAATTATCATTACTTATGTATATAAATGTCTGAGGCCAGAAATACAGCCTAAGACTCCTGATTCCTAGCCCATTACCCTTCTAATGTCATACTGAATGTGTATCTACTCACAAATGATGACAGCAGGGGAGAAAAGGCTCTTCCAAGTACAAATTAAATAGTCTACTACCCAGCATTGCCACACCACCACTTCTACTCACCCATTGGTTGCTTGTCAAGAGGTCAAAATTATCTTAATTCTATTATCTTGACAATACTGGTTTGCCAAATATCAACTTTCTCCTAATATTTTCCCTTTCCTCTACACTCCAATGTTTAAGGTCATTGTTTAGAGTCTGAAAACATTTATTATACATTAATAAATATAAAGCAGTTGTAGTAGTGGTCTGTTGTCGTTACTTTATGTGAAGAATTACTTCATTTATCTAAGTGTATATGCTGGTACTACAACGAAAGAAGGCCAAACTTTGCAGATTTGAAACAATGAAGACCATTGTTGTCTGAAGCTCTTCAGAATTGTTGCCTTCCAAATCCAGAGACATAGGCTGAACTTTACATAGATAAACTTATTGGTATAAACTCTTATAACCTCATATAACTTCACATCTTTGTTTCTAGGCAACCAGGAATGCAGAAGTATGACCACCTCATGCTTATAATGCAGAATTATGCTGGCTTTGGGATCATTTATTGTAATATTTCATCATTTCAGATGAGCTTGTAGGCTTAAATTAGGCCTTGATTGATTTTAAAAGGTAGAGAACTACAGTTTGCTTCAATTCAAAAATATTTATAGAGTCTTTATATGTCAAGCACCTTTAAAAGGAAGAAAATTAAGGCATGATCCTTACCCTAAAAGATCTTACAATTTAATGTGGAACTCTAAAATGTATACATACTAGAGTGTTAAAATAAGTGTTATACAATAGGGATTTTTGCATTTGCTTATTTATTGATTGATTGATTTACTTACTTACTTACTTATTGTAATTACCGAGTGCCTGCTATATACCATAGACTGTACTAGGTGCCCAAACATAAGTGCCATATCATTGCTACCCTCCAAGCTTACAATCCAGTGAAGGAAGCAGACAATAAGAAACTGATTTTATATCATCTATTATATAAATACATCAAACTACATTAGATGTTTAGATAGAATATCTGACAACACACAAGAAAGATACTTTGGCCCTTTACTGGAAAATATCCCCTACTTGAAATGCATTCTCCACCCCTTACTATTTACATACATACTCCATTATCATCCTGATAATCTACTCATGCCAAAAGACACAGTTCAATTCTCAACTTCCCTGACACCACCTTTGCTACACACTTCAGGCAAATTTAGTTGCTCTATGCCCTACACACCTAACCTAATGTTTAAAATATAGGATATCTGCAGTTTTATTTCAGGAATGATTTTGCACTTAGAATACTGATACTTTACTGTATCATTTAGTTTTTCTTAGACCTGTGCCCTTCTACTTGAAGAATCAAGAAACACTGGCTACTAACCAGTGCGGACACTGACATCTACCATATTTTTCCATGTATAATGTGTTCTTTTCTGCCCAAATTTGTTAGGGAAAATAATGATGTGCATTATACATGGGTAGTACTAATTCTGTGTCTATATAAATGTATTTCATTCTTTTACTTATGTTTATGTGTAAAAGCATGACTCTAAAAATCAATAATGATATCTGTATGCAAAATAATACCCTGGCATGCTATTATCGGTTTTGTTGAACTTATAACTAACTTGCAACTACGAAGAGTTCTTTGTCTTCTATGATGCATAAATATTGTAAATTTATAATGGTACATAAAATTTCTTATATTTGGTTGTCAGAAAAGTCATGACATACTTTTTTATGTTTTTCATTGCAAAAATGCATCATGATTTTTCCGACAACCCAATACCTTGTATCTGTTCTTGTATTTTGTAATTATTTGTTACATAAAATTGCTTATACCGTAATATATTTTTAAAAAATGAATGCTAAAATTCCTTTATAATACAAAAAACAAGTACTTAAATTTAAACAAATAAAAATTTGAAATAAAAAATTAAAATGAAAGATTTTTTTCCCTGAAAGTTTGGACCAAAACATGGGTGCACATTATACATGGCAAAATACGGCAGTAGTTGTTAAATTCAGTCCTTGATTAGATTACGTCACAGAAATGACAATTTGAGGAGTGCTTTTTGAAAATCCCCCTGAAAGGTACAACAAATTGAAAAGCTATAATTCTACAAGGAATTCCCTGCACAGCACACAGGCACATCTGAGAGACTCACAAATGGAATCACCTGAAGGTGAGCAAATTGGGTGAGTGGAGAGGAGGGATGGGAGAAGTGCAGAGATGCTGGCCTCAGGACACAGGACGCAGACCACAGTTGTGGGAGAGGGAAGAATTCAGGTAGTGAGTACAACCCCTATGCCCACAATCCTGCCTGAGGTATCAGCATATAATATGGCTGAACCCAGCACTTGTGGCAGAGAACTCGGAGCAAAGCCTGAATACAGAAGGATGAGAATGATAGTTTAAGCCCTCACTGCCAGGCAGAAATCAAAGACAAGAAGCCTGGCTGCCTCCCCCACCGCCCTCCCAGGGCTTGTCCCACCCTCACCCTTCCAGGACAGGAAGCAGGCTCCAGAAGAAATGGTAGCAGTGTCAGATTAAAGAACAGAATATCTACAACCCTGAGAACTGCAGACCCACAGCCACAGACTCAAGCATAACTAATTCTGGAGAAAAGGAAAGAAATGTAGGGGCAAGACAATTGCAGGCAGGTAATTGCTATTGCTCACAGCCACCTTTCACAGCTCACCCTGCCCACACCTTTCTGGGCAGATAGATCCCCATAGGGGCAACCAGAGCCACTGGGATAAACAGGCTCTGCATCATGCCGCAGGGGGAGCATTGGGACTTCAGAAGCTCAGAACTCAATCACTCTTCACATCTCCCCATGGAGACAATACCTTAAGACCCAGGTGACCTACTTACAGAGGAGAAGCCCACCTTCCAGGGAACCCCACGTCAAATGAGACGCCAGAGCAGTGCAAGAGAAAAAATAACGCTACAGTGTGAGAAAGAATAAAAGGCTGCAGTCAGAGAGAAAATAAAACATTCCAACAACACCTACTGGAAAACAAAGGAAAGACCTCTTCATATCAACCTGCTGTAGAATCCACTCCTGTAGGTGCCCAGGAAAAGACATAATAATTCATTAATTGTTATGAATAACCAAGGTAACAAGGCAAATCAGAAAGAATATGAAAAGTCTTCAGAAAATGCACTTAAAGACATGGAAATATGTGAATTAAGTTACAGAGAATTAAAGATTGCTGTTCTAAAAAAACTCAATGAGATGCAAGAAAACACAGACAGGCAGCTTAATGAACTCAGAAACACAATCAAAGAACAAAATTAAAATTTAACATAAGAGATTAAAATTTTTAAAAAGAACAAAATAGAAATTCTGGAGATTAAGAACTCGATTTTTTAAAAAAATGCAGAATGAAATGGCCAGCTTAGTTAATAGAGATGACTAGATGGAGGAAAGAATCAGTGACATCGAAGATAGAAATCTGGAAATGACACAGATGGAAGAAGACAGAGACTTGGGAGTTGAAAGAAATGAAAGAACTCTACAAGAAATTTCTGACTCCATCAGAAAGAGCAATATAAGAATAATGGACATATCAGAAGGAGAAGAAAGGGAGAAGGGAACAGAGAGTATATTCAAACTAATAGTTGACGAGAACTTCCCAAACTTGTGGAAAGAACTGGATCCTCAAATCCAAGAATCAAATAGAACACCTAATTACCTCAATCCTAACAGTCCTGCTCCAAGGCACATTGTACTGAAGCTGTAAAAATTAACGACAAAAAAAAAAAAATCCTCAAGGCAGCCAGGGAAAAGAAGACAGTAACCTACAAAGGAAAGCCAATTAGATTATCATCAGATTTTTCAGCAGAAACTTGACAAGCCAGGAGTGAGTGGACTCAAATATTCAAACTATTAAAAGAGAGAAATTATGAGCCAAGAATAATATGTCCAGCAAAGATATCCTTTAGATATGAAGGAGGAGGAATAATGACCATTCCAGACATACAGAAGCTGAAGGAATTTTCTAAAACATGACCTGCACTACAAGAAACACTGAAGGAAGCTATTTGACCTGAAACTGAAAAGCAAAGGAATACAAAACCATGAGTAGTATTACAAACAGACAGACAGAACCAGAAAATGGCTACCCATACACCAAATAGGACACTATACACTTGAACATAACATACAGACTAAAGAAGAAAAAAGCACTTAATAAAAAAAGAGGAAAAAGACAACTTGCTACTGCAATGCAGAAATCAACACACAGCATAAATAAGGATAATTTGTGACAAAAACATAAAAAGGGAGAGAGTAAAGTTCTGAATTGGCAAAGAGGAATGGAGAAAGGAAGCATGCTGAAGAAAATGGAATACTCTAAATCTGAAACTTTCTTTTACATAAAGTTAACGGTAACCACTCAAAAAAAAAAAAAAAAAAGGCAGAACCGAAATACATAACATAAAAAAGGAAGAAACAGAAGGAAAACTCAAAGAATACCACCACACTGAAATAACAAACAGGAACAAAAAGGCAAAGAAGCAAAGGAGACACCATCCTACCAGAAAATTAAATATAGAATGATAGGAATCCTCATATATCAATAATTACCCTAAATGTAAATGGACTGAATTCACCAACAAAAAGGCACAGAGTAGCAGATCAGATCAAAAAACAAAACCTGGGGCTGGTCGAGTGGCTCAGCTGGTTAAGAGTTGGCTTGAGGATGTGAGGTCTGGGCAGCAGGGCTGTTTGGTTCCCACATGGGCCAGTCACGCTGCGCCCTCTACAGCTAAGAGGGTGAATAACAGCTTGACCAGGAGCTGGGCTGCCGTGAGTGGCTGGTGACAGCGTAGGCTATGGTGGGACTGCAGTGGGCTTCCGTGAACTGCCTTAAGCTACTGTGACTGGTCGGCAACCAGCATGAGTGGCCAGCATCGGCGAGAACTGCCGTGAGCTGCTGTGAGCTACCATGAGTAGCCGTCCAATGGCCAGCAACCAAGCGCCTCAGCTGGGAAGTATGCAATGATCATAATACCAACATGGGCCAGTGAAGCAACGTCCTCCACAACTAGACTGAAGAACCAAAGGACAGCAACTTATCTGTTCCCCTTCCCTGATTCCCCAATGCTGTTCTCCTCCCCCAATTCCCCAATAAAATCTTTAAAAAAAACAAAAACCTCAACCATATGGTGCCTCCAAGAGACAAACCTCAGCTATAAGAACAAATATAGACTCAAAGTGAAAGGGTGGAAATTGACACTCCAAGCAAATGGTATTCAGAGAAAAAAGGCATAGTCATACTGGTATCAGATGAAACAGACTTCAGGATAAAAAAGCTAACAAGAGACAAAGACGGACATTTCATAATGATAAAGGGGACTATACAACAAGAAGACATAGCAGTCATCAATATTTATGCACCCAATCAGGGAGCACTGAAATATACAAAGCAACTACTAACAGAGGTAAAGGGGAAAATTGACAAAAATACAATTATAGTAGGGGACTGAATATATCATCTACAGCTACAGATATATCAAACAGGGAATGAATAAGGACTATTAGCCCTACATGACACATTATATGTAATGGGCATAATTGACATTTGTTTAGGACTTCATCCTAGAACATCAGACTATACACTTTTTTCTAGTGTGTACATAGAACATTCTTAAGGATAGACCATATATTGCAACATAAAAATAGCCTCAGCAAATTTAAGAAGATTGAAATCATATCAAACATATTCTCTGATCACAAGTCTTTGAAATTGGATATCAACTGCAATAAGAAAGCAGGAGAAACCATAAATATGTGGAAACTAAATGACATGCTTTTAAAGAATGACCGGGTCAAGGAAGAAATAAGAGGAGAGATAAAAAAGATTCATAAAAACAAATGAAAATGAAAATATATCGTATCAAAGTTATTTGGTTACAGCCAAAGCTGTAAAAAGAGGGAAATGTATATCATCTCAAGAAACAAGAAAAATCCCAGATAAACAACCATACATTACACCTTAAGGAACTAGAGAAAGAGGAACAAATGAAACCCAAAGTCAGCAGAAGGAAGGAAATAATAAAAATCAGAGCAGAACTAAATGAAATAAAGAATAAAAAGACAATACAAAAAATTTAATGCAATAAAGAACTGGTTCTCTGAAAAGATTAATAAAATTGACATCCCTTGGCTAGCCTCACTAAGATAAACAGAGAAAGCACACAAGTAAACAAAATCAGAAATGAAAGCAAAGCTACCATGGATACTGCAGAAATACAAAGGATCATCCAAGAATACTATGAAGGACTATATGCTATCAAATTCAATAGCTAGAAGAACTGGACAAGTTCTGAGAAACATATAGCCTTCCTAGACTGAATCACAAAGAATTGGAAAATCTAATTCTTTCCAATTCTGGACTGGTCAACAGTGAGGAAATTGAATCAATCACCCAAAACCTTTCTGAAAGCAAAAGTTCAGGACCAGAAGCCTTCACTAGTGAATTTTACCGAACAGTCAAAGAAGATCTAATACCTGTCCTACTCAAACTCTTCCAAAAAACTGAAGAAGAGACAATACTCTCTAAATCATTTTATGAGACCAACATTACCCTGATGCCAAAACCTGATAATTATAACACAAAAAAAGAAAATTACAGACCAACATTTCTGATGAAAACAGGCGCAAAAATCCTAAACAAAATTCTAGCAAATTGAATATAACAATGCATTAAAAAGATTATGCATTACTACCAAGTGGGGTTCATCCCAGGGGCACAAGGATGGTTCAACATATGCAAATCGATTAATGTGGTACACCACATAAACAAAATGAAGGACAAAACTATATGATTATATAGTTTGAAATACAGAAAAAGCATTTGACAAAGTACCAAATCCCTTTATGATTAAAACACTTACTAAAATGAATATAGAAGAAATTACCTTAACATAATAAAGGCCATACATGACAAACCCTCAGCTAATATCATAATTAATGATAGAAAACTGAAGCTCTTTACTCTACATTCAGTAACAAGACTGGGTTGTACCCTATCACCACTGCTATTCAACATAGTATTAGAAGTCCTTGCCAGAGCAATCAGGCAAGAGAAAGAAAAAAAAAAAGGCATCTGAATTGGGAATGAAGAAATTAAGTTGTCACTTTTTGTAGATGACAAGATGCTATATATAGAAAACCTTAAAGACTCCACCAAAAAGCTATTAGAAACAAAAAACGAATACAGTTAAAGTTGCAGGCTACAAAATCAACACAAAAATATCCATTGCATTTCTATATACTAACAATGAAATCTCAGAATAAAAAAATTTTAAAAAACATTTCCTTTTGCAATTGCAATGAAAATAATCAAATACCTAGGAATAAGCTTAACCAAGGATGTGAAGGACCTATACTCAGAAAACTATAAGATACTTTTAAAAGAAATTAAAGAAGACACAAAGAAATGGAAAAACATTCCATGTTCATGAATTGAAAGAATCAACATAGTTAAAATGGCCATATTAACCAAAGCGATATGCAGATTAATGCAATCCCCATCAAAATCCCAATTGCATTTTTGAAAGAAACAGAACAAAAATACATCAGATTTGTATGGAACCACAGAAAACCCTGAATAACCAAAGCAATTCTAAGAAAAAAAGAATAATGCTGGAGGTTATCATACTCCCTGACACCTGCTTGTGCTACGGAGCAACAACAATCAAAACAGAATGGTGTTGGCAGAAAAATAGACACACAGACCAATGGAATAGAAAAGAAAACCCAGAAATAAACCTACATAAATATGGACAGATAATATTCAACAAGGGAGCCAAAAACATATGAGGTAAGATAATTATGTTTGTGAACTTGTTGCAACGATGATGCTAATCTTTTTTTGATATCGGGAATTATTCATTATGAATTTGCACCAACTGGACAAACAGTTAACCAAGTTTACTATTTGGTGCTGAAAAGGCTGAGTGAAAAAGTTAAATGACCTGAACTTTCCAGCAACAATTCATGACTCTTGCATCATGACAATGCACCAACTTATGTGGCACGGTCTGTGAGGGAGTTTTTAGCAAGTAAACAAATAAATGTATTGGAACACCCTCCATACTCACCTGACCTGACCCCCAGTGACTTCTTTCTTTACCCAAAGATAAAGGAAACATTGAAAGGAAGGCATTTTGATGACATTCAAGACATCAAGCGCAATGACAGCTCTGATGGCCATTTCAGAAAAAGAGTTCTAAAATTGCTTTGAAAGGTGGACTAGGCATTGTCATGGGTGCATAGCTTCCCAAGGGGAGTACTGCCAAGGTGACTGTAGTGATATCCAGCAATGAGGTATGTAGCACTTTTTCTAGGATAAGTTCACAAACTTAAATGTCTGACCTCATACAATGGAGAAAAGAAAGCCCCTTCAATGAAAGATGCTCAGAGAATTGGAAAGCCATGTGCAAAAGAATTAAACTAGAGTCCTGTCACCATGTACCAAAATTAACTCAAAATGGATTAAAGACCTAAACTTAAGACCTAAAACAATAATCTGCATAGAAGAAAACATAGGTACAAAACTTATGGATCTTGGATTCAAAGAGGATTTTATGAATTTGACCTGAAAAACAAGGAAAGTAAAAACTAAAATAGGTTTTTTGTTTTGTTTTGTTTTTGAGGGCAGTGTCACTGGCCCTCACATGTGGGACTGAACTGGGGCCGCTGGCTTCCCAAGCCAGCACTTAACCACCGCGCCACTCTGCCAGCCCTAATAAAAGCTAAAATAAATGAATGGGACTGTATCAGACTAAAAAGCTTTCACAAAGCAAAAGAAACCATTAACAAAACAAAGAGGCAAACAACCAACCAAATGGGAGAAGATTTTTGCAAACAATGCCTCTGATAAGGGACTAATATCCAAAATATATAAGGAACTCATACAATTTAACAACAACAAAAAAAAAAAACATTAAAAAATGGGCAGAGGTTTGGACAGTGTAGATGGTACTACAATGTTGCCGCAGGGAGATGGGGACAGTTCTGGGAATGTCATTGATAATGTTGTGAAGAGATTATTACGTTGTGTGAAATGAGTCAGTCGGAGAAGGACAGGTACCATGTGATCTCACTTGTGTGCGGAGTCACACAGTTCGGGGAATATAATAATGTTGTAAAAATTTTGTGGCGGGTCAGATAGTCACATTTCTTGTTAGGGAGACCACTTCATGGATGGAGTAGAGGCTTGATCACTGCACTGTACACCTGAAACTGATGTTGTATAGTATTGTATGCCAAGTGTAACTGAATATGTGGATGGTCACGGGATGTGGAGTATACTGTGGAGGGGAGTCAGGGGAGTTGTGATAGATATGTATGATATGCGGGGGAGTGGGGTGGCGAACTGGGGGAGGGGGGTTGTCACTTTGGGGGGGTAAAGAGTATAACTATTGCATTGTGTTGTACACCTGAAACTAATAAAAATAAAATAATAAATAAATAAATAAATAAATAAATAAATAAATAAATTTTTTTAAAAAATGGGCAGAGGACCTGAATAGATATTTCTCTAAATATCTATTTGGTCACATACAGGTGACCAGTAGACATATGCAAAGAAGCTCAACATGGCTAATCACCAGAGAAATGCAAATACAAACCACAATGTGATATCATCTCACATGATTAGAATGGCTATCAGCAGCAAGACAAACAATAACAAGTGTTGGAGAGGCTTTGGAGAAAAAGGAACCCTCATACAATGTTGGTGGGAATGCAAATTTGTGCAGCCACTATGGATGGCAGTGTGGAGGTTTCTCAAAAATCTAAGAACAGAATTACCATACGACCCAGTAATCCCTCTTTTTGGTACATACCCAAAAAAACTGAAAATATTTATCTGTACAGATATATGTGCTCCAGTGTTCATTGCAGCTTTATTTACAGTGGCTAAGACATGGAAACAACAAAAGTGTTCCTTGATAGATGATTGGATAAAGAAGATGTGGTATATATACACAATGGAATATTACTCTGACATAAGAAAAGATAAAATAATGCCATTTGCACAACTTGGATGGATCTTGAGATTATTATGCTAAGCAAAATAAGTCAGACAGAAAAAGTCAAGAACCATATGATTTCACTGATATGTGGGATATAAAACTGAGAGCAACGAAGGAACAACACAAACAAATGAAGAAACAAAAACTTATAGACGCAGATAATAGTTTAGTGGCTACCAGAGGGGAAGGTGGAAGGGAGGATAGAAGAGGGTAACTGGGGTCAAATACATGATGATGAAATGAAAACTGACTCTGTGTGGTGAACACACAATGTGATATATAAATGTATTAGAGAATTGTACACTTCAAACGTATGTAATAATTGTACTAACCATTGTTACAGCAATAAATTTTAATTTAAAAAAATTCTATTCTTCACAATGTCTAAACTACATAAATTAATTTTTTATACAGTAACAATTTGTAATTTGTTTTCAATGTACTAGGGGACCACTCTTAGTATAGCAAGTTAATAATCCTAGTTCAATCGCTGAAATATTTTGCCTGGTGAACCCCTAAATGAACATCAAGGACTTCTGAGGTTAATGCTAAATGTTTGTGGGTTTTTTTCCAGTTCTGTGAATTTAAAGAAGGAAACCTCTCCATTTTATCATACTACACATTTGTTAGACTTATTAATACACAGGAATTTCCCACTCATCCCATAAACTGAATTGTTAACTGCCCTAAAATATCTAATGATTGAGAGATGACATTAAGCATCAATTATTTAGTACTAAATAGTACTAAAGCAATATCCCTTTCACCAACACTCTCTTCGGTAAATATTTTTCTTATGGAGTCTCATTTTGGTTTTCTTTTCTTTGCTAGTCTTTTTCTATTTAAAGGCTTGGCTTTATTACCTTAGATGTTTCAGTGTATGCTGTCTCAAAATTATGTTAAATTACCAAATTTATAGAAGAGTTATTGGAGATCAAAGTATTTACTTAAAATATTAAGTATTTTCCACTCTTTTAGAAAGCCAATCTAGCTCTTAAAGATCCATTTATACAATAGAGTAACACACACACATACACACATGTTTATTCAGATTTTCTAAGCAGAGAATGTATATACAAAAGAAAGACAGCAGTAATATCAATAAATTCAGAAAATTTAAACGCAAAATTCATTTAGAAGTAATGGAATGTTACCATGCAAAATAAAACCAAAAACCAAATAGCCTTTATCTGTATTTTGGTTATCTATTGCTATAACAAAACAACCCAAAACTTAGTGGATTAAACTAGCACTTTAGTATTCTCGCAATAGTTTTGTGTGTTGACTAGATTGTATAGGGTGTTTTTCACTTGGGGTTTCTTACTGGTCTGGAGACAACTGAAGATAAATGTCTAGGCCTTAGCTGGCCTAGACATCCAAGTTAACAACTTCAATCACATGACTTCATCTTAGCTGCACGGACTGGAGAGTGTCCATGCATCTCTATTTCTCCATGGAGAACTATGTAATTTTTCTAACCCCAATAAATTTAATTTAAAAAAAAGAGAAAATCAGTTAGTAAACTATAAGAGAACTCCCATAAAACTATCAGCTGATATCCAAACAGAAACTTTGCAGGCAAAAAGGAATTGGCAGAAAATATTCAAAATGATGAAAAGCAATATCCTCTAAGCAGGATTACTGTACCTAGCAAAGCTAACATTTAGAATCCAAGGAAGATATTGAACTTCCCAGACGAGAAAAGGCTAAATGAGTTCATCACCACCAAGCTACTATTGCAAGGAACCTTACAGGGACATTTTAAGAGGAAAAATATCAAAATATGAATAATAAAATGGCAATAACTACATATCTATCAACGATTACTTTAAATGCAAATAGATTAAATGTTTCAATCAAAAGATAGAATGGCTAAATGCATAAGAAAACAAGACCCTTACATATATCTCCTATAAAAGCTACACTTCAGATCAAAAGACACATACAGACTGAGAGTAAAGGGATGAAAAAAGATACTTCATGAAAATGGAAACAAACAAAAAAGCTGGAGTAGCAATACTTATACCCAACAAAACAGACTTGAAAACAACGTCTATAAAAAGAGAAAAAGAGGGACCTAATACTCCCACTTCTGGGCATTTATCCAAAGAAACCTGAAATGCTCCTATTAGGGGAGGTATGCATCCATGTTAATTGCAGCATTGTTTACAATGGCCAAGATGTGGAGGCAGCCTGGGTGTCTTCCGGTGGATGAATGGATAAAGTGGAGATGGTATATATACAGAATGGAATTCTGCTCGGCCATGGAAGGTAATGGGTTCCTGCCATCTGCGGTGGCATGGATGGACCAGAATGGAGTATGTCAGACAGTGAAAGACAGATGCAACTTGATTTCGCTTATATGTGGAGTTTAAAGAACAAAATAAACAAACAAAACTGAAAGAAGCTTATAGATACAGAGAACATTTTGATGATTGCCAGATGGCAGGGGGTTTGGGGGTGTGTAAAAAAGGGGAAGTGATTGAGAAGTACAAATTTGTTGTTTCAAAGTAGTCATGGGATATAGGGTATATAGCATAAGGAATATAGCCAATAATATTTTAATAAATATGTATGGTGTCAGTAGGGTGCTAGATTTATCTAGTGATAGGATGGAGGTTGAGGGGCTGGGTGAAAAAGGTGAAGGGATTGAGAGGTAATTGACAAATTGATAATTACAAAATAGTCATGGGGATGTAAAAGAAAGCATTAGAGTACAGTCGATAATGTGGTAATGACATGTATAGTGCCAAGTCAGATGGATCATTTTTTATATTATCATATAAATGTCTAACCACTATGCTGTACACCTGAAATTAATATAAAATAATATTGAATGTCAGCTGTAATTGAAACATTTTTAAAGGGGTAAAATGTGGAAGAAAATAAGAGGTTCAAATTTCTAGGTATATAACAAATAGGTCATGGGGAATAATGTACAACATAGGGAATATAGTCAATAATATTGTCATAGTGTAGTATGGTGTCAGATGGTAGTTGGACTTATTGTGATCACTTCTTTAGGTATATAAATATTGAATAAATATGGTGTGCTCCTGAAACTAATATAATATGATATGTTAGGCATATATTAATAAAAATCTTTTTTTAAAAAGAAGGCCGACTAGCCAGGCATCAGAGCAGGGACACCATGTGTCCTGCTCTCTTTTTCCCACTATATTCCCATCTTTTCCCCACTATATTCCCATAGTTCTTGGAAGGTCTGTGCTTAATAAATACCTTTGGAATGAATAAATGAAAAAATAAATGAGTTATAGTGTCAGTGACAGGAATAAGGAAAGTTGAATGTAACATATGAGTGGCAACTTGATTTTGGAGAATAGGATGATCCATTTTACTGGTAAGTACAGATCCAATACAGGTTGATGGTGTTTGGAGGTTGTCATCTTTTCATTGAGTTTGCATTTTTCAACTGCATGTCTTGAAGGATAAGAATAAAATTCTCCACTCCAGGATATTTGGTAGGGCTAATTATTTTTCCATATGGCCGTATAGCATAATGCAGATTTTAGTACTCTGTCCTTTGAGTTTAGAGGTATCATACTATGGTTTAGTTAAAAGTAAATTATTGTTAAACCAATAATGACATGCAGGATCGGATACTAAATTTGAGTTTCTCTATTTTTGATCGTATATCAATCAGTTATTTTATAGTTCTTGGAGTGGATTATCTGTCTTTTTTTTCATGGTTGGTCATATTTTCTTGCTTATTCACATATCTAATTATTTGTAATTATAGTAAAGACATTGTGTATGAAAGAATTATAAATGCTCAAGTTGATCTTATTATGCTATAATTTGCCTACATATCTGTATCCTAAAGTTCTTGCTGAGAATAGTGGTAAGAGGATAAATGTAGATGTATAGAATTATATATTCTATAATATATAAACTATAAATATTTTCTACTAAGAGCACATATATATCTTAATAGCTTATTGGGTATTTTTATTTATTGGGAGAAAAGGTTCCCAAGTACAATACATGAGTATAGCAACAAAGAATACCCAAAGCTGTTTCCATGCTGGCTGTTTAAATTGGCTCTTTTAAAAATAATGACAATAGTTGATGTTTGGTAAGACATGTATTCTGGTCCTTTTGTCTTTTAGATTTCTAAAGAACATAGTTACTTGATTCTCATTGATACCATCTTCCTTACTTCTCACCAGGGACTATCTGTCTGCTGCAGCTGCTGTGCTTTCAACTTTGTTTTTTTTGAGGGCAGTGTCACTGGCCCTCACATGTGGGACCGAACCGGGGACGCTGGCTCCCCAAGCCAGCGCTTAACCACAGCGCCACTTGGCCGGCCCAAGTGCTTTCAACTTTTTAATGGGAATTCTTCTTAAAGAGGATTATCTACATTTTCTACTTGGAGAAATGCTACACTGCCTCACACTCTGCTCTAATGTGTTCTTTTTTTTTTTTTAAGATTTTATTGGGGAATTGGGGGAGGGGAACAGCGTTGGGGAATCAGGGAAGTGGAACAGACAAGTTGCTGTCTTTTTGTTCTTGAGTATAGTTGTGGAGGACGTTGTTTCACTGGCCCATGTTTGTATCGTCATTGTGCTCTTCCCGGATGAGGCAGATTGGTCGCCAGCCTCTGGATGGTCGCTCACTGTGGCTATTGGCTACTCATGCTGGCAGCCAGCCGCTCACGTTGGCTGCTGGCCACTCTCTGTAGCATATGGCAGCCCACTGCCATATGCTGGGCTGCAGCCTACACCATCTCCAGGGCTCTCAGCCAAGCTCCAGGTGGAGCTGTTGTCAGCTGTAGAGGGCAGTGTCACTGGCCCTCATATGTGGGATCCGAACTGGGGCTGCTGGCATCCCAATCCAGCTCTTAACCAATGTGCCACTCGGCTTGCCCTCTAATGTGTTCTTGACCCATGTGTCTCAGTCCTTTCTAGTTTGCATTTTTGGGATTTCAATTTATTGGATTGTGCATATCAATGTGCTTTGCATGCACAGGGTGTTTCTAAGAAATGTAGGAACCTTCTTGTACTGGAGTTACTCTGGAGTTGAAAATGGTACCTAATAATTATCTGCCACAAGGGGAGTCTTATAGGTATTATTGACCAAGGTGAAATAGTCATACTTTGGTCTGGAAGGGGAGAGATGATATAACCTTAAAAGCCAGGGTCTTCAAAAGGTGTATATTTTTAATCAAGTGAATCATTAGGGAAGAGGAAGAAAAGAGCACTTTTATCATTCTCATTGAAATTAGTGAAAATCCAAGTAAAGTAAGAAAATAGCAGCTGACTCACTAACTACTGCAATCAGCATTTACTGCAAGAAAACCTAAGTCCAATTTCATTTAGAAAGGGGTTCAATAAGGACATTTAGGTGTGTAGAAGGACTTACAAGAACAGAACATCATAGATGTGAACCAAATACGCAGAATTCTGCCAGCCACAGTTGCTTCCATATTTACTGATGTCACAAATACCTTTCAACTCACAAAACTGATGACTGGACACTAAGGCAATTATTCCAGTCACCAGAAATGTCTTAACCATCATGTCACCATATCCTGGTTTCCCAGTAGCAATAATTCCTATTTTTTAAATCTCATCTGAGGTATCCAAGCAGTGGAACTTCATTTGTACTCAGAACCTTAGCTGCAAGGGAGTCTGGAAATTATAATTTTTAAGTCTCTGGGCTTTTCCAAGAGAAACAGCAAGGAATTAAGATAAGAAACACATTATCTTCCAGGCTATTATGCCTAGACAATATGAATCTATAAATATTTAAATAATTATTTAGATTAACTACAACCAGATTCAGCCAGAGATATAATTGATGTGCAATACTCTATGTAATTTACAAGCACAAAGACACAGTCTAACTCCTTTATGTAATACCTAAGTCCAACTCCTTGTATTCCTATCCTTTCCTTATTATGCATACCTCTCCACCTCTCTTCAACCTCTCTATAGGTCTCCCATGAGGTAAAGTGATGTAGACTATGAGTCTGCAATCCCTTTTTTTTTTTTTTTTGAGGGCAGTGTCACTGGCCCTCATATGTGGGACCCGAACCAGGGCTGCTGGCTTCCGCAGCCAGCACTTAACCACCGCGACACTCAGCTGGCCCAGCAATCCCTTTTTTTAAGGGCCAGAAAATAAGAGTTTTAGTTCTCTCAGGCCACATGTGGCCTTCTCCTCCTCCTCTTCCTTTTTTTTTTTATAGTTCTTTAAAAATGTAGAAACTATTTTTGCTTGAGGGCTACATAAAAAGAGGCCACTATCAGTAATATGTCAACCCTTATCCAAACAATGTACTACTGTACTCTTTTTTTTTTTTAAGTTTTATTGGGGAATTGGGGGAGGAAAACAGTGCTGGGGAACAAGGGAAGGAGAACAGACAAGTTGCTGTCCTTTTGTTCTTCAGTCTAGTTGTGGAGGACATTGCTTCACTGGACCATGTTGGTATCACCATTGCACTCTTCTTGGGTGAGACAGATCGGCCGCTGGCCTCTGGACGGCTGCTCACAGCAGCTCTTGGCAGCTCACAGCAGCTGCTAGCCACTCACGCTGGCTGTGGGCCACTCACTGTAGTCTATGGCAGCCCCCTGCAGCAAGAGCTGCAGCTATGCCATCCTGGGGACTCACAGCAGCCCAGCTCCAGGTGAAGCTGTTGTTCACCATGTTAGCTATAGAGGGCTGTGTCACCGGCCCTCATATGTGGGATCCCAACCAAGGCCGCTGGCGTCCCAACCCAGCTCTTAACCAACGTGCCACTCGGCCGGCCCTGTACTACTCTACTCTTAATTCATAGTTACTTCATTTGCTTAAGTCTTTTCTCATAAAATCCTTATTATGAGGTGATGGTACTATTACCAGGACAACCAAGAATTAGGCCTCCACAGTTTGTTGTAAACTGACTTCTCTGCTTCATTGTCAATTTCCAACTTCATTCCTTGCTTATTTCACAGAGTCACAAGAAAGTAGTGCAGTCTTCCTCCTTAACTGTTCTTCCAAAGTAGCATAGAGACTTTAAATATTCATTGGCTTGATCCATTCTATTTCCACTAACTAACCCTGACACAGTTGTCTCCTTCAATACAAAAGATTTATTTTCTGATCAATACTATCCACCATCTTACCTCCCAAGATGTAAGGAAAAGAAGTAATAAAAAATAAAAATCTCTCAATCAGTAACAAAACACCTCATGGGTTGTGGTGAGATTATTGCTCTAGGTAGTAAAATATCTGAATACCATTACTTAATTTGAAAGTGGATTTGTCCAAGAAGAGAAAATATACATTTATTTTCCCTAAAAATTTACAAATTAAAATATATCATAATGCAACAAACTGTCTGGGTTGTGTTTTATCTTCTCTGTTGAAACACCAGTGCCCATGTTAAACTATGGAGCACAATATGTAGTTATTTGGAAAAAGAATGATGTCCATACATCTTGGATATAAATCAGCCATTGAGGCATCAGTGACTGTAAGAAGCATATGAATTCCTGAAAGTTACAGAATAATCAACACAGCCTATTAACCTGTCATTTCTTGGAATAGTACATACTTCCATGTTTAAATTGACATCTTGAAAAGTTTTATAAAGATCAATTTAAACTGATAGCATGATGAATAATCTTTAGGTTTATGAGGCCTTAAGACTCAGATCATGACACATGTCATCTTACCTAGTTATTTAATAAATTATTCTTTCTTTTTTTAACATGATCTGAGAAGATAGATTATGAAATTTATTCTCAGGCAACCCACAAATTCTGCTCTCCCCATCAGATTTTCAAAACTACAGACTCTCGGGTGTTTGATTCACACCATGGGTCATGAGGCACTCACCTATGTGAAGAAGCCTTATTAACTCTAAACACTTCTGGACATTTTTAGCAGTGTGGGATGGCAAACATCTCTATTCTCTATTTTAGGTTTGGCATAGTTTCTCCTCTCAAAAATAACACACTAAACCAATTAGCTTTCCTAAATTGAATTAACCTAATGGCATTCAAAAACTGACAAACATAATCTGCTTGTTTTAAGACAGAAGTGGATTAATCAACAGAATCATAACTCTAGTCAGGTCCAAATCAAGTTATAAATTCTAACCAAATAGTGAGTGCTGTAATAAGTCATATTATCAGTATGCATAGTCATACTGATTTCAATTGGAAATGACATAGGCTTTTTCAGTAGGGAGATATACATTTATGGTTGAAGAATGTATTTTCATGTTGTGGTAAAGAGATTGTTTTCCTTTGATGTCCATGACTCCCTCAAGCCTTAGTCAATTTTATTACATTTTTGTAGTCACAGGAAAGAATCTGTCTTCATTTTTCTACACCATCTTTTACACATGTTATTATTTAATGCTTTTCCCCCCCTTTGCCTGCTTACTGCTTAATACAACCTGCACCAAAGCAAAAAAGACAAAACTCAATTGCATCAAGTGTTGTTTTTTTTTAAAATACAACTTTTTAATTGAAGCATGTAACAAATGCTTTTTATTACTTCTTTATAATAAAGACTTTTATTAAAATATAGCTAACATACCATATTATACTAGTTTCAGGAGTACACCATAGTTTTTCAATATTTGCATACCTAAAGAAGCGATCACCATGGTAAGTCCAGCAGCCATCTGACACCGTACTTCACTATCACAATATTATTGACTATATTCCCTATGCTGTACATTATATCCCCATGACTTATTTGTTTTATACCTGGAAATTTGAACTTCTTATTTTCCTTGACCTTTTCCCCCTTTTTAAAATTTATAATTACAGCTGACATTCAATATTATTTTATATTAATTTTGTATGTACAGCGTAGTGGTTAGACATTTATATGATTTAAAAAGCAATCCACCTGACTTGTCTAGTACCCACCTGGCACTATATGTAGTCATTACTATATTATTGACTATGATTTTTATGCTTTATTTTACATCCCCATGACTATTTTGTAACTATTGATTTGTATTTATTTTTTTAACAAAAGCCCGTGTATTTATTTTATTTAATAGATGTCCCAAATTTTAACAAGTCCTCCGCAAATCCATTTTTTCATTTATTATTTTTTGAAGTTAAATTTATTCTCAAATAGTTATGAAGTATGTTATATCTTTAGAGTCCATCAGCCAGTGATTTAGGAATCTGACACCTTTCTTTCCATAATTTTTTTCTTTCAATTTTTTTAAAAAAGAACAAAACCATCACTCTCATTACTCTTAGTGGGGTATTGAAAAGCAGGATATGCTATGACCTTACTCTATTTTGCGTGCATTGTGATACATACATATTAATATTTACCCCCTGGGGCTCTTTAGTTAACTGTCAGTAGAATTGTGGTTCCTTGGCTATTTGGGAGTGAAGTAAACCTTTAGAAGCTTGTGAATACCTTTTCAAAGGACTCTTAAATAGCATTTGACTATCTAGCTCTGTGGTAAAACATGGTGCAAAGACATATATACTGATGCTCATGTAGTCAGGGAAGGTGACTTCTTTGCAGAAGTGCAGTCTGAGCTGAGATCTCAAAGTAGACAAAGTGGAGAAGGAAGATGGAGCCAGAAAGGGATGCAGCATATGCAGAGAGAGTAGCAAAAAGGCTTATCAAAGACTGAAACACTAAACCAGTTTAGCCAGAAGGGAATCTGAAGGTGGTAAAGATAAGGTAGGAGAGGTAAGGGATAGAGTGTGCAAAAACTGATAGGCCACATTAAGGAGAGCAAGGACTGTGTCTTGTTCATCACTTATCCCCCATGTCTAACATAGAGTTCAGCTACTAAAAACCATTAAAAGGGTATGAGTTAAATGACTAGTCTTTTGACAAGATGAGTAATTAGCATAGGTTACAGTCTGTAACCCACCCATGGAGGTTAGGGACTGAGAAATTAAATATGAAGAATCCCCATCCTCCCCCACCAGGATGAACAGATTATGACTGGGTTTTACTTATGACATGAAATGGAAACCCAGTGTAGAAAAGGGTAGAGTGCCATAGGAATAGGAATAGTATAGCCTGGTACAGAACTTTTCTATTCTGCCCTTTTCCCCTCCTGTTCACTGCTTTGTATACAACCTATCACTAGCTGGGGTGATCACACATTACAAGCTCACCTAGCCCCTGGAGTTCTTTAAAAAATTACAACTGAAAGGAATGAGAGGAAATTCTACCATCTGCTACTCTGGTAAAGCCCAGCTTTTATAATAACTCAGGGGCTCTGTGCCTTGAATGGACCTCCACTCTCTTTCAACTCTTTAGGGGATTATGGCTTGGGCTGGGTTCCTCCCTTTTGTCAGCAGCTGACATAAATTCCCATCCTCTACTGTGAGCTCATCAGGTAAAAATAATCAGTCATCTGGGGACTGCAACATCTGCTATAAACGACTACAGGCTCAACTACTCTTCTAAATAAAAGAGAATAAACAAAGACTGTAGGATAAAATGTGTTGAATATTAAAAGTAGAATGTTAATAGAGTACAGAGAGCAATGAACTATGGATCCTGGTTGGCACTCGCATATGTGTGTGTGTGTGTGTGTGTGTGTGTGTGCATATCCACAAAGTGAGATGTGCTTAAAAACAACAATAACCCCACAATAATGGGGACATATTGAAGGGGCACAGGAGCCAACTGAAAGAGCTCCCAGTGGCCAAAGATGTAACACTTTGAGCAAAATAAAGTAATATTGAATTATTTCTTAAAGTGTAAATCAAATATCCATGAGTCCATAGTGGTATAAATAAATTGAATAAATGGTGGAGAAAAGACCAATTTCTTTCTGAAAACTTCCAAGTAACTTATGTAGATATTTCACCTTTAAGGAGAGCAAAACTACCCTCCTTAAACTTGGGCTGCACACAGTGACTTCACTGCAAAGTATACGGTATTGGGTGGTGGGGAGTAAACTTACAGTGGAAAAACCTGGCAAATAGGACCGAAGTCAAGTGATCAAGTCCAACATCAACAGTGTTAAATCATGTTGTTAGTATGTGCTCTTGATATGTAATGGGAATGGTGCTTTATTTCTGCAGTCTTCCCCTCAAAATCCCTTAAGCCCAGCCTAATCATGAGAAAAACTCAAACCTAATTCAGGGACTTTTTATAAAATACCTGACTCAAGACTCAAGGTCATCAAAAAGAAGGAAATTCTAAGAAGTTGTCACAGCCAAGAGGAGTCTAAGGAGACATGATGACTAAATGTAACATCCTCAGTGGGATCCAGATTGTTTTCTTTTGTGTGAATTCCTAGGCACTGGGCCTCCTATTAGTGTCCCTTTGGGGCATGCAGAATTTATCCCTCTGAAGTTTTGTTTTCCTGATTAAAATTTGAGGCATGCTACAAATTTTCAATGCAAAGGTCTATTGACCGTAGTTTCTTTAAACGATTACTTATCTTGGTATCAACACAGGACTGACTGTCAGACATCTGAGGTCATGATGGAGGTAAGCTTCTCACTCAGGTGAAGGCATGTGAAAACTCCATACATAGGCTATCCACCCGCCACTAATTTCCTCTTTTCAGGAGGGCCAAGAAAGCCCTACTTTCAATTCATCCTGGCACCATTGCATCCGTCCAAAACCTACAACTGGCCCCTCTGCACATATCCAGAGCTCTGCTGGGGTACTCAATTTGTACTTAATCCCTTCAACTTTTCACCCAGTCCCTCAATCCCCTTCCACCTATCACCCCAATAAATCTATTAACTACCTGACACCATACATAGTTATTACAATATTGATGGCTATATTCCTTATGCTGTATACCCTATATCCCATGACTACTTTGTAACAACAAATTTGTACATCTTAATTTCTTCCACTTTATCACCCACAGCTCCCATATGGCAATCATCAAAATATTCTCTGTATCTATGAGTTTCTTTCAGCATTGTTTGTTTCATTCTTTAAATACCACATATAAGTGAAATAACATTGCATCTGTCTTTAGCTGTCTGACATACCCCACTCAGCAAATACCTTCTCCATCCATGCAGCCACAGATAGCAAGAACCCATTCTCTTCTATAGCTGAGCTGTATTCCATTGTATATACATACTACTTTCACTTTATCCATTCATCCATCAATGGACACCCAGGCTGCCTCCACATCTTGGCCATTGTAAACAACGCAGCAATGAACATATGGATACATACCTCCCATCAAAGTAGTGTGTAGGGTTTCTTCTGATAAATACTCAGAAGTAGGATTATTTAGTCTTTCTTTGTCTTTTGTTATAGCCTTTGTTTTAAAGTCTGTTTTATCTGGTATAAATATTGCTGCCCAGCTCTTGTATTTTTTGTTTCCATTTTCATGAAATATTCTTTTTCCATACCTTTACTCTCAGTCTATATATGTGTTTGATCTTAAGTGTGTCTTTTGTAGGCAGTATATGTAAGGGTCTTGTTTTCTTATAAATTTAGTCACTCTATCTTTTGATTGGAGCATTTGATCTGTTTGAAATAAAAGTAATTGTTGATAGATCAGTATTTATTGCCATTTTATTATTCATATTTTGATTTTTTTTCTCTCTTAAAAAGTCTCTCTAAGGTTCCTTGCAATACTGGTTTCATGGTGAGGAACTCCTTTAGCTTTTTCTTGTCTGGGAAGTTCTTTATCTCTCCTTTGATTCTAAATGATAGCTTTACTAGGTACAGTAATCCTGGTTGGAGGTCCTTTCTTTTCATCATTTTGAATATTTCAAACTAATCCCTTCTTGGCTGCAAAGTTTCTGCTGAGAAATCAGCTGATAGTTTTATGGGAGCTCCCTTGTAGGTAACTAACTGCTTTTCTTTTTTTTTTTTCTAATTAAATTTAATGGGATGACAATGGTTAGTAAAATTAAGTAGGTTTCAAGTGTACAATTCTACAATACATATTCTATATACCACATTGTGTGCTTACCACCCAAAGTCAGCTCTCTTTCCATCACCAAATATTTGACCACTTTTACCCTCTTCTATCATCTACCTTACTCTCTGGTAAGTGCTAAACCATTGTCTGTGTCTATGAGTTTTTGTATCTTTATTTGTTTGTCTTGTTACTTTGTTGTTTTCAGTTTTATATCTCACATATGAGTGAAGTCATATGGTTCTCAACTTTTTCTGTCTGACTTATTTCACTTAGCATAACAATCTCAAGATCCATCCATGTTTTTGCAAATAGTACTATTTAAAAATCTTTTCTTATGGCAGAATAATAGTATTCCATTGTGTACATATACCAAATCTTCTTTATCCAATCATCTATCAAAGGACACTTGGTTTGTTTCCATGCCTTTGCCACTGTAAATAAAGCTGCAATGAACATCAGAGTACATATATCTTGACCTTTATCAATAAATGTTTTCATATTTTTTTGGTAGATATCCAGAAGAGGGATTGCTAGATTGTATGATAATTTTTTTAAATTAAAATTTATTGAACATACAATGCGATATATAGATGATATATTACAGAATTGTACACTTGAACTCTATGTAATTTTACTAACCATTGTCATATGGTAATTCTAATCTTAATTTTTGTCTTGCGCTTTTAAGATTCTCTCTTTGTCTTTAACCTTTGGCATTCTAATTATGATGTGTCCTGGTGCGGGCCTCTTTGAGTTCACCTTGTTTGGGACCCTCTGCAATAACTGGACTTGTATGTCTATTTCTTTCACCAGGTGAGGGAAGTTTTCAATCGTTATTTCTTCAAATAGGTTTTCAATTCCTTGTTCTCTCTTCTCCTGGTACCCCTATGATGCAAATGTTGCTATGCTTGGTATTGTCTCAGAGGTCCCTTAAACTATCCTCATTTTTTTTTTTATTCTCTTTTCTTTTTGCTTTCTGTTTGGGCGTTTTCTGCTACCTGCCTTCTAAATTGCTGATTTGACTTTTTTGCTTCATCTTATCACTGTTGATTCCCTTTAATGCGTTCTTCATTTCAGTTATTGTACTCTTTATTTCTGACTGGTTCTTTTCTACGTTTCCTATCTCCATTTTCATGTTTCCTATATCTTTGTGAAAATTCTCCCTGAGATCATTGAACATCCTTATAACTACTGTTTGGAACTCTGTATCAGGTACATTGCTTGTCTCATTATTTATTTATTTATTTATTTATTTATTTATTTATTTAATTATCTTCAGGTGTACAACAAAGTGCAATAGTTATACTTTTTACCCCTCAAAGTGACAACCCCCCTCCCCAATTCTCTTCCCCCTCACATCTCCCCCCCATATCATACTATCTATTACAATTCCTTTGACTCCCTTCCACCGTATAATCCACATCCCGTGACTATCTATATATTCAATTACAGTTGGCATACAATATTATACAACATCAATTTCAGGTATACAGTGCAGTGATCAAGCCTCTACTACATCCATGAAGTGGTCTCCCTAACAAATCATGTGACCATCTGACACCCCACAAAATATTAACAACATTATATTCCCCGAACTGTCTTTCATATTCCTGTGACAATAGTGTAGTTACCTATTTATGCCTTTCCCTTCTCCCTCATCACCAACCCACTCCCAACTAGCAACGCAGTTTTTCCTCTATATCTATGAAACTGTTTCTGTTTCTTTTGCTCATTCATTCAGTTTTTCAAATTCCACATATAAGTGAGATCATATGGTATTTGTCTTTCTACGACTGACTTATTTCACTTAACATAATAGTCTCTAGGTCCATCCATATCATTGCAAATGGTATGATTTCACTCTTCTTTATAGAGGAGTAATACTCCATTGTATAAATGTACCACAGTTTCTTAATCCAGTCATCTACCGATGGGCATTTCGTTTGTTTCCAAGTCTTGGGTATTGTAAATAGTGCTGCAATAAACATAGCAGTGCATATATTTTTTCAAATTAGCGTCTTGGATTTCTCTGGGTAGATTCCCAAGCATGGAATTCCTGGGTCATACGGCAGCTTCCATTTCCAGTGTTTTGAGATACCTCCATACTGATTTCCATAATGGCTGCACCAATTTGCAGTCCCACCAACAGTGCACCAGGGTTCCCTTTTCTCCACACCCTCGCCAGCACTTGTTGTTTGTTGATTTGTTGATGATAGACATCCTGGCTGTAGTGAGATGGTATCTCATTGTGGATTTTATTTGCATTTCTCTGGTGACTATTGAGATTGAACATTTCTTCATATGCCTGTTGGCCATCTGTATGTCCTCTTTAGAGAAATGCCACATCACATTCTCTGCCCATTTTTTAATTGGGTTTGGTTTTTTTGGTGTTGAGTTGCATGAGTGTTTTATAAATTTTGGATATCAACCCCTTACCAGATATATCGTTGGCAATTATCTTCTCCCACTCAGTAGGCTGCCTTTTGGTTTTATTGATGATTTCCTTTGCTGTGAAAAAACTTTTAAGTTTGATGCAATCCCATATGTTCATTTTTTTTTTTAATTTCCCTTGCCTGAGGGGATATATCAGTAAAAATATTACTCAGGTTAATGTACGCAAACTTACTCCCCATATTTTCTTCTAGGAGTTTTATAGTTTCAGGTCTTACATTTAAGTCTTTAATCCATTTTGAGTTTGTTCTCATATATGGTGTAAGTAGCTGGTCTAATTTCAGTTTTTTGCACGTGTCAGTCCAATTTTCCCAGCACCATTTATTAAAGAGACTGTCTTTACTCCAGTGTAAATTCTTGCTTCCATTGTCACAGATAAATGACCGTGTATAGATGGGTTTATTCCTGGGCTCTCTATTCTATTCCATTGGTCTATGTGTCTGTTTTTATGCCAGTACCATACTGTTTTGATTATTGTAGCCTTGTAGTATGTTTTGATGTCAGGTAGTGTGATGCCTCCCACTTTGTTCTTATTTCTCAACATTGCCATACCTATTCGGGGTCTTTTGCGGCTCCATATAAATTTTAGGATTCTATATTTTATTTCTGAGAAAAATGTCCTTGGTAGTTTGATTGGAATTGCATTCAATGTAAATATTGCTTTAGGTAGTATTGACATTTTAGCTATATTAATTCTTTCTATCCATGAGCATGGTATGTATTTCCATTTATTTGTTTCTTGTTTGATTTCTCTCTTCAGTGTCTCATAATTATCTGAGTATAGGTCTTTTACTTCTTTAGTTAAATCAATTCCTAGATATTTTACTGTTTTTGAAGCAGTTGTAAAAGGGATTGATTTCCTGATTTCTTCTTCTGATTTTATTGGTGTATAGAAATGCAACTGATTTCTGAATATTAATTTTGTATCCTGCTACCTTACCAAATTTTCATCAGTTCTAGCAGTTTTTTGGTGGAGTCTTTGGGATTCTCTCTATATATAGTATCATGTCATCTGCATATAATGACAATTTTACTTCCTCTTTCCCAATTTGGATGCCTTTTATTTCATTTTCTTATCTGATTGCTGTGGCTAGAACTTCCAGAACTATGTTAAATACAAGTGGTAAAATCGGGCAGCCTTATCTTGTTCCTGATCTTAAGGGGAAAGCTTTCAGCCTTTCCCCATTGAGTACAATGTTTGCTGTGGGCTTATCATATATGTCCTTTATTATGTTGAGATATGATCTCACTATTCCCACTCTGTTAAGGGTGTCACTAGCCCTAATATGTGGGACCAAACCGGAGCTACTGGCGTCCCAAGCTGGCGCTTAACTAATGTGCCACTTGGCCGGCCCTGATTTTTTTTTTTTAATTAGTTTCAGGTGTACAACACAGTGCAACAGTTATATATTTTACCCCTCAAAGTGACAACCCCCCACCCCCAATTCGCCACCCCACTCCCCCCATATCATATATATCTATTACTCTTCCTCTGACTGTCTTCCACAATATAATCCACATCCCATGACTATCTATATATATTCAATTACAGTAGGTATACAACCTCTGCTTTAGTTACACAGTGCAGTGATCAAACCTCTACTCCATCCATGAGATGGTCTCCCTAACAAGACCTATGACCATCTGACATTCCACAGAATATTTACAACATTATTAATTATATTCCCCAAACTGTTTTTCATAACCCAGTGGCAATATTGTAGTTGCCTATTTTTGCTGTCTAATCCCTTCCCCTTCTCCCTCATCCCCATCCCCCTCCCAATTAGCAACCCTGATTTTTCCTCTATATCTATGAGACAGTTTCTGTTTACTTTGCTCATTCATACAGTTTTTCAGATTCCACATATGAGTGAGATCACATGGTATTTGTCTTTCTCTGACTGACTTATTTCACTTAACATAATAGTCTCTAGGTCCATCCATATCACTGCAAATGGTACGATTTCAGTCTTCTTTAGAGCGGAGTAATACTCCATTGTATTAATATACCACAGTTTCTTAATCCAGTCATCTACTGATGGGCATTTTGATTATTTCCAAGTCTTAGCTATTGTAAATTGTGCTGCTATGAACATAGGGGTGCATAACTTTTTTTGAATAAGTGTCTTGGTTTTTTCAGGATAAATACCTAGGAGTGGAATTTCTGGGTCAAACGGTAGCTCTATTTCCAGTTTTTGAGTTACCTCCATACTGACTTCCATAGTGGATGCACCAATCTTCAATCCCACCAACAGTGCAGCAGGGTGCCCTTTCCCCCACAGCCCCGCCAGCACTTGTTGTTTGTTGATTTATTGATGATAGCCATTCTGACTGGAGTGAGGTGGTATCTCATGGTGGTTTTTATTTGCATTTCCCTAATGACCAGTGAGGTTGAACATTTTTTCATATGCCTGTTGGCCTTCTGTATGTCCTCTTTAGAGAAATGTCTCTTCATATCTTCTGCCCATTTTTTAATTGGGTTGTTTGTTTTTTTGGTGTTGAGTTTCATGAGTGTTTTATAAATTTTGAATATTAACCCCTTATCAGATGTATCATTGGCAAATATATTCTCCCATTCAGTAGGCTTCCTTTTTGTTTTATTAATGGTTTCCTTTGTTGTGAAAAAACTTTTAAGTCTGATATAATCCCATATGTTCATTTTTTCTTTTACTTTCCTGCCCGTAGGGAAGTATCAGTAAAAATATTGCTCCGGGTAATGTCTGCAAATGTACTCCCTATATTTTCTTTTAGGATTTTTATGGTTTCAGGTCTTACATTTAAGTCTTTAATCCATTTTGAATTTGTTCTTGTATAAGGTGTAAGGAGGTGGTCCAGTTTCATTTTTTTGCATGTGTCAGTCCAATTTTCCCAGCACCATTTATTGAATAGACTATCTTTACTCCAGTGTAGATTCTTGCTTCCCTTGTCATAGATTAACTGTCCATAAATGCCTGGATTTTTTTCTGGGCTCTCTGTTCTTTTCCACTGATCGATGTGCCTGTTTTTATGCCAATATCAAACTGTCTTGATTACTGTAGCCCTGTAGTAGGTTTTGATGTGTGGTAGCGTGATCCCCCTGACTTTGTTCTTATTTCTCAGAATTGCCAAGGCTATTCTGGGTCTTCTATGATTCCATATAAATTTTAGGATTATATTTTCTATTTCTGTGAAAAATGCCCTTGGTAGTTTGATAGGAATTGCATGGAATCTATATATTGCTTTAGGCAGTATGGACATTTTAACTATATTCATTCTTCCTATCCATGAGCATGGTAGGTGTTTCCATTTATTTGTATCTTCTATGTTTTCTTTCTTCAGTGTCTTATAATTTTCTGAGTACAGATGTTTGACTTCTTTGGTTAAATTTATTCCTAGGTATTTTATAGTTCTTGACACAATTGTAAATGGGACAGTTTTCTTAATTTCTCTTTCCATTAGTTTATTATTGGTATATGCAAATGCCACTGATTTCTGAACATTGATTTTATATCCTGCTACTTTACTGAATTCGTCTATCAGTTCCAATAGTTTTTTGATGGAGTCTTTGGGGGTTCTCTATGTACAGTATCATGTCATCTGCATATAATGACAATTTTACTTCTTCCTTGCCGATTTGGATGCTTTCATTTCTTTTTGTTGTCTGATTGCTGTGGCTAGAACTTCCAGCACTATGTTGAATAAAAGAGGAGAAAGTGGACAGCCTTGTCTTGTTCCTGATCTTAAGGGGAATGGTTTTAGCTTTTCCCCATTGAGTATAATGTTAGCTGTAGGTTTATCATATATGGCTTTTATTATGTTGAGATATGATCCCTGTATTCCCACTTTGCTAAGGGTTTTTAACATAAATGGCTGTTGGATTTTGTCAAATGCTTTTTCTGCATCTATTGAAATGACCATGTGATCTTTATCCTTCATTTTGTTGATGTGGTGTATCACATTAATTGATTTACGGATGTTGAACCAGCCTTGCACACTAGGGATGAATCCCACTTGATCATGATGTATGATCTTCTTAATATATTGCTGAATTCTGTTTGCTAATATTTTATTGAGAATTTTTGCATCTATATTCATCAGGGAGATTGGCCTGTAGTTTTCCTTTTTTGTGATGTCTTTATCTGGTTGTGGAATCAGGGTGATAGTGGCTTCATAAAAAGAGTTTGGGAGCCTTCCCTCCTTCTGGATTTTTTGGAATAGTTTGAGAAGAATAGGTGATAGTTCTTTTTTGAATGTTTGATAAAATTCACTTGTGAAGCCGTCTGGTCCAGGGCTTTGGTTCTTTGGGAGCTTGTCAATTACTGATTCAATTTCCTTGGTAGTAATCAGGGTATTTAGATTTTCTGTTTCTTCTTGCGTTAGCTTTGGAAGGTTGTATGCTTCTAGAAAATTATCCATTTCTTCCAGATTGTCAAATTTGTTGGCATATAGTTGCTCATAGTAATTTCTTAGAACTTTTTGTATTTCTGTGATGTCTGTAGTCATTTCCCCTCTTTCATTCCTGATTTTGCTAATTTGAGTCCTCTCTCTTTTTTTTTTTTTTGATGAGCCTGGCTAGAGATTTGTCAATTTTGTTTATCTTCTCAAGAAACCAGCTCTTGGTTTCATTGATCTTTTGAATTGTTTTTGTGTTCTCTATATTGTTTATTTCTGCTCTGGTCTTTATTATCTCCTTTCTTGTACTCCCCTTGGGCCTCTTTTGCTATTCTTTTTCCAGTTCCCTTAGGTGTAAGGATAACCTGTTGATTTGAGATTTTTCTTCCTTCTTTAGGTAGGCCTGCACTGCTATAAACTTCCCTCTTTGGACTGCTTTCGCAGCATCCCAGAGATTTTGGGTTGTGGTGTTTTCATTTTCGTTTGTCTCAAGGTATGTTTTGATTTCCTCCTTGATCTCATTTGTGACCCACTCACTATTTAATAGCATATTGTTTAGCCTCCATTTATTTGTCAGCTTCCCGGATTTCTTCTTATAATTGATTTCTAGTTTCACAGCATTGTGGTCAGAGAATACAGTTGAAATGATTTCAATCTTCTTAAATTTATTGAGACTTGTTTTGTGGCCTAACATGTGGTCTATCTTGGAGAATGTTTGTTTGTCTAATTTTTGTTTAGTTGTTTTTCTGGAGCCCTGTTCTGTTCTTTTATCTGGGACATGTTTCTTTGTCTCCACATTTTGACTGTCTTCCTGTATTTGTTTCTATGTATTATGTAGCTGCTATGTCTCCTGGTCTTAGTAGAGTGGTCATCTGTAGTGGGTGTGCTATCGGGCAGTCTTCTTAGTCATCTTATGTGGGAGTCCCTTGTGTGTGTTGTGTGTGCCCTCCTGTTGTAGTTGATTCTTAGTTTCTGTTTACAGATCAGTGGGAGGGAAAAGACCCTCAGTCTGATTGGTTGTGAGGATTGGCTGTGACTAGAGTGCAGAAGCTGGAGCTGTTGTACAGGTTTGATCCTACAGAGCAGGATTTAATTTAGCGTGGCTCTGTTGCCTGCCTAGTCTGACTTTTGTGTATGTCATTTTTTTTGGAGGCAGATGGGTGCTGCTCTCGCTGGGCCCTAAGCTGGCCACTGGGCATGTCAACTCAGGGGGCTCCTGGGAAGGGCCCTGCCACAGGCCAAGTTCAGCCACAGCCTGTGTCCTGCCCAGCACCACCTGGAATGAGTCTCAAAGTCATCTGCAGATAGTTGCTAACTGGGTTGGGCATGGAGATGCCTCAAGAAGCCAAATCACAAACCAATACTAGCTGCCACTAGTGCCAGGCTTGGGACTGCTAAGCCAGAGGTATGAGGCATGGTAAAGCCAGATGCTGCTTCTTTGTGTTTTGTGAACATTTGGTAGAACTTAGAAAAGTCCTCAGCATTAGCTAAGACAGGCCATTTTTATGGAAAAGACTGGAAGTGGCTTGATTTGGGTCCTCAAGTGGAAGGGGTGGAGTTTCAGAGAATTACCAGGGCAGATGAACAGTGTTAACGAGGTTGATGGAGACTCAGATATGGCAGCTGCCTGCATCTGTGTGCTGGGAGGAGGAAGGCATTCTGCTAGCACCTCTCTCTGGGAGAAAGTTTCCCCTCCAGCCCTTGCCCTGTAGCTACTCAACTCAGTTCCTCCCCCATATGTCCCTGGCACCTTTGGAGCTGCTGCCCCTGCACGGGATCTCACAGCAAGTGAGTTCGACAGGGAGTAAGTCTATGTGCGCCGTTTAAGAGGAGTGCCTTGGACAGCAGCAGTACTCTTGCTCACTCAGGCACAATCTCCACTTGTTTTCACAGCCAGAAGTTATGGGGACTTTCCTCCCTGGAATTGCAACCCTGGGCTGTGGTGCCAGGCATGTGACTGGGATGCCTCTCTCCTGTGGGGAGAAGGCAGAGCCTCTGCATCTTATGTTTAGAGGTCACACCTGGGTAAGTGGCCAGCCCATTTTGCATCTCTGCCTCTTGTATCAATCTTCAGTTGGCTTCTTCTGTATATTGTTAGTTGTAGGGCTTTTGTTCAGCTAGACTTCCAGAGATTCTCAATAATAGTATATCTGTAGTTTAGTTATAATTTTGATATGGTCATGAAAGGAGGCAAGCATAGCATGTACTTTCTATGCCATTTTTCCCAGAAGTCTTCTAGCAGCTCTTGATATATGGTTAATAAAATAGATGTCAACCAACTCCATCCCATCCCCCAAAAATCTGACCTTTTGCCCATGGACAAACTTTTATAGCAGGAATTCCTAATAGCTATTTGGTCTGTGAAACTTGCTTAAAAATACAATCAGTGGCTAATTTATATTGAGACTTTAAACACAGTACTCTGGGCACTTAAAAATAAGTTAAAAATTTTTCCTGTATACTCCATTTTCTATTGCCTTGTTTATAAACACAATATATGTACCAATTATGAAACTTAACTACCATCTTTCTACTATATGGAATATTAGTAGGCATGTCATTTTCCTATTTGTCTCATTAGTAATCACCATGACTCAGAGACTTCAATTCCTAAAAACAGAAGCTGGGAAGAAAATAATATCATTCAATATGAACACATTTTTATGTCAATCACAATGTCCTGCAGCAAAATGCTGGGGGTTGGAAATTTCCACATCTCAGGGGAATATCATAAGTCAAAGCATACTACTGCTCCTGCAAAGACAACTAAAAAAAAAAATCTAGTAAACTAAAATTCCAGAGAAGAGAGAACAATTTACAGATGAGCTTACAAGCACCTATGGGCATTTACCAATTCTGAGTGGGCTGAGGATCAGGTGTAGCCCAAGCAAAAAGTTTCTGCTGGAGGTAAAGAAAATTGAATAGACTTTTATGGCTGTGTGGAGCTGGAATAATAAATTTCAAGCTTCATGAACCTCAAATGCACTGCCTGTTTCTCCCAAAGGACATTTAATAAGTTTGGGACTATTTTGGAGACCAAGGAATTAGCAAGAAAGCTTCTAAAGGTAATAGGAAATACCTTACCATCTCACAGCACAGATAAAACAGGTATGTTTGAGAAAGGGCTTTCTTCGTTCATATGCCCATCTCTGCTCAAGACATTTGCCATGTTTTGAAACTGCATGGGGCTGAATTCTGGAGCTCTGCCCTGGGAAAATTAGAAATAGAGTTCAATCTTTTGAATACTTTCAAGAATGTAGACACAAACACTTTAAAGGCACTTAATCAAAGTCTAGGAGTTTCCTTAAAGAACATGAAATATGTAAATAAATTGAACCTTACTAAAACTATAACCCCTCTTAAATCCAGTTCAGTCCTGTATGGGTTTGAAGTGATCAACTTCTAAATCCTAAATGCCTAGCAGAGGAAAGTGAGACACTTCTTTGATGGATAGTAAGGCCATCTTGAGCCCTTATAATTCTTTAATATACAATGTTTGTGATATAATTTAAAATGATAAGATACATGATAAAACAGGAAAATATGACCAACCATGAAAAGAAAGAAAAAAAACACAATATTAGTAGATCCACTGATAATCCAGACTAGGAACTTTAAAATAACTCATTAATATATATTTTAATTTTTAATTTTTTTTTTTAGGGCAGTGTCATTGGCCCTCATATGTGGGACTGAACCAGGGCAGCTGGCTTCCCAAGCCAGCACTTAACCACCGTGCCACTTGGCTGGCCTTAATATATATTTTTAAAATAGAAAAATTAAACTTCCAGTTTCCAGTTTTGCATATAAGAAGCTTGATAGCTATTATTCCCATTCATACAGTAAGACAAAAGCAGAATGAACTGAACATCAACAGCTCTCCTTAGATCCATCAAATAAGTGAGATCCTAAGGGAAAACTACTGCTCATTAATTAAAGACAGACAAACAATCACAACTGATTGGAGCAGAAAAAATCATGGGAACAATTACTGGTGTAGGAAAAATCTAAATTATCATTTAAGAATTGCTGAAGGATTAGTGTGAACAAATCTAGGATTTAAGCTCTCCAGGGAGGCCCAATCTCTGGAAGACTCCACACTGTTATGAATTTTGACTCTAGGAATCCTACCAGGTTCACACAGTAAAGACTGAGAAATAATCCTCATATGCTTTTGGTAGAGGAAGGGGGAAAGTTACCATTTTGAAATAAGCTGAGAGCATTTTATTCTTCTCAATAAGGTTTTTCTTCAAAGGAAACTATTTCACCAGAGCCTAATTGACTTGGGTTTTACCAGAACTTATCTAACTTGGGGGAACGTAAATATCTCACTTCAGCCTGCCCTAGCCCTCCACATAATGGAAGTGATATGCCTAGATGAAACCCTTCTACCCTACTCTTCCTGTCTCAACCCCCCCCAAAGAGGGGTGTGAGAACTTAGATTCACTTGTAAAGGTCAGAACTAAGAGGCAGAGTCTCCTTAAAGGCAAGAAGCCTAATCAAAAAACTTGAGAATGCTTCCCACACGGAAGTTTTATCATGACATCAATAGCGCTTCTAAAAAATAACAGGGGAACACAGCTGAAGAACTGAGTATCTCAGACTTACATATACATCTCTAGGGAATGCCTAAGACAACAAGGAACATAAAAATCAGTGCATGAGAGGAAATTTTTGCCTCTGAAATCTATAGCTACAACAAACAATAAACACAACTTAAGCCCTAGCCTGATAAACATAAATCCTTACACTAAAAGCCTATTTACACTTCATTTTACCCAGTACATCATGTCCAGCTTTAAATAAAAAAATTACAAGGCATACTAAAAGACATAAAGATAAGAGACAGAACAAGCCTCAGAACCAGACTCATATATAGCAGAGATAATGGAATTATCAGACCAGCAATTTTAAACAACTATGATTTATATTCTAAAAGCTCTAATGGAAAGAGAGGGGGAAACATGTAAGATGGGTAATATGTAATATAATCAGGATAAAAACTTTAAGAAATAATTAAAGGGAAATACTATAAATAAAAAACACTATAACAAAATTGAAGAATGCCTTTGATGGCTTCAAAATAGACTAGACACAGCTGAAGAGAGAAAACAAAGGCAATCTTCAATTTTGTTATAGTGTTTTAGAGAAACTTCCAAAATGGAAATGCAAAGCAAATAATAATAATAATAACAACAATAATAATAATAATAATAATAATAATAATAAAGATATAACAACAGAACATCTAAGAGCTACAGGACAATTACAAAATCTGAATATATACATAATGAAATATTAGAAGAAGAAGAAAAAGAGAAAGGAAAAAAAGAAATATTTGAAGTAATAATGACTGAAAATTTTATAAAATTAATGATAAACACCAACCACAGATCCAGGAAGCTCATAGAATACTGAGTAGAATAAATATCCAAAGATCTACATCTAGCCAATGAAGCTGAAAATAAAAAATTTACTGGAGAAAAAAACATATTTTTCTTGTTTGAAAAGATAAATTTGATAAGCATCTAGTCAGGCTAACAAAGAAAAAAAAAAGGACACCAATTCATAATATCAGAAATGAAAGAAGAAATATTACTAAACATCCCACAGACATTAAAGGGATAATAAAAAATACTATGACCAATTCTATACCCAAACAACTCAATTTGATGAAATGGACCAATTCCTTAAAAAAACACAATATGCCAAAACTCCACACAAGAGAAGCAACAGACTATCAGAACAGGCAAATATCTATTAAAGAAATTGAATAAATAATTCACAACCTTCCAAAACAGAAGCACCTGTGTCCAAATGGGTTCACTGGTGAATCTAACCAAAAATTTAAGCAAAATATTACACCAGTTTTTTACAGTCTCTTCCAAAAATAGAAGCAGAGGAACTATTTCTTAATTAATTTATGAGGCAAGCATCATTCTAATACCAAAACCAAAAGGATATTACAAGAAACCTACAAACCAATATCTCTTATGAACATAGAGACAAAGATCCTCAACAAAATAACAAATTGAACCCAACACTGTATAAAAAAATATATACCAGGGCCGGCCGAGTGGCATGGTGGTTAAGCGCTGGCTTGGGAAGCCAGTGGCCCTGGTTCGGATCCCACATATGAGGGCCAGTGACACTGCCCTAAAAAAAAAAAAAAAAAAAAAAAAAAAAAAAAATATATATATATATATATATATATATATATATATATATATATATATCTCACAACCAAGTGGGATTTATCTCAGGTATGCAAATCTGCTTCAACATTTGAAAAGCAATTAATGTAATTCATCACATCAATATGCTAAAGAGGAAAATCACTTGATCATATCAATGCCTGCAGAAACAGCATTTGACAAAATCCACAGCCATTAATAATAAAAACTCAGTAAACTGGGAATAGAGAACTTCCTCAACTTGAATAAGAATATCTACAGAAAACCTACAGCTAATATTATACATAATGGTGAAAAACTCAAAGCTTTCCCACTGAGATTAGGAACAAAGCAAAAGTGTCTCCTCACACAGCTCCTTTTCAATATTGTCCTGGAAGTACTAGCTAATGTAATAAGACAAGATGGGAAATAAAAAAACATACAGATTGATAAGGGAAAAATAAAACTATCTTACTTGCAGATGACATGATCATCTATGCATAAAATCAACCAAAAAAAATGTCCTGGGCCAGCTGAGTGGCTCAGTTGGTTAAGGGTTAGCTTAAGAGCGCAAGCTCTGAGCAACAGGACCACTGGTTCGATTCCCACATGAGCCAGTGAGATGCACCCCAGCTGAACTGCCTCTGATCTGCCAACAGGTGTCAGGATGGCTCACCTGATGAGAGCACTTGCTCCTAACAATAAAACTGCTGGTTTGACACCCGCATGGGGTGGTGGCTCTGCCCACCCACAACTAAGACTGTACTCAGCACCTTGAGCTGAGCTGCCGCCCTGATGGCTCAGTGGATAGAGCATGCGCTCTTAACAATAAGGATGCTAGTTTGACTCCCACATGGGATGTGGCTACGCCCACCCGCAACTAAGATTGTAACACAGCACCTTGAGCTTAGAGGCCACAAGCTGCCGATGGGCAGCCAGATGGCTACTGGCACCCTCCACAATTAAGATTGAAGGACAACAACTTTACTGGTCCCCTTCCATGGTTCCCCAACACTGTTCCCCTCTTCCAATTCCCCAATTAAAAAAAAGTAAATAAAATGTCCTGGAACTAATAAATAATTCCAGTAATGTTGCAGAATACAAGTTTAATATATAAGAGCCAATTACTATCTTATACACCAGCAATAAACAAGTGGAATTTAAAATTATAAACACAAGACTATGTACATTAGCACCTATAAAAATGAAAGTTGGAGGTATAAATCTAACACAATACATACCAGGTCTACATGAGAAAAACTACAAAACTTTAGTGAAAGAACCCAAAGAACTACATAAATGGAGAGATATCCCATGTTCTTGGCTAAGGAGACTCAATATTGTCAAGATGTCAGTTTTTCCAACATAATCTATAAATCAATGTAATTCCAATAAAAATCTGATCAAGTTATTTTGTTTATATTGACAAACTGATTCTAATGTTTATATGGAGGAAAAAAAACCCAAAAAGACTAGCCAATATAATGTTAAAGGAGAACAAACTTGGAGAACTGACACTACACAACTTTAAGATTTACTATAAAGCTATAGTTATAAAGACCATGTGTTATTAGTGAAATAAATTTAAAAATCAATAAAACGGAGTAGAGCTCCCAGAAATAAAACCACATAAAAAAAGTCAACTGATCATTGACAAAGGAGAAAAATTAATACGATGGAGAAAAGACAGTCTTTTCAACAATTGGAGCTAGAACAACTGAACATTCACATGCAAAAAAATTAATCTGGACAAACTATACACTTCACAAAAATTAACTCTAAATGAATCACAGACCTAAATATAAAATGCTATAAAACTTCTAGGAGATAACATAGGAAAAATCTAAATGACTTTGGAAAGAAAAAAATTACATGAGCTAGACTTCATTTAAATTAAAATTTTCTGTTCTGCAAAATACACTATCAAAACAATAAAAAGATAAGGAACTATCTGGATGTGGTATATAGATGATGTATTACAAAAATGTACATCTGAAATCTACGTAACTTTGCTAACAATTGTCACCCAAATAAACTTTAATTTTAAAAAAGGCAAGGAACAGACTGAGAGAAAATATTTGCAAAATACATACCTTACAAAGAATTATTATCCAAAATATACAAATAACTCAAAACTAAACAATAAAAAATGACCAATTTGATTTAAAAATGGACAAAAGGCCTTGACACCTCACCAAAGAAGACTAGATAGATAGATAGATAGATAGATAGATAGATAGATAGATATAGAGATATATCAGATAAGCATATAAAAACATGCTCCACATTATATGTCATCAGATAAATGCAATATAATTTTACTAACCAATGTCATCCCAATAAATTTAATAGAAATTTAAAAATAATTAAAAAGTGCAAGAGAAATAAGGAATTTCTCATACAAACAAAAAATGGAGGGGCCAGTCACCAATAGACGTGCCTTGCAAGAAATGTTGAAAGAATTCTTTCAGAACTCAAATATACATAAAGAAATGAAAAGTGTTAGAAAATGAATAAATGAAATTAAAATAAAACATTTTATTTTTATTTTACTTAATTGATCTTAAAGGTAAGAGTGTGTTCAAGGCAATAATAGCAACTTTGTATTCAGTGATTATGCCTTATGGATAAGTGAAACGAATGATAGGAATGTTAATAGGACCGCAGAGGGAAACTGGGAATACTCTGTTATAAGGCACTTGCACTAACAATGAAAAAAAAATATAGTATAATTTGAACGAGGACTGGGATTGATGAAAGTATATACTTCAAACTCAAGAACAACCACTTATAAATGAGAGAGAGAGAATGGAAAAGTGGGAAGCAGAAAGAAGCATAATTGATATGCTGAGAGGAGAAAAATGGAATCATATAAAATGCTCAATTAAAACTATGGAGGACTCTTCAGCCTCTGGCACCCGGAGCCACCGAGTCCAGCCCATCTGGCTTGGCTGGCACCTTGGACAGAGTAGGCCCTCTGAGACTCTCGCCCTTTGCTCCTTGCTCTTCACCCCAGCGGGCTCCCTCCCAGTGGGCTCTGGGCCAGAGAGCCATGCTCCGGCCCACCCTTCCTGGGCAGTGCTGCAGCCACAGCAGGTGCCCAGAGACAGGGCTGAAAACAGAGTGAAATCATTTTTCAGAATTGAAAGATGATCAAGGAAACAAGATGGGGACTCCTGGTTCTGGAAGGAAAACGACACCTGTGAAAGACGGATTTTCTGCAGAAGATGAAGCTTTGAGTAGCATTGCCAGAGAGGCCTAGGCAAGGCTGGCAGCAAAATTGTCTGACCTGGCAGAAGCAAGAGATATACGCATGAGAGAACTGGAACAACAGCAAAAAGAGTTGGATGAAAAATCGGACAAGCAGTATGCCAAAAATTGTACAAGACCTTCATGTCGAAATTCTGCCTCAACACAACCCGTCTAAGTGGAAATTCATCCAGATGAGGAAGCGGGGACACCAGCAGCCTAATAGATCCAGACATCTCATTAAGTGAATTGCGGGATATCTATGACCTTAAGGACCAGATACAGGATATACAAGGGAGATACATGCAGGGGCTTAAAGAACTAATGGAATCTTTGTCTGAAGTGGAAGAAAAATACAAGAAAGCCATGGTTTCCAATGCACAGTTAGACAATGAGAAGAACAATTTGATCTACCAGGTGTCTACCCTCAAGGATGTTATTGAAGAGCAGGAGGAGCAGATGGCGGATTTCACAGAGAAAATGAAGACAAATCTAAGGAATTAGAAAGGCAGAAACATATGTGTAGTGTACTGTAGCATAAAATGGATGAACTTAAAGAAGGTCCTCGACCCATCTGCCTCACCCTAGAGGAGCGCAATGAGAATACCAACATGGGCCAGTGAAGCAACGTCCTCCACAACTAGATGGAAGAACAAAAGGACAACAACTTGTCTGTTCCCCTTCCCTGTTTCCCCAACACTGTTTTCCACCCCTAATTCCCCAATAAAAAATTTTTAAAAGAAAAAAATTCTTCACAATAATACTTTATGAAACAAAAAGTCTCTAATGTAAAATAAGCACATTATTATACATTATTATTGTAATACTAAAATAAAAGATTTAATGCTTGAAATCAATATACAAGGGGCTGGCTGAGTGGCTCAGTTGGTTAAGAGCTTGCTCGAGTGCGAGTTTTAAGCAACAGGGTCGCAGTTAGATTCCAGACCGAGCTGAGCTGCCGTTGAGCTGCCAACAGGTGTCAGGATGGCTCAGCTAAAAAAAAATAAATCAATACATAAAATGAAGAAGTCTTAAAGAACATGTACTTGGAATCAAAATTTATTCTTGGAAAGTGGTTTAGTATAATCTGAAATCATGATCCAAATATTACACAGGATATCATCAGCATAGATGAAAATAATTGTGTGTGGGGGCCGGCCGAGTGGCACAAAACAACAACAAAAAAACAGGTCTTTGACAAAGAGATGAGCTTATTGAGAAACATGGCTTAGTTATAATCCCTGACGGCACTCCCAATGGTGATGTCAATCATGAACCAGTGGTCGGAGTCATCACTGTGGTGTCACAGGAAGCTGCTCAGTTCTTGGAGTCAGCGGGAGAAGGCCCACTAGATGTAAGGCTACGAAAACTTGCTAGAGAAAAGGAAGAGTTACTGTCACAGATTAGAGGAAGAACGGCAGAAGTGCTCCAGGGATGACGGCACTGCAGGCGACCTGGCAGGGCTGCAGAACGGCTCGGACATTCAGCTCATCCAGATGCAGAGAGAAGCCAATAGATAAATTAGTGAATACAAGTTTAAGCGTTCAAAAACAGAACAGGATATAACCACCTCGGAACTTAGCCGGCTTGAGGGACAGGTGCTGAGATACAAAACTGCTGCGGCGAATGCTGAGAAAGTGGAAGATGAATTGAAAGCAGAAAAGAGAAAGCTACAACGAGAGTTACGAACAGGACTGGACAAGATTGAGGAGATGGAGATGACCAACAGCCACCTGGCCAAGCGGCTGGAGAAGATGAAAGCCAATAGGACAGCACTTCTGGCCCAGCAATAGGAAGACCCCCCTGCTACCTGGGTGCTGCTCTTGGGGTCCTTCCCAGAGGGACTGACTTTTTGCCCAGTGATGCAAACCCCTTTCAGTATTGTTTTGAGTTTTGTCATTAATACCACCATCTTTGTGTTTTATAATTTATGAGAGAATGAAACAGATTTGAATCTTCATGGATGAACACTTTGGATTTTGTTTGTAGTTTGATTCCAGACTAAGAACTGGTCCATGCTGTTTTTATTTTTTATTTCTGTAATTTTAGAATCAAGTTTACTTGCCGTGGTCCCCCAGCTGCCTCAATGACTGGGCACTCGGAGGCCTTGGCCCAGGTCCTTGAGGACAGCGATCCCGTGAGTGCTCACTGAGATACTTGCTGGAGACCTCAGAAAACACAAGTGCCTCCTCCACAGTGCAATTCAGACTTCAGTGATCTCCAGGGGTCAAAAGACACTTACCCTTAATACAGATAACATTTATATTTTAGTGAAGAAACAAGATCACAGGCGGGGAATAATATTTTTCACTCAAATTTATGTGTTTGGAGGAAAAAGCCTTTTTTTTGTAAAATATTTAAATTTATATAAGAAAATGTTAGAAAAAGACATGGGGAATGTATATAAAACTTGCTTTATGCATGGGGCAGGGGAATTCCAAGGCCTGATACTCTTAAACATGAACTGTGCTGTGTCTTGTAAAGTATTTCATCTGCTGCTTCTTTGTGGAATGAAACCTCAGACAAGCCCAATGGTGAGGAAGAGGGTGCAGGGTAGGCATGTGGGACATCTGCCTGAAGATTCTATTATATGGGGGTGGGGGGTGGGGTGGTGTATTGGGGGTGGGGGGGTTGTCACTTTGAGGGGTAAAATGTATAACTATTGCACTGTGTTGTACACCTGAAACTAATTTAAAAAAAAAGATTCTATTAAACACATTTGTTTGCTGATCACAATTGTCTACTGACACGTTCATTTTGTTGGAGGAGCCTTTAAAACAAATCATAGCAATTATGCCCTCTTAACTTGGCCCTCTTGTTTTCTCTGCTTCCTAAGGAAAAATTATCTGGAACATAGAACTTTTTCTTTCAAGAACTTTCGTTTCATCTTTAAAAGTACCCAGTTCAAAGTATTTAGGTCAAGTGTAGTTATTTTGCAGGATTTGTGATTCTCTTTTGCTCTCAGAATCAAGGCAGTTTTATGGAAATGATTATTGTATGTTCAGTGTGTTTACACAGAAAAAGTATTGAGGAAAGTCTAATGAATTAAGGCCACATAAGAATAAAATTAGACCTAAACTAGATAATAAAGTTAACTCAAATGTGAAAAAAAAAAACACCCACAAAACTATAGAAGGCAGAAAAATACTGGAAGACAAAGAAACAAAGAACAAGGACAATGACTAGGAAACAATAATAAATATGGTAGATATCAATCCAACACATTATTATTCACTTTAAATGTCTATGACCTAAAACATCACTTAAGAGACAGGGACTATCAGATTGGATAAAAGTGCAAAATTAAGCTCTATGCTGTCTATTAGCAATCCACTTTAAATATAAAGACACAGATATATTTTTTTAAAAAGGGATGGAGAAACATATACCATGATATAATTAATAAAATAAAAATTGGAGTAGCTATATTGATTTCAGACAAAGCAGAATTCAGAGCAAGGAAAACTAACAGAGATAAAAAATGGCCGTTGCATAATGATAAAGGGATCAATTCTCCAAAAAGGTGAAAGGATTAAGATGTACAAATTGACAGTTATAAAAACAGTCACAAGGATGTAAAGTGCAGCATAGGGAATATAGTCAATAATATTGTAATAACTATGTATGGTATCAGATGGGTACTAGACTTATCAGGGTGATCACTTTATAAGTTATATAAATGTCTAATCACTATGTTGTACACCTAAAACTAATACACTAGTGTATATTAACTGTAACTGAACAAAAAAATGTTTTTAATCTCCTCTGCAATCACACTGGTAAGAGAATGAAAAGACAAGAAACAGACATGGAGAAAATCTTTACAAAAGCATAAATCATCAAGTATTTGTATCAAAACAGAATTGAGAACTCAACAATAAGAAAATAAACAACTCAATTTTAAAATATCCAATATGTCTCCAAAGAAGATATTCATATGCAACATATACAGATGGCAAAGATGCTAACCCTTATAAATATTTAGGAAATTACAAGGTAAAACTAAATTAAATACCACTACACACTTATTAGGATTGTTAAAATCCATAAAACTGACAATATCAAACGCTGGTTAGGATTGAAGCAAAAACAACTTTCATTCTTTGCTAATGGGAATGCAAAATGTTACATCCCATTTGGAAGATAGTTTGGCAGTTTCTTACAAAGCTAAGCAGTCTTACCATACAATCGAGCCATAGTACTCCTAGGTATTTAATCAAGTGAGTTGAAAACTTATGCTAACACAAAAACCTGAGTGTCTATAGAACTTTCCCCCCATAAATGCCAATAAATGGAAGCAACCAATATGTCCTTCAATAAGTGAATGAATAAACAAATTGTGGTACAGCCATACAATGAAATATTATTCAATGATTTTAAAAAATGAGTTATCAGGCCACAAAAATACGTGGAAGAACAGTAAACAAATACATAATGCTAAGTAAAGAAGTTGGTTTAAAGTGCTACCTACTGGATGATTCTAACTATGACGTTCTGAAAAGCCAAAACTATAGAGGTAGTAAAATTATCAGTGGTTTCAGGTTATTGATTTCAAGTAAATAACATAATGTCTTACAAAACTTGAAAATCCTCTATAGCTTTTCATTACCTAAGTCTTTGAACACAAACAAAAAAATATTTATCAACTCAAATGCATAATTGAAATTGCTGCAGTGTATAATTCTAACAAATAGAGAAAATCCAGAAAAGAATTACAGAAACTACTAGGAACCTGAAGTAAAATATATTTTTAAAATTCAAAACAACTAAACATATAGATTCTCAGTGAGGAAAGGAGAAAGGCCATTTACTCTTCTTTGACGGTATATAATTTAAGGAATATCATATTTAACCATTTGACTTAAAACATCACACATTCTTTTCATAATTTCTTACATAGATGAAAAGTTATAAGGCAGTTTTTATCTTTTATTCTTTAAGTATTTCATTATTTTTATTTCAATCTCAAATTTGAATAAAAATTTCCAGTACAAAACAAAGAAACTTTTTTCTTTGAGTAATTGAGAGTAAGTTGTCAACCTAATACCATAACAGCCCCAAAGCATTGTATACTTCCTACAAACACTGATTGTCTCCTTCACAATCACCATACATCTACCAAAAATCAAGAAGTTAACATGGATCTAATACTGACATCTAATTCTCAGAAACCATTCAAGTTTCACCAATTGTCTCAATAATGTCCTTTATAACAAAAGGATGTAGTTCAGAATCCTATGTTGTATCTATTTGTACTCTCTCTTTAGAGTCCATTAGTCTGAAACAGTTTCTCTATCTTTCCTTAATTTTTATGACCATGACCCTTTAGAAGATCCCAGGCTGGTTATTTGGTAAGCCCTTGTTTAATTTGAATTTATCTGATGTTCCCTTATGATTCAATACTGATTAAAAAAACCACCTTTGGCAGGAATATCACAGAAGTGATGTACTCCTCTCATTGCATCCTATCAGGTGGACTTGATTTTTATTTATCCCATTACTGATGATCTTCACTTTGATCACTTGATTAAGATTGTGTCTGCCAGGCTTTTTTATTATAAAAGTATGATTTTTTTTTTCTTTGTAATGAATAAGGATTTTGTGTGGAAGTGCTTTGAAACTATGTAATATTTCTGTTCTTCACCAAACTTCTAATGTATTTATTTATCTCAGTATGGGATGTTTTCTATTTTATTCAATGGGCTATGATTCATTACTATCATTATTTTAAATCAATTTTATTAAGATATAATTTACATATAATAAAATGTGCCCATTTAAAATGTACAGGTAAATCCATTTTTAAGAATGTGTGTACCAGTTTTATATCCCACATATCAGTGAAATCAGATGGAATCATATGGTGATGGAAGGAGAAATGACTCTGTAAAGACGCATTGTGTGAACAAACAATGTGATCTATAGATGATGTATTATAGAATTGTACACCTGAAACCTGTGTAACTTTGCTAACTGTTATCACTAACACAAACTTTAATTAAAAAAAATATGTGTGTACCCATATAACCACCTCTCCAGTCAAGACATAAACAATTTTCATCAGCTCAAAATGTTTCTTGGTACCCTTTTGCAGTCAACTTAGTCCTATTTAACCACTGATATGTTTTCTGTCAAGATATATTGAGTCAGCCTCTTCTACATGTTATATGAATGGAATCATACACTATGTACTTTTTGTGTCTAACTTCTTTCTTTCAGCATAATACACGATTCATCCATTTGTTGCATATATTAGTTGTTCATTCCTTTTTATTGCTGAGTAAAATGTCAATAGATGAATATACCACAACTTATTTATTCTACAGTTGATGGACATTTTTATTTTTCCCATTTAGGACATTTTGAATATAATTGATATGAACATTTGTGAATAAGTCCTTATGTGCACATGTTTTATGTTTTCTTTTAACTTTATGAGAATCTGAAAAAGTGTTTTCCAAAGTGCTTTACCATATTTTTACTCCCACAAGCAACATATGAAGAATTCCAATTGCTCCACATCTTTGCAAACATTTAGAATTGTCCTTCTCTTTATGGTTAGTCATTCTAAAGAATATACATTATATCTCATTGTGGTTTTAATTTTTATTTCACTGAAAACTAGCATCTTTGAACATGTTTGCATGGGGTTTTTTGACCACTTGTACACTTTTTTTTTTTAAATGAATGGTCTGTGATACTGATGGTCAGGTTATATTTTTATTTATATATTTTTTTAAATTGGGGAATTGGGGGAGGGGAACAGCGTTGAGGAATCGGGGAAGGGGAACAGACAAGTTGCTGTCCATTTGTTCTTCAGTCTAGTTGCAGAGGACATTGCTTCACTGGCCAATGTTGGTATCGTCATTGCGCACTTCCCGGGATGGGGCAGATCAGTCGCCGGCCTCTGGATGTCGCTCACTGGGGCCATCGGCAGCTCACGCTGGCTGCCAGCCACTCACGCTGGCTGCCAGCCACTCACTGCAGCCTATGGCAGCCCACTGCAGCAGGGGCTGCACACACCATCACCGGGGCTCGCACAGCCCAGCTCCAGGTGGAGCTGTTGTTAGCTGTGGAGGGCAGTGTCATTGGCCCTCATATGCGGGATCCGAACTCGGGCCGCTGGCATCCCAAAGCCAGCTTTTAACCAATGCACCACTCAGCCGGCCCCAACCACTTGTACACTTTTGAAGGGTCTTTTCATACTTTTTTCCCCTATTTTTTATTGGGTTATATGCATTCTTCTGACTGTATTTTAAGAGTTCTTTATATTTTATTCTCTCTCTCTCTCTCTCTCTCTCTCTCTCTCTCTCTCTCTCTCTCTCTCTCACACACCTTTGAAGTACTCCCCTTGGGAAGCTATGCACGGATGCCAGAGTCTAGTCCACGCTTCAAAGCAATTTTGGAACTCTTTTTCTGGAATGGCTATCAGAGATGTCTTTGTATTACTCTTGATGTCCTGAATGTCATCAAAATGTCTTCCTTTATCTTCCGGTGAAGAAAGAAGTCATTGGGGGCCAGATCAGGTGAATAGGGAGGGTGTTCCAATACAGTTATTTGTTTACTGGCAAAAAACTCCCTCACAGACAGCACTGTGTGAGTTGGTGCATTGTCGTTATGCAAGAGCCATGAATTGTTGGCAAAAAGTCCAGGTCATCTAACTTTTTCATGCAGCCTTTTCAGCACTTCCAAATAGTAAACTTGGCTAACTGTTTGTCCAGTTGGTACAAATTCATAACGAATAATAACTCTGATATCAAAAAAAGGTTTGCAACAAGTTCGCAAACTTAATTGTCAGACCTCGTGTGTTTGTGTGTATGTGTATATAATGCCTTGATGAATATATATATATATATGCATAGGATAAATACTTAGAGATGTAGTGGCTGGGTCAAAGAATGTACTTTTTAAAACTTTTATTGATATTGATTAATTACTCTCTATAGAGACTGTGCCAATGTATAATTCCCTTAACAGTGTAGGAGATAAAGCAAAATATCAAATTATACAACTTAAATTATTTTTCAAATAAATTATTTTTCAAATATTATTGGTATCATCTCGCTTTATTTAGTAGATGTGTTTCTAAAAGTCTGGATACAGTTTATCTGGAGTAGAACTTCTTCCACATTATTCATTACACTACAACCAAAATCACTGAAATAAAGAAATGTAGTCAAGTACTAGAAAGTTTTCAGGAGAAAATTTCTTTTTTTTTTTTAATTAAAGTTTATTGGGGTGAAAATGGTTAGTAAAATTACATAGGTTTCAGGTGTACAATTTTATAATACATCATCTATATATCACATTGTGTGTTTACCACCCAGAGTCAGTTCTCCTTCCATCACCATACATTTGATTTCTTTTACCCTTATCTATCACCCACCTCCCCCCTTACCCTCTGATAACAACTAAACTATTGTCTGTGTCTATAAGTTTCTGTTTTTTTATTGTTTGTCTTGTTCCTTTGTTGTTTTCAGTTTTATATATCAGCGAAATCATATGTTTCTCAACTTTTTCTGTCTGACTTATTTCACTTAGCATGATAATCTCAAGTTTCTCAATGCCAAAACAAGAATTATTACTGCCTTAGCAAAATTCTGGTATCAAATAAATATTCAAAAACAAAATAACAAGTGAACTTGTAATAAAAATATTATGTGTGAGTATATTTTATTCAACTTACCTGACTAACATACATACATTATTTGGAACAGTTCCTTGTTCAAAATACTGCTAAAATTATTATGCATCATTATTTAAAAGCAATGAAATATTTGAATGGCAATGGTAAATTTTATGGTAGTGTAAAACAAATCATTTTAAGAGTGTTCTTTAAAATATAACTCTTGAATGTGTGCAAGGCTTCAATTTGAGATGATGAATAAATTCCAGAGCTGGATAATGGTGATGGCTGCAATACAGTGTGAATGTACTTGAACGCCAGTGAACTGTACACTTAAAAATGATTAAAATGGTACATTTTGTTATGTATATTTTATCACAATAAATATACAGAATAATATATAACTCTTACATTGATTCAATATTCAAGATTTCAATATATCTGTGTAGATTTAAATGATTTCCTTTCACATAAAAGCTTTTCATATTTCTAAAGAAAAAAAGCAACTTCCTAGACTTCTGGTAAAATGGCGGAACAGACAGATGCTGTGCTAACTACCTCCCAGGATCACACCAAAATTATAAGCAAACTATACAGCATTCAACCCTGGAGGCCCCCGGAACACTAGATGAACAGAACCACTAAACAAAGAAATTAAAGAGGAGGCCGCGTCAGGTCTGATAGGAGGGGCAGAGACGAGAGAGGCCGAACCCCGTGAGGGAAGCCCCAGCTATGGGGAGGCTTCTCCAGTTGGGGTAGAGACCCTCCAGCTGCATATCAAGCTCACCAGCCCAGAGTTCCTTTGCCAGGAAGAGGACTTCCAAGATAGCTGTCAGTAAATTAGTGAGGACTCTCTTTGCTCAGCTCGGTGAGGCTAAGAGCATCTGGAGAATCAGTGGGGCCGGCGCCCAGGCTTGCTCGTCGGTGAGCACTTACCTGGTTCCTGGTGGAGGGAGTGGCTGTGTGAGCCAGGCCCAGGAGCCTGCAGGGACGGACTGAACTGAGTATCTTTGGTGCAAAGGGTGGAGGTTTCGGACTATTGTTCCCCTGGTGTGGAGCCTGCACATGAGTGGTGTACAAGAGGGTGCCATTTTGTCAGGGTTGGGCCCTCCCACAGAGGATCAGGTCGGGGACTTCATTGGTTTGGTGGGATTGGCGCAGAAGTGCGTGTGTTCATGCGAGCATGCGCATGCAGCCTTGGATCCCCAGCCTCCACCCGGCTTATACTGCATTGCCATGGAAACACTGGGCGGGTGCCCTCCGGCTCCAACAGGCTGCTCACTGAGACCTGGGAGTGTGCGGCAACAGCTCGGATCCCCACCCTCCGAACTGTTTGTGCTGCGTTGCCAAGGGAACACCTGGTAGGCGCGCTCTGGCTCCAACAGGTTGCTAACCGAGACATGGGAATGTGCAAGCCACCTCGGGTCCGGATCTCCACACTGCACTTGCAGAGTTGACAGGCTGGTGATTGGTTGTCAGGCTGCTCTGCATGATCTGCGAGCGGCTGATTGGTACAGGCTGAGACTGGGAGTTTTCCTGGGAGTGTTGGGCCATGAGCTGTGTGCCTGCATGATCCAGTCAGGGCTCTCCTGGTGATCTATCTAATACATCAAAGCAATCCCAGAGCGATAGCCAGAATGGGGAAACAAAGAAACATGTCACAAGTAAAAGATCAGAAGAAACCTCTAGAAATGGAACTAAATGAAACAGAGGGATCCAAGCTGTCAGAGACAGAGTTCAGAACACTGATGATAAGAATGTTTAACAAACGTAGTGAGGACATAAGGAAGGATAGAGAAATCATAAAAAACAACCAGTTAGAACTAAAGCATACAATAACTGAAATGAAGAACACACTCGAAGGAATCACCAGACAGTAGATGAAGCAGAGGAGCGGATCAGCGATTTGGAAGACAAACTAGCAGAAATCACCCAGTTGGTGCAACAAAAAGACCAAAGAATAAAAAACAATAAAAACAGTTTAAGAGCCCTATGGGACAAGATGCAGCGCAGCCACCTTTGACTCATAGGAATACCAGAAGGAGAAGAGAAGAGGGAAGGGGTCGAGAATGTATTTGAAAAACTAATGTTTGAAAACTTCCCTACCCTGGAGAAGGAAATCAACATACATGCCCAGGAAGTGCAGAGGGTTCCAAACAAGCTGAACCCAAACAGGTCCACACCAAGACACATCATAGTTAAAATGGCAAAGGTTAAAGACAGAGACAGAACCCTAAAAGCAGCAAGAGAAAGACAGCAAGTTACATACAAAGGAACTCCTATTAGACTAACAGCTGACTTGTCTACAGAAACTCTGCAGGCCACAAGGGAGTGGCAGGAGATATTCAAAGTGACACAAAATAAAGGCCTACAACCAAGATTGCTCTACCTAGCACGGCTATCACTTAAAATTGAAGGAGAAATAAAGAGCTTCTCAGAAAAGAATAAGCTTAAGGTATTCATTACCACCAAGACAGCATTGCAAGAAATGTTAAAAGGGCTTTTTTAAACAAAAGAAAGGGGTAAACAAGCTCACCCGGGAAGACTAGGAATACAAATAACAAAATGGCAATACATATGCACCTATCAATAATCATTTTAAATATGAATTGGGCTAAATGCTCCAATCAAAAGACAGAGTGGCTGAGTGGATAAGAAAATAGGACATATGTATATGCTGTTTACAGATGGAATAAGATATTTCATGCAAATGAAAATGAGAAAAAAGAAAAGCTGGAGTACCAACACTCATTTTGGACAAAATATACTTTAAAATGACTACAATAAAAGACAAAGAAGGGCACTATAACCCTAATAAACAGCTATGCACCCAACATAGGAACTCCTAATTACATATAACAGATTTTGACAGACATAAAGACAGAGATCAACAGTAACACTATCATAGTAGGGGACTTCAACACCCCATTGTCACCAATGGACAGACCCTTTAGGCAGAAAATCAAGACAGAAAATCAAGACAGAAAGACGGGCCTTAAATGACACTCTAGACAGCTGGACTTTGTTGATATTTTTAGAGCATTTCACCCTGAAAAAACAGAATATACATTCTTCTCAAGTACACCTGGGATATTTTCCAAAATCGACCATGTTAGGCCACAAAACAAGTCTTGGTAAATTTAAGAAGATTGAAGTCATATCAAGCAGATATAAAGGAAAAACTGATGGTTGCTGGCTGGGAGGGAGTGGGGATGAGGGAGAGGGGAAGGTTTTGGACAGCGTAAGTGGGTGACTACAATGTTGCTGCAGGAATATGAGGGCAGTTCTGGGAATGTAATTGATAATGTTGTGAAGAGACTATTATGTTAAGTGAAATAAGTCAGTCGGAGAAAGAGAAGTACCATATGATCTCACTTATATGTGGAATCTGAAAAACTGAATGAATGATCAAAGTAAAGAGAGTCATAGATATAGAGCACAAACTGAGGGTTGCTAGTTGGGAGGTGGGTGGGGATAAGGGGGAAAGGCAAGGGATTAGACAGCATAAATAGACAACTACAATATTGCCACAGGGATATGAAACACAGGGGAATATAATAATGTTGTAAAAATTTTGTGGCGTGTAAGATAGTCACATGTCTTGTTAGGGAGACCACTTCATGGATGGAGTAGAGGCTTGATCACTGCACAGCACACCTGAAGCTGATGTTATATAATAAGTTATGCCAACTGTAACTGAATATATAGATAGTCACGGGATGTGGAGTATACTGTGGAAGGGAGTCAAAGGAATTGTAGTGGATATGTATGATATGGGGGGAGGGAGGAGTGGGGTGGCGAACTGGGGGTGGAGAGTTGTCACTTTGGGGGGTAAAGAGTATCACTATTGCATTGTGTTGTACACCTGAAACTAATTAAAAAAATAAAAATATTTTTAAAAAGCCACTTTCTAGTTTTAACTATATGTCAATGTACTTATTTCATATTTCATTATATAATATAGCTGTTGTTTAAAATCCTTTATGTCTATTTAAAAACAATGAATAACTTTGTAAAATTGTTGTCCTACCGCCTCCTACCCCAACTAATCTATTTTGAAGCTATGGATTTTCACATGTGGAGTTTCTTAAACAAACACTTATAAAAGCATTTTGTTTGAGCTTTCTTAAAGGGATGATGCAATTGGTTTGTAAACTCCTAAAGTCTTTATTTACAAAGAAGACTCATCATTTGCAAAACAAAAGGTCACTATATGAAATAGAACTCTAAATATTTATAAAGGCATTACAGATTTTATTTACTGCAATTATATTGAAAGCTATTTGTCACAGAAAACGAACAGAAGGCATTATGTCCTTCACCAGTAGAGCATTAAGCTTTTATCAAGAAATAATTGCATTTTATGTAGCTGCACTTATCAGTGCTAAAGGTTATAATATCCAAATAAAAGAGCAATGGTTATAATTTGCATTTGTAGTTTTTTTTTTTAAGTCTCCAAAGAGTTTCCATATACATTGCTTCTTTTAGGCAATCTTGTGACACAATGTCAGTGGGTTTTATTTACACATTTTACAGATGAGATGACTGAGGTGTAAAGAATTCCAATTGATTATCAGGGATCTCACACTAAAAGAATTCAATCTTAAACCTGGATTCTTTGCACAACTCCCATACTTTCTCTCATAGTGATGGTAACAGACAACCTTTATCTCCAATTCATCACAACTTACAACCTGTATATTAGCATGAAGGAAAACTGGCAAACAAATAAACAAAAAGTGTGCGGAATTGTGCAATTCCACCATTAATATTGAAGGAATGCTTTAAAGAACAGATCTTACTGGTGACCACTGACATACTTTTTACACAATAATAAAGAGCTTTCAAAGCCTCTATAATTGACCTACCACATCTGCACACATTATCCCATTTGATCCTCATAACATGTCTGTGATGTAGCATTAAAATGGAAGTTAATATGCCTATTTATTTGGTAAGTGGAGAAACCAAAGTTGGGGAAAGCCAAGAAACTTCTCAAAGCTTAAATAGTCAAGCGTGTAGTATAGCTGAGTTGGGGTGTAGTACTCATGATGCCCAGGTTTTCTCAGTAAAACTACTGAATTATTTTACCTAATGATATTAATATGAAATAATTTACTTAATGATATTAATATTAATAATAAAAACAGAGTAGATTTTATTACCAATATCATCCAAAATTTCACCTAATGATGGAATCTCATGTTTCATAAACATTTTCTAATCTGAATGAAGCTTTTGATTTTCACTTGTAGAAAATACACTTTTGATAAAAATTATTCCCAAATAGTTCTGCTTGTTTTAAGCTATTCAGCTAATTTTTTTTTTAAAGATTTTATTGGGGAATTGGGGGAGGGGAACAACGTTGGGGAACCGGGGAAGGGGAACAGATAAGTTGCTGTCCTTTTGTTCTTCAGTCTAGTTGTGGAGGACATTGCTTCACTGGCCCATATTGGTATCGTCATTGTGCTCTTCTCGGGTGAGGCAGATCGGTTGCCGGCCTCTAGACTGCCACCCACAGTGGCTCTTGGCAGCTCACACCGGCTGCCAGCCACTCACACTAGCTGTCTGCCACTCACTGTAGCCTATGGCAGCCCACTGCAGCAGGGGCTGCAGCTACGCCGTTCTGGGGACTCACAGCAACCCAGCTCCAGATGGAGCCGTTGTTCACCATCTTAGCTGTAGACGTCAGTGTCACTGGTCTTCATATGTGGGACCCGAACCGGGGTCGCTGGCATCACAAGCCAGCACTTAACCAACATGCCACTTGGCCAGCCCCTGAATTTTTTTTTTTTAATCCTTCGTTTTCACTGCAGACATCTGCGAAGTCTAAGCTTTCAAGCCAGTTAGTGAGTAGAGAAACTTGGTGTTTTTCTATTTCTTTTTTTTACAAAGAATACAAATGAAGAATTTTCTCCTAAGTAAAGTGAGCTGAAATAACTTCAGCCAAAATGAATGCTATTAAAAAGGTAAGATGTGTGCAACAAAATTCTGAGGTGCTGTTCTATATCACTAGAGATCAAATTGCCCCCTCAGTAACTACCTAAATCATGTTTATGGGATTCTGCTTTTCACTAAATGAATAAATCATAGCTGCTAAGTGCTGAGTATAACTATGTTCCATGTACAGGTCCTGTGGTCCCTGTTGGAATATTCTCTTAAACTATGCACTCCAGCCTCTGGCTGCCAAGTATTTTTATGTCTTCAATAAACTAAACCGAACCACGCTATTATTACTGAATTGCAAACTATTAGAAACCAAATATAGCTTTTGGTGTATCATCATGGGAAATAAAAACTTATTATGTTCATTTTGTATGTGACCTAGACAGTTGCATTTGCAAGCAATGAGTATATGCAAGGGCTTTTTCAGATCTAGAGAAGTTGCACAGAAAGCCTCATGATTTCTATATCTGCCTTGGATTCTTAAGCTACCTGCCACAGAATTTGTGCAAGAATTGAAGAGTCAAAGTCATCTTCCAGTCCGCAATGATATTTGCTTCAATTGCTTTAAAAAACCTTGTCCTTCATGTATACAAAAGTGGGCCCTATTTGAAAACAATAATAATGAATAAAATAAAGCAATGGAGGATGGGCAAGAGCAATATAAATGGATTGCATGAGATGAAAAACAACAATAGATTTCATACTATACACATTCCATCACCAAGGAGACCATAAAATAAATATGATTTCCAGAGAAGTGGTGATTTAAAACATTTTGCTAAAGAGAAAGAAAAAAAATCTTTTTTCCAAGATAGTATCTATTGAATAAATAGTATGACTATTAGCTAATATCACTATGCCCAATAGATGGAAGCCAGAAGTAGGCATAAAGGCCAGATGGAGATTAGAGCAATTATCCACTTAATTATTGAGGTTTCTCCTAGTCAAAGAACTAAGCCAGGGGTGGCCAGTTAGCTCAGGTGTATAGATCGCAGTGCTTATAACTCCAAGGTTGCCTGTTCATCCCCTCATGGGCTATGGATCTGCACCCTCCACAACTAGATTGAAGACAGCTACTTGACTTGGAGCTGATGGGTCCTAGAAAAACATACTGTTCCCCAATAAAATTTCTTTAAAAAAAAAAAGCTAAACCATAGATAAGTAAGCTAAGGCTATATCAAAGCCAAAGCTAAGTAATCCAATAAAAACAAAATAAAATAAAAAACAAGATTCCCAAGCTTTGTGTTTCAGAACTTAACTAGATAAAATTTGGAGGCTTTCTCAAAATTTATCTTACTGTCTACTGAGAGAATAAAATTAATCTTTTTGTTATCTATTTAAACAAAAAAGAGCATTAATAATCCCCTAAATATATGATGCAGTAATAATACTTTATTCTAGTTAATTTTTCTACTGCTTTTGTGATTAATTCTTCTAGTTTAAAAAGGACATGAACCCTATGCAATAAAGCCTTATTTTTTCCAATTATAAAAGGGTTTGTAGTCAGGCCTACTGACCCTGTTATTAGAAATCTGAATCTATTACTTTTATAATATTAGGTTTTTTCCAAAGGTCTTGTTCAAAACAACTAGCCAAAAGTCAACAAATCTAAAGGAATAGGAAACTTCACTTTCCTTTTATTAGGAAGATAGACAATATTCTAAAAAAGAAACAGACAATGACAAATGAAAAACGGAGTACCTAGTCCATATCTCCTCTGGCTCATGCATTTATATAGAGCCCACAGAGATATTTTCAAATGATTTGAAAATGATAATTTTTTCCTTAATTGTGGTAGGCATAATAATGACCCTCCAAAGATGGCCGCATCTTAACCCCTGGAAACCGAGGAATATGTTACCTTTCATGGAAAAGGAGATTTAAGGCTGCAGATAGAATTAAAGTTGCTAATTAGCTGACCTTGAAATAGGGGGATTATCCTGGATTGTCTAAGTGGGCCCAATGTAATCACAAGCGTCCTTAAAAGTGAAGAGGAGGTTGGCCGAGTGGCACGGTGGTTAGGAGCTGGCTTGGTACGCCAGTGGCCCCAGTTCGGATCCCACGTGTGAGGGCCAATGACACTGCCCTCTTAAAAGAAAAAAAAAAGTGAAGAGGGAGGCAGAAGAATTAGTCAATGATACAATGAATGTAGAAGGAATAGACCTGACATTGTTTGCTTTGAAGATGGAGGAAAGGGGTCATGAGTCAAGGAATACAGATGGTCTTTACAAGCTGGAAGAGGCAATGAAATAGATTATCCCCCTAGAGCCTCCATAAAGAAACACAGCTCTGCTTGCACTTTGCTTTTTTTTTTTTTTTTTTTTGAGGGCAGTGTCTGGCCCTCACATGTGGGACCGAACCGGGACTGATGGCTTCCCAAGCCAGCGCTTAACTACCGCGCCACTCGGCCGGCCCTGCTTTTTATCCCATTGAGAGGCATGTGAGACTTTGGACCTACAAAACTTTAAGATCATAAATTTGTGTTGTTTTAAGCCACTAGGTTTGTGGTAATTTGTTAGAGCAACAAAAAGGAAACTAATACACCAACCAAATTAAGATACTTTGAACACTTCCTTCTCTTAATTGCTAGAGCATTTTAAAAATTATAGCAAAAAAGAATAGCTTTAAGTTATTCCATCCAATATTATTTTTTTATTGTTCCATGAGCATTCCAAGTAATTTGGAAGCTTAACAAGAACTGAACACAGTCAACTAAAATTTCATTCTCTGTTTACTTAATACAGTGTTGGACATGTACTGAATACTCAAAAATGTTTACTGATTGCCTGGGTTATTTAAAGCTCAATTTAGAAGTTCCTCAAAAGGTTAAAAGTAGGACTACTATATAATCTAACAATCACACTTCTGGATATATATTGAAAGGAATTGAAAGCAAGAACTCTAATAGCGATCTGCACTCCCATGTTCATAGCAGCATTATCCACAATAGCCAAGACATGGAAGCAACCTAAATGTCCATCAATGATGAATAGATAATGGAAGAATATATATATATATATATATATATATATATATATATATATATATATATATAATGCAATATATTCAACCTTAAAAAATGAAGGAAATCCTGCCATTTATGGCAACATGGATGAACCTGGAGGACATCATGTTAAGTAAAATAAGCCAGTTTCAAAAGGACAAATACTTCATTATTACATTTATATGAAAAATCAAAACTGTCAAACTCAGAAACAGAGAGTAGAATGGTAATTGCCAGGGACTTGGGGCAGGGAGGTATTAGTCAAATGGTTGAAAATTTCAGTTATATAAGATGAGTAATTCCTAGAGATAGATCTGGTATACAGTATATAAAGCCGCTACTTAACAATACTGTACTGTATACTTAAAAATTTGCTAAGAGGGTAGATTTTATGTTAAATGTTCTTACATGAATTAATAATAACAGTGATAATAATAATAAAGAAGTCATTTGGAAACTTTTGGAGTTGATGTTTATGGCATAGAATGTGGTGATGGTTTCATAAGTATATACTTATCTCTAAACTCATCAACTTGTATACATTAAATATATACAGTTTTCTGTATGTCAATCATACCTCAATAAAGTGGTTTTAAAAAAATAAATCTGACTGTGTAAACCTAAACAGATTCATTTGTATGAGTGGATCCAAGTATCTATCAACTTCTCTAAAATTATTGATATGCCTCATAGATGCAGAGGACTATAAAGGGAAAGGTTAAAGGAAAAGCTGAAGTTCAGAAACTTAAAGAGATAGATGCTTTTTCACAAGCAAAAAACAAAGTTGAACAAGGGAATTTGATTAATTTATACCCTAGAACATGAACATTCCTTCCATACTTGGCTCACTTCCTCCTGTGTTATTCTGAATATTGTTATAGATATCTGTCCACACCAAAAACTTTAGGTGGTTATTTATATTAATAGTAATTTATTCATAGTGATCAAAAACTGGAAACAATCTAAATATCCATTAGGTGGTGAATAGATAAACAAGTTGTGGTATAAATGTACAATGGATTACTCTTCAGCAATTTTAAAAATACAGATACATACCACAATATGGATGGATCTCAGAATCATCATGCTAAGTAAAAGCATTATATCACATTAAAAAAACTACATATCATGATCTATTTATAGGATATGCTGGAAAGGGCAAAACTATATGAACAGAAAATGAGACGACTGGTTGCCATGAGCTGGGGATGTGATGAGGGAATTGATCACAAAGGGGATCTTTTGGGCCGATAGAAATATTCTATATTGTGTTTGTGGCAGAGGTAATGTGACTGTTTTTCAAATTTCATTAAACTTTAACATGTAATCAGGATGAATTTTCCCTCATATAAATTATACCTCAATACATCCTGAATTAAATGGCACAAATTTTTAAGGGAGGGAGGTCACATTTTATTATGCTATTTGATTTCTTAGGACTCTTCTATCATTTGATGCCTTCTTTACCTTTGCACTAAGCCTACAAAGGACATCCCTCCTTCTAAGTTTCCTTCTCTCTCCTAAAGTGCCTTCCCAAGTCTTTGCCTCTAGTTCCACATATCTAAAAAGTCCCTTCACTTTGATTTCCATGTAACCAGTGCTCTGATCAGACCTGTTCTGAGTATTTCCCCATTCTGAGAGGGACCCTCTCATTCAGGGAGTTCATTCTGCAATGTTGGGTACTCACTGTTCTTTCCATTCTTCTATGCAATCCCCACCAGATTTCACTCAGAGAGGGCTCCAAGATGAATCTTCTGGTTTTCATCCTTTCATCCATTTTCAAACTTATATAAATATCAAGGTGTATAGAATTCACTGTCTCTTACTGTGTAGGTTATATGTAATTTTATTTGTTCTCTCATTTATATGGTTTGGGTAATGTAAACTTATTTAGTTATTCTAACTGATGTCTAATTTTAGAGCAATTCCCTCATACATGTTGTTCTTCATATTACGTATTTTGGTAAATTTGTTGAAACTTCATTTTTGCCTATTCTGTGATCAAATTTGGTAAATTTTATATGTTCTTGAAAGGAATATGAATGGCCTTTTTATTGATTGAAAGGTTAATCTTGTTAACTGTATTGATAAATTCTTGAGCTTCTAAATTTTTGTCTGCTTAATGAAACAGTTTCTGATAGAAATGTGTTAAAATAATCCACTTAATGTAGATTATTCAAATATAATACATGTAAGTATCCAAAATAAAATAACCTATTTGAAGTAACTTAGTACCTATTAGTGCTACACACATTTATTATTTTAACCATGGAAACAAAATAAAATATATGGAAATATTTAACATAACTACCAATTAAAAGTATCCTGAAGGGAATGTTGGATAACAATAATGTTTTGTGCTTTGGAGCACTAGTTATTAGCAAAAAAACCCAAAACAAAACAAAAACTGCATTAAAACCTTTGCTTAGTAACACTGAAAATAACATAACCTTGATGTGTATAAGTTACCAGGAGATTTTTATCTTGATGTCAATTCAAATAAAATGAGTACTTTTCCCAGGGTATACATTCCTGGATATATCATTTTAGCTCTATTTCTCCCAAAAAAGTCTTATTGGATTTCAATAAATCTCAAACAATCTTTTGGTAAAAGATATAAACCTCCAAGCTTAAGACTGTCAAAGCAATTCAGCTGTAATTTGATAGAGTCCCAGGGAAATTGAACTTCGAGGGTATTTTTTGTTTGTTTGTTTTTGTTCTTTTCTTTTTTAAAAAATTCTTTTATTGTGAAATAACAGGAATGGGTTGACAGGGGTCAGTGAATGGAAAATTATTAAAAGGAAATGTGAAGGGTAGGGGGAATTCTTGTTAAACTGACTTAACAGGATTCTTGCGAAGAGCAGGTCAGGATGATTAGATATCACTTGGCAGATAGTGAGGAATAAGGAATTTGATCAAATATTGAGGGTGATCCTATATCAAGGATGGAAGGATTCTCTCTAGACTGGCTTAGTGTGATTTTTGCTGTAACTGGCTTGAGAACAGGCCTAGTTGTAAAGAGGGCTCAGAAGTATCTGGCTAAAGTTTGGTCAAGGAGATCAAACTTCACTTTGTAAAAGTAAATCATGATTTTACTTTTTTCTGAAAATTATCTTAGCAGATGGTGGAAGGATAGTCTGAATGGTAGAAGAAGAACCTAAAGTTGTGGTGTAATGAAGAAATTTAACCTAGAGCTCAACCAAGAAAAAACAAAAACAATTAATGTGTGTCTCGCCTCTTGACAAATTATAGTTCTTTTGATGTAGAATGTTTCTTGTGCCAGGATCGAACATAGTCACATGAAGCTGAAGAATGGAGACATGGACCAGAGAGGTAAAATTTGTAACAGAGGATAGTTTTATTAGAGCAGAAAGTTACAGCTGTCAAACAAGGTGGTCTGGACTAGGATGCACATGGTTAGGTAGGGAACTACTCCTTTTAAACTGTCTAGTTGCCTCAGAGCATAATTGATGTCTCTGTTCTGATAGGATTATGGTATCTCAAGACTGGGGCTTTGAAGGTATCATTGTCTTCTGCACATTCTATCAGGGAGTTCCTGACTGCCTTGTGTTATGTTAATTAACCTGTCTTAATCCTCCCTCTGGAGGTGAAACTTCTGACTTCTTTGTTATAGGCTTTGAGAAAAAAACCTTCTCCTCTTTTCCCTCTCAAGTTTGTCATTGGGGGAGGGGGTCCTGTGACTTAAACCTTATCAGTCAGCTATTATGATTATTTCTCCTGGCTGTGTTATTGTTTCTGCCCTAATTCCTTCTACCATGGCCACTTCCCTGACTACCTATAATTTTTCTATCTCACTTTGACCATCTGTTTCTTATTAGTAGAGTTATAAAGTAATAATAGCAATGTCTACTTTACAGAGTCATATACAGCTAAATGCAATAATGTGGGGGATGTTTTTCAGATTGGCGAGCGTTATGTTAGCATGAAGTTATGACTACATTTTAGGAGTCAAAAGAAGGTGAGTGTTTCAAAAAGAGCCATTGAATAGGAACATGCCTCCTAGTAACCATTCTCTCCTTTCTCTGTTGTAGAATTTTGACTTTTAGTTGGGCGAATTACTGGCAACTCATAGTCTGCATCTCCCACTGTCTTTGATCACCTAGTATGGCTGTGGGGTTGTGTTATGGTCATAATAAATGAGCAGAAATGTGGTTTATGGTTTTAGGAGTTTTTAAAAAATTCTAATTTTTTACTATAGAAGCTGAACTTGCTTTGTAATTCAATTACTTTTGTCAAAGTGCTCTGTATTCATGTAGACTATGCCCTTTCAGAATTTGTTTCTGGTACAAAGTGTTATTGCAAACTTCATAGCTATCTTTTCTTGATTTGTACTTCCTCTGACTTTTATTTCATAGTACTATTATGAACTGACCTATGTCCCATAACCAGGGGCACTTAAAGGAATATGCAATGTCAAGGGAACAAAGAGAACAGGGGATTTTATCTTTGAGTCACAATTTGGTCTGAAATCCTGAAATTTGCTCTGAAATCTTTAAATTTTGAGATAACATGGCAAAACTGCCCAAAAATTAATTTTCAACTTTATTATTTCTTTAGCATACTTTTTAAAAAGGCCCTAAATTTTATTTTTACTCATTTTGAATTCATCAGAATGAATACAAATAAGATAAATCATTTAGTCAAATGTCCATTTAGGGCCCAGAATTATCCAGAGTTTTCATAAGGGCCCAGAGAATTGTGCAGTAATGCACTTACTCATATTAGAGATATATTTTAAAACAAGGAAACAGGTCTTGGATATTTCTGCTACACAATTCTCCCCTTCCTAACCACCTCCCCAAAAAGTGAAATGCAGCAAATGATTATATCAAAATCCTCTGATTCAACTCATTCGTTAGTCATGACTGAGAAAATTTTACTGAATCTACACTTTCCCCAAAAAAGTTTCCCCCATCAAGATGGCTCCATTTTATAAATCCATGTAGGGTATATTATTATTTCCTTTTAAAATTTTTATCCTCTTGATATTTTTATTGTTGCTTTGCATTCAAGTTAAGAAATAATCTCAGATTCTGTGTTTCCATTACAAAGTCAACATAAAACCAACAGGATGGAGGAATTTGGTTTGTTTTGGTTATGTTCTAATTAACATAAATATGAATATATTGATTGCTTCACCAGCACTTGTGTTTGTGTTTAATGCATCAGGTCCCTGAGACTTACCTTAAAAGGGCATATTTTCCTTTTTCACAGTCTCCCTCCATGAAAGGGAATGTAAATGTCTGAGTCAGACACAAACTCTGAAAATGTTTCTGTTAATTTATTTTTAATACCCATTAATATATAAACTCATTTCAACTCAGGAAAGATATTAGAGAAAAGCAATATGGACTGATTTATAATGATTCCCTTGCTTTAGGAAATCATTAACTTTGGAAACTAAGAGATTAGAGTGACTAAGTTTCTCCTTAAAATAGTTCACATCTAGGGAGAATTATAAGGTGGATAAAAGGTAATAGTTCTAAGTGCACAGGACATAAGTGGAGGTTTAATATTTTCATAATTAGATTATAGAACCAAATAGGGGCTAAAATCTAGTTCATTTGAGGCTTTTCTGATGCTCCACACAATGTTCTTACTTGCTTAAACACACATAAATTTAAGAGTTCTCCCAACTTTTTTCTAATTCTGACCAGTTCCCTTGATTACATCACATTTGCAGTTTCCTCACTGACCTCTTGTTGCACTTTTCCTATCATGTCACTTTCTGAGGAGGAGGTATCACCTATGAGTTGTCTTGGCCACCTGCTTATTAAGTACACAGAGCTTCCTTTTTTAATTTTTAAATTTTTTATTACAATTGACATTCAATATTGTATTAGTTTCAAGTGTACAGCACAGAGATTAGACATTTATACAACTTACAAAGTTATCCCCTTGATAAGTCTAATACCCAGTTGACAACAATATACCATATTTTGCAGAGTATAATGCATACTTTCCCCCCCAAATTTGTGAGGGAATAATAAGGATGCGCATTATCCATGGGTAGTACTAATTTTGTATCCTATAAATGTTTTTGATTCTTTTATTTATGCTTATGAGTTAAAAGCATAACTCTAGAAATCAATAATGATATCCATATGTAAAATAATAACCTGGAATACGGTAAATGGTTTTGTCGAGCTTAAGATGAACTTGCAACAACAAAGAGTTCTCGGCCTTCTATGGTGCATAAATATCGTAAATTTGTTACAGGTACATAAAATTTCTTGTATCTTGTATCTTTTCTTGTGTTTTATAGTTATTTGTTACATAAAATTTCTTATACAATAATATGTTTAAAATAAATGGTAGAATTCCTTTATAATACAGAAAACAAGTACCTGGATATAAACAAAAATTTGAATTAAAAAATTAGAATGAAAGATTGTTTTCCCTGAAAGTTTGGGCCAAAAATTTGGGTACACATTATACACAGCAAAACACAGTAGATATTACAGTATTGTTTACTATATTCCTTATGTATTTTACATTCTCATAATTATTTTGTAACTGCCAATTTGTATTTCATTTTTTTTTTTTTAAAGATTTTATTGGGGAATTGGCGGAGGGGAACAGCGTTGGGGAATCAGGGAAGGGGAACAGACAAGTTGCTGTCTTTTTGTTCTTCAGTTTAGTTGCGGAGGATGTTGCTTCACTGTTGGTATCGTCATTGCGCTCTTCCCAGATGAGGCAGATCGGTCGCTGGCCTCTGGATGTCGCTCACAGTGGCTATTGGCAGCTCACGCTTGGCTGCCAGCTGCTCACGCTGACTGCGGGCCACTCACTGTAGCCTATGGCAGCCCACTGCAGCAGGGGCTGCAGCCCACACCATCACCGGGGCTCGCACAGCCCAGCTCCAGGTAGAGCTGTTGTTAGCTGTAGAGGGCAGTCTCACTGGCCCTCATGTGGGATCCAAACCGGGGCCGCTGGCATCCCAAAACCAGCGCTTAACCAATGCACCACTCGGCCGGCCCCCAATTTGTATTTCTTAACCCCTTCAGCTTTTCACCAAACCCCGTCCTATCTGGCAGCTATCAGCTTGTTCTCAGCATCTATGAGTTTGCTTGTGTCTTGTGTGTTCATTTATTTTGTTTTTTTGTATTCCACATGTAAGTGAAATCATACAGTATTTGTCTTTCTCTGTCTGACTTATTTCACTTAGCACAAAACACTCTAGGTTGATCCATGTTGTCCCAAAGAGTAAGACTTCATTTTTTATGGCTCAGTAATATTCCAGTGTCTATATGTATTGCTACTTTATCCATTCAACTTTTGATTGGAACATTGAATCCATTTATATTTAAAGTAACTATTGATAGGTATGTAATTATTGCCATTTTATTGTTCTTTTATTGTTTTTGTAGTTCTCTGTTTCATTCTTATTTCTTTGCTCTCTTCTCTTGTATGTTGTTGTTTCACTGTATTGTTATGTTTGGATTCCTTTCTCTTTGTTTCTTGTATAATTCTGTATTTTTTTTAATTTTAATTTTAATTTTTTAAAATTAGCTTCAGGTGTACAACACAGTGCAATAGTTATACTTTTTACCCCTCAAAGTGACAACCCCTCCCCCAATTTTCCACCCCATTCCCTCCCTCCATATCATACTATCTATTACAATTCCTTTGACTCCCTTCCGCCGTATAATCCACATCCCGTGACTATATATATTCAATTACAGTTGGCATACAATATTACAAAACATCAATTTCACGTATACAGTGCAGTGATCAAGCCTCCACTCCATCCATGAAGTGGTCTCCCTAGCAAGACATGTGACCATCTGACACCCCACAAAATTTTTACAACATTATTATATTCCCCGAACTGTCTTTCATATCCCTGTGACAATACTGTAGTTACCCGTTTATGCTGTCTAATACCTTCCCTTTCTCCCTCATCCCCACCCCACTCCCAACTAGCAACCCTTTTTTTCCTCTATATCAATGAGACTCTTTCTGTTTCCTTTGCTCATTCATTCAGTATTTCAAATTCCACATATAAGTGAGATCATATGGTATTTGTCTTTCTCCGACTGACTTATTTCACTTAACATAATAGTCTCTACGTCCATCCACATCGTTGCAAATGGTAAGATGTCTTTCTTCTTTATAGCAGAGTAATACTCCATTGTATAAATGTACCACAGTTTCTTAATCCAGTCATCTGCCGATGGGCATTTCGGTTGTTTCCAAGTCTTGGCTATTGTAAATAGCGCTGCAATAAACATAGGGGTGCATATATTTTTTCGAATTAGCATCTTGGATTCCTCTGCATAGATACCCAAGAGTGGAATTGCTGGGTCATATGGCAGTTCCATTTCCAGTTTTTGAGATACCTCCATACTGATTTCCATAATAGCTGCACCAACTTGCAGTCCCACCAACAGTGCACCAGGGTTCCCTTTTCTCCACACCCTTGCCAGCACTTGTTGCTTGTTGATTTGTTGATGATAGCCATTCTGACTGGAGTGAGACGGTATCTCATTGTGGTTTTTATTTGCATTTCTCTGATGATTAGTGAGGTTGAACATTTTTTCATATGCCTGCTGGCCATCTGTCTGTCCTCTTTAGAGAAATGCCTCTTCATATCCTCTGCCCATTTTTTAATTGGGTTGTTTGGTTTTTTGGTGTTGAGTTACAAGAGTGTTTTATAAATTTTGGATATTAACCCCTCCTAAGATATATCGTTGGCAAATATCTTCTCCCATTCAGTAGGCTGCCTTTTGTTTCATTGATGATTTCCTTTGCTGTGAAAAAAACTTTTAAGTTTGATGTAATCTCATATGTTCTTTCTTTCTTTTATTTCCCTTGCCCGAGGGGATATATCAGTAAAGATATTACTCAGAGTAATGTCTGCAAATTTACTCCCTATGTTTTCTTCTAGGAGTTTTATGGTTTCAGGTCCTAAATATAAGTCTTTAATCCATTTTGAGTTTGTTCTCGTATATGGTGTAAGTAGGTGGTCCATTTTCATTTTTTTGCACGTGTCAGTCCAATTTTCCCAGCACCATTTATTAAATAGACTGTCTTTACTCCAATGTAAATTCTTGCTTCCATTGTCATAGATTAAATGACCATATATAGATGGGTTTATTCCTGCGCTCTCTAGTCTATTCCATTGGTTTATGTGTTCTGTTTTTATGCCAGTACCATATTGTTTTGATGACTGTAGCTTTCTTGTATGTTTTGATGTCAGGTAGTGTGATGCCTCCCACTTTGTTCTTATTTCTCAACATTGCTGTAGCTGTTCGGGGTCCTTTGTGGCTCCATATAAATTTTAGGATTCTATGTTCTATTTCTGAGAAAAATGTCCTTGGTAGTTTGATTGGAATTGCATTGAATCCATATATTGCTTTAGGTAGTATGGACATTTTAACTCTATTAATTCTTCTTATCCATGAGCATAGTATGTATTTCCATTTATTTATATCTTCTTTGATTTCTCTCTTCAGTGTCTCATAATTTTTTGAGTACAGGTCTTTTACTTCTTTAGTTAAATTGATTTCTAGATATTTTATTGTTTTTGAAGCAATTGTAAAAGGGATTGAGTTCCTGATTTCTTCTGATAGTTTATTATTGGTGTATAGAAATGCAACTGATTTCTGAATATTAATTTTCTATCCTCCTACCTTATCAAATTCATTTATCTGCTCTAGCACTTTTTTTGGTGGAGTCTTTGGTATTCTCTCTATATAGTATCATGTCATCTGCATATAATGACAATTTTACTTCCTCTTTTCCAATTTGGATTCCTTTTATGTCATTTTCCGGTCTGATTGCTATGGCTAGAATTTCCTGAGCTATGTTAAATAGAAGTGGTGAAAGTGGGCAGCCTTGTCTTGTTCCTGATCTTAAGAGGAAATCTTTTAGCCTTTCCCCATTGAGGATGATGTTTGCTGTGGGCTTATCATATATGGCCTTTATTATGTTGAGATATGATCTCACTATTCCCACTTTGCTACGAGTTTTTATCATAAATGGCTGCTGGATTTTTGTCAAATGCCTTTTCTGCATCTATTGATATGATTATATGATTTTTATTTTTCATTTTGTTAATGTTATGTATTACGTTAATTGATTTGTGGATAGTGAACCAGCCCTGCATACCGGGAATGAATTCCACTTGATCATGGTGTATGATTTTTTTAATGAGATGGTTTGCTAGTATTTTGTTGAGTATTTTTGCATCTATGTTCATTAGGGATATTGTCTTGTAGTTTTCCTTTTTGTAATATGTTTGTCTGACTTAGAAATCAGGGTGATAGTGGCTTCATAGAAACAGTTAGGGAGCCTTACCTCCTTCTGTATTTTTTGGAATATTTTGAGGAGAATAGGTACTAATTCTTTTTTGAATGTTTTGTAAATTTCACCTGTGAAGCCATCTGGTCCAGGGCTTTTGTTTGTTGGAAGATTGTTGATTACTGATTCAATTTCTTTGGCAATAATCAGTCTGTTCAGAGTTTCTTTTTCTTTTTGGTTCAGACTTGGTAGATTGTATGCTTCTAGAAATGTATCCATTTCTTCCAGATTATCTAATTTGTTAGTATATAGTTGCTCATAGTATTTTCTTAAATTTCTCTGTATTTCTGTGGTATCTGTTGTCACTTCTCCTCTTTCATTTCTGATTTTATTAATCTGGGTCCCCTCCCTTTTTTTCTTGGTTAGTCATGCTAAGAGTTTGTCGATTTTATCTTTTAAAAAAACCAGCTCTTGGTTTCATTGATCTTTTGTATTTTTTTTTTTTTGTTCTCTATTTCATTTATTTCTGCTCTGGTCTTTATTATTTCCTTCCTTATACTCCCTTTAGGCTTGTTTTGCTGGTTTTTTTCGAGTTCCCTTAGGTGTAAAGATATTCTGTTGACTTGAGATTTTTGAAAGGTTCACCAAGGAGAGAGGGAGTGAAAGACACTGGTATTCAAGCAAGCAAGTTTATTAACCTGCCAGGCTGAGCCCATAAAAGGCATCAGCCTGACTATGGGAAGGGTCTAGTTTTTATAGGGTGGAGTAAGTAACCAGTGGCAACAGCTAGTGGTGGCAATGGCTGGGGGCACAGAAAATTTCTACTTGTGCCAAGCAGGATATGGATGATGTATTCTGTTGGGTTTCACGCCAAGCAGGATGCGGGGTTTGTGCCTATTACTGCATGGCTGAGCTGGCTTTCAGGGCTAATAGTACCTTTCATTCCAGCCTTTTTATGATATGATTTTTAAGCAATAGGGGTGGCGTGTCCCTCTTCTGGAACTGCTTCCTGCTGAGAGGGGGCGACATCAGAGCAAGGGTAGGGACTGGAGTTAGATTTACTGTCGGGCTCTAAGGTGGATATCAATGGGTGATAATCATACAGTAGCATCATATCTAGAACCGTGTTGTTGGTGAAAGCCTCGAAATGATCCTGTATGAATTGGGGTGTTGGATAGGTATGGTGAGGTTACATTGGTCCAGTGGAATCTGTCCTATGGGAACCTGTCCATTAGAACTCGTGGAGCAGAGAGGGGCCGTAGAAATGAGAGGGGTATTAAGGGTAACAGGACCATGAACTTAGGGGTGGAGGTGGTTGGTGCCTTAGTTTTAAGGGCGTTTATGAAGGTCTGACATAGGAGGGAGGTTCAGTTAGCAGCGGAGGATGTGTAGTTTTCAAGTAAGGAGTTGGCATGCTCAAAGAAGGTGGCTCCCTTTTGGATGGTGAAGGCCATCCTGTTTGTTAGATTGGGGGCTATGGCTAGTGGGATAGGTAATGCCATGTAGGCTGAGGAGGACAGGGAAGGACATGCCCAAAAAGTTGGGGCAAGTGAAGAGTTGGCATGGATAAGTAGTGTCTGAGTGAGGTTAAGGGAACATTCCAAATGAGTGGATGTTAAGAGGGAGTGGATGGGGAATCCTTCATTCCCAGGTTGAGTGGAAGATAGAAGGATTAGGAGTCTGAGTTGGAGAAAGGGAGGGTATTGTGTAGGCCTTGTTCTTGAGTGACCTCCCCGTTAGGGTTTATTAGGTGACTGATTAATTCCCATGGGTAATCAATCAAATTCACCCTGAAGATGTGCAGTGAAGAGATATACAAGAACTTGATGATGAAGATTAAGGGGGATGGTAGAGAGTACCTCTAGGATCTGATAGGAGACAGTTAAGGGGGAACCGTTGGGTCAGGGTCCTGGGAACCCAACACAGGGGCAGTAGGAGCAAAGAGAGCCTTGGAAAATCTGACACGGACAGGGGTTACCACTCAGGGCTGTTTCTTCAGGGATGGTGGTGAGTTGGACTTTGGTCGGCCCCAGGAGAGTACTGCAGTATCTTGGCGACTGGTCCTTGGGGTGGGATTCTGGATGGGAGGCCTTTGGTCCGGTTTCAGTTTTCTTCAACCTAGAGATATGGAACCAAGAAGGATGACCTGAGAGCTTGGCAGCAGTGGGAATGATGAGTGTGACCTGGAAAAGTTCAGTCCATTTTGGTTGGAGATCAATCAGGTGAAGAGCCTTATGGAAAACCCAATCCCCAGGGAAGTGGGGTGAGGGCCTTCATGGGGCAGAGGGAGAGCCTGATCTGCATGTTCCCTAAGAAGTTGTCTAATTAAATTTAGGATTGGTAGAAGTTGCCCAAGTAAGACGTCTGGTCAGGGATGTTTCCTAACAGAAAAGACTTACCATACATAAGCTTGAAGGGCTTCAGAAAGGCAGGGGAGTGAGGGCTGTCATGAGGGCTGGGGCAAAGACGGGAGAGAGCTGTGGGCAAGAGCTCATTCCAGGGTCTCTTCACCTCCATACTGAGTTTGGTTAACTAGTCTTTGATGATACTGTTTGCCTTCTCTACTTTTCCTGAGGACTGTGGCCTGTAAGGGATGTGAAGACACCATTGGATGTTCAAAGCTTTAGATACCTGTAGGGTTATGTGGAAAGTAAAGGCAGGGCCATTCTCTGATTTAAGTGAGTTGTGGTAGCCCAAAACAGGGAATAATGTCATGTAGTAAGACCTTGGTGACTTCAGAGGCCTTCTCAGAGGTGGTGGGGAAGGCTTCTACCCACCCTGAAATGGTATCTGTCATGGTTAGTAGATATCTTGTTTTCTTGATGGGAGGCATATGTATGAAATCTATTTGCCAATCCTCTCCCCGGAGATGTCCCCATAGCTGGTGTGAGGGAAAGGATGGAGGCCGGATGGCCCCTTGTGGGAAGACAATGGAACAGATAGTGCAGGTATCAGTGATTTCATGGAGAAGGGTATGAAATGTCAACAGGTTAGTAGAGGCCTTAGAAGATGGTATAGAGGCTTGAACCTGATGTGGAAGGATTGATGAATGACTGTTTGGATCTCCCTAGCCTGGGCTTGGGGGAGATATATCACCCACCAGAGAGGAGCCAATTTCCTTGGAGGATGGCCCTTGGGCCAAGAGATGTTCCTGTTCGGATGGGGAGTAGTGGGGCTGTGTTTGTGGCATGACAAGGAGTTAGCTGAGGCAGGGGATTGAGAGGCTCATTTTGCCTCTTCATCTGCTTTGTTGTTACGTATTGAGATGAAGTCCATGTCCTTCTGATATCCCTTACAATGTATGACTCCAGTCCTGTCAGGAAGACGGGCCACTTGGAAGAGATGGAGAATGAGGGGCATTGGTGATAGGGGACACTTTTGTGGATAGGAACCCTCACTCCTGCCAGATGGCTGCATTAGAGTGTAAGATATGGTAAGCATACTTGGAATCAGTGTAGATATTGGCCTTCTTTTCTTTGGCCAAAGGTGGGTCCCTTGTTTTGGCCTAGTATTCTGAGGGCAATAACTTGTCTTTCAGTTACAGAGAAGGAGAAAAGTCTTAGACAAGTGATCCATTCAGCCTTCTGTGAGGTTGTCCCTCTGGGGAGGGGGTTTGCCTCTACAGTGTTTGTAAGTGAGGCGATGGCATATCCTGCTGTTTTTGTGCCATGCTGAGTGGTGGAGCTCCCATCAATGAACTAGATGAGATCTGGGTCTGGGAGGGGTTCTGCTACAATGTTCGGAAAGTGGGGTTTAAGACGTTCTAGAATCGCTACACAGGAATGTATGAGGGAGTTTGAGGGGTCAGGAAGAAGGGTCGCCGGGTTGAGAGGAGGGTTTTTGTCTACCTTGAGGTTGGGCATTTCTATGAATATCGTGTGAAACTGCTGTACTTTTGATGGTAATAGGTAGCTCATCGCATTTTAGGAAAGGAGGTCCTGTAGACTGTGGGAAATATATAATGATATCTTGTTCAAAGGTTAATTTCCTACTTTCCTGAGCTAAGAAGGAAGCTGCCACCAGGGTGTGTAGACATGTGGGCCATCCTTTCACTGTGCAGTCTAGCTGTTTTGACAGGTAGGCTATGGACCCAAAGGTGGGCCCCTTGTTTTGGCCTAGTACTCTGAGGGAAACACCTTGCATTTCGGTTACACAGAGGAGAAAAGACTTAGACAAGTCTGGGAGGGAGAGGACAGGGGCAGAGAGGAGAACTGGTTCAAGAGCTCTGAAGGACAGGACAATGTTGACAGCGGGATCTAAGGGCTCTGATGGGGGATCCTTAGCAGCCTGGTAGAGCGGGTGAACCAAGAGACCAAAATTAGGATCCAGATGCAGATAACAGTTCCTGACAGTTCAAGGAAGGAGAGGATTTCACCTTTTGTTTTAGGAGGGATAAGATCTCCAATGAGAGGAGTTCGAAGCCAGGAAGTTCAGTAGGGAGGCAGTGTGTTAGAAGGATAGAGTGTGTCAGGGACTGCAGAGAAGTAGATCATTTATGTATTGTAGACCTGTACTGGAGGCTAGATTGAGGGAGGCCAGATCTGAGGCAAGTGCCTGGCCAAAGAAGTGAGGGCTGTCGCAGAAACCTTGTTGGAGGACCATCCAAGTAAACTGTCTGGATTGTTGGGTGTCAGGGTCCATCCAAGTAAATGCAAAAAGGTCCTGTGAGTCTGGGTGGAGGGGGATGGTAAAGAATGCATCCTTAAGGTCTATAACTGTGAAATGAGTGGTAGAAGAAGGGATGAGAGATAGGAGTATATATGGGTTGGGGACTACAGGGTGAATGGGAAATACCATGCAGTTGATGACTCGGAGGTCCTGGACCAATATATATGTCCCATTGGGTTTCTTTACTGGCAGGATGGGGATATTGTACGGAGAATGGGTTGGTCTTAGGAGGTCTTAAGCAAGGAGTTTGTCAATAATAAGTTTGAGTCCCTTTTGATTGGGAAGAGAAATGGGGTATTGTGGCTGTTTTTGGAATTTGGAGGGGTTGTGAAGCTGAATCCTTATGGGAGGATGGTGGTGTTCGGTGACAGAAGGAGTCAAGATGTCCCAAAAGAGGGGGTTGACCTCTGAAGGGGGCAGAGGAGGTTGGAGGGGAGATGAGGAGATAGCGAGATTGAGAAGGAGGAGTGAGGCTGGCTCTGGGTGCGGGAGATGGAAGGAGAGTGAGGCCTTAAACTTGGAAAGGAGGTCCCTTCCTAGTATAGGAGTGGGACATTAGGGAAGGATGAGGAAGGAGTGTGAAAATAGAATGTTAAAAAGGGTGCATGACAGTAGGATTTGAGAGAGGCTGAGATATTAGGAGGTTAATGCCCACAACAGAGACCTAGGAGAGGCGTGTGGGGCCCGAAAATTCAGGCAGGGTGGAAAAGGTGGCTACTGTATCTATCAAAAAGGAGATTGGCTTAGCTGCCACTAGAAGAATTATCCTGGGCTCCAAGGTTGTGATGTGAGATGGGGCTGGGTGCCCTGGGCACAGTCAGTCTTCAGCGGCGAAGCCAAGTAAGTTTGGCAGTGTGAGGTGAGACTCATCCTCTGGGGGAAGGGAAGTGTCTCTTCCCTGTGAAGGGCAATCAGCCTTACAGTGTCCCCTGCTTTCACAGGAGGGACAAGGCCCTGGCAAGGGCCGTGGCTTTCTTTGCTGCACTGGAAACAAGGGCCAGGGAATGTCTTCTGGGGACCCCACAGTGGTCAGCCCAGTGCCCTATTAGGAGTGCCCTTGTGGTTGGAGCCCCTGGTAACTGCTGCCAGTAGCTGGCATTTTGCCTGATCTTGGCGGGTCTTTTCTAGTTTTGCCAGTTCATCTCTGTTGTGAAAGACCTTGGAGTCCAGGTCTAAAAGGTCCTGTTGAGGGATTTGAGGCCCTCCTTAGCCTTTTTTATTTTTTTCTGGATATCTGGGGCAGATTGTGAGATAAAATGGGTATTGAGGAGTATAACACCCTCCTGAAATGAGGGGTCTACCCGGGTATATTTTTGGAGGGCCTCTGTGAGGAGAGATAGGAATTGAGCTGGGTTCTCATTGGCCTGTTGGGTGAGTTCCTTCATTTCTTCAAAGTTGACCACTTTGTGAGCCACCTTATGGAGACCTGCAATTAAACAGGTAACCGTATGATTTCAATGGGTTCTTGTGGGGTGATTGTGCTGATAATCCCAATCGGGATCCTTGCGGGGCACAGCTGCTGCACCAATGGGCTTTTGGGGGTCCTGCTGATGGAGTTCATTGGCATGTCCCTGGGCAGCCAGCCATACTTACTCCTTCTCCTCTGGGAGGAAGGTGGAGGAGAGGATAATGTAAAGGTCATGCCAGGTAATGTCATAGTCCTGGGTGAGATGTTTGAATTCCTTAATGCAGGTGTCAGGGTTGGAGGAGAAGGAGCCTAGGCATTTCTCTATCTGAGAGAGACCGGACAGGGAAAAGAGAACATGGACACTGATGATTCCCTCAGCCCCAGCAACCTCCCTCAAGGGAAGAAGGGGAACCGGGTGTGCCTGAGACCAAGTAAAGGAAGGAGAAGGAAGGTCCATAGAAAAGGCTGGACCCAGGTGGAGACTTGAGTCCAAGGGCCCAGAGTCTTCTGAGTGAGAGTGTTTGGGTGATGAGGGGGAAAGAGAAGAATGAGGAGCATATGGAGGGGGTGCCAGAGGGGAGGAACGGTCAGCCGGGTCAAAGGCTGAAGTGTCGTCCTCAGAGGGAAGAAGGAGCTTTGAGTGGGCAAGGAGGATTTGGAAGGTGGAATAGGACTGACAGAGGGAAGGATGGGAGCAGAGAGCAAAGAAGGCTTGAACATAGGAAATCTCTGACTACTTTCCATTGTGATGACAGAAATTGTCCAAGTCCCTAAGGGTGATGAAGTCAAAGGTTCCATTTTTGGGCCATTGTTACCCATTATCCAACTTATATTGGAACCAGGCCGTATTACAAAAGAAAATTAATCACTTGGGCCGGATCTCACTTAGGAGTCCAAGGGCATTCAAATTGTGGAGGAGGCAGCCCAGAGACATTCCCTTAGGGGGGGAGTGAAGAAGAGGCCCCTATAGGAAAGAAAAAGAGTATGAGAAGAGGGAGTCCCATTAGGGGGGGAATAAGGAGAGAAGGTGTCCCCGCTCTTGACATTCTACCCTGGAGAGAATGAGAGACTGTTCCCAGAATGGGAATCCCCAGTCTGAGAGGCCTGAGGCCCATGGGCTGGGAGAGTCTTCTGGCCTAGCGCTAGGTCTTCGTCTGATGAGCTGAAACCAGGAGCAGAAGACCCGAATGAGAGTGGGGAATCCGTACTCACCCAAGTAGGAGATGTCTGCAGGGGTCAGCGATGGATGTAAGAGATCTCCCATGTGTGTCACTACGGCAGGTCCAGGAGGGAGACCAGAACGTGGATAGAGGCTGGGGAAGATAGAGGAGGGTAAGGGCGATCCAGCACTTTTCTGGTCTTGCCCCTCTTGGGTTCTGGCACCAAAATGAAAGGTTTGCTGAGGAGAGAGGGAACGAGAAACACCGGTATTCAAGCAAGCAAGTTTATTAACCTGCCAGGCTGAGGCCATGGGTAATGTCAGCCCCACCTAAGGGAAGGGTTTAATTTTTATAGGGTGGAGTAAGTGACCAGTGGCAATGGCTGGTGGTGGCAATGACTGGTAGCAACAGCTGAGGGCAACTGCTGGGGGCCAATGGCTAGCAGCAACAGAAAATTTACTTGTGCCAAACAAGATATGAATGATGTATTTCCTGTTGGGTTTCATGCCAAGCAGAATGCCTGCTACTGCATGGCTGAGCTGGCTGAGCTGGGCAAATAGTACCTCTTACTTTTATTATGTATTTGCCTTTCTCAGTAAGATTTTTTTCTTTGCAATATTTTCCTATTCATATTTTTTATTTATTTTCCTTCTTCCTCAAGAAGTCCCTTTAATATTTCTCATAAACTGGTTTGCTGGCGATGAACTCCTTCAACTTTTTCTGGAGTTTTGTCCTTTCTTTCATTTGGGACACATTTCCTTATTTTGATTACCTCCTGTGTTTGTTTCTACGTACTAGGTAGATATGCTACAACAACTCTCGATCTTGGCAGAGTGGCTTTATGTCACTGTGGGACCCAGTGGTGCAGTCTCTATGTTCACCTGAGCCAAATGCTCAGGGATGTTCCTTGTATGTCTTTTTGTAGTTGAGCCTTGATTGCTGTCAGTAAGTGGGGTTGACCCTCAGGCTGACTGACTTTGAGGACTATATGTGATTTCAGCAAACTATTGTGTGGATGCACACTCCACAAAGCAGGATATGCTTTTATGGGGCTCCATTGTTTGCTAAGTCCACCCTTTGGGTGTGCCATTTTTGGTGCTAATTGGGTGCTGCTCTGGTGTCATCTGAAGCCAGCCACCTGAAGTTTGTTCTGGGTCTCTTAGGAATGGCTCCAGTGTAGCCCAAGATCAGCTGCTGCCTTTGTCTGACATAGGGCCATCTAGTAGAAGCTGCAAAGTGATTATCCGTTCGTAGCTCCTCTGCTGGACTTGGGGGCACCTAGGGATGGTTATGCTGTAAACTGAGGCAAGCTCCCACTAGTGTCAGGCTTGGAAAGAGGTACAGGGCACACTGAGGTCAACTGCTACTTTTTTGGTGTTTGTGGACCTTTGAGAGATTTTAGGAAAGTCCACAGCATGAGCCCAGGTTGGCTCCTTGTGTCAGTTAACCTCCAAAAGAAGTTCCTGCTGGGTGTGTTAATTGGGTGGAGTGGGGTCTGAGAATCACCAGGATGGGGTTAGAGTGGTGTTAGCCAGGTTTATGGAAACTCAGACTTGACACTCACCTACACCTGTAACTTGAGTAGGGAGAGGGCTCAAGAAAGGAACAAAATAGCAGAGAGAGCTTCCCCTCTAGCCCTCATTCTGAAACCAGATAATTTAGTTTCTTCATGTATGTACCTAGTGCCTTTAGAGTTACTGCCCTTTCCCTGGAGCTCAGAGTGAGTAAGTCTATGTGTGAGCTCTTTAAGAGGATGCTTGGATTTCCAGCAGCCCTCTTTCTCACCTGGACTGAGTCCCTGTTGATTTTCACAGCCAGCTCTTGTGGGACTCCTTTTTCTGGCACTGGTGCTCCAGGCTGGGGAGCCTTATATGGGGCTGGAAACCTTCACTTTTCATCGGGGACTTCTGTAGCTGAGATATCCCTCCTGAATCTTAACCTCTATGCATGGGTGTGGGACCAGTTCGTTTTGCATCTCCACCCCTCCTACCAGTCTCAAAGTTGCTCCTTCTTTATATTCTTAATTATAGTAGTTCTGTTCAGCTAGTCTTTGGGTGGTTTTTCAAGGGTGGTTATTCTATTATTTAGTTTTAATTTTGATGTGAGAAGGGGTGAGCATAGCATTTACTTATGCTGATATCTTGACTGGAAGTAGGACTTCTTTTATGAATTATAATTGTATCATCAGCTCTGGTGGGCAACACAGGGTATGATAATATATAATCTTAAGGTGGCACCTCCACCAGTCTCCCTTAAAGGGAGGAAGACCTACATAATCAAGTCCCTATGCCTTCTCCTTTGTACCAATTCTGGCTTTGATAGTTCCACTTGAGCCTAGTCATTTGATATCAGCCACCCAGAGGATTCAAATGCTCCCAAATGCTTGAAACAATTTATGGAATTGTTTCATACAACAGAGGATCATCTCCCCTTGAATACACTGTGGCACTCTGCAGGTTGAGAAATAATGTTTTGGGGGCAATGCAGGCAGGAAAGGAAGTTTTCTGCCAATTCTCTGTTCCACCTTATTTCTACTTTTTTTTTTTGTTTGTTTTTGAGGTCAGTGTCACTGGCCCTCATATGTGGGACTGAACCGGGCCAGTGCTTAACCACCTCGCCACTCAGCTGGCCCCACCTTATTTCTACTTTTAATGTCAGTTGTGACTCAATAGTACATTTTTTATTAGTCCTCATGTTTGTCCATGAGTTGTTTGAGGTGGCAGTAAGTGCATTTATTTATTGGGTGCCTATGTTAGGAGGACAGCAGCAGAACTTGAGATTTTTGGAGGGGCTGTACAAAATAGATGTGGAAGATCAATGTAAAATTGCAGGTTTTCTGAACTAGAGGTGGAATTTATTTGTCTACTACTTTGAATTTGGGCCAGCCTTTTGACTTGCTTTGACTAATAGAAAGCAGTAGAAATGACATCATTTGAGTTACAAAGCTTAGGCTGTGAGAGGCCTTGCAACTTTTGCTCTTATTTTGCCTTGGGACCTTACCATTATTAGGAAGCCTGTAGATTTCCAAAATAGGAGACTTTGTAGAGAAAGGTCTCTGGCTAAGAGTCATGACCAATGTCCTAGACATATAACTGAGGGTATTTTAGACTCTCTAGTCCCATTCAAGCAGACATACGATTGAAGATGCATAAGTGATCAGGTGAAACCAACAGGAAAACCAAGTTGAGCCCAGACAACCCACAGAATCATGAGACATAATACATTGTTTTTGTTTCAGATATAGGTAATTAAGGTGGCACAAAATCAAAAGGCATTTTATTTTCAGATAGTTGATAGAGAATCAAAGTTATTTAACCTAAATTGTAACTCTATTAGTTATCAATGCTTAGTTTAGAGACAATAATTAGGAGATAATACAGAGGTAATAAAAAAGTTGGGGTAAAGATAATGGCACTAAATTCTTCCGCTTTAAAGGAAGTCATGGATGAGAGCTTTTATATCAACCTCTAAAATAAAATCTCAATACATTAATATAAAACAGAAACTAGTGCCACATTGTACATACTGGTTAAAATAAAGCCTGTAGGGAGATAATGTGAAATGGTGGTTCTGAGACAGTTAAGTTCAATTATATAGCAGCAACTCACTAGCTACTTCATCTAAGGCTAATCTATTTTAATATTTTTGAGACCCATTTCCTTATCCTTGAGGTGATAACAATAATAATACCTACTTGGATGTGTTTTGTGAGGGCTACATGAGATGATATAATCTAGTATTATGTGCATAACAAATGGTAACAAATAGTGAAAAATATTAAACAAAGATACGATTCTGAAAATATGGTCTTTTGAGGGTAGCATAATTTCCATACAATAAGATAAACCCACAGTTTAGATGAGTTTGGACACATGTGTACATTCAACCACAAAACCAATCAGAATAAACATTTCCATTACCTCCCAATTTCCTTTATGCTCTTTTGACTTTAGTTCCCAACTCTTCCCTTGCCCCTGGCACTGGCTGATTTGCTTTCTGACACTATGGTTTCAATTTTCCTGTTTTATAGTGTCATATAAATGGAAGCATACACTATGGACTATTTTGTATCTGGCTTCGTTCACTCAGCATAATGTTTTTGTGATTCATTTGTGTATCAGTTGTTTCTTGTCCTTTATAGCCAAGTAGTATTCCCTTTTATGAATATGTATTATGTGCCATCCAGTCAGCTCTGGCTCCTGGTGACTGTGTGAACGAGTGACTTCCACAATGTCCTGTCCTCATCTGCTCTGCTCACCTCCTGTAGACTCATACCTATGGTTTCTTATATGGAGTTGATCTATTTCATTCAATTTGGTCTTGCTCTTTTCCTGCTGCCTTCTATTTTCCCAGCATCATTTCCAGTTAAATGCTAATGGGCATTCTAGTTGTCTGTATATATACCAAATATATATTTTTCCTTCTTCAAAGATAAAAAGATCAAGGAGTGAAATTTCTGTGTTTCACTTTATAAGAAGTGTTTCATATTATAAGAAATGGCCATACTTTTTTTCCCCAGTGTTGATAACATCTTGCACTCCCACCATCAGTGTATGAAAGCCCCAACTGCTCCATATCCTGTCAGTCCTTGGTATGGTCAGTTATTTTGATTCTAGTCATTCTATTGGAGATGGAGTGGTATCTCCTTATGAGCTTAATTTTATTTCCTTGATGACTAATGATATTGAGTATATTTCTCATATGCTGATTATCCATTCATATATCTTCTTTAGAGAAGTGTCTATTCAAATATTTTGTGCAGGACCCTTGGGTCTGTAGCTTGGCATAGCACTGTTTGGCTTGATTTGCCTTCTAGGTAAAGTTCTTTGTATTATTAAAAGATGGGAGAAATTTCTATCAAGAAAGAGTAACATGGAGCAGATAAATCTGAAATTCCATCAGGTAAGTAGGAGCTTATCAAATTTTACTGATGCTGATAATAATGATTAAGGACTTTAAATTATAATGGTACCCAGGGAAGATTAGACTCTGATTCTTTTATATTGTCATGTTGGATTACTGTAATCAATATAAAATATACTTAGTGAATCTTTTATGGAAGCATTCTGTTGTAAAGTCTTGTGCATTTCCTACATGAGATCTATGTGAAATCCAGGTAATGTAATTACCCATAACATGTATCAGAATAAAATAGAACTTAAGTTGTCAAGAAAAGGAAGACATGGTTTGAAATGTCTCCCTGCTTCCTTCCTTTCATTTCCCCTGCAACTTTTCCCCCTTAACCTTTTTCTTCCTGTCTTCTTCCCTTCCCCATGTGGTCAGAAGAATTTATTGGAGAAACTGCAGTTAATTATTGACCTTCTCACTTTTTTCAAATATGATCAATATATTTTTTTTTAGTGGGGGTGTTAGTTTTATATACAAAGGGAATATTTTTCAGTAGATCATAATATTTCTCATGAGTGATAAAACCTGTGCAAAGCACTATATTGGCTGTACTATTTTTGTGAAGGCACTAAGCAAGTTCATGTATTTTCCTGGGAATGTTAAAAATGTCAGCTCTGAGTGCTTTCTATAGTATTTATGCATACCCATGTGTATCTATCACACACACACACACACACACACACACAATGTAAGAAGAGATGCATGCATGGTTTTTAGTTTGATCATTATAACTGTTTTTTTGTTTTTGTGTTTGTTCTTTCTCATCTGAGGAAAAAATATATTCTTTAAGTAGGTAACTTAGATACTCCTCACCCAGGTTGCGCTATAGCTATGCAGCTAATTCAAGGACTACTGATGGGATGGATTGTCTCACATGGTAACCTTTGTCACTGCTGCTGGGTTGGATGAGTTTGAGAACCACTGGCACATTTGGAAACTTTAGTTATGTAGCCACTGGTCTAAAAATTACACCACTAATTCTATCTCAAGAGAAATATATACTGTATTAAACCACTTTTAACTGATTCAAGCCCCATTCTTATCCTCCTCCCTAATAAATTATAGTGCTTCACTCCTGTGTTTGTTTTACTTTATATAAAAACAGTACTTATGTGGGAAAAGAAGTTAAACTTTCTGACTCTTAGCTCCAAGATACAAGTTGTTAGCTTAAGATCCCATTTATAGGCTGATTTGTAACATTGAAATTCAAGGATATATAAAGAACATACAAGAGAACATGAAGAGATTGAAAACAGAAACTTCCATGACAGTTGCCATTTTCATTTCTTTATTCAGAAAAGTTGAGTCCTAGTTGAAATTACCTGTACAAAAACTGATTTTTACAAATGGCTTTGGATGCAAATGGGTTGTATTATACTTGTAGATAATTAGAAAAACATCAATAGGAGAATTTTAATATCTTATGAAAATAAAACCACAAAATACTCTTAGTTGAGTATGACTTGAAAAGAAAGTGTCTAAAATATTGTTATTGGCAATTTCATTTTGATATTTTTCCCTGAGAATTCAAAGCTTATTCTACTTTAGAGAGAAAGATCTGTAGCATGCAAGAGGGCACATATTGACAGCTCTCCTAAAATGTTTTTTTATGAAAGATCTATGGGTTGAAAACAACAATAACAAAAACCATTCTGCCAGAAACTGGTGTTATAACATGGAAGGAGTTTGAGCTCATTTCCCTGTGAACTGAATCTCCTAGATTTTCAGGGGTTTTCTGGGATTTTTAAAAATATTATTAAATTTATTAGGCTTACATTAGTTAGTAAAATTATATAGGTTTCAAGAGTACAATTCTATAATACATCACTTGTATGTTGAATTGTGTGTCCAATTCTCATTCCATCACCATATATCAGTTAAGAAGAAAGTGTTCTTGTTCATCTTACTCAGTATGTCATTTGTGTCAAAGTTACATTCCTTTTACTTTTGACCCCTGATTCCTGGTTCTGAGCTGGGCCTTTTGACTTTGATTGGAGATCAAGACATAGACAGGAAAATGATTGGTTCTTCACTGTCTCATACCAATAATTGGAGTCATATGACATGAACTACATCTTGAGTGGTAATAATTTCAAATGCTAGTCATTCCTACATTTCTGGAAAATATAAAGCTTTTTGAAAATTGATGCTATTTGTTGTTTTATCTATGTTTTGATTTTCAAACACTCTTTAAAATTTTTAAGTGAAATGTTTACAGGCAAAATAATAGATGTCTGGGGTTTACTTCAGAATACTTCAGTGTGCCAGCAAATGCTTGTTTGGCTCAAATCTATTTTCCTACCATGATTTCCTCTCTGTTAAGAAAATATATTTCTCTGGCTTTCTTTCACTCTGGATTCCAGGAATTTGAGTCAATGGGAGGTACTGGTGGAAAATTAGAAGATGAGAAGGAGGGACAAAACCAGGGTATCCCACCTCAAGTCACTCTGCCTCTTGTACATCTCTGGCTGTGAAAGACCTCCTCTGTAGCTCCAAGCCTAAGTAAACAACTCCTACCATAGTTCTAACAGTGCATCTTCTGATGTCCTAGCTCTTATCAGACAGCCCTGACATTTGGGCTCTAATAACATCTCTTTCCATGGTCCTTCCAAACTTAGCGTTGGCTAGGTGTTACCTATCTCTGTGTTGATTTGAGGTCTCCTTTTAAGCTTCTCAGACCTTGTATTACCTGTGAAACCAATTCACTTATAAAGTTATTGTGTTTGAAAAAACTGAAGTGGTTTTTGTTTCCTAGCTGGGCCTTGTTGACATATCTGCAAATAAACAAACAGAAAGGTGGGAAGAACCTCCAGTTCTGGTATGGTGGTACAAGCTCTTCCAGCCAGATCCACTCGCTGATGACACTTAGAAACTCAGAAAAAAATAAATAAACAACATGAAGATTCTGAAGATAACCTAAAGAACAAATTTTGTAAGAGGATCACAACTAGGAGAAGTTAAGTGCTTGGGAGTGTGGCTTACTATATATTTTTTCCTCTAATAGTATTACCCCATGGGCATGCCCCATTCATGGATTTGTACAGTGGCGCATGCAGCTAAAACTGATATAAATTCCATTTTTCTGAACAGAGGAATCAGAAAATGCAGCCTCAGTTGGCCAGAGAGTTTGGGGGAAATCCTGAGAGAGAAGGAGAGGAAGAGAGAGAGAGAGAGAGAGAGAGAGAGAGAGAGAGAGAGAGAGAGAGAGAGAGAGAGAGAACCAAAATATAATTCTGTATATTAACCTGACCTAGTCTCAGACTAACCCCTAAATTGCATGCATGGGACACAACCCCTTAACTACAGCCAAGGTATAGGGAGCTTAACTGAAATTTGAATCACCTGAACAAGTCTCCTGACTAACATATGCATGGGATGACTCAAACCAATGTAGCAAAGGTTTAAAAAACTGTCCTTGACCAATCCTAAGGCTAAGAATGCAAGACTGATAATTCTCAGAAATGTATTTTTTTTACTACAAGATATTTTAACTTTCTTTCTTCTTTGGAACACTGCTGGGGTTTAGTCTAGCTGTGTTCCCAGTTTGCCAACTCCAAGACCCTTGAATAAATCTCTATCATTTATTTTTTCTAAACAAACAAAAAACCAAAGAAACAAAAAACATGAAATGGAAGTTTGAACTACCCCTACAAAAGGCAAAACAGACCTTAAATTATGAATCTAACCAGGTTGAATGACTTCTAAAAATGCAAACATTAACATTCTCCAGAGGATTATAATAGGACCTAGTACCTATGCAGCATAACATTCATAATATCTAGAATATAATTCAAAATTACTCAAAATGCAAAGATTTTAAAAATGTGACCAATCCCCAGGAGAAAAGCAGGACACACACACACACACACACACACACCAACTAACCCAAGATGAACCAATATTGTATCAGACAATATTTTAAAGCAGTTATTACAACTATGCTCCATGAGGTCAAGGAAAGTACACTTGATATCACATAGTTATTGTACATAACTGGTATGGGGACAATGATAATTATTAGGATTATAGTTTTCAATTGCTTCTTTTTTATTATGGTAAAATATACACAATGTAAAATTTACCATTTTAGTTATATTTAAATATATAGTTCTCTGTCATTAAGATTATTGTGCAATGATTATCACCATCCATTTGCAAAACATTTTCATCAACTTAAATTGAAACTCTGTACTTATTAAATAATATTAAAAAGCTGACCAATTGGGCCAGCCCAGTGTCTCAGTTGGTTAAGAGGTTGCTCAAGAGTGCAAGCTCTGAGCAACAGGGCTGCTGGTTCAATTCCCAGATGGGCCAGTGAGCTGTGCCCGAGCTGAGCTGCTGCTGAGCTGCTAACAGGTGGGAGGATGGCTCAACCGGTGAGCACATGCTCCTAACAACAAGGTGGTCTGTTCGAGATGATGGGCTATGCCCACCGGTAACTAAAGACTGAACTCGGCACCTTGAGCTGAGCTGCTGCCTGGGTGGCTCAGGGGATAGAGTGAGTGCTCTTAACAACAAGGCTGCTGGTTCAACTCTCACATGGGAAGTTGGCTACGTCCACCTGCAACTAATTCAACACAGCACCTTGAGCTAAGTGGTCTGACTGGACTTAGAGCTGAGCTTGCTGCACCCTCCACACCTAAAACTGAAAAACAACAACTTGGTGGTTCCTCTTCTACAATTGCCCAATGCTGTTCCCCTCGCCCAATTACCTAATATTGTTCCCCTCCCCCAATTTCCCATTAAAATCATATTTTTTCCATTTTTTTTTTTTACTAGTTTCAGGTGTACAACACAGTGCAATAGTTATACTCTTCACCTCCCAAAGTGAAAACCCCCCTCCCCCAGTTCGCCACCCCACTCCCCCCATATCATACATATCTATTACAATTCCTTTGACTCCCTTCCACGGTATACTCCACATCCGGTGACTATCTATACATTCAGTTACAGTTAGCATACAATGTTATAAAACATCAGCTTCAGGGGTACAGTGCAGTGATCAAGCCTCTACTCCATCCAAAATTTTTAAAACATTATTATATTCCCTGAACTGTGTTTCATATCCCTGTGGCAATATTGTAGTTCTCTTTTATGCTGTCTAATCCCTTCCCCTTCCCACTTATTCCCACCCCTCTTCCAACTAGCAACCCTCAGTTTTTCCTCTATATCTGAGTCTGTTTACTTTGATCATTCATTCTGTTTTTCAGATTCCACATATAAGTGATATCATATGGTACTTGTCTTTCTCCAACTTACTTATTTCATACAACATAATAGTCTCTTCACAACATTATCAATTACATTCCCAGAACTGACCCCATATCCCTGCGGCAACATTGTAGTCACCCACCTACGCTGTCCAAAACCTTCCCCCTCTCCCTCTTCCCCACTCCCTCCCAAACAGCAACGATCAGTTTTCCTTTATATCTGCTTGATATGACTTCAATCTTCTCAAATTTACTAAGACTTGTTTTGTGGCCTAACATGGTCTATTTTGGAAAATGTCCCATGTGTACTTGAGAAGAATGTATATTCTGTTTTTTCAAGGTGAAATGCTCTAAAAATATCAATGAAGTCCAGCTGGTCTAAAGTGTCATTTAAGGCCCCTCTTTCTGTGTTGATTTTCTGTCTAAAGGGTCTGTCCATTAGCGAGAATGGGGTATTGAAGTCCCCTATTATGATAGTGTTACTGTTGATCTCTGTCTTTATGTCTGTCAAAATCTGTTATATATAATTAGAAGTTCCTATGTTGGGTGCATAGATGTTTATTAGGGCTATTGTGCCCTTCTTTGTCTTTTATTGTAGTCATTTTAAAGTCTGTTTTGTCCAAAATAAATATTGGTAGTCAGCTTTTCCTTTTCTCATTTCCATTTGCATGAAATATCTTATTCCATCTGTAAACAGCATATACATGGGTCCTATTTTCTTATCCACTCAGCCACTCTCTGTCTTTTGATTGGAGCATTTAGCCCATTCACTTTTAAAATGATTATTGATAGGTGCATATGTATTGCCATTTTGTTATTCGTATACCTGGTCTTCCTGGGTTAGCTTGTTTACCCCTTTCTTTTGTTTAAAAAAGCCCTTTTAACATTTCTTGCAATGCTGTCTTGGTGGTAATGAATTCCTTAAGCTTATTCTTTTCTGAGAAGCTCTTTATTTCTCCTTCAATTTTAAGTGATAGCCGTGCTGGGTAGAGCATTCTTGGTTGTAGGCCTTCATTTTGTGTCACTTGGAATATCTCTTGCCCCTCCCTTCTGGCCTGCAGATTTTCTGTAGACAAATCCACTGTTAGTCTTATAGGAGTTCCTTTGTATGTAACCTGCTGTCTTTCTCTTGCTGACTCTAGGATTCTGTCTCTGTCTTTAACCTTTGCCATTTTCACTATGATGTGTCTTGGTGTAGACCTGTTTGGGTTCAGCTTGTTTGGAACCCTCTGTACTTCCTGGGCATGTGTGTTGATTTCCTTCACCAGGGTAGGGAAGTTTTCAGTCATTATTTTTCAAAAACATTCTCGACCCCTTGCTTCTTCTCTTCTCCTTCTGGTATTCCTATGATTCGATTGTGGTTCCGCTTCACCTTGTCCCATAGGGTTCTTAAACTATTTTCATTGTTTTTTATTCTTTGGTCTTTTTGTTGTGCCAACTGGGTGATTTCTGCTATTTTATCTTCCAAATCGCTGATCCACTCCTCTGCTTCATCTACTCTGCTGGTGATTCCTTCGAGTGTGTTCTTCATTTCAGTTCTTGTATTTGGTTCTAACAGGTTGGTTTTTATGATTTCGCTATCCTTACTTATGTCCTCACTAAGTTTGTTAAACATTCTTATCATCAGTGTTCTAAGCTGTGTCTCTGATAGGTTGGATCCCTCTGTTTCATTTAGTTCCATTTCTAGAGGTTTCTTCTGATCTTTTACTTGTGACATGTTTCTTTGTTTCCCCATTCTGGCTGTCGCTCTGGGATTGTTTTGATGTATTAGATAGATCACCAGGGGAGCCCTGGCTGGATCACCCAGGCACACAGCTCACGGCCCAACACTCCCAGGAAAACTCCCAGTCTCAGCCTGTCCCAGTCAGCCACTCGCAGATCAGGCCAAGCAGACCAATAACCAATCACCAGCCTGGCAACTCTGCAAGCACAGTGCAGAGAGCGGGGACCCGAGGTAGCTTGCGCACACCCGCTTTTCAGTGAGCAGCTTGTTGGAGCTGGATTACGCCCACCAGGTAATTCCCTGGCAACACAGCAGAAGCTGTTCGGAGGGCGGGGAATCTGAGTGGGCTCGTGCACTCCTGGGTCTCAGTGAGCAGCCTATTGGAGCTGGAGGGTACCTGCCCAGCGTTTTCCTGGCAACACAGTATAAGCCGGACGGAGCGTGGGGATCCAAGGCCGCATGCGCGCACATGTACACACGCACTTCTGCGCCAATTCCTCCAGACCAATGAGGTCCTGGACCTGATCCTCTGTGGGAGGGCCCAACCTTGACAAAATGGCGCCCTCCTTACACCACTCATGTGCAGGCTCCACACCAGGGGAACAATAGTCAAAAACCTACAGCCTTTGTACCAAAGGTGCTCAGTTCAGTCCATTCCTTCAGGCTCCCGGGCCCGGCTTGCACAGCCATTCCCTCCACCAGTAACCAGGAAAGTGCTCACAGGCGAGCAAACCCATGTGCCGGCCCCACTGATTCTCTAGCCACTCTTAGCCTCACTGAGCTGAGCAAAGAGAGTCCTCACTAATTTACTGCCAGCTATCTTAGAACTTCTCTTCTCGGCAAAGGAACTCTGGGCTGGTGAGCTTGGTGTGTGGCCGGAGGGTCTCTCCCCCAACTGGAGAAGCCTCCCCACAGCAGGGACCTCCCTCACGGGGTTCGCCCTCTTTTGTCTCTGCCCGTCCTACCAGACCCGACGTGGCCTCCTCTTTAAGTTCTTCATTTAGTGGTTCTGTTCATCCAGTGTTCCGGGGACCTCCAGGGTTGAATGCTATATAATTTGCTTGTAATTTTGGTGTGATCCTGGGAGGTAGTTAGCACAGTGTCTGTCTATTCTGCCATTTTTTTCTATATTTAATAGAATCTTTTTTTAAAAAAGAAAAAGCCAACCAGTAGAAATTTGATGTTAACTATTGCAATGGAAAATTATGGTCTTCCATTCAATTTTCAGATCTAAGTTCACAGACCCAGAGCTCATTGATTGTAGATGAGTTGTGAACCCCTTAAAGAGGAATCTAGCAATGCCATTAAAAATATATAAAATAAATACTTTGATCCGTCCTTAAAAAGACCTGATATCATTTTCCAGAATAACTTAGTGGTAAATAGGTAGAATTGGAGTCTGAATTGACATTGATATTAGGGTACCTAAAACACCATCATGGTCTTTCAGGTAGACTGTGGTTTTGACCCAGGTTCATTTCAAAGCATACTGGTCTTTGGGCGCATTTGCAGTTATTTCCTCATATATTGAATTTATAATTCAGATAGACACAATTAGCAACTGGCAGGAATTTCTGACTTTTATATATCTGTCTATGGTATAATGACCATTGTAATAGAAAGGGCCCCTTCTGCTACATTTTATACCTCTGATCCCTCACTCCTTTATTAAAGTCTTCACTTGTTTGGCTTCCATGCCCCTTATCTTGTGCTCTTATTTATTCTGTCTATGGAGTAATGGCCAGATATAATAGTTGAAGCCCTTGAAAATGTCATCTGCTGTCCTGGCCATAATGTTAATATGAAAGGCCTGGAGAAAGGATTAGTCCTTCAAGCAGAGTGATCAGCCGTGTAAAGAGTCTGAGATGGTAATAAAATCAATATCTTTGAGAGAGAGAAAGGAGAGCATTATACCCGGGGGATAAGAAGGGAAGAAAATTGTAGAAAAATATGAAATTGTAAAGTTAGAAGAGTAAGATGAGGAATAAGGCTCTTAGGCCATAATAAATAATGTATATATTATTTTAAGTGTTATTTGTTAGTACAGGGCAGAAGTGCAAGGCAGAGGCAGTTAATATACAAAGGAGGGTAAAGATACAGCAAGAAATATTTGGGGGTGGGTGGGTAATATTTAAAAGCATTGGATATTTGTTGAATGTGGAGCATAAAGGTGCAGAAAGAATTTAGGATTATTCTTGGGTTTCTGATTTAAATGACTATGCTTACATCATGGTAAGATTATCTGAGAAGGAAAGAACAGGAATAACAGCAGGTTTGAAGGAGGCAGAATAAAGAACAAAATATGAACATGCTGTATTTGAATGGAATATACCAGTGATATATATCTATGTTAGAATATTAGACTATAAATGTCAATATGTAAACATTTGAATGACAATAACAGTAATTTAAAGAAGGTAGAAGTTGTATCTTTCTTATGTCAATAAAGTTGAGATAAAAAAGTCCAGCACTGATTTGTGCCTAGCTCTTGATTTATTAAGGTGATTGAATGACAATGGGGAGAGGTCAATGTCATTGAATTAAAGTTTATTGTTACTCATAGTTCTGCTAGGAATGACAGGCATGGCATGCTATGCAGGGCCACATGGGAAAAGCACCATAGTTGGTCAGGAGGCAGAAGAAGCAGAGGAAAGCATAGGTCACAGCTTTCATTGGGGTTTCTCTAGGGAAGGCAAGTTTAGGATTAGCTAGTTTGAATAATTCTGATGGGCTTTGGGGAAGAAGACATATCCTTAGTTGTTTGGTATTTGGCCCTGGGTTGATTTGGCGCAGGAGAAATATTAGCTTGGTGTGTGAGAGTTAGTTAAGTTGGTGGTTTGGGAAGGGGCTCAGTACTGGTTGGTTTGCATCTGAAATATATGTTAGCAAGCAAGCTGTTTATTATCTCTAAGTATTAGGTAGCTTGGAAGGGACAGTCTCCTCAGCCAGCAAGCCCCCTTAGATGTCAAAATATCATAAAATAAATAACATGATTAATATAAAGTCTGGTAAAGCAGGTACATTATTATTAATGACTCCTATCTTGTTAATCCTCTATCCTCAACACATGGACCAACCTCAGGGGTCAAGATAGATCCTTGACCTCCAGATATCACATCTACATTCTATCCAGTGAGAAGGGGTGAAGATGAGCACATCCCCTTCCTTTAAGCATGTTCCTGGAAGTAGCCCACACAGGTTTCCTTATATCCTGTTGGTGAACATCTGAGGAAGAATCTGTGAAAGAAGGCAAGAATTGACCTGTAATAAGTAAAGTGCAAGATCAGGATCATGGAAACCAAGTTAGTGGAAACTATAAGAGTGGGTGGGGGGTCAAGAGTGTATGCATAATGTACCGGAGAGAGCAGTCTTCTTTCGGTAATTCAAATGAAGGGTGACCACCATCACAACAATTTTAAATGAGGGGTAAGAAGAGAATAAAAAAGAAGTGAGGAAATAGATGAAATGGCAAGCATGGATTACTATTTCCTGAGGGTTGGCTGACAAAGAAAAGTAAGAAATTGAAAGACATATAGAATTAAGAGATGTGTATGGTCGATGTTAGTTTGACAATTGTTAGTGCAATCTTTCTAGAAAGGGTAATACATTTAGAAAAAAATAGAGACCAATTTGTAAGTAAAAGCAGAAATTTTCAAATAATAGTTGAATGCTCTTTTCTTATGGAGGAGTTTTGAAATGTATGATAGCTTATAGTGCACTGGAATAAGCTAAGATAATGAATGGTTAAGATGCAAGTAATTGAAGACTCACCTATTTCTGTATGTAAAGCTGACTGGCAGGTGGCTGTAAGCAAAGGAAGGCTAAGTTATTTGTCTTTAATTTGGTCACATAAACAATTATCTTTTCCCCTAATGAGTTGGTTTCATAAATATCAATTTAGCAGGATGTGGTTTTCTTGTACTTTGTATTTTTTCCCAGAGGAAATGTTTAAGATGAGATTTTATTTAGAAAGGTAGTGAATAATAAGAGTAATATATTATGGAAGAGAGTATGAGTGCCATCTCTAAATAAAAAAATTTTTAGGAAGTTTTCCTTGAGTACTTTATTATGTAATCTGTCAGACAGCCTCAGTACCAAATAGGCAGAATTTAAAGACCATTAAGTGACATAAATATTAATGTAACTTGTACTTTCTCAAGCAACCAATATATTGGTATTCAACTGAATTTCATACTGTTTAACAGGGAAAAAAACCCTCTCATTTTCCTTCTGATACTCAACAACGTTCTTTATTATGTCACTGATCTTGCTACAACTGCTGCACTTGACATCTAATATATCTGATTCTAAATTGGTTTGTAGTCGAATTTTGAAAAGGATCAATAGATTCATTTAGGCTGACTCTCCTTCTGTTACCAAAACGTGCCTGTACATGCAAAGAATGAGATTACCAGATTTTATTCACAACATCTTGGCTGTCTTATAGACAGCAGTACACCTGGAATACTGTATAATAAATGAAGAATTAAATTGGGAGTACTGGTTGGTCCTGACACTCTCATCTGTGTCTAGTCTGCATCAACAAGTAAATGAGATGTTGATTTTCTTACTATTAGAAAACACCCTTGTTTGGATTTTTTTTTTTTTTTTTTTGGTATTGAAAGTTTTAATTTTATTCTTTTGTTGCTGTTCTTTTAATTTAAAAAAGGAAGTCCTTTCTAAGGGAAGAAATATCTAACTCCATTTCAAGAGCTGAACTGCATTTTTAAATTCCAGTTGACTAACAACCAAACTAGATTAGAAAAGAGAAAGAATATCTGTTTTTCTATTTAGACCACACATAATATACATGTATTATTTAATTTGTGATTTGATGGATTAATGATTCTTTCCTTTAAACTAGTCTACTAGAATTATGTTTACTGTCTACTTACGTTTCCTCATAGCTTTGGTAAACCTTCTTTGTAGTCAGTTCAGCATGTATAGTAAGTAGCTTGAATACATAATTTTGAGAGGTGTTTTTGGTACTTATCTTTTTTTTTATTGCATGCAAGGAATAGTTTTTAATTTTCAAATGAAGATGTCATTTCTTTCCAAATTAATTGACAAATTTAACACAATGACAACCAAAATTACAAACCACTTCATAAAAATGACTATAAAGTTTATTGGTAAGAGTAAGTAAGCCCTAATCACCAGGAATGACAAACCTTATGAAAAATGATCACCCCAGGCCTGGGGTAAATGAGCACAGATGGAGAACACTGGTGGGGAATATAAATTCACTCATCCTTTCTGGAGGGCAATTATTCAATCCCAAACAAAACAGAAGTGTATGTACCTTCTAACCCAACAACTCTATCTTCAGGACTTCTGCCCTAGGTAACATCCAAATAGCTCCCAGAGAGTTTTGTGCAAGGATGGTAGGGCTGCCATAACAAATACCACAGACTGTAGCGTGTAAGCAACAGATATTTCTCACAGCTCTGGAGGCTACAAATCCAAGGTCAAAGTGTTGGCAGGGTTGGTTTGTCCTGAGGCCTGTCTCCTTGGCTTGTAATGACCATCTTCCCCATGTTTCTTCACAAAGTCTACCCCTGCCCAGGTCTGTGTCTTAATCTCTGTTTCTTGTAAGGACACCAGTCACATTGGATCAGGGCCCAGTGACCTCATTTTAACTTAATCACCTCTTTAAGGCCCTATCCTAAAATACAGTCACATTCTGAGGTATTGGAAGGTTAAGACTACAACATATAAATTTTAGGGGTACACGATTTAGCCTATAATAGGTGGTTACTGTTTTGATAGCATTGATTATTGTTGAAAATAACTGTCCTAGCTACAATTCATTACTTTGTTTAAACCTTTCTTTGATCCCTTTAATCTTTTTTTAAAAAATAATTTATTTATTTATTTTTAATTAGCTTCAGGTGTACAACACAGTGCAATAGTTATACTTTTTACCTCTCAAAGTGACTATCCCACATCCTCCGTTTGGCTACCCCACTCCTCCCCCCCATATCATATATATCTATTACACTTCCTCTGACTCCCTTCCACATTGTAATCCACATCCTGTGACTATCTATATATTCAATTACAGTTGGTATACAATATTATACAACCTCAGCTTCAGGTGTACAGTGCAGTCATCAAGCCTCTTCTCCATCCATGAAATGGTCTCCCTAAAAGACATATGACCATCTGACCCCCCACAAAATATTTACATTATTAATTACATTCCCCAAACTGTCTTTCATATCCCAGTGGCAATATTGTAGTTGCCTATTTTTGCTGTCTAATCCCTTCCCCTTCTCCCTCATCCCCACCCCCCTCCCAATTAGCAACCCTGATTTTTCCTCTATATCTATGAGACAGTTTATGTTTACTTTGCTCATTCATACAGTTTTTCAGATTCCACATATGAGTGAGATCATATGGTATTTGTCTTTCTCTGACTGACTTATTTCACTTAACATAATAGTCTCTAGTTCCATCTATATCATTGCAAATGGTCCTTGTTTGGATTTTTTACCTTCAAAAATAAACCCTTAACTGCCACCATTATCAATAATAGTAATAATTATTATTATGATAAAATCAAGTGCCATGTTATTTACATGATTATAACTTCATATGGAAAAAATATATCAGTAGATTATCTTTTAAATTTAATTCAGGAATCTAAGGGAAACTGATTGAGAAAATTATGTGTCTATGGAACCCATTAAGGATTTATTTGCCATTTGAGTTCTTTGCTAGAGTTAATTCAATAGTTACTGAAATAACATACTATGGTATTGTTTGGTGTTCTGTTGTGCACCAGACCTATTCATAGTTGTTGGGGATCATTAGTGGGTACCAAAAGTGAATGGAACAAACATTCCTGCTCTCATTGAATTTATAGTCAAGTGGGGGATTATGTAAATAAACATAATAAGTAAATAAATAATTTAGCAAATTACTTAAAAATCAAATTAGGAAAACAACAGGTTAAGGAAAAACAATAATGCTTAGAAGTGGGTGCAATAATTTTAAGTAGAATGGTCAGAGTAGGCAACCCTGAAAAAGAGCTATTAAGGCAAAGACTAAATAAATTGGAGGGCTTAACCCTGTGGGTAGGTGGGAAAGAGCATTTGGGGAAGAGAGAACAGCTCAGTGCAAAACTCCAAGGTTCTCACATGTCTGCCATATTTGAGGAACAGCAAGTAGGCTAGTGTAATTAAAGTGGAGTGAGTAAAAGTTGAGACTCTTAGGAGATGAAGTCAAAGAAAGCAGTCATGGGGCCAGATATGTAGAATCCTCTAGACTAGGGGTTGGCAAACTTTTGAGATAGAAAAGCCTCCAGGGATCAGCAAACTGTGGCTCTTGAGACACCTGTGGCTTTTGGGTATGTATATGTGGCTCTGATGTAAAATGAAAATGGAAATAAAACTATCATAGTTTCATTTATAAAATTTTAAAAGATGTTATTCACATAATGGTGATTATGTAAAAATATATTTATGGCTCTCAAATAATTTTTAAGTTGTTGTGAAGGACAGGATTGTCTCTTCCAGGGATCAGCAAACTTTTGAGGTGGAATGTAACAAAATAGCCACATGTGGCTCATGAGCCGCAGTTTGCTGACCTCTGCTCTAGACAATTTTTAAGGATTGTGCCTTTTTTTTTCTTCCCTCAATGGAAAATCACTGAACAATATTGGGAAAAAGAGGAATGTGATCTGACTTACCATTTAAAAAACATAAATCTATCTGCTATAGTGCCTGGAAACAAAACAAAACTCTAGTTTGGAAGCTATTGCAGTAAAATTTCACAAAAATAATGGTGGTCAGCCTAGGGTGATAGCACTGGATGTGATAAGAAGGAATGGATTTTGGTGACAAACTGCATACTGAGTGAAAATAAGAGAAGTCAAAGATGAATACAAGGATTTTGGCTGAACAACTGGGAAGATGGAACGATCATCAGCTGAGATGGGAAGATTGAGAAGGGTGTAGATTTTTATAGAATATCACAAATTTAGTTTCGGATATTTAAATTTGAGATGTCTTAGACACGCAACTGGAAATACCAAGTGAGAAACTGGAAATAGTATGAGTCTGGACTTCAGGAAGAATGTCTCAGCTGAAAAACTACATTTGGATAGGTTGACATATCATAATATCTAAAATTATGAGGCTAGATGACATCCCCAATAGAGAGAAGAAATGATAGCCAAATATTGAGCCTGGGAATATTCTAACATTAAGATGTCAGAAAGAAGAGAAAATATTAAAAAACTGAGGAGAGATCAGTGAGATAGGAAGAAAACCAAAAGTGATATTCTTGAGGTCAAAGAATGAGTATCAAGGAGGAGAAAATAATCAATCATGTCAGATGTAGCTGATTAAACAAATAAAATGTAAACTGAGAACTGACACTGGATTTTAAAATGTTAACATCATAGATTACCTTGAAAAGGGTGTTTTCAGAATAGTGGTGGTGGGGAGGTGAATATATGATTACAATGGATGTAAGAGTGACTAGAAAATGTATTGAAGTAAGCCAGGCCAATATTTGGGGGGACTTTACTGCAAATGGAAGCAGAGAAATGGAGTGGCAGACGGTGGAGAAAATGACATCAAGAACAGGTTTTCAAGATGAGAGAGTTACCAGCGTATTTATATGCTAATGGAAATTTTCCAGCAGAGAAAGGAAAATTGAGAACATAAAAGAGGCAGGATTGCTTATGTGACATCCATGAGTAGATGAGGGGAAATGAAATCTAGCACTTAAAGAATTGGTTTTATGAAGGTATATAGGCAGTTCCTCTAAGAAAAAAGGAAAGAAGATAGCAGATAAGGTATATCTACTGAAAGGTGAATAGATTGGGTCAAGAAAATCTTTGGAAGTACTCTTCTGATTGCTTCAATTTTCCTGGTAAAATAGAAAAGTTTTCAACTGAGAGTGGGAATGAGGCAGGAGTATTGATTTGATGATAGAGATGCAAGCTATCTAAAAGAGTGGAAAGATAATGAATCAAGAGTATATTATAGAAACTTCCGGTAAGATGGCGGAATAGACAGATGCCGTGCTAACTGCCTCCCAGGATCACACCAAAATTACAAATAATTTATACAACATTTAACCTCGGAAGTCCCCTGAACACTAAATGAATAAAACCTCTAAACAAAGGACCTAAAGAGGAGGCCACATTAAGTCTGGTAGGAGGGGCAGAGATGAGAGAGGGCAAACCCCGTGAGGGATGCCTTAGCGGTGGGGAGGCTTCTCTGGTTGGGGGAGAGATCCTTTGACCCCACACTGAGCTCATGATCCCAGAGTTGCTTTGCCAGGAAGAGGAGTTCTAGGATAGCTGGCAGTAGAAATTAGTGAAGACTCTCTTTGCTCTGCTCAGAGAGGCTTAGGGCGGCTGGAGAACCAATGGGGCCAGCAAATGGGCTTGTTCAATGGTGAGCATTCATCCGGTTCCAAGTGGAGGAAGTAGCTACATGAGCCGAGCCCCCAGAGCCAAGGGGATGGACTGAATTGAGCGCCTTTGGCATGGAAGCTGGAGGTTTAGGGACCATTGTTCCCCTTGTGTGGAGCTTGCACATGAGTAGTGTACAGGAGGGCACCATTTTTACAGGGTTGGGCCCTCCCACAGAGGGTCAGATCCGGGACCCCATTGGTCTGGTGAAATTGGCGGCAGGAGTGCCTGTGTGCGTGGGCACACATGCGGCCTTGGATTCCTATCCTCTGCCCTGCTTGTGCTGCGTTGACAGGGAAACACTGGGTGGGTGTGCTCCAGCTCCATCAGGCTGTTCATTGAGATGCAGGAGTGCACGAGCCGCCTTGGATCCCCACTTTCTGCACTGCTTGTGCAGAAATACCAGCCTGGAGATTGGCCTTGGGCTGCACAGCCTGATCTGCGAGTGGCTGATTGGGACAGGCTGAGACTGGGAGTTTTCCTGAGAGTGTTGAGCTGGGAGCTGTGCACTTGTGTGATCCAGTTGGGGTTTTTCCTGGCGAGTTTGTGTGGACTGGTTGCTGATACAGAGTGCATGCTGCTCTGAATTGGTGAGGGCCACTGACCACATCTTGTGGTGCCTTAGGGGCCTGCCGTGCCCACCTAGAACGGTGCTGCCAGAGAGACCTTGAGCTCCGTGTGTCTGGCCCCCATCTCCACAGGCCACAGAGGGTTTTTTGCAGCAGCAGACAACCCGCAACAACCTGTGAGGATTTTTGATAGTGAGCATGTTTCCAGACCACACAGCAGCTAATTGTGGACAGCTTACTGCAAGCCTGAGAGGGAGGCCAGTGCATAACATGTTAGCTCTTTCCCCCAACAGCTGGTGATGAGTTCCCCAGAGACTCTCTATTGGTGAGCAAGTGGACTGCACATAAAAGAGAGTGGAGAGCCCCCGACCCTTGCTGTTGTTGTTTTTTTGGTCTTCTTTCTAGGTGATTTAATACACAGAAGCAATCACAGAGCAACAGCCAGAATGAAGAAAGAAAGAAACATGACTAAACAAAAGATCAGAAGAAACCTAGAAATGGAACTAAATGAAACAGAGGTATCCAACCTTTCAGAGACAGAGTTTAGAAAACTGATGATAAGAATGTTTACAGAACTTAGCGAGGACATAAATAAGGATAGGAAAGCATAGAAAACAACCAGTTAGAAGTAAAGAATACAAAAACTGAAATAAAGAACACACTTGAAGGAATCATCAGTAGATTAGATGAAGCAGAGGATCAGATCAGCAATTTAGAAAACAAAATAGCAGAAATAACCCAGTTGCCACAACAAAAAGGAAAAAAGAATAAAAAAGAATAAAATCGTTTAAGAGACCCGTGGGACAAGATGAAGTGCAATAACACTTTCATAATAGGAATACCACAAGGAGAAGAGAAGAAGGGATTGAGAATGTATTTGAAGAAATAATTACTGAAAACTTCCCTACTCTGGTGAAGGAAATCGACATACAAGCCCAGGAAGTACAGAGAGTTCCAAACAGGCTGAACCCAAACAGGCCCACACCAAGACACATCACAGTTAAAATGGCAAAGCTTAAAGACAAAGACAGAATCGTAAAAGCAGCAAGAGAAAGAGAGCACGTTACATACAAAGGAATTCCTATAAGACTAACAGCTGACTTGTCTACAGAAACTCTGCAGGCCAGAGGGCGGGGCAGGAGATATTCCAAGTGATGCAAAATAAAGGTCTACAACCAAGATGCTCTACCCAGCATGGCTATCACTTAAAATTGAAAGAGAGATAAAGAGCTTCTCAGAAAAAAAAGCTCCAATCAAAAGACCTAGAGTGGCTTAGTGGATAAAAAAATAAGACCCATGCATATGGTGTCTACAAAAGACTCATCTCAGGTGAAAAGACACACACAGCCTGAAAGTAAAGGAATGCAATAAGATATTTCACGGAAATGGAAATGAGAAAAAAGCTGGAGTAGCAATACTTATTTGGGACAAAATAGACTTTCAAATGAAGACTACAATAAAAGACAGAGAACGGCACTACAGAATAATAAAGGGATCAATTTAACAAGAGGACATATGCCTAGTAAACATCGATGCACTCACCATTAGAGCTCCCAAATATATAAACAGATTTTGACAGACATAAAGACAGAGGTCAACAGTGACAAATCGTAGTAGGAGACTTCCACACCCCGTTGTCACCAATGGACAGATCCTCCAGACAGAAAATCAACACGGAAACAGTGGCCTTAAATGACACTTTAGACCAGCTGGATTTAATTGATATTTTTAGAGCATTTCACCCCAAAGCAACAGAATATACATTCTTCTCAAGTACACATGGAACATTTTCCAAGAGAGACCACATGTTAGGCCAAACAACAAGTCTCAACAAATTTAAAAAGATTAAAATCATATCAAGTGTCTTCTCTGACCACAATGCTATGAAACTAAAAATCAATTAGAAGAAGAAAAGTGGAAAATACACAAATATATGAAGGCTGAATAACATGCTACAAAATAGCGAATCGGTCAAAAATGAAATCAAGGAGGCAATCAAAGATATCTCGAGACAAACGAAAATGAAAACACCACGACCCAACATCTCTGGGATGCAGGGAAAACAGTCCTAAGGGGAAGTTCAGAGCAGTGCAGGACAGGCTTACCTAAAGAAGGAAGAAAAATCTCAAATCAACAGACTATCTTTACACCTAAGAGAACTGGAAAAAGAGCAGCAAAACAAACTTAAAGGGAGTACAAGAGAGGAAATAATAAAGACCAGAGCAGAAATAAATGAAATAGAGACCAAAAAAAAAAAAAAAATACAAAAGATCAATGAAATCAAGAGTTGTTTTTTTGAAGAAATACACAAAATTGACAAATCCTTAGCCAGACTCACCAAGAAAAAGAGAGGACCCAAATTAATACAATCAGAAATGAAAGAAGAGAAGTGACAAAAGATCCCACAGAAATACAGAAAATTTTAAGAAATTACTATGAACAACTACATGCCAATAAATTTGACCATCTGGAATAAATGGATAAATTTCTAGAAGTGTACAATCTACCAAGTCTGAACCAAAAAGAAACAGAAACTCTGAACAGTCTGATTACTACCAAAGAAATTGAATCAGTAATCAACAAACTTCCAACAAACAAAAGTCCTGGAGCAGATGGCTGCACAGGTGAATTTTACAGAACATACAAAAAATAATTTATAAGGGCCGGCCGAGTGGCGCGATTGGTTAAGCGCTGGTCTGGGAAGCCAGCGGCCCCGGTTCGGTCCCACATATGAGGGCCAGTGACACTGCCCTCAAAAAAAAAAAAAAAAAAGAATTTATACCTATTCTCCTCAAACTATTCCAAAAAAGCACAGAAAGAGGGAAAGCTCCCAAACTCGTACTTTGAAGCCACTATCACTCTGATTTCAAAATCAGACAAGCACATTACCAAAAAGGAAAACTACAGTCCGATCTCCCTAATGAATAGAGATGCAAAAATTCTCAACAAAATACTAGCAAACAGAATTCAGCATCACATTAAAAAGATCATACACCACAATCAAGTGGGATTCATTCCTGGTATGCAAGGTTGGTTCAATATCCACAAATCAATTAATGTAATACATCACATTAACAAAATGAAAATTAAATATCATATGATCATATCAATAGATGAAGGAAAAGCATTTGACAAAATCTAGCAGCCTTTTATGATAAAAACTCTTAGCAAAGTGGGAATAGAGGGATCATATCTCAACATAATAAAGGCCATATATGATAAGCCCACAGCAAACACACTCAATGGAGAAAGGCTAAAAGCTTTCTCCTTAAGGTCAGGAACAAGACAAGGCTGCCCACTTTCACCACTTTTATTTAACATAGTTCTGGAAGTTCTAGCCACAGCAATCAGACAAGAAAATGAAATAAAATCATCCAAATTGGAAAGCAGCGGGTAAAATTGTCATTATATGCAGATGACATAATAACATAGATTTCAAAGATTCCACTAAAACACTGTTAGAACTGATAAACGAATTTGGTAAGGTAGCAGGATACAAAACTAATATTCAGAAATCAGCTTCATTTGTATAAAACAATAATAAACTATCAGAAGAAGAAATCAGGAAATGAATCCCTTTTATAATTGCTTAAAAACAATAAAATATCTAGGAATAAATTTAGCTAAAGAAGTAAAAGAAGCGTACTCAGAAAATTATGAGACACTGAAGAGAGAAATCAAAGAAGATACAAATATATGGAAATACATACCATGTTCATGGGTAGGAAGAATTAATATAGTTAAAATGTCAATAGGACCAAAAACAATATATAGATTCAATGCAGTTCCAGTAAAACTACCAAGGACACTTTTCTCAGAAATAGAACATAGAATCCTAAATTTTATATAGAACCACAAAAGACCCCAAATAGCCATAGGAATCTTAAGAAATAAGAACAAAGTGGGAGGCATCACACTACCTGACATCAAAACATACTATACGGCTACAGTAATCAAAACAGTGTGGTACCAGCATAAAAACAGACACATAGACCAATGGAACAGAATACAGCACCCAGGAATAAACCAATCCATATACGGTCACTTAATCTATGACAATGGAAGCAAGACTACATTGGAGTAAAGATAGTCTATTTAATAAGTGGTGCTGGGATAATTGGACTGACACGTGCAAAAAAATGAAAATGGACCACCTACTTATACCATATATGAGAACAAACTCAAAATAGATTAAAGACTTAAATGTAAGACCTGAAACCATAAAATTCCTAGAAGAAAACATAGGGAGTAAATTTGCAGACATTTCCCTCAGTAATATTTTTACTGATATATCCCCTTGGGCAAGGGAAATAAAAGAAAAAATGAACATATGGGATTACATCAAACTTAAAAGTTTTTTCACAGCAAAGGAAATCATCAATAAAACAAAAAGGCAGCCTACTGAATGGGAGAAGATATTTGCCAACAATATATCTGATAAGGGAATAATTTCCAAAATTTATAAAACCCTCATGCAATCAACAGCAAAAGAACAATCAACCCAATTAAAAAATGGGCAGAGGATATGAAGAGGCATTTCTCTAAAGAGGACATACAGATGGTCAACAGGCATATGAAAGAATGTTCAAGATCACTAATCATCAGAGAAATGCAAATAACAACCACCATGAGATACCACCTCACTCCAGTCAGAATGGCTATCATCAATAAATCAACAAACAACAAGTGCTGGCGGGGCTGTGGGGAAATGGGACCCTGCTGCACTGTTGGTGGGATTGCAGATTGGTGCAGCCACTATGGAAGTCAGTATGTAGGTATCTCAAAGAACTGGAAATAGAGCTACCGTTTGACCCAGCAATTCCACTCCTAGGTATTTATCCTGAAAAAAACCAAGACACTTATTCAAAAAAAGTTATGCACCCCTATGTTCATAGCAGCACAATTTACAATAGGTAAAACTTGGAAACAACCAAAATGCCCATCAGTAGATGACTGGATTAAGAAACTGTGGTATATTTATACAATGGAGTAGTACTCCGCTATAAAGAAGAATGAAATCTTATCATTTGCAATGATATGGATGGACCTAAAGACTATTATGTTAAGTGAAATAAGTCAGTCAGAGAAAGACAAATACCATATGATCTCACTCATATGTGGAATCTGAAAAACTGTATGAATGAGCAAAGTAAACAGAAACTGTCTCATAGATATAGAGGAAAAATCAGGGTTGCTAATTGGGAGGGGAATGGGGATGAGGGAGAAGGGGAAGGGATTAGGCAGCAAAAATAGGCAACTACAATATTGCCACTGGGATATGAAAAACAGTTTGGGGAATATAATTAATAATGTTGTAAATATTCTGTGGAATGTCAGATGATCATAGGTCTTGTTAGGGAGACCATTTCATGGATGGAGTAGAGGTTTGATCACTGCACTGTATTACTAAAGCGGAGGTGGTATACCTACTGTAATTGAATATATATAGATAGTCACGGGATGTGGATTATACTGTGGAAGAGAGTCAGAGGAAGAGTAATAGATATATATGATATGGGGGGGGAGTGGGATGGCGAATTGGGGGTGGGGGGTTGTCACTTTAAGAGGTAAAATGTATAACTATTGCACTGTGTTGTACACCTGAAACTAATTTTTAAAAAAAATTAATTAATTAATTAATTAAAAAAAAAAAGAAAAAAGAAAATGCCTTAATAATTCCAGGAGAGAAAAAATACGTTTTTTCACAAAAGAATGAAATTGGACCTTATCTTACACCATACATAAAAGTCAACTCAAGTGGATCGAAGACTTAAAAGTAAGAACTGAAATTGTATAACTCACAGAAGAAAACATAGGGGAAAATGCTCCTTGGAGGTTAATTTTTTTGTTTTGTTTTTATATGACATCAAAAGTATAGACAACAAAAGCAAAAATAAACAAGTGGGACTACATCAAACTAAAAAGTTCTGCACACCAAAAGAAACCATCAATAAAATGATAAGGCAACCTACAGAACAAAGAAGATTTTGCATACCGTATGTCTTATAAGGGGTTAATATCAAAAATATATAATGAATTCATACAACTCTCTAGAAAAAAATATGCCTAATTAAACAAATGAACAAGGCAAGCAAAGGAAGAAACAAAAACTCATAGACACAATAGTTTAGTGGTTTCCAGGGGGTAAGGGGAGGGGAGTACAAGAGGTAAAGGGGATAAAATATATGGTAATGGAAAACTGACTCTGGGTGGTCAATACACAACATATAAAGAAAATTTATAAAAACGGGCAAAGGACCTGAATAGACATTTTTTTTCCCCGAAGAAGACACACAAATTACCAGAAGGTTTATGAAAAGATACTGAATGTCACTAATCTTCAGGGAACTGCAAATCAACATTACAATGAGTTATGACCTCAAACTCATTACAGTGGCTATTATAAGAAAAAACAGGAAATAACTAATGTTGGTGAAGACATGCAGAAAGGGAATCCCTTTGCACGAATGTAAATTGGTACAGCCATTATGGAAAACAGTATGGAGGTTCTCAAAAAGGTAAAAATAGAAGTACCATGTGATCCAGCAATCCTACTTCTGGGTATATATACAAATGAAATGAAATTGTGTCTCGAAGAGATATCTGTACTTTCCTGTTCATTGCAGCATTATTCACTATAGCCAAAATATAGATGGTGCCACAAAAAATGTATATACATTTTAAGAAAGAAAAAAACTTATTAATATATACGGATAAAAAAGATGAATACAAATCATGTTTGATTCTGCAATTGCAAGAGGTCCTCAAAGTCATTACCATCAGTGCCCAGACACTTCTGATTATGGTGAACTAACTGCTTGAGCAACATTGACCAAAGTGTTAAGATCTTTAAAATGTGTATACATTCTTTTGGCACCCCTGGTATGTAAGTAACCTATCTGTCTATAGATGAATGGATAAAGAAAATGTAAATATATATATATATATATGTATATATATATATGTATATATATACATATATATATATTTATTATATATTATATATTATATACAATGATGCACAGACAGTAAGGGTCTGCATTTCACTGGTCCAGAAAGGGAACTGCATGGTTCAGGTGAAAGGGGATTGAGCATTTTGCTTGGTAAACCTGGTGCACCACCATGCTGGCCACAATATTTTGTGTTTCTGGACACTACTTTCAAAGGCTTTTCACCCAACTTTGACCAAGGCCTTCCTGTTTTGAAGAATTCCATCAGAAAGAATCAATGTCTCTTACCACCAAGCAAGGAATTGTGATCCGGCATGTGGAAACTTGCCAAGAATTCAAGGAGGCAGCATTGGAACCATCAATGGAAAAAATACTTAAAATTGATCAGATGAGAATCTGCTTTATTGCTGAAGGGACTGCTGTTGGTCTTGGAACATTGTGCTACTTTCTATGGCTTGAGAGTGTCTAATGAGATTGGAGCTATTGAAAAGGCTGTAATGTGGCCTCCATATGTGAAGGAAAGAATTCAGTCTACCTATAAGCCCAGAGCAGAACTCCTTTTCTTATGAACTTCATGATGAGAGGCTCTTGGGTGAGCATGCACCTCTTGTATCAATTGGTGCAAACTTTGCAGCCATGATTGGAGCTGGAAGGCTGGTAATCAATACTATATGACTGGAGCCCAAGCCCAGAGCATCTTGCTTGGTTATTATATTCTGGTATGATGGGTGAAGTGGTGGCTCCTCTGATGATATTAAGGGGTCTCTTTTCATCACAGCCTGCATGGTACACACCAGGCATAGTCAGAGGCCTTTCCATTGTGGCCATATGTACACCCAGTGATAAGTTTCTGAACATGGGAGCTCCCCTGGGAGTGGGCCTGGGCCTGGGCCTGGGCCTTGCCTTTATATCCTCACTGGGATCTATGTTTCTTTCACCATACGACTGTGGCTGGTGTCACTCTGTACTCACTGGCAATTTGCAGTGGATTAGCTCTTTACAGCACATTCCTTCTCTATGATACACAGAAAGTAATCAAGCATGCAGAAATAGTACCAGTGTATAGAGTTCAAAAATATGATCCCATCAATTCAATGTTGGGAATCTGCATGGATACATTAAATACATTTGTGGAAGTTGCCAGTATTCTAGCAATTGGAAGCAACAGAAAGAAGTGAAGTGGCTCAGCCACTGACTTTTTTTTGTTTGTTTAAATCCAGGTGATTTTTTTTTTATTGAGGGCATTGTCACTGGACCCGAACCAGGGCCGCTGGCGTCCCAAGCCAGCTCTTAATCACCGCGCCACTCGGCCGGCCCAGCCACTGACTTCTTTAACACATCAGATACCTTGTTTGTTTAATAGGGATAGGTATTCATTAAACAGTTTGCTCAAGCAGCGTTCATTGAAGTTTAGAAGATGTCATCATGTTTCAAAAGTTCCAGTAATGTGATACTTCAGGTCTGCTTTTTCTTCTGGAGAATAAATTCAGCAATTTTCTGTCAAATAAACACACACATGTCCAATTCTCATGTTTGAATAATTCTAAAATGTTTCAAGGAATGCGAAAACTGAGGTTTGTGTTATGAGAATTTAAGTGTTTTATTTATTTCTAAATTTATTTGGTTAAGAAAATTTAGCAAACTTGTATTTACCTGCATATATTTTGGAATGTAGAATATTAACAAATAATGTCATGAGTGATGCAGAGGTTTGGTAAAGGGACCAGAAGGAAGTAGAGGGTCACTTACAGTCTTTCTTTGAATACTTAGAACTTAGGACTTGTGTAATTGGTGGTGAGCCTGTGAAAGGGCTCTGGGTGTTTGGAAACAAACAAGTATTTACTTTTCACATTCATCTGTTGAACTTATCAAAAGCATTAAGCTTAAAGAAAAGATATAGGGGATGCATTTTTCCGCTATTCCTTTTCAGTGCTCTCTTTATAATGTAGATGTGATCTTGTTTGGCTTCTCGTTATTTGACATTGTTTGGACAGTCTGGAATTTCAATCATGTGGAAAATTCCATATATATAATATATATATGTGTGTGTGTGTATGTGTGTGAGTTTTACTTTTTAAACTTCTAGACAAAATATCCATAAAATATCTTCTCAGGATAAAATATTCAAAGCCTGAAAATTGTGTTTTCAAGTATACAAAAAACATGTTCATAATTGCTAAATATTTTTGCACATTTATTGAAATGTTGCTTTTTTTTTTTTTAAGAGGGCAGTGTCACTGGACCTCATATGTGGGACCCGAACCTGGGCTGCTGGCATCCCAAGCCAGCTCTTAACCACTGTGCCACTCGGCCGGCCCGATTGAAATGTTTAATAGAATACATACTTATCTTTCTCATCTCTTCAAACTTTGAAGCTTTTATTAGAATAGCCTGTGTGTGGTTTGCACTTGAGATTATGAAAACAGATTTCCTCTTAAGACTTGGTTTCTTGAGTTTAGAATAAGCACCAAAAAAAAAAAAAAAAAAAAAAAAAAAAAAAAAAGAAGGAGGAAAGCAAAGCTAGTCTTTCCACATGAACTATGTCAATCAAAAATCTAATGGGATGAATGCTTCATTAAAGTGTCACCTAGAAGAATTTTTCTTCTCTTGCATAGACCGTTACTTAACTCTTTTGTGACATTTGTAAGTTTTTTAATAACAGAAGAGTCATTTTTGGAAGTTCCTAATAATAAAATAAGTGCATATGATTATTGAGATGATTGTTGTTCTTGCTCAGCATTTATTACAGTAATCCAGAAATAACTATTTTAACTGCCTCAAATTACATAAGATGCTGATTTTTGAAATAATAAAGGTTCCATCCAGAAAAAAATATGTATATAATATTAATATATTAATATAATATAAATATACATACATATTATATTATTATATATTATTACATATTATACATTGCATATATTCCATTACATATATTATATATATATTCCATTACGTATATTATATACATATATATACATATGTATATATATTCCATTACATATATTCCATTACATATATTATATATAATGGAATATTATTCAGCCATAACGGAACATTATTCAGCCAAAAAGAGTAACATCCTATCATTTGTGACAACACGGATAAACCTAGAGGTCATTATTCTAAATGAAATAAATGAGACATAGGAAGAAGAATATTTAATATTAACTCAGAATAGCGGAGATGACAGTACTTTCTTGCTCAAAATTATATTGAGGTTCACTTGGGGCTTTATTCTTCATTTTTTATTTACTAAAATGTTTAATGAAATATGTGTCTGCCACTGTGCTAGGTGTAGTGAGGGGATAGATACAGTGGTGAAAATGTAATAGTTTTTCCCTGCCACTCTAGAGTTCAGAGTCCATTTTATATGTTTAATTTAAATTGTCTTCTTCCTGCTGTCTGGCATGATTTCATTGTTTTGTTAGTTGTGTGCTTGGGGAAAGTAGATATTTGTGAAAGCAAAACATAATTTGAAAAATAAATCTTTCTCCTCAAATCTGAAAGTGAATCTAAAACAGTTAAGAGTACTTCTTTTCTTCTAGGGATATCTAAATTTTCTCCAATGTCTTTAAAAAGGTTGATACTCTCTGTGTGTGTGCACACATGTGCTCCATATACTCATCTCATCTGTATGCATTTGTATGTACATTTTATACATATATAAAATTTTAGTATAAGTACAACTGTTCAGGAAACGAATCAGTAAATAAGCTTAACCAAATTGAGCACTTTCTCATCTTAGCTTCTTTTTGTAGCTGTGGGATATATCACAATCTGTTTCCAGACTTTCAGGGGGAAGAAGATACTTTTTCCAAGGTTCTCCTCTACTGAATGAAGCAGAGAGGTGATTCACTCACTTGGAGTTGATGACCTCATGGGTGGGTGACTAATGAAGACTTCCTATAAAGCTCCTTATGGTTATTCTACAAATGGCTTGTTTTGGGGAGACACCTGGGTGATGGGATTGCTTCATAGTTCCTAGAAGTGAATTTTTAAAATTCCCATAAAGATATTCAGATTTGGCTAATTTTTCTTGCATATTCATTAAGTGCCAGGTACTACATTAAGTATTGTAAACTTTTTCTCACTTAGTACTCTATGAAGTAGGTACTATTGTTACCCTTTATCAGAGATGAGGAAACTGAGGTTCAGAGACGTTAAGTAATTTGGCAAAGTTGGTGCAACTAGCAAATGGGGAACCAGGTCCATAACACAGATTTGATTAGACCTGAAAATTTATGATTTTGATAAATAATACTACCATATGGTCTCTTCCTTATCCTCAACTCTTAATCCTTTATCTTCATATTATTCTTGTTTTCTTATTCATTTTTATTTCTTTGATTTACTTCCAGATAGTAGAGTAATGATGAAAACTGCTTGGTCAGTATGGCAGCTCTAAATATGCCATAGAAGATTATTTTAAGTTACTAACTAATAAGGTAATTATAATGATTTTTAAATTTTAATAACTAGATTTTAAAAATGTATCTTATTAACATTGAATCAAATAAAATTAACAGGCAGTAATGATCCATATTTCAAGTGGTTCACTTTCTGTATGATCTTGAAAAAGGCCACATGATGGAAGAGAAAGAGCACTAAAATAAGAATTAGGAGTCAGATTTGAATTCATTTCGGCTAACAACTAGCTTAACAAAGAAATTTTCTTTTGAAACCTGATTCTTAAAACTTGTAAGGTCACTTTCATCTTCAACATAAAATTCTGTGACTTGGGAACAGTATTAATTTGTTTAGAATTTCTCAGAGAGGCCAGTGTGATTTAACATACAGCCTGTATTGATATTAAAAATGTAATTAGACCATGTATGGAATAAATTCAGGTTTTAAAAAGGCAGACTGTGCAGTGAAGAGATTGAAATGGCAGATATCATGTTGTTGCTGAAGAAATTCATCTATAGCCTTCGATCTTTAGAAGTTTTCAAGCTTGGTAATAAGTGAACAATTAGTGACAGTGGAGGCAATGTTACTTGTTAGTTCCAAAGATAATTCAGCTTTTGTAATCTGAAACAGAGCAATTGCTCATCCACCATATTGCAGTGGATGAATGAAGATGGTAGGCCAAACTGCTGTCAAGACATCTGCATCTATTTCTGGAGTTGGTAGTAGAACACCTTACTTTATAAGCATGCCATTTGATTTGCATGCACTGTGCCTTTCACTTAAGTGAAACATGAGGGCTACAGGATGTGTGTGGGATATGAAAATGCATAGGAAAGGAAATAATTCAGATGGCAGAACTCAGAATAGGAAATGTATTCAAATCCTACACTTCAGGAAAGACAAAAATATAGTAATACGTAAATGTTGCTTTTATTCTTGATACTATCATTTTAATTCATTTTTACACAAATAAAGAAGAAAAATATCTGTGGTTTTAGCTCAGAATGATATTTTTGCAGTATTTTAAGAAAAGTTTCCTTAAATCATATGACTTAGTGTGATGAATATATTCTGAAATAAAAATAAGTTATTGGATGAAATCCGAAAGGACACACTGTGCTCAAATTTTATCATTTCAGCAGTGGTGTAAATATTTGGTACTAAAGCGAGGAACATATGGTTTAAAGCTCAATAATGCAGGCAATGAGACAAAATATTCCTGTAGCTATGTGCTGCCCCAAATTAGAAGTAGTTTTCTTATCCCTCCCTGAAAGGGACATATTTCTGTTACCTTTTATGAAATTTAAGAAGAAATAGGGCTTATTTTTAGAGATTTTAATTTTGCTAATGTACACATACCTACTTCATGAAGCAAGCACACGTTGGTAGTGCTGAGGCAACACAGATGTGCCCTTCTCCATAGCTCTTCTATAAAAGATATTTGCTAGAACAGAATCAAATCTTTTACCATAAATCTAACAGAAAAAAAAATTCCCACCTTTCTTATGAGTTATCTTCTATCACTGGATAAAACATGAAAAGAATTTGAATAGGTAGTTCACAGAAAAAGAAAAATGGGTTTCTATTTTATTTATGTCAGTGCAATTGTAAGGCTAAGCAAAATTATGTATTTTTAAGTCTAAAAGTTTAAAATCCTTTTTTTTTTTAAAGAAAGAAACTTGTTCTGTAGTTCTCAGGAGTTAAAGTGAGTGAAACATTTCCTGTAGCATGAAATAGTGTTTTTATGGTCAAGCAAAAAGAAAACTAGTCTTTATTTGTTATAATTAAAAAAAAAAAAAACTTTAAAAGGACTATCTTGTAACGTTCTTTCCTTAAAGATACTGCCTACAAGCCACTTCTATGTTTACATTTATCAATGAACAAAGGTAAAAACCATAGAATAGAGAGAATTATATAACTGTGTGATAATCTGTGTCCTTTTTTGCAACACTCGTCCCTACACACACTCTTTTTCCTCCTTCTCAGCTTCCTAGTCCTCCTACACTTATTTTCCTTTAAATCTCTTTCATTTTCCTTTCTTTCTTGATTCCTTTTGTCCCACTGTAAAACATTTAGAAATATTAGATAAAGGAGTAAATCTAAAAGTTCTTATCACAAGGAAAAAATTTGTAACTGTATGGTAGTGACTGTCAACTAGACTTATTGTGGTGATTATTTCACAATATATGCAAATTTTGAATCATTATATTATATACCTGAAGCTAATATAATGTTACGTGTGAATTACATCTGAATTAAAAAAAAGAAATGCTGAATAAACTATAACAAATGTGCCTTAAAATGAATAACTGGAAAAAGAAGGATGAAGGGTCATATATGAAGAGGGAACACAACACCAGTGTAGCAAGTGAGTGCTGAAGTCAAGGTTGTCCTAAGGATATCTGCCCATCGTAATACCCTAGAGCTTTCAGTTTGATGGTCATGCAGGGTCACTATAAGGAGGCAAGTGGAGCTTGAGGCTTCTGTTGAAACTGGGATCTATGAAGATCTACAATATTGATGAGAGGGCAGACTAGAAAAACATCATGTACCAGTAGAAAAGAAAACAGAGAAATGTGAGTCTTGTCCTAGGCTTTCAGTGAAAACAAAACAAAGCAATAAGTTCTCTAATAATTTGTATTGATAAGCCTGTGCTTACAAAGGTTTGGGATCCAAATTTGTACTAGATCCAGAAAATCCCAATCTGAGAATTCACCTTAAAGTGGCCTCTGCTAGTACCTTTGAGTGCTTGGCTGTAGAAAAAGAAAATTTCTCTCAAACAGAAGCACAAAAAACTCTTCTCCTTTTAAATCCCACATAAACTTGATTTTATAATCTAAAATGACAAGACACAAGTTACCATATGTGACAGTCACCAGAAATTTAAAAAAAAAAAAAAAAAAGAGCAGAATTTAACCCCCAAGGCCAGGAGATAAAATATATATATTTTTTGGGGGCAGTGTCACTGGCCCTCATATGTGGGACCCGAACCGGGGCTGCTGGCTTCCCAAGCCAGTGCTTAACCACAACGCCACTCGGCCGGTCCGATAAAAGAGTTTTTGATTAGAGACCAAAAATGTCTAAACATAATATGTTTAAAAACACAAAATAGAAAATCAAAAAAATGAGCATAAAATGAGATAGTGTTTTTAAGTAACGATTTGAAAAACTCTAAATATAGTTTCTGGATATAGATAATATAGACACTGCTATAAATGTTCAAAAATTTTACATAGCAGAACAGACATAGTTGAAGATAATTCATAAACTGGAGCATAGATTTAAGGACAATTACATAAAATATGATATAGAGAGACAAAGGAATAGATGATATGAAAAGCTAGGCAATGTGGAGTTTAGAATGAGCAGATCTAATCAACCTCTATTAGTATTTCAGAGGAAAAGAATTTAAGAATAAGGGAGAAAGACTATTTGAAGAAGTAATAGAAACAGAAAAATGAGATAAAATTTGCTTTTAAATACATTGTAGTGAAACTTTGAAACCTCAGAGCAGAATAGAAGACTTAAAAGCAGCCAGACAGAAGAGACAACTAGAATGAGCCCAAACTTCTGAACAATCATAGGAGCCTGAACGGTAAAGCAATGTCTTTAAAGCATTGAGAAAAAATAACCATTAACCTAGAATTGTATACCCAGCTAAGCTATAATTCAAGAAGTGGTTAGAGATTTTGTTTTAATTTAGGACTTTATTTAGGTGAACATGTATATTAAAAAATTGAAGGTAACTAAAGAATAATAAAAGAGAGGGGAAAACCTGTAGAAGGGAAAAGACGTGTTAAATATCTCAATCAAATGAATGTATAACATCAAGTGAGTGTGAACATATGGGACAACAAAAATATTGCTTTGCTGCCAAAGGGAGTATAAATTTGTTTGACTTTGGAGGACAATATGATACTGCCTATAAAAGATGAAGATATGCTCACATTAAAAATATTCATAAAAGCGTTTTTATGTAATAGAAAAACAACTCATATTTTCATTAATAGGAGAATGGATAAATAAACTGGCATTTTACTACCATGGAATATTACCAAGTGGTAAAAAAAAAAAAAAAACCCAAAAAACAAAAAACTGGGGCTATAGGTCAACATAGTTGAATCTCACAAACATAATTTTGTACAAAAATAGAATCGTTGTCATCTGACAATATATAAAATATAAAAAATACTATTTATTTTTAGTAATATTTAATAAAAATGCATTAAAATGACAAGTACTATGAAAGGTTGGTTTTCTCTCTCAGATAGAAAGGGGATGCACTCAGAGGGAGTTATTCAGGGAGCTTTTTGGTTGGTGTAGGTTTAGGGTTTTGTTATACTTTATATATTGCATTATTAAATATCTCGCATTTGATATTAAAAAATAGTAAAGTACATTCACATTGACCTAGTAATTCCACTATTATTAATCTATGTTGCAGACATATTAAGAACACATTTTAAGTTATCTATTCTGATGCACCTACTGGAACATACCATAATCTTCACATGACATCTTCTAGCTTATTGACCTCTGACACCATTAGGACTGTTGGATTATATTGTCTAAACAGCAGGATTGCTTGTACCACATCCTGTTTACTCGTCTTTTCTGCTCTGGATCCTACTCAAACCTGGAAGCATTTCCTGACACTCTTGAATGGGTCAGAACAGTATTCCCAAGTGAGGAAATTGTTGCTCACAGAACCCAAAGAGGTCTACTGGTCGTTGTGCTTCCATTTTAGTGTGAGAAGTGCACGATGCAATAATTTTTGTCCTTTATGTTAAAAAGTCAAAGTCCAAGAATGCTTTAGGTCACTGGAACCCTAAAAATTTCACAGTTGTGTTGAGCACCACAGATGGTTTATTTCCCACTATTTAACTTAGTTGCCTTTTTAAAATTTCCTTATAGCCAGGCTATCAAGACTGCACTTTCTACCAAGGATGGTGTTCTCATTGATATCATTGGTATAGTGGACAAATAATATGTTCTCTAGAACATGCACACCACCCAGGCCCCAATCAGGACCCTTATGTTGGAAGAGCAGACTTGCAGAAGTGAGAATTCAATCTTCTCTTCCACTCTTGTAATTAAGTAATTCCGATCCTCAACTTGTCCTGCCCTCTGCCTACAGCATATAAGAACCTTTATATGCTACCTAGAACGCCCTCTGGCTTTCACATTTTGCTTAAATTAGTGATTAATCCAATGTTTTAATAGTTCCCAGTAAGAAGCATCCAATTTCATATTCTTATATTTATTAGTCCTTGCCCCCTAACATCTCAAATGCCACCCAGATGCATTTCCTTCTACCACTGGATTAGATGACCCACTTCAAGTCATCTCCATTTACTGACCCACCTCAGGAAGCCAGGCTATCAAGACTCCACTTTCTACCAAGGATGGTATCCTCATTGTCAACCAATGAGTGACACATTTCAGAATTCCAGTTTAGAGTCTGCTTCTGTGGCCCACCTCAGGGACTAACCCTCATAGTTTCCTTTTCCTAGGGAACAGATTATAAAATAAAAATTTACATGCTGGTGATTTATTGGGGCTGTGCTTTCTGAAACAACCCTGGTAAAGAAATTAGCGAAGCAGGCTTAGGCAAAGGGCAAAGCTGAATTGTGATAAAATTACAAAAGATATTTCAGATGGTCTCCCAGCAAGCTCTGTAGGGGGTATGGCCATTCAGAGATAATGAATTGAGATAAGACAACTGGCCCTTCATAGCCTCCCATCTAGGCTGAGCAGTCATTTCATATGGACTGTCCTTGGGGAGGGACTAATATTTGGCAAGGAATTACTCTTTGTCCAAGGGCAGTTCCTAGGGAGAAATTCAGCTTTGAGGCCTCAGCACTCAACACTACCAACAACTTGGGGAATGAGTGCCTCATTCCTAAAAAAAAAAAAAGATTTGGTAGGCACACTATAGTCTCCTCCAGAAGGAGAGAAACAAAAAATCCGTAGAAAACAGTTTAAATTTTTATCTATCTATCTATCATCTATGTATCATCTACCTTGTAAATGCAAAGTTTAAATTTTTTTGTAATATGCATATTTTTTATTTATTTTAAAATTATATTGCAAAGTAAATGAAGTGGGGGATGAGGGGGAAAAGAAGAAGGTGGGGAGGAAGATGAGGAGACAATCTTGATATAGCTCAAGTGATTATCTCTGGTACAAATTAAAAATGCCCTTGGCAAATAAGGCAGGCCACACTAGATAAAATAGCGGTGGCTATTGCTGAAAACATACATTTAATTCCATCCATAAGTCTGCATGTTTGATTGTTAGCTCATTTGATAATGAAAAAAGCAGTGTAAAAATCAAAACCCTTTGAAATAACATGAAAAATGGTGGCCTGTAAAGGCCAATGGTGTGAACACAGGACATCAAACACAAGCCAGCAGGAAAGAAGGTAGAAGCACCCTGGCTGTAACTGACATTTATGAATGTCACAACACACTCTCACTACATGAAGATATCACAGATTTAGATGGCAAATAGAAATATTTCTGATGTTCTTTTTGGTGCATGTGATAATTTTATGTGTGGTAGTTGTTGGAGATAAATTGGAAAGTAGTCTAGTAATTGGGGGAAGCAAACAAAAATATATACTGTATCATGGAGGTTCTAAAATATATTAGTGACTTTAATAAGATAGCATTTTTGTTTTCATTTGTGAAATTGCAGTTTTTCATGATTAATTATGTTGTAGAACACTAGGGAGTTACCAACTCATAAAACGACCTCCCTTTTTAAAATTAAACATGCTTAAAACAAAAGAGCAAATTCAAGCTATTATAAAATTGACGCTTTATTGTGACAGTCTATACAAAAATAGGTATTATCAAAAAGTTTCTTGTGGACTTCCGGTAAGATGACAGAATAGACGGATGCTGTGCCAACTGCCTCCCAGGCTCACACCAAAATTACAAGTAATTTATACAACATTTAACCTCTGAACACTAGATGAACAGAACCTCTAAACAAAGGACCTAAAGAGGAGGCCACATCAAGTCTGGTAGGAGGGGCAGAGAGGAGAAAGGGCGAGCCCCATGGAGGATGCCTCAGCGGTGGGGAGGTTTCTCCAGTTGGGGGAGAGACTCTCCGACCCCAAACCAAGCTCACTAGCCCTGAGTTGCTTTGCCAGGAAGAGGAGTTCTATTATAGCTGGCAGTAGAAATTAGTGAGGATTCTCTTTGCTCAGCTCGGTAAGGCTGAGGGTGGCTGGAGAACCAGTGGAGTTGGAACACAGGCTCACTCAATGCTGAGCACTCACCTGGTTCCTGTTGGAGGGAGTAGGTGTGTGAGCCGGGCCCAGGAACCTGGGAGGACAGACTGAACTGAGAGCCATTGGCTCGGGAGATGGAGGTTTTTGGGACCACTTCTGCCATGGTGTGGAGCTTGCACACTAGTAGTGTACAGGAGGGCGCCATTTTTTCAGGGTTGGGCCCTCCCACAGAGGGTCAGGTCCTGGACTGCATTGGTCTGGTGAAACTGGCACAAGAGTGCATGCGTGCATGCGTGCACATGCAGCCTTGGATTCCCACTTTCCACCCTGCTTGTGCTGCCTAGCCGGGAAAAGCCGGGAGGTGCGCTCCAGCTCCATCAGGCTATTCATTGAGACACAGGAGTGCGCAAGCCTCTTGGGTCCCCGCTCTTCACACTGCTTCTGCAGAGTTGCCAGACTGGGGATTGGCTGTTGAGTTGCTCACCCTGATCTTGATCTGCAAGCGGCTGATTGGGACAGGCTGAGAAGTGGGGGTTTTCCAGAGGGTGTTGGGGCAGGAGCAGTGTACCTGCATGATTAGGTTGGGGTTTCCTGGAGAGTTTGTGTGGGCTGGTTGCTGGTGCAGGAGTTCATGCCGTTCTGACTTGCTGGGGGCCACTGACCACATCCAGTAATGCCTTGGGGGCCTGCTCCACCCACCTAGAGCTGTGTTGCCAGAGGCACCCTGAGTCTTGGTGCCTGGCCCCCACCTCTGAAGGCCACAGAGGGTTTTCTGCAGCAGCAGACAACACACAAAAACCCATGAGTATTTTTGGTAGAGAGCACTGTTCCAGAGCACACAGCAGCTAATTGTGGAAAGCTCACTGCAAGCATGAGAGGAAGGTCAGCGCATAACAAATTAAGCCCTTCCCCCCATAGCTGGTGCTCAGTGCCCAGAGACTCTATTGCTGAGCAAGTGGTCTGCAGATTAAAGAGGACAGAGAGCCCCCACCTTTTTTTTCTTTCTTTTCTATTTTCTTCTGTTTTTCCTTTTTATCCCCTCTTTTTTCTTGCTTTTTCTTCTTTCTAGGTGATCTATCAAATACATCGAAGCAACAACAGAGCAACAGCCAGAATGAAGAAACAGAGAAACATGTCCCAAATAAAAGAACAGAAGAAACCTAGAAATGGAACTAAATGAAACAGAGGTATCCAACCTTTCAGAGACAGAGTTTAGAACACTGATGATAAGAATGTTTACAGAACTTAGCAAGGACATAAAGATTGATAGGGAAATAAAAAAAAAAAAAAACCAGTTAGACCTAAAGAACACAATAACTGAAATAAAGAACACACTCAAAGGAATCACCAGTAGATTAGATGAAGCAGAGGATCAGATCAGAAATTTAGAAAACAAAATGGCAGAAATCACCCAATTGGAACAACAAAAAGAAAAAAGAATAAAAAATAATGAGAATAGTTTAAGAGACCTGTGGGACCAGATGAAACACAACAACAATACATAATAGGAATACCAGAAGGAGAAGAGAAGAAGCAAGGGATTGAGAATGTATTTGAAGTAATAATGACTGAAAACTTCCCTACCATGGTAATGGAAATTGACATACAAGCCCAGGAACTGCAGAGAGTTCCAAACAACCTGAACCCAAATGGGCCCACACCAAGACACATCATAGTTAAAATGGCAAAGTTTAAAGACAAAGACAGAATCCTAAAAGCAGCAAGAGAAAGACAGCAGGCTACATACAAAGTAACTCCTATAAAACTAACAGCTGACTTTTCTTCAGAAACTCTGCAGGCCAGAAGGGAGTGGCAGGAGATATTCAAAGTGACACAAAATCAAGGCCTACAACCAAGATTGCTCTACCCAGCATGGCTATCACTTAAAATTGAAGGAGAAATAAAGAGCTTCTCAGAAAAGAATAAGCTTAAGGAATTCATTACCACCAAGCCAGCATTGCAAATGTTAGAGGGGCTTTTTTAAACAGAAGAAGGGGAAAAACAAGCTAACCCAGGAAGACCAGAAATACAAATAACAAAATGGCTATAAATATGGATGTATCAATAATCAATTTAAATGTGAATGGGCTAAATGCTCCAATCAAAGACAGAGAGTGACTGAACGGATAAAAAAACAGGACCCATGCATATGCTGTCTACAAGATACTCATCTCAGATGAAGAGACACTGAAAGTAAAGCAATGGAATAAGATAGTTCACAACACAAATGGAAATGAGAGAAAAGCTGGTGTAGCAATACTTATTTGGGACAACATAGACTTGAAAATGAAGACTACAATAAAAGACAAGAAGGGCACTACAGAACAATAGAGGGATCGAGTCAACAAGAGACATCACCCTAGTAAACATCTATGCACCCAACATAGGAGCTCCTAAATATATAAAACAGATTTTGACAGACACAAAGACAGAGGTCAACAGTAACACTATCATAGTAGGGGACTTCAACCCCCATTCTCACCAATGGACAGATCCTCCAGACAGAAAATCAACATGGAAACAGTGACCTTAAATAACACTTTAGACCAGCTGGATTTAATTGATCGTTTTAGAGCATTTCACCCAGAAGCAACAGAATATATATTCTTCTCAAGTGCATGTGGTACATTTTCCAAGATTGACCACATGTTAGGCCACAAAACAAGTCTCTACAATTTAAAAAGATTGAAATCATATCAAGCATCTTCTCTGACCACAATGCTATGAAACTAAAAGTCAATTACAAGAAGAAATGTGGAAAACACACAATTACATGAAGGCTGAATAACATGCTGCTGAATAGCAAGTGGGTCAAAAATGAGATCAAGAAGGAAATCAAAAGATACCTCAAGACAAACGAAAATGAAAACACCATGAACCAAAATGTCTGGGATGCAGCAAAAGCAGTCCTAAAAGGGAAGTTCATAACAGTGCAGGCCTACCTAAAAAAGGAAGAACAATCTCAAATCAACAGGCTGTCTTTATACTTAAGGGAACTGAAAAAAGAACAGAAAAGCAAGCCCAAAGGGAGAACAAGGAATGAAATAATAAAGAACAGAGCAGAAATTAATAAAATAGAGACCAAAGAAACAATACAAAAGGTCACAAAACCAAGAGCTGGTTTCTTGAAAAGATAAACAAAATAGACACGCACCTCGCACCTCTGAGCTGTGGTGGCCAGGCTGCAGAAGTGCTCGCCCTGCCACCCTCAGAGGCCAGGAACCGCCAGGCTCCTAAGCAGAAGCCTGAAACCGGGTTAGCAGGGGAAGAAAGAATACTCCCATGTGGAGATGCAGTGCGCGCCTGGCGGAGACGCAGGTCCCTGAGAGACAGAGTGGGGATCTGAGCCACGCGGCAGGGTGTGCGCAGTCCCCTGAACCCTGGCAGCCCCTTTGGGAGAGCAGCAGGAACTCTGCTGGAACGTGTGAGGCAAAGGCCTTAGCTCAAAACAGTGTTGGGATTGTGTCTTTTTTTTTTTCCTCCTCTCTTGAACAGAAAGCAAAAAAACAACAACAATAAACAGCTACAGAAATAAGAACCCACCCCCCTCAACAAACTTTGGCCCCCTGCCAACCCAGTCTTAAAATGACCACTGAATGGAGCAGTAGAGGCAGACTACAGAGGTATTCCTACCCGTAGGGGGTCGAGAATTTCCACCCCAGAATAGGCTGCAGAGTGAGACTACTTACCCCCGCCCCCCAACCTTTTCTGCAAGGTTTGGGAGGCAGGGAAGGTTCAGCTGCTGAGGCACTAATTAGCCAAGTCCTGGCAGCTAGCTTTTGGTAGTGAGGAACTCTCATTCTTCATAGCTGTCAACAGAAAGAGTGCCCAAATACACTCATTGAGCCTTCAGGGTGTGCAGCCTGCCTTGGGAAAAGAGAAGGCAGTGAATTTGTAAAAACGACCAATCACAAGTCACAAACACACTCAAGTACAGAAAACCTGCAGTGCCAGGATCACGCTAGGCGTCAGTTGGCCTACTCTGTTTCCATAAGACGCACAGAAACTTTTGTACAGCAGAGGACAACCTGAAGAGAGCTTGGTGGACTTTAGCCAAGACCAGCACGGGTTTGTTTGTTTGTTTGTTTCTCTTATTGGTTGCTTATCTTCGTTGTTTTTGGTTTTTATTTCTATTTCACTACTATCATTTTCCAGATTTTAATATGGGCATATATATGGGTGTATATAGGTGAATATATGTCCATATATATGGGTGTGTAGACAAATATATATATATATATATATTTTTTTTTTTTCTTTTTCTGTCTTTTCTTCTTCTTTTTCTCCCACCCTTACTTTCTCCCTTCTTTTATTCATTCTCCTCACTGCTATACTTTTCCTCCTTTCCTTTTTTCTACAAATTTTATTTTATTTTTTCTTTTTCTTTTTACTTTGTTTATTTTTTTTAACTTTCAATTTTAATTTTTATTTTTGGGTATAGCTATTCAGTTTCTTGTGTTTATTCTATTTTTTATTTTATCATATTATATTTTGTTTCCTCTTCTGTTCTTTTTGTTTGTGTGTGGTTGTTGTTTACTTTCTGTTTGTTTTCTTCTTTTGTATGTTTGATATTTCTGTACAAGTTGACTGTAGGTTGATGGTTGTTTTTTTTTTTTAACATGTGAGAGCATATTATTTCCTTTGGTGGCTGCAGTGGTTATTCTTGTTGATCTGTTTTGCTCTAAAATCACTCTGCAATTGGGCCCAAACAAAGAGACACGAGAATCATCATACCCACAGGCCAAATTTAGATAAAAACAGAGCATTTCTGGGTTTGACATACAAGAGTCACAACCAAAAGGAAGTTGCTACAGGTACTAGGGCCCAAAGGGTCCAAGGCTCATCAGAGAGGTCAACTCTCTCACAGCAGCTCATAAACTGCAGACACTGCTGATCCTCACAGATAATCATTCTGGAGTCAATCCCACCTACTGACAAACAAAAAGTAATCAAAGCTAAAACTTCAACAGGTGAGGACACACAACACAAGGAACACCTCAGATAAATATACGCACAGGAGATTAGGGAGACTGAGTAATTGAAATATAAAGGACATATACCACATAAGTCCACACAGAAAAGACTGAGACCTAGGAGATCTATCTCTTATATCGAAGCAAGCACACAGTGTAAGACAGAATGGGGAGACAAAGAAACACAACCCAAATAAAAGAGCAGAAGAAACATCCTGAATCAATGGAACTAGAGGAAATACAGGTAAACAACCTATTGGAGACAGAGTTCAGAACACTGATTATTAGAATGCTCAAGGAAATTAATGAAAATATAAAGAAGGATAGAGAAATCATGAAAAGCAACCAGCTAGAACTTAAGAACATAAATACTGAATTAAATAACAAACTTGACGGAATGACTAGCAGATTGGATGAAGCAGAAAATTGAATCAGTGACTTAGAAGACAAGATAGCAGAGATCACCTAAGCAGAACATAAAAAAAAAAAAAGAATGAAAAACATTGAAAATACTTTAAGAGAGCTGGGAGACAACATGAACCACAACAACTCTCAAATCGTTGGAATACCAGAAGGAGAAGAGAGGGAGCACGGGATTGAGAACATATTTGAAGTAATAATGTCTGAAAACTTCCCTAATTTGGCAAGGAAAGTGAAATACAAGATCTGGAAGTGCACAGAGTTCCAACCAAGATGATCGCAAACAGGCCCACACCAAGACACATTATAGTGAAAATGGCAAGGATTAAGGACAAAGACAGAATCCTTAAAGCAGCAAGGGAAAGGCAGCAAGTTACTTACAAGGGCACCCCCATAAGATTATCAGATGACTTTTCTCTACAGGCCAGAAGGGAGTGGTAGGAGGTTTTCAAAGTGATGAAAAATAAAGGCCTACAACTCAGATTGCTGTATCCAGCAAGGTTATCATTTAAAATTGAATGAGAGATAAAGAGCTTTCCAGAAAAGAATAAGATAAGGGAATTCATTACCACCAAGCCAGCTTTACAAGAAATGTTAAAACGGCTTCTTTAACATCATACTCAATGGGGAAAAGCTAAAACCATTCCCCTTAAGATCGGGAACAAGGCAAGGTTGTCCACTTTCTCCTCTTTTATTCAACATAGTTCTGGAAGTTCTAGACAGAGCAATCAGTGAAGAAAAAGAAATAAAAGGCATCCAAATTTGCAAGGAAGTAGTAAAATTGTCATTATATGCAGATGACATGATACTATATATAGAGAAACCCAAAGACTCCATCAAAAAACTACTGGAACTGATACATGAATTCAGTAAAGTAGCAGGATACAAAAGCAATGTTCAGAAATCAGTGGCATTTGCATATACCAATAAAAAACTAACAGAAGGAGAAATTAAGAAAACTGTCCTATTTACAATTTCTTCAAGAACTATAAAATACCTAGTAATAAATTTAACAAAAGAAGTAAAATATCTGGACTCAGAAAATTATAAGACACTGAAGAAAGAAGTAAAAGAAGATACAAATAAATGGAAACACCTACCATGCTCATGGATAGGAAGAATTAATATAATTAAAATGTCCATACTGCCTAAAGCAATATATAGATTCAATGCAATTCCAATCAAACTACCAAGGGCATTTTTCACAGAAATAGAACATATAATCCTAAAATTTATATGGAACCATAAAGGACTCCGAATAGCCTTGACATTCCTGAGAAATAAGAACAAAGTCTGGAGTATCACGCTACCAGACATCAAAATATACCACAAGCCTACAGTAATCAAAACAGTATGGTACTGGCATAAAAACAGGCACATAGAGCAGTGAAACAGAACAGAGACTGCAGAAATAAATCCACGTATATACGGACAGTTAATCTACGACAATGGAATCAAGAATTTACATTGGGGTAAAGATAATCTATTTAATAAATGGTGCTGGAAAAACTGGACTGACACATGCAAAAAAATAAAACTGGACCACCTCCTTACTCCAAATACAAGAGCAAATTCAAAATGGATTAAAGAATTAAGTGTAAGACTTCTTTTTTTTTTTTTTCTTAAAGGTTTTATTGGGGAATTGGCGGAGGGGAACAGCGTTGGGGAATCGGGGAAGGGGAACAGACAAGTTGCTGTCTTTCTGTTCTTCAGTCTAGTTGCGGAGGATGTTGCTTCACTGTTGGTATCGTCATTGCGCTCTTCCCGGATGAGGCAGATCGGTCGCTGGCCTCTGGATGTCGCTCACCGCGGCTATTGGCAGCTCTCGCTGGCTGCCAGCCGCTCACGCTGGCTGCGGGCCACTCACTGTAGCCTATGGCAGCCCACTGCAGCAGGGGCTGCAGCCCACACCATCACCGGGGCTCGCACAGCCCAGCTCCAGGTGGAGCTGTTGTTAGCTGTAGAGGGCAGTGTCACTGGCCCTCATGTGGGATCCGAACCGGGGCCGCTGGCATCCCAAAACCAGCGCTTAACCAATGCGCCACTCGGCTGGCCCAGTGTAAGACTTCTAACCATAAAACTCCTAGAAGAAAATATAGGGAGTAAATTTGCAGAGATTACCCTGAGCAATATTTTTACTGATACATCCCCACAGGCAAGAGAAGTAAAAGAAAAAATGAACTTATGGGATTATATCAAACTTAAAATTTTTTCACAACAAAGGAAACTATCAATAAAACAAAAAGGAAGCATACTGAATGGGAGAATATATTTGTGAATGATATATCTGATAAGGGGTTAATATGTAAAATTTATAAAACGCTCATGCAACACAACACCAAAAAAACTAACAACCCAATTAAAAAATGGGCAGAGGAAATGAAAAGACATTTTTCTAAAGAGGACATACAGATGGCCAACAGACATATGAAAAAATGTTCAACATCACTGGTCATTAAGGAAATTCAAATAAAAACTGCAATGAGATACCACCTCACTCTGGTCAGAATGGCTATCATCAATAAATCAACAAACAACAAGTGCTGGCAGGGCTGTGGGGAAAAGGGAACTCTGCTGCATTGTTGGTGGGATTGCATATTGGTGCAGCCACTGTGGAAGTCAGTATGGAGGTATCTCTAAAACCTTTTGACCCAGCAATTCCACTCTTAGGTATTTATCTTGAAAAACCCAAAACACTAATTCAAAAAAGTATATGCACCCCTATGTTCATTGCAACGCTATTTACAATAGCAAAGACTTGGAAACAATCAAAATGCCCATAGGTAGACGGCTGGATTAAGAAACTGTGGTACCTGTACACAATGAACATTACACAGCCATAAATAAGAAAGAAATCGTACCATTTGCAATGATATGGATGGACCTAGAGAACATTATGTTAAGTGAAATAAGTCAGTCAGAGAAAGACAAATACCATGTGATCTCACTTATATGTGGAATGTAAAGATCTGAGTAAACAAACAATGTAAACAGAAATAATCTTAGAGACACACACAAAAAAAAACTGATGAGGGCTAGATGGGATGGGGATGGGCATGAGGGAGAAGGAGAAGAGATGAGGCAACACAAATTGATAACTGCAATACAACTGCAGAGTCAGAAGAGACAGTTTAGGGAATATAATCAATAAGGTTGTAAATATTTCTCTTAGGGGATCAGAAGGACTCATATCTTGTCAGGGAGAACGCTTCATGGATGGTGTAGGGGCCTGACTACTGCACTGTACATCTGAAGCTGCAGCTGAGTAATATTATATGTCAACTATAATTTAACACATATATAGTCATGGGATGTGGAATATAGTGGGATGGAGTCAATGGAATTGTAAGAGATATGTATGATATCATGGATATGGGGGGGTCAGGAGAGGCGGAGGGGTAGTCACTTTGTAAGGGGTGAAAAGGATAACTATTGCATTGTTTTGTATATCTGTAACTACTACTAATAATAATAAAAAAGTTTTTTAAAAAAAACAACAAAAATAACCCACAATATCAATAAACCCTTAGCCAGACTTACCAAAAAAAAGAGAGGACCCAAATTAATAAAATCAGAAAAAAGAGAAGTGACAACAGATACCACCGAAATACAGAAAATTTTAAGAAAAAACTACGAACAACTATATGCCAATAAACTTGACAATCTGGAAAAAAATGGATAAATTTCTAGAAGCATACAATCGACCAAGTCTGAACCAAAAAGAAACAGAAACTCTGAACAGACTGATTATACCAAAGAAATTGAATCAGTAATCAACAAGCTTCCAACAAACAAAAGTCCTGGGCCAGATAACTTCACAGTGAATTTTACAAAACATACAATAAAGAATTAATACCTATTCTCCTCAAACTATTCCAAAAAATACAGAAGGAGGGAAGGCCCCCAAACTCTTTCTATGAAGCCATTATCACCCTGGTTCCTAAGTCAGACAAAGATATTACAAAAAAGGAAAACTACAGGCCAATATCCCTAATGAACATAGACGTAAAAATTCTCAACAAAATACTAGCAAACCGAATTCAGCATCACATTGAAAAGATCATACACCACGATCAAGTGGGATTCATTCCTGGTATGCAAGGTTGGTTCAATATCCGCAAATCAATTAATGTAATATATCACATTAACAAAATGAAAAATAAAAATCATATGACCATATCAATAGATGCAGAAAAGGCATTTGACAAAATCCAGCAGCCATTTATGATAAAAACTCTTAGCAAAGTGGGAATACTGGGATCATATCTCAACATAATAAAGGCCATATATGATAAGCCCACAGCAAACATTGTACTCAATGGGGAAAGGCTAATCATTTTCCCCTTAAGATCAGGAACAAGACAAGGCTCCCTACTTTCACCACTTATATTTAACATAGTTCTGGAAGTTCTAGCCACAGCAATCAGACAAGAAATAGAAATAAAAGGCATCCAAATTGGAAAGGAGAAAATAATTGTCATTATATGCAGATGACATGATATTATATATAGAGAATCCCAAAGGCTCTACTAAAAAACTGTTAGAACTAATAAACGAATTTAGTAAAGTAGCAGGATACAAAATTAATATTCTGAAATCAGTTTCATTTGTATACAACAATAATAAACACTCAGAAGAAGAAATCAGGAAACCAATCCCTTTTATAGTTGTTTCAAAAACAATAAAATATCTAGGAATAAATTTAAAGTAAAAGACCTGTACTAAGAAAATTATGAGACACTGAAGAGAGAAGTCAAAAAAGATACAAATAAATTGAAATACATGTCATGTTCATGGATAGGAAGAATTAATATAGTTAAAATGTCAATACTGGCCCAGCAGAGTGGCGCAGTGGTTAAGAGCTGACTTGGGATGCCAGCGGCCCTTGTTCGGGTCCCACACATGAGGGCCAGTGACACTGTCCTGAAAAAAAAAATGTCAATACTACCTAAGGCAATATATAGATTCAATGCAATTCCAATCAAACTACCAAGGGCATTTTTCTCAGAAATAGAACACATAATCCTAAATTTTATATGGAACCACAAAAGACCCCAAATAGCCATAGCAATCTTGAGAAATAAGAACAAAGTGGGAGGCATCACACTACCTGACATCAAACATACTATACGGCTACAGTAATCAAAACAGTATGGTACCGGCATAAAAATAGACACATACCAATGGAACAGAATATAGAAACAAGGAATAAACCCATCCAAATATGGTCATTTAATCTATGACAACGGAAGCAAGAATTTACATTGGAGTAAAGATAGTCTATTTAATAAGTGGTGCTGGGATAATTGGACTGACGTGTGCAAAAAATGAAAATGGACTACCTACTTACACCATGTATGAGAACAAACTCAAAACGGATTAAAGACTTCAGTGTAAGACCTGAAACCATGAAACTCCTAGAAGAAAACATAGGGAGTAAATTTGCAGACATTACCCTGAGCAATATATTTACTGATATATCCCCTTGGGCGAGAGAAATAAAAGAAAAAATGAACATATGGGATTACATCAAACTTAAAGTTTTTTCACAGCAAAGGAAATCATCAGTAAAACAAAAAGCCAGCCTACTGAATGAGAGAAGATATTTGCCAACGATATATCTGATAAGTCGTTAATATCCAAAATTTATAGAACACTCATGTAATCAACACCAAAAGAACAGTCAACGCAATTAAAAAATGGGCAGAGGATATGAAGAGGCATTTCTCTAAAGAGGACATACAGATGGTCAACAGGCATATGAAAAAATGTTCAACCTCACTAATCATCAGAGAAATGCAAATAAAAGCCACAATGAGATACCACCTCAGTCCTGTCAGAATGGCTGTCATCAATAAATCAACAAATAACAAGTGTTGGCGAGGGTGTGGAGAAAAGGGAACCCTGGTGCACTGCTGGTGGGACTGCAGATTGGTGCAGCCATTATGGAAATCAGTATGGAGGTATCTCAGAAAACTGGAAATGGAACGACCATGTAACTCAGCAATTCCACTCTTGGGTATTTACCCAGAGGAATCCAAGACACTAATTCGAAAAAATATATGCACCCCTATGTTTATTGCAGCACTATTTACAATAGCCAAGATCTGGAAACAACCAAAATGCCCATCGGTAGACAACTGGTTAAGAAACTGTGGTACATTTATCCAATGGAATATTACTCCGCTATGAAGAAGATTGTGATCATACCATTTCAAAAGATATGGATGGACCTAGAGACTATTGTGTTAAGTGAAATAAGTCAGTTGGAGAAAGACAAATACCATATGATCGATCTCACTTATATGTGGAATCTGAAAAACTAAATGAACGAGCAAAGTAAACAGAAACAGTTTCATAGATATAGAGGAACAACTGATGGTTGCTAGTTGGGAGGGGGGTGGGGATGAGGGAAAAGGGGAAGGGATTAGACAGCATAAATAGGTAACTACAATATTGCCACAGGGATATGAAAGACAGTTCAGGGAATATAATAATGTTGTAAATATTTTGTAGGGTGTCATATTGTCCCATGTGTTGTTAGGGAGACCACTTCATGGATGGAGTAGAGGTTTGATCACTGCACTGTACACCTGAAGCTGATGTTGTATAATATTGTATGCCAACTGTAATTGAATATATAGATAGCCACGGCATGTGGAGTTTACTGTGGAAGGGAGTCAAAGGAATTGTGATATGTATGATATCGGGGGGGGGTGGCAAATTTGGGGAGGGAGGTTGTCACTTTGCAAGGTAAAAAGTATAACTATTGCATTGCTTTGTATACCTGAAACTAATTTTTTGAAAAACTGTTTATTTCAAAATAACAGAAATAAAAATAAAAATAAAAAAACCAGGGAGGCCAGTCGGGAGGTTGAGACTCTGGGAAATGCCGTTCCAAGTGTCCACACCACTTGTTCCTTGAGGGTGGTGGTATGAGTGAGTGCAGTGGACTCTGAGCCGAGCCTTCAAGGCCTCTCTCCATCTGACTCATTGCCAGATACCTCACCTCCCTTGCAAGAGGGGGCTTCTTGGGGAAGATAGGCCCTGCCTCTGGTGAGGTGGCCATGGAAGGGAGCTGGACAGCCCCTGGAAGGAGGGCTGTCTGATTCACAGCAGGATCCTGGCATCTCATGCTGTGCCTGGCACAGAGTAGCTATTTAGGAAAAGGGGACCTTTTCATGATTCTGCAGAACTAGAAGGAGGATGCACATGTGTTAGTCCTGGGTTCAGAAGACCCCAACTAGCCTTGTCTCACTGCTGGTCCAGGGCCCACTCGGGACTCAGTCTCCTCATCTCTCCTTCCTTCCAGCTCTGGCATTCTGGATGGAGCTTTGGAACCTCCTGGAAGCAGCACAAGCTCTGATCATCCAGTGGTCCACCCCTTCCCCACAGGAACAAGCTGTGATCTGAGAAAACTTGGGCAGAGAGCCGTGCTCCTCCAAGTAAGAGTAAAAACTCATGACTCAGGGAAAGGCAGAAGTTGAGTCAGCCAAGCCACAAACTATGGAAAAAGTGAGGTCTCCCTCAGGCTTTTACTCCTCCTTGGGTAAGAAGCCCTTTCTGAAGAAAAGCTGGCTCCCAGCCTGTGGGAATTGGGGTTCAGGACAGCACCAAGCTTCTGGATTTTCAAGTTAGGGGTTCCAGCAACCAGTGCTGGAAAAAGTCAGAAGTTTTTGTTAGATGGTTTGTTAAGTTCTGTCTAAGTGCCAAGCAGTGTGAGCTAAACACTTGGTGTTATCCCTTCCCAGGCAGACACCGCAGCATTGAGGGGTAAAATCTCAGGACCAAATGTTCCAGCAAGACAGAGAAAACTAAGTGTGCACATGTTTTTCATGTCTGCCTGTGTCCCATCATGGGTTTCCCCCACGGGGCTCTGACCAGGCCAAAATGGAAAACGAGAAAAGTGGGAACAGAAAGAATGGCCTTTGAACAACGCTTCGGATGGGTGAACTAAGTGTTGCATGTAAATATAACCTTCACAGTGAGTTAGACATGCTTAGTCTCTCAAACAGGGCAGAACCCAGAGGCCCCTGACAGCCACCATACTCTCATATGTTGCTGGGGATGTAGATATGGGTACCTCTCCATTGGAAAACCATTTGGCAGTGTCTGCCAGAACTCAGCAAATGCTATCCTGTGCCCCAGAAGCTTTACCCCTAGGTACACGCCCAAGAGAAATGAGGGCACCAGTGATACAAAAACATGATTCATGATAGCTCCCAAATGAACACAACCCAAATATCCATCAACCGTAGATCATGGGTGATAAAAGTGACATATTCACATGATGGAATACTCCCTGGCGATAACATGCTGCTGCACAAAAGAATGAGGGTCTTGTGGGGATGAAACTCACACCTAATGCTGAGTCAAGGGAGCAAATACAGATGGGTACATACTGTATTATTTGAGTTCAGAAAAGACAAAACTAAGCTACAGTGACAGAAACCACAACAAGGTCACCTCGGGAGGGGGCTGGTATTGATGGGAAGGCAGGAGGGGGCGCATCAGGGTGCCACAAATATGTTAAATCATCTTATTTATCTTGATATTGGTGGTGATTTGTGGCTGTGCATCAGTAAACATTTAAGAAGCTGTACATTTAGGATCTGTGCACTGTATGGTATGTATGGTATTGTACCTCAATAAACAACAATGAAAGTAACTGGAAAAAAAAAGCTTCTTGCAAAATACCCTGAAAGTCAATAGCATAAGACAAATCCCTTCATCATCTTTTTCCATCTTTCCTGTAATGTTTCCTCTCCATCCATGCTCTTCTCTCCCCTTCTTTTTTTTTTTTTGTTTTTTGTTTTTTTTTTTTGAGGGCAGTGTCACTGGCCCTCATATGTGGGACCGAACCGGGGCCACTGGCTTCCCAAGCCAGCGCTTAACCACCGCGCCACTCGGCCGGCCCTCTCCCCTTCTTTTATTTCTCATTAATTCAGTTCTTTATTTATAGATTCATCACACATTAATGGAATACTATAATAGGCAGATTCAGTCAGTAAAAGAGAAACTGTAGATATTTTGATAAAGGAAGTATTTAATATAGATTATTAGGCTGTGAATTTGTTAGAAGTACTAGAGCAACAAATGTGGTAGTATTACTGAAAGATCAAGAATTGAAATGAAGCCACTCTTGTGACCATTGGAGCCCCTTTTGCACATGCACCCTGGATGCACAGCTGCAAAGGAGCTTATGGTTGTTTCCTGGTCATAGTCAGTTCTTCTCCTGTGTTGCCACATGCCTGATGAGTGCACAGTAAACTACTACTGGAGTCTGAAGAAAAATAATGACTTCTAGATTATATCTCCCTTCTAATCTCATGAAAGTGCCTCATTGGCAGACTCTACCCTGGAAATAAACTGATAATAGAGCCTTAGTCTTCTAGCATATGAAATATAGAGGGAAAATTAGAAAGGCAGAAATGGTGTTAAGTACTAAAACCGGAAGTATCTGGCACAATTCATCCTCTAGTTACTTAGTATTGTGAAAAAATCCAGAAATAGCCAAATTAAAACTACTAGATCAGTAAAATAGCATTTAGTAAGAGTGTTTTGTGTATATAAGACCAATTCACAAACTGGGAACTTTAAAATCCAAAACTGATATGAAGCTCAGGGGCATGACATTATAGAATGGGTAATAAAGTGAAAATGAGGAAGTTGTTTAAATCTTACAGTAGTTGGTTATTACACTGCATTTTTTTCTAGACAACAGGGAATTGGTTAAAAGTGATTAACTTAAACCATTTTGGGGAACATGACTTTAGTAATTTTTTATGGTTATCAGAGGCATTTATAAGAAATAATCTAAGATGAGTTTTGCTTATATTCATGAAATAAGCTAGATTTAGTATTGCTTCTAAGGCTTAAATGGTTTTGGTTTTTCAGGGAATTTTCAAGTTTGGTCTCCATTTTGTATTTAATTTTAATAGTATCCACAGCTCTGTTTTGCATGTTAATTGCTCTTCAACTTTGTATGTTAGTTGCAACCATCTTTCTTATTAAAAAACAATGGTCATAATGTCAACAAAAGTGGAGCAGTCACAGAGTCCCATCAGTCACTATGTTAATCCTTGAATTTTGTTAAATCTTCTTTTTAATAAGATTCTTACTTGTGGCTAAATTTTATATCCTAAAGACTGAATTATATAGTTACAGTTCCAGCAAAGATAGAGTAATGGGGATTGGATTTACCTTTTGTTTAAAACAACCGAAAAATAAACCAAATACAAAGGATGCCAAAAAAATGTATACACATTTTAAGGAAGAAAAAAATCGTATTAAAATTGTGATACAATCAATGACCACTAGCACTCATTTGACTAATGGCATCTTTCAAGTAAAAGTCACACTACTCATTGCTACCGTAATTCGATTCAACTTTGAAAAGTAATACATAGATAACATCTCTTAAAATATGTACTTTTTTTTTTGAGGGCAGTATCACTGGCCCTCATATGTGGGACCCGAACTGGGGCTGCTGACTTCCCAAGCCAGTGCTCAACCACTGCGCCACTCAGCCAGCCCAAAATATGTACTTTTTATGGCATTCCCCATATATGAAACAATGGTTCTCATGACATTGGAAACCTGGCAACAAAGTTAAGTGGTCCCTGAGATAAAGAAAACAAATGAAGTGAGATCTAATATTGCCTGAACTACTAACGAGAGTTTCTAGGTCATTTCATAAAGAGGAAGAAACCAGGAAGAGCAAAATTGAAAAGACAGAGCTGAAAATATGGAAATTTTAAGGCAGAACAATGAAGGGGCAAGAGGTACACACAGAGATAACTCTGGAAATCTTCAGAGATACCCTCAATAATACAGTTTAGTGGTGATGGGTGCATACATTTTAGGAAACTACTCAAGGTTTGGAGTAGAGGGAACAGTGCTTAAAGCTCACATAAGACCAATAGTAGTGTGCCTGTTCCAAATAGCAAAAGTGAAAAACCTGCCAATTCACTGAGCATTTGGTAGAGTATAAAGTGTCTTGCTTCAGTAGTTGGAAAAGTAATTTTTGAATAAATGTTGCTATGATTCACCTAACAAAGTTTAAAACAAGACCCCAACGCATCAGTTTCCAAATAACTTTTATTTATCCCAGAACAAAGCTAAAGAATACTTATAAGCATATAAAAATATATAATCAACTAGTTAATATTCACAATATTTAGGATCCAGTTAAAAATTACTAGCCTGGCAAAGTAACAGGGAAATATAATTTATAATTAGGAGAAAAATTAGTCAATTGAAACTCACCTAGCAATGATACAGATGATAGAATTAGTAGAAAATATTACAAAAATTATTATAATTGTGTTCTATATGTTCAGAAATCTAGAGACAAGAATAAATGTTAAGTATAGCTATGGAAGATATAAAATAGACCAAATTGAAGATCTATAAGGTCTGACAATTAAGTTCGTGAACTCATCCTAGAAAAAGTGCTACATACCTCATTGCTGAATACCACTACAGTCACCTTTGAGGTAGTCCCCTTGGTAATCTATACACTAATGCCAGCACCTAATCCACCCTTCAAAGCAATTTTGGAACTCTTTCTAGAATGGCCATAAGAGCTGTCACCTTATTACCATTGATGTCCTGAATGTCATCAAAATGTCTTCCTTTCAATATGTCCTTTATCTTTGGGTAAAAAAAAAGAAGTAATTGAGGGCCAGATCAGGTGAGTAGGGAGGGTGTGCCAATACAGTTATTTGTTTACTGGCTAAAATCTCCCTCACAGACAGTATCATGTGAGCTGGTGCATTGTCATGATGCAAGAGCCATGAATTGTTGGTGAAAAGTTCAGGTCGTCTAAATTTTTCATGCAGCCTTTTCAGCACTTCCAAATAGTAAACTTGGGTAGGTACAAATTCATAATGAATAATCCCTTTGATATCAAAAAAGGTTAGCAACATAACTGCAACAAGTTTGCAAACTTAATTAACAGACCTGTATAGATGATGTATTATAGAATTGTACACTTGAAACCTATGTAATTTTACTAACCATTGTCACTCCGTGAAATTCAATTTAAAACAAAGAAAAAAGAAAGATGTAAAATCAACAACCTAAGTTTCTAGAAAAAGAAGAGCACATAAATCTAAAGTAAGAAGAGGAAAAGAGATAAATTTAGAGAAGAAATTAACGACATTGAAAATAGGACAATATGGAGAAAATAAACCAAACCAGAAGTTGATTCTTTGAAAATAGCAATAAAATTGACAACCTTCCAGCAGAACTACTAAGAAGAAGAGAGAGAGACAGCACAAATTACTATTACCAGATATGAAAGAGATGACATCCCTAAAGATCCCATAGCCATTAAAAGGATAATTGGGAAATACTATGAACAACACTATGCCCACAAATTTGATAGCCTAGATGAATTGTGTCATTTCTTGAAAGATAAAATCTGCCAGAACTCACACACAAAAAGATAGACAATCTGACTGGCAGATAGCTATTAAAGTAATCAAATCAATAATTTATAACTTTCCAAAACAGAAAGACCAGGCCCACGTGGGTACACTGGTGAATTCTACCAAATAGTTAAGGAAGAAATTATACCAATTCTTACAATCTCTTCCAGGAGATAGAAGCAGAGGAAATACTTCCTAGTTCTATAAGGCCAGCATTACCCTAATACCAGAATCAGACAAATAAATTACAAGAAAATAAAACTGCACACCAATGTCTCTCATAAACACAGATGTGAAAATCCTCAAGAAAATGTTAATAAACTGATTCTAACAATGTATAAGAATAGAATTATATGTCATGAACAAGTGGAATTTATCTGAGGTATGCAAGACTGGTCACACTCAAAAATCAATTAATGTAATCTATCACATTTACAGGCTTAAAAAAAATCATATCAATAGATGCAAGAAAACATTCAATAAAATTCAACATTCATTCATGATAAACACTCTCAGTAATGAAGTAATAGAGAGCTTTCTTAACTTGGTAAAGAATATCTACAAATCCTACAAGTAGCATCATTTTTAATGGTGAGAGACTTGAGGCTTTCCCACTAAGATTATGAAAACGGCAGGGATATCTCCTCTCACCACTCATTTTCAACATCATATTGGAAGTCTTAACAAATACTAAGACAAGGAAAGTAAATAAAAGGTATACAGATTGGGAAGGAAGAAATAAAATTGTCTTTGTTTGCAGTTGACATAATTGCTTATGTAGAAAATCCAAAGAAATAGACAAAAAGTAATTGTGGAGCTAATAAGCAATTACAATAGGGTTGTTGGACACAAGGTTAATACACAAAAGCCAATCATTTTCTTGTACACCAGCAATAAATAAATGGAATTTGAAATAAAATATGTAATACATTTACATTAGTACACTCTAAAATTAAATATGTAGGTATAAATCTAACAAAATATGTATAAAATCTAAATAAAAAAACTACAAAAATATGATGAAAGAAATCCAAGAACTAAGGAAATGGAGAGATATTTCATGTTCATGAAGAAGACAATATTATCAAGATGTCAGTTTTGCCCAAATTATTCTATACATTCAATAAAATCACAATAAAAATCTCAGCAAGTTATTTGGTGGATATTGACAAACTGATTCTGAAGCTTTTATGGCGTGGTAAAGACCCAGAATAGCCAACACAATATTGAAGGAGATAGACAAAGCTGGAGAACTGAAACTATCCAACTTCAAAATATGCTATACAGGTACAGTAATGAAGATGATGTTGTATAAGAAAGAATAGACAATATTGAAGGTAAAAGACAAAGTTGGAGGATTGACCCTCCAACTGAAGTGGTAATTACATGAGTAAATTTAGACTTTTTTCTTACTATAAATCTCTGTAAAAGATAATTGATACATGTACACTTTTGGTCAACTGGAGTAATAGGAACTAAATTTACTCTCCCATTTGAAACAATAAAAAAAGAAAAAAGAAAAAAAAATTGGTTTTCAAGGTACTGAACATCAGGCAACAAAGGACAGTTGTAAATTTACTAAATAATTCAAGTAAAAGATTATGTTTGCTAGACTACATACATCAGCATGTTTTTGATACAAACACTTAAAGTAAAAGAAAAGGAAAAGAAATGATATGGAAGTACTTGTACTGATGATATATCTATTCTAATATCAGAAAAAATATAACTGGAAGCAAGGTGAATTAATACAGATAAAGAGGAATATTTTTATAATATTAAAGGGATACATCTACTAGGATGATATTAGAATTATATTTCTGTGCACTTGATATCATAATTTCAAAATATATAATACAAACACTGAAAAAATTAAAAGGATAAATAGATAAACCCAATGTTATAGTAGAAAACTTGAACACTTCTGTCTTAATAGCTTATAGGAAAAACAGGCAAAAATTCATCAATGATAAAAAAGGATATAAAAGGGTAATTACCTAATTAACAAATATAGTGCACATAAAGTATTTTCTAAAATTGACCATGCACTAGAACATAAATAAAACCTCCATAAATATCAAATAACTTGATATAATACAAGGTGTGATCTAAAACTACAGTGAATATTTAAATTTGAAAAAATATTACAGTAAAAGGCAAATTACCATTAATTCCCCTCAAAATACTCCCCTTCACTTCAAACACACTTATCCCATTATTCTTGTCACTTTCTGAAGCAGTTCTGGAAGTTCTTTTTTGTGAGTGTCTTTACTTCATCTTCCATCATGACAATGCTCCATGTCACACATTGCTTCTGGTACAACAATTTCTATCATATAAAAACATTATTGTGTGTCCTCATCCACCTTATGCACTGGATCTGGCACCTTGTGATTTCTGGCTCTTCCCCAAAGTCAAATGATTCAGGACATAGAGGCAGCCATGACAGCACAACTAAAGGCACATGAAAGAGAACTTCTAGAACTTTTTCAGAAAGTGGCAAGAATGATAGGATAAGTGTGTTCGAAGTGAGGGGAATACTTTGAGGGAGATTAATGGCAATGTGTCTTTTAATGTAATAATTTTTAAAAAATTTATACATTCATCATATTGTTTGATTACACCTCGTATATTCTGCTATCACAGTGGAATTTGGTTAGGCATCAGTAATAAAAAGATAAGTTCATAAGTAGTTGGACATTAAAGAATGCTTAAGTAGTCTATAGGTTAAAGAAGAAATCACAATGTAATTAGACAACATTTAAAATCTGGATGATAATGGGTGATGGCAGAAACATGGCTATGTGAGGGTTGCTCCTTGATATCTCTCCTTGAAGTTACACCAAATTAAACAGCTATAATTCAACAAAGGATTCCCTACACAGCATACAAACACATCTGAGGAATTTACACATTGAAACATCTGAAGATAGTAGAAATGGGGAGAACAGAAGAGGAGGAAAGCAAAACTTGCAGAGACAGGGTCACAGACCACAGCCCAGAACTCACTGCAGTCCCAGGAGAGGGAAAGATTGGGACTGCAGGAGAGCTCTCAGTGGCCCCAGTAATTATGCTAGAGGGATCATCATATAATTTTGCTGAACTCAGTGATAGGACAGAAGTCTTTGGACAAAGACCAAATACAGAAGTGTGACAACTGTGGTCTAACAGCCTGCAAGCCAAGCAGAAAACAAAGCCATGGAGCCTGGCTGCCTCCCCCTATTCTCCAAGTGTTAGCTGTGGGCCCCAGAAATGGTAGCAGTGTTGGATTAAAGAACAGAATATCTACAGCCTCAAGAATTGGAGAGACAGTTCCTAAGCAGCAGATGCACAATGTAGCTAATTCCAACGACAATGGTGGAACTAAAGGGGTGAGACATCTGTGGTCTGGCAGTCATGATTATTCAGAAGAGAACAAACCCACAAAACACACCAGCTGCCTCTCCCAATCCACCCTATGCCCACCTTTTGCAGCACACCACACTAGGGACACCCAGGGCTCCGAAAAGCACAGTTCTGCATTTGGTTGCAAGGGTAGCACAAGGATTATAGAAAGTCAGAACCCCATCACCCACTACATCCTTCCATGGGGGTGGTGCTCCAAGACCAAGGTGACCTGGTCATAGAGAAGAAGCCCACTACCCCAGGAAATCTCCCACTGTATAAGAAGCTAGAATAGCTCAAGAGAGAATAAAATGCAGGAGCAAAAGAGAAAACAAAATACTCCAGCGATAGTTACTGGGAGGCAAAAGAAAGACCTCCTCATATCAACCTGCTGCAGAATTCACTCCTGTAGATGCCCAGGAAAAGAAATAATTCATTAATTTCCATTAATAATCAAGGTCACAAGGCAGTTCAGAAAGAAAATAAAAACTTCCAGAAAATAAACCTAAAGACATGAAAATCTGTGACTTGAATGACAGAGAATTCAAGATTGAAGCTCTGAAAAAACTCAACAAAGTGCAAGAAAACTCAGATAGGCAGTTTAATAAACCCAGAAATAAAATCAATGAAACAAAATGAATATTTTACCAAAGAGATTGAAATTTTAAAAAAGAACTAACTAGAAATTCTAGAGATGAAGAACTCAAAAAAGAGATAAAAATGAAATAGCCAACTTAGCTAATAGAGCTGACTAGATGAAGGAAAGAATTAGTGATATCAAAGATAGAAATCTGGAAATGACGTAGATGGAAGAAGGGAGAGACTTAAGATTAAAATGAAATGAAAGAATTCTACTAGAACTGACTCCATCAGAAAGAGCAACATAAGAATAATGGGCATACCAGAAGGAAAAGAGAGGGAGAAGGGCACAGAGTGTCTATTCAAATAGAACACAAGAAATTCCTAAACCCATGGAAAGAATTGGATCCTCAATCCAAGATGCAAACAAACATCTAATTATCTCAGTCCTAACAGGCCTTCTCCAAGGCATGTTATATTGAAGCTGTCAAAAATAATGACAGGAGGGACATCATGGAAATGACGGCAGTGAGGTGGGCTTCCTGAGTTCTCCCCTGGAAGTTAACACAAATTGAACAGCTATAACTCATCAGAGGAATCTCTGCTCATCACACAGAATAGCTAAGAGACTCACATGAGGATTACCTGAAGGTGGGGAAACTGGGCTAGTGGGGGAAGTGGGAAGGGAGGTGTGCAGAGAGACACACGCAGGGCCCCAGAAAGCAGACTGGATATTATTACAGTAGCAAGGCGACGGGCTCCTTCCCTACGCCCCATAGTCCTGCTGAGAGTTTAGAATAGAGCACTGTGGTACATCCAAAGCAGAAACCTCAGCTCAAAACCGTGGCTGGGCTGTCTCAGACAGAAAGCAAAAACAATTCCATAGACAGGACCCTACTCCCACCCTCTCTCAGCAATCCTACCTCTGCCCTTCTAGAGTTTTAAGCTGGTCCCTGACTGGAGGAGTAGTGTCAGGTTACAGAAGTGTTCCAACCCCCAGGAAATGGAAATACCCAGCTTGCAGCTGTGACCTAGGAAAGATGCTGCAAGAGTGTGTGACTGCCTACCCAGCCCCCAACTTTCTTGGGTGGCTCCCAGCAGGGCAACTTCAGCTGTTGAGTCACATGCAGGACTCAGCTGCAGGTGGCAGAGGAAGCACTGGGCTTTCAGCAGCTCTGAAATCTCACACCCTTCACAGCCCCCAGTGGAAAGAGTGCCCTAAGACCCAGGAGACTGGCGCACAGGGAAGAAGCCCACCTCCTGGCTACAGTGCTCTCAGAGCGTGTCTGTGCAAGCAAGACCAGAAACTGCACTGACTTTGTAAAAACTACCAACCACATCTCATAGTCCCACTCCTCTAGAACAGCACTACCAGGGTCACTCTGTGCACCAGGTGGCCAGCTCAGCCTCCACAAGATGCAGAGGAGTTTTTGTACAGCAGAGGACAACCTGGAGATAGCTTGTGGAATTAAGCCAAGAGTGGTGCTTTGTTTATTTGTTTGTTTTTCTATTTTATTATTATCATTTTTAGTTTTTTTATATGTGTGTGAGTGTGTGTATACATATATATATATATATAATTTTTTTCTTTTTCTCCTTTCTCTTTCCCTTCTTTTCTCTTTTCTTTTCCCTGCTCTACTTTTCCTTCTTCTTTCCATTTTTCTGTATTTCTTTTTGGTGTTGTTATTTCATTTCTTTTGTTTTTTGTATTTTTGATACTTCTGTGCATGTTGAATGTTGGTTATCGGTGGTTTTTACATGTGAGTATATTTAGTTTCTTTGGTGGTTGTTCTTGTGCTTGTTGACCCATTTTGTTCTGAAATCACTCTGTACCAGAACCCTTCCAAAGAGGCACAAGAGCTGTCACACCCAGAGGCCAACTGTAGGCCAAACCAGAGCATTACTGGGTTTGACCTACAAGATAGACACCCAAAAAGAATTCTCTACAGACATAAGAGCCCATGGGGCCAAGCCTCATCTGAGGGGTCAACCCTCACACAGCAGCTCATATATTGTGGACATAGCCAATTCTCACAGCTAGTCAGCCTGGGAGTCAATCCCACCTACTGACAAGCCAAAAGCAATCAAAGCTCAAGTTCAACAGGAGAAGACACACAACACAAGGGACACCTCTGGAACACACACACAGGAGAATAAAGAGACTAAGCAATTCAAATATAAAGGACACATACCACATAAGTCCAACTAGCAAATACTGAAAGACCTAGGGGATCTACTTAATACACTGAAGCAAGCACAAAGAGTCAGCCAGAATGGGGAAACAAAGAAACATATCCCAAATAAAAGAACAGAAGATAAATACAGACTTTTTTTAAAAAAAAAAGAACAGAAGAAACCTCCAGAATTAGTGAAACTAGATGAAATAGAGGCAACCAACCTATCAGAGGCAGAGTGTAGAACACTGATGATAAGAATGTTTATACAACTTAGTGAGAACATAAAGAAGGATAGAGAAATCATGAAAAACAACCAGTTAGAACTAAAGAATACAACTACTGAAATAAAGAACAGACTCGAAGGAATTACCAGCAGTTATATGAAGCAGAGGATCAAATCACTGACTTACAAGGCAAACTAGCACAGAACAATCAAGCAAAACAACAAAAAGAAAAAAGAATAAAAACCAATGAAAATAGTTTAGGAGACCTATGGGATAACATCAAGCGCAATATCATAAGAATGCCAGAAGGAAAAGAGAGGGAGCAAGGGGTCAAGAACATATTTGAAGAAATAATCACTGAAAACTTCCCTACCCTGGTAAAAGAAATCAACTTACAAGCACAGAAAGTGCAGAGAGTTCCAACGAAGATGAACACAAACAGGCCCACACCAAGACACATTATAGTTAAAATGACAAGAGTTAAAGATAAAGATATAATCCTAAAAGCAGGAAGAGAAAGACAGCAAGGTACTTATAAGGGTACCCCTATAAGAATATCAGCCGACTTTTCTACAGAAACTTTGCAGGCCAGAAGGAAGTGGTGACAAAAAAGGCCTAAACCAGCAAGGCTATATTCAGCAAGGCTATAATTTAAAATTAAAGGAGAGATAAGGAGCTTCCCAGAAAAGAATAAGCTAAAGGAATTCATTACTGCCAAGCCAGCATTGCAGAAAATGTTAAAAGAGCTTCTTTAAGCAGAAGAAAGAAGAAAACAATGTAACTAATGAAGACCAGAAACACAAACAACAAAATGGCAATAAATCTGTACCTATCAATAATTACGTTAAATATAAATGGATTAAATGCTCCAATAAAAAGATATAGGGTGGCTGAATGGATAAAACAAACAAGACCCTTGTATATGCTGTTTACAAGGAACTCACCTCACATCAAAAGATACACACGGACTGAAAGTAAAGGGATGGAGTAAGATATTTCATGCAAATGAAAATGAGAAAAAAACTGGAGTAATAATACTTAGACAAAGTACATTTTTTTAAAAGATTTTTTTAAATTGGGGAATTGGTGGAGGGGAACAGTGTTGGGGAATCGGGGAAGGGGAACAGACAAGATGCTGTCTTTTTGTTCTTCAGTTTAGTTGTGGAAGACGTTGCTTCACTGGCCCATGTTGGTATCGTCATTGCGTTCTACCCGGATGAGGCAGATTGGTCGCTGGCCTCTGGATGGTCATTCACTGCAGCTATTGGCAGCTCACACTGGCTGTCAGCCTCTCACACTGGCTGCGGGCCACTCACTGTAGCCTATGGCAGCCCACTGCAGCAGGGGCTGCAGCCTACCATCGCCGGGGCTCGCACAGCTCAGCTCCAGGTGGAGCTGTTGTTAGCTGTAGAGGGCAGTGTCACCAGTCCTTATATGTGGGATCCGAACTGGGGCCACTGGCATCCCCAAACCAGCTCTTAACCAATGCGCCACTCGGCCGGCCCAGACAAAATACCTTTTAAATTGAAGAATATAATAAAAGACAAAGAAGGATGCTACATAATAATAAGGGATCAATCCATCAAGAGGACATAACCCTAGTAAACATCTAGGGTTATGTGCACCTAATATAGAAGCACCTAAATATATAAGACAGATATTGACACACATAAGACTGGGATCAATAGTAACACTATCATAGTAGGGGACTTCAACACACCACTGACAACAAGGGACAGATCCTCCAGACAGAAAATCAATATGGAAACAGCAGCCTTAAATGACACATTAAGATTTAATTAATATTTTCAGAGCATTTCACCCCAAAACTACAGAATATACATTCTTTTCAAGTGCACATGGAACATTTCTAAGATAGACCACATGTTAGGCACAAAACAAGTCTCAATAAATTCAAGAAAATTGAAATCATATCAAGTGTTTTCTCTGACCACAGTGCTACGAAATTAGAAATCAATTGAAAAAAAATACTGGAAAACACACAAATACATGGAAGCTGAATAACATGTTACTAAATAATGAATGGATCAAAAATGAAATCAAGGAAGAAATCAAAAGATACCTTGAGACAAACAAAAATGAGAACACAAAGACCCAAAATCTTTGAGATGCAACGAAAGCATTCCTAAGAGGGATGTTCATAGCAATGCAGGCCTACCGAAAGAAACAAAAAAAAATCTCAAATCAACAGGTTATCCTTACACTTCAGGGAACTGGAAAAAGAAGAGCAAAGTAAGCCCAAAGAGAGTACAAGAAAGGATACAATGAAGATCAGGGCAGAAATAAATGAAATAGAGACCAGAAAAACAATATAAAAGATCAATGAAAACAAGAGCTGATTTTTAAAGAAGATAAACAAAATCAACAAATCTCTAGCCAGACTCATCAAAAAAAAAAAAAAATGAAAGAGCGAGGACTCAAATAATAAAATCAGGAATGAAAGAGGAAAAGTAAAAACAGACACCACAAAAATATAAGAAATTTTAGGAAAATACTATGAGCAACTACAGGTCAACAAATTTGACAATCTGGAAAAAATGGGTAATTTTCTAGAAGCATAAAACCTTCCAAGGATAACTCAAGAAGAAACAAAAAATCTGAATAGACTGATTACTATCAAGGAAATTGGATCAGTAATTGACAAGCTGCCAACAAACAAAAGCCCTAAACCAGATGGCTTCACAAGTGAATTTTACAAACATTCAAAAAAGAATTATAACCTATTCTACTCAAACTATTCCAAGAAACCCAGAAGGAGGGAAAGCTCCAAAATTCTTTTTGTGAGGCCACTATCACCCTGATCTCAAAAATCAGACAAAAACATTGCAAAATAAGAAAACCACAGGCTGATATCCCTAATGAACACAGATGCAAAAATCCTCAACAAAATATTAGCAAACCGATTTCAGCAATACATTAAAAAGATCCGATATACTTCCAGTAAAATGGCAGAATAGACAGATGCTGTGCTAACTACCTCCCAGGACCACACCAAAATTACTAACAAATTATACAGCATTAAACCCTGGAGGTCCCTGGAACACTAGATGAACAGAGCCACTAAATGAAGAACTTAAAGAGGAGGCCATGCCGTCTGGTAGGATGGGCAAAAATGAGAGAGGGTGAACCCCATGTGGGAAGCCCCAGCTGTGGGGAGTCTTCTCCGGTTGGGGGAGAGACCCTCCGGCTACACACCAAGCTCACCAGCCGAGAGTTCCTTTGCCAGGAAGAGAAGTTCCAAGATAGCTGGCAGTAAATTAGTGAGGACATCCTTTGCTCAGCTCTGTGAGGCTAAGAGTGGCTAGAGAATCAGTGGAGCCAGTGCATGGGCTTGCTTGCCGGTAAGCACTTACCTGGTTCCTGGTGGAGGGGGTAGCTGTGTGAGCCTGGCCCAGGAGCCTGCGGGGACAGACTGAACTGAGCATCTTTGGTGCAAAGGCTGAAGGTATTTGGACTATTGTTCCCCTCGTATGGAGCCTGCACACGAGTGGTGTAAGGAAGGCACCATTTTGTCAGGGTTGGGCCCTCCCACAGAGGTTCAGGTCCAGACCTCATTGGTCTCGTGGAATTGGCACAGAAGTGCGTATGTGCGTGTGCATGCATGCGGCCTTGGATCCCCATCCCCCGGCCGGCTCATACTGCATTGCCAGGGAAACGCTGGGCAGGTGCCCTCTGGCTCCAACAGGCTGCTAACTGAAACGCAGGAATGCGCAAGCCGCCTCGGGTCCCAGCTCTCCACACTACGCTTGCAGACTTGCCAGGCTGGTGATTGGTTGTCGGGCTGCTTGGCCTGATCTGCGAGCGGCTGATTGGGACAGGCTGAGACTAGCAGTTTTCCTGGGAGTGTTGGGCCGTGAGCTGTGTGCCTGCGTGATCCAGCCAGGACTCTCCTGGGGATCTATCTAATACATCAAAGCAATCCCAGAGCGACAGCCAGAATGGGGAAACAAAGAAACATGTGAAAAGTAGAAGATCAGAAGAAACCTCCAGAAATGGAACCAAATGAAACAGAGGGATCCAACCTTTCAGAGACAGAGTTTAGAACACTGATGATAGGAATGTTTAACAAACTTAGTAAGGACATAAGGAAGGATAGAGAAATCATAAAAAACAACCAGTTAGAACTAAAGAATACAAGAACTGAAATGAAGAACACACTCGAAGGAATCACCAGTAGAGTAGATGAAGCAGAGGAGCGGATCAGCAATTTGGAAGACAAAATAGCAGAAATCACCCAGTTGGCACAACAAAAAGACCAAAGAATAAAAAACAATGAAAATAGTTTAAGAGCCCTATGGGACAAGGTGAAGTGGAACCACTTCCGACTCATAGGAATACCAGAAGAAGAAGAGAAGAAGCAAGGGGTCGAAAATGTATTTCAAAGAATAATGACTGAAAACTTCCCTACCCTGGTGAAGGAAATCAACATACATGCCCAGGAAGTGCAGAGGGTTCCAAACAAGCTGAACCCAAACAGGTCCACACCAAGACACATCATAGTGAAAATGGCAAAGGTTAAAGACAGAGACAGAATCCTAGAGGCAGCAAGAGAAAGACAGCAGGTTTCATACAAAGGAACTCCTGTCACACTAACAGCTGACTTGTGTACAGAATCTCTGCAGGCCAGAAGGGAGTGGCAGGACATATTCAAAGTGACACAAAATAAAGGCCTAAAACCAAGATTGCTCTACCCAGCACGGCTATCACTTAAAATTGAAGGAGAAATAAAGAGCTTCTCAGAAAAGAATAAGCTTAAGAAATTCATTACCACCAAGTGAGCATTGCAAGAAATGTTACAAGGGCTTTTTTAAATAAAAGAAAGAGGTAAACAAGGTAACCCAGGGAGACCAGGAATACAAATAACAAAATGGCAATACATATGCACCTATCAATAATCATTTAATTTTTTTTTTTTTTTTTTTTTTTTTTTTTTTTTGAGGGCAGTGTCACTGGCCCTCATATGTGGGACCGAACCAGGGCTGCTGGCTTCCAAGGCCAGCGCTTAACCACCGCACCACTCGGCCGGCCCTCAATAATCATTTTAAATGTGAATGGGCTAAATGCTGCAATCAAAAGACAGAGAGTGGTTGAGTGGATAAGAAAATAGGACACACGTATATGCTGTTTACAGATGGAATAAGATATTTCATGCAAATGGAAATGAGGAAAAAAAAAAGCTGGAGTACCAATACTTATTTTGGACAAAATAGACTTTATTTATTTTTTTTTTGAACTTTTAAATTTTTTATTTTATTTTATTAGTTTCAGGTGTACAACACAATGCAATAGTTATACTCTTTACCCCCCAAAGTGAAAAACCCCCTCCCCCAGTTCGCCATCGCACTCCCACCCCATATCATACATATCCATCACAACTCCCCTGACTCCCCTCCACAGTATACTCCACATCCCATGACCATCCACATATTCAGTTGCAGTTGGCATACAATACTATACAACATCAGCTTCAGGTGTACAGTGCAGTGATCAAGCCTCTACTCCATCCATGAAGTGGTCTCCCTAACAAGACATGTGACTATCTGACACGCCACAAAATTTTTACAACATTATTATATTCCCCGAACTGTGTTTCATATCCCTGTGGCAATATTGTAGTTGTCTATTTATGCTGTCTAATCCCTTCCCCTCCCCCCCTATCCTCACCCCCTTCCCAACTAGCAACCCTCAGTTTTTCCACTACATCTACGAGTCTGTTTACTTTGATCGTTCACTCAGCTCTTCAGACTCCACACACAAGTGAGATCACATGGTACCTGTCCTTCTCCGACTGACTTATTTCTCGCAACATAATAGTCTCTTCACAACATTATCAATTACATTCCCAGAACTGCCCCCATATCCCTGCGGCAACATTGTAGTCCCACATACACTGTCCAAAACCTTCCCCCTCTCCCTCTTCCCCACTCCCTCCCATCCAGCAACCATCAGTTTTTCCTTTATATATGCTTGATCTGACTTCAATCTTCTTAAATTGTCTCTCTGGGTTAGCTTGTTTACCCCTTTCTTTTGTTTAAAAAAGCCCTTTTAACATTTCTTGCAATGCTGGCTTGGTGGTAATGAAGTCCTTAAGCTTCTTCTTTTCTGAGAAGTTCTTTATTTCTCCTTCAATTTTAAGTGATAGCCGTGCTGGGTAGAGCAATCTTGGTTGTAGGCCTTTATTTTGTGTCACTTTGAGTATCTCCTGCCACTCTCTTCTGGCCTGCAGAGTTTCTGTAGACAAGTCAGCTGTTAGTCTAACAGGAGTTCCTTTGAATGTAACCTGCTGTCTTTCTCTTGCAGCCTCTAGGATTCTGTCTCTGTCTTTAACCTTTGCCATTTTCACTATGATGTGTCTTGGTGTGGACCTGTTTGGGTTCAGCTTGTTTGGAACCCTCTGCACTTCCTGGGCATGTATGTTGATTTCCTTCACCAGGGTAGGGAAGTTTTCAGTCATTATTTTTTCAAATACCTTTTCGACCCCTTGCTTCTTCTCTCCTCCTTCTGGTATCCCTATGATTCGAAGGTGGTTGTGCTTCACCTTGTCCCATAGGACTCTTAAACTATTTTCATTGTTTTTTATTCTTTGGTCTTTTTGTTGTGCCAACTGGGTGAGTTCTGCTATTTTATCTTCCAAATCGCTGATCCGCTCCTCTGCTTCATCTACTCTACTGGTGATTCCTTCGAGTGTGTTCTTCATTTCAGTTATTGTATTCTTTAGTTCTAACAGGTTGTTTTTTATGGTTTCCCTATCCTTCTTTATGTCCTCGCTAAGTTCCTTAAACATTCTTATCATCAGTGTTCTAAACTCTGTCTCTGAAAGGTTGGATCCCTCTGTTTCATTTGGTTCCATTTCTGGAGGTTTCTTCTGATCTTTTACTTGTGACATGTTTCTTTGTTTCCCCATTCTGGCTGTCGCTCTGGGATTGCTTTGATGTATTAGATAGATCACCAGGAGAGCCCTGGCTAGATCACACAGGCACACAGCTCACGGCCCAACACTCCCAGGACAACTCCCAGTCTCAGCCTGTCCCAGTCAGCCACTCGCAGACCGGGCCGAGCAGCCCGACAATCAATCACCAGCCTGGCAACTCTGCAAGCGGAGTACAGAGAGCAGAGATCCAAGGCGGCTTGCGTGCTCCCGCGTCTCAGTGAGCAGCCTGTTGGAGCTGGATCACTCCCACTAGGCGTTTCCCTGGCAACTCTGCAAGCGGAGTGCGAAGAGCAGAGACCTGAGGCGGCTCGCGCACTCCCAGGTCTCAGTGAGCAGCCATTGGAGCCAGAGGGCACCCGCCCTGCGTTTCCCTGGCGACGCAGTATAAGCTGGGCAGAGGGTGGGGATCTAAGGCCGCAGGTGCAGGCGCACGCACACATGCACTTCTGCGCCAATTCCACCAGACCAATTAGGTATTGGACCTGATCCTTCGTGGGAGGGCTCAAGCCCAACAAAATGGCGTCCTCCCTACACCACTCGCATGCAAGCTCCGCACCACGGGAACAATAGTCTAAAAACCTCCAGCCTTTGCACCAAAGGTGCAAAGTTCATTCTGTCCCCGCAGGCTCCTGGCTAACACAGCCACTCCCTCCACAAGGAACCAGGTAAGTGCTCACTGGCGAGCAAGCCCGGGCGCCGGCCCCACTGATTCTCCAGCTGCTCTTAGCCTCACCGAGCTGAGCAAAGAGAGTCCTTACTAATTTACTGCCAGCTATCTTAGAACTTCTCTTCCTGGCAAAGGAGCTCTGGGCTGGTGAGCTTGGGGTGCGGCCGGAGGGTCTCTCCCCCAACCAGAGAAGCCTCTCCACAGCTGGGACCTCTCTCAGGGGGCTCACCCTCTCTCGTCTCCGCCCGTCCTACCAGACCTGATACGGCTTCCTCTTTAAGTTCTTCGTTTAGTGGTTCTGTTCCTCCAGTGTTCCGGGGACCTCCAGGGTTGAATGCTGTATAATTTGCTTGTAATTTTGGTGTGATCCTGGGAGGCAGTTAGCACAGCGTCTGTCTATTGCGCCATTTTACCGGAAGTCTCCAAAATAGACTTTAAAATGACTACAATAAAAGACAAATAAGGGCACTAGAACTCTAATAAATATATATGCACCCAACATAGGAACTCCTAATTACATATAACAGATTTTGACAGACGAAGACAGAAATCAACAGTAACACTATCATAGTACGGGACTTCAACACCCCATTGTCACCAATGGACAGACCCTTTAGACAGAAAAATCAATACAGAAAGAGTGGCCTTAAATGACACTTTAGACCAGCTGGACTTTGTCAATATATTTAGAGCATTTCACCCTGAAAAAACAGAATATACATTCTTCTCAAGTACACATGGGACATTTACCAAGATAGACCATATTAGGCCACAAAACAAGTCTCAGTAAATTTAAGAAGACTGAAATCATATCAAGCAGATATAAAGGAAAAACTGATGGTTGCTGGCTAGGAGGGAGTGGGGATGAAGGAGAGGGGGAAGGTTTTGGACAGCGTAGGTGGGTGACTACAATTTTGCCACAGGGATATGGAGGGCAGTTCTGGGAATGTAATTGATAATGTTGTGAATAGACTATTATGTTAAGTGAAATAAGTCAGTCGGAAAAGGACAAGTACCATATGATCTCACTTATATGTGGAATCTGAAAAACTGAATGAACGATCAAAGTAAACAGACTCATAAATATAGAGGAAAAACTGAGGGCTTGCTAGTTGGGAGGGGGTGGGATAAGGCAGAAGGGGAAGGGATTAGACAGCATAAATAGACAACTACAATATTGCCACAGGGATATGAAACAGTTTGGGGATTATAATAATATAAACATTTTGTGGCATGTCAGATAGTCACACGTCTTGTTAGGGAGACCACTTCAGGGATGGAGTAGAGGCTTAATCACTGCACTGTACACCTGAAGCTGATGTTGTATAATATTGTATGCCAACTGTAACTGAATATATAGATAGTCACAGGATGTGGAGTATACTGTGGAAGGGTGTCAAAGGAATTGTAATAGATATGTATGATATGGGGGGAGTGGGGAGGCGAACTGCGGGGTGTGTCACTTTGGGGGGGTAAAGAGTATAACTATTGCTTTGTGTTGTACACCTGAAACTAGTAAAAAAAAAAAAAAGGAAAAAAAAAGCATCATACACCACAATCAAGTGGGATTCATACCTGGTATGCAAGGTTGGCTCAATATCCGCAAATCAATTAACATAAAACATCACAATAACAAAATGAATAATAAAAATCATGTGGTCATATCAATAGATGCAGAAAAAGCATTTTACACAATCCAGCAGCCTTTATGATAAAAACTCTTAGCAAAGTGGAATAGAGGGATCATCGCAACATACTAAGGCCATACGATAAACCCACGGCTAGCATCATACTCAATGGGGAAAAGCTAAAACCATTCCCCTTAAGATCAGGAAAAAGACAAGGTTGTCCACTGTCTCCACTTTTATTCAACATAATTCTGGAAGTTCTAGCCACAGCAATCAGACAAGAAAATGAAACAAAAGGCATCCAAATTGGTAAGGAGGAAGTAAAATTGTCATTATATGCAGATGACATGGTATAATACATAGAGAACCCTAAAGACTCTACCAAAAAACTATTGGAACTCATAAATGAATTCAGTAAGGTAGCAGGATACAAAATCAATACTCAGAAATCAGTTGCATTTGTATGTACCAATAATAAACTATTAGAAGGAGAAATTAAGAATACAGTTCCAGTCCCATTTACAGTTGCTTCAAGAACTATAAAATACTTAGGAATAAATTTAACCAAAGAAGTAAAATACTCAGAAAATTATAAGACACTGAAGAGAGAAATTAAAGAGAACACAAATAATTGGAAACACATACCAGGCTCATGGATAGGAAGAATTAATATAGTTAAGATGTCCATACTGCCTAAGCAATATATAGATTCAATGCAATTCCTATCAAACTATCAAGGGCATTTTTCACAGAAATAGAACATATAATCCTAAAATTTATATGGAACCATAAAAGACTCTGAATAGCCACAGCAATATTGAGAAATAAGAACAAAGCCAGTGGTATCACGCTACCTGACATCTAATCATACAAGTCTATAGTAATCAAAACAGTATAGTACTGACATAAAAACAGACACATAAATCAGTGGAATAGAATAGACAGCCCAGAAATAAATCCCTCCTTATATGTTCATTTAATCTGTGATAATGGGAGCAAGAATTTTCATTGGGGTAATGATAGTCTATTTAATAAATGGTGCTGGGAAAATTGGACTGACACATGCAAAAAAAAATTATGCCATATATGTCAAAAAATGTAAAATGGATTAAAGACTTAAATGTAAGACCTGAAACCATAAAACTCCTAGAAGAAAACATAGGGAGTAAATTTGCAGACATTACCCTGTAATATTTTTACTGATACATCCCCACAGACAAGGGAAGTAAAAGAAAAAATGAACATATGGGATTACATCAAACTTAAAAGGTTTTTCACAGCAAAGGAAACCATCAATAAAACAAAAAGGCAGCCCACTGAGTGGGAGAAGATATTTGTCAATGACATACCTGATAAGGGGTTAATATGCAAAATTTATAAAACACTCACTCAACTCAACACCAAGAAAACAAACAACTCAAAAAATTGTCAGAGGATATAAAGAGACATTTCTCTAAAGAGGACATACAGGTGGTCAACCAGCATGTGAAAAAATGTTCAAACTAGTGAACATTACAGAAATACAAATACAAACCTCAATGAGATACCACCTCACTCCTGTCAGAATGGTTGTCATCAGTAAATCAACAAACAAGTGCTGGTGAGGTTGTGAAGAAAAGGGAACCCTGTGCACTGGTAGTGGGATTGCATATTGATGCAGGCACTACAAAAATCAGTATGGAGGTATTTCAAAAAACTGGAAATGGAACTACCTTATGACCCAGCAATTCCACTCTTAGGTATTTATCCAGAGAAACCCAAGACGTTAATTTGAAAAAATATGCACCCCTATATTTATTGCAGCATTATTTACAATAGCCAAGATTTGGAAGCAACCGGATTGCTCATCAGTAGACGGCTGGATTAAGAAACTGTGGTTCATTTATACAATGCAGTATTACTCAGTTATAAAGAATGAAATTTTACCATTTGCAAGGATATTGATGGACATAGAGAACATTATGCTAGGTGAAATTAATCAGTCGGAGAAAGACAAATACCATATGTTTTCACTTATATGTGGAATCTAAAGAACTGAATTAAAGAGCAAAGTAAACAGAAATAGTCTCAGAGATATAGAGGAACAACTGATGGTTGCTAGATGGGAGTGGGGTGGGGATGAGGGAGAAGGAGAAAGGATTAGACAGCATAAATTTGTAACTATAGCATTGTCACAGGGATATGAGACAGTTTGGTAATATTTATATTATGTTGTAAATATTTTGTAGGGTGTCAGTTTGGCACATGTCTTGTTAGGGAGACCACTTCATGGATGGTGTAGATGCTTGACTACTGTACTGTACACCTGAAGTTAAAGCTGAATAATATTGTATGTCAACTATAATTTAATATATAATCACATTATGTGGAGTATAGTAAAGGGAATAGAGTCAATGGAATTGTAATAGATATATATGACATCAGAGAAGCAATAGATTGGGGGAGGGGTTTATCACGTTGTGAGGGGTGAAATGTATAATTATTACATTGTTTTATACACCTGAAACTAATAATAAAAACAGAAAAAAATATATTAATCACAAAGAAAGAAGTTTCAAGGCAGCAAAGGAAAAGAAGACGGTAATCGACAAAAGAAATCCTATTAGATTATCATCACACTTTTCAGCAGAAACGCTATAGGCCAGAAGGGAATGGAATCAAATATTCAAACTATTGAAAGAGAGAAATTAGTAGTTAGGAATAATATATCCAGCAAAGTTATCCTTTAGATATGAAGGGGAATAAAGACCTTTCTAGACATACATAAGCTGAAGGAATTTTCCACCAAATGGCCTGTATTAGGAAATACTGAAGGAGGCTATAGGACTTGAAGCAAAAAGATAGAAGGATACAGAACTATGAACAAGATTACTAACAGATAGACAGAAGCAGGAAATGGTGATGCCTACACAGAATAGGGCAGTATACACTAAAACATAACATAAAGGACAAAGAATATAAAAACATAAAAATAGGAAAAGATAAAAAGAAGATGATTTGCTATTGCAACACAGAAACGAAGTCACAGCACAATTGAGATAATTTGTGACAACAAAAGCACAATAGGGGAGAGAATAAGGTTTGAGTTTGCAAAGGGGAATGGAGATAAAGTGCATGCTGAAGAAAAAAGACTACTGTATATAAGGAACTTTCTTTTACATAATCTTAAGGTAACCACTCAAAAAAAATCCAGAACTGAGACATATAACATGAAAAAGAGGAAACAGAGGGGGAAAATCACAGGATACTACCAAAATAAAATAACAGACAGAAACACAAAGGCAAAGAAACAATGAAGACACTAAGCTAACAGAAAATCCACTGTATATCAATAATCACCCTAAATGTAATTAGACTTAACTCACCAATAAAATGGCATAGAGTAGGAGATTGGATTAAAAATGAAACCCAACCATATGATGCTTCCAGAAAACATATCTCAGCTAGAAGGACAAATATAGACTCAACTGACACAAATGTAGACTCAAAACAATACTCTAAGCAAATGGTATCCAGGGGAAAGCAGGTATAGTCATACTTGTATCTGACAAAACAAATTTCAGGATAAAAAAGGCAACAAGAGACAAAGATAGACATTTCATAATGATATAGTGAACAATACAACACGAAGACATAAAACATCAATATATTATATATGCTTCCAATCAGGGAGCACCAAAGTATATAAAGCAACTACTAACAAAACTAAAGGGAGAAACTGACAAAAACACAACCTAAATACACCACTGATAACTATGGATAGATCATTTAAACAGAAAATCAATAAGGAAATATCAGCTTTAAATGAAACATTAGACCAAGCAGATATAATTGACATTTGCAGAGCATTTCATCCTAGAACACCAGACTATACATTCTTTTGTAAAGCACATGGAACATTCTCAAGGGTAGACCATGTGTTGGGACAGAAAAAAGCTCTCAGCAAATTTAAGAAATTGAAATCATACCAAGAATATTCTCTGACCACCATGCTTTGAAATTGTAGATCAACTGCAAAAAGGAAGCTGGTAAAAATCACAGATATGTGAAGATTAAACAACTTGCTATTAAAGAAGTACTAGGTTAAAGAAGAAATTTTTTAAAAAGATCAAAATATACATAGAAACAAATGAGAATGAAATATATCATGTCAAAATTATTGGGATGAGGAGAAAGCAGTATTAAGAGGGATATATCATTACAGGCCCATCTCATTAAATAAGAAAAATCCGAAATAAACAACTTAAAGATCTAGAAAAAGAAAAAATGAAACCCACATCAGCAGAAGGAAGAAAAGAATAAAAATTAGAGCAGAATTAAATGAAATAGAGAACAAAAAGACAGTAGAAAAAAATTAATGCAACAGAGATAATTCTTTGAAAAAAATTAGTAAAATGACCGAACTATGAAGGACTGTATGCCACCAAATTCAATAACCTATGAGAAATGGACATGTGTTTAGAAACATATAACCTTCTTAGGCTGAATCACAAAGAGCTGGAAAATCTAAATAGATCCATGAACAGTAAGGAAATTGAATCAGTCATCCAAAACATTTCCAAAAGTAAAAGTCCAGGACCAGATGATTTCACTAGTGAATTCTACCAAATATTCAACAACGATTTAATACCTGTCCTCATCAAACTCTTCCTAAAAATAGAAGAAGAGGCATTAATTCCTAACTCATTTTATGAGGCTGGCATCATCCTGATACCAAAACCTGATAAAGATAACACACAAACAAGAGAACTGCAGACCAATATTCCTGATTAATACAGACACAAAAATCATAAACAAAATACTAGAAAATCAAATATAACAATGCATTAAAAAAAGATTGTATATCACAATCAAGTGGGATTCTTCCAGGGCCACCAGTATGGGTCAACATATGTAAATCGATCAGAGTGATACACTATTTAAATAAAATAAAGGATAAAAATGAAATGATTATATCAATATATGCAAAAAACACATTTGACAAGATACAACATCCATTTGTGATTAGAACACTTAATAAAATGGGTATAGAAAGTAACTACCTTAACATAAGAAAGACCATATATGACAAGCCCTCAGCTAATGTCATACTTAATGGTGAAAAATTGAAGCTTTTCCTCTAAGATCACAAGCAAGACAAGGATTCCCCACCACCATTGTTATTCAATATAGCATGGGAAGTGCTAGCCATAGCAATCAGGAAAGAGAAAAATAAAAGGCATCCAAATTAGGAATGAAGAAGTTAAATAGAAATGACTGAAGTGTCCTTTGATAGATGATTGGATAAAGAAGATGTGGTATATATACACAATGGAATACTATTTTGCCATGAAAAAATGAAATAGTGCCATTTGGGACAACATGGATGGATCTTGAGATTATTATGCTAAGCAGAAAGCAATGAAGGAACAGGACAAGCAAAGAAACAAAAACTCATAGGCATAGGCAATAGTTTGTGGTTACCAGAGGGTAAAGGGGGTGGAGGTGGTAGATGAGGGTAAATGGGATCAAATATATGGTGCTGGAAGGAGAATTGACTCAGGGTGGTGAACAAATAATGTGATATACAGTTGATGTTATAGAATTGTACACTTTAAACATATGTAACTTGACTAACCATTATCACCCCAATAAACTTTATTTTTAAAAAATGTTAAATTGTCATTTTTGCAGATGACATAATTCTTAATATAAAAAAAACCTAAAGAGTTCACAAAAATAGTATTAGAAAAGGTAAACAAATATAGTAAATCTATAGGCTAGAAAAATCAATGTACAAAAACCCACTGTGTCCCTAAATACTAATAATGGAATTTCATAAGAAAAACATGAAAAAAAAAGATTTCCTTTTGTATTTGCAACAACAGCAGCGACAAAAATGAAATACGTAAGAATAACTTAACAAATAATGTAAAAACCTATACACTGAAAACTATTAAACATTATTAAAAGAAACTGAAGAAAACACAAATAAATGGAAAGATATTCCATGCTCATGGGTGGATTGAAAGAATCAACATAATTAAAATGGCCGTACTACCCAAAGCAATACACAGATTTAATACAATCCACATCAAAGTCCCAATTGCATTTTTTACATTTTATTTATTTATTTATTTATTTATTTATTTATTTATTTATTTATTTATAATTAGTTTCAGGTGTAAAACACAGTGCAATAATTATACTTTTTACCCCTCAAAGTACAACGCCCCTCCCCCAATTCGCCACCCAACTCCTCCCCCCCATATCATATATATCTATTACACTTCCACTGACTCCCTTCCAGAGCATATAATCCACATCCCGTGACTATTTATATATTCATTTACAGTTGGTATACAATATTATACATCAGCTTCAGGTGTACAGTGCAGTGATCAAGCCTCTACTCCATCCATGAAATGGTCTCCCTAACAAGATATGGGACCATCTGACACCCCACAAAATATTTACAACATTATTAATTATATTCCTGGAACTGTCTTTCATATCCCTGTGGCAATATTGTAGTTACCTATTTATGCTGTCTAATCCCTTCCCATTCTCTCTCATTCCCATCCCCCTCCCAACTAGCAACCCTCAGTTTTTCCTCTATATCGATGAGACTGTTTCTGTTTACTTTGCTCCTTCATTGTTTTTCAGATTCCACATATAAGTGAGATCATATGGTATTTGTCTTTCTCCAACTGACTTACTTCACTTAACACAATAGTCTCTAGGTCTATCCATATAATTGCAAATGGTACGATTTCAGTCGTCTTTATAGTGGAGTAATACTCTATTGAATAAATGTACCACAGTTTTTTTTTAATTCATTTATTTATTATTAATTAGCTTCAGGTGTACAACAAAGTGCAATAGTTATACTTTTTACCCCTCAAAGTGACCACTCCCCTCCCCCTGTTGGACTGTTGGTGGGACTGCAAATTGATGCAGCCATTATGGAAATCAGTATGGAGGTATCTCAAAAAACTGGAAATGGAACTGCCGTATGACCTAGCAATTCCACTCTTGGGTATCTACCCAGAGGAATCCAAGACGCTAATTCAAACAAATATATGCACCCCTATTGCAGCACTGTTTACAATAGGCTATTGCAGCACTGTTTACAATAGCCAAGACTTGGAAAGAACCAAAATGCCCATCGGTAGATGACTGGATTAAGAAACTGTGGTACAGTCATCTACCAATGGGCATTTCAGTTGTTTCCAAGTCTTGGCTATTGTAAATAGTACTGCAATGAACATAGGGGTGCATATACTTTTTGAATTAGTGTCTTGGGTTTTTCAGGATAAATACCTAGGAGTGGAATTTCTGGGTCAAACGGTAGCTCTATTTCCAGTATTTTGAGATACCTCCATACTGACTTCCATAGTGGCTGCACCAATCTGCAATCCCACCAACAGTGCAGCAGGGTGCCCTTTTCCCCACAGCCCCTCCAGCACTTGTTGTTTGTTGATTTTTTGATGATAGCCATTCTGACCGGAGTGAGGTGGTATCTGATTGTGGTTTTTATTTGCATTTCCCTAGTGACCAGTGAGGTTGAACATTTTTTCATATGCCTGTTGGCCTTCTGTATGTCCTCTTTAGAAAAATGTCTCTTCATATTATCTGCCATTTTTTAATTGGGTTGTTTGTTTTTTTGGTGTTGAGTTGCATGAGTGTTTTATAAATTTTGGATATTAACCCCTTATCAGATATATCATTGGCAAATATATTCTCCCATTCAGTAGGCTTCCTTTTTGTTTTATTGATGGTTTCTTTTGTTGTGAAAAAACTTTTAAGTCTGATATAATCCCATATGTTCATTTTTTCTTTTACTTCCCTTGCCTGCCAGGGACGTATTAGTAAAAATATTGCTCAGCATAATGTCTGGAAATGCACTCCCTACATTTTCTTTTAGGAGTTTTATGGTTTCAGGTCTTATATTTAAGTCTTTAATCCATTTTGAATTTGTTGTGTTTGGCATAAGGAGGTGTTCCAGTTTCATTTTTTTTCATGTGTCAGTCAAATTTTCCCAGCACCTTTTATTGAATAGACTATCTTTACTCCAGTGTAAATTCTTGCATCACTTGTCATGCATTAACTGTCTTAAATGCCTGGATTTATTTCTGGGTCTCTGTTTTGTTCTACTGATCTATGTGACTGTTTTTATGCCAATACCATACTGTTTTGATTACTGTAGCCTTGCAGTATATTTTGATGTCTGGTAGTGTGATCCCCCCAACTTTGTTCTTATTTCTCAGGGTTGCTGAGGCTATTTGGGGTCATTTATATTTCCATATAAATTTCAGGATTATATTTTCTATTTCTGTGAAAAATGCCCTTGGTAGTTTGATAGGAATTGCATTGAATCTATATATTGCTTTAGGCAGTATGGACATTTTAACTATATTAAGTCTTTCTATCCATGAGCATGGTAGGTGTTTCCATTTATTTGTATCTTCTTTTACTTCTTTCTTCAGTGTCTTATAATTTTCTGAGTACAGATCTTTTACTTCTTTGGTTAAATTTATTCCTAGGTATTTTATAGTTCTTGAAGCAATTGTAAATGGGACAGTTTTCCTAATTTCTCCTTAGGTTAGTTGATTATTGGTATATGCAAATGCAACTGATTTCTGAACTTTGATTTTGCATCCTGCTACCTTACTGAATTCGTCTATCAGCTCAAATAGTTTTTTGATGGAGTCTTTGGAGTTCTCTATATACAGTATCATGTCATCTGCATATAATGACAATTTTACTTCTTTCTTGCCAAATTGGATGCCTTTTATTTCATTTTCTTGTCTGATTGCTGTGGCTAGAACTTCCAGAACTATGTTGAATAAAAGTGGAGATAGTGGACAACCTTGTCTTTTTCCTGATCTTAAGGGGAATGGTTTTAGCTTTTCCCCATTGAGTATGATGTTAGCTGTAGGTTTGTCATATATGGCCTTTATTATGTTGAGATATGACCCCTGTATTCCCAGTTGGCTAAGTGTTTTTAACATAAACGGCTGTTGGATTTTGTCAAATGCTTTTTCTGCATCTATTGATATGACCATATGATTTTTATTCTTCATTTTGTTGATGTGGTGTATCACATTAATTGAATTATGGATGTTGAACCAGCCTTGTGTACTAGGGATGAAACCCACTTGATCATGATGTATGATCTTAATATATTGCTTTATTCTGTTTGCTAGTATTTTATTGAGAATTTTTGCATCTATATACATCAGGGATATTGGCCTGTAGTTCTACTTTTTGTGCTGTCTTTGCCTGGTTTTGGAATCAGGATGATAGTGGCTTCATAAAAAGAGTTTGGGAGCCTTCCCTCCTTCTGGATTTTTTGGAATAGTTTGAGAAGAATAGGTGACAGTTCTTTATTGAATGTTTGCTAAAATTCACTTGTGAGGCCATCTGGTCCAGGGCTTTTGTTTGTTGGGAGCTTGTCAATTACTGATTCAATTTCCTTGGTAGTATTCAGGCTATTTAGATTTTCTGTTTCTTCTTGAGTTAGCTGTGGAAGGTTTTATGCTTCTAGAAAATTATCTATTTCTTCCAGATTGTCAAATTTGTTGGCATATAATTGCTCATAGTAATTTCTTAGAAATTTTGTATTTCTGTGATGTTGTAGTCATTTCCCCTCTTTCATTCCTGATTTTACTAATTTGAGTCCTCTCTCTCTTTTTTTTTTTTTTTTTTTTTTTGATGAGCCTGGCTAGAGGTTTGTCAATTTTGTTTATCTTCTCAAAAAATCTAGCTCTTGATTTCTTTGATCTTTTGTATTGTTTTTCTGTTCTCTGTATTGTTTATTTCCGCTCTGGTCTGTATTATCTCCTTTCTTGGACTGCCTTTGGGCTTCTTTTGCTGTTCTTTTTCCAGTTCCCTGAAGTGTAAGGATAACCTGTTGATTTGAGAACTTTCTTCTTTCTTTAGGTGGGCCTGCACTGGTATAAACTTCCCACTTAGGACTGCTTTCACAGCATCCCAGAGATTTTGTTTCGTGGTGTTTTCATTTTCGTTTGTCTCGAGGTTATCTTTTGAGTTCCTCCTTGATCTCATTTGTGACCAACTTGCTATTTAGTAGCATGTTATTTAGCCTCCATTTATTTGACAGCTTCCCAGATTTCTTCTTATAATTGATTTCTAGTTTCATAGTATTGTGATCAGAGAAGACACTTGAAATGATTTCAATCTTCTTAAATTTATTGAGACTTGTTTTGTGGCCTAACATGTGTTCTATCTTAGAAAATGTTCCATGTGCACTTAAGAAGAATGTATATTTTGTAGCTTTGGGGTGAAATGCTCTGAAAATGTCTGTTAAATCCAGCTGGTCTAATGTGTCATTTAAGGTCACTGTTTTCGCGTTGATTTTCTGTCTGGAGGATCTGTCCATTGATGACAGTGGGGTGCCGAAGTCCCCTGCTATGATACTGTTACTGTTGATCTCCATTTTTATATCTGACAATATCTGTTTTACATATTTAGGAGCTCCTATGTTAGGTGCATAGATGTTTACTAGGGTAATGTCTTCTTGTTGGATCTATCCCTTTATTATTATGAAGTGTCCTTCTTTGTCCTTTATTATTTTCTTCAATTTAAAGTCCGTTTTATCTGATATAAGTATCGCTACTCCAGCTTTTTTCTCAGTTCCATTTGCGTGAAAACTTTACTCCATCCCTTTACTTTCAGCCTGTATGTCGTTTGATCTGAGGTGTGTATCTTGTATACAGCATATGCAGGGGTCTTTCTTTCTTATCTATTCAGCCACCCTATGTCTATTGATTGGAGCATTTACTCTATTTACATTTAACGTGATTATTGATAGGTGCATATTTATTGCCATTTTGTTATTTACGTTCCTTGTCTTCCTTAGTTAGGTTGTTTATCTCTTGTGCTTAAAGAAGCCCTTTTAACCTTTCCTGCAAAGCTGGCTTGGTGGTAATGAATTCCCTTAACTTGTTTTTTTCTGGGAAGCTCTTTATCTCTCCTTCAATTTTAAATGATAACCTTGCTGGATACAGCAATCTGGGTTGTAGGCCTTTGTTTTTCATCACTTTGAAAACCTCCCTGCCACTCACTCTCTTCTGGCCTGTAGAGTTTCTGTAGGAAAGTCAGCTGATAATCTTATGGGGTTGCCCTGGTAAGTAACTTGCTGTGTTTCCCTTGCTGCTTTAAGGATTCTGTCTTTGTCCTTAACCCTTGCCATTTTCACTATAATGTATCTTGGTGTTGGCCTGTTTGGCATCATCCTGGTTGTAACTCTCTGCACTTCCTGGGCTTGTATTTCAATGTCCTTTGCCAGGTTAGGGAAGTTTTCAGACATTATTACTTCAAATATGCTCTCAATCCCTTGCTCCCTCTCTTCTCCTTCTGGTATTGCAATGATCTACAGGGTATTGCATTTGATGTTGTCTCCCAGGTCTTAAATTATTTTTGATGTTTTTCATTCTTTTTCTTTCTGTTGTACCACTTGGGTGATCTCTGCTATCTTGTCTTCTAAGTCACTGTTTTGATTTTCTGCTTTGTCCAATCTGCTAGTAATTCCATTGAATTTGTTATTTAATTCATTAATTGCATTCTTAAATTCTAGCTGGTTGCTTTTCATGATTTCTCTATCCTTCTTTATATTTTCATTAATTTCCTTGAACATTCTAATAATCAGTGTTCTGAACTCTGTCTTTGATATGTTGTTTATCTCTATTTCCTCTAGTTTCACTGATTCAGGAGGTTTCTTCTGTTCTTTTATTTGGGTTGTATTTCTTTGTCTCCCCATTCTGTTTTACTGTTTGTGCTTGCTTCGATATAACAGATAGATCCTCCAGGTTTCTCAGTCTTTTCTGGGTAAACTTATATGGTGTGTGTCCTTTATATTTGAATTACTCAATCTCCCTATTCTCTTGTCCGTGTATATCTGAGGTTTCCTTGTGTTGTGTGTCTTCACCTGTTGAAGTTTCGCTTTAGTTACTTTTGGCTTGTCAGTAGGTGGGATAGTCTCCCAGGCTGATTATCTGTGAGGATCAGCAGTGTCTGCAGTTTATGAGCTGCTGTGAGAGGGTTGACCCCTCTTATGACGCTTGGACCCTTTGGCTCTTGCACCTGTAGCAACTTCCTTTTGGGTGTGACTCCTGTATGTCAAACCCAGAAACGCTCTGGTTTTATCTAAAGTTGGCCTGTGGATATGATGATTCTTGTGTCTCCAGTGCCGGTCTTGGCTAAAATCCAACAAGCTCTCTTCAAGTTTTCCTCTGCTGCGCAAATATTCCTCTGCATCTTGTGGGAACAAAGACAGCCACCTGATGCCTAGCATGATCCTGGCACTGCAGGTTTGCTGTACATGTGTGTGGTTGTGACATGTGATTGGTAATTTTTACAAAGTCACTGCCGTTTCTGCTTTCTCCTGTCCCAAGGCAGGCTGTGTACTCTGCAGGCTCAATGAATGTCTTTGGGCACCCTTTCCATTGAAAGCCATGGAGAATGAGAGAGTTCCTTGTTGCCAAAAGCCAGCTGCCAGGAATATGTTAGTGCCTCAGCAGCTGAACCTGTCCTGCCTCCCAGGCCTAGCAGAAAGGTGGGGGCGTGGTAGGTAGTCTCACTCTGCAGCCTCTTATGGGGCAGAAATTCTCGACCCCCTACAGGTAGGAATACCTTTGTAGTCTGCCACTACTGCTCCATTTAGGGGTCAGTTTAAGACTCTGGCTTGGCAGGGGCCAAGGTTTCTGAGGGAGGGTGGGGGTGGGTTTTTATTTCTGTTGGTTTTTTTTGCTTTTGATCTGCTCTCTGAAGCTCTGTGCCTCTGCAGCGGCGGTGCGGGCTGTACCTCACATTTCTCCCCGCCTTCTTCCCTCACTCGCCCAGTCTGCCCACCTTCCAGCAATTGTTGTTTGAGACTCGTAGTTGCTCTGTGTGATGAGTAGATGTCCCGCTGCTCAGAGTTCCGGGCTGAGGCGCAGCTCTTCTGCCGCCTTTGTCGGCCACCACCTCATTTATATTTCTTACTTGGCCCCATATGATACAGCAATTCCATTCCTAGATATGTACCTTCAGGCACCTCCGTGTGACAAGAGTGACGCTGAGCATTGTGGTTCTGTCATGAGAGCGAGGCCGGGGGCAGGAAAAAGAAAGAAAAAGACCAATGAAAGCCAGTAAAGCAGCTCTCCCCAATTTCATTTTTTAAAGAAATAGAAAAAAAAATCATCAGATTTGTGTGGATTCGCAGAGACCCTGAATCACCAATGCAATCCTAAGAAAGGAGGTATTCCACTCTCTGACTTCAATTTATAATATGAAGTGACAATAATCAAAATAACATGATACTGACAGAAAAACAGACACACAGACCAATGGAATAGAACTGAAAACCCAGAAATAAACCCAAATATATAAGAGCAGATAATTTTTGACAAAGGAGCCAAAAACATACAATGGAGAAAAGAAAGACTCTTCAGTAAATGGTACTAGGAAAATTGGAAAGTCACATGCAAAAGAACAAAAGTAGACTGCTATCTGTCACCATATACCAAAATTAACTCAAAATGGATCAAAGACCTAAACATAAGACCTGAAAGAATAAGTTGTATAGAAGAAAGCATAGGTACTAAACTTATGGACCTTGGGTTCAGAAAGGATTTTATGAATTTGACCTATCTCAAAGGCAAGGGAAGTAAAAACCAAAAGAAACAAATAGGACTGTATCAAATTAAAAGGTTTCACATAGCAAAGGAAACCATCAACAAGGCAAAGAGACAACCAACAAAATGAGAGAAGTTATTTGCAAACAACACCTCTAACAAGAGGTTAATATTCAAAATATTTAAAGAACTCACACAACTCAAAAAAAATTCCAATTAAAAAATGGGCAGAGGACCTGAACAGATACTTCTCCCAAGACACACAAATGGCCAACAGATATACGAAAACATGTTCAACTTCACTAGATATTGGGGAAATGAAAATCAATGAGATACCACCTCACACCTGTTAGAATGGCTATGATAAATAACACAAATAATGACAAGTGTTGGAGGGAACTCTTATATACTGCTGTTGGGAATGTAAATTGGTACAGCCACTATGGAAAACAGTATGGGGGTTCCTCAAAAAATTAAGCATAGATTTACCATATCACCCAGTAATCCCTCTTCTGGGTATCTACCATTAAAATATGAAAACATTTTTCCATAAAGATATATGTACTCTGATGTTCACTTCAGCTTTGTTCTTGGTAGCCAATATATAAAAACAACAAAAGTATCCTTTGATAAATGATTGGATAAAGAAGATTATATATATATATATATATATATATATATATATATATATTCACACACACACACACACACACACACAGTGGATATTATTCAGCTATAAGAAAAGATGAACTACTGCCAGTTGTGACAACATGGATAGATCTTGAGATTATCATGCTAAGTAAAATAAATCAGACAGACAAAGTTGAGAAGCACATGACTTCACTCATATCTGGGATATAAACCTGAAAGCAACAAACAAGACAAACAAAAACTCATAGACACAGAAAACAGTTTAGTGGTTACCAGAGGGTAAGGGGGGATGGAGGTCATAGAAGAGGGAAAGGGAGTCAAATATATTGTGATGGAAAGATAACTGACTTTCAGTTGTGAGCACACAACGCTATATATAGATAATGTATTATAGAAATGTACACTGGTAACTTACATAATTTTAGTAACCAATATCACTGAATAAATTTAATTTAAAAAACCAATGATAATGAAAATGCAATATTTTAAAACTTGTAAGATGTTGGTATAGCACTGGTGAGAGTAAAATTTGTAGCCTTAAGCACTTGTGTTAGAATAAAAGAAAGGTGGAAAATACATCCGAGCAGGACTCGGATGGTGCGTTACCCGCCGGGCACGACGCCAAGCAGGGTGCGGGGTGTGCGCCCGTTACTGCATGGCTGAGCTGGCTCAGGGCAGACAGTACCTGACAAGCACTACCTTAAACGGGAGAATTTTACATTACAGTATGTGAATGGTGTCTCAGCAAAGCTCTTTAACAAACAGACGTATCTGAAAACAGTGCTAAAGGCTGCAAACGATGTGAATGTAGTTAAGGCCACTGATCGCTTAAATGGGGTTAAAATGGTAACTCTTTTTACCATTTCTAATCTTTGACCATAAGAATTTAGAAACAGTAAAGCAAAACAAGATGAAGAATGGAGAAAGAAAATGATGAAAATAAAACTAGAAATTAATAGAATTGAAAAAAAATCTAACAAAAAATTCAAAATCAAAATTTGGCACTATGAAAAGTATAATATAATTTATAAACACAGCATTACTTTATAAAGCAACAAGAAAAAACAAGTTATTTGTATTAAAAATTAAAAATTGGGTATCATTGCAGATTCTACACAAATTAAAAAGAGTAACAAGAAGATATTATAACAGGTATAAGCCATTAACTTAGAAAATTTAAATGATATATACATTTTGAAATACAACTTAAACTCGTAGAAGAATATGTAATTTAAATAGTCTAGTAATTATTAAATATTATGCCCTTTATTAAAAGGTTTTCTTTAAAGAAAACTGCAAACTTAATGTATTCAACAGTACATTCTTCTAAACCTTTATGGAAATATCATGATTGATATTATATGAACTCTTTGAGAGATTAGGAAAAGAAAGACCAGTTTACCATTTATACCAAAACCTAATGAGGACATCACATCAATGGGAACTTGCAGACCACAAAAACCATTAAAATAATTAAGAGGATTTAACAATATTTAAGAGGAAAGTACATCACATCAAAGTGGAATATATTTGAAACATGCCAGAGTGATTTATCACTTCTAAAGTAGTTAGTCAAATTCATCATGTTAACATAAAAACGAAGAAAACTTATATAATCATATTGATAGATTTAGTTACTGCACTTGGTAAATTTAGAAAGCATTCATAAACTTTTTTAAAGAACTTAGCAAAGTAAGAATAGAAAATAATTTTCTTAATGTAATAAATAATTACCAGAGACATTGTATTTAATAGTGAAATAATGAAATATTTCTCTCTGAGGTTGGAAATGTGATAAAAATGCCCATTTCACTAGTTTTTGTTTTGGTTTGGTTTCAGGTGTACAAAACAAAGCAATAATTATACTTTTCACCCCTCACAAAGTGACAGCCCCCTCCCCCAATCCACCCCCATAAATCATATATATATATCTATTAAAATTCCATTGATTCCCCTCCCCACACTATACTCACACCCCATGAATATATATATATATATATATCTGACATACCATATTATTCAACTTCAGCCTCAGGTGTACAGTGCAGTGGTCAAGCCTCTACAACGTCCATGAAGTGGTCTCCCTAACAAGACATGTGTCCATGTGACATCCTACAAAATATTTACAACATTATTGATATATTCCCCAAAGTGTCTTTCATATCTCTGTGGCAATATTGTAGTTACCAGCTTATGCTGTCTAATCCCTTCCCTTTCTCCTTCATCCCCACCCCCTCCCATCTAGCAACCATCAGTTTTTCCTCTATAACTCAAACTATTTCTGCTTATTTTGCTCATTTATTCAGTTTTTTAAATTCCACATATAAGTGAGATCATATGGAATTTGTCTTTCTCCAACTGACTTATTTGACTTAACATAATAGTCTCTAGGTCCATCCATATCATTGCAAATGGTACGATTTCATTCTTCTTGATAGCTGAGTAATATTCCATTGTATAAATGTACCGCAGTTTTTTAATTCAGTAGTCTACTGATGGGCATTCCGGTTGTTTCCAAATCTTGGGTATTGTAAATAGTGCTGCAATAAATAGGGGTACATATACATTTTTGCATTCACATCTTGGAATTATTGGATCATGAGGTAGTTCCATTTCCAGTTTTTTGAGATACCTCTATACTGATTTCCATAGTGGCTGTACCAATATGCAGTCCCACCAACAGTTCACCAAGGTTTTCTTTTCTCCACAACCTCTCCAGCACTTGTTGTTTGTTGGTTTATTGATGATAGCCATTCTATAGGAATGAGGTGGTATCTCATTGTGGTTTTTATTTACATTTCTCTAATGATTAGTGAGATTGAGCATTTTTTCATATGCCAGTTGGCCACCTGTATGACCTCTTTAGAGAAATATCTATATCCTCTGCCCATTTTTAAAATGAGATGTTTGTGTTTTTTGGTGTTGAATTGAATGAGTGTTTTATAAATTTTGGATATTAACCCATTATCAGATATGTCATTGACAAATATCTTCTCCCATTCAGTAGGCTGACTTTTTGTTTTATTGATGGTTTCCTTTGCTGTGTAAAAACTTTTAAGTTTTATGTAATCCCCTATGTGTATTTTTTCTTTTACTTCCCTTATCCAAGGGGAAGGGAAATAAAAAATATTACTGAGGGTAATGTCTGCAAACTTACTCCCTATGTTTTCTTCTAGGAGTTTTATGGTTTCAGGTCTAACATTTATGTCTTTAATCCATTCTGCATTTTTTTCTCATATATGGCGTAAGGAGGTGGTTTAGTTTAATTTTTTTGCATGTGTCAGTCCAATTTTCCCAGCACCATTTAGTAAATAGATTATCTTTACCCCAATGTAAATTCCAGCTTCCATTGTCATAGATCAAATGGCCATATATGGATGGATTTATTTCTGGGCTCTCTATTCTATTCCATTGATTTATGTGTCTGTTTTTATGCCAGTATCATACTGTTTTGATTACTATGGTGCTGTAGTATTATTTGATGTCGGGTAGCGTGATACCTCCGGCTTTGTTCTTATTTCTCAATATTGCCATAGCTATTCAGGGTCTTTTATGGTTCCATATAAATTTTAGCATTATATGGTCTATTTCTGAGAAAAAAATGTCATTGATAGTTTGATAGGAATTGCTCTGAATCTATATATTGTCTTAGATCATATGGATATTTTAACTATGTTATCTTCCTGTCCATGAACATGCTATGTATTTCCATTTATTTATAATTTCTTTGATTTCTCTCATAATTTTCTGAGTATGGGTCTTTTACTTCTCTGGTTAAATTTATTCCTGGGTATTTTATTGTTTTTGAAGCAATTGTAAATGGGATTGATTTCTTGATTTCTTCTTCTGATAATTTATTATTTCTGTATACAAATGCCACTGATTTCTGAATATTAATTCTGTATCCTGCTACTTTACTAAATTCATTTATCAGTTCTAATAGTTTCTTGGTGGAATCTTTTGGATTCTTTCTATGTAATATCATGTCATTGTGCATATAATGACAATTTAACCTCTTCCTTTCCAATTTAGATGCTTTTTATTTCATTTTCTTGTCTGATTGCTTAGATCATCCAGAACTATGTTGAATAGAAGTGGTGAATGTGGGCCGCCTCGCCTTATTCCTGATTTTAAGGGGAAAAATTAGTTTTTCCCCATTGACTATGATGTTAGCTGTGGGTTTATCATATATGGCCTTTATTATGTTATGATTAGATCCCTCTATTCCCACTTTGCTAAGAGTTTTTATCATAAATGGCTACTGGATTGTGTTCACTTAAAGCCTGCAGGGCTTTCTCTATGCTGGCTGGAGAACTATCCATGTCTTCCCACTCCTCTACAGGGGCCCAGCTCAAAAGACCAGTGGCCACTGTGTGGTGTCCACATATCCTTCTGCCCAGGGGTGGGCAACTCCCTTACCTGACCAGGACCTGGCTTGCTGTGCCAAGTGTGGGGAAGGGGGGTGGTCCTGGTGTAAGGTGCCCATGCCTCTGGGAGCTGGAAGAAGATGCGTGGAGTCCTAGGCAGAGAAGACATGCTTTATTCCCTGGATCTCTAGATACCGCCTACCTGGTACAATGGCCTGGCTTTATACTGTGCGAGAATAAAGGTGGCACACAGCCAAAGTGCTTACATAAGGCACATAAACATAAACATCATCGAGATGGATAGCTCCTGTGCTACATTCCATTGACTGTACCAGGAAAGTCGCTACTGCAGTTCCACCGGATGGCCAGGTGATGGAGCCTGATCAACTCTTTCTTCCCTACAGCTGCCATGTGCTCTGGGGCCATGCTCATCACCAAAAATCCTCACAGGTTGCTGTGGGCTGTCCACTGCTGCGAAAACCCTCTGTTGACTGTGTGTGTGTGTGTGGGGGGGGCGAGCAGGCACCAAGGGCTCAGGGTGTCCCTGGCAACACAGCTCTGGGTGGGCTGGGCAGGCCTCCAGGGCACCATGGGGTGTTGTCAGTGGCCCCCACCAAGTGAGAACAGCATGTGTTTTTGCACTGGCAACCAGCTAGCACAAACGCTCTATGGATGCCCCAGCCAGATCACACAGGCGCACAGTGCCTGGCCCAACACTCCCAGGAAAACCCCCAGTCTCAGCCTGTCCCAATCAGCAGCCCACAGATCAGGCAGAGCAGCCAGACAGCCAGGTGCCACCCTGGCAACTCTGTACATGCATTGTGGAAGGCGGGGACCCAAGGCAGCATGCACACACATGCATACACATGCACACAGGTGCATACACAAACACACACACACGCATGCCTGTGCTGATTCCACCAGAGCGATGCGGTCCCGAACCTGACCCTCTGTGTGAGGGCACAACCTTGAAAAAAATGGTGCTCTCCTGTACACAACTCATGTGCAAGCTTCACACAGGGGGAGCAATGGTCCCCAAACCTCCAGCTTCCAGACTAAAGTCGCTCATTTCGGTCTTTCCCCTCAAACTCCTGGGCACTTACTCATGGAGCCACTCCCTCTGCCAGGGACCGAGTGAGTGCCCACCAAGACTGAGTCTGTGTGCTGGCTCCACAGGAGGGCGACTGGTTCTCTAGCCGCCCTCCTCCCCACGAGTTGAGCAAAGAGAGTCCTCACTAGTTTCTACTGCCAGCTATCATAGAGCTCCTCTTCCTGGCAAAGTAACTCTGGCCTGGGGAGCTCAGCATGGGGCCAAAGGGTCCCTCTCCCAACAGAAGAAGGCTCTTTACCACTGAGGTGTCCCGCGTGGGGTTTGCCCTATCTCCGTATGCCTGGAGTCAGCCTGCCTCACGTCTCCGCCCCTCTTACCAGTCCAGACGTGGCCTCTTTTTTAAATTCTTTGTTTGGAGGTTCTGTTCATCTAGTGTTCAGATGACTTCCGACGTTGAATGTTGTATAAATTATTTCTAATTTTGGTGTGATCCTGGGAGGCAGTTGGCACAGCATGTCTATCCCGCCATCTTCTCACTAGTGTTTTTTTCAACATTGTACTGGATACTCTACACAGTTGAAGAAGGCAAGTAAGAGAAGAAAAAGGAATAAGGATTGGGAAGGTAAGAACTACACTGTCATAATTCTCACAAAATATAATTATGAGATAAAAATTCCAAGTTCTCTATACACACATATTAAAATTAGTAAAGTGGTGTTAGCTAGCATAGTCATAGAATACAAGTTCAATAGCAAAATAGCAAAATCCAATTTTATAATTTAAATTAGAAAGAAGTACCTAGAAAATTAATTTAAAGTAATATAATTGAAATTGCATTAAAAATTACAAAACAAATAGAAAGTCAAGGGATTTCTACACTAAAAGTTACAAAAATATTGACAAAAATTTTTTAAAGATAAAATAAATTGATATGCCACATTCATGAGCTAAAAGACACACTATATGTGTATGTTTTGTTAGAAATTGTTTTGTAACAAAATGCCCCCACATTTTATGACTTAAAGTAACAATCACTTTTTGTTACTCATAAATCTACTAGTTATAGCTGATCTAGGTCATACTCAGTTGATCTTGACTGGTCTCACATATGCATCTATGATGCTCTGGTGGATCAACTGGAGTCTGGTTGGTGCAGAATAACTTCAAATACTGGGAGTTGTCTGGCTTTCACTGGGGCAACAGGTGTTATATTTCCATTTGTTTCCCATAATTAATCAGGCTACCCCAAGCTTGCACATATGGTGTCTTGGTAGAGTTAAAAAAGAGAGAGAATAAACACATATCTTCATCATGCCTAATGCTAACACTACACAATATCATTTTCACTGCCTTTTATCATCCAAAACAAGTCATATGCCTTGCTAGGGGCTGGGAAAACAGACTTTATATTTTGATTGGATGAGCTGCAAGTTTCATTGCAAAAAGATGACTATAGCTAGAGATGGAAAATTGTGGGCATTTAAAAATTTTTATAACAAATGTCTGTTCTGTACAAATTCGTCTGTAACTTCAATGAATCCCTATAGAAATCCTGTGGTTTTCTTTGATGGATTCTAAAATTTGTTTAGAAATGTAAATGGCTAGTGATGACCAAGATGATCTTAATAAAAGGAAACAAGCTGGAGACCTACACTAACAAATAAAAGGAACTATTATAAAGTTTTTATAATTAAGATAGTATGCTATTGTCATAAGGATATCCATCACCTCATTTCTAACAAAGTTGATTTATGAGGCATCATGAATACAATAGTCTTTGTAATACATTATGCTTGGTTAATTAAATATTTATATGAAAAAAAACTAACAATGGTCCTACTTAAAACCACACACACACACACACACACACACACACACACACACCAATCAAACAGACTGCAGGTGTAAGTGAAAAAGATAAACAATAAAGTTCTTTAAAAAGGACATTGGAAAACATCTTTATGTTTTAGGAGTAGACAAGTAATTTTTCAACAAAACACGAAGTGTGCTAAACATAATTATAAAATGAGAACTTAGACTATTTTAAGATTAAGAACTTTTGTTCATCAAATACAACATTAAGAAAGCGAAACTATAAATCACAAAAAAGGCAAAGAACTGCTGCAACTCAATAATAGTAGACAAACAACCAAAAAAGTATATCTGAAAGACTTCACAAAAAGTAGATATCCACATGCTTGATACATGTATAAAAGGTACACAAAACATTATTAGTTATCAAGGAAATTAAAATTAAAACCCCAAGGGGCTACAAAAATACCATAATGACTAAGATGAAGAAGACAGAGACCAAGTATTAGAGAGGATGCAGAACCACCGTAACTCATTTATAATGCCAAATGAGAGTGTAAATTGTACAATCATATTGAGAAACTGTTTACTGATACTTACTAAAGAATTTCACTCCCAAGTAATTACTCAACAGAAATACCTACACATATCACCAAAACATGTGTATGTGGATATAGACAGCAGCTTCATTCATAGTAGTCTTGAACTGATAACAATGCAAATATCCAAAGTATAATAGAATGGATAAGTAATATGTTGTATATTCATAGTGAAATACTTTTCAGAGATAAGAATGGACAAACTGTAATTATTTTTTAAAAAACATGAATGAAATGCACATACATAATGTTGAATCAAAGAAGCCAAAAACAGAAGAGTACATACTTTGATTCCATTAACACAAAGTTCAGTGAAAGGCAAAATGAAACTATAATGCTAAAAGTCAGAATAGTGGTTGATTTTGGGAGGACTGACATGAGAAACCATTCTGTTGTGATGGTAAAGCAAGAGTCCTGGGGGAAAAAGAGAAAGCAGGAAAACAATATTTCATCATACCTAGAATGTTTTAGAATAGGTGATGAGGTAGTATAGAATTTGAAATAAATGATACAGATCCTTTTTCAGATATGGTTTCATAAACTGATAAAACTATATTCTAAATGCATACTCATATTATTTTCTCATTTTCACTTTCATTGTTCTCTAGTCATTCAATAATACCATATATTGAGTTGTCGGAAAAGTCATGACACGTTTTTGCGATGAAAAACATAGAAAAAATATGTCATGACTTTTCCAACAACCCAATACTTGTCTGATTTGTAATCTTAGTTTATTATTCAGATTGTGTCTCTGTTGGATTTGGCATCACAATTTTGTGTAATTATTTGAAAATAAACCTCATTAGACAGCATTAAACCTAATTCCCAATTGGAGAAAGTGCATTTTTTATTAATCAATTCATTTCACAATTTAATGCGGAAGTTTTGATTTTTTTTTTATTCATTAGGAAAGTAGGCAGAAATCATCCTGTGTTAGAATACAAAGGCTTAAGTTCTTAAAACAAGAAAGCTCAGAGCACAGTCTTTCCCAGTCTTTCCCAGATCTCACCAAACAAGCAATACATTTATAGGAGCTGAGATGGGAGCTGTAGAAGTGTTGACACTGTGTTCTATGGCTCCTTTGATAAAATCTTTACCCTGTAATTTGGGAACCAGTTAGTTGCATCAAACAATGGAATATTTATTGTTTTATTTTCCTTGTGAATTTTTCATTAAGGAATAAAGATTTATGTTAATTTGAGTGTGACAGATTTCAAAGAGATTTGGTAGAAGGTAGTACATACACAACTCTATAAGCAAAACATATATGAATAGACAAAAATTATAGGTTTATATACATATATGTATGCCTAAGTTTATCTAGGTATCCATCTATCTACATCTGTCATCTGTCTATGAAAAAGAGTGACCTATCTGTATTAGAGAATTACTACTCTTGGTATTGTGAGATTTTGAATGTTATAACATGTGCTGCTAGTTATAGGCTTGGATTTTTAAGACAGAAACATAAAAGCATTAAAAATCATTCTTTAAGACAACTGAACATACTGTTACAATATTTGCAAATATTCTTTTTCAAAATATGCTGTAGAGGACATTATAACTACACTTTTTTGATTGTTACAGAATGGCTTATTGAGTTAGTTAATTTATTAAAACTCTCTTTAAAATTTCTCTTTGCTTATTGTCATTTTGGCTGAAATAAGAACCCTTTAACAAACAACCCCATTCCACCACCACACACATGTGCACTAAATAAAAGGAAGTGATATAAGTGACACCTATTTTGGAGGCTCTAATAGCCCTAAGAGAAAAGTTAGAGTTATACCTGTCTCCCCTCTCCCTAATCACCCACCCCTCCTCTCAGGTAGAGTGTTCTCTTAATTCTGGGGATTTCTGTTGAAACAGACATAGTTGGTACAGATACAATAATTAACAACAAATTGTTCTTGAACTATGACTTTGCTCTTACTAAGCCTTAATTTTTTTTCCCTTATTTTGTTCTCACTGGTCTGAGTAGGATGTAGTTGGGTGTTAAAATACAAAGGGTACAAAAAAACAAAATATACACATTTTAAGAAAGGAAAAAACTATATTAAAATTATGCTGATGGTAACCACTTTGAGCACCTCATGTAACTGCAGAAGTCAAACGTGACTTGTATTCATCTTTTGTTATCGGTATATATTATTACAATTTGAATACAGTTTTTGCCTTTCTTAAAATGTGTATACATTTTTTGGCACCCTTTGTAGACTTTGAAAAGTAGAATGATTAGAGTTCACTCAGTTTTCTTATTGTGATGAATATGAGAATGTAGACTACACTAAAGTGTAACATGCAGGAAGATAGGAACTTTTATCTCTTTACCACCATATGCCAATTACCTAGATTAGCACATAATAGGCATACAGTAAAAATTGTTGTGATTACATGAATAGTATTTACACTCTACTCCCTTCCATGAAACAATTATAACTTTCCAATCATCCTTTCACCCCACAGTTATGAAATTAGGGCTGCACTGGGAGCAGCCTCCTTTATAATTTTGGCTTCTTAATGTTGCTGGGGAGACAAGATTTGGCAATCCTATTTTTATGGCCAGTCAAGTTAATTTTGATTCATTGAGCATTTGAAAACCAAATATACTACCTGGACTCTAAACATTGCTGTGGCCCTTTTCCTCTTTTGCATAGGGATCAAAATAATAACAATATTTGTCAAGAAATCTGCAATGCATGTGCTCATCTCTGCTTTATTTTTCCTGACTGATTATCAGTGCACTGAAAATGTTTTTTGGAGGGCTTTATAAAGGTGATCTTCTGGTTATAATTTATGATGCCCAAATCTCAGTGGTTTAGCAGAAATTTATTTTTGTTCATATAAAGTTCAATTGGAGGCTATGGGGGACAACAGAGGATTGAAGGGGTAGTAAACTGCTTTAAAAGTGATTTAGGGACATGGATTCCTAACATCCTACTCTTCCTTCATTCTCTAGGGTCTTAGAGTCCTTTGCTAGATTTTCTGAGTGTTACTGGCAGACAGGGGGATTGACACTCACACATAATACATTTTATGGGTCTGACAGGATGTAGCACACATCATATCTGCCCATACTCTATTGACCAGAGCTAACTCAGATGACAATACCCAATTACAAGTGATGCTGAAAAACTGAAAACTGGTCTGCCTGTGTGCCTAGGAGAAAGAGGAAGTTTGCTAAGCAGCTAATCAGTGTCTGCTATTGAGATTATTGGCCTCTGTATTACCAAAGAGATTGAACACTCTGAGGTACATTTATTATTACCCACTTTCTTCTCCTCCTTTGATTTTCTGGTCTAAATTTTTATATTTCCTCCATTCTATTATCATTAGCCATTTATTCTAGGTTCTTTTCAAGGGCTGTACTTTCTCTGCTCAGTCTTTAAAAATCAAAGTCATAATTCCAAATGACCCCATCATCATCATCTCTCTGACCTTTTCACTCTAAATTTAATTCCGGCAGTATTTTCAACAAAATCCTTGTCCCAGCATCTCTATGTTCTGATAATTCTTAAATCTAATCAAGAACTCGTAGCTACATTCCAGATCTATATTTTCAACAGTTTAATAAATATGTCAATTTGGAAAACCCACAGGCAGCTCAGGTCAATCACATTGAAAAAAGAATCATTAATTTCCACCAAACTCTTTCTCTATCATTTAATTTGGTGATGGTACTACTTTTGTCTTGTAACTTTATATTCATTCTCCTCACACACTTCTCAGTGAATATCATCAATTCAGTTACCAAATGCTGCCATTTCTAGCTTTTCAATATTTTTTGTATTTTTTTTTTGAGGGCAGTGTCACTGGCCCTCACATGTGGGACCCAAACCGGGGCTGCTGGCATCCCAAGCCAGGGCTTAACCACCGCGCCACTTGGCCGGCCCTGCCTGGCTTTTAAATCTTGACTTATTAGCTGTTCCCCCAGAACTGGGCAAAGTTTTCTTTCAACTCATTATCCACTGAGAGTCAGAAGAAAGTGGGAGAGAGCTTTCAGAGAAGTTAGGGAGAACCAAACTGGAATGCAAGAAATAACACCGTCGATTGGGGGACTCTGAAGAGAAGGCTAAGTACTTGGGAAAGTGATACAAAAGAAAAGAAGGTGGGAATTAGAGCCAAGTGTGACATCTCTGCACAAGGTTCGTTATCTGAACAGAGACAATGGTTAAGTTTTTGGGCTAGCTGACTGAACTTATGAGACAGAGTCCAGTGGTTGAGCAAAGCAGAGTCAGAAGCACAGCCAAGAATAGGAATGTTCAGGCCAGATGGATGCTGATCAGAGTCATAAACAAATTGGAATAATTCAAAGTGCAAGAATCAGAAGAAAATTTCTTAGATAAGCTCTCAGACTGTGTTGAATGGCCAAAATGAGAATTAGTGTGTGAAACTTCAGAGAGGCAGATATTTGCTAACCCCAAGGAATGGATACCTTTTAGTCATCAGAGGTGATCAGTGTAAAAGTGGTCTGCATTGTAAGCTAGTGAGTTCTCTGTGACTGAAAGGATTCAAAAACAGACTTCATGACTTCCTGTGAAGCTATTGTAGAGGCTATTACTGCAACATATGGATGAGGGCATTAGACAGTTGCTGAGCTCATTTATAACATTCAAATATAGTATTTAAATTTTTATCTTATTTCTCAATTTGAAAGTTATAATTTGGATCCAACTGGTCTATGTGACATTCTTTCACATTCTCCTCCTATAGAGCAGATATTAAGTTACAGAACTTCTATGTTATTCTGCTTGTGTTGCATTCCCCGTCCCCAAAGTAGTGGTTTTCACCTTAATCACATTTATATTCAACAAATACGTAGGATAGTTTGCTCTCCCCTACCCACTCCTGATTGAATTGAGCTGCCAGTTAAGTAAACCAGTTAATTCCATCAGATTTTGAGTTTGACTGGGTCTTTCAGTTGAACAGGAAAAATGAAGGATACCTGGAGTGTAGAGTGTAAATTATGGGAGTCAGATTTGGCAAACAGGTGCCTAAAACTGACTGGCCCTTCATGTAGAGTCATAAGCCAAGTAACAGTGACACAAGATCTAACTTGGGAAGCTTCTAGCTGAGAAGGCTGATCTTCTTAGATTTGTTGTCAAATGTAACATTTGGAAGTGGTAAATCATTGCAGGAGCCTGTGTGCTTGGCAACCACATTCCTGCCTGGGTTGCTGGCAATACAAGCTGTGGCTTCATAGTCTCATACAGTTCTGATGGGGACATATGAGCCATCAGTGACTGATCATTTTGGGAAAACCTGACAGAAAACAGAAATTTCCCTTACTTTCTCTTGCTATAATGAAGTGAGCAGAAGGTGAATGATATAAAGTTGTCTCATTTATTATACAGATGACTTGCATACTTTTTGATTCATGCCAGTAAAAATCACTGTCACTAACAGATATATGCCAGGGCTTAAGAAAAATTGTATTCTGTGTCCCACCCCCCCACCTCTTCCTGAGGACTGGGCTTTCATAATGCTGTGCAGATCTGCCCTTCTACTTGGCACTGGGGCAGTAAGTCATTTAGTTACAGAATGACTTTTCTGGCTATAGATACACCCTTCTGGATAGGATGCTGTTAATCAACCCTCTCCATGGCATTATTAAATTAACAGCTCCTGCATATAAGTAACATATTATATCTTTGTCATTCTCACAATTTAGAATGCTTCTGTTCTTTCACTCATTAGGTAAAACAGAGATGGAAACCTGTACTTTCAGAACATAATTGTGCTGCTAAAAAAAAAATGTGCTCTCATGGTCTACAGTATGTCTCTTTCCATCTGCTTTTTGTCTGGTTATGTTTGAGCAGCAGCCATCTTTTCTTCTCAGCTTACTTTCAAAACTCGATGTGATAGGGGTATTGCCAAAAGTTTGATTAAAAGCAGAATGTGCTTGTGTAATGTTATTGTAATACTTCAAGCAGTGAAGCACTCTGAGAATCTTCTATATCAGTCAGGAATAAAGTTCATTTGGATTATCTTTCTAGAATATGTATAGATGAACTATCTCTACGTTCACACTATAATCTTATACTAATTTTGCATTAGTGTTTAATGGTAGAAGCTGACTTTCTGGAAAAATATATTTGGTTTATATCTATTGAGATTTCTCAAGAGGTAAAATTTTCTAATTATCAAGAGTACACACAATGTGATATATATATGATGTACTACAGAATTGTACATCTGAAACCTATATAATTTTACTAACCATTATCACCCCAATACATTTTAATTTAAATAAGAGCAGATTTTCGCTTTTCAATTGTTTTTTAGCAAACGTTTTGTGTGGAAATATGAGGTCGACAATAAAGTTCACAAACTCATCCTAGAAAAAGTGCTACATACCTCATTGCTGAATAACATTATAGTCACCTTTGAAGTACTCTTCTTGGGAAGCTATGCACCAACACCAGTACCTAGTCTACCCTTCAAAACAATTTTGGAACTCTTTTTCTGGAATGGCCACCAAAGCTCTCATCATGTTACCCTTGATGTCACGAATGTTATCAAAATATCTTCCTTTCAATATTTCTTTGATCTTCAGGTAAAGAAAGAAGTTATTGGGGGCCAGATCAGATGAGTAGGGAGGTGTTCCGATACAGTTATTTGTTTACTGGCTAAAAACTCCCTCACAGACCGTGCCATGTGAACTGGTGCATTGTCGTGATGCAAGAGCCATGAATTGTTGGAGAAAAATCCAGGTTGTCTAAGTTTTTCATGCAGCCTTTTCAGCACTTCCAAACAGTAAACTTGGTTAACCATTTGTCCAGATAGTACAAATTCATAATGAATAATCCCTCTGATATTAAAAAAAGATCAACAACTTCGTTGAAACAGTTCACGAACTCAATTGTCAGACTTCGTATGTTCTATTGGATTTGATTTCTGTGAGTTTTTTCCATGAAAGAAGATTTCATGTAAAATAAACTCAGGGAATGCTAGATAATATATTTTCCTATTGGGAAACTTATAATATTTGTATGTTGGAACTCTTGGAATGTCACATAATCAAGAAACTCTTTTGATCATGTTCAACTTTGTTAAATATAGCATTTTTTCTCTTGCCATACCTATTGACATGCTGTAGAGTTAGTGTTCCATAGGGCATTTGTTAGGAACCTCTGAATTAAAATCGTCTTCTAGTGCTTAATATGGAATCATTTCTAAAAAATATTACTAATATTTGAGGTATGGACATTGTGGTGAAGCATAAATTATATTTTTATGTGAGATAACATTATTTATTTGAATAATTAATTGCCATCTTTGAAAATAATGAAAGAATCTTAACTGTGAGCTTCTTAAGAGTAAGTCTAATTTTTCTCATCTACCACAGTGCCATTAGTCAAAGCTCAATATTTGTTGAGTTAAAAAGAAAGATATCTGAAGATTTTAGATTACCTTAGACAAAGGAATGCTCACTTGATTGTTAGAAAAAAATTAAAATCTGTTCCAATCCATCCAAAATAGTACATTTTCCTAAAATAGCCTGTGTTTTCTTTTATGACATAATTTTAGTCACCAGTGGAGTCTCATTGAAAGTGGATACATTGTATATATATTTTCTAAGAAAGAAAAATTGAGTAGCTATTATAGCTATCCCATAAGAGACTAGCCAGTTTTTGTTGCTTGTTTGTTTGTTTGTTAATCACCACTGTTTTCTAGGAGATAACAAAGAACAATATTAATTAAACCTGTATCTTTTTTTTTCTGGCAATTTCCATGCAAGTACCAGATTTATTGAAATTTCTATCACTCCAGTGGAAACAAGTATATAATAATTTCCAGTGGAGTTTTTTTTGTTGTTATATTTATGTTTTAAAGCTACTGGAAATACCATGTAATTATTATAATGGTATTGAATATGTGGTATGGCAAAACAAGAGCATGACATGACAATAGCCAATAGAATGGCAGTTTGAAGTTAATAATAATTTAGTATTTATAGTAATCCAGGACTAATTATCCCAATACTCTCTGTATTTTCCTTTTGATACCTTAAGGCTTTTTTGCCTATTTTGTTCTAATTTCAGGTGAAAAAAAAATCACATTTAAACAAGCAGGGAGAGGGGTTCTGAGTAGACTAGTAGGCTGTGATAAAGCTGTGTGGAATTATGGTCTGACTACACTGTCACTAGATTTGTAGGCCCTGTGTGTACATATATTTAGCATTAGTCTGGTGGATTGGAGCTATAGTCCTGACATAGGAAATATTACTATATCTTATTACTGGAAAGAGTGATCCACAGGCTGATGGAAACATCTCTTTTAAACTATCAAATGTATGATAGATTATTGTGCCATATAGATCAGAGAAAAATTATGACCTTTTAGATACATGCTCTTTACTTGGCTTCACAGAATTATTTACTCTTCAGTATTGCCCTCCTTGTTATTGTTTTGGTAGTAGTTATTTAACTACAGTGTCAAATCATTTTTCTGCTCAAGCCTCTGTGTGGTTGAATTCTATTTCTACAATATTTTAGTCTTCTCAATAAAACTTGTCTCTTTCATTATCACCTAGAACATGGAATTCTTCATCTTTCTTAAAAAGAAAATTAGTACTCTCCTCTCATAGTCCCCTTATTAACTATTTCACTAACTACTATAAATAATTTTGATGCAATTACTTGTTTATATCCTACTTTTGCATATGTATACATGCAAAACATGTATGCATATAAATATACACCAGCATATATATATATATATATATATATATATATATATATATATATATACATATATATATAGTTTTATTTTAAACATCTCAAAGGACAAGACTCTAGCCTTAATTTTGGGGAGTTTAATATATCAAATATATGAGATGATTCATAGTTACATAAGTACATGATAAGTATTCCATATAATTTATAACTGTCTTAATGATTATTCATTCAGCATTGCATATCCATATAATAACAATCCAATTAATCCTTAGTTCTTCTATTTTCCTAAAATGATATGGAGGTTAAATGGAGGGGTTTGAGATGGTGTTGTATTGTTTATCACATGTTTTGGTCACATAGCCTAGCAAAGCTGAACTGATATACCTGTCAGTATATGAAATAGTAAAACAATGATACGAGAAAGAAAAAGAATAATGGGAGAAGTACATTCAACTTAGTATAAAATCTTAATGCTTTATGATTATGATACATGGACAAAATTATTAAACAAATTAAGTGAATATTTATTGATTGCCAATGCTGTGCCAGGCACTAATGGCCTATTATGTATTATACATATCTTGAAAGTAAGATAGACATGAGTACTTCATTTATGGGATTTACTGTCTATTTGCAATGCAAAAATGAATAAGTGGCAAAATAGCTATACATTAATATACTTCTTATAAAATGGTGGTGGATAGAGCATTCCAGGCAAAGGTGATATGAAATGCAAAGACCATGGATTAGGAAAAATATTGGGGATGTATTCTAGAAAGCAAGAAAGAAGGCCAATATGGCTGGAAGGTAACAAGTAAGGGGGAGAATGCATGAGATGAGTAAGGCAGAGGCTCAATCATGATAAGGAGTTGGGAATTTTTTCTAGGTGTAATGGAGGGCAATGAAAAGTTTTCAAACAAAGGAGTGACATGATTAGGTTTATGCTTTTAGGATTTTACATTTCTGTGTAGAAAAAAATGAATTGGGGAGAGTACAATGTAGAAGAAAAGATAATTCTCAAGCTTATTCAAGCCAGATTTTTTGATGGCTTGATGTAGTATAAACTCTGATATTTTTTATTTTATTTTTTATTATGAAAGTGTGCTTGCTTGCTTATCTATTTATTTATTTAATTAAAGTCAATGTATTTAATGTTCTATTATTCTGTTCATTATCTTAGACTGACTTTATCATAGGTTCTGTCAATAAAATTAGTAGCACGAATTATGGCACATAACTTGTGGATCATCAAGAACAAATCATGGGTTGGGCCGGCCGAGTGGCACGGTGGTTAAGTGCTGGCTTGCGATGCCAGCGATGCCAGCGGCCCTGGTTCAGATCCCAAATATGAGGGCCAGTGATATTGCCCTCAAAAAAAAAAAAAAAAAAAAAAGAACAAATCATGGGGGAGTTCCGGTAAGATGGGGGAACAGACAGACGCTCTCTGAACTGCCTCCCAGGATCACATCAGAATTGCATATAATTTATACAACATTTAACCTCGGAGGTCCCCTGAACATTAGATGAACAGAACCTCTAAATGAGGGACCTAGGGAGGAGGCCACATCGGGTCTGGTGGGAGGGGCGCAGACCGGAGAGGGCGATCCCTGTGAGGGATGCCCCAGCTGTGTGAGGAGGCTTCTCTGGTTGAGGGAGAGACCCTACGGCCCCACACCAAGCTCATTGGCCCAGAGTTGCTTTGCCAGGAAGAGGAGTTCCATGATAGTGGGCAGTAGAAATTAGTGAGGACTCTCTTTGCTCAGCTCGGTGAGGCAGGGGGCAGCTGGAGAGCAAGTGGGGCCCGCACACGGGTTCGCTCGCCGGCACTTACCCGGTTTCTGTTGGCGGGAGTGGCTGCATGGGCCAGGCCCTGGAGCCTGTGGGGAGGGACTGAGCTGAGCACCTTTGGTGCAGAAGCTGGAGGTTTGGGACTGTTGTTCCACTGGTGAGGAGCTTGCACACGAGTGGTGTACAGGAGGGCACCATTTTTTCAGGGATAGGCCCTCCCACAGAGGGTCAAATCCGGGATCCCATTGGTCTAGTGAACTGGGCACAGGAGTGCGTGCATGCATGCACATGCGGCCTTGAATTCCCACCCTCCGCCCTGCTTGTGTTGTGTTGCCAGGGAAACACCTGGGGGGTACCCTCCGGCTCCATCAGGCTGCTCACTGAGAGGCAGGAGTGCACGAGCCGCCTTGGGTCCCCACCCTCTGCCCTGCTTGTGCTGTGATTCCAAGGAAACGCCGGGCGGGTGCCCTCCAGCTCCATTAGGCTGCTCACTGAGAAGCAGGAGTGTGTGAGCCGCCTTGGATCCCCACCCTCCGCCCTGCTTGTGCTGCGTTGCGAGGGAAACTCAGGGCGGGTGCTCTCCAGCTGCATCAGTCTGTTCACTGAGACTCAGTAGCACACAACCTGCAACAACCTGTGAAGATATATATATATATATATATATATATATATATATATATATATATATATATATATATTTGGTAGTGAGCACGGTTCCAGAGCACACAGCAGCTAATTGTGGAAAGCTCACTGCAAACCTGAGCAAGTGGTTTGCATATAAAAGAGGACAGAGAGCCCCTACCCACCTCTTTCTATTTTTTTTTCTCTTTTTTCCTTTTCTCTTCTTTCTAGGTTATCTATCTAATACATCGAAGCATTCACAGAACGACAGCCAGAATGAAAAAACAAAGAAACATGTCCCAAGTAAAAGATCAGAAGAACACTCTAAAAATGGAACTAAATGAAACAGAGGTATCGAAATTTTCAGAGACAGAGTTTAGAACACTGATGATAAGAATGTTTAAGGAACTTAGCAAGGACATAAAGAAGGATAGGGAAACCATAAAAAACAACCAGTTACAATTAAAGAATACAATAACTGAAATGAAGAACACAATTAAAGGAATCACCAGTAGAACTGATGTAGCAGAGGAGTGGATCAGCGATTTAGAAGACAAAATAGCAGAAATCACCCAGCTGGAACAACAAAAAGAAAAAAGAATAAAAAAGAATGAAAATAGTTTAAGAGACCTGTGGGACAATATGAAATTCAACATTAGTGTCATAGGAATACCAGAAGGAGAAGAGAAGAAGCAAGGGACTGAGAATGTATTTAAAGAAATAATGACTGAAAACTTCCCTACCTTGGTGAAGGAAATCAACATACATGCCCAGGAAGTGCAGAGATTCCAAACAAGCTGAATCCAAACAGGTCCAAACCAAGACACATCATAGTTAAAATGGCAAAGGTTAAAGACAGAGAGAATCCTAAAAGCAGCAAGAGAAAGACAGCAGGTTACATACAAAGGAACTCCTATAAGACTAACAGCGAATTTTTCTTCAGGAACTCTGCAGGCCAAAAGGGAATGGCAGGAGATATTCAAAGTGACACAAAATAAAGGCCTACAACCAAGATTGCTCTACCCAGCATGGCTATCACTTAAAATTAAAGGAGAGATAAAGAGCTTTTCAGAAAAGAATAAGCTTAAGGAGTTCATTAACACCAAGCCAGTATTGCAGGAAATGTTAAAAGAGCTGTTTTAAACACAAGAAAGGGGAAAACAAACTAACCCAGGCAGACAAGAAATACAAATAACAAAATGGCAATAAATATACACCAATCAGTAATTACTTTAAATGTGAATGGGCTAAATGCTCCAACCAAAAGACACAAAGTGGCTGAGTGGATAAGAAAACAGGACCCATGCATATGCTGTCTACAAGAGACTCATCTGAGATCAAAAGACACACACAGACTGAAAGTAAAGACTGAAAGTAAGACATTTCATGCAAATGGAAATGAGAAAAAAGCTGGAGTAGCAATACTTATTTTGGACAAAATAGATTTAAAATGGGGACTACTAAAAAAGACAAAAAAGGACAATACATAATAATAAAGGGATCAATTCAACAAGAGGAAATAACCCTAGTAAACATCCATGCACCCAATATAGGAGCTCCTAAATATATAAAACAGATTTTGACAGATAAAAAGGCAGAGATCAACAGCAACACTATCATAGTAGAGGACTTCGACACCCTGTTGTCACCAATGGACAGATCCTCCAGACAGAAAATCAACATGGATATGGTGGCCTTAAGTGACACTTTCGACCAGCTGGATTTAATTGATATTTTTAGAGCATTTCACCCCAAAGCTACAGAATGTACATTCTTCTCAAGTGCACATGGAATATTCTCCAAGATAGACCACAGGTTAGGCCACAAAACAAGTTTCAACAAATTTAAGAAGATTGAAATCATATCAACTGTCTTCTCTGACCACAATGCTATGAAACTAGAAATCAATTAGAAGAAGAAATCTGGAAAGCTTACAAATACATGGAGGCTAAATAACATGCTATTAAATAGTGAGTGGGTCAAAAATGAGATCAAGGAGGAAATCAAAAGATACCCTGAGGCAAACGAAAATGAAAACACTGCAACCCAAAATCTCTGGGATGCAGCGAAAGCAGTCTTAAGGGGGAAGTTCATAGCAGTGCAGGCCTACCTAAAGAAGGAAGAAACATCTCAAATCAGCTGACTCTCTTTACTCCTATGGGAACTGGGGAAAAAAAACAGCGAAACAAGTCTAAAGGGAGTATATGGAAGGAAGTAATAAGGACCAGAGCAGAAACAAATGAAATAGAGAACAACAACAACAAAAAAAACAACCCAAAAGATCAGTGAAACCAAGAGTTGGTTTATTGAAAAGATAAACAAAATCGACAAACCCTTAGCATGACTAACCAAGAAAAAGAGAGAGAGGACCCAAATTAATAAAATCAGAAATGAAGGAGGAGAAGTGACAACAGAAACCACAGAAATACAGAAAATTTTAAGAAAATACTATGAGCAACTATATGCTAACAAATTTTACAATCTGGAAGAAATGGATAAATTTCTAGAAGCGTACAATTTACCAAGTCTAACCCAAAAACAAACAGAAACTCTGAACAGACTGACTACTGCCAAAGAAATTGAATCAGTAATCAACAATCTTCCAACAAACAAAAGCCCTGGACTAGATGGCTACACAGGTTAATTTTACAAAACATTCAAAAAAGAATTAGTAACTATTCTCCTCAAACTATTCCAAAAAATACAGAAGGAGAGAAGGCTCCCAAACTCTTTCTATGAAGCCACTATCACCCTGATTCCTAAGTCAGACAAAGATATTACAAAAAAGGAAAACTACAGGCCAATATCCCTAACGAACACAGATGCAAAAATTCTCTACAAAATACTAGCAAACCTAATTGAGCATCTCATTAAAAAGATCATACAGCACGATCAAGTGGGATTCATTCCTGGTATACAAGTCTGGTTCAATATCCGCAATTCAATTAATGTAATACATCACATTAACAAAATGAAAAATAAAAATCATATGATCATATCAATAGATGCAGAAAAGGCATTTGACAAAATCCAGCAGCCATTTATGATAAAAACTCTTAGCAAAGTGGGAATAGTGGGATCATATCTCAATATAATAAAGGCCATATATGATAAGCCCACAGCAAACATCGTACTCAATGGGAGATCAGGAACAAGACAAGGCTGCCCGCTTTCACCACTTCTATTTAACATAGTCCTGGAAGTTCTAGCCACAGCAATCAGACCAAAAAATGAAATAAAAGGCATCCAAATTGGAAAAGAGGAAGTAAAATTGTCCTTATATGCAGACGACATGATACTCTATAGAGAATCCCAAAGACTCCACCAAAAAACTGCTAGAACTGATGAACAAATGTGGTAAGGTAGCAGGATGCAAAATTAATATTCAGAAATCAGTGGCATTTGTATACACCAATAATAAACTATCAGAAGAAGAAATCAGGAACTCAATCCCTTTTACAATTGCTTCAAAAACAATAAAATATCTAGGAATCAATTTAACTAAAGAAGTAAAGATCTGTACTCAGAAAATTATGAGACGCTTAAGAGAGAAATCAAAGAAGACAGAAATAAATGAAAATACATACCATGCTCATGGATAGGAAGAATGAATATAGTTAAAATGTGAACACTACCTAAAGCAATATATGGATTCAATGCAATTCCAATCAAACTACCAAGGACATTTTTCTCAGAAATAGAACATAGAATCCTAAAATTTATATGGAGCCACAAAAGACCCCGAATAGCTACAACAATGTTGAGAAATAAGAACAAAGTGGGAGGCATCACACTACCTGACATCAGAACATACTACAAGCCTACAGTAATCAAAACAGTATGGTACTGGCATAAAAACAGACACACAGACCAATGGAATAGAATAGAGAGCCCAGGAATAAACCCATCTATATACGGTCATTTAATCTATGACAATGGAAGCAAGAATTTACACTGGAGTAAAGGTAGTCTATTTAATAAATGGTGCTGGGGAAATTGGACTGACACGTGCAAAAAAATGAAAATAGACCACCTACTTAGACACCATATATGAGAACGAGCTCAAAATGGATTAAAGACTTAAATGTAAGACCTGAAACTATGAAACTCCTAGAAGAAAACATAGGGAGTAAGTTTGTAGACATTATCCGGAGTAATGTTTTTACTGATATATCCCCTCGGGCAAGGGAAATAAAAGAAAAAAAATGAATATATGGGATTACATCAAACAAAAGTTTTTTCACAGCAAAGGAAATCATCAATAAAACAAAAAGGCAGCCTACTGAATGGGAGAAGATATTTGCCAATGATATATCTGAGAAGGGGTTGATATCCAAAATTTATAAAACACTCATGCAACTCAACTCCAAAACAACAAACAACCCAATTAAAAAATGGGCAGAGGATATGAAGAGGCATTTCTCTAAAGAAGACATACATATGGCCAACAGGCATATGAAAAAATTTTCAACCTCACTAATCATCGGAGAAATGCAAATAAAAACCACAATGTGATACCATCTCACTCCAGCCAGGATGTCTATCATCAACAAATCAACAAACAACAAGTGCTGGCGAGGGTGTGGAGAAAAGGGAACCCTGGTGCACTGTTGGTGGGAATGCAAATTGGTGCAGCCATTATGGAAATGAATATGGAGGTATCTCAAAAAACTGGAAATGGAACTACCCTATGACCCAACTATTCCACTCTTGGGTACCTACCCAGAGGAATCCAAGATGCTAATTTGAAAAAATATCTGCACCCTTATGTTTATTCCAGTGCTATTTACAACAACAGCCAAGACTTGGAAACAACCAAAATGCCCATCGGTAGATGACTGGATTAAGAAACTGTGGTACATTTATGCAGTGGAGTATTACTCTGGTATAAAGAACAATGAGATTGCACCATTTGCAACAATATTGATGGACATAGAGACTATTATGTTAAGTGAAATAAGTCAGTCGGACATAAGACAAATACCATATGATCTCACTTATGTGTGGAATTTGAAAAACTGAATGCATGAGGAAAGGAAACAGAAACAGTCTCATAGATATAGAGGAAAACAGGGTTGCTATTTGGGAGGTTGGTGGGGATGAGGGAGAAGGGGAAGTGTTTAGACAGCATAAATAGGTAACTACAATATTGTCACAGGGATATGAAAGACAGTTTGGGGAATATAATTATGTTGTACAAATTTTGTGGAGTGTCAGATCGTCACATGTCTTGTTAGGGGGACCACTTCATGGATGGAGTAGAGTTTTGATCACTGCACTGTATACCTGAAATTGATGTTGTATAATATTGTATGCCATATTGAATATATAGATAGTCACTGGATGTGGATTTTACGGTGGAAGGAAGTCAAACGAATTGTAATAGATAGTATGATATGGGGGGGAGAAGTGGGGGAGAGAATTGAGGGCGGGGGTTGTCACTTTGAGGGGTAAAAAGTATAACTATTGCACTTTGTTGTACACCTGAAGCTAATTAAAATAAACAAATAAATAAATAAATAAATAAATAAATTTTAAAAAAAGAACAAATCATGTATCTTTAATCATAAAACTATTTGGTAATAGTAATGTTGAAATGAAAATAACACTGACTAGAGGGAAGACATTTCTAATGTTTTTATATGCTTGCAGGAAAACAATTATTTGGCTGTATGTTTACATTTTTACTTAAATTCTTTTTTTAAATTCTCTATTTTAATTTTATTGTATTATTATTAGTTTCAGATGTGATTAGACATTTACACACCTCACAAAGTGATATCCCCAACAAGTCTGACAACACACATATAATCTTATTTATTTATTTTCAATTACAGTTGACATCCAATATTATTTTTATTTATTAATTTCAGGTGTACAATGCAACAAAATAGTTATACATTTAATATTATTTTTAAGACTTTTATTAAAAATGTAGTTAGCTTATATTACACTATTATATTAGTTTCTCAAGTGTACACAATAGCTATTCAACATTTATATACCTAAAGAAGTGATCACCGTGAGAAGTTCAGCAAACATCTGACACCATAACATGCTATTACAATATTATTGAATATATTTCCTATGCTATACATTACATCCCCATGACTTATTTGTTTTATACCTGGAAATTTGGACCGCATATTGCCTGTCATCTTTCCCCCTTTTTAAATTTTTCAGCTACAGTTGGCATTAAATATTATTTTATATTAATTTGAGGTGTACACCATAGTGGTTAGACATTTATATAATTTAAGACGTGAGAACCCTGACTAGTCTAGTACCCACCTGGCACTATACATAGTTATTAGCATATTACTGACTATATTTCCTATGCTTTACATCCTCTTTATTATTTTGTAACTACCAACTTGTACTTCTTAATCTCTTCACCTTTTTCACCCTGCCCCTCAACTTTCCTCCCAAGTCTCAACCTGATAAATCTAGTAGTACCCATCTGATAACATACATAGTTATTACAGTATTATTGACCATAATCCTTATGCTATTCCCTAAACCCCTATGACTACTTTGTAACAACCAATTTATACTTCCTAATCCATTCCCTTTTTTTACCCACCCCTTCTACTCCCCCACCTGACAACCCCATCTGAAGATGTTCTCTGTATCTACTCATATTAGCCTGTTCCTGTTTCGTTTGCTTGCTTTATTCTTTTTTTTTTTTAATTAGTTTCAGGTGTACAACACAGTGCAATAGTTATACATTTTACCCCTCAAAGTGACAACCCTCCACACCCAATTCGCCACCCCACTCCCCCCCATATCATATATATCTATTACTCTTCCTCTGACTCTCTTCCACAGTATAATCCACATCCTGTGACTATATATATATATATATATTCAATTATAGTAGGTATACCACCTCTGCTTTAGTAATACAGTGCAGTGATCAAACCTCTACTCCATCCATGAAATGGTCTCCCTAACAAGACCTATGATCATCTGACATTCCACAGAATATTTACAACATTATTAATTATATTCCCCAAACTGTTTTTCCTATCCCAGTGGCAATATTGTAGTTGCCTATTTTTGCTGTCTAATCCCTTCCCCTTCTCCCTCATCCCCACCCCCTCCCAATTAGCAACCCTGATTTTTCTTCTATATCTATGAGACAGTTTCTGTTTACTTTGCTCATTCATACAGTTTTTCAGATTCCACATATGAGTGAGATCATATGGTATTTGTCCTTCTCTGACTGACTTATTTCACTCAACATAATAGTCGCTAGGTCCATCCATATCATTGCAAATGGCACGATTTCATTCTTCCTTATAGCGGAGTAATACTCCATTGTATAAATATACCACAGTTTCTTAATCCAGTCATCTACTGATGGGCATTTTGGTTGTTTCCAAGTCTTGGCTATTGTAAATTGTGCTGCTATGAATATAGGGGTGCATAACTTTTTTTGAATAAGTGTCTTGGTTTTTTCAGTATAAATACCTAGGAGTGGAATTGCTCGGTCAAACGGTAGCTCTATTTCCAGTTCTTTGAGATACCTCCATACTGACTTCCATAGGGGCTGCACCAATCTGCAATCCCACCAACAGTGCAGCAAGGTCCCCTTTTCCCCACAGCCCCGCCAGCACTTGTTGTTTGTTGATTTGTTGATGATAGCCATTCTGACTGGAGTGAAGTGGTATCTCATGGTGGTTTTTATTTGCATTTCCCTAATGACCAGTGAGGTTGAACTTTTTTTCATATGCCTGTTGGCCATTTGTATGTCCTCTTTAGAGAAATGTCTCTTCATATTGTTTGTTTTTTTGGTGTTGAGTTTCATGAGTGTTTTATAAATTTTGGATATTAACCCCTTATCAGATATATCGTTGGCAAATATATTCTCCCATTCAGTAGGCTTCCTTTTTGTTTTATTAATGGTTTCCTTTGTTGTGAAAAAACTTTTAAGTCTGATATAATCCCATATGTTCATTTTTTCTTTTACTTCCCTTACCTGTAGGGATGTATCAGCAAAAATATTGCTCCGGGTAATGTCTGCAAATGTACTCCCTATATTTTCTTTTAGGATTTTTATGGTTTCAGGTCTTACATTTAAGTCTTTAATCCATTTTGAATTTGTTCTTGTATAAGGCGTAAGGAGATGATCCAGTTTCATTTTTTTGCATGTGTCAGTACAATTTTCCCAGCACCATTTATTGAATAGACTATCTTTACTCCAGTGTAAATTCTTGCTTCCCTTGTCATAGATTAACTGTCCGAAAATGCCTGGATTTATTTCTGGGCTCTCTGTTCTGTTCCACTGATCGATGTGCCTGTTTTTATGCCAATACCAAACTGTCTTGATTACTGTGGCCTTGTAGTAGGTTTTGATGTCTGGTAGCATGATCCCCCCGACTTTGTTTTTATTTCTCAGAATTGCCGAGGCTATTCTGGGTCTTTTATGATTCCATATAAATTTTAGGATTATATTTTCTATTTCTGTGAAAAATGCCCTTGGTAGTTTGATAGGAATTGCATTGAATCTATATATTGCTTTAGGCAGTATGGACATTTTAACTATATTAATTCTTCCTATCCATGAGCATGGTAGGTGTTTCCATTTATTTGTATCTTCTATGATTTCTTTCTTCAGTGTCTTATAATTTTCTGAGTACAGATCTTTCACTTCTTTGGTTAAATTTATTCCTAGGTATTGTATAGTTCTTGACGCAATTGTAAATGGGACTGCTTACTTTATTCTTTAAATTCCACATATAAGCAAAATCACTTTATATCTGTCTTTCACCATCTTACATACTCCACTCAGCACAATGTCCTCCAAGTCAATCCATGTCATCACAGATGGCAAGAACCCTTTTTATCCTTGGCTGAGCAATATTCCATTGTATATACGGTCTGACAATTAGGTTCACAAATTTGTTGCAACAATGTTATTAACCTTTTTTTTTTTTTAAGATTTTATTGGGGAATTGGGGGAGGGGGACGGTGTTGTGGGATTGGGGAAGGTGAACAGCCAAATTGTTGTTCTTCAATCCTAGTTGTAGAGGGCGCAGCTAGCTCAGCTTCAAGTCCAGTAGCCATTTCAAGCTCAGCTCAGCTCAAGGTTCCGTGTTCAATCTTAGTTGCTGGGGTGGGGGTGGGGCAGCCCACCATCCCATGCTGGAGTCAAACCAGCAACCTTGTTGTTAGGAGCAGGTGATCTCACCAGCTGAGCCATCCTGCCACCTGTTGGCAGCTCAGTGGCAGCTCAGCTCGGGCGCAGTTCACTGGTCCATGTGGGAATTGAATCAGCGACCCTGTCGCTCAGAGCTTGCACTCTTAACCAACTGAGCCACTCGGCAGGCCCCCTTGCTAACCTTGGAATTATTCATTAGGAATTTGTACCAACTGGACAAACAGTTAACTAAGTTTATTATTTGGAAGTGCTGAAAAGGCTGAGTGAAAAGATGAAAATGACCTGAACTTTTCTCTAACCATGCATGGCTCTTGCATAACAACAATGTATCAGTTCACACGGGCACTGTCTATGAGAGAGTTTTTAAGCAGTAAACAAATAAATGTATTGGAACACCCTTCATACTCAGCTGATCTGGCCCCCAGTGATTTCTTTCTTTATCTGAAGATAAAGGAAATATTGAAGGAAGACATTTTGATGACTTTCAGGACATCAAGCGTAATATGATGACAGTTCTGATGGCCATTCCAGAACAAGAGTTCCAAAATTGCTTTGATGGGTGGACTAGGCACTGGTGTTGGTGCATAGCTTCCCTTCAAATGTGACTATAATGCTATTCAGCAATGAGGTATATAGCACTTTTTGTAGGATGAGTTCATGAACTTTATTGTCAGACTGCATATGATTGGCAGTGCTATTTATTTAGAAACAGATTTGGAGATGTAGAGAGTGTGAGTTCCATTTAGACTTGCTTCTTTGGGCTTTTTATATTTGAGATTTTTATTAGACATCTAAGTGGAGATATCTAGTTATCTATCTATCTATTTATCTATCTATCTACTTATCTATCTATCATCTATCTACAAAAATGTGAGCAAATAATATGGTGAATGTTTAAATAAAAAACATTTTTTACAGTAAAAGACACATTGCCGTTAATCCTCCTCAGAATACTCCTGCTGTCTTTGAACACACTTATCCCATCATTCTTGTCACTTTCTGAAGCAGTTCTGAAAGTCCTCTTTCATGAGTGTCTTTAGTTGCTCTGTCATGGCTGCCTCAATATACTTAATCGTTTTTACTTTGGGGAAGAACCTGAATTTGCACAGTGCCAGATCCAATGAATAAGGTGGATGAGGACACACTGTAATATTTTTGACAGAAATTGGGGCATACCAGAAGCAATGTGTGACATGAAGCATTGTCATCATGCAAGATGATTTATGAAACACTTTGAAACCCACCTCTCTCAACCCTAGCTCACACCCATCTGATAGCACCGAATAAGTTGAAACTTGTCACACACTGTTACTAAGGTTTGCCACTCCACTTGCCAAATTGAAGATCCCTGGCTGTCTGTTGGATGGCACTCAGTAATAGCATTCACCATATGTTTTGATCACAAAGGAAGGGCTCCATGTCACACATCACTCTGGTACAGCAATTTCTGTCAAATAAAAATATTACAGTGTGTCCTCATCCACTTTAGTCACCGGATCTGGTACCATGTGACTTCTGGCTCTTCCCCAAAGTCAAAATGACCATAAAATGTGAACATTTTGAATAGAATAGGACATTGAGGCAGCCATGACAGCACAGTTAAAGACGCTCATGAAAGAGATCTTCCAGAACTGCTTCAGAGAGTGGCAAGAATAATGGAATAAGTGTGTTTGAAACAAGGGGAGTAAATTCTGTGGGAGATTAGTGGCAATCTGTCTTTTACTGTAATATATATTTTTTAATTTAAACACTCACCATATTTTGTGATCACACCTCATATCTATTATCTACGTTTATCTATCTATGAATCAAACAGAACAAATCTAGACTGGAAATCAGAGAGTGCAGATAGAGAAAACTAAGAGAGTTTAGGAATGAGTGTTGAGACATTTTTGTTAATGGGATTTTGGTAAAGGAGGATACGTCAGTCAAGGAACATGAGGAATGGCCAGAGGGGCAGGAGGAAAGCCAGGAATTATAGTGACACAGAAGCATAGAGGGGAGAATGTTTTAAGGAAGAGTAAATGGCCATTTTTACCAAATACTGATAAAGTCAAATAGTATTAGACAAATATGTTCTCCAGTCTAGCAACCTGGGGCCATTGACAATCTTAACAAGAAGCATTTCAGTGGAGTAGTGGGGATGCAAACCAGGCAAATATGCACTGGAATGTGAATACAAGATGAAGAAGAGGAGACAGAGTGTGTGGATAACTATTTTGAATTTTTTTTTTTTAATAAAGGGGAATAGAAAAATGAGATGGAAGCTGCTGTGGAATGTAGGGAAAAAGAGAGGTTTATTTGTGGTTAATAAAAACTATTCTGATATAGTAAAAAATAGGAGGCAATTCATACATTGTGTGACATTTCACAGGAACAGAGAAATCTAAGAAATAGCTGGAATTTAAATCTTTGGTAAGTAACAGTCAAGTATTTTTACTGACATGGCCTATCTATCTTTATCACTTTCATACCTCATTATAAATGTATGTTTCTGACAATAATGATCTACTGAACAATTACTTTGATACAGCCTTCTTATTTTACACAGCTACAAATATCTGCAATAATCATGGAAAACAGTAACACTTTCTTTCTCTGAAGGTGACCTTGGTGAATAGCAAAGTTTTGAAAAGACTGTAATGTCATTCAATGACTAGCTGAACAGAAATATAATATTTTTTGCCACATTCATTCCAGCTTGTCTTTCCCTTTTGCTGGTGTTTATAGTGATGCTTCTGGAACCCTAACATCATTGTTGCCTCCACCTTTTCAAGTCATTCTAGAATTCTTGTTAAGGAGGATGAAAACTTGAACAGAAAATATCTTTTTACCTTAATAACAAGCAGAGTTCTACAGTTCTCAAACATCTCAACATCAGGGCAAAAGTGTCAGGAGAGACGTGTACTCAGAGGCAGCATGAACTGCCTATGGTCCCAAGGCATCCTTTCTAAGTGTTCTTGACCAAGGTCACCACCACCACTTGTGCTTTCTCTGGAAGCCTTAGAACAAAGATACAATCAGCACTCTTGGGCCCTTCTGAAGAGGAAAAATACACCCAGAACATCTGCTGTTCTTATATTCTGCATATTGCATTGCCTTTACCAATGGATATGGCAACACAGAATTTTGGGGTAAAACTTTGTAAAACATTTCTTGCCTTTTGAAACTGTCTCTGAATGCATAACTTTTCAGGTGAATTTGGCTTTTTTCTCTTTAATCATGAGTGTTTTGAAAGTTTCTATTTGGACTAGAAGGAATTAAAGAAAGGCAAATACTTGCATATTAGAGTAGAGAAATCAAAGAACTATCAAATGCAGAGGGTCCTCTTGTGGACTTAGTGTTATCTAGCCCTCAAGATGTTTGGCTGAAAGAGTTTTCAGATGACACATAGTCTGAGATGTTTTGATAAATAAAGATGTAATTCTTTATCTTGGCAGGGAGATCAGGTTCAGAAATCCATTCAGCCACATGCCTGAAAATAAGGGGGACTTTCCTCTCTCGATGCTCTGAAGCACTGTCTCCTCAGTCAGAGATAGTCTTGAATGGCAATAATGTAAAGATTACTGGTACCTGACCTTAGTTGGAGACTGCTTATTTGTTCCCATTTGGCCTCTTCAAAATATGTTTGTCTAATTTCATCTATGGAGAAGTCTAAAAGAGGACAGCAAAACTTGCTACACAGTGAATTGCTTCCTCTAGGTGGCTGCAGTAAAATCCTTAACATAAAATTGTGGTGTATGCTTGATTATTTGTCTTTGAACTCCAGGGAACTGTCACATGGGGCATTGGGAATGATGGACATCTGATCAACGTGTTTGCTGCTGTTTTAGGATTCACTGATTGTTAATACAGCAGCATCTCTGCTATTTCATAAAGGTCATGTTGTCACATAAATCTTGTCTGCAGAGGCTCATTCACGGAAAGGTGAGGGCTTGAGGAAGAACAGGGTAATATGACAGGTTCAGGCAGATGCATTTATATGCATGCATTTGATGAGAAGTTGGGAATGAAATTTGAAAAGCATCGGTTCCATTTCTTTAGTTTTTCTTTTCTACTCCTCTGTTTCATAAGGTAAATTTATGGACATGTAAAACAAATGAATATAATTAAGTGATCTATTTTAGAGAGCAGAGACTTTTAAAGCTGATTATTAACTGACCCTGGTGCAAAAATTCCAAGCTTTTGGAATGTTAGCAATTATTCATTCTGTATGTGTGTGTGTGTGTATATACCCGAAATTATTAAAAGCAAGAGGAAAACACAGTTTTAAAACAAAAGCTCTTTCTGTTCTCTGATGGCTCTTCATGTACGTGGTCTAAAAATAAAAATATTGTGATGTTATTTTTATTTGTTGTCAGTGACAAATGGATTTGATCATAGTAGGAAGTATTCACCAAATCAGGGTTTTTGTTATGTTTTACATTGTTTAATAAGAGGGTAAGACCTTAGCATTATACAAAGCCAATATTCACTTTCAATATCATGGAACGTACACTTCCCTATAAGCCCGTCTGTCATATCCATGCATGAACCCATTGGCTGCTAAAATTCATCTAAGGAAACACTAGAATTATTTGCAACCACTATTCCAAACCCTCCTCACTTTTTCTAGAACTGCTTTCTCTGACCATATTTCTAAATAATTCAACTCTTAGATTTAAAATAGTTTTTAAATTCAGGTAATTGACCTATTCCTAAATTAAGTTTATCTTTCTCCTACCTAGCATCTGGTTCTCAACACTATTTGGTTGATTGTGGCTTGATTCCCTGGCTCTTACCATGTCTGACTTGGCTGGGTAGATCTGGGCATGAGCACACCCTGTTTTGGGGCCTTTGACTCCAATCCTGACCCAAATACAGTCCTGGTACCTGTAGAGGGCATGCTCAGAGAGATCAGTATTTATCCTATGTCATCTCACCACTTCAATAGGATTGCTTAAGTCCCTTTGTGAACAGTCACCAAGTATAGCTTCAGGTGTCAGTGCAGTCACTGAAATTTGTAAGTAAACTAATAAATTTCATCCTGAAATCGCCACTATGGTCGGGTATTTGTATCTTGACCTCTGTCGGGTGCAACTGATCTCACTCACAGATTGTTTTGAATTTCTGTTGATTTTTATACTGAAAATGTAATAAACACATATTGTTTTTACTTCGTGGCAAATTAAAATTTCATTCTGAATAAATAATAAGCATGCTTACATGTTATTTTCATTCATTTTCGATTTAAATAAATAAATGTTATACATGCATCTAGTAGATGCATTGCACCCAAACTCGTAACTTTTGCATTGCTCCTGACGGAGGGTTAAAAGAATGACCAAAAGATAATCAGAAGATCAGCTTCTTCCCTGTTACCCACATAATAATCTTGTAGAATCTTTCCCCCACTTTTTTTTTTTTTTGAGGGCAATGTCACTGGCCCTCATATGTGGGACCCAAACTGGGACCTCTGGCTTCCCAAGCCAGTGCTTAACCACCGGGCCACTCGGCTGGCCCTCCCCCCCCCCCCCACTTTTTCTGTTTGTTTGTTTTTTGAGGGCACTGTCACTGGCCCTCACAAGTGGGACCCGAACAGGGACCGCTGTCCTCCCAAACCAGCGCTCAACCGCCGCGCCACTCGGCCGGCCCCCCACCCCACTTTTTTAACAGTAAGTTTAAAGCATTTATTGAGGAGAATATTCAGGTTAAGAACCACAACTTTTCAATAAGCAGTTCTCAAAGTGTTGTTCTTTCAGGGACTCCATGAGATCAGAACTATTTTCATAATAACCCTAAAATGTTATTTTTCTTCCTCAGTCTCATTCACTCACGGTGTACAACAATTTTCCAGGGGCTGCATGAGGTGATTATACCACTGCTGTGCAGCTTGTGGAACATGTGTTTGTTCCATTAGTCTTGGGTTTTAAACTTTTCTCAGTTTTAATTTCTAATATGCTAAATAGATAAAAACCCATGGAAATAAAAGCACTTTGGGATCCTCAATCATAGTAAGAATATAAAAGAATCCTGAGACAAAAAACAAACAAACAAAAAATTGAGAATTTCTGATCTGGGTTATTGAAATTCATGTCCTGCTACTTGTATGTTAGATCTAAAAGATGAATTATTTTTCAATATTTTCTCTCAAGGTTTTCATCGTTATTTAAAGCCATGAAAAACTGCCTTATTGTTTAGAAATTTTTCCTTCAGGGAAACACTAAGAATTCTCAATGAGGTGAAAGTAGATGAATTGTATGGTATTTTTTAAAAATTAAAGTTTATTGGGGTGACAATTGTTAGTAAAGTTACATAGGTTTCAGGTGTACAATCCTGTAATACATAATCTATATATCACGTTGTGTGTTCACCATCCAGAGTCATTTTTCGTTCTATCACAATATGTTTGACCCCCTTTAACCTCATCTATCACCCTCCTCCTCCCTAACCCTTTGGTAGCCACTAAACTATTGTCTGTGTCTATGAGTTTTTGTTTCTTCATTTGTTTCTCTTGTTCCTTTGTTGCTTTCTGTTTTATATTCCATATATCAGTGAAATCATATGGTTCTCGACTTTTTCTGTGTGATTTATTTAACTTAGCATAATAATCTCGAGATGCATCCATGTTGTCACAAATGGCACTATTTCATCTTTTCTTATGGCAGAATAGTATTCCATTGTGTATATGTTTTTAAAACACATATAAAATTTAAAATAATTAGACCATAGCTTCAAATGTCAGACTCCTCAACAATAGCTGGATTTGTAAACTGCCAGTACCTTACCTAATGTGTCTGTGCCTCATTTTCCTCATCTGTAAAATGGAGATGACAGTTGCAGCTATGTCAAATGATTGTTAAAGATACATGAGATAACACATTTAAAAAAATTTTATTTTTAATTGAAATATACTTGACATATGACATTTTTTTTTAGTTTTAGGTATACAACATGGTGATTTGATATATGTATATATTGCAAAATGATTACCACAATAATTTTAGTTAAAATTAATCATCACACATACTTTTCTCTCCTGAGAACTTTTAAGATCTACTCTGTTAGTTACTTTTAAATATACAATATGGTATTGTTAGCTATAGTTACCATGACATAGTACATTTAAGGCAATTAGAGCACTGCTTAGCATAGGGTAACACTCAGTAAATATTAACAATTAGCCGTGACCATTATTTCTACCAATTTGACTAATTTTAAATGAGAGCTTAAATTTAGAATTGGGGTCAACATTTACTATTTTGGAAATGAAACTCCAAGAGGACTTTTAATTTTATTTTTGTGTATTTTCTTTATACAAATATTTTTCATTTTTAAGTAGTTAGAATGAAACTTTGGGCCTTGTAATTGTTCTCCAGTTTGTTGGTTGGATTAATTGGGGATGGCAGAGCACAGAATGGGAACAATATTTAAAAGAGAAGGGGTAGCCATAATAAAGATTTGACAGTCTTAATAGAATATGGATATAAGAATCTGACCTATAATTTAGTTGCTTATTGTTTGGACTGTTAGTTTAACTCTAGAAATAGGAGTGGAGATTGAAGTGCTTACTTACCACATGCTATATTCAATTATTTGGAGTTGTTTTTTAAGACTAAAATATGCTTCCAAATTCTGAACATTCACTATCTTATAGTTATAGGATTAGTGTTAAAAACAACAGTACAGACAAGTGACTTTCTGTATGGTAAGTAATGTTCCAGTTTGGTGAGGATAATGATTTTGTGACATAAACCTGAAGAAACTGCTGTAACTGACATAATCCAAAGTAACAATCTGTTATAGAACTCTCAGTTGCAGCTTTCTTTTCAACTAATTCTATCTTGAACTTGGGGAACGATATCATGGTGTCTCACTACATGCATCTTCCATGTATATGAATTAAAATCAGTATTCACTGAAAATTTACATGTAAAGATCTGAGTGGATTATTTCAATGACTTCATGTTCAGATAATCCACTATTCAACGGTGGAAATGGGGCATTGGAGTTATAATAGAATGGAAGGAACATAACCCAAGGCCTATCTGAATTTTTCCTTCAAATAATTCCCATAGAGGAAAACTCAAGTCAAAGTACATGTTATCACTTACTGGGCATTTCCTAACCTAGAAGGAGTTTGGCGACACCTGTGGATTAATCCTTTCCTTAGGCTATGTTAGGTCCCAGTACCAGAATGAAAGACAGTCAAATTACCTATTATGCTTAATTTCAGTTTGACCTTAAACTGAAATCTTTGTTGTTATACAATTTATGCAAGGAACTCTCAATCAAGAGTACACTGCTCAGTGGAAAGCAGAAGGGAGCTCTGAACTCAGTAAAGGAGATGCTTTGGCCACCAGCCCAGATCTTTCTTACTTGGTACACCATTCTCCAGGTTCTGCCTTCAGCTCAGTCAGCTGAATGGGAAAAGACAGCACCATCCAAAGAGCAAGGAGCCATGAAGAACATGAACTGCTTTTTTGTCCAGCACTGTCAGTGTTCTGAAGGGTAGGAGGGCCAACCATGTGCTTGATGACCTCTACCTTCAAAACACAGGCTAATAAAATGTTCTTATCTCAATAAATGCACAGTAACAGTTCTCTTTGAGAATAGACTGAGGGTGGTATGGGTGTGAAAAAGAAGGTGCTGAAGGAAGCTGTGAACTTCCTTTTAGCCAATAAATTTAACCCTTTATCTTATTAAATAAGTGCCTCTGATTTATAGTGCATCTGGCTAAGATAACATAAATCAACATATATGGCATAAGGAAAATACCTTCTCATCCATGGCAATTGGAAATAATTAAGACATTCAGAATCTATTTCCCTAGATGATACTATCTATTCCTTAGACTTTTATTTTCATCTAATGATCATAAAATCTAAGTATTTTTTGTTGTTGTTGTTGTTGTTTTCTGAGGGCAGTGTCACTGGCCCTCATATGTGGGACCCAAACCAGGGCCACTGGCTTCCCAAGCCAGTGCTTAACCACCGTACCACTCGGCCAGCCCTGAATCTAAGTATTTTTTTGTACTCCAAATATCTATTGGTCATGTTTGTATTGAATCCACATATATATCCCATAGGCACTACAAAATCAGCTTTTCCAGGATTGATTTCATGATGTCATTCTTCTAAGTCAGCTACCTATATTTTATACCATTAATCCACTTTTCTTAGCAGCTAACATCGAGATCTTTCTAGACCTCGCTAATCTCTCAGTTTTGTAATTTACTCAATTACTATGTCTTGCCATTCCACCTCTCAGCTATCTGCTAGCTCTACCCCTTCCTTTTTATGTTTACTTTGAGTTCAAACATGCATTTTCTTTCATGAAAACTATCTTCTTCTCCTAAATATTGCTTCCTTTAAGACTATCCTCAAGAATGCTACCAGATAGCACAATGTCATATCATTATGATAAAAATGCTTCAATGATTCCTTAGCTTTATGAGGAAAAGCTAAATGAATCAACATATACTGAGCATTTAAAATATTTTGGGTACTATGCTTGAAATTGGACATGTCGTGTTTTATTTAATCTTCACCACAATCCTGAATGGGCATAATATTCTCAGTATTGCAGGTGAGAAAAATGAGTTTTAGAGAGGTAAAGTAATTTGCCCAACTTATAAACAGGAGTGCCAGGATTTCAGCCTAAGTTTGGCTGACAGTTCTTTCCTCTGATTTTTTTTTATATCCCATTTGTATTCACAGATCCCATAAAGTTCTATGACACCAGCTTTTAGTATCAACCATTCCCTTTGTTTTCAGTCTCCCCCACACACTCCTTAGCTCCACTTTTCTTCTACTTGCCCTGTAAACCTTCCTTTAAAACAAACTGCCTCTTTAAATCTTCCTTGATTTCCCCAGGCCTCTACAATATTTTGTGTATAGCTTCATTATGGCAGATAAAATATTTTATTATAATAATTTCTGTGTTTCATGTTTTCTCAGCAACCTGTGACCTTTCGAAGGATAGGGTCTGTATCTTTTCAGCTGAGAATGTCTACAACATTGTACAGTGTCTAACACAAAGCAGGCACAATAAATACTTGGCTGGAAAAATACATTACTAAATGAATAAATGTTGAATAAAGAAAAGTGATCAGTCATTCACAAGATTCTACCAATTCTGCTAAATGCTGACATGAGCAAACATTTACTTTTTGTCTCCTTCCCACTGGAATGTAAACTTAATGACAAGGTTTTTCATATGATTTTGCCACTGCTGTGTTCCTTGCACCTATAACTGTGCCAGACTCATAAAAGTCATTCAATAATTGTGTATTAAGTGAATTAATTTCAACATATTACGAATTCTTAGCATTTCATATAAGAGAAGAATATTTTCTCTAACGTTCATTGCATTCCTTTGGTCAGTTTGTTCATTTAAAATTTTGAGTATCAAATATGCGCCCAGTACCATGCTAAGTACTGGAAATAAAAAGGTGAATAAGCCTTACGGAGCTTATATAGGTGATTACTGATAGTGTCAATATAGTTATTTTTATGAAATACACTGATGGATGAAATAAATAGTTTTCTGGTATCATGCTAATTTTTTCTTTTTAAATATATTTTTTTTAAATTGGGCAATTGGGGGAGGGGAACAGTGTTGGGGAATTGGGGGAGGGGACCAGCCAAGTTGTTCTTCAATCTTCATTGTGGAGGGCACCAGTCAACATCTGGCTTCCTGTTGGTAGCTAATGGCCACTAAGCTCAAGGTGCTGTGTTCAGTCTTAGTTGAGGGTGGGTGTAGCCACCATCCCATGTGTGAGTCAAACCAGCAGCCTTGTTGTTAAGAGTGCACGCCCTATCTACTGAGCCATCTGGGTGGCAGCTCAGCTCAAGGTGCTGAGTTCAATCTTTAGTTGTGGGTGGGCATAGCCCACCATTGAACAGGCAACCTTGTTGTTGCACCAGCTGAGACATCCTGCCACCTGTTGGCAGCTCAGCTAGGGTGCAGCATTCACTGGCCCATGTGGGAATCGAACTGGTGAACGTGTTGCTCAGAGCATGCACTCTAAGCCATCTCTTAACCAACTGAGCCACTCGGCCAGCCCTATCATGCTAGTTTTTTTTTTTTTTTTTTTTTAGGGCAGTGTCACTGGCCTTCACATGTGGGACCTGAACCGGGGCCGATGGCTTCCCAAACCAGCACTTAACCACCGTGCCACTAGGCTGGCCCCATGCTATTTTTTTTTTCTTTTTTCAGAGGGCAGTGTCACTGGCCCTCATGTGGGATCCAAACCGGGGCTGCTGGCGTCCCAAGCCAGCTCTTAACCACTGCGCCACTCGGCCAGACCCCCATGCTAATTTTTAAGTTCACAAATTCCTTCCAAATTTTATTGATTAAACTGTAGTCCTCCTCAGGGGCTATTTATGTGGCAGAGTAATAATTAAGCAGCACAAAGAAGAGGTGGCAATTACAATGTGAAAACATATGGCCCACAACTTCTGTCATTTGTGAATTCATAACAATTTCTGAAAACCTGAAGTTTGGAAAAAAGTTTCAAGGGATTTTTCTGTAAACGTGAAACATTTACATTTCCTGAAAGATAACATTATCATAGTTAATATATTGAAAACAAATTCTTTAAATAAATAATCCATAAAATCAATATTTTTCTTTAGTCTGTAGTTATAATAGTCCTCTGCCGTAATTTCCAAAAAGCATGATCAAGGTGCCATAGTTAGCTTCAAGATATTTTACCTTAAACATTATTTACATAAGTCAGGAAAACAAAATGTAATGTTTGGTGTTAAATAAAAGTTATGGTGAGGAAGACATTATTAAGAATTGTCAGTAAAACCCAGTAATTTTTCATAAAAGGACTAGTTTTAAGAGAACGAATAGTACTTTCTCCCTCTTTTCTCTCTCTCTCTCTCTCTCTCTCTCTCTCTCTCTCTCTCTCTCTCTCTCTCTCTTTAGTGTGAGTTCTGGTACAGGAACTAGATATTTGGACTTCATTATAGCCGTGGTAACTTTTGGATTTCAGAGAACACTATGATGTTATCGCACCTTGGTCTTTAAGGCTATGTCAACACTAATGACCAGTACTCAAGAATATAATGTAAGAATCTCAATCCCAGTGTGGTTTGTGATTTAACTGGTAGTATGCATTGTATACATACCTCTACTTCAGCACTTATTTTTTAAAGAAATCATATTTAGTAATCAGCACCACTGAATTGTAAACTACTTCTAAAGAAGAAACCTGGCTCTTAGCCAGTGCTCAAAATTTGTTAGTTGAATGCTGGTTTAATATTGAAATTAAATCCATGTTTCCAAGCCCTTTAAACAAAATAGCTCTTTAAACCTTTCCAGAATGCCAACATAGAGAGTATAGATCTCAAACTTGTTTTTGTTCTTGTTCATTCTGGTTTTAGTTTGTTTGTGTAGCCCCTTCCTTAATGCGCATACCCAGACTAAAAAAGGTTGTAACTTACATTCTCAACTATAAAGCTGACAGTGATAACCAGTTAATATGAATAGCATAACTTGTGAAAGTCCCAATCTGCTGGCAATACTGTAGCCTTTACAATGAAAATCAATGAGTTAAATTGGCTAGAACAAATAAGGTGACAAAGGGTAATGAAAAATGGCAGAAAGAACCAGAAACCTGCATTTTAGGAACAAAATAAGTCATTGCAGTGAGCTCTGTACACCAACTTAATGAAACGTATTAGATAGTTAATTATATGTTTTAAAAGTGGTAGCCAAGGATTTTATTGTTTTCTCCTGTGAAGTTAAAAAGAGGGTTGCTTATTTAATATTTTGCTTGAATGAAAAATTAGGATCTCATTCAAATGAGAATTATAGAGGAGACCATTTGCCAAGGGCGTTTAAGAGATTGAGCTGGGTAATTGGAGCACTTCCAGGAAAAGGTTTCATTTTCACCATACTGAAAAACAAATCAATTGCTTATTAGCAGTGTAGCTCTGTGAACAAGGTGTTCTTTTTGGTGCTTATGTTAGATGTGTACTATGGATCTGATGTGATAAATACAAACCAAATATGATTCTTCATCATTGAGCCCTTTTAAAAAAGAATTAATTGTACAATCTTCACCTATGAGTCATCTTTTAGTTACGAGGTCATAAGGACTGTCTAGATATGGGATGGGGGTAGGGTTTAGGGGTGAGGGTTGAAGTTTGGGGAGATAGGATTTCTCAGGACTTCTACAAGTAGTTAACCCTCCTGGGACCCTGTGATATCAAACTTGATTGAGGCTTGATGGGAGTGAAGTTAATGATTGACATTTTCCGCGGCAAACCATCAGTTTTGCAGCTCCATGCTCACTTCTACCTCTGATGTTCAATGTCAAATGTTGTATAGTCCTGTGACAAACAAGTGGTAAATAACAAAACTTATACTAACTCAAATTCTCAGAGCCAATGAAATGTTTCAGGCTGCAAGATAGTTAAACAACTGCAGCAGACCGTATGGCTTTGATCCAATTACTGACCTCGGCATTAGGCTACAGCAAACTCCCATGATACTTAGATGCTAATCAGAGGATTGCCAGAGAAAATCTGGAAATGATGGGATGGAGAGGCCTGCCCCAGCATGTTGACTTGGAATATATTTATTTGGATCAGAGTTTCTTCTGGGTGATGTTGAAAACAGTCAGGGAGGTGTATAACAATATTATTGTTATGAAAGTTAAGAGAAAAGGGCTGCAATGAGGATCAGATTCATGGATGTGTGACCAGTGCGATTACATACTTGGCACTTAGAAGGGTTGAACATTGGTTTAATTATCTGCTTTCACTTTCTCGAAACTCTTTATTTTTTAAACAAGAGGTCTGCAAATTATATAGGCAGTTCTGGCAGGAAGCACCCTGTATAAACATTAATAAGCACACAGAATGGGTGCTACACTCTCATCTTTAATTATTCAAAGACATTTAATCATTGAAAACCAAAGGTGGCTCTACAAGTGATTGACTAATTCAGCATTTTCCAATAGTTGCATGTTTTCTTTTTAAGTTTGTCATGTAGGTGGATTCTTTAAACATATACATTAACATGGACTTTTCTTTAAATATTTCAAGTATAACGGAACTAAGGCTGTTCAAGGCTGTATCACGTGTAAAATGATGTTTCAAGATCTCTACAATAAAATTTCAAAGACTCACAAGAGAAACTTGTATATGAAATAGATGCCGAAAGTTAATAAAAAAGATGTTAAGGATCAAATAAATCATTTTAACTCAAAATATGAAAGATTCTTTGGAAAATTTTAATAAAAGTAGTAAAAAAGTACACTCTTGATTTTGAAGTATCTGATTGTAATTTTACAATTAATTTACCAAATAAAGAGAAAAAAATCAGATAAATGATTAAGCAAAAATTATCATGATATCCAGAAAATAATGGTAAGAAAACAGTTTTCAGATCATACTGAGAGCAGTGACTCATTAAGAAGAAAAAAATTTTATATAAATTAATGAAAAAGCTCTTGATTTAACAATCCAAATACTGAATAAGAATACATTGTCCACATAATCATTTATTGGGAAATAATGTACTTACATGCATATTACTGCACAAGCAAATTTGAAGCATTCTGAAATCTTAGAATTCATGTATAAGAAACTTGGTAGAAATATTCTCAAATTTAACATAAAATTTTACATGACACTATTGATAATAAAGAGTGAAGTTGAAACTTTTCTATACTATCAATTTAAAAGTTTTGATTCAGTTTTCTAAAGGGAAGATAATGATCTTTTAATTTCATTTATAGAAAGTGTTACACAATGTTATATTTTATATAAAGAGGTCGTCAAAGGGAATGTAGCTAAAAACGTAGGTAAAAGTATTACAAAGCTGTATGATTAAGTTAATAAACTACAATATACTATTTTTCCTGGTTTTGTTGATATTTGTGGTTGTGAGCTACTTAAAATTTGCAAATTTTGTATCTTGCATTCTCATTCTTAGTAAATATTTACTTCTAAAATATCTGACTTCTTATTTGTAATTTTATATTATTTTCAAGGGTTAACTGCTCCTTCCCCCAAGTTTATGTTCTGCAGCCCCCATAAAACTTGGCTTCACCTCTGCCCATTTCAATAAGTTAGTTAAGGAATGAGGAGACTGTATCTGATTCTCTGATACTAGAGCCAGTAGTTTAAGATTATGCTCTCACCTTAAACTTAACTAAAATCCTGTAGACTTTTTTTGCAATTGTAAAGCAAATAGGTATAGAGAAGTGAAGGATTGCTCCACTCTACTGCCTTGCTTTCTTAAATTTTGAGCTTTTGGGGGGACATTTGGGAGCATTTGTCGATGTACCCAATTTTATAAATAAATTAATGATGTTTAAAAAAACCAAGGGTGACAAGGTATGCAGTAACCATAAACATCATTTAATCTAAACTTTTTTCTCTGTAAATGAGAAGAATGAGGTCCAGAGGAATCACATTACTAATAAATAGAAGAGCTAGTGTTAGAATGCAGGTTTTACTCTTCTTCCAGGTTTTGTCCCTTTAATTTTTTAAATTAAATTTATTGGGGTGCCATTGGTTAGTAAAATTATATAGGTTTCATGTGTACATTTCTACAATATATCATCTCTATATTGCACTGTGTGTTCACCAGAGTCAGTTCTCCTTCCATTACCATATATTTGATCCCCTTTACCCTCTTCTACCACCACTCCCTCCTCCTTACTCTCTGGTAACCACTAAACTGTTGTCTGTGTCTATGAGTTTTTGTTTATTTTTTTGTCTTATTTCATTGTTGCTTTCAGTTTTATATCCCACATATGAGTGAAGTCATATGGTTCTTGACTTTTTCTGTCTGACTTATTTCACTTAGCATAATAGTCTCAAGATCCATCCATGTTGTTGCAAATGGCAATATTACACCTTTTCTTATGGCCACGTAGTGTTCCATTGTGTATGAGATCAGACAATTAAGTCTGCAAACTTGTTGCAATGATGTTGCTAACCTTTTCTTATATCAGAGGGATTATTCATTATGAATTTGTATCAACTGGACAAACAGGTAACCAAGTTTATTATTTGGAAGTGCTGAAAATGCTGGGTGAAAAAGTTAGATGAAAATGATCTGAAATTTTCTCCAACAATCTATGGCTCTTGCATCACAACAATGCACCAGCTCACATGGCACTGTCTGTGAGGGAGTTTTTAGCCAGTAAATAACTGTATTGGAACACTCTCCCTACTCACCTCATCTTGCCCCCAGTGACTTCTTTCTTTACCCGAAGATAAAGGAAATATTGAAAGGAAGACATTTGGATGACATTTAGGACATCAAGGGTAATATGATGACAGCTCTGATGGCCATTCCAGGAAAAGAGCTCCCAAATTGCTTTGAAGGGTGAATTAGGTGCTGATGTTGGTGCATCACTTCCCAAGGGGAGTACTTCGAAGGTGACCAAAGTGATATTCAGCAATGAGGTATGCAGCACTTTTTCTAGGATGAGTTCATGAACTTAATTGTCAGAACTTGTATAGGTACCACATCTTCTTTATCCAATCATTTATTGAAGGGCACTTGGTTGTTTCCATACCTTGATCAGAATACATATCTCTTTACAGATAATGTTTTCAGATTTTGGGGGTAGATATCCGGCAAAGGGATTTCTGGGTCATATGGAATTACCGCCTTACCATTAACCTTTCTTACTTATTCATTCAACCAATTGAGTGCTTATGGAATGCCAGGCATTCTGTAACAGGCTAGAGATTCAGCAGCAAACAAATCAGGTAATTTCTGCTCGGGGACTCATATGCTAGTATGAAAGGCAGACAACCAAGAGGAGTAAAGTATAATATGTGCTGATATAGAGGTTTCAACCTTTCTGTCACCAGCCCAGTACCTGACCTGTTCATGCTAGATCCTTATAAATGAGACAGGCATCTTGTAGCTATTTTGAATCATATTCTGGAAAACTCTCCACCATTCTTTTAGGACACCAGAATGCCAAAAACTCAAGGGTCACTGGCATCTTGTGTTCAAGTCTTTCATCTTACTTATTATGCAACTTCATTTTATTAAGGTCATTTTAGTGGAAATTTATCTATGAAAGTTCAGCAGTAACATCACATTTCTGATGGAGTCTTAATTTAAAGTTGACAATATATGCCAAAAAAATGTTTTCTTTTTAAAGCTCTTTGATGAGCCTGATGCATGTATAATATTGCAAATAGAGTTAAGATTGACATTTATTTGTACAGACAATAATAATGGGCATTCACTGTGAGTCAAAGAATAAAATGTGATACATTCTGAAAAGATGAAAACCTAAATAACTGATAGTTGAGGACAGGACATTACTTTTACCAGAATATGTAGAGAAAGGCAATTTAAAACTACTGAAAAAGTCATTATAGAAGGCTAATATGGCATTTAGTTAGAAGATCTAGGCAAAAAGGGCAAAAATCCAGATAACTATAAGACAAGTTTCTAATAATTTTATTGTCATGAATCCATAACATCAATTATCTTTGAATTAACATTCAATTCACATTGAAGCAGAAGTTCTGGCTGAGATAGTGGCATATTCATTGGTAATTGGGCCCTATAAAGATATGATGTCTTGTAATGTGAATTATTATTTCATTGACTGATTTTTCATTCTTTCCAACAAAGGGACATAAAAGGAAAGACAAGCAGAGGGTTTGAAATGGGTAGAAAGCCCATTCAATGTATACATGCAGCACAGCATCTAAGAGACAAATGAAGAAAAGTCAATGAAGCTGTCCAGTAGGAGGAAGCATTAGACCTGTGAAGGCAGATGTGTTTGTTAAGTAATTTGTCATGAGAAAGTGACCTTTGAGTAAAAACCCAAAGGAAATGAAGGAGTTAGTCATGAATGGATATATGGGGGTCAGAGATAGGAAAAAATTCCAGAAGCCCATGCAAAAACCCTAAGGTGGGAATGTAACCAGTGGTGCTTATTTTTTCTCTGACCTATCTCAAACTTTCTGCATAGTTCTTTTTTTTTGAGGGCAGTGTCACTGGCCCTCACACGTGGGATCGAACCAGGGCCGCTGGCTTCCCAAGCCAGCGCTTAACCACAGTGCCACTCGGCTGGCCCAGCATAGTTCTGACACATATGTTTGTTGAGTGATGAATGCTAATAATATTGGAATCAAGTCTACATCAGTTATGGAGGGTCTCAGTGTGATATTAAAGAAAAGAATCTTAATTAGAAAGACAGAGGCATCACTCTGAGAGCTTTGAGAGATGTCACCTGAAGAAGCAGTGCTGTAAGAAGTCAATTCTGTGTAAGAGTTTAGTTCATATTGCTCTGGAGAGAGACAAAAATCAGAGGCAAGTCAAAAACCTATAAAAATAATATTAGGTGGTGATAAATTATGAAGAAGAAAGAAACACAGATACAGCACATTAAAAAAAGGAATAGGTAGGATTTGATACCTACCTATTAAAAAATAAAGTCAATTTTATCTGATTGGGAAATTATCAGACATGAAGGCAGAGCTGTGATTATTTGAGGGTAAAATGCAATATTTCATTTTAGGCAAGATAAATTTGAGGTTGATTCTAGAATCTGTAAGAAAATAATCCCATGTTCAGTAGAGCTGTGGACAAAAACTTCAGGTGCTCATAAGAGCTCAGAGTCATTTGCAAAAGGAAGAGAGCTGAATCATGGAAGTGAGTGAGGCCCTACAAAGAAGAGACTGTGGAATAAGAAAAGCAGACAATAAAAATGGAACCTGAGGGCTGCTCAAAATTAAAGAAGTGACAACATTGAATTGTAAAGAAATGGAGAAGCCAGAAGGATGGGGGAAGAACTGGGGTGACACAATCTGGTTAAGGAAAATAGTACTGAGAGAGATATTGAACTTTGAAATAAGGCAGTTTTAAAAGTTTTCCAGTAGGAATTAGTATGTGATATATTGAATGGGTTTTCTACCCTTTCAATTTCTACATTTGTAGGAATGAAATTACAAGGTGTTTTATTTTCTTTCTTTTTAAAAATCATCCAAGAATTCTGCACATTTGTTTTGAAAAGAAAGAGCCTGTGGGGCCGGATGAATGAGGTAGTGGTTGGTGCTGGCTTGGGAAGCCAGTGACCCCAGTTCGGGTCCCACATATGAGGGCCAGTGACACTGCCCTCAAAAAAAAAAAAAAAAAGAAAAGAAAGAGCCTGTGGAAAGCAAGAGACTGATGTTTCATAAAACAGAATTCCCCTTGATGAAACAAGTAAAATATCCATACCTGTCATGTCAAGCACGACTGGGTTGGACACTTTGAGAGAGCCGATAGAGACTAAGAAACAGAAATGATAGGCAAGAGACAAAGGATAGTTCAAAAGCAGTGCTAGCCAGGGGACTCAGTGTCTCTAGGACAATGAGCCCCAAATTGAGCTTGACTGTGGTTTTTATTGGGATACACACAAGGAAGTAGCATTGTAGTTTTCCATGGTCTGTAAGTCACATACATCAATCCAGAGAACTTAGCTCTAAGTCAAATCACCCCATGGCCTACAGGCTGCCTTTACCAAAAGTCCCGTGACCTATATACGTGTACCTCCTGGGAGACAGAAACTGCTCACTAAGAGGTCTAAGGGCAAGAATGCATGGAGGACAGATGTTATCATTTGTTCAGGTTTCACATCTCAGGCAGGCTGTTAGCATTGTAGACAAGGGGTCTTCTGCCCATATTCTTCAACTCCAGGATTCTTCCCATGGTACCCCCTGGACTGTGTCTGGCTTGGGTTGCTCTGTCTTCAGCTAGAGTCATATCCATCTTTGACTAGCCAACCCTCTTTTTTGTGGTCCTATGGAGAATTGCCATAAACATAGTGAAAGTACTGTCTCCATGAGGATCTGTTATTAAGGACAGGTGCATGGGAGCAGACAGCTAGGCTGCTGTGTGATCACACATACCAGGAAGTAGAAAATTCCTTAATAGGCCCATTTTCTCTTCTTGTTTTGTTAGTCTTGGATTCTTTGAGAGGTTCTTAGTGGGGACAGAATAGCAGTCAGTCAGTGTGTCTTATTCCTCTCATTTCCTTCAGAGAGAGCTCTGTGTATGTGAATTCAAAGCAAATTGGTCCAGAGAGTAATGAGAAGCTGCCATTGAGTGAAGATAAGCATTGTTCATGTTGTAAAACAAGAAAATTAAAAACCTCAGACGATACTGTTAAAAAAACAGAATATCTGTAACTGCTCTTCATTGAGATTGCCTGGAAGCTATTGTATGCCTGCATTAGTTCTATTAGTGTGGGGAAAATGATTTGTGCTAATAGTAATTTTGTCAGAAGATCTCAAAGTATTTCATAAATATTAAAAAAATTCTCTGGATTTTTGATGCAAGTTCAGAGAATTTAACCATGAAAAAACATGACTATTTTTCTTTCTCCTAGAATTCTTTCCTAAATAGTAAGAAATAAGCATTAAATTTTAAAAATATTGGATAAAGTATTCACTAAGGAAGGAGATTGAAAATCCAGAAAATGATAGTGTATATAAAATACTAACTATAGTGCTAGGTACATAGTAACTCTGATACTGATACATGCTGATAGCCTGTCATTCTATTCTCTACAGGAAGGATTTTTATGACTTTAAAATCTAAAGACCTGCAATTTCTCCTTCATCAACTCAATCTGAAAATTTATAGCTCAAATGCCTCCATAAAACCATAGTTTGATGCTTCCATCTGTTCCAGACACATACCAATAATGGATAAAATATTAAAGATAAAACTAAAAAGATATGTAGCTGGACTTGAAGCACAATAAACACCCTGAGGAACCCAAACACATGCAATGAACAGAGCTGAAGTTGCAACTGTTTGGGGCACTGTATCTGTAAGTCAACAAGGGCAGCTAGAATTGATTTATTTATATGGAGAAAGGAGAGTTAAAATGCCTCATACAAGTACACAGCTGGGCTAATAACTGAAGCCAGGGCTGAGGGAAGGATGAGGCTCTCTTAAAAATGAAAGAACTGGACCGGCTGAGTGGCGCGATGGTTAAGAGCTGGCTTGGGATGCCAGAGGCCCCGGTTCGGATCCCACATATGAGAGCCAGTGACACTGCCCTCTAAAAAGACAAAAAAAAAAAAAATTAAATAAAATGGAAGAACTGACTGGGTAGTGAACACACACGCTCTCTCAAAAATGGAAGAACTGACTGGATGTTGAACACCCAATGTGATATGTAGATGATGTATTACAGAATTGTACACATGAAACCTATATAACTTTACTAACCATTGTCACCCCAATAAACTAATTGAAAACAAAAAAAGAAAGATGAATATCAAAAATGTACTGGCCAGTATTTGGGATGGAGCTTTAAGCAAGCTGTAGACTTAGGGAGGTGGGAATACACAGGCTAGCCTTTTAACCAGGAAATGAATCAAAGCTGTCTGCTGGCTCTGTGATATCCAAAAATCACTACAGAAAAGAAACTCAAATTTCCATTAAAAGATCTGGTTTTGGTGTTGTATGAAGGTCTGGGTGGAGTCAAAATCAAAACTACTAGACCTGTATATGTGGACTTTTTTGGGGTGTGGGGGAGCAGGATAAACAAGCATATAAAACCAAAATTCTTAACATGAACTGAGTCTATAAATTAAAATGCTAATATATATGAACAAATATAAAGTTAAGAAAGACAATCAACAAAACCAATAGTCAAACTCTCTGTGTATGAAATTATAATTTTTGAAAATTCTGATGAAGACTTTAAAATGTCAGCTGACCACAGCAGACCAGCTCCAGGTGGACCTGTTGTTCACCGTCTTGGCTGTGGAGGGTGGTGTCACTGGCCCTCGTGTGTGGGATCCGAACTGGGGCTGCTGGCATCCCAGGCTAGCTCTTGACCAACGCGCCACTCAGCCGGCCCTCCCAAGCCAACTCTTAACCAATGAACCACTCGTCCAGCTCTGTCACAAAATTTTGAGATCCATTAAAACAAAGTTTAATGAGAAAAAACATAGCACAGTGCTTGTCACACAGTATGCATGCACATTTTCATTGCTGTTTTGTAACTGAAATAAAATTATTTTAAGAACTTCTAAAAAAAATTTTAAAAATAAAATGTCAGCTGACAGCAAGACAGTGGAATATGGTAGCCATGCAGATATGACCATCCCGTCATCTCTTTCTAAAACCCATATGAGTAAAACTGACAGCAAACATATATATTCACAACCTATATCTATAGCATTCTTAGAAGACAATGAAGACTGCAAATCCTAACTTACCAGAAGTGGGAAATAAAGACTGTAGTTAAGCAGAGGTGGACCTGAGCCCACAGGAATGCAGGGAGTATAACGAGCATGCATAGAAGACTGAAGAAGATAGAGCACAGTAGTAGGAAATAAAAGAGGGAGGTGGGGGAGACAGAGAGAGCGAGTGAGAGAGAGAGAGAGAGAGAGACAGAGACAGAGACAGAGAGAGAGAGAGAAGACAGCATCAGTATACATGGAAACTCCAGAGAACAGACCTGAAACCTGATCAATCAGAACACAGGCAACAAAGATCAAAGAAAGGACTTGCAATATTTGTGGAACTAAAGGATGCAGTCTTGGGAAGTCATTGCTTCTAAAAGAAAAAGAGGCACACAAGAAGACAACAGTGCCATTTGGCAAAACAAGCTGATGATGAAAGAAAGGTATATACTTCAGATGATAAAGGCCTTAACGAAACAAGATAGCATCAGAGATTCAGTGTGGAGTGTGATAAATATAAAATAGCACAGAATAGAAAAAAATAAACAAAACTTTTTAGCAGATGAAACAAACCAGAAAAATTGCACCAGAGAGTAAAGAAAATATGTAACACAGGATCCCAATGTGAATTATAAGTAATTTAAAAAAAAATTATAAGTAATTAAAAAACCATTTGTATATATAAAATAAAACAAAGGAACAGAAATGCAAAACCTCATAGAAGAAAAGGAAAAATAGCAGGAATGATAAAATAAAGGAAGAAAATGGAGAAAAGAGACAAAACTATCTTAGAAATGAAGATTATAATAAAAATGCACAAGGGAGAATTGTTATCCTTAAAAATATAGTAAGTGCTATATAACAGATTTTGACAGACATAAAGACAGAGATCAACGGTAACACTATCATAGTAGGGGACTTCATCTCCCCATTGTCACCAGTGGACAGACCCTTTAGACAGAAAATCAACACAGAAAGAGGGGCCTTAAATGACACTTTAGACCAGCTGGATTCATTGATATTTTTAGAGCATTTCACCCTGAAAAAAACAGAATATACATTCTTCTCAAGTACACGTGGGACATTTTCCAAGACAGACCATGTTAGGGCACAAAACAAGTCTCAGTAAATTTAAGATGATTGAAGTCATATCAAGCAGATATAAAAGAAAAACTGATGGTTGCTGGCTTGGGAGGGAGTGTTGATGAGGGAGAGGGGGAAGGTTTTGGACAGCGTAGGTGGGTGACTACAATGTTGCCGCAGGGATATGGGGTCAGTTCTGGGAATGTAATTGATAATGTTGTGAATAGACTATTATGTTAATTGAAATAAGTCAGTTGGAAAAAGACAAGTACAATATGATCTCACTTGTATGTGGAATCTTAAAAAGTGAATGAACGATCAAAGTAAACAGACTCATAGCTTTAGAGGAAAAACTGAGGGTTGCTAGTTGGGAGGGGGGTGGGGATAAGGGGGAAGGGGAAGGAATTAAACAGCATAAATAGACAACTACAATATTGCCACAGGGATATGAAACACAGTTCGGGGAATATAATAATGTTTTAAAAAATTTGTGGCGTGTCAGATAGTCACATGCCTTGTTAGGGAGACCACTTCATGGATGGAGTAGAGGCTTGATCACTGCACTGTTACACCTGAAGCTGATGTTGTATAATATTGTATGCCAACTGTAACTGAATATACAGATAGTCATGGGATGTGGAGTATACTGTGGAAGGGAGTCAAAGGAATTGTAATAGATATGTACGATATGGGGGGGAGGAGTGGGGTGGGGAACTAGGGGAGGGGGTTTGTCACTTTGGGGGGTAAAGAGTATAACTATTGCATTGTGTTGTACACCTGAAACTAATAAAAAAATGAAAAAAAGAAAAGAAAAGAAAAGAAAAAGAAAAAATATATAATAAGTGCTATTGAGGGTATAAATAAAAAGAGAAGCCAAGAAAAATGAAAGAGAAATAAAGAGATTCTATACTTCTTAATAAAGATATATTTAAAAACATACATGTTTGACATATACAGATACTGAATGAAAAAAAAAGGATGAGAAATGTTAGCTTGGCAATGAAAACAAAGCAATTTAAAATGTTGTAGAGATATTAAGATCAGACAATACAGATTTAAAGGCAAAACTTTTTCAAAATGGGTAAACAGGGATAACTCAACATTGCAAAAGAAAACCCACAAAAGTTTTAAGAATAGTTACCTTGTATAAATCTACCTAATAAATAATCTAGAATTATAAGAAACAAAACTTAGCATAGATTCATTTTTAACCTATCTTTATTTAGAAACAAGAGATCAAACAGACCTAAATTATAGTATATATGAATTATATAATTAGACTACATATAAAAATTAGAATACATATAGAATACATATATGAAATTGAACCCTCACAAGGCTTCTAATAAAGATCGACCACATGACCACATGAAAGATCTCACAGAAGTTTCCACACATTTTACTTTGTGATTTTTAAAATTTGATTTTTAATTATGGTAAAATATTCATAACATAAAATTCATCATCTCAACCATGTTAAGGTTATACAGTTCAATAATTTTAAGCACATTCACATTGTTATGCAACCAAGCTCCAAAACTCTTGTCATCTTGCAAACCTGAAACTCTACCCATTTAATAAAATCTCATTTGTCTCTCCTTCTAGCCCCTGGCACCACCATTCTACTTTCTGTCTCTATGAATTTTACTATTCTAGGTACTTCATATAAGTGGAATTGTACAATATTTGTCAAATTTTTGTGACTGACTTATTTCACTTAGCATGATTTCCTCAAGGGTCATGCATGTTGTAGCATGTTACAATTTCCTTTTTTTTAAAAGGCTGAATAATGTTCTGATGTATGTGTCTACAACATTTTAAAAATCCATTTATCCTTTGATGGATACCTGAGTTGCTCCTACCTCTTGGGTGTTGTGAATTATGCTGCTTTAAACATGAATATGCAAACATCTCTTCAAGACGTTAGTTTCAATTCTTTTGGTTTCTTTCAAAATTGTTTTTGGCTAATCTAGGGTCATATGAATTTTAGAATCATCTTTCAAATTCTACAAAAAATATTATTCTATTTTCCCTGTGCCCCGGCTCCTGGCAACCACTCTTCTTTGTTTCTATAAGTTTGGCTTTCTTTGATTCTACATATAAGTGAGATCATACAGTGTTTGTCTTTCTGTGTCTGCTTATTTCATTTAGTCCTCCAGGTTATGTATGTTGTCACTATTAGCAGGATTTCTTTCTGTCTCATAGGTGAAAAATATTTCAGTGTATACCTATACCATATTTTCTTTATCCATTCATCTGTCAACAGACACTTTGGTTATTTCCGTATCTTAGCTAATGTGTATACTACTGCAGTGAACATGGGAATGCAGATATCTCTTCAACATAGTGACTTTATTTCCTTTGAGTATATATATCCAGAAATGGGATTGCTGGGTCATATGGTAGTTCTATTTTTAATTTTCTGAGAAAACTCTGCTATTTTTCATAACAGCTATATCAATTTACATTGCCACCAACAGTATACAAGTGTACTAATATCTTTCATCTTCTGAAAATTTGAATTGGGAGAGGTTCAATGAAGAGGTATAGGCTCAAACCTCTTCTTTCAGTAGGGCTTTGGGACCAAACACAAGAAAGTGGGTAACCTTAAGTCTGACAGATTTTTATCACTGTTAGACCACCTGAAGTCTTTTTTTTTTTTTTTTTTTTTTGAGGGCAGTGTCACTGGCCCTCATATGTGGGACCCGAACCAGGGCCACTGGCTTCCCAAGCCAGCGCCTAACCACCGCGCCACTCGGCCGGCCCCCACCTGAAGTCTTTAAGAATGAAATTCCATGAGGCTGAAGACTTGGATAATAAGAGATTTTGAGACTTTCTGCCTGTGAGACTCTGACATTGTGAGACTATAAATATTCAAGACTGTGAGACTGTGTGAGTACATTTCTATAAGATTTCAAAATGTCTTTTCATTAAGGTTCTTTTATATTCTAATTTGACATGGAAGCCCACAAGTTTGTCAAAACTTTAGCCTGTTTCTCTAACTTTAAGCAAAAGCTATCCTTTTTTTGCTAAGCTTCAATAACTGGTCCCCAGGTATGTAAACATCCTTTGTTTTTACTACTTGGAAAAGCCCGTCTCTCTGAAGTTTATTTATTTTAGGTTTGTTTGTCTCCATAGTTCTTCATTGGCTTTCAAAACAATATTTTTGCTGTTAGTGCTTTACTGATAATATCTAGTTTTGATAGGGATGAAGGTCCTTTAAAATAGTCTGTTCTATGAATTATTTATCATTTTAACTAAAAATATTTGAAAGCTTCACAAATATATTTTTAAAAAGAAATTCTTAGGGACTCAGGTAATATATAATAGGGCATCGTGGCTTCATTGAAGTTAAGGATCTTTTTTTGAGATGCTAGTGCAATAGAAATTTTATTTAATAGAAATAGCAAGTCATCAAATATGTAGCTAGCAGAGTTTAAGAAGGCCTAGTAAGAGAGCTAGAGAATTTCAAAATTCTTTAAGGATAGTTAGGCAAACAGGGAAGACAAATATCAGAAAAAAAGTCAGAGAGAAAACTAAATGTGTTTGCCAACATAGTGTCATAGGGTTCATTGCCCTGACTGGTGTGTTGGCAGCTACTGACAAGTATTTGAAAGATTAGTTAAGGACAGTACAAAGCTAGAGTTTACAGCAATTAATGGACAATTAGAGTATTCCTCTCCCCCAAAATTGAGCCAGTCAGGACTAAGGAATTGTTGGAGCATAGAAAATGAAGCAGAGTGAACATGTTGTTTGGGATAGAATGGTGAAATGGGTTTCAAATTAGTAAATTACATTGGTCTATCTAAATTGTTATGAGACACATAAAAAGCTGATAAAGTCTTGAAGTGGAGGGGAGGGACAAAAAAGAGGCTATAATGTTAAAAAGGAGATGGAGGTAGACGTTTTTCTTAGCAGAAATTTGAGGGGCTGCTGAGAACTAGGAATCCAAACAAAAAGTAAGAAAGGTAGATTTACCAGACAATTAAGGACTAGAGAGGCCTGCAGTTACTTCTTATTAGCACAAGTATTCCAGGGGTTAAATCATCCCGTCCTACATTTAGTGTAGGTGCAGCTTATTAATTCCAGTGCTTAACCGCTTATGTAGAAGCACTATCTCATAGACCATCTGGTTTGTTTCTCATTAACATGGATGCTAGATGAAACAGAAAATGTAGATACTATTGTGGTTGGCAGTTATGTAGGGGTGAGAAGAACTGAGAAGTAGAGCGAAATACTGAGTAGGTCATTATAAAAATGCTCAAGTTCTCTTTTGGATAACTTTCTAAATAAGTGAATATCACAGTTACCAGAAATTCATGTCCTGAAGACACAAAACCAAACCAAACCAAAGTTTTCATATGTATTACACTATTTTTTTTTTTGAGGGCAGTGTCACTGGCCCTCATATGTGGGACGCTGGCTTCCTAAGCTACTGCTTAACCACTGCGTGACTCGGCCGGCCCTGTATTACATTTTTTATTTACTTATGTATAATATATAAAATGATATATATCCTTCTTTCCACTGGTGAACAAAAACCAACTTGAAGACATTATTCTATGGCTTAAAATATTTTACTTTAATTTTCAAGTTTATGAAAATCAATGGTTTTTCAAAATTTGCCTTTACCATCAATTTCAAAACTTGATGAATGTGTTATACTAGGAATTTTACTTTTTCATGTAAAATTGACACTGATAAATAGTGAAAGTAATCATATGAACTGGTTACTACAAAAATATTTAGAGTCTAGTTTAATTTTACCTTTTTTGTCAGTGCTAAAATGTTATTTTTGTGACTCAACAATATTAATCATTTAAAGGATATGCCTGGTGTTATTGGGTATGTTGTTTTCCATTGTTTTTTCTTTAAGGAGTTTTCATACTAGGAAGCAATACAGGAAATAAATCTTATTTTTACCAGACACTGAGTTTCATTTTTGTAAAAGGTATCAAAGTGATTTATTATGCATAGGTGAAAGTGAATAATTGGGAATGGGCCAAGGACAGAAATAGAACAGAAGAATATATCACGCATGGCACTTCTTTCTAAGACTTTATACTGACACGATTCCAGAAATTCTCCTTTTCGACTTATGAGATAGGCTGCTATCATGGAATATCAATTATTTTCTAAGCACAATGCAAATACAACATAGAATGATTAAACTATTTGTTTAAAATTTGAGCACAAGGTTCTGGATGAGACAAATATGAGTCCAAATCCAAGTTCTTGGGTTTAGTGCTATAATCTTTGGTGATTTACTTAATTGCTCTAAATTTGGTTGCCAACTGTAACAAAAGATTAATAGGAGTACTTACCTTACATAGTGTAATTCTGAGTATTAATTCAATAATAAATACTAATTTTTTTGGCATAT